>OU744340.1:104042037-105389298 GCA_916610165.2 Gymnosoma rotundatum
AGATTTATCGATAGTGATCAATATTAAACATACTTTTAATTTTTTATAATTATCGTTTTCTAAACAGGAATATAATTAAATCGTTTATAACAATCTAAAGCACTGAATATTAAATACACTTAAAATAAAAATTAATAATGGCTCAAAATTTCACACTAGCTAAGATAATTTAAGAAGTATTATGTTGTAATTAAAAAATTAGAAATGATAAATAGAAGTTCTTTGTCTTTTATATTAAAATTAGATTAATAAACACCTGTAGTGCAATTCACTAACTTTAAACAACACGACAATAGTTATTTATGACAACATTTATTGTTGTTTGCAATAACGATGAAACGATTCACTATCTTCAGCTAAACTATAATAGACACAAGTTGCATTTGAGTGGCATCTCCGTCAACAACTAAACGAAAAACACAAAAGAGAATAATAAAAACGTGAATTCTAGCAAGGCACATGCATGTGTTTATTTCTTAGATGTCAACTTATACACATAAATACGTACTTTGTTATATGCGTGTATGGAGTTTGACAATAGGAAAAGCATAATAATAGTTTTGGTTGTAGAGTTGCGGTTACCACTTCTTAAATACGGTCGAAACATATGTTTATGTGCAATCTTTTTTAATAAGAAATTTATTTTTTACATAATTTTTACATATGCGTAAATGTGCTAAGTTTAAAAAAATGTTTAATATACTTAAACTGAAAACAAACTGTGTTTTTATTTTTCGTTCAAATAAATGTATACATATGTTCTGTGTATAGGCTTATATGTATGTATGAATGTTCATAAACACAAGTTGTACGTTGTTTACTTTGTAGACAAATTTAACAACGCAAAAATTATGGTCGCTTTCTTAACAATATAGAAAATTGTTAAAAGTGTTACTGAATAGCAAAATCGACATTTTGTTGTTAAGTTAATTTAACAAGCCGAAAATCGTTAAAAAAAAGAGTAGTGAATCGCACTACTGACATAAATTCGAAACATTGAACAGAAAACCATGTTCACAGTAATATAACTAAGCCGATGATTATTTAATGCCGGCGGCAGTTATCAAACTAATAGTGAAAAGCTAATGTAAGCGGCATGCGAACACGGGCGGTAGTCAGCTGGTCTTATTCAAGTAGAATTTTGTGTAAAAACTTTAAAATTTTTATAATTTTTTTACGCAGAAATAATTAAATTTAATTACTAAAAATTTTAAAAGGAAAAATAAATAAAATTAACAGTGATTTAGTTAGGAAAAGAAACACAAAAAAGAGGCTATGGAAGATTTGATAAAATAAAGCGGCAAAACAAAAAGTTAAACTAAATTCAAAATTGCCGCTCGGCCGCTTTTAACGGTACTGCCAAGTTTAATTAAATTCAAGGTGTTAAAACTTTTGTATAAATATTTTTATTAACAAACTAAATTTTTTCAAAGAGGTAATACTGTTGCCGCATGCCGCTTGCATTGACTGGCCTCTCAATATAAACTCTACACTGTTTTAATAAAGAGTTTTTAGTTTTTAATTTTTTTGCTTTTAATAAAATATTAAAAAACAGAATGAATGTTTTTATTTATTACAAAAAAAAAAAATAAATATTCCAGAAAATTCAAAATATAGGATATAATTAAACGGCTATGAGTTATAACGAAACTTAAGAACCGGTGCATATCTTAGGGACGTAATTGAAATAAAAATGGTTCTAAACTCTTATGTCGAATGCAATAGAATAATTATAAAATTAGTGCTTAGTAAAGGAAGGAAGAAAGAGTTAAGTTAAAGAAAAATGATATAAAAATAGTAGAGTGTAAGAAAACTCTTACAGAAAGAAAACGAAAGAAAGCACAGACTATAAGCTTCTGTTTGTGTCTTTGACTGCGTAATTATATTTCAAAAAGCACAAATGGCTTCTTCTATTAAATTATAGCATCATCCGATGTTTATTTCTAATGCTTTAAAGTATTCTTTAGTTTAGTTAATATTCTTTCTAGTACCGTAAAGATCTCTTGGGAATCAAATCAGAATAGGTTCTAAAAATTCAAAGTTTGAGTTTCATCTAATTTGATTTTAAACCATCTAGACATCTGAATATAGTCAACTATAAGTCGATTACAGTATCAGCATAATATGTATTGTAGAATTTAGAAATCTGCTGGTTAAAACTTTGACAGTTCGTTACAAGTGAGAGTTCTGTATTCGGCTATGCTGAATCTTATATGCTTCCATTTTATTTGTTTAACCACATGTCAATATTAATCGGCATAAGAAATTCTTTCCTACTTCTTTCTGTTAAAAAAAGCTTTTTTTAAAAATTTAAATTTTGCTTATGATTGTTGTCCTAGCTTAGTTAATGAAAAGTTTGCTGTGTCAGATCCTAGTATAATTCAGTGGTGAAAGATGAAAATCTCACTAATTTTTTTTACTTTTTTCAATAATTTTTTATCATAAACACAACCACTTGCAGGAATACAAACGAAACGTGAAAACAGATATTGAAAAATTAAAGTCAGACTTAGTGTTTTGCTCGCTGCTTAATTTATAAAACTATATCTGATCGAAGTATATTTCAGCACAACAACAGGGACGGACAGATGGTCGTCGCTCAATCGAATTCGCTATACAAAAGAAGTCAATATACTTATGTACTTTATGGGGTCGGAAATGATTAATTGTAAAATTTAGTGCTTTAATGGGCGGGTCTTTTTTTTATTTCAAACACCATATTAGTCGCACTTTGTTTGTGCCTGAAAGTTTAAAGGCTAACAATAACTTTTTCAGGTTTTTGCGTAAAAGCTAATAATATTCACTTACAAATCATCCAAATAGTTAATAAAAAAAAAAAGTATACTGGGTAAAGATTTGCCTGTTTAACTGTTTAGGAGTGATTGGGCAACAAACATCCAAACATTCAAACTTTTATTTTTACATTATTAGAAGGATACGAGGGCTGCCCTATATATTTCTGGCCTAATAGTGAAAATGCGAATATTTATAATCAAAAATTGTTTTATTGTTTTTCAAAGTATTCACCAGCATGATTTATACACTTTTGCATGCGCTCAAACCAGTTGTCGAAGCACTTTTTCCACTCCGATTGAGACACCTCTAAAACATGGTTTTTGAACACTTCAACAGCTTCTTCTGCCGACGAAAATCATTGACCACGCATTTTTTTCTTGACAAGAAGAAGTCAGTAGGTGCCAAGTCAGGGCTGTACGGCGGATGACCCATTAATTCGACGTTTTGGCTGGTCAAAAACGCTCTGGTTTGAGCCGATGTGTGAGAGCTCGCATTGTCATGGTGAACAATGATTCGTCTTCTTTTGTTGGTTTTTCGACTTTCTCCGATGACTTCAGGCAAACAAATTGTAGTGTACCACTCAGAAGTGACCGTCCTACGTTGCTCAAGCGGAACAGTCGCCACGTGACCAGTTTTGCCGAAGAAACAGGCGACCATTTGCTTCGAAGTGCTTCTTCCACGAACAACTTTTGTTGCATTTTGCTCGTCTTTAAAGACCCACACGGTCGATTGTTGTTTCGGGCTCATACGCGTAGATCCATGATTCGTCACCTGTGACGATCTTATAAACGTCTTTTGAAGCACCGCAATCGCATTTTTGCAACATTTCTTTGCACCAATCGACACGAGCCTTTTTTGAGCGACTTTCAAATAGTGCGGGATCCAACGAGAACAAACCTCTTTTACGGCCAGGTGTTCATGCAGTATCGAATGTATGCTGGTGGAAGAAATGTCCAAGGATGTCTCTATCTCTCGGTATGTCGCATGTCGATCTTGCATTATGAGTTCACGTACGGCATCAATGTTCTCTGGCACAACAGCCGTTTTTGGACGACCTTCACGGAATTCGTCTTTGAGCGAGCTTCGGCCACGATTAAATTCATTACACCAATGGTGCTTCATCGCCATACAAAGGTTTAAGTTCATCAATGCACTCTTGTCGTGATAATCCACGTCGAAAGTTGTAAAAAATGATGGCACGAAAATGTTCACGAGTTAATTCCATTTTTTTTTTCTATATTAATTTTTTCAAGTCACTGTTAACAACACAAAGAATGGTCGTACGTCAAAACGTTTTGAGTACGATTATGCTTAAAAATGACAAACTTTCCAATGGAAATGTCAGATTGCACTTGGCAGCACTCAGTGTTGCCAGGCCAGAAATATATAATGCAGCCCTCGTATAATCAATTGAAATAGCGTAGCAAGCGATATGAATTTTAATCGAAAAACGTTTATAAAATTAGAAATTTATCTAGCCATACCCATTAAAGTTGAGGCTGTTAATGCGGCTTGTGGAAGCGCAACATTCAGAGAATAGATGACCATAGCCACACAAATCTACAAAAAATAAAGAGTTGATTTAGCAATAATTTTTTTTTTGTTTTTTTTTTTAACTTACTATTAACTTCATGTTGCTTTAAAAGTGATCGATACTAAAGTGACTTTAAACTGTTTTACAATTATCGTGTTCTAACATTTACACGAATAAAGATGCCTCTTTTATAGCAATTTAAGGGACTGCATTTTAATTGCACTTTAAGAGTTTTTTGTTGCAAATGCATTTATAATTGCAACCTCACACCTGTTAAGGTAATTTAAGAAGTGTAAAGTTGTGATTAAAATGTGGAAATTGGTAATTAAAAATCTTTCCGCTTCTCATATAAAATTAACATTTAAAAATATCTAAGACAAATTGTGAACATTTCAATTTGTTTAGAAGCAAGTGCTCAATATAAACCCAGGCCGATGAATATTTAACGACGGCGGTAGTTCTTCAAATTTCTCGTAATATGCATTTATCTATATATATAAAACTGTTAATATTAAGCGAAAAACATATTTTTGGAAATTTTGTCTGTCTGGATGGATTTTAGCAAAATTTTGTAAGCAGGACCCTTAGAACCTTGGTTCAAATAGAGAATCTTTTTTTTCGTAAAAATAGGTCAATAGGTATAATGATACTTAAACAGGTGTCAGCACCTTTTATTTTTGTAGATAGAAAACTTTGAAGACTATCTACAGAACTCTACAACCCAGCAAAAAATTAGACATAACCTTAACAAGTACTTGCCATATAATGACTTACTTTTGTGATTGCGCTGTTTTGTTACTCACTTACAAAACACATTACACTAGTTCCCAAAAAAGGAAGTAGTAATGGAACTAGTTCTTTATGTTAAAAAAGACTACCGTACTTGTAATTGTATAGGTATTCATTACTTCCTGCAATAATTAATGTAATCGATTCTCAGGAATTATTTAAAGTTGGCAATCTAGTTGGGAAGTACTTCTGCCAAAAATGCTTAATTCTACACTCGATTACCTTTTCAAAAATTTTTTGCTGGGAATAAATAGTTAAATTTTAATTTTAAGAAAATACAAATGACACGCATGCGAAGTCGTGGGCACTGGTATTCATTGCATACCGATTTATTACTTTTTTTTTAATTTCAAATACTGAATAATTTACACCGTTATATATTATTATTATTCTGTAGAAAAGATCTATGAGCCAAAAATTAGATAAAAATTGGTTTGAATATTAAGGATTGATTGAACAACAAACGTCTAAATATTCTAAGTTTTATTTTTAAATTATTATTAAAGGATGAAATAAGTGGAAAAGAGATAGCAAACAATAGGCTTCCATACGGTTGCGTATGCTAACGATCTGTCACGTATATTTGGTAGGAATCTCTTCAAGACCATTGAAGGATGTATCAGGCAGGCTTTCAGAAGGAACGAGGCATATTGCAATGAACAATGGCTAGCTATAAATGCCGGCAAATCCAATGCTCTTTGCTCAAAGGAGAAAAAATATAGAGATCGGTATGTCAAGAAAGGTGAATTATCTAGGCGTTGCTCTAGATATGGAAGTAACTTGAAACGAGCATATTGATATTAAGTTGGGTAAAGTATAAAGCCTCTTGTATGAAAGCTGTTGCATCAGTGTAAACAAGTTTGAAGTCATAAGTGCAGAATCTCGCCAAAAGCTGCATACTGAATCTGTAATTTTGTGGCCAAAAGCCTTTCAGAGTACGGTTAATCGTAGGTAGCTATTTAACCACTAACATACTCCATAGAGGCAATGTTGACGTCGGACTTATTTACAAGGTCAATGGCTGCTATGACAGCTTACCTCTGGCATAGCTTTAGGCCAAACATTGCGCATGAAATTATTCTGGCCCTGATTACACGGTGATTAGGGAAGCTCAAATGCCAATGGAATGCATGAGTGGAAGGAAAATACCCGAAAAACTGCTTCGGACATTCATGGCGGAACACAGTATTCGCGGCATCTTATCAAGATATGCTCAACAAAATTCAATCAAATATTGTGTTAACATCTACTAATGAAGCTTGTTTAATTTTGTTAAGGAATTCTAATAAAAATTAATTCGATTTTGCGCAAAATATCTTTTTAAAAAAATATATATATTTAAAATCTTAACGATAAATAACTTTATTCAAAATTAAAGAAAAAATATTTCTCTGTGAAGGCAGTCGCGATCCTAAGTTTTCGCAGATGTACAGCAAAAAAAAAGGATCTTTTAAATAAAATGTATTGTTACTATATACAATTTATTATTATGAATAAATTGATTATTTGCAAATGAAATAAATTCTATAAAGTAACAAATTACAAAAATTTCTCTTTATTAATATTCTTGAGTGCTGAACATAAAAACTTACAAACAAATATTTTTCAGAAATTATCAAAAACAATTAAAAAAAAAACAAAGGGCTATATTGGGAGTGGGATTGAAAGGATACCCCCGCCTGCCCATAAAAGCAAAAAAAAAGAATTGCAAAATAAAATTATTTTTTCGTGCTATTTTCTATTCTCCCGATTAATTTTTTAAAGTACCGATATTGATTACTGAGGAGGGTCAAAGCACGTCTCGATGGCCATTTGGTTACCTCTTACTTAACTCTTCAGAAAACTTCCTAGAAAAATTTTAAATAAACTAAAAATTTTAGTCCAAATAACTAAGCAAAAACAACAACAATAACCAACAGTTATTCTATTTTTCTTTCTCCTCTGTATACGGCTGACTTTTTTTCGGCTCTTTTTCCGTTTTATACTTACATTAAATAAATATTTTATGTCACCGCCAACAAAAGGGGGCGGGTCTAAAGTAAAATTTTAGAGTCTCGTGGTGTAAGTTAGGTTTTTGAACTTTTGCTGTTCTTAAATGCTGCATTTGATAATAAAAAGTACGGGAACACCAGAGGCAGGCTAAGTTCTTCTAAGAGCAACATTTTTTCCTGGATCCGATTTTTTTTTATTATTTTCAAACTTTAACACCTATGACTATAAGACATATTTCTACCAAGTGATACAGCCAGCAATGCTCGAAAAGGTTTCTCAAAATTAGACTTCCAGAACACTCTTCGTTAAGATCCGAGATCCTTTTTAAATGGTAATGCAATCTAATGATCTTTCGAATAAAAAAAAAAATTTTTAATGTGTTTTTTTTTTTTTTTGTATTATTTTGTACAATTTAAGGTTCTATCGGAATTAAAAATTTTAGTAGTAAAAATAGCATGTCGATCATGTTTATGTATGTATGTAGATTAATAAATGTGTGCCAAAAACTAACTTATAACTATACGCTTGTATGGAAACTAGTTAAACACAGTTAAAAAATTTCATTTCTGTTGTGTAGAACTAGACTTGAGTCCAACTTTGAAACGCTGGATAATCCAAAGGGATAGAGCGCGAATTACTACGGCAAAAGAAAAGCTGTATTGATAATACAATTTTATTTAATTTTTTTTTACTTTTTTTTGTACTCACAACCCTTGTAAATTCTATGTGGTATAAAATACAACTGAAATAGATGCAAACAAATAAAAACAATTATACAATTCACAAGTTGCAAGTTGACAAACTTCAGAATACCTGTACAAATGTAGTTGGTAGTTCTTAAAATTTTAAAATATAACAATAACACGTTTGCAGCTGCAATAGTAGTATTTGATACAACACACAATTTATAATAAGTTGTAAATTGTAAAAAATTGTAAAAAGTAAACTACAATAAAAAAGTATTAAGAAAAATATTTAGAAAAATGGGAGTGAAATTTTCAAACAAATTACACCAATACCCCGGTTTGCGTCGTTAATTGGGACTGAAAAAATGAGACGCAAACCGAAACGACGCAAACTGAAGCAGAATTTTCAATTGTTTACGTATGTATTTCATTTTCATTTAGTCAATACAGGTTTTAAACATTTTAGCTTAGAAAAAGGGGTTTTAAATCAAAATATTTTCTTATTATTTTTTGAATAACAGATTTTATTAAAATAAAAATATAACAATGGATTTAATTGTAGAAGGGGCTAGTCTAAAGTTATTTGCTTTCTTTTTTGGCTCATTTTTTTAACTTTTAGAGTGAACTTCACTCCACGACATATATGTAATTCGAAACTAATAACTACGCTTAACATGTAAACAAGGAACACCTGCAAATTTGCTTTCTACTAAACGGGAAATCCCCTTTTTTTGCTTTAGCTTTGTAAAAACATTTTCATATCAACGACGCAAATCGAAGCATTTACGACGCAACTTCGAAGCCATGCGACGCAAACTGAAACAAAAACAAAGCAGCATTGAAATTTTAGAAACTTAAAAAAAGACGCAACTTCGAAGCGACGCAAACTGAAGCGACGCAAATCGGTGTATTGGTGTACTTAAATTTCCTTCTATAATAATGAGAGCGTACAAAAAAATATTTGCACATCGACGATTGGGCGCATTTATAACAGGTTGTGAATAGAATAAATGTAATATCAGTAAAATTTTAAACTACATAGCGATCGTAAGTTCTCAAAATATACCCGCAAAAATTTAAAAACTCTGTACAATAAATCGTTATTTTATTGAGGTTTAAGGTTGACACGTTTGTATGTATTTTAATTCGTGTAATAAAACGAAACTTTACTTGAAAAGTTATTTCTTTTAAAGAACCCGAACACAACAATGTAAGAGTGTACAATAAATGGCATGAACAGCTTAAGTAAATTAAGGTGAATGAATGAATGTGAGTTCATGTAACTGTTAGTGTTCTGGGTTATTAAACTTGTGTTTTACAAAGTACACGATACACTTACAAATTTCTACATATGGACGTGTTAATAAAGTTTTATTATATTTTTTTTTACATTTATTTTGTTTATTTAAGTATGCGTGTCTGTCTATCAAGATTTCCGTAGTTTGTATAGCAAAATTTTTGCGTGACTATTTTAGTACTACATTTTACAAACTTCAGCTGGCAGAGAAATTGATGCCAAAAACATTTTTTTCTTTTACCTACAAATTACACTTTAATTTGTCTTTAAGTATTTTATCATCTTAAAATTTACTTTGTTTAATATTTTATACTTAACAACGATTCAACTTTTACTTTATGTGTTTTAATATCTCAGCTAGTAAAACTTTAATATCCTGTTTTGTAAAGTTCTTAAACAAGTTTTAATAACATTTACTTACTGTGTGTGTGTGTGTTGGTATTTGTAACATTAAAATAAAATCGTTTTATGTTTTCTTAACATAAAAATAAATTTCATTTTACACCTGGAATAAAAAAAACTGTAAATAGCAAAATTGTTTTATTTAAAAAGTATTGCAGCAGGAAATTGTGTCCTTGTTATGCATCACAAAACATTTCTTTAAAAATCTCTTTTTCTTCGTATAATAAATTTAAGCCAAAGACGTGTTTAGTTTTGCTCAAAAAATTGAGTTTATTTTACACTCAATTTTAAATTATTTTATACTAAGAGTGATCCCACAAAACCAATTTAAACAAATTTAATTATATTGTTCTACAAGATTTTAACTTGATATGCCTTAAATACGAAATAGGTTTCAAACAGACATATTTATAAAATAATGAAATATATTGCAATTGCAGCTTTAAGAAAGTATGAAAAAATAAAAACGAATTAAAATCGATTTTTTTTTAATTTCTAAAAACCTATTTTATATTGGATTTTCTGGATCGCTACATGCTTCATCAGCATTCTTCGCCTTAGGTTGTATACATTGTAAACATCATCTATTTAATCAACTAACTTTGTAAATAAGAATACAAGGAGTATTTATATCAATATTAATTTGGTTAGACGAAATCCACATATAAACCAAAGTAATTATTCACTGTTTTCTATGTAATTTGTGTTGTACAATTGTTTTTGCTTTGTATTTACCTTCGGTTGATCACGAATGCGATTTTTATTTCTTTGCTTGTTTTCTCACAACATTATAGACGCTGTTTTAGTATCGTATTGATTGTTATGAGTTAAGCATGAATGTACATGCACTGTGCCATGCGTTACGGTTTATCCACAGTATAACCGCACAGTATAACCGTTGTGACGGTAAGTAGGATGCAAGAATAGATATAATTTATTAAGAGAACTATAATATTGTGTCCGATATAGCTTTACTATAAGAATTTTGTAATTAGAAGAGCAATTTCGGAGATAACATATTAAATATTTCATAAGAGACGTCACCTATCAGATCCAACCTATAAATTTTTTGACCACAGGATACAGAATTTGATTGGATTTGCATGTTTAAAAATAGTATCTCGCTTTTTTTAATTTTTTATTGACCTTATTAATTGATTTCTTTTTTTATTATATTTTTTGTTTTATCATTAAGCTGCCATCTGTTTGCATATAGATAAAGAATTATCAAATGGTTATTCTATACAGTGTTGGCGTTGGGTTATGTTTTTTATATTTTTTGCATTTTGGGAAGGCTCTACGTAAAATATATAATTTAGTTACATTTGGCCAAATTTTCGTAACTTTGCTACAGTCACGAAATAAATTAATATATATAATAACAAAAGTACTTGTTTCATTATTTAAGGTAAATATCTCTCTTACAATATCAATTCGATTTTAATAACAAAAGTTGTGTGCAAATGCTATCAAAATCCCACATAAAAAAATAGTTTAAAGTTTTACTCTGTTCTATTGGTGAGAAATCACGAATTGTTTCTAGATTCATGTTTAGAGACAGCAAAATGTTTCTGGCAACAACTTTTCTCAACAGTGAAGCTGTAATCACATTCGCCGCAGCAAGATACACGAACACACGACAGCAAATGACGCTAGCAACATTTGTCGCCTTGTACGCAGCTACATAATTATTTTGAAGGCAGCAGCTACATAATAAAAATATAATTTTATTGTATTTCAGTGATGTCACTTTAGCAGTTTTTAAAGAAGCAAATCGGATTTAAAATTAATATATATTTCAATTATTATTAGAAGAGTTTGGATTGTCTTTAAAATTGAAAACATATTGAAGTATATTGTAGAAGCAATAATAATCTCAGTATAAAAACACGTGGTTGCTTGTCCACTTAAATAAAAATACAAAAAACAACAGTTCTATGATATCTATTAAAACCAATCGTGTTAAATATTTACAGATGTCCCATACGACAATTGAAATTAATATAAGTGCTAAGAACAGAAGTAAAGTTTTAACTAAATGTTGTCCACACAAAAAGGAATTTTAGTTTTATATACACCTTAACACAATCCTATGAAATTTTTACAATTATTCTTCGTATACTTCCGCCATGACAATGCGTCAGTGTGGCATTTCTAATTTTTTTTAAATTTAAATTCCGAAAAATATATTTTAAGTAATTATTAAAAAGTATGTAAAAAAGGTTAAAATATTTCTCTATACAAAACTAAAATGTGCCGATAACTGTTCAAGTACAATTATACCGGTAAAATTAAGTGATTTTATATTTGTTTCTCTATTTTTCTACGAAAAAAAATTCATTTTTGAACCAAGGTCCTAAGAGTTCTCTTTACAAAATTTTACTCAAATCTATCCAGCAGCACTTATGTGAGACAGATAAAAATTCAATAGATAGGTATTTTGTATTCCAAATCAATTATTATACTTCACCAGCAACAATTTTTTCCTTAAATATTTCATGTACTAAAATTATCCTGTTACAGTTTTATTATAGATTTAAACTTAAATCTTTAAATAAATAATTTTTATTTTAAATTTTTATTATTCTTTTCTTTTTTCATAATAAGTGATTTTAAGCACCTTTTATTTTACATGTGTTATAGTACTGACATCACTTAAATGTTTATTGTCGCCAACAAAAATAGAAATTAGTTTAATTTGACTACTGCAGCGAATTCAGCCTAGACAACAACCTGCCGCCTTGTTGCCTTGCTGTTGACAAAATAATCATTCTCATATAAACACATGCATTCTAATTTTGACATTTTGCAGTCGGTAGCTGCAGTCTCGAATGTGTTTACAGCATGAAGTATAAGAGCTGCGTTTCGTACGGAGAACTTAGTTTAACATTTAAACTTGTGATCATTATTAGCAACTTTAGTTATTCCTCTTAAAAAATTGGACAACTTGCTAATGGTACCATACCAATACCTCGATTTAGAAGAGAGTTGACTTTTCATTTCCTTGAATGAGTGCCGGATTATTTACGGAAAAATTGTCAGTAATTGAATTTTGAAAGTTCAAACAAATAAGACCCAAATTTATCATTAATAACGGTATTGTTAAGATAATTAAAGTAGTAAATCGATGTTCAATCTTTTAAAGAAAAAGGTTAAACGAATTAACCTAAAAAAATATTCTAGTAACTAACTTTATTAAATGCACTTTTCTATCGAAATATTATTATTGAGTCTTAATTTAAATCCTCATCGGTATAATTTTTTTCCTTTTTTTTGTTGTTGTTTTTTTAATTTCTTTTTGTTTTTTTTTAATGAAAAATTTAACTTTTTTTGAAGAAAAAATTTACTTTTTCCTGTCTTTCCCTGGCAATATTTAATGTAAGCATATTTAGTGTAAGTGCAAATAGAGGCGCCATCTTTTTGCATGGAAAAAACAATTATCAAAAGGTCATTCTGTAGCATATTAAATATAAGGCAAACAGAAGCGCCATCTGCTCACATATATATATAAACAATTATCAATCAAGTAATAGAAATTAAAAGCAACTTGAAATTTGAGCTGCTATTAATTTGGCTGTGTGCCATAAGCCGACAGCCAATATCGTTCAGTTTGACACCTCTCGAAATTCAAATTTTGCTGTTTGCGAAATTTTTTACACTGAAATGTTTTGCCGAACAAAAAAAATATAATATTTTCATGCAACCAGATAATTACATGTTGCTATTAAATTATGATTACCACAATCATGCCTTTTCTTTACGTATAAGTAATGTTTGTTACGGTACAAAGAAAACTATTTTTATCCTTAAAAGTAAATGTTATTCAAAATGAAATAAAAATATATTTCATATCAGCTCATAGATGTTTGGCTCAAATAAATTATAACAATTAAATGATTTATTAAATTTTTTACCATCCAACGAAATGTAATCCTTAAAATGAAACCAAACATAACATATAAATTTGTTATAAATTATTTTTCATTTCTATTTCTAAAAAAACTAATTTAACTCTACACAAAACACCCTCATGAAATAATAAAACATATGCATTTTGAATTAGTTTTAATTTGGCTTCAAGCCAAAACAACCACTTCAGTAATCGTGAATTTTCTCTAAAACTTTTGGCATCTATACTGTTAATTAATTCTTTTTATTTAATTCACCATGTTGTTTAGTATAAAAAAAAAATAAAATAACAATTAAATCCTTTGCAAAATTTTGTTTGATCCACAATAAAACTGTTGTTGGAAAAATTTGCAAATTATTTAATGTTTTTTTTTTTTGTTTTTGTTGCTTTGGCACTCTAATAAAACGTATGTGTTTTAATTGTATTTTAGAAAAAAAAAATTTGTATTTATTCTTGCATCATGCAAAATTATTAGTTTTTTATGGCACTAGAAAATATTTTTGCAAACAATTTAGTTAAACAAAACAATAAAAATTTTATTTTTTATTTTATTATTTATATTTGCTAAGTTGTACAGTATTGATTAATGTGGTAGAGAATTTTTTCGATGCCTAAAGGTTTTAAAAAACACTGAAGCCAGTTTGGTTAACAAATAATTTTTGAGGGCATTTTACACTTTAAATTATTGGGTTTTACTTTTGGCCAAAAACCCTTGAATAGATTAACACGCATGGTGAATATGAAACAGAAATGCAAGTACGCTTACGGCAACATAATAAAGCTGCAGCAGAACTAAAGTCATATTGCCTCAAAGTATGAAAAGTTTATAAAACCAATAAATTGCAAGCACTTTTATAAATACTCTTCAATATAAGTTCAATAAGTCTCAGTTTTTATTTTTATTAACTAAAACTGAATTTAGTGTTGAAATACACTACTGTAAAAGTAAATGCAAAAGTTAAAAACAAAACAGAAATGAAAATTTTAGTCTTAGTTAAATAATATAGAGGCACAACGAAGTGAATTGCGGCTGTTATCCTCGTTACTTATTCCTGCAAATTGTTAACAAATATAACTTTATCGGCTTTAGTGATTCTCGACTGCTTCCCTCACTTGATTCTTACTTCCCATTTACTTTGTTGTAAAGCCATTCTGTTGAAATTGCAACTCGCCCCCATCAATTTTATCCATATTTTCAAAAAAAAAAATATCAGTAAAAAAAGATACGGTAACTTTATTCTTGAAGAATCCAAATCCACTAGCATGGAAACCGTAACAAACGGTTTATTTTTCTGATTGTAATAAAGTCTGTAGGCTCTGCTGTTTATTGAATTTATTCTACATGGAAAAGCACCCCGTTCAATCAAAAATGAGCGCCATCAAAGAAAACAATTTTGCGATAAAACATCAGATCTCAGTTTGAAACTGCTTTAAAGCTTAATCAGTGGAACAACAATTGCTTTATTTCCAGCGTCAACTTTGCGAAAAATTTTCTACGTAGTCAACAGACAGAGCCGCAACCACTACGACCTGCAGCAATATCAGAAGGAAGAATATTTGCGTCGTAAAAATCACAAATTCATTTGTAAGCTGCGCGAATTGTTGGCTGTATTTTCTATCTGGTCTGGATAATTTAATAGCATTGTTCAAACAACAACCCGTTCTTGATTACATATCAAATTATACTGATAATAAATGTCCAAAACTGAACCCAGTTTGACATGTTTGGCAGATAACGCTAACATAAGTCTCATCGAGCTTACACCCGACAACCGATATTTCATAAGCGTAATCCATTCATAAAAGAGTGGCTATAGTTAATAATTGAGCCGCTCGAAAGCCAATGTGGTTAAGTCCAAAACACAGAAATTGAAAAAATTAATGTTTTTGATACATTAGTTATTAAAATTCTTGGCTTATGAATTAAAAAAAAGATATGTATAGGATTTGTAAATTAAAACGTAAGTATTTATTGAAATAATGACAGCATCTTAAAAATTGTAGGACTTATACCTTTTAGCCGCTAAAAAAAATAAGAAATTAATGTAAAAATAATTAAATAACATTTATTGTCATAACTCAAACAATTCTAATTAGAAGTGATGGTTAAAATTCTTATTTTTCAGTGTTACCAACAATTATCGAAATAAGAAGAAGAATTTAATTTTTATTTTAAAGTTTATGTAAAAAAAAATATTTATGAAAGGTGGACTTAATCACAATGGCTGTTAATAGCTAAGAAGATTATTATTTATTTCATAAAAATTTTCAAAACTCAGAAAATATAAAAAAAATGGAGTTAACCGCATTGGCTTCTGAGCGGCTTAATTAATGCAGATGTAAAAAATACAAGGACAAATATTAATCATACGCTAGTTACCCTTTTTGTTCGTTGTTTACTGATGTAAATTGTGTTCTTCAGCCTTTAATACAAAATATTTAAAAACAAAACAGAGAAAAAAACTTTATAAATGATCATTTATTTTTCTGTTTTGACTTAAAGCCATATTAATGATGCGTTTGATTCATGTTTTATTTTTTCTATTTATCATTTTATTCGTATTTTTATTGTCAGAGATTTTTTTATTAAACCTAAATCAATGTTTATTTAAAATATCTTAAATGCAAAAGTTTAAATTTATTCATTCACTTAAACGCACTTGACATTTATTAATGGGTTTAAGTTATTTGAGTTTTGAGATAAAATGTGTAATTTTATTTTGATAAAGAAATTTATTGTTAAAAATACAAAAGTATTCAACAATTGCAAATCCATGAAAAATAATAACTTTTATGTTTTTTTAAACATTAAGTGTAATTAGATATTTTAAAAAGTTTTTAGTGATATATTTATTGATATGATATGATTTTTTATGTTTTTTTTTTTTTTTTTTTTTGTTTTGAGGAAATAATGTTTGATAATATGTAAGGTTTTGTGTAAGATTATTAATTAATGATTTCAAATCAAATTTTTGATAGAGGAGAAACTTAGTAAAAAAAATATCTATATTAATTATTTCTTTAATTTTTCAGGTCTGATTTGAGAAAAAAAATGACATGAGCTCTTTATAGAAAATAAAAAAGAAGATCGAAGATAAAAGTTCATATCAGGAATAATTTAAAATGAGAAAGATGGCTGTCCCAATTTTATTATTTTTAGGAGAAATATCTTCCAATAATTCTTGCGAAAAAAACCGACTTCAAAACAGATTTCATATGTCCGCCTATAACAGCTCAAGTGTATGGCTACATAAATTAGGTAGCATTAACTATTGACACACACTTATATCTCCAAACTTAATACTTTTTCAACTGTTCAATAGTTTAACAAATTCAAATTATATACCTTCTGTTGTGGTAGATTTCGCAATCAGGTTCTGTGTAAATTCAAAACGTATGTCTATAACGCTTCAACAGTTTGCCCATATACAATAGATTATATCAGATTATAATATAACGTTTTTATACTTCTTATTATACCAAATAAAGTAGTGGACATTCTGTCTAAAATTAAGGTGTTTGTATACAACGGTTCAAAAAATACGGCCATATAGAACAAATTACAATAACTTTGGGAACAGCCTTAATTTCTAAATTCAAATTATAAGCTTCTTGTTATAGTTGACTTTGCAAAACATGTCCCTTTTAAATTTCAGCTGTCTATCTATAACGGTTCAAAAGTCCGGCCATATACATCATATTATATCAACTATTGTGACACCCGTTTATTTCCAAATCCAAATTTTATAATTGTTGTTATAGAGGAGTTAATAATACAGGTTCTTGTTAAATTTCAATCGTCTGTCTACAACTATTTAAAAGTATGGCCATATACCAAATTAAATGAACTATTGGTGCACCCTTTAATTTATAATTTTAAATATTATCAGCGGTTACTATAACGGCCATAGCAACCGACATTGCATCAAATTTACAAGCGTTTATCTATAAGAGTTCAAAAGATAGGTCTTTCTAAGTAAATCTTTCAGCGTTCTGTCTATAAGTACGGCCACACAAATGAAATTACATCGACTATTGGAACACCCTTTTACTTCCAAATCCAAATTTTATACTTGTTGTTATAGCGGGCTTAGCAATACAGATGCATTGTAAAAAAGTACGGCAATATACATGAAATTTAATGAACTATTGGCGCACCCTTTAATTTATAATTTTTAATATTAATACTTGTTACTATAACGGCCATAGCAATCGACATTCTGTCCAATTTGCAAGCGTATGTTTATAACGGTTCAAAAGATAGGCCCATATAAGTAAATTTACATCAATTATAGGGGCACCCTTTAATTTTTAGATTTCTATTTTGTACAATTTTTTGTTTTTGGGAGCTATAGTAATACGCAGTCATTTTAAATTCTACAGAAGTGCTCTTTACCGTTCATAATACACTTTAAAAATATGTATGTTGTATGGGGGCACCCTTTAAATTTTAAATTTGTGAGCTGTTTTTAAAATGGGACCAAGCTGTAAGCATAATCTATCATATTACCAAAAATTTTCGAAATCGGATCAGTAATGACTGAGTTCTGGAGGCACAAATATAAACAAAAGTAACATTCAGCCGAATTGTATAACCTCCTTATTTGTTTGAAGTCGCTTAATAAAACAAAACAGATGTTAATAAATATAAAGGGTGTTCCAAATTGAACGAAATTTGTAGATTAGTTTTTAATTAAATCATAAAATACATAGTATTAATATGATGACTCATCGACCCAAAGTACGTAATCTTTGATGACCTTTTGCAACACTGAGTCTAAATTTCGTTAATGCAACCTATAGTTTCCTGTTGTAATGTACGATTGGTTGTCAGCCAGTTGATATAGATTTTTTTCATATAACTGCATGAGAAGAAATATAATAGCTTTAAATCAGAAAATCTACGGGGCCAATTCTGATCATAAAAAGGAGAGAATAAACGAGAAGGGAAAGGAGGAATATATCACTTGCAGTTGTTCCACCGTTGCTACATCGATAGTAAACCAATTTAATAGAAATAACTACGTTATCGAGTCATGATATCTAGCACTCATAACACAGACTGCTTGATCAATCTCACTTTAAAAAAAAGTAGTTGTTGTGGGCGCTTTGTCTCATATAGTTTTTCCAAATCCAACCACGAGGCCAAAATATTATTTCAGCCACATTCTAATAAAATCTTTAAACTTTGGCCTACAAACTTTTATAATTTTTAAAATATTTTTCGATATTAAAAAAACATTGTTGTATTGTATAACGCTTCGCTTTTATTATCCCTTAGCTCTCAGCTGTGAAATTATTCTGCTCTGCCAATAGCTTACTGTCAATATTGGCAGCAAATTCATTTCACATATTTTTTACATCATATTCAAAGGCAGTTATTTTTAGTATAACTTCATTCAAATACCATAATAATTCTAATAGATTACACAAAACTGCAATTCTCAGATTTAATGTTTGCAGTTTGTTTATTTTAAATAACATTTGAAAAATATACAAAATATATAGAAAAAGAAATAACAAAATATGTTTCAAATAAGCCGATTGATGCAGAGCTTAAGTACAGTTGGGTTGATTTTTTCATTCATTTCCCCTTTTTATTGAGTTAAAATTATTTGGTTTTCGTAAAATTTCCATATTTTACCACAATAATCTGTAAATGTTTTTATAAATGTGCATTTATAAAAACAATGCATTAATAAAAACATAAATATCTAATGGTAACTGCTTTCTAATATTACTGCAGCAATTTATTTTATAAATAAAAAATTGTCAGTGTATGCGTGCATAAATAAATGCAGTTTGCAATGAAATGTATCTTAATATGAACAATAAAATATGGTAAAAAAAATTTCTGTTTCATATACATTTATTTACTCTTCATATTCAAGTTCATTTTAATAATTTCACACTGTGCAGCAATAAATAAAAATTGAAAATATAAATCTGTTTTTAATATTTTTATAATAATTAATAGCTTTATTATAATCAAATCATAATTTCCGAATTTAATAAAAAAAAAAAAGAAAAAGTATTTTCCTAATTTATAAGAATTAAAAAAAAAAACAGAGGGAAAATTATGCATTCTTCATCAGCATTCACCGATGGTGACCACTTTAGGCTGTAAATAAACCTGTTTAAGAAATTGGAATATGAGAATGAGAATTAATCAGAATGAATTAACGTAAATCTTTTTTTCGTTGTGTTCTTTATGAATCGTACATATTATCCATAATTTAGATTTTGAAAAGATCGAAGAATTTAGAGTAGCTCACAAAAAAGTAAATAAATAACCAAATATCTCACATCAGTTTTTATTTTTTTTTTTTTTCTTAAATAAAAGTAAAATTGTGTTCAATATATTCATCAAGAACAAATAAAAATTTTACTCCAAAACCTTTTTAATTTAATTCCAAACAAAATAATAAAATATAATGAATGGCTCGTCGAACTTCAAGCGTACCTCAAACTTTTAATAACTTTCTTCACATAATTTTTAAAAGAGATACTAACAAAAACAAATTTTGTAATTTTAAATTTAAAATCTTGCTTTTAAATTAAATCTCATAATTTATAATATCTTTACATTTTGCAACATAAAATGATTTGAAGAAATTTTTATGAAGTTTGCTTCTCCCACAAAGATAAGAAAAATAATAATAAAAAAAACATCTGTGGTTTTCTTTTATAATTTTATAACTCTCTAAATCGGCATTGTTTCGAGATTTGTTCTTAAGTGCATTCAATCTCTGGCCGTAATGGAACATAACTGCGTGAAATAGTTCTTGTCCGAAGTCGATGTATTAGGCATGGGCAGAAAATATCGATATATCAAAATTTCGATATATATTTTTTTTTAATTTTCGATATATAGCGCCAATATTTTAAATTTCGATCTACGATAGATTGATGTTTATTTGTGAATATCAATTTCGATATTTTTAACAATAATATTAATTTTTGCAGCAGCGGCAAATTGACTTTTGGTTATGTATATTGTTCACATTGGCAGCCAGAGTTCGTCAAGAAGAAAGAAGCCACCATTAGTTCCCTGGATAATGCCACTTAACAAATTATAATCGCATATTCATCTTTATTGTATATGCGCCTCTAGCGCTGCTATTTCTGTTGAAAAGATTCCTTTTTAGACAAACTTCAACGATTAAACTTAAAAAAAAATTAAAGTAAATTATGTACCGTTTTCGTGCTGATTCCTATCAAAAAATTTATATGTATTACTGTGGGAACAATCATATTCATATGTTTATTTTACTATTGCTTAAATAGCTCGTCAGTGGGTTTCTTTCTAAATTTTCAATTATAAAACTTAGATTCATATTTCATAAACTTCATTGAACAAATTAGAATTTTATTCAATAAAATCTAAAAATAAAACACTGTAAGATATTCAAATTCTAAAAATTGAAATATGTAATATTTTTATTCTTGTAACGGAAAATAGCAGGAAAAAAATAAATTTTTTTATTTTAATACTGGTTCCCAAATAATAACAATATATTTTTTTCTTTTTGTTAAAAAAAAAACGATTGAAATAAAAAATATTTATTAAATAAAATAAGTGTCACTCTTAAATTTGGAAGATTTTTTCCTAAAGAAGTAAATCTAAATAAGTAAATAAAAATTTTAACAGGTTTGAAGAACCACACATTATTTATATCCTAAATGTAAAATATTCTTTACCAAAAAAAATTGCGACAAAAAAAGGAATTTTTATATGGGTAATTGTTATTATTTTCCCACTTTTTTTCAAGAAAATACTGTTTTTGTATGTTTTGCACCAGGCCTGAAAGTTGGAGAAATTTGTAGTGCTATTTAGACTTCAAACGTAAAGTGTTATTTCGGTGATTTATGCTCGTTAACACAGATAAAAATCTAATAAAAACTTATAAAAAGTTACAGTGAAAATTAATGTAAATTATATTAGCATTATTTTTTGGGTAAATATTTTCAAGCAAAAATGTCTATTAATCGATAGATCGATTTTTTTGGGTCGATATATTTCGATACCCTTTAAATGTATCGACACAATATATGTCCATATATTTTTCTCATTTGCCCTTCTCCACGATGAATGCCTAAGGAATGGTAACAACCCTGATGTGTTAAGTGCATTAAGGAATATTAATAGGCTCTAGCTAAATTTAAGGAGGCATTATGGGAATGGTCGTTTAATAAAACAACTTTTAGCCTCCACGCAATAGGGAAAGGGCGCGACCAATATCGGTTTTCAATAAAAATAGGGTATCGCTTGTAGTGGGAACTTAAACTTAGTGCTTAAGAATTAAGCTAGAAAACTCATCTGAATGAGGCAGAGAAACAATCAAAACTTTAGCTGAGTGCTTAACAGTTGTACGCTTGTTAAAATATATTTAAAACTGTTGTCAAAAAAGCCGTCTGAATGAAGCTGAGAAACAATCATCTTAACACCTGATTCTGCCTTAATTATTTAGTCCAAGGATTCTTTCTTTGCAAAAGGTTCTAGCTGTTTCTAATACGCCAAATGAATCCACTTTCTTCCACCAAACTGCTTGACCTTACCTTACCTTTATTTTGAATTGAAATACATTTTAGCATTGCAAAAAGGGCCGGAATTAAGGCCAAACAACGAGTGATTATCTGCGTGTTTAGGCGAAGCTTCAATATTTCTTTACGACTTATTAATTCAAATATTTTTTCAGCTTACCTTAATTATGTTACAAATAATTTAGTGGATTTATCTTTATTAAGAAGCTAGAATAAATAGCATATTAATAACTAGTAGTCTGTTCGGCTGTCGAGTCATTCGTCTAAACTTTTAACGCCAATTATGGAAGTATAATACCCATTTCAAAATAAAATGTCTTAATAAAAACGTTCGCTTTGACTTATGTACTTGAATTATATGTTTATGTATTTTTGTCAACTTTAAACACTTTGTAACTTCAAAAATTCTGAACCAAATTAAATATAAAGCAAAAAAAAAAATTATATACATTTGCAAAAACATGGATTAAAAGTGATCAATTTTTCATCGCAATTGATTGTATAATGTGAGCCTAAAAAGTAGAAAGAAAAATTGTGTAGCCTATTGATTATTGATTATATGGAGATATTTAATTTAGTTTATTTCTATTTAAAATTAAACAAATAGTTTTTTTTTTAACTCAAATACGTTAGCAGATTAACAATGAGAACAAATTAGAAATATTTTTGTTAATAACCAGCACAAATTGGAAATATCTACAAAGAAATAAATTGTAGCACAGTGTAGATATAATTTTTTACACTTCACTTATTTACTTACAAATTTCCTTAGGATTTATATAATATACTAGCGGATTGTGTATTATATCACATTAATCCTTGACGTATAAGTTACATTTATTAATATTAAATATAACTCATACGCCCAGATGCTTCTTTTGTCACAATTTGCATAATTCTGCAATAACAAAGTAATAAAAATAAAAAAATAAGTTTAAACATATTATTGCAATTTATTACAAACAGAAAATGTTATAATCATAAATGACAATAAATTCAATATTCAGATAGCAAACGAATGATAAAGAAAACAATAGAACAACTGCAATTTTTTCTTTTACCCGGTAGATTTAATTTTTTTCATATTTTTTAGTTCATAATTTTATATAAAAATATTCTTAATTGCACAGTAATAAAACGATATATACAAAATTGTTGAGTTTGTCATAGTCATGCTAAAAGACTGTGTCGTAAAGTAAATGAGAAAGTATTTCTAAATATTTACTTTACCACAAGGGTGTGGTTGATTCATCAAAAAGTTGTGTCACTTATTTTTTATCTTAAAGAAAATTATTACCTTTAAATCATTTAAAATGTGACAAAAAGTAAAACTAATATGTGTATTTGTTAATGGCTTTAAAAAATTGTGGTGTTTACTAATCTTTAGTTAAAATTGTTTAATTTTTGATAATCATTCGTTTACGCTAATTTATGTACTTTTTAAACAATTCTTTACTTCATGTAATGATCCTCTTCCAAGCACTGTAGAGGCCACAATAACACGACTTTTAATGTCTAGATATAATGTTTCAAAATATTAAGAAATGTGATAGACACGAAGATGGTTAGGATTACGTTTATACTCTTTGGATAATGATGGCACTGAGCTATTTTTATGTGCAATAAAAAATCCTTTAAGATGCACACTTTTCCTTTTTTCTAATACACCAAAATAGTTCGTTTATATTTAGCCTTCAATTTGAAAAAATTTAATTGTTTAATTTACAAACTTTTGTAAGTATGTAAAGGCGTCGAATATTTGCTACAACATTTACAATCTTTTATCAATTGTTTTCTAACACATTCTCATTTTTTTCGTAGTTTTTATTATTTATTTTAAATGAAATTTAACTATTTTATTTTCCACATTTTGTCACGTTTACAAGTACTTTGGTTTTATTTGATGCAACATATAACTTACAAGAGGTTGTGAATTGTATAAATACAATTTTTTTGGTATTATAGATATTTCTGTATTTTCATTTTATTCAATTTGATTTTATCTAACGCTTGAGTTCTTTTCCTCAACAAGTAGTGCAATGCATATTGTACTCTTAAATATAAATGTAATTTCTTAATACCTAAATAAAAGAGCTCTTGAAATCAATTATAACTTGGAAAATATTGTTTTGTAATTAAAACAAGTGAACGAACACGTTTTATTGCCATCTTCTCCATATATGTATGTAAATCTAGTTTAGTAAAGAAACTCCAATCAAGAAAACAAATATTGTGGGTGACAAAGAGTCATCGATTCTCAATGGGTTGAGCATTGTTAAAAAATTTTTATATTTTCTTTAAGATCTCTTCAGGAGCCTTAAAGTGATACCCATATTGATAATTTAAATTTTTTTTTTTAATTTCAGAGCTCCGTAACTCGGAGAATAAGGGCGAAAACTACTTTTATCACTTGTTTTTTTTTTTTTACTTTTTAAGTCTCTATCACCCCATATGTTTGTTTATAGACTCAAGTAAGCTCAACAATTTTGCAGAGCCAATATAAGCAAAAAACAAAAGTAAAGACTGGCTGGATTGACAAAACAGCCCGATGTGCAGCGTTGTCAATTATAGGGTCCAGCATATAACGTTTTTTTTTTTTCAACTACAGCTTATTTCGTAAATGGTAACACTCAGCTCACGTCTGATTTCACATACAAATAGTTTTATCCATACGAATATGGTTGTGTATACGCTTGAACTACGCTGGGAAATATTGCTACATTATATTGCCACTTTTGACAAAAAAAAAAAATCATCTTTTCGGATGAAGCTCATTTTGATATTGGCGGGTATGTAAACAAGCAAAATTTTCACATTAAGGGCACATAAAACCCGCACGCATACATTGAAAAGCCGGTGCAACCAAAACGAGTCCCTGTTTGGTACGGATTTTGTCCAGATGCATAATTGAACAATTTTTCTTTGAAAATGAGGAGTGGCCGTTAAAGTCAATGGTGCTCGATAGCGGGCCATTGTGAACGAATTTTTGTTCACAAAAATTGAAGAGGAAGTTACTGGCAACGTTTGGTTTCAAAAGCACGGCGCTACGTGCCGCATAGCCGAGGTTACACTGTTTTTTTTATTTTTTTTTTTTTTTTGTTATAGCGTTTTCAAAAAAAAAAATTATTTGGCGGACTGATTTTTATCAGAATTTTGTTTTGGTTTTTTAGTTTTAAAAATTTTTCTTAGTTTATTTTATATACATAGTTCATAAAAAATATAAATTTTATATTTTTGTATTTTTATAAATAAATATATAAGAATTTGACTATTTAATAATATTGAGTATTTTAATGTTTCTTTTTTCGTATCCGAACAAATAAAATATTTAAATTTAGAATAAAATATTATTCCAACTACTTTTGCCTAATATTTAAATAACTTTTTAAAAATTGCTATTTAAAGCTCAAGCTATGAATACTTGTGTTGGTGAAATTTTAAACCGTTCAGTAGAATGCTTACGATATTTTAGTATATTTTATACTTGGGACTTTTTCATTACTATTGATTTTTCATTGTTGAAAATAATGACAATGAAGAAATGTAACTAAATTTATTTAATTTATTTTAATTATAAGCGTAGTGATTAATAACGTAATGATTTAAATGAAATCGTTTAATTACTAATTATAATTGAATAAAAAAAATTGTTTTTAAGAAACACAAATGGTTGATCGCACAAATTTAAAAAAACTTCGCATAAACACTCTTGACAATTTTATTAAATTATCATTTTTAAGTTGAATAGGTGTAAGAGTTGAGATTTGAGATCTAAAGACACCTCACACCCCAACTAGCAGATCTTATATCTAACAAGAAAATAGGTTACAAGAAAACCAAAATAGGTTCTCTCAAAATTAATAAATAACTATTTTACGAAATTTTTCTGATCTAAATGCCACTTTAAATTAATGCTTTACTATGTATACTTTAAGGTGTGTACTAGGACATTAAATACATTCATAAGTGAAAATGCTTTCAACTCATTCAATCATTAGTCAATGGTAATGATATAGTTTTTTAACTAATTATTAATGAAACCTTTGCATTAAAAAGAATTATTATTAGCAAAAAATTATAATATTGCTAAAAAAAAAAGTCATTAGCGTTATTTATTATTCAATGCTAATGAAATCGCCAATATATTAATCCATGTAATTAAGTACTCCCATGCATGATATTTTAATTTAATTTTTTTCTAAGTGGTAGAATCAACGTTCTTAAGTACTACATACTATCTTAGGTAGAAGGATTCCTTCGTTTGGGATTATATGTAAAACCAAAAACCACTGAAATGGAATCACGTTTTCATTTCATCCAAATCCTGTGTGTTTCACTCGATAGTAAAAGCATTTTTTATAAGTAAATAATATCACTTAAAGGCGGTTAGGAAACGATTCTTCAAAATCAAAACATACAAATGTGATGCACTTGTCTTTGAGGAAAATATATTTTTATTTCTACTTCTCATACATTTATTTCTTCTTTTAATAAAAAACATTAAATTCAATTCCATTATTTTGTTTAAATTAAATCATAAAAATTGAAATAAAATATTATATTGTCTATTCTATTCTGTTAAATAGACCATATGACTCTTTCTTAAAGTGTCAATTGTTATGAACTCTTCGCATCAACAATACTTTCAACACAGAAAAAATTGGAAGGAGTTAATAGCCAGAAGAGATTTTCCTTTTCTTTTTCCTTTCTTATTTTACATTTTAATCAGATTTATATTTTATCAAAAAGCAAATAAAAAAAACTGAAACATAATGAAATTAGTAAAAAGGAAAGGATAAATGTTATGATAACAGCTGCAAAGGAAATGAAATAAATAAAAAACATCTTTAAAAGATATTTTATTTTCACTTTCATTGCTTTGGGAAAAGCGGTCGGTCACATTTCATGTAATTTTGATGTCAAAGGATAACAAGGAATTTAAAAGAGAGATTAAATAAATGATAATGTATTTCGGTGTTAAAATAAAAACAAAAGATGAATAAGAATTCCCTGATATTTATTATATAAAAAGATTTTTGTTTCATTTTGCCATTTGATTCTCATTACATCACATAAATATATGAACCATGCGAACAAAGTATTGAATTAATATGCAATGAATCTAAAACAATGAAAAAGAAGGGTCAATGGAGCATAGACAAAATATTTTTGGCATTTTTCAAATGGAGTTCTGCATTTAAAAGGAATTTTGCATACTTTAACCAGAAAAATATACGTGATTAAGTATAACTTTCTATAAATTAAAGGAATGGCGCAAGAGAAGATCCCAAAGTTAAGCACCTTGGATGTGCGCATTATTGTGAAGATCTCCACTTCTTTGTTCTCTGTAAGATTTAAGTTTTTTAGGATTTTTAAAGTTCTTAATTGAAACATTAAAACCAAGTGTGGCACCATTAAGGGTATACCTTAGTTTGTTATTCCGTTTGTAATTTCTACAATATTTACTTTCGACCCCATTGAGTATATATATTCTGAGCGCTTATGCATAACGAAGACGAAAGATCGCTCTATTCTCTTCGAGGCAGCGGGCAAAACTTTACGCCTGCCTCTAATTTTTCCATATCCAGCCAAAAAAAAAAAACAAACGTGTGGGGAGATAGAGAATTAAAAAAATAAGAAAAAAGCGTTGTGAGAAAAAAATTTGCCCTCGCCCATATTTTCCGAGTTACGGGCCTCTGAAATTTTAAAGTTTTTTTAAAATATCAATATGGGTATCATATAAAATCTTTTGAAGAGATCTTTAAGGAAATACTAAAAATTTAAAAAAATGCTTAACCCATTAAGAGCCGATGTAATTTTTATGTAAAATTATATGTATGCAGTAAAAATAATCACTTTTTTAATTCTCTGCAACCGAATGTTTGCTTTTTTATGTGACTTACTTTACTAAAGTAGATTTGCATAGATGGTGAAGGGTTAAATATAGCACTCTTACTTGTTACTTTTATTTTTGATGGATTTATTGTTTTTCAAAGTATTCTCCAGCATGATTTATACACTTTTGCATGCGCTCAAACCAGTTGTCAAAGCACTTTTTCCACTCCGATAGAGACACCTCTAAAACATGGTTTTTGAACACTTCAACAGCTTCTTCTGGCGACGAAAATCATTGACCACGCATTTTTTTCTTGATGTGCGGAAACAAGAAGAGGTCATTAGGTGTCAAGTCAGGGCTGTATGGCGGATGACCCATTAATTCGACGTTTTGGCCGGTCAAAAACGCTCTGGTTTGAGCCGATGTGTGAGAGCTCGCATTGTCACGGTGAACAATGATTCGTCTTTTCTTGTTGGTTTTTCGAATTTCTCCGATGACTTCAGGCAAACAAATTGTAGTGTACCACTCAGAAGGGACCGTCCTACGTTGCTCAAGCGGAACAGTCGCCACATGACCAGTTTTTCCGAAGAAACAGGCGACCATTTGCTTCGAAGTGCTTCTTCCACGAACAACTTTCGTTGGATTTTGCTCGTCTTTGAAGACCCACACGGTCGATTGTTGTTTCGTTTCGGGCTCATACGCATAGATCCATGATTCGTCACCTGTGACGATCTTATAAACGTCTTTTCAAGCACCGCAATCGTATTTTTGCAACATTTCTTTCGACACGAGCCTTTTTTTGTGCGACTTTCAAATTGTGCGGGAACCAACGAGAACAAACCTTTTTTACGGCCAGGTGTTCATGCAGTATCGAATGTATGCTGGTGGAAGAAATGTCCAAGGATGTCTCTATCTCTCGGTATGTCGCATGTCGATCTTGCATTATGAGTTCACGCACGGCATCAATGTTCTCTGGCACAACAGCCGTTTTTGGACGACCTTCACGGAATTCGTCTTCGAGCGAGCTTCGGCCACGATTAAATTCATTATACCAATTTTTAACAGTGCTATAGGATGGTGTTTCATCGCCATACAAAGATTTAAGTTCATCAATGCATTCTTGTCATGATAATCCACGTCGAAACTTGTGAAAAATGATGGCACGAAAATGTTCACGAGTTAATTCCATTTTTTTCTATATTAATTTTTTCAAGCCACTGTAAACAACACAAATAATGGTCGTACGTCAAAACGTTTTGAGTACGATTATGCTTAAAAATGACAAACTTTCCAATGGAAATGTCAGATTGCACTTGGCAGCACTCAGTGTTGCCAGGCCAGAAATATATATAGCAGCCAACAAGTCCACAACCACCCATGAATTACAGAAGGAAATAAAACGCTGCATCAATGAAAATCAGCCAGAATTATACAGAAAGGTAATGAAGTTTACTCCATAAATAACTGCATCTTATGTTTTTTATGCTGCAATAAAAAAATAACAACCTAAAGACTGAAAACTGTATTATCTATTAAATTTGGGTTTTCTGTAAAATTTGGGGCACCCTTTGCCTTTCATATATGTAATAAAACTCTTCAAATTATTCTAAAGTAAAATTAATAAAAAATTTAATATCTTTAATTTATGCAACATAAGAAGGTATCGCATGCAAGTAAAAGAAAGGTGCATCCTTTAAAAACATATTTAAATATCTCCTTGATACTTTAATACAATAAAAATATTATTTTAGAAATTATATTAAAAAACTGCTCATCCACGACCGTGACAGGACTCGAACCTGCAATCGTCGGATCCGAAGTCCGACGCCTTATCCATTAGGCCACACGGTCCTGTTGCAATCCTGTAACAAAGTTGCACACAACTATCTTTTGTTACTTTGAAAATGCTTAACACAAATACACAGACACTTCCTTTACGAAACGAATAAAATACATATAAAGTTAAAAACCAAAAAAGGAAAAAATCGATGTAAAAATGTGCAGTAAAAACATTTATGTTAAAACAAGATACCACAAAATAATTCTCAAACAAACACAAAAAAATTTATTTCTAAATTTATTAAACTAAAGAAAATAGAAACTTTTTTAAGCGGAAAATAATTAATAAATTAAAATAGTGAATCTAGAGCTATAATTTTTGTTAAAGATTTGTTAGAAAAGATCCCTCTCTGCAAATTTGTGGATTAGTTTGTGTTTTACTTTATTTATTTATTTTACTGTTAACTGTTTCAAGAATCGGTCGAACTACGTCAAAAAGTTTTTATTCACTTTTTTGGGTATAAATTCATCTTTAAATTTCTTTAGAATACATTTCACAAAATTTTTAATTCAATTTAAAGCTTTGCAATAAAAAAAAACATTGCTCAGTTCTTAAATGCAATTTCTATTCAAACCACCAAAACATTTTTGTTCAAATGTTTTTTTTTTTGCTTGTGAGCCAAACGAATCCTTTTATTATTCAAAAGAAACTTAACAATAACGTTTTTTATTGGTGTTGCATTTTTATTGTTAATCGCTAACACAATGCATTTTTCTCATTTTCAATTTTACGGTTTCACAATAAATCAGTAAATTTGCAAAAGTGGTCTGTTAATATCTTTCGTTTTTTTTTGTACCTGGTGAAATTACTGACGACAATTCTATTTTTATTTACGGGCAAATTTTCACAGGTTTTAAAAGTTATTGATTTAACTTTTAGTAAAATATACTAAGGAAAATATGTTGCTTTATGCTTGTTCGTCATATTCAGGCTTTTTTTTTCCAGTACAAGTTTGTTGAAAATAAATCAGTACCTTTGCTAGAAATCTTAAAGTAATAATTAAGCGCGTTTCTGTAATATTTTCGTAAGTATACTGTATTATTCACAAAATAAAAGAAAAATAATGCTCTTCATATTAAGAGCCATCTTCTGTTTTCATTGGGGTCTTTAAATAAAAAAAAAAAAACTTTTTTTAATATATATTTTTAATTTTAGAAATAATAAATCAAACCATCTTAACCAACTGAATAATTTCATTTCAGCATAGATTAAAAATATTTAAAATCAAAAATTAAAAATGTTAAAATACAAACAAGGCAACGTATTCATTCTTTCTTCAAATTAATCAGTATAAAACAGGAAGAGCATCCACATACTGATATGTAAAGAAAAATATTTAAAAAAAAGCTACAAAAAAAGCACTCGTTGCTAAACTGGCAGTCGGCAGAAACCAAAAAAAAATATATAAATGTGACGAATAACAAAGAGAACTACGAAAAAACTTTGGATTGTATGTATTGAAAAATATAAGCGAAAACAAAAGAATTAAAACAAGTAAGAGTGCTATATTCGGCTATAACGAATCCTATATACCCTTTACCATCTATGTAAATGTACTTTAGTGAAGTAAGTCCAATCAAAAAAGCAAATATTGAGATGACAAAGAATTAAAAAAAAAAATTGGTACTGCATATATAAAATTTTACAATAAAATGACATCAGCTCTTAATAGGTTAAGCATTTTTAAAAAATTTTAGTATTTCCTTAAAGATCTCTTCAAAAGCTTTAATATAATACCACATTGATATTTAAAAAAAATTTAAAATTTCAAAGCCCCGCAAGTCGGAAAAAAATGTGTGAGCGACATTTTTTTCATTGGATGCTTTTTTCTTGTTTTTGAATTCTCTATCGCTCTATATTTTTATTTTTTTTTTTTTTTATTGGATTTACTTTTTTGTTCAAAATGACGTGAAAAAATTCGAGGTTGGCGCGGTGGTTTGCCTGCTGTCTCAAAGGACATGGACCGATCATGCTGATTTCCAATAGCACATTTTTCAACACTAACTATATCTGATCGATTGACTGATTTATTTTTATCTTTTTTTTTTTGTGAAATCAGGTTTGCCTTCGCAAAGTTTATGAATTCAGTAATAAAAGACGAATTTTATTTTATATATTTTTTTACTGCGTACAGTGAACTCTTATGTTTGAGTAAGGTGTTCATTATAGTTGCTTTCTGGGTAAAACGCACCACGTCTATACAACGATGGTATAAATTTTACCGAAAAATATTATGGCTTTAGAAAGATGAAAAAAAAGAATTAAAAAATTATGAAATTCTATACCGCTATTGCCAATAGAATAGATTATTTAGTAACAGAGCTAAGGAACGTACACTCACTGTACAAAATTCTCGTACATAAATGGAAAACACACAATTAAAACCAGCCCGTACATACACACAGAAAAAAGATCGGTAAAAAATCAGTTAAAATATTCAAAATTCAATTACAAACATCATAATTTAATTTGTATAATAAATAAAACATAATCTTGACAGATTTTTTGTACTATAAACTAACAAACTATATTAGATCTTAAATGTTGGTCGCAACAACAGTTAACAAAGTTTACCTGACCAATTTGTGTCTGTACTAAAACCTATTCTGGTTATTGGGTGATGCAACGAAATTTATTCAGCACTTTAGTACCGAAACCCGAATATTGGAAGTTAGAATTACAAATATCGATTGCGTTATTTCTTCTTAGCTTTTTGACATAATAAAAAAAAAATTTATATACAAAATATTAAAATTTGAAAAATATTAAAATTTATAAAAAAATATGCAATAAGATTTATTGAAAGTTGCGAAAATTTCTCCAATAACGTTAAGAGGTGATTTCAAGGCATGTGTAAATAAAATAGGTTTTCAAAAGTTGTATTTACTTTGCAGTGGAATGTAAGACAGAAGACAGTGGAGTCAAAAATGTAAAGCATGAAAACGTAAGGAAGTGGGAGTGCTTAGAGCTAAGGCAAGATTTATTGTTAAAGTCAAGAAATGTTTTATTTGTTTTCTTTTTTTTATCCTAAATAAAGACAAATGTAAAAAATATCGTTGTTTAGTTTAATTCACAATAATACTTTTTATCGCCTATCGAATTAATTTTTAAAATAATTGGAAGTACCGTATTTATTCAGTCCTCTTAACCGAATTTCAAATAATAATCACAACCGACCAAATTCGATTGGCAACAAATTCGGTTCTCACGACGAATCTCTTTTCTCTGTGTATTTTTCTTTTCATAACAATTATGTTTGCCTCTAAATTTTTAAATTTTCCGTATACATCGACGAATGTGTGTTATTAAAATATTTATTTGCGAACACTTACGTGAATGTACGACTGTAGCTATTGTTTGTGTACGTGTACGAAAAAAAGTACAAGAAAAAATTAAAATAAATTCGTGTATGGAAAAAGCGTACAGCTGATTTCCAATAGCACCTCTTTCGACACTTTATCCGATCGATTAATAGATGGACAGACGGACATCCCTCAATCGGCTTCTTCTTTTTTTTCCTTTAGTTAAAATTTAAGCCTACCATTGCAGTTTGTTTTTGATTTATTGGTAAGTAGTAGAGTTCCTTGTAGATTCACGCGAGGGTCATATGAATGGCTCATTAATAAAAATGTGCAATAAAAAGTGTTATAAAAAGTAAGAATTACAGGTAATAATTTGCTTATTTTTAACATTATCCTAAAATAATTATTTTCATTTGGGTTTTTTGTTTGTCCAATTGTTTTTGGGCTCTTTAAATTTGCATGTATTATTGTTGTTGTGGTTTTTCAGAACAGTATACATGTATGCTTTGTTCATGTTTTAGGTATTGGATGTTTACTTGAGCATTTGTTATTGTTTTATTACTTTTAAATTAATGGTTAGATTTAATATTATATTACTTAAAACAAATCCAATGAAAAACTCCCAAGTATGTAAAACATAACCTCGAAAATATTGTTTTTCAATTTTACAGGATTAGTTTTTTTTTTTTAATCTAGGCGGCTTAATTCTATTTGAAAAACCCTATTTAATTTGACTAAATTATTTAAGTTTTGTTGTATAATAATTAAAGGATTGTAGCCTTCAGAGAGATAAAAATCGTTTATTGAAATTAACAAAAAATTTGTTGAATCAATGAATAAGTTAGTCACTTTAATATACTTTTAGGATGTAAGTTTAACTAATATCAGGTGTGATCTATCTTACGATGTATTACTATCGTTGAACTAATATTTTATTATTATTTGTTTGCTTATGACTAATTACCTTTGTTATTATGAGTAATAAATTTTGGGCAATTTGTGATCAGATTTTTTTATTGATGCATATAAAACACTTATTTCATCTATTTCCCAACGTTGCGTCAGCTTTTTTCCGTTTTTTAAGGCGGGGTTTGTTTCTAATAATTATTCTAATAACAAATTATGAAACGTCTTGATAATTTAAAGGAAAATGTGACCTCAAGCTTCATGATTTTACTTACAATTTGTTTTTAAATTATATCATATAATAAATTAATTAATAATAAAGTTTAATTTCACAAAAATGTAATAAATAATGAAAATAGTGGACAACACGACACATTAACAATTATCAAAAAAAAAAAAAAGAATATCACAAAACTTTATTTTCGAATAATTGCAAGGGAATATTGAAGTCTAAACTCAGTGCTTTGTTTTTTATTTATTATTTTTTTTTTTTTATTATTATTTCTTTTTTTTATTCTTTGTCAAATCTCCTCCCATGTCCTCTACAAACTTGTTAATGGTAATAAGTTGTTACATTAGCTTGTTCCATTAAAGTTATTTTTAAGAATCAATCAATCTTATGTTTCATTTTACATAAACTTTTTTTTAACGGCGAAAAACTTACATGAAACATTTCTTTTACGTAAAACAATTTCCTTGTTAAACGAGAAAAAAACATTTTTCTACAACAATTATTTCACTTTAAAAAAAAATTTTTTTCAAAGAATTCTTTCTTTTTTCTGCTCTAATAACTTTAAACAGTTAATGATGGGGAATAAAATTATTTCTCTTCTATTAAAATAACTGAAGCTGAACAATTCTAAATGAGAAATTAGTGTAAAACAAATGAATAATTTACATATCTAACAGGCAACATACCCTCAGTTATTTTATAATTTTATTGTTTAAATATTTTATAAAAACTCGGCTTATGTAAACCTGTAAGAGTGATGAAAAATTAACAATTTGTGCAAATGCACTCAAATACTATAAACTAATAAAGACATTATTAAAAATTATCTATTGAAAATGTTTAGTGAAAGAAAACAAACATGAATTTATTTAAATAATTTAAAAATCATCATGATTCTCATATTAAATGAAATAGAAAAAATCATCAAAAATAAAAAAGGTAAATAAAATTTAAAAAATCGATAAATTAGGGAAATTAAAATAAAAGGAATGTTATACTTAAATATTGTGCGCGTTGTCAGTCTTTTAATTTGTGTGTCTTTCGTGAATGTTCCAAAACAAGTTTTTACGATGAAAAAGATGTTGTAGAAAACGGAAATTTTATATTTTAGAGTTTATCACTTTGTACATTAATTTTAATTTTATCACTTATCTTGTATTTTCGTATCTTTGTTTTCAAATATGCTCTTATAAAGCAATCGAAAGTGTACATCTTCTTGTTTAAACATGAAAAACAATGTAGAATAAAAAACGTTAACACAACTTCTTTAAAATTGTTGACAATCTCAACTTGTTTTAACACATTGTTTCGTTAGATTGCTTTATTTTACACCAGTGTATGTAGAACAATGTACAGGGTATCCAACGGGAAGGTATGCTACTTTGTGTTGCCGCCATTTTGGTTAACATTAGTCTGACAGTTCATATTTCGCAGTCGTGAAGTAGACGCTTGGCATTGATTTCAAAAAAGAGGGTTTGTAGTCTTGACCACAAAGTACTGCAAGATTGGCTAAAAAAATTGCTCCTGCTCAAGAAAGTGTTCAAAACATTTCATCAACCTCAATCCGACGCCCTGATCAGGAGCTTGGTCTTCAAAGAACAATTTTGGCCACAATTTTGCACAAGGATTTGCATTTGTTTCCATTTAAGATTCTGTTCATACAAGAGCTTCTTCCACAAGGCCATTAACGCCACCGTAAATAGAATGTAACAGCTCACCCATGACAACCCCGATTTTCATGAAAAATTCATAATAAGTGTCAAGGCACATTTTCATTCGGTTGAATATGTGAATAAACAGAATAGTCAGTTCTGAGCAATGGAAACCCCTCAAAGTGACAGTCCATTAAAAGTGACAGTCTGGTGTAAAATTTGGTCGGGAGACGAATCATTACTTACTTACTTCTTACTTACTTCTTTGAAAACTAAAATTTGATATGAATGAAAAAATTTTATCACGACAACTGCATGCCTTGGGCTTGATTAATATGTAGTATCAACAAGACGGTGCTGCATCGTAGACAGCCAAAGTTACAATGGAAACAAAGTTCGGGTGTTTTTTAAGCCCGACGGAACTTTAAATTCTTAAAAAAACACAAAAAGTTGAATTGTAATGAAGGTTTTTTTATACAAAAGATCAGAAGATGGCATTAGTATTTAAAAGTAAATTCAACAAATGGCTACTGTGGCCACTTATGACGAAGCGCATTCTGGACGTCCAATTTAGTCACTTTTTAAAGTACTGCTGGCTGTATGCCACGAATAACACGAACAATATTGGACTCCAAAGCGTCAATTGTTGCTGGTTTATCATCATAAATCAGTGACTTCACTTGGCTCACAGGAAATAATCGAGAGGGGTCAATTTCTCGAAATCAACTTATCGCCAAATTTTGATTTCAATAAGTCGATGATTGCGGTCGATTGTTGATGAAACCAACTTTCGTCGGGATCATTGTCATCCACATTTTCAAACAAAAATTTATTAATTATGGTGCGGTAACAATCACCCTTGAGCGTAACGTAAAATCCGGCTTAATTTTTTTTTTTAATTTTACACGCTACCAGCGTGTAAACCACATCAAACGGTTCATTTCTCTGGATGCAATGGAGCCTATAGGGTATGTTGTGGATTGGTCTTACTTCGAATGCGGCAATTTTGCTTATTAACAAACCCGTTAAGCCAAAAATTAAAACGACAGGTCAGCTACTAACTGCTCTAGAGACCAGTTGGCGAAAGAACGACGCATATAATTGTCTTGTGGTTTTAATTCCTGCACTAGCTGGACCTTATTCGGGTGTGGGATAAAAACTTTTCGCAAAATTTTACACATTCATCTATATTTAATTTTTAGGGTTATTTTTTATAAGTTCAAGTTCTATCATGCTTAATAAACACCCTTTACTATAGCTTTTTTTTTTTTGAAAGAGGAGAAGTACTTCAGGCCTTACCTATTGAGTTATTTTTAATAACTGTTCTACATTCTGTAGGTAAGGGATAGATCATAGATAGGCAGGTGGTGAAAGGAGATATTTTTATCAATTCTATTAAAGTATTGTACTTCGCTGGCGAATATGCTATGTCTTTAATGTTAATTCTGAATTTGTAATTATACCATTAAACATAAAAATTTCATTTTTCTTTTTTGATTGCCGCAGGAGTTGAACCCAGGGAACCAGCAGCCTTAAGCAGCAGCTTCCCTGTGGACACCCTGTATTTTGATCAAGTGATCGACCAAATTCCTGTTACTATTCTGGAAGAGATTTTGGTGTATTAAACAATAGACCTATATTTTGTCTTATTAAATACGTGTCGTTCTTTATATTATTGATTCCGTAAATTATTTACCAGTATTTTTACGCCAAGACTTTATCGTACATTGCTGATATTTTCTGTATCATTAGTTTAAATGTTTCTAAAAAAGATCTATGTTACTGATACGTGGAAGTAATTGAATATATAGACTAATTAACTGTTAATTTCAATAGCATTGAATGACAAAAAACGCTAATGATATTTTTAGCATTAACATTATTTTCAATAATGGTAATGCTTTATAATGAAAAGGCTTCATTAATAATTAGTTAGAAAACAAAGGTACTATTATGGACTAATGATTACATTATTTCAAAGCATTACCATTGTAATATGTGGTGATCACAGGATATTTGGGAAAAGAAGATCTTTTGTTTTTTTGTCTTGTTATTACTGAGCGACTAAGACACGAAAATCTGTTTATCCGGCGGAAATACACAAATTGGTCAGCGTCTAGAGCTTATTTAGCTTTATGTTTATACGGCCAAGGTCCGCCAATTGTGTTTGAGCTTTCAGAAAATAAACGCAGTGATTGCGAGCAAAGTTTTCCAAAAAACTGGAGTTCCTGTCAAACTTCTTTCTTTATTCATACAAAAATCTTCAGCTTAAAATTAAAGTAAATATTGCTAATTTCATGGTCAATAATTGCATTCAACTGCTATATAATTTAACACTTTTGTTGACAAAGAATTAAATGATCGATAGAGAAAGAACGTGCCTGGGTATTATTTATTTGCTACATTCTAAATTTATAGTATATTTATATGTATATGCTACGTTCTAAATTTATAGTGTATTTAAATATGTAATATATGTATGTGCTATACCATTAACACACGTCACTTCTTGCTTTTGTACTCTAAATAAATACCATAAAGTATTTAAGGCATAATTTTAAAGTAGCATTGTTTTGTTGTTTTCATGTAAGTTATTAAATGTGACACCCCAGGTTTTTGCTGACTTTAGATTCAGACATCAAGTTTTACACCAGTCTCGCTTAAAATTGATAATTTATTTAAGTATTCATTAAGAAAAGTACGAAGGCTCATTTGCCTTAGATTATAATTCTTTTTCAGCTTTTTCTGATCATAAATTTGTGTTTCAGAAAAAAAAAATTATTTTTTATTCAGTTGTTATTACCAAAACAATTATAATTAAAATAAAATCATTAGCATTAAATAGTAGTTATCATGATTTCAAACAATGCCAATGAAATTTTAATGCTAATGAAAATTCCCAAGTTTGATGTTACATATAACTGAAGTTATATGTTTATTACTGAAACAGGTTGCCATACCTGACATTGATGACTCCTTTAAATATTTTCTTGCCTGACCGCATTTTCTATATTATTTTCAAAACTAATTTAAAACAAATTTTACTTTTTGATGAATTTAAGCATGTGTTCATACTGGTAAAAAAACAAGAATAACGTTTTCTTTACTTGTAAAAGTTTTTTCTTTCTTCATTATTGTCCTTGATAAATAGTCAGTTCAAGTACAGTAAGAGCAAATGTAGACAAATCTAAACAAGTTATTTAGTTATAAGCAATTAGATTTACTTTCTTACTGCTTTTATTTTTTATTTTTTTTAAATATTCACACACATTGCAAAAACATTTCTATTGTAAAACTTTGACTTGCTTTAACTTCAAGACAAATTTAATCTTTTAAAATGCCACATTGTATTTATTATACATCAAATAGTATAACAAAAACTTTTATATGTGTATAATGTGTATGGCTTTGTGAGTTTGCGTGTGTGTGTGTGTGTGTGTGTGACAAAAAGTGAACAAACTCTAAACAAAATTTTCAAAAACATAGTTTTGCATACTAAACTTTTTCTTAAAAGTTTATCAAATTTAAACTTGAATGTTAACAGCAGCGTTAAGACTTTCATTAAAAAGCTATTTTCTTTAGTGGTTGCACAAGTGCTTTTAAGACCACTGCTGTATTAAAACCAAGGTGTGAGTGTGACGAAATATATTCTTGTTTATTATTTTGTAAATGTGTCAATTTTTATTTGATTTTAGCCGCAAAACCACAGGTGGTTCTTTGATAATTTTTAGATGATTTATAAATTAATTTTTTTTTAAAGGCAACTTTATAGTATATACACACGAGGGAACCTTATAGGAAACATGAGCATGTTGCACTTAGTGTTGTCTTGTGTATAGCAAGTTTCTTGTTTAAATTTATATTGCTTTTCATATTTCTTTCGTTCAAGTTGCCTCGTCTGCTTCGATGTTTACAGTGTCATTTTATTGTTTTTTGTTTTTTTTTTTTTTTGTTATTTGGTTAAAAGCAGATGGGATGTAAAGATTGTTTACTGATTCACTTATGATCGCATATATTTTCATTTTTTTGTATATTATTTACAAATTTTTCAAATACATTTTCATTAATTCTCACAGAATTTCGGTATGCTTTCGGTACATTTTATTTTAATTATTTCAAAAGCCTGTCATAACAAAATATCTCTTCTTATACACGACGAATTCTTTAAACGCATTGTTTCTTTTTATACTTCTTCACACAATATAAGTGTAATAAGAAAAATTGGAGGTATAATTCTTTGTAAGTTGCTCATTTTATAATTTTTCTTCCGCGTATGTACTTGTTTAACTTATAAAATAAATAAAGAACTAATGTTTCTAGTGTGGTAGACTCGTCTATACGAAAACAATAAGATTATGACGTACGTGACGTACGAGGACCAAGTAACAACTTCGATAACAAGTTTCCAGGAGCATGCATCAGTCATTCCATGTTTGAGAATTTGAGCACGTAGGCAAAAAATTGTTGTGAAATGGTCACAATAATTAAATTATAATCACTATATCAATGTGTAGTTACGGCAAACATATTATAGATTTCTTAACAATACTTTTAACTAACATATGGTTACTATACGCAAATAATGAAAATTGGTTTTAACTAGAAAAAATTCGAAGCACAACCAAAATATATATTTTCTATCAAAGTATGATTCAAAACAAACATATAATGTTTACTTTTAACAGAATGCCTTTTTTCTCACTTTAATAATATCTTGGTTAGTTATCGGTTCATGTAAAACACTCATAATTATTGATTGTTGAAAAAATTAATATACAAATTCAAGGCAGATTTATTTTACTAGGTAGTAGCGGTAATACAACAAATACAACATTTACAAAAACAACATGCCTTTTTATTGTTGTTTTGTGCGTTGGAACCGTCAAAAACACAAAGAGAAATAAAAGATAATTGCTCTCATTACACTTGCTTTGTCTCGCAAACGCTTGCTGTTAGTGTTTTTTGAAATTCGTAAACAAACAAAGGAAAATACAAAAACTTTTGACATCTCCAACTACAAACCAGCTGGAGGTACGACACTACCTAGTAACATAAATCTGCCTTGATACAAATTAAATATAAAAAATAATATAAAAAATATTAAAAAGTAAAAATAAATAATAAACAATTGGTTTCTTTGTGAATTTATATTTTATAATAATTTATTTTTACAAATCATTAATAAATTAAACAATAATTAACTAATAATTAATTACTAATAACATATATATAATAACATATTAAAAAAAATTAAATAACTTTGAAATGTGTTTTATGACAAATTTTCCATACAAAATTTCTTCTCAAATATATTTCAAATCTAAATTAAAATTTTATGAATATTGCAGTAAATATTTAGAAATATAAATTAAATGGTGTTACAATTGTTGATGTAATTTGATGTATATTCCAAACTGTTAAAGCGTTATAGACAGACTGGTGATATTTATAAAGGAAATATATTTCTAAATCCTCTATAACAATAACTAACAAATCTGGGCTTGGAAATTAAAAGGTTGTCCAATAGTTAATATAAATTGTTGTATATAGCCAAGCTTTTGAACCGTTATAGACAGCCAGCTAAAATCTGTTTTAAAGTGGGGTTTTTTTTTTGCAAGAATTATTGATTTAACAAACCAACCAAGCTTTAGGATAGATGAACTGATTACCATGGAACATGGAACTTTCTTCAGAATAGAATGAATTTTGCCAAATGATAACTTTTTCGAAACCTTTGTCAGAATGGTTTGCATTTTTATATCTGTTCTAAAGAAAGTGTGAGCAATATTTTAGCAAAGTTTTAATTGCGTAATAAACATCACACTGTTTAGCAATATAAATAGTTTGAGATCTAACCATCGCCTTATATTCAACAGAAAACACATTAGGAAACATAATAATTAAAACTGTTTAGTTTTTGTAACAAAAATACATAAACAAAAATAAGTAGAAATATAATGAATTAATAACAAGTTTTTAACAAACACAAAGTCAGCGTCTAACACGTCTTATTTATTTAATTAAAAAAGTTTTTCTCAGCGTCTCATATGTGATATTAAATGACAATATTTCCTTTTTTATGTTACAGAAATTAACACTTTGGGAAATCACAACAACTTTTTTGACAGCCTCATTTTATTTAGTTTTTCTTTTTCATTCTTTAGTTTTACAACTTAAACAAACAACTCAACAAAACTACACATTTGGGCTTAGTTGTACAATGTTTACTCACAAAAACTTTTTTTTGTGACCTACAATTTTATATCACATTTTTACACACATGCAGTATGCGTGACCACATTGCAAATTACATCGATACCTCGCTGTTCAAAAGATATGAAAATAAATTTCAGAGGGTGGTAAATTCACAGAAAAGATTTTTGCCTCTATGAAATTTAATTAATTTGTTCATTGTTTAAATTATACATTTAATTGAAAATTAAATATGTAAATTTTCGAACCAAATCATTAATTAAATCAATCATAAATTACTTAAAAAAAAGAAAATAGTTTCCTAATTAAATAAATAATTACATCAATTAAAAATTCAGTTGAAAATCAATCTTTAAAAACAAATTAATTAACTAAAGGCTGGTTCACCGGCAAAAATTTTGTTCCGAAAAAAATTTTTTTTTATATGTAGTTTGACATTTTATTTTTTGAGAGAGAGAGAAACTACATATAAAAAAAAATGTTTCGGAACAAAATTTTTGGCCGGTGAACCCGCCTTAACTTCATAAATTTTGTAGTCATTTTTGAGGGTAAATTCTCAAAAAAAAGTTTTGCTTCTATTAAAGATTTTTTTTTAGATTCAAGTTAAATTAATATATTCATTGTTTAAATTATACATTTCATTGAAATACAAAATTTTCATTAATTGAATCAATCATAAATTTTTTTAAAAAGGAAAAATTAATTAATTATTTAATAAAAATAAAATAATTAAATAATTAATTATATCAGTTAAAAATTTAATTGAATTCAATCTTAAAACAAATTAAACCCTTAATAGATGCAAATATTTTTTTTTCTATTTAAATGCTTATCAGAAACTGTGTTCTTGTAGAGAAAAAACCAGCTTATGGCAGATACAATTGTTATATAAACAGTTTTGTGACAAAGCTGCAGTTTTATATGAAATTGTAGACCCAGTTTTATTGAAAAATTTGAGCGAGATTATTACCAACAAAAAAAGCAAATAGACTTTAATTTGACTGCCAAATCTATTGGTTCTTTTATTTATTTTTAATTTTTAATGTGCAACAAAGAACGCTCAAAGTGTTCCATTTCCGATCTCTAATTCATTTAATCTTATATATGTATATTATAAATCGCTTTGTAAGTTTGTTTGTCGGTATTTAGATTTTCAAACCGAGAATTAGAGGAAAAATTAAATTCGAAAAATCTATAGGTCCTAATGTTCACATACAGCCCAATTATGAATATTCTCACGGTATTTCATTGCCATGGAAAAAAATTTTCTCGAGAAAAGATTCCTCCAATAATTAGTTCCGTGGGAATAAATTTATAAAAAAGTGGCATCATCGTAATTTGGAGGGAGTTTTTCCGTTTACTTTCATATTATTTTTATTTTATAATTTATAATATCTACTTTTTTCCCCCGAATTTTTTTTCACTTTCCACAGTCAATCAAAAGGGGAAAAATTTATAATTGGAGAAAAAAGAAAAGTGAAAGAACTCGCACGGAATTTTTGTTTATAACTGGGCTGATAAAGTCCAATATTTATTTTTTTCCAGAGCTGAGAAAAAGAAAAGGAAGAAAACTGACATTATGTAGGATGGCCCAAGATTACAATTAAATTTAACTTAAATGAAGTAGGTTAAAATCTAATTTTATATAATATTTAATTGGCTGTTTTTAAGCCCGCTTACTAAGGAAAGGGTTAACTATCAAACGAACTGTCGTAATAAGCTTACTACCTCACATTTCTAATCAGTATATTTCAGCAAATTATCGTTAATAAACAACGCTACCAAATTTACTGTGAAAATCAGTCCCCAATTTCCGCAACTAAGACCTAAAGCTGGGTTCAGCGAAAAGGTTATTTGTAGATTAAAGGGATTGCAAATAAATAAAATTGTCGCGCTTGGACTGCAATCAATCTACAAGAGACCCTACCGGCTTTATTACATGCAGAATAACGCATCAGTTGGTGCGGTTTACTTCCTGGTGGCATCATTGGACTCGATTTCTTTTAAAATAATTTTATACTTGTTTGTTATTATAGGTGACATTGATCCGAGATGTGGTGTCAATAGGGTAGCGCTAAGTTTTCTTTTACGACCGCAAACCTCAAATTTTAAAATCAAAATTTGGCAATAATTTAAGTTCGAATAATAGACCTGACAATTAGACCCAAAAATCTTGCATTTGATACCTTTCGATTATTTCCTCTGTGGACACGTAAAGTTACTAATATATGCTGAAAAGCCAACGACAGCTGATGCTTTGGAGGCCAAGATTGTCCTTGTTAATTGTGACTTACAGCTAGAGAAGTTCAAAAAATTGCCCTTAAATTCAAAATTGATGAAGCTGAAATGACAATAATTAACCATTTTAAGACGCTCCACGCAAGTTTCCGATTTTTCGAAACACCAGTCGAATTTGATTTTTTGTCAAATATTGCCAGCTTAAAGAAACTCCACAAGATAAAGTCAATTCATACGACACACAGACCTTCAAGTTGTTATTTTTATATTTTAAACGTTTTCAAAAAAATATGGATGTCATTAATTTGTCTGAATTATGCTTTTTTGTGTTTTAAATTTTTTTTAAACTTAAAGTCATACTTACAGAATGGTCCACTTAAAATACTAATGGGTGTCCCCATACAATCTACATATTTTTTACGTGTATTATGAGCTGTAAAGATCACCAATAGCAAAAAATAATTCAAAGATGAATACAATAAAAATTAAAGAGTGTCCCCATAGTCGAAGTAAATTTACATATATGATTCAATCCTTTAAAACGTTACAAGTAAACGTTTGAATATCGATTAAATGACAATAACAAGTATAAGTGTTGAAGATTCAAAATTAAAGGGTGGCTCAAAAGTTCATTTAATAGGATGTTTATGATAATAGAAATGTATTGCCAAGCCCGCTTTAACTAATAAAAAATTTGAAATTGGAAATAAAAGGTTGTTCCCATATTTGATGCAATTTGACCTATACAAACACTTGAAAATTAGATAGAATGTCAACTACTTTTTCTGGTATAATAAGAAGTATAAATATTCAAAATTATAAATTAAAGGGTGTTACAACACTTGATGTAATTTAATGTATATAGCTAAACTTTTGAACTGTTACAGTTGGATAGTTGAAAATTACGAAGAATCTTTATGGCTAAGTCCTCTATAACAAATAGAAAATTGAATATCAAAGATCAAACGGTGTTCTGCTGCAATCATTTTAGAATAGAAAATAATAAGACCAATGTATAATTACCATTGGGTTTCAATTTGTCTGTTTGGAAGTCGGTTATTTTCAAGAATTATATTGCGGCATAAAACCTCGCGTTGTTGTAACCATCTGTCATTCACATCAACAGACAAATTAAATTTTACTCCTTTAGGCCCAAATATAATGTGCATAAGATAACTTAAGCAAACTTAAACAACTGTGCAAATACATTCAATTATATGTGACATACTATAATGTACTTAAGAACACTTTTCGTCAAGTTTCGTCATTGTCATTTCTTTAAGCAAAGTACGAAACTGATTGGACTTTCCGTACGAAAACAGCTGATTGTGCTTTGTGTTATACATTGATAAAGAAAAATTGCAATTAAGACCTACAGTGTTAAATTTTAAGTTTGTAATTAAATAGAAAAATGTAGATAAAAAGAACATCTTTATTTCTGACCAAGTGTTAACAAGCACAATAAAATAATAAATAATAAATTTTATATACATATGAATTTGATTTAAGCGATGAATACCGTTGAATTTTTTACAAAAAGAGAAAAACTTTTTTAAAAAAATTTATCTTAGAGCATGAATCAAAAAATGTAAATGTGTACGAGTAGTTGAATATTATTTAATGCATTTTCGTTTAAAAATTTTGTTTATTTATAAATAAATTGTTGTTGGCAAAAGTACGAATTAAACATAAATGTGCAACTGTGGCAAATAAGTTACTAAATTTATGAAAGTACATTGTAGTCATCTATATGTCTTCAATGGATTTTTAACATAAACTCAAGCTATCTTATGCACATTATTGTTAGGCCTTAAAGCTTCCCTTCTGATTTATGAAAAGAGTAAGGCTTGTTTATAACAAGGTCTTGCATTAAATGAATGACTAGGAACTAGTAAACTCTTTTTATTAGTTAAGATTTAATGCATCGCCAGATAAGTTTTATGTACTGTTTTAAAAAACATTATTCATATACAAAAAAACTCAACATACAGGTCTTTTCTACAAATCACTTTTTGTCAAAGTGATTTCAAATCACGCAAAAGGTGTTCTGCGTACAAAATATACTGAAATCATGTGATTTAAAACGGTTAACAAAATGACTACCGATTTGAAATCACTTGCTCGTTTTTTCTAATTATTTCGTTTAAAATATAATAATAATGATTTTATATATTTAAAACGATATGTCTTCTATTTATTTTTGAAAAAAAAATTTGATTTTATACACATAAAAACGAAATTATTCATAAATTTTTAAAGACACTGCATATTTTATAAAAAAAATGCCTTGCTTCATTTAGTAATGCTCGTGATTTTCTCTTTTAGTTAGCGGTTAGCTGGTTTGTGTTTTCGAAGAATATTCTAGTGTTGCCAAATTTTCAGAGTATAAAATGTCATTTAAGATTTATCTAATTTATGCTAGAAAAAATTAAGTGCAAAATATAAAATAGTAGCAACTTCCTAAACATTTTGCATTAATTTTCACATTTTCAATTTTAATTTGAACGCCAAATTTTAAGCTCTTCGCTCAACTCCAATAAGTAAATGAAAGCACATGTATTACAAACAAATAAAAATTCACTAATTTATTTAAGTTCGACACATCTTAACTTACTTAAATCACTAATAATATTTTAATTTAAAATGTAAACAAAAAAAAACACAACACAAATCTAAAAAAAACCTGTTTTCTCCTGTTTTCGAAAAATTAAAACCACGCCGAAAAATTGAAAATCACGTGATTTGCAGAACAGCACCAAATCGTCTGCGTGATTTTAAAACCGTTCGTGATTTAAATTCACGTGATTTACAGAACAGCCCTGATACATTCAATTTCCTTATTAATACGTAAAATCATATAAATGTACATTTAATTTGTGAATTAAATAAATTTTTTTCTGAATATTACATAAACTCTATGAATAGTGCAAGAAATGCTTAGAATGTATAAAATATTTAAATAAATATTTGTTCTTTAAATAAAGAAAAACTTAATTACTTTCTTTACATATTTTCTATTCTATTGTGTAAACAAGTTTTTAACTTATTGATATTTCATTGTTCGAAGATGCTAAATAGAATAAATTTAATGCTTGGTTAAATATTTAATTTTGTGTTATTTAAAAAAAAAAATATTGTATGAAAAATTTTATGAAACGATAAAAAACATTTAATATTAATTTATGTCCTAAGAAAAATTCCATAAGAAGCATTTAGAACATAAACTAAAGAATATGAAATGAATGAAGCTTCCTTTATCTATCTCGATTTGATGAAAAAAAAAATTCCCTTGAGAAATGAAAGAAAATAATTTTTGCTGACTCACATTTTCTACTTTTAAAGCAAAAAATCTTAGTCGATGATAAAATATGGACATTTGGGAAAATAATTCAATCATGGACATACATCGACCAATGATCACCTTTATTACAGACCAGGGCCCAAATCGTCGCATTCGTGATCGAGTGAGGTTTCGTATCGAGTAAAATTTCGTGACGTATCGAATAACCGAATCGAAATTTGTTTAAAAATGTAAAAGATTTTGAGTGAAGGTATTCGATCGACTACTCGTTATCGAATGCCATGATCTCAAATTTCGATGCAAGCTATTCGATATCGAGTACGGCGATCCCAAAATGTAAAATTTCGATTCGTCATTCGATCACGAATGCGACGATTTGGGCCCTGTAGTTAAAGTATTTATTTATTTTTATTTAACATAATCGATAAAACCCACAATATCACTTTGAGTTACCGATAAATTAATATGCACAAGTACGCATAAGTGAAGTCAATGACAAGTCACATGATTAACTGCAAGTGGAAAGGGCCAACATAAGTTTGTCATTCCGTTTGCAATTTCTACAATATTCATTTCCGGTCGCTCAAAGTATATATATTCTTGATCCTTATACATTGGAGGTCTGTCCGTTTTGCCACGTTGTCAATTAAGCCACAGAAAAAATATGCTTACTATTCTTTTTCTCTCAGAACCACCCTTTTCGAGTACTATTGAAATTTAGCAACATCTCATTCATAATTCATTTTCAGACTTAAGTGTGCTTTAATTGTTGGTAATTTTTGTTTTTCCTTAATTTAATTGAAAACCACTTTAATTTTACCAAAATATCACATATACCCCAACGTTTTATCAAAAATATGAATCTTTACTAAAAAAAAATTATTTTTGCAATTAAAAATTGGAAATTTTAATAAAAAGCAAAAAAAAGTAAATTTCACTAAATGACAGAAACTCCACCAAAATAATTGTTTTCACAAAAAATTTCATTTTTTTAAACAAAAAAATAAATAAATAAAAATGAACAGAAAATAATCAAAAACTATTAGCAATTTAAAAGAATTCTAAAAACATCGCTGCCAAAGAAGATACGTATTACATATTCCGACAAAAAAAGTATATATTACGGAAATAAATACACAATTCTTTTAATGAAGGGTATATAAGTTTCTGCATAGCACCCTTGTCTTTAAATCTTTTTGATTTATCTTAATCAAAAAGGGGCATGTAATTTGAAAAAAAAAACTACAAAATTTATTTTTTATATTCTACAATTCACGCGTTTTGCTTGCGTTTTGCTGTTTTTGAAAACTTACGTTCGAATAATTCTTGCAAAAAAAAACAACTTCAATAGAGGGGGCAAATTACGGCATTCGATATCAATCGAAATTTACATTTAAATTCTATTAAAATTTCGATCGATATCGAATGCCGTAATTTGCCCCCAGGTTTTATCTGTCTATCTATAACGGTTCAAAAGTATGGCTCCATACATCAATTAAATGAACTATTGGGGCACTCTTTAATTTATAATTTTGAATATTAATACTTGTTACGTTGACGGTCATAGCAATGTGCATTCTGTCCAATTTGCATGCGCTTGTCTATAACGATTTAAAAGATAGTCCAATATAGGTCAATTTACGTTATTTATGGGGTGACCCTTAAATTTTTAGGTTTATTTTTATATTACTTTTTCCACTGGGACCTATACAGCCCAATTATAAGCAATAACTCCGTGCAAGTTTTTTCCCTTTACTCCCATTATAAAGAAAAATTCCGTGCGAAAAAATTTTTCTCGAGAAAAGATTCCTCCAATTATGAATTCCGTGGGAATAAAATTATAAAAAAGTGGCATCATCGCAATTTTTTTTTGTTTATTTTCATATAATTTTATTTTGAGTTTATTACTTTATCTCGAAGGGGGAACATCTGCGTGCAAGCAGATTTTCCTTTTTCAAAAAAGTGAGGTTATAATCAAAGACGCATTGCGCACGTTTTTTTCAACTGGCTTTACTAAAATGCCATCGTGTTTTCAAATTATTTATTTAACAAAACATAACAAAATAAATATAATCATTTAAACTACAATATCCTGTTCAGGATTTATCACTTCCTATACGAAGGTATAGGTCGACGTGCCGTTCCTGGAGAGACTAATTATATATTTCTGAAAATTTGTGGGATACCCTGGCGCTGTGGTTATGTACCCCTGCCGTTTTTAAATTCAAATTTCAAAAAAAAAAAATATAATTTAGAATACCTTTTTTTTCCCCCGGATTTTTTTCACTTTCCGCAGTCAATCAAAAGGGGAAAAATTAATAATTGGAGAAAAGGGAAAAGTGAAAAAACTCGCACGGAATTTTTGTTTATAATTGGTATGTATAACTTTTTCCGTGGGAAAGAAAATCCGTGCGAATATTTATGATTGGGCTGAATAGTTTTTTAATTTAAAAAAAAATGTTGTGCTATTTTTGTATCCCGATTAAATTTTTTAAGTCCTAGCATTTTTGTCCTAACAATAAGTAAATACAATAATCAAATTTAAGCAAAGACAACAATAATCAAATATGATTATATTTTTCTTCATCCACTGCGTACGTCTGACTTTTTTCGGCTTTTTTAAACAATTAAAAGATGATGAAAAATAAAATATAAAAAACACTACGAATATTTACTTTTTTTCTTAAAGTTTTTGTTAAAAATAAAAGAGAACAAATTAATTTTAATTTTGGGAAATTTTATCGCTGTTTTAAAGTTCTTTTTAAGTAAAATTTATAATTTCAATGCAGTATGTGGCTGCGATTTGAAGTCACCAAGTCTTGCGGTTATGAACTGTAGTAAAACTTTCATGTAATTTCAACTCTCATCAAAGTGTTAAGCTATTTGCGACTGTCAAAACATGCCTGATAATTTTAAAAAATGTCAAAACATTTCTGGTATAAAGGTATTACAAAATAATTTGTACTAAAAATAAAATCGTTGGGTAATGTTAATGACCACGAAACTTCTGCGATGTACATTTATCTTGAATTACTTCAAATATAGTAACCAAAACGTACAGAATGCATATTTTAACATATTCAAGTGGTAGCTGCAGCTTTAGTCGTTAGCTCGCTGACAACTTAACAAGTCAAATCTGTTCCAGCAAAAGTTCAAATCTCAGCAGTTGCCCTCAAAATTGTATACTTGTAAATATGTTTGTGCGTGCATGCCTGCAGGTATGTTTGTATATATGTATTTATAATGCATTCGTTTTCACTCACCAGAAGTAAATTATTTAGCAAATTACATTTCACCAGCACAATTAATATTAACGTAAAAAAAGAATATGTGAAATTATTTTTTCTTACATTTGTATCAACTTTGAATAAATAAAATTGTTGATAAACATAAAATCATAAATTAAATTCATTTAAAAATGCTGATGATACAATCTGTAATGTATAGAAAAAATACCAGCGTACTTTCCTATTTCCAGTTTTTTCATTATTGCCCCAGAAAATCCTGGATAAGGTCCCATTGAATAATCAAAATATTTATATTCTAAATTACTATCGTCATCATCGTCGTCGTCGTCTTCAGCTGCTTGATCATCTTTTTTTTCTTTATCCTCCTCTTTAGCAGCTTCGCCCTCTTTATGTGCTTCGCTTTGTTTATGAGCTTCGCTCTCTTTATGCTCCGTGCCCCCTTTATGCTCCTCGCCCTCTTTATGCACCTCGCCTTCTTTATGCTGCTCGCCTTCTTTAGCCCCCTCGCCCTCTTTAGCTCCTTCGCCTTCTTTAGCACCTTCGCCCTCTTTTGCCGCTTCACCACCCTCTTTAGCCGCTTCTTCATCAGCTTTCTTCTCACCTTCCCCTCCAGCTGCTTCACCATCACTTGGTGGTGGAGGAGCCGCATTTTCATCCTCTCCATCCATAGCAACGGCAATCGGTATAAGAATTAAAATTAATAAAACAAATTTCATTGTCGGAATTTTTTCATTCAAACGTGAAGTTACACAAAAGCAAAATAAAAAACCCAAAAACTTCACACTTAAAGAAATAAATTTACAAGTTTTGAGATTCTTTATATCTTACACTGTTAAAAAAAAACTATCTGCTTCTTAAGGCGAATTCCCATGAATGCTACCATCTGTTATGTTAAACTTCATATAAAAACATTTAAAGCAGATTTTTTATAAATGGATATTGACATTTTCGATATTGCCGAAATTAAATGCATCCACAAGCGCACAAAAGGATATTTTGCCAATCTAGCCGGACATAAGACCAAAAATAATTTTAAGAAATGTAAAAATTTAGGTACGCAGCTGGATATATAATGAAATTCTGCATCGTATAGTGAATCTTCAAGGCTTTTGCTTGAGATTTGTCGTTTTGGGTCACTGTTAAATTCAGGAAAGTTGGATAAAACGCATACGTTTTCCTTCAGAGTAATAAGATTTTTGAGTGTGATCTGCATCACGATTATAAAAATGTTATATATCACTATAAAATTTGCGATCTCTACTTTTATACTGTAGAAAAAAAGTTGCAGGTTTTTGCGCCATTTTTTGCAATTTTTAAAAAATTTCAACATTTTTTTTTTTTTTTTTTGTTTTTATTGAATAATAAAAATTTTATATTGATTTTTTTCTGTGAAAGGCTATATTTGCCCCCACTTGTATTAATTTTTAGAAAAATTTTGTTTTACATTTTTAATATAAAAAATTTCATACGAGGGCTGCTATATATATTTCTGGCCTGGCAACACTGAGTGCTGCCAAGTGCAATCTGACATTTCCATTAGAAAGTTTGTCATTTTTAAGCACAATCGTACTCAAAACGTTTTGACGTACGACCATTATTTGTGTTGTTTACAGTGACTTGAAAAAATTAATATAGAAAAAAATGGAATTAACTCGTGAACATTTTCGTGCCATCATTTTTCACGACTTTCGACGTGGATTATCACGACAAGAGTGCATTGATGAACTTAAATCTTTGTATGGCGATGAAGCACCATCCTACAGCACTGTGAAAAATTGGTATAATGAATTTGATCGTGGCCGAAGCTCGCTCAAAGACGAATTCCGTGAAGGTAGTCCAAAAACGGCTGTTGTGCCAGAGAACATTGATGCCGTGCGTGAACTCATAACGCAAGATCGACATGCGACATACCGAGAGATAGAGACATCCTTGGACATTTCTTCCACCAGCATACATTCGATACTGCATGAACACCTGGCCGTAAAAAAGGTTTGTTCTCGTTGGATCCCGCACAATTTGAAAGTCGCTCACAAAAAGGATCGTGTCGATTGGTGCAAAGAAATGTTGCAAAAATACGATTGCGGTGCTTCAAAAGACGTTTATAAGATCGTCACAGGTGACGAATCATGGATCTATGCGTATGAGCCCGAAACGAAACAACAATCGACCGTGTGGGTCTTCAAAGACGAGCAAAATCCAACGAAAGTTGTTCGTGGAAGAAGCACTTCGAAGCAAATGGTCGCCTGTTTCTTCGGCAAAACTGGTCATGTGGCGACTGATCCGCTTGAGCAACGTAGGACGGTCACTTCTGAGTGGTACACTACAATTTGTTTGCCTGAAGTCATCGGAGAAATTCGAAAAACCAACAAGAGAAGACGAATCATTGTTCACCATGACAATGCGAGCACTCACACATCGGCTCAAACCAGAGCGTTTTTGACCGGCCAAAACGTCGAATTAATGGGTCATCCGCCGTACAGCCCTGACTTGGCACCTAATGACTTCTTCTTGTTTCCGCACATCAAGAAAAAAATGCGTGGTGAACGATTTTCGTCGCCAGAAGAAGCTGTTGAAGTGTTCAAAAACCATGTTTTAGAGGTGTCTCAATCGGAGTGGAAAAAGTGCTTCGACAAACTGGTTTGAGCGCATGCAAAAGTGTATAAATCATGCTGGAGAATACTTTGAAAAACAATAAAACCATTTTTGATTATAAATATTCGCATTTTCACCATTAGGCCAGAACTATATAGATCTAAAAAAAGTGAACAGGTTTTTGATATTGATCTCCATCGCGGACGTAAAAATGTTATATATCACTATAAAATTTACGATCTCTACTTTTATACTGTAGAAAAAAATGTAGTGCGTTTTTGCGTCTAACCCACTATTTATTAGTAAAGTGCCACAAAATCAAAAGTTGTATGTGAAAACTAAAAAAAATATACGTAGGTGTTGCTTATACATGTTATTGTAGTTGTTATGCTAACGATTGTAAAATTATTCCATGAAATTTACGTTGCTTACATTTTAAGCGCTTTCAGTTTTGTAAACTAAGCAAAAAATAACTATCAATCTGCAAGTGCAATTTTTCAAAACAAAAAATATTTTAAATTTCTTTTCTTCTGCATGTACCTTCACCTTTAATTCTTAGGGAAGATTATTGTTTCATATAAAAACTATGTTTTCTTCTGCTTGTAGGAAAATTTACGTTATTGGTTGTTAAGTATACAAATCGAGTGTTAATTTATCTTTACAAAGACTTAAATTAGATCTCGTTCGCATTTGAACACATTTTCTTTAAAAAATTTCTTATTTTCTACTTAAAATAAGTTTTTTTAGTTTTATTTTTCCTTACAGCCATACCTAAATAAAAACGGAAAGCGGAGCGTTTTCTTCCGCATAGCTTTTACGCTGAAATGCCATACCTATACAAAAGCGGCAACGGTTTGTCAAAATTATAAAAAACAGGGTTATTAAAAACATTAAGGCTCAAGTCTAGTTAACGGACGCACCTCAAAAATTAAATAAAGTTGTTTACGGGGTGTAAATGATATAATATTGTCTCATTCCGCCATAAAATACTCGATATGTGCCATATTATACAAACAAACGTTAGAGGTCCGTAACTCTGAAACTAAAGGTCAACCCCAAAATTTTCACTTAAATTTTTAGACCACGGACACCATTTTGTTTCATTTCTGAACTAGATTTTTTCCAAAAATATATATAATTTCCCTAACATTTTAAAAAGAATACCAATTCTGGTGTTTAAGTTGTGTAAATTGAAAATTTTATAAAAAAAAAACCAAAATTTGTTTTCTTTTTGTTTATTTTTAATTTTTTTAATTATTAAACGCCTTGTCAAAATCGGATTTTCCAATTGCAAAGCGTTGCCGCCGCGTTATTTCGGTATGCTTCATACAAAATGTACTGGCATGAGAACTTTTGACAGCAAAAGAACGCTTTCCGCCCTTGTTTAGGTATGGCTGTTAGTGTATGGTAGACTTCAAAAGAAAAATAATTAATTAATAAGGTTTTTAGTAAAATTTGTTTATTTGCGTCGTTCTTTCGCCGATTGGTCTCTAGAGCATTTAGTAACTGACCCGTTGTTTAGAGATGAGGTTTTTTTTGGCTTAACGGGTTTCTTAGTAAGCAAAATTTCCGCATAAGGAGTGAGACCAATACGCACCATACCCTACAGACTCCATTGAATCGATAAAAATGCACCGTTTGGTGTGGTTTACACGCTGGTGGCGTAATCGGACCTTATTTCTTCAAAAATGATGCCGGATCTCACGTTACTGTCAATGGAGATCGTGACCGCACCATGATTTATGATTTTATGTTTTTAAATATAGATAACATTGTTCCGGAAGAAATGTGGTTTCAACAGGAAGGTGCTTTGTGCCATACGACGACTGCAACCATTGAGTTATTGAAATCAAAATTTGGCGATAAGTTGATTTCGAGAAATAAGCCTCCAGGTCATGCAATTTGACACCTCTTGATTATTTTCTGTGGAGCCACGTGAAGTTACTGGCAACAATTGACGCCTTGGAGACCAACACTGTTCGTGATATTCGTCACACGGCCGGCAGTACTTCAAAAAGTGACCCTAAATTGGACGTCCAGAATGCGCTTCGTCATGAGCAGCCGCGATGGCCATACGCCCGAAATCTTTCGTATAAAAAAAAATCTTCATTACAATTTAATTTTTTTGTGTTATTTATTAGAATTTACAGTTCTATCGGGCTTAAAAAAACACCTTTTATTAAGGCTTTTTAAATTTTAAGGATGAAAAAAGCAGTGAGGAGAACCCACACAGAAGACTACAATTATGTTTAATGAGGAATCAGGCGAATGTGAAATAAAGTGCGAAGTGGTAAATTCACAGCAGCCTTAGAAACAGCCGACTGCCAAAAGACCAGTAAAAATGAGTCCTCTAGCCACAATGACCACAGCAAATAATTTACATATTACTTCTCTTTCAATTTTTACAGAAAAATAGGAACGAAATAGTGAAGATTTTTGATAGCTGAAGTTTGGTTTTGTTTTAACAAATAACATGTAACTTAATAATTTTAAATGTGGAAATAACTGCATAATAAACAAATTATTTCACCATTACTTCTCTTAAAGGTGAAAGTTTTTAAACTGTCTCATCCTTTAAGGAATACATAATATAAAAAACTTATAAAAATAAGAAGCGTGAGAATTAACAGCAGGCAGCAAGAACGAAAAGAAATCTCAAAAATTCAAATGCGCAATAGACAGAGCTGAAAACTAAATCCTAATCACAAAATAAGTAACAAGAAAACTTAAAATGATGGATGTTTGTTAAAAAGTCATAATCCAAGGACTTAAAAAATAAATACGTATGTTATGATTAATTAATGCAATAAGGGGTTTCCATTATTATCCTTTATCCTTAAATCATAAAGAAATCATAAAAGAAATTTCTATACAAAATATGTCCACTAGCCCTTTTTAAAAATGAAATTAATAATAAATTTTTGATTACATTTAAAATTTTTACAAATGTAAAAAACTGCAGTGCACAGTGGGGAGATTTTAAATATTTTTGAAATAATACTTCCTTAACAACTAGAATGATTTAAACAAAATTTTACATGCAAAACAAAGGATTATTCGAGCTCTAGCTTTAAATCAACGCAATAAGGTTCTAAAGTAGGATACCTAGTGCATATAAATTATTTTGTCGCTTTATATTATTGTTTTTTAATAAAATTTAAAAGAATTGTTGCCTTAAAATCAAGTTAAACCGCAAAGTTATCAAATGAATTATTCGCATTGGAAATTTAAAACTCTAGATATTCCAAATATAGCTGGATATTTCCAAACATAGCAGTAAAGTAAAGAAAGAAGAAGAAAGTAAAAAAAAAACGCCAATGGAACAAAGAAGACTTTTTAGGCAGAAATAAAGAATCTTTCAGTTAACAGATGAAAAGTAAGTGATAAATTCAAAGTTATCCATTTCAAAATATGTAATGGTTTGTCGTATTGCAGTGTCTGTTGGCATTATCTATGACTTCAGGTAGTTCCCATTCAATGCCCTTAAGGTTGACTTGCTTTTGGAACTGCAGCAGTTTCTTTCATAGGGCTTAGCTTTACATTCTATTTAGTTTGTAACCACTTTTTTTCTTTAAATTTTAAATCGAGTCAAATCTGTAAAAAGAATTTTGTCAAGCATGAATTTGAAAAGCACTATACACCATACCTTTTGCCATCCATCACTCGTTCAATTTGGTGGTCGTCGTGTTACTTTCCTATTATTCCTTAAAATTAAAAGAAACAGTGCCTCTTCGAAAATATGAGTGGTAACTAAAGAAGTTATCCATTGCTAAGTGGGCCGTAGAACAAGATTTTTATGGAAGCATCTACGACATGGTTGGGAGGGCAAATGAGACTACCATCTGTCTCAAAATTATTAGTGTGGTATATTGTGTGTTTAGATCTGTTAGTTTTGTTTTTGTTCTATATTTATGTGTTCGGATACGCGGTTGGTGAGAAGGATTGGGACCACCTGAGAGGAAAAGAAGAGTTATTCGGAAACCGCGCCATATTGTTACGGACCGGATGGTCTGGTGAGGTTTCGGCCTAGCTCGTACTTTTTTCCTCAGGCGGTCCCAATCTTTCTCACCAGCCGCGTATCCGAACACATAAAAATAGAACACTAAACTAACCGAATTACACACAGTATACCACACAAAGAATTTCGAGACAGATGGTCGTCTCATTTGCCCTCCCAACCATGTCGTAGATGCTATCCAAACAAAATTTTTCTACGATGGATGATGATGGATTGGATTGGATGATGGATTTTTTTGCAACTCTTCAGCTAATTTTCCAAATTGGTTGGGGTTGGTAATCTTCGGTTTGTCCATTTTTAATTTTATTTCTCCTATTTTTATATTTTATAAATTTTTTTGATTGTACAAGACACAAAAATCACAGACGACAATATCAACGCCAATTCGAGGCAATATCGACGTCACATTTCCTTACATACCAAATTCATATTGCCAGTCATCGATAAACGGCAATATTGGCAACGAGAATACAGATTAAAAAAAAAACGATTAAAATTGGTGTCACCATGCATTGGCGACGCCAAATAAAATAAAATGAGTATGTGATTTTCAACCTCAAATTTGAAAAACAATATATCGCTGATCTCGTGTAGAAAGGCCTAACTCGAATTTAAACGAAATTAAGTATTTTTTTGATTCCAACACATTACATTTCACAGATAACCCTCGTCACAAAATTTTAATCAGGGGTATTAAGAAATAACGATTTTGATTATTATTATTATTTCTTTTCCTGCAAAGTTGCAATTATGCGAGTTAGGGCCTTTCTACCTGAAACCAACGGTATTTTTTCTTATTATTAGTTTTTTATGAATCCAGGTCAATTTTGGAATTTTTTATACAAGATTTGGGAATTTGGGAAATCGTTTCCTGATCAAATCTAATCTAATAATTCTTTTTAAATATCTTTATTAATAAAAATTTTATGGAATGTTAATTATTTGTAGTTGCAAATAAATAATTTTAATCAGGCTTAAGTTCAAATTTACTACGAAAGAAATATTATTAAAAAAAAATTTGTGGTTATTTTGTTTAAAAAAGCAGAAAAATTTATACTAGCAGAATCTTATGCAGCATTCTACTAAATTACAATCGTGAATAATTCACGTGAACAATTATTCACATAAACAAAAATTCCCCTTATCGTAATTGATTTTAATTATGAAGATTGATTTTAAATTATGAAGATTTTTATTAAAAATATTTTTAAACGAAAAAATAGAGATAGAAAAAATCATATATAAAAATTTATTTTTATTGAAATGGGTCATTAGCAATGTCTAGGGTAGGCTAGGCAGACAGCCGTGTTGCCACAGCCCGTTTGGGTCCATTGATTGGTTCTTTTGAGGCTAGGGTAACTTCAAGGACTTTTAAGCGTCTTGCACGGTCACGTTCTTAAAATAAAATTGTTCTCTGTTGTAGTTACTCCTCCTCTTGCAACAACACAATAGCACCAATCATTAACAATTTTACATTTTTTATAACTTTAAAAAATTTGGAATATTTTTCCCCCTATTTATATTTTTTTCTTTCTAATTTGTATTCAGTACGAATTGATAGCGGGAACAAACGTTCCCATGAAATTCACGATAGCATTTTTCCCTTCATGGGGAATTAATATTTCATTAATTAATTAATATTAATATTTTGTTCACGATAGTGGTGATTATTCGGTATAAAAAGAGAGCATAATAATTTTTAAAAATTAATTTATTTAATTGAATATTTCCGTGGTTTAATTTAAAATATGAAAATTAACTGACTATCAAGTGATATTCGTTTGGTTACAAAAAGTCTACCTACAAGCTACAGCTTTTTTCTTTCTTTTAATCGTCACTTATATTTATTCGTGTTTTCTGTTTACACCGACGACTTAGCCACGAAGGCAATTTATTTTCTTTTTTTATCATACATTTTATTCTCATCACATTTTGATACGATATAGAAATATACAAATTATAGACATAAAAATACATCTAAAATACCGCTATGTAGGATTTTAATAAATTCGGACTATTTATTTTTTTTTTTTTACATAAAATCATAACACTGTGTTTTAAAATGCCAGCTCAAACACTTGCTGATTAGAGACTTTTATCACCGCAACTAACCAAATGAGTTACGGTGTTGCACGTGATACACTCATTTTAACATTTGTATACTCAAAACAGAGGTAATCACTGCGAAAACACATATTTGTGGCAACCGTAATCAAAAGAGCAAACCCAACCACAAAAATAACTACAAAACTCCACATCGTATGTGTTGACAAGGTTTAATATGAACAATAAAAAATGAAAAAATAATTTGATTCACGAAAGCCCTCAAAACATTTTTGGTTGTTCCCTTAACCACTTTAAGACAAACAACTACAAAATGTTGTTACATTTTTTAAACCCATGCATACTTGCATACATACATATCAATTGTATCGCTAGTTCGTTTGCAGAAACTGTGCTTTTTTTGGGCAGTAATTTTTTGACAAAGATGGCCGCACACTTTCAAAGAAAGAACATGGTTAAGGTAGCCATAGTAATATATTTTGGATTAGTTATATGATTTTATTCCAAACATATTGCTGTCGTTAATTTTAAAAGAAAATCTTTTTCTTCAAACAAAATATTGTAAAACTTCAAATATAATCATATTATGATGCATTTTAAACATATTTTTTCATATAAGAGAAAGTATCCCTTTTGGTTTATTAAATACAATATTTTTATTAATTAAACACTCATTAATAAATATGTTCGAATTAAGTAACAAACAATTATTAACATAATAATGCTTATTTGTAAAAATATTTATTCAGCTCTTTTCTCACGGTTTTCAGATTTCAAAATACTTCTTTTTGTTGGTTATTGTTGTTTTTTGTTTTGTTGTATTGAAAACTGAAATTTTCGAAAAAAAATCTATAAATTACCAGGTAATTGGAATCATACTTAAACACCTAAATTTCACAAAAATATTACGTTTTCACCAACATTTCAACAAAAGTATTAAACTTTGCTATAAAAAAATATTTTTGCAATAAAAAATTTGAAATTTCAATAAAAATCGAAAATTCAGTCGAAAATTGGAATTTTATTAAACGTTTAAAAGTTCAACAAAATGATTATTTTAATGAAAATTTTAACAAAAAATAAATTAAAAAAATTGCAAAAAAATTCTTAATTTCATTAAAAACTCAAAATGCACAAAAGTTTTCTAAAGAAACCCCACTTTCCGTAAAAATAAATAAACACTGTCACACTATTAAGTCCTGTGTAGAAATAGCGGGTCAATAGGCCAAAACACCAACCACTAGGGCTTAATGTTTTGTCAGATTAGTCAAATATTTGACCAAAAAGACATAACCACTAAATTATGGAAAAAAATTTTTTTCTTTTAAAATACTTCTTATTAAGAAATTTGAGATCCTTCTCAAAATAAAATGCAAGATCTCTCATTTATTACACCATAAACCGTCATTCGTAATGACACATGTCAGGAAAGAATGAGTAAACATTTGTGGTTACGCACTTTTGATCAAATATTTGACTAATCTGACCGCGCCTTAAGAAAACCGTCAAAAGATTCACGGGAACCTAGGTGGCGTCTAGTGCTCGCAAACAATACGCCACGATGACAAATAAAGAACACAAGTTCACCCCAAATGTCTTCATTATATCGAAGAGATATTTTTATTCCAGCAAAAAAAATATATTTAAAAAAAAATACACAATTATTTTGATGAAGGGTATATAAGATTCGGCGCAGCCAATTATAGAACATTTAGATGTTTGAGCATACTTTGATTACACATGAATAAATATAACATTTTATCTTTGTTAATTATTATTTATTTATGACTTCAAATACTAAAACATGTTTAAATAGTAATAAAGCTTTTGGTTGTGGATAGTTACCAAAAATATTATTGTTAAACTCAACCATATTAAACCATGTTTTTTCTGGTAACCATCTTATTGTTAACTGCTAACCAGAAATTTTTTTCACAACAAACTAGTTATTGAAAACAGTTAGTATTTATTTGACGCAATGAATGTAACAATAGTATTATATTCGTGACCATATGTCAACCATATATTTAACGTATTGTTGTGCAATATTTTGGAGAAAATTAAAAGAATGCTTTAAACATAAATAAATTAATTAGAGGGATTAAATAAATTGAAGGGTTTTAAAAAATTTTAAAGAGTTTACTTTTTATTCTTTTCTACGAAGGATCGTCAAGTTTTTTTTAACAATTTGACTTACAAAAATTATTTTCCTCATCATCTTAAAATAAATTAAAAAATGCTAAATGAAGTATAATTTGCCCTTAAAATGAAAGCTTAATACATATTAGAGTGTACCACTAGATTATAAGTTATTCCTTAATCTCTTGCCAAAATGCCACAAAAAAATCCAAATATTCTGATATATTTTTGACTTCAGAACAGTGTTGCTTTTATTAATATTATTCAGGGTAAAATTTTTATTTAAAAAAAAATTTAATTTAATCTAATTTATACAAAAGACTGAATGTTAAACCACATATTTGTGTGATAAAAATAAAATTTTTTTTGTTTGTTTAATTTCATGCATTTTTAATGAAGTGTTTTAATAAAAAAAAATAATTTGCTGATACTTCAATTTAACAACAACTTTGTGGCTAAGTTGGCGTTTTTATTGCAGGAACATTAAAAAAATTGGGAACATTGCTGTGAGCATTTATCAAATATTCGTTTGTGGAAAAATCGAAATTATTTTTAAGCTATGTGCTTTGCATTAGAAGTTTAAGATAAAAAAAAATGGAATTTATATAGAAAAAATAATTTTTCTATGCCAACCGAATTTATTACAATCGAATTTTATCGGCTATGTGTATTTTTCTAAATTCAATTGAAATGACTAAATGAGTTTGGTGCCAGTAGTTTCTGCTTTCCACCTTATTTCTTCCACATTTTCCACTTTGAATTATATAAAACCTTTTAAAATTATGTTTATTTACAAAACTCTGTGTTAGAAAAATTTGCAGCCATGTTAAAAAACTTAATGCCATTTTCACTAAAATTTTGTATTTTTAAACTAATATATTGTTGGCACTTTTTATAATTTGTATAAATCATGATGCAATAAAAAAAGGAGCGTTGCCACATTATTCATATGACATTTGGGCCTTATATATATGGGTTTTTTAATTAATTCCTTTTTATGTTAAGTTTGTCAAATTAAATAGAATAAAAAACAAAAATTATATTTTCTATTTTCAAAATCAACAAAAAAATATATTTTTATAAAAAATATTTATAGTCTTAATCTGCAATTACAGGTACAAAAAAACTGAAGAGTGTCCACCCAGATGATGTAATATGGCTTCATCTTTCGAACTGTTATTGACAAATACTCCGCAAATACACAGAATGTGAGCTTTATCAATGCTACAACAACAAGTACTAAATTATAAATTAAAGGATGTCCCCATTAGTGATGTTATTTAATCTATGTGGCCTTATATTTTGGACAATTGCATACAGAACGCTGAAGTTATGCGAACGGTTATTTAAGTCCAACAATAAAACAACAATATATAATTTAAAATTAGGGGTGGCCTTTATATATGGCCTTATCTACTGAAACCGTTATAGACACTTACTTTAAAAAAGGTGGGTAACACTATTTTCATGTTTATAAGTATAAAAAAATAAAGGATGTACCCATAGGTAATCTAATTTGTTGTATATGACCTTATTATTTGAACTGTTTTGAATAGTAAATTAAGATTTCAACGAAATGTGAAATACAATTTTTTTTTTCTTATCGATAATCTCCTCCGCCCATCTGTCTACTAAAAAGTGGTTGTATGTTTGCCAGAATTATTTCTTCACAACACATGAGGAAAGTATCGATGCGCCGTGTTTTATATAATATTTGTTTTTTAATTACTAGTCAAAGCATTTTATTGTTATAACATTGAAAACGTAAAGCCAGGCGAACAAGTACTCCACGTTGTATTACTTAACGATGAGTCGCAGTTCGATTTTAAAGATGATCTTAACTCGCCTTTACGTTTAACAAGGCAAAAGATAGCATAAGGATCAATTGATTAAAAGTAAAAAACATTTCATTGCCTTCAAAAACCTTTAATTTTCATTTCAAATTGACATCACTTAAGTTCATTTAACATAATTTTTAGACGGCAAGTAAAATAAGTTCGTACAACCAAAATATTTTCATCATGTGGTTTTTACGGTCGGAAAGCATAATTTCCGTCATGTGTACAAATTATGATTAAATTGTGTTTTGCTTTTTTTCACCATTTTATATGCTTTTTTATTCCCGCTTAAACGATAATACGAACGTGACAGAATTTTTTTTCTCATATTTTTAGAAAATAAATCCAATGATGTGGCATATTTAATGTTGATTTAATTTATGTCTTGTGAAAACGTGGTGACAAAATTAAAAAAAAAACAAAGTATGTATGTTACATTGTAAGGCTTTTTGGGTTAAAGCAAAAAAGGGACAAAATTAATACTGTTAAAAATGAATTAATTTGGATGGATGGATATATCAACCACCAGCACTTTAGTGTGTCTTTAAGTAGATTTTTAAAACGAGTCTTTTAATGATTTAAAAAAAGTTTCCTATAACAAAATAAACCATTTCCTATGTTTGCACTTTAATAAATATACAAAAAAATCTTTAGGAAAATCTATCCCCAACGTTTAGCATAACGCTTTCTTAGCATAAGCGTTTCTTATTGGCGTTTCCTAATCTTAAAAAAAGTAGAACATTTGGTGCACTCTTTAGAATTCCGATATTTTAAGTACAGATTGATATGTTACCTGGAGATGACAAACTGGAATTCCCGAATTCTAAGCATCCGGCACTTATAGATCGCTAATAACACGTGTTATAAAATTTTTTTGGTAAAAAATTTAATTTAGTAATAATTTTATTTAATATGGCTCATACACATAAATAAAAATGTACCTATTTTTTGCTACTGAGGGACATGATAACTTCGGTCAAATAATTTAGTTATATTTTGATAGGTTTCATAAATAACAGAAGTCAGTAAATATTCAAAAATGGAATGGAAGAAATTTTAAAATTTTTCAAAAAGAAAAAACATCGCATGATTCGCATGGCGTAAAAAATAACAAAATACTTTTTAAGTGAATAAATATCATATCGCTCTCCGTTCCCTCAAATTTAATTTTTTTTATTTGTTTTAATGAAAATCTCGAAACTTCCGTGCAATGTAATTTTTTCCATTTTTAGTAAATTTAAATAGTAGGGCAAATTTATCCCGAACCCTAAAAGTATGCTACGAATTTTAAACATGGGTACAGTGTTGTCAGATTAGGGGTTTTATCCCCAAATCGGGGTTTTTATTTGTAAAATGGGGATGAAAATTTTAGTTTGAGGAATTCTTTGAGGATATATTTTGCGTTTTGGGGACTTACAGAGGTTTTTTTCGGGATGTTTTTAAAATTCTGTTTTAGTTAAAAGTAACTTTACTATTATTAAACAAATTTTACTTTTTTTCTACGTGCAAGTTTCCTAGTATGGGAAAAGAAAACATTGTTAAAAATTATGTCATGCAAGTCTCTTCTTAAATTTAAAAAATGAGTTCGGTTATAATCAGCAATGAACTCACAGAAAGCCTCAATAAGGAACAAAATGTATAACGAGCTGCTCCCGTTTTTATTAAAATTAATACAATTTGTTGTGACCTTTTTCAGAAATGCTTCAAATGTTTAATTCTAAAAATATGTACCAAAAAATTGCTTTAGGCAGCATTTTGATTCAGAACTTTTCGATCTTGCTAATCAACTTTACTAATAAATATATCGCACTTGATCACCAAGAAGTAATTAAGTCAAAATTTTAATATTTCCGCATAGGTGAAAAACTGTTTGTGGCTACACTTTAAGAGAATTTGGAAATCCGAATACATCATAGTAAGGATTTTCCATTAAAAAATATATTTACATTGTTTTTCCTTTAAATCTGATCGAGTATTGCAAAAAAAATATTTTTTTTTTATTTGCCGATAATAAACAAATTTTATCAACAAAACAGTAACAACTCAAAATACTATTAAAAAGGCTCATTTCGTTTGAAAATATACGATGCATGTCTTTTTTCGCTTTTGTATTAACTCAACCTTTTGTTGATATGAAGGTAGTTACTACATAACGAGTTATGGAAATGCCTTAAAAGTTTTACAGTAGCGTAGTGGATTTCTTGCAAATAGTGAAATTTTACAAATACAAAATTAAAAAGCTTATGTTCATACTTAAATTTAATAATAAATAGTATTATTTTTAATGGGAGTTTTTGGGGATCGTTTAAATTCCTTTTTGGGGAATTTTAGGAATAAAATTTTTTCTAACTGGGGATACGACTCGAAAAAATATCTGGGAACCCTGCATGGGTGAAAAACAGTTTCTAACACAAAAAAGGGAGTGTTTCATATTTAATTGTTCCATTTAATTGACTTCAATTAAATTTATTTCTAAAAATAAATACTTTCTAACAACAAAGTATTTTTCTACAATAAGCAGTTGCTAAAAAAATTATTACCTATATTACAGAAAGTAATATATTATTACAAAAATAAAATCTGGCAACCCTTTGTCTAACTGTAACAACAAAAACTTGTTTTAAGATTCAAAAAATATTTACAATTCATATTTTAAAAGTTAATGTTAAAGAACCTTTGTAAGTGTTAAAACATTTGCACTCTAAATACTAATGACATGGTGAGTGACAATGTTAAAAATTTACAACAATAATCTGAAAGATATTCTAGAACAAACTTTTTGAATGACACCTGTGTTTCCTCCTTTATATTCATGCTGTGTGTGTGTTTTGTTTTTGTCACTTTAACTTTTATGAAACAAATTTTCTTAAACATTTTATCACATGTGTCAAGCCGACATCGAGAAACGTGCATAAAATACTTATGTAATAAGATAAAGAATATAAACATCTGGAAAAAATTTTATTCTGACAAGCAATTAGATGACCCAGCAATTCTTGTAAAAAGTATCATATTGATGATAAGTAAATTTGAATAAAAAAAAATTAACCGTAACTATAAAACAGAATTAATTATTATTTTAAATATCGTGCTACTTTTTATTTATCTTGAAGAGCTAAGTAAGCGGTAGCGAAATGGCCATCGAGACGTGCTTTCACTCTCAATAATTCATATCGTTTACTTAAAAAATTGTTCGGAATAAATAAAAAGGAACACGATATTTTAAAGAAATAATTTATTTAATTCAATATTTTCATGACTTATTAGAATTAGTTTTATTTTATTCAAATTATTAGATTCTTTTTTTACCCACTTCAAAAAAGAAGGAGGTTATACAATTCGGCTGAATGTTGCTTTTTTTATATTTGTGCCTCTAGAACTCAGTCATTTCTGGTCCGATTTTAAAAATTTTTGGTAGTATGATTGATTATGCTTACAGATTGGTCTCGTTTTAAAAACAGTTCAAAATCTTAAAAATTAAAGGGTGTCCCCATACAATATACATATTTTTATGTGTATATGAACTGTAAAGGGCGATTCTGTAAAATTTAAAATGACTGCGTATTACCATGGCTCTAAAAAAAAAATTATACAAAAATAAATCTAAAAATTAAAGGTTGACCCCATAATTCATGTAAATTTACTTATATGGGCCTATCTTCTGAACCGTTATAGACAAACGCTTGCAAATTGGACAGAATGTCAATTGCTAAGGCCATTATAGTAACAAGTGTTAATTTTACAAATTTTAAATTAAAAGGTGCGCCAATAGTTCATTAAATTTGATGTATGTGGCCATACTTTTGAACAGTTGTAGACAGACGCTTAAAACGAACCTATATTGCAAAGTCCGCTATAACAACAAATATAAAATTTCGATTAGAAAATTAAAGGGTGTTCCAATAGTTAATGTAATTTTTTGTATGTGACCAAACTTTTGAACCGTTATAGACAGAACGCTGAAACTTAAAAGGGACTTGTAATGCTAAATCCGCTATATCAACGAGTTTATAATATGAATTTAGAAATTAAAGGGTGTCCCATAACTGATGAAGATTTACTTATATGAGCCTATCTTTTGAACCGTTATCGACAAACGCTTATAAATTTGACGCAATGTCAATTGCTATGGCCGTTATAGTAACAGCTGATAATATTACAAATTATAAATAACAGTAGTAGACAGACGATTGAAATTAACAAAGAACCTGTGTTACTACCTCCTCTATAACAACAAGTATAAAATTTGGATTTGGAAATAAACGGGTGTCCCAATAGTTGTTATAATATGGTGTATGGGCCGGGCTTTTGAACCGTCATAGACAGACAGCTGAAATTTACAAGGGACATCTTTTGCTTAGTCCGCTATAACAAGAAGCTTATAACTTGAATTTAAAAAATTAAAATAATGTAATTTGTTCTATATGGCCGTATTTTTTGAACCGTTGTATACTAACATCTTAATTATAGACAGAATGTCCACTAGTTTATTTGGTATAATAAGAAGTATAAAAATGTTATATTATAAATTAAATAATTAATATAATCTGATGTATAAGGGCAAACTGTTGAGCCGATACAGACAGATGGTTAAAATTTACACAGAACCTGGTTGCTAAATCTACTACAACAGCAAGTATATAATTTGAATTTGGAAATTAATATAAGAGATATAAGTCTGTCCCAATGGTAAATGTAACCTAATTTCTGTTGCCATACACTTGAGCTGTTATAGGCAGACAGATGAAATCTGTTTTGAAGTCGGTTTTTTCGCAAGAATTATTTTCTTTTAAAAATGTTAATAATTGTTTTTTCAGATTCCGTTAATGCTTTTTATCTCATAAGGATTTATTTCAATTTAAATATTTTATATAATTTAAATAAAAACTAACTATAATCAAAAGTTTAGCTATTTCTTTTATTTAATTAACCTAGATGTTCATTACATTTAAGAATGGGTTGTAACGAAACAAAAAAAGTCCTACTGCAGAAAACAACAACTTTGTTAGTTGTACAATAATCTACCTTCTTTAATTCTTCTCTCGACTTAATCGCATGAAAAAATTATTTTTAATCCTGTCTCTTCCCTTCAAATGCCATAACATGGGATTTAAAAAAAAAAAGCTTAAGGATTTGTTACGAGAGAGAGAGAATAAGATCATACTTTTAGCCAGTCGAAGATTATCAATTTATTTAACATTAATGAAATATTCCTTTACTGCTATCATAATAGAAAAGTTAGTTTAAGTATATCGCCAAATACAGTTTCAGAACTAACGGGAATTTGTATGATTTTGTATGTTCTTAAGTGCAAATAAACAAATTCTAAGAAAAATATTTCAAACCACTTATCAAACATGTTTGAACGAGTGTTGTTTGTTACATGATGTATGTAAGATAAGTATTTGTATGAGTCTCTTAGTCATCTTCAGTATATATATTTTAGTTTGCGAAAAAGATGTGTTAATTTAATTAGAATATTCCACACATTATTTTTTATTTTTTACATTTAAATATAATACCGTTACTATCTATTCTAGAATTTAAAGCATAATCATCCCCACATGAATATATTTTTCATTGAAATATTTTCCATTTTCCCCAAATCGCAATCGTGAATAATTAACGCGAACAATTCTTCGCTTAGATTTGTTTACTTAAATTTATTTGATGGCGCTTCACGCACACTTTCTGCCACAGCAGCAATACTCTCGGGTGTTCGCACTGTTTTTGGCTTTTTACGCTTTGGTTTATCGATGAGGATGCCAGTTTCTTTCACTGTTTTCACAGGATAATGAACATACGGAGCTGACGCTGCTTCTTTTCTTCCAAAATCCGTACGCAATTTTCACACTCATTCTGCAAAATTATCATGATTTTCAAAGTAATATCGCAATATTTAACAGCGCTGTTCAAGCGTTTAACGGAAGGATAAAACTAATTATCTCTCAAATCAGACATGAGTTAAGTCTTACGATTCACGAAATAAGCACTAGTTGAAAAAAATCGTTAGTTGTCAGTCTGCAGTGCAAAAGGAGTAATCTTTTTTCATTCCTCTTTTTTTATTTAATGCATAAAAATCACATTTTAAAATAAAAATTAAAAAAATTAATACAAACACAAATTGTTTCTGAAAACAAAATTATTCCTACGCTCACTTTTAGATACAATAGAACTATACACTCCAGCAACAAATGATGCTTGGAGCTAAACATAATATTGTTACATTTAAAAATAAAATAGGTGGTCTTCGCACCATATTATTGTCTAGCAAAACAATAACACAATAATTTTTTAAATGCAAAACTGTTATAAATAAATGTAACAATATTATGTTCAAATACAAACGTTAAATGGTTAATCTAAAATATAATATGGTGGTGATTATGTCTTGTAAGTGTAAATATTTCCTGAAATAAGCGACATACTGCCGGATTCATAAAATATTAATATTTTTTAATTGTATTTTAGGTAAAATTTATATGGAAAATTAATTATAAAATATTTTTCAAAGTTATTGGCCCATATTCATAGTTAAAATAAAGTATACTTTAAGGGAACTAAAGTCGGTTCTACTTTAGAGTCGACTCTAACTCATTTATAGACAATTTAAAATGTACTTTTGTCGTTAAAGCCAACTCTAAATTTAAAACTAGCTAAAGCTGTTTTTAACTCATTTTTCCATAATTATTTTATTTCGTTTAAGATTGTGTTCTTCTATATCTCTATATCTAATTGAACAAAAACCAAAGTGAACAAAATAAAAACAAGGTTACTTCTTTCAAATATTTGTTTAGAAATTGTATGAAAACATTTATCAAATTACAGTTGACACCCAGTGGAAGGCGGCTAAATTTAAAGTATACTTTATTTTTGACTTTAAAAGCAAGACGATAATAAGAGCCGTTTATTTTGGAGTATACTATAACAAGAGTCGACTTTAGTCTTTAACTATGAATATGGGCCATTTTATTTTTAATGAATATATTAATTATTAATTAATTATAAGTTAACTATTGTTTAGTTTATTAATAACACAGGTAAGCAAGGGTTTTCCCTTCCAAACTTTATGCAGCGTTTTGGATAGGTTAGGGGAAAAATTCAGAAAATTTCCACCACGTACAATTTCTGAGAAAAGAGGCTTTTTGTTTTTCTTGGAATCACGATATATTACCAGCAGTAAGATCAGTTTGTTTGTTATTCATAAGTTTTCAGTTGTCACGTAACTATGAGGATATGTGGACAAAGAACTAAAAAAAATTGGTCGTTATCTCTTTTAATTTAGCTGTAGCATCGATTTCAACTTCAACAATGGGACAAAAATTTATATTATCAAGCAAAATTTTTAACATGAATTAAAAAAAAATCTCTACTTGCTAAAAAAAATTTAAAATATATTTTTGCTTTACACACCCAGTTATATAAAAAAAATATAAAAATATTCGGGGGGGTGGTAAATAAAAGTCTCATTTTGCATACTTGTGTAATTTGTAAAAATAAAGTATTAAAAACCTAAATACACAAGGAAATCAATTTTTTATATTTTTTATATTATTTTTATTTATTTATTTTTCAACAATAAATTATTACAAGCGTTTTCACATGTGCCGATAGCTAACAAACAAATCATTAGACTGAGAGAAAATCATTCTGTTAAAAGTAAACATTATATGTTTTTTCTGAATCATACTTTGATAAATAATATCTGCCATATTCGGAAAATATTAAAATAGATTTGAAATATATTTTAGGAAAAATTTGCATGGAAAATTTGTCATAAAACACATTTCAAAGTTTCTTTGTTTTTTATCAATATGGCGCCAGTATATATTTTGCTGGTGCTTTGAATTCTTTCCAGTGAAAACCAAGTTTCATTATTTGCGTATCGTAACTATATGTTAACTAAAAGTGTTGTTAAGAAAACTATAATATGTTTACCGCAACTACACATTGCAATAGAGAACATAATTTAATTACTGTAACCATATCACAATCATGTTTTGTCCCTGCGTGCTAAAATTCTCAAGCAAGGAATCACTGATGCATGGTCCTGCAAACAGTGTTATCTGAGTTGCTACTTGGTTCTTTCTGCGCCACGAGGGCGCTAGTAGAAGAATTGTATTCATCGTCAGAACATATGGCCTATAGCTCGAAACTAATATTAATCTGTATCGCACTCTCCGTCTTCTTACATATACTCACCTCAAAATTCTTTCACAAAATCAAAAGTAAAGAAAAAAGGGAAAAATTTCAAGATTCTTAGAATATAAAATGTTAAAAAATAACAACACTATAAGGAAGAATGTTTTATAGAGGACTTGCTTTTAATTGTTGACAAAATATATTTTTATAATAGGGTTTTATTTTTTCCACCGATAACTATTTTATTTTCCGAAAAATAGAAAATAAGGAGGTGTAAAATCACACAACTGGCTTAAGTTGTGAAAATTTTTTCTTGTCATTTTCTGCTAATATAATACCAACTAAATTTAATGTTAAATAACAACTTTTTTTTTAATACTCGTTAATGCTTGATTTCTAGTTTTAAAGCTTTGTTTTTGGAACAAACATAAAAATAATATTTTATTAAACAAAGATTATATTTGTTTACTATTTTTGTGTATTCAACTTTACATAATTCTTAACAGATTGTTATTGTTGTCGGCATATAAACCATAAAACTTTAACATTTCTTTTGGTACCTACCAGGGTTAATTTAGAATTACTTATAGCTATTTCCTTTAAATTCAAGTCTTAATTTGTAAATTTATTCACTTTTTGTAAATTTGTTTACTTTTATAAATTAAAAAAAAAAATCAATTATTTAATAGCATAGTTTAGAATTATTTCCTGTTTGATAAAATGTAAAATATTTTTAAAACTTTAATTATACAAAATAAATAGAAACAATTATATTTTCCTTGAAACAACTTTTTTTAGAAAATTGGTAAACTTCTTAAAACCTGAAATAAAAAAACCAAAAGTTAAAGTTGCTTTGTTAGCGTTCATTAAAACTTGATTTTATAAAACCTTCTCTTTTTATTTTGTTTGCAATTTAAATAGTTCAAAGCGCAAAGAATTTTATTTTATTCATTATTTAAGTTTCGATCTCTTTTTTTTTTCTTTTAAAATGTTTTTGCAATTAAAATTCATGTTGTAATGACTACTAATGAAGCACATTTTTATAAGTTTCCAAATCATATACGATTACACATACATATACAAAGGTATGCAACTCAAAAGGTAGCAACAGAAATTAACTGCAAAGATATCTATACAGACACAAAAAAAGTTTCGATCTCAAAGTATTGTACAAAATTAAATGAACCCTTCTTTTCTTACTTTTTTGTGCAAAGGGTTATCAAAATATTGAAAATTTCGCAAATGAAATAAATTTAAGTACAGGAATACCTCGCTTAGTACGGTTAATCAGTTCCACTATTTTGAGGTACTACTTGAGACCGGACTAACTGAGGCAATCAGGCCCTATGCGCGTATTTACAGGCCCTATAGCGTTGTTTTACATGTTCTTTTTCATAAATTAGCTGCATAAACTTCAAGTCAAATTTTAAACGTATCGGATGCATTAGCGAGCATATTTTTATATTAACGTTTTCATTATAAATTTTCATAATCAAGGGAAAAGACCGAAAATTTTATGTTTTCATAGTAAAGCGACAATACCAAACATTTTATATAAAAAAAAAATCAAAAAATTTGTAGTAATTTTTGTAATTTTGTAGATTTATTTTAATATTATTTTTTTGGAACAATTTTGTATATTTGAAAATTTCAAAACCGTAATATAGAGAAACCGTACTGATCGAAGCAGAGGGCAAATCACCGCATTCGATATCGAGTACACATTCGTGCCGAGAAATATTTCGATGGCTGTTATTTTTTGGATCATAGTATTTGATCGTAATTTTTTCTATTTACTACTATTTTTTACATCGCTGCAAACATATGACAGTAAGAAAAACAAAACAAAAAACAACGCTGCATTACAAAAAAAAAATAAACTAATTAGTGAAAACAGTGAAACAGTGCAAAAAAATAAAAAACAAGACTTATTTAAGTGGGCCCAAATACATTTTTCTATTCCTGATCATTGGAATCTGAAGACGAGGCCAAAAAAGCAGTCATCAAGAGAAACATTGAAGTTAGCATTTATTTGTAGCATTTATAGTAGATTACCAATCGACTGCAACTACGAGAATATATGTTTTGATAACGACTATCGTAATTCACGTTAACAACATTTCGATCACAAAGTACTCGTTATCGGTTATGCGGTGATTTGCCCCCAGTACTATGCGAGGTATTTCTGTACCATGAAATGTTGCTTGAACTTGAACAAAACAAAAAAAGCTTACAACTTGCAACAATTTAAATAGTTTTAATTGTAAATTTCGACAGATAATTGAACTGATTGTATATTTTAAACATAAAATAAATAAATGGCATTCTTTCCTGATCCAATTGTTAGCAGAAAGCAAGAGCAAATACATGTGATGATTAATAAAGAGAACAACGAAAAAAGCTGATGATGCCATACAAGGCTGCATTACATTTTGCTGGTGTATACATTTTTTGTGCTTTTAATAAATTGAAACAAACGTTTTTAAAAACCATTTTTTTTAATTAATTCTGAAATTGATAGATAGGTGAACTTATAATCATTAACAGAAACAAAGATGATAAGTGTAATTTATCAATTTAATGTAAAGAAATCCTTCTTACTCTTAAAGGTTACAAATATAACTGCCGTATTCATAATTAATTAAAATATGTTTGGAGTGTATTATAACAAATTTTTTTGTTATATTTTTATGTATATGGCAGTAGTACTTTGCATGCCTCTAAAAACTAATTTTATTTGAATCGCCTTGTACTAGAGAAGCTAAAAACAAAACATTTCTTTTAATTTAACTTTTAACTTTTTAACTTTTAATTTCTGTGGCAGAAAGATAAGCTTATAGACGTGATATTAAAATACTTGTATGGGATGTATGTATATGAATGTGTAAGTACATGTATATGTTTTTATATAGTGTATTTAAATATATTTATGCCTGAATGTATATTATAAATGTTTCTTTTTCTGCTCTCACACAGGTTTCTAATTTCAATTTTAGATAATTGTCAGTGATAAACATTTTTAAATCATTACAATTATTTTTTAAAATCTTTTTAAGAATTTGAATACTTTTTGATTTTAAATGAGTTTTTCTCTTACAGATAAAAATATTATTTAATGCAAATTTGATAACAAACAAAAATTTAAATAAGTTTTTCGACTTAAAAGCATATTTATAGAGCTTGGTAAACTTTAAACTGACTTATATAATTTTACTCGTCAAATGTAAATCGAAAGCTTTTTCCTTTTAAAACACACAAAATGTGAAAAGCAAAAATTTGTTTTATTAAAAAATTTATGAATATTTTTTAGTCGCTTAATTTAAGTAATTTTGGCGTGTAATTTACGAGCACTTAACCAATCGTTATTAAAGGTGGACACAGATTATTAGAGTAAAAAAGTGTTGTAAAGTACCTTTATCCTTTGAGGATATTATTCTTTGAGGATATATCTTGCGTTTTAAGGGAGGTTGTATGTGGATTTTTTTTTTATATATTTGCTTATTGTAATTTTACTAAACAGTATAAAGCTAATAAACAATTGTCAGTACAATTTATTTTTATAGATGGCAAATTTTTATCACTGTTTACAGAAATTTATCATTAATATTTGAAAACTTATTTTTTAAAATTTGAATTTTAAGCGAATTAGAAATGACTCGCTTACGAAATCATGGCTACTGCTTGCACAAATACAGTTAATAATACTTAAATTAAATTTAATATTTAAATTGAATTTAAAAAAATAGCATTATTTTTAGTGGGGAATTTCGGGGATAGTTGAAATTGTTTTTTGGGGAATTGTGGCGATAAAATTTATTAAATTAGGAATACGACTCCAAAAAATCTAGGAACCTTGGACTCGATTAAAATGTGACTAGAAATAGATTAAAAATTAGTTCACATTCAGAAGTAAACTTCAGACGATGCTATAATTCAGTTTTTGGGTACTTTCTTACAACAAATGAAATAGACAGACGAACTAAAGGGCAAAAGCTTGTTGCATTTGAAAATGGTTTTTTCTATTTATTTATGAAACAAAATTGAAGGACAAACTTTAAATCAATTTGAATTTTACAAATTTTGTTTTTAATTGTGTATTCTTAACCATAAATTTAGTCACATTGAATGCTGCTTAACGCTCTTGATATTTATAATATAATTTTTTGATCATTTGTAATGGAACAATGGATAGTTATATCCATCGTTAGCATTCTTTGCATCTATCTACTTTATGTTGTGAGGCCTGTATAAACATCATCTATTTAACCAAACATATTAAGAAATACGAATACGAGAAATAATTCTTAATCAATCATTATTAATTTGGTTAGACGTGAAATGAAACTCGAATTGTTTCTGGTTTTTTTTATATTTTTATTTAATAGACAGCACAACTGTCTTGTTGTACACTTTGATTAACTCTAACTTATTTCAATTTTACAACGACTTATATACTAAATTTATTTGTACTATGACAAAGGGGAAACGTCAAAACAAATTTGAAATTGACTCACTTCAAACATCCGCGTATCAAAGTGTCATATGCTATTGTTGCACCTGAACTGTGTGAGGTCTAGTATCAACAGACACATTACTTGACAATGGTCAGTACTACAAACAATGTAATGTGAAACCCTTTAGTACGTTTTTACTCATGGGTATTCATAATTGTTTTATGAATTTTATTTAGTTTTATTAGTTCTGACTAATTCAACTTAAGGTTGAAATACAAACTGTTGTTTTCCCTTTGTACACTATGTACCGTAAGTATGCACACTACAGATGATGTCCATATAAAACTAAAACCTTTTTTCGTGATTCTCGTGACATTCACTTTCTTAAATCTTAACAGAAACTTATTTATCATGATTGAGTATTGTTTAAAGCAGCCATTATTTGTTTACCGCAACTATTTATAGCTATAGAGAACATTGTATGGTTCTCATGACTATACTGCAACCAGGGTTTTCTCTGCGTGTAGTCCATAAATTCTTTAAAAGTCTAAATAAGATTAAATAAGGTACATTTAATTGGTGTACCGCCACATCCACCAACATCATCTATTTAGCCAATTAATCTTGATGTTAATTTGGTGAGACGAAGTCTACACATAACTTAAAGCATTTCTTTGTCGTTCTCTTTGTAACTCGTCTTGTACATTTGTTGTTGCTTTCGTACTAACATTCGGTATAGCCACGAAATGCAACTTTTTATTTTTTTATTAATATTTGTTTGCTCACAACATTACAGATGCTGTTATGAGTTAAGTAATACAATATGTTAAACAATTACAAGAGAAACAGGAACACAGGAGGTTTCTAGTGGCCAGAGTTCATATCCCCAAACGACATATAAACAACCCAATTACAATTAAGGCATGTTTATTATATGAAAAAAATCTATATATAAAGAAAATAAAACACAATTACTCTGGTGAACAATATAAAAAATTCGACACAGCCGAATAGAGCACTCTTAGTCCGCATAAAATATCTTTGTTTTCTGAAATCATTGGGGATTTTTGAAAGTTGTAAAAAATTATTTTTTTAATTTCTTACAAATAAATTTTGCCTTCGTGACCAACCGAAATACAGAGAGAACAGTGAAGAATTACTTTAGTTTCCGTGTGCACTTCGTCTAACCAAATTAATATTATTATGAATACTCCTAGTATTCTTATTTACAAAGTGAGTTGTTTAAAAAGATGTTGTTTACAATGTACACAAGCTAAGGTAGATAGATGCGAAGAATGCTGATGAAGGATGTAGCGATCCAGAAAATGCTACATTACATTCTGCTGGTGTTTATTTTTCTTGTTTCCTTTGGAAAATGTTCGCATACGTTTGTAAAATAAATTTTCCTTATAAAAAAAAAAGTTCTTCAGAAATTAAAAAATGAACTTAAGCCAAAATTAATTTAAATTTATTTAGAATATCTACAAACAACTCCTAATTTCATAAAAAAAATTTAAATTAATATATAATAATAAGTTAACGTTACACAGAAACAGCGCATACTAAATTTTTGTATGTAAAATTCAGTTCTAGACGAGTCGCTCGCTTGTAATACAGAAACCGCACATAAATAAATATTTTTATTAACAAAAAAGGCAATATAGTGTTCTGAAAAATTCTGTAAAATAAATGGTAAAATAAAATTGAACTTTAAATCCTTAAAGAAATGGCACGTACTTGGCTTTAATAAAACAGCAGATATTTTTCTTTATTTTTATATTTGCTTTAACATTTTTCTTGTTTTTTTTCACTGTTTACTTTTATATGCTGTGTTATTTTATATTTTTGTTTTCTTTATAATTTTTATTGAAAATATTCTCTGGGGGAAACAAGAAATTGAACCAAAAAACTTTCTCTTCAAAATTTCATTAAGTTTTTAACATTTCAACATGTGCTTTAAGCAACAAGCGCCAGCAAATTAAAACCTGCAAGTAATAAAATGCACAACAAACATGCAAGTACTTTCTATTTACTTATATACATACCATATGTAGAATTTGTAGCAAAAAAAAATATAAATTATTTAGGTTCCGCCTGGAGAAGAAATTTTGATTTGATATCAAAATCACTTATATTTTGTAGAGCTTTTTTAAATGTGTTCATAATCTTCATACTTATTTTCGCCTCTTAAACAAATTTTTTTTATTATTTTTTTACTAGATAAGAACGCATGTATGAAGAAAACTAATATGTAGGGGACAGCCTGGTAGCCTCTAACGCCTCTACCAAAACAGGTCGATACCAGTTAAGCTCAATAGCGCATTCGACGTTAACTGGTTAAATTTCGTTTGTCAAATTTTTACCCGCCTTTTTGTTATTTTGTTTTGTCTTTGATATTTATAAGAAAAGTGGTAGAGAATTTTTTTTTCAATTCAAATATGTACATATTTTAAATTTTCGAACGGAAAGAGTGCAAAAATAGTATAAAAATTAAAAAGTTGTGTATAAAACTAAAAATATAAAATAAAGTTAAATAGTTTTCATAGCACTAGTTCAGTTTATTTATTGCTTATTGTTTGTATTATATTTTTTGTTTATTATGTTTTTAAATTTTTTTAAAATAACTTGTCTGTTTTCTGAGTTTTTAAATTTATGAGAATGTATGTATGTATGCATATTTGCCGTATTCATAGAAAATAAAATAACTTTGAAATATGTTTTATGACAAATTTTTCATACAAATTTGTTCTAAAATATATTTCAAATATATTTTGATTTTTTACGAATTCAGCAGTTTGTCTTTTGGTTTTTGAAATTTTTGAGTTTGAAAAAAATTTTCTTCAATTTGTGTTTGAAAAATTAATTTGGGAATTTTTTATATGTAATATTATTTATTATATATATATGCTAATATTTCATAATATTTTCAAATAAAAATGCAATTTATTTGTTGGTTTGGAATAGCAGATATCTATATGTATTTCGCCAATTGCTAAAGCCAGCACATCAGGAAACCTTTGTCTAAATTTTTAGAAAAGCCAAAAACATTTCCTTTAAATATAAAAACTTCAAAAACAACATGAGAGTTATTTTAGAAGCCAATACAGAAATGTTAAGAAAAAAACTATTAATATTTTTGTTTCCTGTTTCCTGAAGATGCCACCCAACGGTGTGGCGAAATATTTAAAAAATAAATAAAAAATAATATACAATATTTTTATTTTAAATACTGACCACGAAAAGATTCGATGCACACTCTCTCTCTCTCTATTTCCTTTTTAGAAAGAATCCTCCTCTTTATGCAAACACCCTTGACAATATTTTTCGCATCTAATATCATCTAGTTGTGATCTAGATGTGTTTCGTTTGTTTAATTATAATAAAGTGGCTTGAAAATTAAACAGCAAAATAAAATGTTAAGAAAATTATTTTATTTTAAAAAAATATAATGAATCGAAAATAAGATCTGGCAACTCTTTACTATTTTATGTGGCAAACAGAGCTGAATAAGTTTTACTCCTACCACCAATAAATTGTGTTGTTTATATAGAATAAAAAAATTACCTAACACATGTGTAGCAGCCTGGCCAGTTCATACCTTCCGAAGTCTTGATTAGAAAAAGTCAAATACTTGTAGCTGTAGACATAAAAAAAGGTTGTGAGTTCGAGTCTGGCCGCGCTGCTATGTGTATAGCTAGTGGTCCAGATGGCTGCGCGGGTTGTTGTTTTGTAAAAATAATAAAAGAGAATTTATTATTAAATTGCACCAAAGAGTTAAATAAAATACACTTGTTGGTATTTGAAATTAAAAGAACGTAACGTGACAAATAGAAAAACTGTAATAGTATCTAGTCCTGAGTCAAAGAGAAGAAGTAAACAATATAGCAAGTAAATAAAGTGCCTCAAAAAAATAAAATTCAAACTAACGTACTGCTAACGTAATAGAAAATAAAACAAATTTCGCAGTTTAGTGTAATTTTCTCTATTTTTACTTATTTTTAAGTATATTTCAATTAAAATGATCTGTCTCATAAATTTTTATATTTAGTAAACCAACAACGACTTTTATTTACTTATTTTCGTTTTTAGGTCATATTTCACCAGGGATTTTGTAAGTTTGTGCAGTCTTTTACTGCACTTTATTATAACAATTTAAAATTAGTTTTAGTAAAACTTTTTATATGGAATCAAATATAAATTTTCATTAAAAAAGTTTAGCTCGTAAACATATTTCTTCTTTGTTTATTTTTTAATTCTCTTTTTTTATTTTTTATTTTATTTGCTTAATCCCTTTTAGTTTGTACTGAAACAATTTTTTGCAGTTATTATACTATAATAAAGATAAACAAACATTTATTTAACTATGATCGCAGTTATAAATTTATAAAGATATAAAAATTATTTAAATAAACAAACAAAAAAGCAAAAAAAAATACAAATCGATTTCACGCATTGTGGTCTTTTGGTCAATACTTTCATTTCATTTATTCAACATTTATTACAATTCAACAATTCAGTTAGTAAACTGACTGTGCATTTTGTTTTTTAGTGTTTTCTGTTGCTGTTTTTATTGTCGGTGGGAACAAGTATTTTATTTAATATTAGGAAAATTAACAGAATTCAAGTCGCTTTTGTTGATTGTCAGTTTTGGAAACGAAAAATGGGGTCATCGGTATTATTCAAATGAGCTGTTGTTTTGCGTAACTGTTCAAAAATTTTAATTGCAATTTTTAAAATTAAAAATTACACTTTGTAATAAAATATTAAAAGATATTTTGACTGCATTTCTCAATACTTTATTTTCAGTAAAGCTAATAGCAATATCAGCAACATCTTCCATAGCTCGATTGCTCATCGCCATCACCGCGTGTTATTGATTTCTTATTCTTTGTTAGCTGATGCTCTGAAAACGGTGCTTCTTATTCTCTGACATTGTTTTTACTTAATCTGTCCGTAAGAAATAAAACAACAGAACTCAACATCAGAACATATTACGCAGCACATGTTAGTTTATCACGCAGTTGAATTATCAAGTCTAGATATTTTTCCATAGCAACCTTAATTATGGAGTATTGTTGCTATCTTTATGCCTTCTTCTGTTTAATAATAATAATGAAAATAAAAATGGTAATAATTGTGCATACATATTATTATATAAAATTACAAAATATTTAAATTATGCATATTCGATAACAAAAAAAAAAGTGAAAATTGTTGGTTTCTTTGACACCTCAAGCCGACAATAATTCCAGTTTGAACATAAAACCATTATATTGGATTTCATGACACAAAAGTCATTTTTGTCAAATCAAAAACCGACAATATTCGATATTATGACATCTACAATCTGTCATTTCAAATGGGGAGAAATAATAAAACGCATATCCACAATCACTGCCACATTAAGGCTTCTTTCCATATCCAGTTTCCAGCATTCCGCATTCCATTTTTCCAGTGTTGTATGAAATTAATTGATCTGAATCGTGTTAAGTTGTTAAGGTTAAAATTAAGAAATGAAAAATAAACTCGAGCCTGACCAATACATTATTTAATCAAATTTAATAATAACGCAAACACAAGCAAAAAAGAGAAATACCTTTTAACATACCCAACAATTTAATATCGAACAATGTTGTTTATTAATGGAGTATGTATTTATATGAGGCAATAAAAACATTTTAGTTTTTATCAGTTGCGACCAGTGCTGCCACAACCAAAAAATTTTTACAACCAAAATTTGCTTTAAAAGTTACCAAATGAGAAAAAAAATAACCAAATTTCAATGTGTAGTATTTTTATTAAATAACAGTTAAAATGGATACATATTTATAATGTAACTTATGTGATTCAAATTCAGTTAATAATAACAAAAATAAAATTATTTTACCTACATATGTATGTATGTAATAAGTAACGATTGTACACGTATATTTAAAAAAATTAAAGTTTGTTTAAAACAAAGAAAACAAGACATGCAGTTCACAGTATAATAGTTTGAGACCATAGATTTACTTATTAAAAGTTCATTGCATTTTGAAGTGAAATTTCACATTTAGCAAAATTAAAAGCTGTTGACAGTGTTGTAAAAGAAAATTATTATAAGCAAGTGAGTAGCAATAAAGGCGAATTCATAACACACGCACTAGCGATTTTAGTCACAGCTGTTTTATTTTCAGTTGCCTTGGTAGCAAATCGAAAAATTGAAGCTTAAAAAGTATAACATAAAAAATATGTACATGTGTATTATTATTTTGAAGAAAAAATAACCAAAATGAGAAAAATATTCACATCTCCACATTAAAGAAAAAAATAACCATTTTTGGTTAGAAATAACCAAAAACGGCAGCCCTGGTTGCGACAACTTCACACATACAGTAAAAACAACAACTGCAAAAATTAAACAAAAAATACGTAAATTACTCTCTCGAGAGAAAAAATGTTATGGAAAATGTGGTTTATGTATTTGTATTTGGAAATTGCGTTGCTAAAAAAAATATAATTTGATTGAATATTTGGTTCTAGAGAAACTTGTGCTGATGATACACAAGAGATTTTATTTACAATTTTTATAGGCAGAGGAAAAATGCTGATGAAAAAAAGTTAATTAGAATTATTTTAAATAATTTATTTATATTCTTTCAGTTTCAGCTTATTTGTTTTTATTTATCAATTTTATTTTTTGTTTACTATTTTTAATTTTTTTTTTTTTGTGAGAGTGCAATTGTGTTTGAAAAGTTTAATGACAGTTAAGACCAGGATTCACTATCATACACAGTCGTACAATTTAATCACACTATTATACAAAAAAGATGCAAAAACATATGGTTTTAATATTTTGTTGTTTTTTCCCCTCATCATCTTAAAAAAAATCAACCCTGATCGCATAGAGAAAAATATTTTATGAATTATTTCAAAAGATTATAAAATTGTACAGATCTGTCAAAAACTCTATCACACACATATAATTTTAATCCACACTATCATACTTTTTGAGAACACATGCAATTTGTGACAGATCGTACGATCAATCATGATCACTTTGTACTGATTTGTTCGTCGTTCGCCGGCGTAAGGAATAGAAATAATTCTATTGCATAGTTAGCCGTGTATGACGAATTTCGTCTTACGTCATGATTGTGTGCATTTTAATAAACGCAAATGTGTTTTATTTTTGACGGCAAATATTTGCGACCAAAAATTCGTCGTTCGTCCCAGTTGTGTTCCTAGCATTATGTATGTATTCTGTTTTGAAGTCGGTTTTTATTTTTCAAGAATTATAGTTAAAAAGTTTTAAGTAAAATTAATGCACACTAGTTTATGTGTTTATAATTTACTTCGCCTTAACCCATAAATTATTGATTATGTAAATAATTTCATTTCAGTTTTATAATTGATTCAAACGTAAATTATTTTCTTAATTAATGATCATAATTTATGCACTCTCTCCTACTGAATTATGAATTTGCATAGATTTATATTATGGTGTACGTATCATTATAGCCATAATTAATGGCTGTTAATTTATGCCAAATAACTTCGTGCAACAAATGGTTTTCAGTTTAAAAATACTTGCATAAATTTCATTAATTATTATTTACGATAATGGCTGGTAAACATATCATGAACAAAATGAAAAAAATGGTAAAGGATGAGAATGACGTGGATTATATAAAATTATTATGTCCGTAGTAGAAAAAAAATTATATTTAATTATAAACAGCTGCAATGTATTAAGATTAAATACCAAGTAAAAAAATACGAAAAAAAAAGATTTTAAATAGACACAAAAAAGCGTTGCTATGCTTCTTCATGGAAACTATGATACTCTCGCCTAAAATGGCCTAAAATTAATATATCCTAAATTTTACATCATCTTAAATTCTCTCTTATATATATAATTACCCGTTCGCTTCTGTACTTATACCAGGCTAGAGATTCCAAACTCTTGTACTATTTTCAAAAACAAAATAATCCATATTAAAAAATACACCAGGGTACGAAATATAACAAAACGAACGTTTGTTTTCATTCGTTTTAATCTGTGTAGTGAGTCAAATAAAAACAGAAACAATAATGAGGATTAAGAATTTTGTTTCCTCGTGCTCCTAATCTGTATATCTAATTAAAAGTACAGAGTCAGAGGAAAAATTAATATAAGATAAATTTAAACGTTTTACAATCGTTTTGGTTTTAAGATGCAAATTATAAGTCTGGAAAAAAATTTTGATATAGATTTGCTCGTTATAGTAGATAGCGCTTAGTGAGCCAATACAATTGAATTCGTATATCTATGTCAGTAGATGAGCAAAAAGCCATTTATGTCGTTTTCGCTTTTTGTCTTTCAAAAAGTATTTATTCTGCCTTTGCTCATGTATGAAAAATTAAAAAAAATTTATATCTTTGCATTAAACGTTTACGAAACGTTTTGTTTGTTTTCATATACTAGTCTTGAAAAATACACACAAACTTACATACATATACATTCATATATGTATAAAATAATGCATACATCCATACATACATACATACATGCATACATACATACACATACACACATATACATACATGTATACTTACATACATACAAACATATTATACATATATACATACATACATACACACACACATACATATATACATACATACACACATACATACACATACATGCACAAATACATACATACACACACATACATACATACATACATACATACATACATACATACATACTTACTCATTCACTTACATACATATCATTAAAAACAAGTTAACACAGTACTGACATGTTTATTTTCAATTTGTCATAAAATTGGTTCATTGCAAATATAAAATTTAACACAAATACCGTTTTAGAATACAAACGACCGAAAAAATTTAAATTCACATCTGCACTAAACAAAAAAAGAAAATAAAAATTTAAGTTTTGTGAAAAATAAAATCTGATTTAAGGACAAAAAAGAATAGACATTTCTTATTTCCCCAAGCAAACAAAAATACACAAAAATAAAATTATTCAATTGTTGTATCAAATGTATTCAACAGCCAACAAATGCTACCATATACATTGGATTTCAAAAATTTCCTTCATATAAAACTCGCTGCACGCCTGCAAGCGTACTCTTTAATTTGCTTATGAAATGGAAAACATGCCTCCTAAAATTGAATCAAAAGTAAACTGAGAATGGAAACAATGTTAAAAATTGACTTCTGATTAAATAGGAAAAACCAGAAACGTGTAGAAAATAGGCGAAAAAATACTTCATCAATATAAGAGACGAGTGAAGTCAAAAACGGAATTTCACATTCTTAAACAGATACCAAATCCCTTCGCACTCACATCCGCATATGTGTAGTTTTTTGCTTGTGTACATTTGTTATAATATGTATCATGATAAGTCTCACAAAACGAAATATTAAACAACAATTTTTTTCATTTCCTTTTTTATTGAAAGATTAGATGCTATTGACCTTTTTTATTATTAAGGAGCTTTAATGGTGTTCGTTTTACAAGAAACAAATTCAAGCAGTATTGGTCATACCCATAACCAAATACTCAATGATGTTAGGGATAGTTTGAAGAGACGGACAAGAGGCAGGAGAGTTAATTTAACAGCCTAGCTGTTCTAGAGGCCTTCATTGCATTTGAAAAAAGGCTTAGGGTGGCTATGAATTATGCAGCATATCTAAATGAAACAGTTCTTACGTTGCAAGGTTGATAATAAGCGAATACAAACTGTCTTGCCGTAATCACTGGCTATAGAAAGAAAAAAACGGGTTTTGAACCGAAGCATAAATCTCCCATTACTGGAAGGCCTTAACAGAACTTAGGAATGCAGAACGTTGTAATACGCTGTCTTAGGGTGTATCCCAGGAATTGCGGAATCGGGAGAATAATAAAATCAAAATTTGTAGTTTCTTAGTTGTGCGATAAGATCTCGGAACAAATTTATGCAAGTCTTGCAAGCCAAATTTCCTTAGGATTGTAGGCTTTATTCATAGCCTGGAACTAAAACCAATTAATCTAAAGCTAACTGAATTAAATGTCACGATCAGAAATAATAACAAGAAAATTAAGAATAGTTTTTTTTACCCGATAGAAGTTTAAGTGGGAAACAGTGGCATAAAAACTAAATTTTAATTTAAAGCAATTTAATTGGCATTTATATTCAAAAGTATTTGTAGGTATATGTCAACCACAGCTGTTCTTAACGAAACACAATCGTAACGTCTAAGTTTAAAAAATTTTATCCAGCGATACTGAATAAACGTATATCACGAATAACAAGAACAATATTGGCCCCCCAAAGGCGTAAATTGTTGCTGGCTTATCAGCATAAACCAGTGACTTGACGTGGCCCCCAGAAAATAATTGAAAGGTGTAAAATTTTTAACCTTAGAGGCCAATGGATAGGTATATATCGCCATATTTTATTTTTGATAAGTGGATGGTGGCGGTCACCGTATGACACGTTGCGCCATCCTTTTGAAACCACATCTTGTTCGGAACGAAGCCACCCATATGCTCAAACAAAACATCTGTGATAAAAGTACGGTACCGTTCTCCATTGTCTGCAGCCTCGTTTATAAAGAAATAAGGTCCAGTGATGCCACAAGAGATTCTGTTGAGGGTTGATTTCACTTCAGATTCAGCAATTCTCTGTGTTAACAAGACCAGTTCCGTTGTGCGAATTAATGCCAGAATTTCAGAATAAATTAGGAAGACTTGGTAACATTATTCAATCGTCAATCCGATCATGATGATTTGCCACAGACTATACTGATCGAACATATTGAATAGGTAGCGTAGTTCCTTCTAACCTCTTAAAATCCTCTTGTTGCTTTAAAATTCAACGAAACGAAGTAATAACCGATCAAAAAAAAGTATATTTTTGTCTTCTTTATTTTATTTATTTATTCATTCAATCCATAAATTCTCTCCAATATTTGCTTAATTTTTAAAACCGTTCAAGTAAGTTTTTTAATATTATTTTGTGTTTAAAATCCTTGTTAAGCTCCCATATAACTTTTTGCTTTAATACACTCTAACTGCTACCGAAGTGAAACATTATCCAAAAGTTGCTTTAGACACTTTCACTATAAATAAACAAACATTTAACAAGAAACAACAACAAAAAATAGTGACAGGACAACATTTAATTTGAAAAATAACTTAATTTCACATAATAATCTTGTACTTCAAAATGGACAAAAACTAAATCGATTGTAGGATACTTAACTGAACAAAGGACTAAACAACTAAAGATATTTTATGAACTAAAAACTCTTAACTATTCACCATGACATTCAGCTCTCCTTTATCCCGTTTAAAATAATAAATTATAAGAAAAGCATATCCTACAAAGGAATTTAATAACGTTCTTGCTTTAGATTCACTACTTGAGAGTTGTTTACTTCACTTTGACTGTGTAACACAATGAAACGGAAAGTTAAGTGAAATACTTGAAATAGTTTAGTGTCACAGAGTTTTTTTTATTAAAGACTGAAGCTCGTATCGTACGAATGAGAAATGTGTATAGGAATACAGTGGAGCTAATGTTTGAGATTTAAATATATTTAATTAATAAATAAAACTTAGGATGTGTTATTTAGTTAACTGTTACAAAGTTTAATAAGCTCAACATGCATCTAGATATTTTGAATATGCTTTGATTGTGTAGCCATTAAAGTTTATGTGATGGCCAAAAGTGTATGGGAATTCTTATATTCGACAAAGCAATTTATATAAATATATTTAAGTATTCTTAAATTTAAAAACACCAATATTTTATTTTACTCTCAAAATTTCAATAAATATATTAAAAAATGAGGTTTTCGATGAAACCAATGACTTAAGAAACTACTAAAGTTTAATGAATTTCAAAGTGTTATTGTATAATGAATATTTAATTCTTGTTGTGGTTTCAAACTTTATATTAAATTTTATGCTTGAGTGGAATATACATACAACTGCATAAAAATGCATGTGTATACATTAATGTTTAAAATTCAATATATCTGAACAGTAAATCTTAATTTCATTAAAGTTAAAAAAAATAAGAATACGTCATATTCTTTAAAAGAATATTTCTACTGTTAATTCAGTTTTACCACAAAAAAGAAACTAAAATAATATGCATAAAAAAATAGTAGATTGCATAAAAAACATTAATTTTAACAAAAATCTTAAACTCTAACCTAAGATGGGAGTTAAGTGATTATTTTTTCTTACTTTCACTTGCTTTAAGAGAAAAGTTTAATTAATTGTTTAAATTATATTTTTGGTTAAATATTATTTTTATATATTTAACTAGTTTTTTGTACTCAGCGTTACCTGGGTCGAATTTTAGGGCCTTTCTAGGCTCTGTAAAATATATTATAGCCTTGTTTATTATATATTATATTTGAAAGAGTAATTTCGGAATTAAAAATTTCAGAAGAGGCGTCATCTATCAGATCTAATCTATCAATTCTCAAAGTACGCAAATACAGAATTTGAAAAAAAAAGTATAAATTTTTTTTATGAAATTATTTATTGATTTTTTCATTATGTTTTTACTGTTTCTATTTAAATGATTAAAGAAAAAGGGCTTAAGCAACTTTGCTGCTTAAAATATAAATTCAAAGCGAAATAAAGCAAGAAGAATGTAAAACAAGGCGAATCAATTAAGAGGTGGTAGGGCTTACAGCGAAAATTAACGAATTCGCCATCGCTACCACCTTATTATTGATTCGCCTTGTATGTAAAATAAATTGTAATAGAGTTCCCTTGAAAGGCATTGCCAGCTCTGGTTACTCGTTAAGTTTTTTTTTTATTACTATATTCACGTATGTATGTCCACAGTCCTGTACTATAGCGAAATAATACAGGTGATGTCGATGGCGAATGGATTTTTTTTTTCGCCGTAAACGGTAAGTGTCAAACTCCATATAATAAACTGCATGGTGAAATAATACAGGTGGTCTCGATAGCGAATTCATTAATTTCCCCCTAAACGCTAAATGTCAAACTCCATATATAAAAAATATGTATAAATTTTGACATAGTTTGACATTTAGCATATGCAGCGAAAACTAATGAATACGCTATAGCGGCCACCTGGTATTATTTCGCAATGATAAACTGTTATACATATTTTTAATATATGGAGTTTGACCATGGCGTAATAATACAGGTGGTCTCGATAGCGAATTCATTAATTTCGCCGTAAACTCTAACGGCCGTATGCATAACAAAAACTTAGCAAAACACACTAGGAGCCTTATCAAATTCTTCACTCATACCAAACTCATTCTAAGTTTTTGTTATGCATACGGCTGTAAATGTCAAACTCCATATATAAAAAATATGTATAACAGTTATACATATTTTTTATATATGGAGTATAACGGTTATACATATTTTTTATATATGGAGTTTGACATTTAGAGTTTACGGCGAAATTAATGAATTCGCTATCGAGACCACCTGTATTATTTCGCCATGGTCCTGTACTATAGCGAAATAATACAGGTGGGGTCGATGGCGAATGGATTTTTTTTTCGCCGTAAACGATAAGTGTCAAACTCCATATAATAAACTGCATGGTGAAATAATACAGGTGGTCTCGATAGCGAATCCATAATTTCGCCGTAAACGCTAAATGTCAAACTCCATATATAAAATATATGTATAAATTTTGACATAGTTTGACATTTAGCATATGCAGCGAAAACTAATGAATACGCTATAGCGGCCACCTGGTATTATTTCGCCATGATAAACTGTTATACATATTTTTAATATATGGAGTTTGACCATGGCGAAATAATACAGGTGGTCTCGATAGCGAATTCATTAATTTCGCCGTAAACTCTAAATGTCAAACTCCACTTAGTTAGTTTAGGGCGAAATTAATGAATTCGCTATCGAGACCACCTGTATTATTTTGCCATGGAGTTTGACTTTTAGCGCTAACGGCGAAATTATACAGGTGGTCTCGATGGCGAATATATTGATTTAGCGTTTACAGCGAAAAATAATGAATTCGCCATCGAGACCACCTGTATATGTATCTAATTATCAGAAAGTTATTAATGTAAATAATTCAAATTTAATTAAATTAATTAATTATAACAGTTTTAACTAAAACGTACATATGTGTAATTTTATAACTTTTCGTGTCACTGTCATCAAGAATCTTTTCTGTTACCAGAAAAATGTTTTATACAATTGAAGTTAACAATTGAAATATCAATAAAAACGTTTATGGTATTTAAGCCAAACACAGTAAATGGAGGCATAAAATGTGTTCATTGTGATGACATTAATGATGATATTAATATTAGTAATGGGTGATGGAGAAACAATGTGAGAAAATATTTATATTAAAAAATTTTTTGAATTAAACGTTTTCAGCGAATAAAATATTTAATCTGACATACATTTTATATGAATGTCAAATATGATAAGATTTTTATGATTGAAAATTTGAGACTTTTTTTTAAATATATTATTATGACTTTCTTATTCTAGAAAAGTTTTTTTCCTTTAACATGTTTAAGCATTTTAAGTAGATATTTTTATACTTTTTTAAACATTTAATTATTATGATTTTTTTTATAAAAAATTGCAGCCTTTATACTCATATAATTTATATTATTGTTGGCTTTGGTGCATCAGTAAAAAATTTATGGCAAATTGTTTTATTAATGAAAAATTAATTTCAATTATAATCCTTATTTATTTGTATGAATTAATTCATTTCATTTTCTTTAAATATATAACTATAACTTCATTACAAAAATATAACTTTATGCACATTAATAAACATAATTTTTAAATGAGTTTAAAATTAAAAGAATTTGGCTGATTTGAGCTTATATAGAAAAAAAAAACGCTACTCTTTGGCTTTAATACAAAATTTAATTAGAATAAATATGGGAATGTATATTATTAGTTAAACTCTATTTTTTACAACAAAAATAACTCACCAATACGAAGAAACATTTAAATTTTTTTTTTATAAAATATTCTTAAAATCGCTCAGCTGTTATTACGGGTTATATAGATATTGTGGAATGAGAAGCTCTCGATGTTCTTGGCATGAAGATTCAATGTGATGTTCCATAGAACAAGCATATTATTCAAGTCGATAACGAATCATTCAAGTGCCTAGGTTTTCTGAAACGGTGTGCTTCAAATACTATTTTGGAGTTGCTCGACCGCGTGCAGGAGGGTATCCAGCTCCATTGATTTACTAGAGCATCGTTTCTACAACGAAATGTGATCTTATGAAATCAAGAAACTTGTTTATTAAAACCATAATTTCGTAAGCACAACGCGCTTTGCATCAAGAGCTCATCCGTTTGTGGTCGATTTTCCAGTGAATCGCACTACGCATTATAGAGACAATCTTTTTTATAGCCGAACAGTTCATATGTGAAATAAACTCCCTGCAAAAGGTTTTTCCAGTCACTTTCAGTGTGCAAAGATTCAAATCACATGTCAATAAGCACTACTCACTCCCCTTTCCGTAACCTAATTTCCTGCACGCAAAGAAAAACCCTGGTTGTGATATGGTCACAATAACCATATTATGTTATTTGTAACATTATATAGTTGCGGAGAACAAATTATAGTGATTTTCAACAATACTTCAGTCACCATACAAATTTTCTGATATTTTAATTTAAACATTTAATGTTTATATTTGAACATAATTGTTTTTAGATTTTACCATGTTATTGTAGACACCAATATGATTACAAGACCAGCTATATTATTAATAAATGTAACAATGCTATGTTTTGTTAACAACCATATAATAAAACCAAAATATGTTGCTTTTACATTATGGTTACCTCAACCATGTTTTTTCTTTACATGTAGTTTTGGAACAATGCGTTGCTTGCACACATTATAAATATCAAATGTCGATCAAGCCGACGACATATTTTTTTCATGTTTAACATTGCTGCTGTCATGTGCAAAGTCATCTGACAAATTTTTAATTAGAACATGTTTTCTTTTGATCTTGAAAATCATCTGATACTTGCTGCTTTTATAATTATAAAATAATAAATAAATACGTTTTAGATTTTTTCATATCTAGAGTTATAAAGAAGAAGAAAACAAAAAACAAACAAAAATTTAAATAAATGTTGAATCATCAGCATTTCTAAGGTCGGCGACAAGCATTTCTTCAACCGAACGTCTTGGATATCTATGTAATGATGTACTATAATCAGAATTTTTTTTTTTTTTTTTGAAATCTTAATTTAATAATGGCAGGGGTATATAACCATATCGCCAGGGTATCCCACAAGTATTTGGATATAACTAGTCTCTCCAGGAACTGCACATCGACCTATACCTTCGTATAGGAAGTGGAAAATCCTGTAGAATAAAAAACGTGCGCGTTGCGACTTCAAATATAACCTCACTTTTTTGAAAAAAGGAAAATCTGCTCGCACGCAGATGTTCCCCCTTCGAGATAAAGTAATAAACTGATAATCAGAATTCGGGCTCAGATCAGCTGTTTTAAAGAAATAAGAGTTATAAGGTCGCTATTAAAAGAGTATACTTTAAATGATATAGTATTAGTTATTTTGCACAGAAAAATAATTTATAATTTGTAAGTTAAATCTCATACTATTTTACATTTAAAAATGCAAAAACTCTAAAAAATTTTATTGACTTAAAAACTTGATGCCTGGTTTTTACGAATATAGGAGCTTTATGTCAACAATAAATAGCAACAAATATATATGTTATAATTCTTTTAATTTATTCAAAGTGTAGTTACATTTTTGTTGAGAGCAATCATGTGTGCGTGTCAGGGGTGCCAGATAATTTTGATAAGAAATCGGAACTTTTGCACAAAAAAAAAATCGGCTTTAATTTTAAAAAATCAGCAAAAAATCCGCAAAAAATCCGCAAGTTAAAAAACACATTTTGAATACAATAAAACATATTTTTATTAACAAAAGTATTTATCATGTTTAAAGATTTATAAGAATTATGTTTAAAATCAAAGTGTTTTAATATTTGAATTGTAAGTTGTAATAAAAATTGATACAGTTATTTACCATTTTGTTTGTTTCGTTTTTGTTACGTTTCTTATATTAACACTTTAACCAATGAGACCAAATACATCTCATCACATTTCAAGAAAACGCTTTCTATTCATAAATTCCGTTAAATAAAGTTCATCGATTTTTATTAAGTTCCTTAGTACAGTTCTTAGAAGCCGTTCCATATATGTAGCTGTAAAGGTTGTAGGTGTATTTCAGTTAACTCACTTTAAAATATTCTGTTAATACTATTAACAATTTTAAGTATACGAGGGCTGCTCTATATATTTCTGGCCTAATAGTGAAAATGCGAATATTTATAATCAAAAATGGTTTTATTGTTTTTCAAAGTATTCTCCAGCATGATTTATACACTTTTGCATGCGCTCAAACCAGTTGTCGAAGCACTTTTTCCACTCCGATTGCGACACCTCTAAAACATGGTTTTTGAACACTTCAACAGCTTCTTCTGGCGACGAAAATCGTTGACCACGCATTTTTTTCTTGATGTGTGGAAACAAGAAAAAGTCATTAGGTGCCAAGTCAGGGCCGTACGGCGGATGACCCATTAATTCGACGTTTTGGTCGGTCAAAAACGCTCTGGTTTGAGCCGATGTGTGAAAGCTCGCATTGTCATGGTGAACAATGATTCGTCTTCTCTTAATAGTTTTTCGAATTTCTCCGATGACTTCAGGCAAACAAAGTGTAGTATACCACTCAGAAGTGACCGTCCTACGTTGTTCAAGCGGAACAGTCGCCACATGACCAGTTTTGCCGAAGAAACAGGCGACCATTTGCTTCGAAGTGCTTCTTCCACGAACAACTTTCGTTGGATTTTGCTCGTCTTTGAAGATCCACACGGTCGATTGTTGTTTCGTTTCGGGCTGATACGCATAGATCCATGATTCCTCACCTGTGACGATCTTATAAACGTCTTTTGAAACACCTTTTGCAACATTTCTTTGCACCAATCGACACGAGCCTTTTTTTGAGCGACTTTCAAATTGTGCGGGATCCAACGAGAACAAACCTTTTTTACGGCCAGGTGTTCATGCAGTATCGAATGTATTCTGGTGGAAGAAATGTCCAAGGATGTCTCTATCTCTCGGTATGTCGCATGTCGATCTTGCATTATGAGTTCACGCACGGCATTTTCTAATAGCTTGCATACAGTTAAGAACTTTTTTCCATAATAGCAAATAAGCCTAACCCTTTTTCTACTTAGTAGAAGTGCTGACCTATTAACAGTTGTCTGGTTCTAATATTACAAGTATTCTAGTGTTGGGCGAAATTAATGAATTATTTTAAAACAAACAAAGTTACCTTGTTATTAAAAAATCGGCATTTTTGGAACCAAATTGGTATTTTTAAAAATTTATGGCGAAAAGTCGGCACAATGCTGATAAATCGGCAAATATGGTAGGCCTGGTGCGTGTTGTGCTTTGCTCTCTTTTTTAAGAATATATATTTTTTTTTAATTTAATGTGTTAGACTGCGAGCTTTTATTTAGTGATTATTGATTATGTCAGCTGTTATTGTAAATGTACGTTTATGACTTAATTTCACAAATAATATAACAATTTTGCTAGACAGAATTCCTTATGACTCACAGAGTTTAAAAATCTGATTTAAAAATATATAAATAAGTATAAAGGCTCGAAATCAGTTTTGCCAAGGTCGCAATAAAACTTCTGATACTTGAAGCCCAACTATAAAATTATAGATAAGTTTTATTTTAATTCAAACAAACAAAAAACGCAAACTCAAAAAAATATAAAAAAATTATCAATATATCAGAGATCAACAAGAAATATATTTTTCCCAAAAAACTACATTTTTACATAAAAAAAAGTCAGAAGTTTTTTTTTAACGCTGAGATATAAGTCCTTCTAATACTAAAACCCTTAAACCACCTAATGTACCATTCACAATAAAAAAGTACACACAAAAATTCGTCTTATCATTATTAACCCTTAAATTAAATTATTATAATTAAAATATTATTCTTAATTTACTAAACTTAAGTAACTGCTCTTTTTCTCTCATCCATTTATTATATACGAACGTAAGTATATTTTGCTTATTTTATGGTAAACAATATCCGTTATAATTTTCTTTCCTTATATTTTCCTCATTTTTCATCGGCAAATATTTAAATAAAATTATCGAGTATAAACTTTCAAGTGTGAAATATGAAGTAAAAATAGTTCTTTAATAATTGCATGGCACCACAAATACTCACAAAATAAATACACAGATACTTTTATGCTTGCAGTGAATTTGCAATCAATTGCAGCTATTTCAGGGATTCGCTTTAGATTATAAAATATTGCTGTGACTGGCAAAAATATTGTCGTGGTGTGTTTCGTATATAATTTATGTAATTTTCACACGACATGTACAATAATAAAAAGGTTAATTAAACCCTAATTTATCACGTTGCCCACTTAAGCGTTGAATGTTTTTGTACAGTGTAGCAAAAGTAGTAAAAAAATATTTATTAATTTTCTTTGCTTAAAACTTATATTTTTAGTAATTTACTTTACATAATTGAATCAGTAATACTGTTATTAAAGACTTCTTAAAGTCTTTATGCTGTTCACATAAACACAAAACAAACACAAAAAGTAGTCCTACGAAAATGGCAAGATCTATTCACATTGCAATAATGTAGACGTTTTAAATCGTCTATATATAAAATCGCATTTGGGAGTTGTATGTTAGTATACAGTCAAATATCGAACAGGTTGTCATAGTTGTATATTGTATGCTTTTACACAATGTGATCAACAAACTTATAATTGACATGTGTAACGTCCGTTTGGTTTACTGTGTCGTGTTAACGATATCTTTATTGCACAAGCATTTTTAATTAGATTAACGAAACCTAATTATGCCAACATAACTAATACCACCACCATCAGCAACATAACACTGTGAAACAGCATTTATTAAATGCACGAAGGAATTACTCTCTCATACATTTAGTAGTGTGTGCATACTGTAGTTAAACTGAAGTAGAATTAATTAAATATGACTGTTTCATAACAGTGATGTGCCAAAGTTCACGGTAGATTTCTATATATGCCACTATTTGTTCACCAAGACTAATAAATAATTTTACGGTTAACAGTTTAGGATTAATTAAAATGAAGCATTAAACGAGAAACACAGTTTTGAACAATAATAAAAATAAGATGTATGTTTATGTCTTCGTGCATAAATTTGTTAAGAAGTAAAGCAACTGAACGATCGAATTTTTAACGGACTTTAAAAAAAGAAAGAACGTTGCTTTTTTTAATGTTTGTGCCTGAAGCACTCAGTCATATCTGAACCAATTTTAAGAATTTTTTTATTATGATAGACTATGCTTAGAGATTGGTCCCGTTTTAAAAACATTTTATAATCTTAAAAATAAAGGGTGTCCCCATGCAACATACACGTTTTTTAAGTGTAATATAAGCTGTGAATGACACAACTCACTATGGCTCCCAATAGCAAAAAGTAATATATATATAAAAGTTATAGGGTGTCTCCATAGGTGACATAAATTGAAAGATATGTGACTATCTTTTGAATCGTCATAGACAAACGCTTGAAAATTGGACAAAATGCCAATTATTGTGACCCCTATAATAACAAGTACAAATGTTCAATTTTATAAATTAAAGGGTGCTCCAGTAGTTCATTTAGTTTAATGTATATGGCCATACTTTTGAACACCTGTAGACAGACGGTTGCAATTTACAAAGAACCCGCTATAACAACAAGTTTGGATTTGGAAAGTAAAGGGTATGCCAATAGTGGATATAATTTGGTGTATGTGATAGAACTTTTGAACCGTTATAGACAGACAGTTCAAATTAAGAAGGACCCTGTATCGCTATGTCCGCTATAACAACAATTATGCAATTTGAATTTAGCAATTAAAGGGTATTTCCATAATTTATGTAATTTGACCTATATGGTTCTATGTTTTGAACCCTTAAATACAAGCACTTGAAAATTTTACGGATGTCTAATATAGAAAGACGGATGTTATATACAAAGAACCTGTATTACTAAGTCCGTATTACAGCATTGAAGAAATTAAAGGGTGTCCCAATAGTTGATGTATTTTGATATATATGGCCAAACTTTTAAACCGTTATAGGCATTCAGCTGAAATTTATAAGGAACCTGTATTGCTAAGTCCGCTGTTAGAATAAGTATACAATCTTAATTTAGATTAAAGGGTGTTCCCATAATTGTTATAATTAGACCTATATGGGACTATCCTTTGAACCGTTATATATAACTACTTGTAAATTAGAAAAAATGTCCACTATTAAAAATGTCTGCTATTAAAAGAAATATTAATATTTAAATTATAAATTAAAGGGTATTACATTAGTTGATGTAATTTGATGTATATGGATAAACTGTTAAGCAATTGTAGACAGACGGTTGAAATTTAAAAAAAACTATATTGCTAAGTCAACTATAACAACAAGTTAATATTTGGTTTGGGAAACTAAAGGGTGTCATAATAGTTAATAAAATTTGATACATTTTGCCAAACTTTTAAGCCGTTATAAATGGATAGTTAAAATCTGTTTTAACGGTGCTTTTTTTTGCAAAAATTATTATATATTTAATATGACTTGCATTAAAGAACCTTATCGTAAAATAATATGACTTTCTCTTGAAGGCAACATGAGTGGTATTGTTACCACTCTCAAGAGATTGTGACATTATAGGCCTAGAATGACTATATCAATCACTACTGCAAAACCCTATTTAGAAATCAGGTGCCATAATGTGATGGAATGCACTCATCTTTAGGAACCCGTAACTATGGGGTATAAACTTCACCATAATGTTTTCGCCCCAGCGTCTGTCTATCTTTCACAGACCTCTCTCTACCTCTGAAACTGTAATAAGTAGACTTTTGAAATTTTCACAGGTTGTATTAATATATCCGCTATAACATGTGATATTAAAAATTAAAGGACTATGTCCAGTATAGCAACAAGTAAAAAAATAAATTTTTTAAATTTAAGGGTGTACCAATATAAACGTAATGATCACCTTATTTTTAAATTGCAATAGGCAGATATTTTAAGATAAAGGGCTTTTATTTCCGCTATAAGAACAAATGCACAAAATTAAAAATAAAACCAAAATATAAAAGGTGTTCCTATAGTAAGGTGATTTAATGCATATAACGTAAGTTTTTGAACCTTATTAGGCACACATTTAAAATCTACAAAGAGTAGGTACAAATATGTCCGCTGTAAAAATAAGTGTGAATAAAAATTAAAGAGTGTTTTCATAGAGACCGTGATTTTAACGAATATGGCATTTACTTTTAAAATGTTAGAAGCAGAGATAAAATAAAGTTACAACAAATTAGAAAATAAAAGGGTGGCCCATATATGGTACGTAAACCTTTGACACGCTAATTTGAAAGCACGTATGATTCCCATTAATCAAATCAAGTAATCAGCGCTTTAAACCATTATTTTACTACTTTTTAGCATGTAATTTTTTTCTGTGTATTTAGATATTGCCTCCATGTATACGTATGAGTAATATTTGTTTCCACTTAACATACATCATACGCCATAGTGTAAATATATTTACCATTTTGTTTTAGTTTTCTATGATTTGTTGTTTAGTGTTGGTTTTAACTTCAACCACAAAGCAAATAAGTGTTAGCCATTTTGCAAAAATTATAAACCACTAAGGCACGATTTATAAATTAAAAGTTATAACTCGATAGATTTAATAGCCTATTTTGTTAATAGAATGAGTGCAATATTGCATTTTAGCTAAACTAGGTGAATTACATCACGCTTTTAATATTTATTTAACAACAGATTATAAAGTAGCACTTCATATATAACCAGGCTGCAATAGCTTAACTAAATATCAAATTATTTGTGGGATAATACCTTTGATGTTTTTAAGCGAATTAAAAATACAACACCTCAATTAAAAGGTATACAAATATAATTTTCAAGTATGTTTTTAAAAATTTTGTAAAAAAAAAACACAACTTTTTTTAATTCAATACAAATTATTATTTGCTTTACTATATTATCGTTTAATATCTCTTCACATAGTATACTTCAAATTTAAGATTTAATTATATTTATTACAAAATACTATAAACCAAACTGATTAATTAAAATTTCTTATTAAGCGTTCGAAAGTATTTTAATTGAAACATTTATATTCAAACATCTTACAATATTACAGCAATTAATTAAACAAAAAAAACATTAACCTTCACCATCAATTTATTAAACTATAATTAAGTGTTGCTTATTGAAGCCAACAACAAAGTTTAGCTGCATGATTGTTTTTAGCCAAGTGGTTTGATTTGAAATTGTATTCCCTCAGCGTTGCGAAATTTCAAAGAAACACCCTCATAACATTGCAAGTCCTGCAGTTGGATGTTGGTAGAGACTTCAAAAGATGAAATTAATTTTACCAAAACAATTTTTGACAAGTAAATGCTGTAGCGATAACCTTTTGTGAAACAAACAAAAGCAAAAGAAAAACTTAAATATGAAAAAACTTCAAAGTGTTTTATTTTTGTAAGCTCCAAAAAAAATCATTTTTTGTTAAACTTAAAACAAACTTACAAGGACTTTCGCTTTCATACTTGTTCTGAATTAAGTTGAGAGGCAAAAAATATCAGAATTTTTTAAATTCTTATATCATTTAATAAATTCTAAATTTGGGCAATAAAAATAAATTCTATTACATTCAGGCTCACAAAAAATATGCGAGAATAAAAATACTGACTGTCCAACTGACTCATAATTTTATTTTTGCCCAGAACAAACGCTTGTTATTACCCAGCAAGAAATGAAAACTAATACAATTATAATAATACATATACAATTTTGCACTAATACATTTTCTGCAATTTTAAACTTAACGGTGTTGCCATTGTAGCATTTTTGGAATGAATATTTTTTAGTAGATTAAAACAAAATTTTGGTTTATGTTTATTTATTTTGTTCTAAGGATCAGGCTTAATATGTATAAAGTTTCTTTGTAAATGGATTTTTATTGTCGGTAACTCCATAACTTAATAACGACTAATTTGGCGTAACTTTTATTAAAACATTAGCCCTATTCACGATCTTTGTGCAATGGTCTTGCATCATAGCATTTGCAAAAAAGTGTAGCATACTTTTAGCTTACACCAACAAAACACACAGTAATGAGTAAAATATGCTACACATTTTGCAAATGCTATGATGCAAGACCATTGCACAAAGATCGTGAATAGAGCTATTGTGTTTGATCTATTGTTTTTGGGGAAAGAGAGATAATTAAAATAAATGCGTGGGAGTTGAACACACTGTTTCTTACCGATCTAGAAAGCCATAATATCTTTAAATGTTACCTTAAGTAGTATGAGCTAAAGGGCGTATTTTAGTTAAAAATACTTTCTACAGCAGCGCTTAACAATTCTTAAACTGAAAAGCACTTTTAAATTTGTTTTGTATAAACAAAAATATTTAATTATTAATAGTTATTGACAATCCTCATACTCACCAATACAGGTGCGCAATCCTTTGGAAAATGGTATAAATGTATAAGAATGTCTAGATGTTGATGTTGCTGTTGTGGATGAAATTGAAGTTTCATGTATTTGCTGTTCCTCTTTATATTTTCCTTCTTTTTGTTGATGTTGTGTAGGAGACGTTTTAGAAAAATGCTCCGGATAGAATTTCAAAGCATTTTTGCCCCAATACAGTTCATTACGTTGCATGTTAAATATATCCAAGGCAACAATGGTATCTTTTGGCACAACGACAGAACGTTGACAACAACAACAACTACTGCTACTACAACCATAGTTGTTTTTCTTATTGCGATTTTTTGCATTACAAATACCTGTACATGTGTCACGTTGCATTATATTCAGTTGAAAATCAGCGCTCACATTACGTAAATTCATGGGAACCGTTGTCAATAAGCGTAACGATTCATTTATAATCATGTCAAGGTATGACATATTTAGTAAATCGTCTATGGTTACTTCAACATCAGCGACATCATCATTATTATCACCAGCATTTGCATCATCTACATCATCATCATCGTGATTGTATTCAATACTAGAACTACAATTTACATCACCTTTATAATGAACATTTGCTGTCTCATCAAAATCCAAGTCATTATCAATCGTATTTGCACTAATTCCTCTAGGGTTGGGCTTTTTTGATAATTCTGTTGCTGTTGTAGATTTAGTTTTATTTTTATTTTTGCTTTTCCTTTTATTCTTGGACAATAACAATACTTGTTTGATTTCATGACGTAATTTCGTTTGACATTCATTGTTAATTGCCAAACATAATAATGCGTTAATAATACAGCTGGATACTGTTTCAAAGGACTTTATTTGTGACATAACATGTTCATAGAAATGAAAAATGTGAAATATGTAATTTTAAATTTTTTATAAACCAAAAATGGAAAGAAATATTAAAATGCTTAAATACTTTAACAGAAACTAACAGTGCTATTCTCGAATTCAACACAATTATCATTCATTTGTGGTTATTATAATACAGGGTGTCCGCGGGGAAGGTATACTATTTCGATTATTTATAATTTTTAATTAAATACAACATTATATAAATGCCCGCCTCTGTTAAGGCCCAACTATAATGTGCATAAGCTACCTTTAGCTTATGTTTAATTCGTACTTTCGCCGAAAATAATTTATATATAAGTAAACAAAATTTTAAAACAAAAAGTCTTTAAAACCTTTTATATTTTATATATATTTAATAACATTCACAGACACATTTACATTTTTTGGTTCATGTTCTAGGATAAAGTTTCATAAAAAATATTATACAAATTATTTTCTGTTTTGTGTTTGCAGCCAACCATACTAAAAAATGCAACGGTGTTTATCGCTTATATCGTATACATATGTGTGTTTAAATACAAATTTAATTTTAGTTTATTATAATTGTTAAAAATTGGCCAGAAGCAAAAATGTTCTTTTTTTTCTACATTTTCTATTAATTAGAAACTAAAAATTTAGCACTGTAGGTCTTAATTACAATTTTTCTTTATAAATGTATAACACAAAGCACAATCAGCTGTTTCCGTACGGAAACTGCAATCAAGTTCGTACCTTGCTTAAAGAAATGACATTTAACGAAACTTGACGAAAAGTTTTCTTATTTACATTATAGTTAACCACATATGTATATTTTAATATATTTGCACAGTTGTTTAAGTTTGCTTAAGTTATTTTATGCACATTATAGTTGGACCTTTAGCCTCACAAATTCAAGCCTTTTTCATTATATTCTCACATATTTTACGCATTATTTCATTAATTTCATCAAGAATAATTTGTTTGAGTTACTCAAGCGTTTCTATGTTGCTTGTTTGCATAAACCTTGCTTTTTAGATATCCGCACAAAAAAAAAGTCCCTAGCAGTCAAATCAGACGACCGTAGAGCCCAATCAACATCACCATTTCTTGAAATAACTTGTTGTGGAAAGAGGTCTAGCGGCAATTCCATTGTAATCCTGGCTGTAAGCCATGTGGCACCGTCTTGTTAATACTACATGTTAATCAAGTCCAGAGCATGCAGTTGTAGCGTTAGAATGTTTTTAATCATATCACGATATCGCTCCCCATTCACAGTTACCTTTAAGCCGTTTTCATTTTAAAAGAAGAAAGGTCCAATAATTCCTCGTGAACAAATTACACACCAGACTGTCACTTTTAATGGATGCAATTATGACTTATGAATAATTTGATGGCTTTCCATTGCCAAGAACCGAATAATCAATCCAAATAAAAATGTGCCTTGTCACTCGTTATGATTTTTTCATAAAAATCAGGGTCATAAAAATCATGAGCAAGCTATAACATCCTATTGACATATATACGGCGACGTAATTAGTCTTGTAAAAGAAGCTCTTGTGTCAACTGAATCTTAAATGGAAAGAAATGCAAGCCCTTGTGCAAAATTGTGGCCAAATTCGAGGACAAAGTTCCTGAGCACTGTGTCGAAATGAGTTTGATGGATTGTTTTGATCACTTTCTTGAGCAGCAGTAATGTTTTCAGATGATTTTGCTATACGTTGTTGTCCATGCTTGGACCTGTCACCTACAGACCCTCTTTCTTCGAAGTCATTCATTACATGATAAATCTGCGTTTTGTTGGCACGATGCTTCTCCCGAACATTTTCACGTAGCTTTCTCATCGTCACAGTAATCGATGATTGATTTTTATAAAATGTTTTAACGATTAAAGTACGTTTTTTCATAATAAATTTACTACGTGTCTTCTACCAAAATGGCGGCAATACAAAGTAGTCCCAGCGGGCACCCTGTATAAAAATTATTATTTTGAGCTAGAATAAAAAAAGCTTTTTTTAAAACCTGGAATAAAAAAAATTGTTTTTCTTGTCATAAATATTTTTAGTATCACGAAAATATGCTTGTCATTCAGTCGAGAATAGCACTGTTAAATATTAAAGAGAACATTTTTAATTAGTTGGGAAGTTGATAATGCATTAAATAAATTTGGCACAGCAGGCCGCTAGCTACATTTGTCGGCTTGTAGCCAGCTACAAAGTATAAAAGATGATCGATTGTATTTCAGTGATGTCAACTTAAAATTTTTTTTGGCATTTTTGAAGAAGCAGTTCTGAATTATGATTTAAAAAAATTTAAATTATTGTGTAAAAAGCTTATTAAAAAATAAGAAAAAAATATGTACCATATATGTATAATTTTACATAAAATGACATTTTCTTTTAATGGGTTTAAAAAAATTAATATTTCCTTCGGATCTCTTAAAAAGCTTTTAAATGCACAGTCGTATTTTTCTATGAAAAGTTCAAAGGTCCATAACTCGGAAAATATAGGCGAGCACCAATTTTTTCACTTGAGTTTTTTCTTAAATTTTAATTCTCTATCGCCCCATATATTTGTTTTTTTTTTTATTCGAGTTACTTCATTGTTCTAAATGATATGGAAAAGTTAGAGGTAGGTGTTTTTCCATTAACACGGACGGACAGACGGACATCGCTCAATCGTTTTCGCTATGCATAAGAAGTCAGAATATATATACTTTATGAGGCCTAAAATTGATATTGTATAAATTACAAACGGAATGACAAACTTAGATATATCCTTTTTTCCACTTTTTATGGTAAAGGGTATAAAAAGCTACACAGTTCTATAATATCTACAAGAAATACAATCGTGTTGAAAATTAATATATATCCCATACAAGAAACTTTTTACTTATAAACAGAGACATTTGAAATTATCATCGGCAAAGGAATTATTAAGAACAGAAGTAAATTTGCTATCACAATTGCTATATTTTTGTAAAAAAAATTTTTTTTTTCAATATTTATGCACGTACTTAAACTGAACAAACCTTCAACAATGACGTGCATAAAATACACATAATGCTAGGGACACAACTGGAACGAGCGATGATTTCGTGAGAAAAAATTCGTTGTGAAAAATACGGCTGTTTTAATTCTTCAAGTTAGATTATGATTAACTAACTGGTCCGCCATCTAACGTTTTTTTATCAACTAGTGCTTATTTCGTGAATGGTAACACATGTCTGATTTGACAGATAATTAGTTTTATCCTTTCGCTGAACGAATATGATTTTATATACACTTGAAGCCGAACCTACACTCGATGTTTTGCGCCCTGTTTTGCAGATCGACATTGACACCGTTGGACTATTATTTGTGGGGTGCCGTCAAAGATAAGTGTTACGCCGACACGCCAGAGACTATTGAGGCTTTAAAGGACAATATTCGTGAAGCCATTGGTGAAATACAGCAGCATACAAAATTGGACCGATCGTGTAGGCTACTGCATGGCTACTGTAGTCTACTGAATGAAGTTATTTTCCATTATTAACCAAAAGTATTGTACTTTCGAAAAAAAAGTGTTTGAGAAAATATTCAGTATTTTTTTACATGTAGCATTTTCAAAAAAAAAAAAAAAAAAAAAAAAAAAAAAAAGTTATTTGGTGGACCCTTTACTAATTTGTACACTTGTTTTAAATGCTCTTAAATAAAAATTAATCAGTAAATAAGAAATTAAATTTTAATTTGTTCCCAATTAGATATTTATTATTGAGGGTACAATAATTAATCGGGATATTAGAAAACAGCACGAAAAAAAGATTTTACCTTGAAAATTAATTAATATGATAAATAATTCCGTTGTTTAATTTAATTTAAAAAAATTAAAATTGACTTATTTTTGGCATTTTGGTTCATTTTTAATTTAATTTATTAACATTTTTAGAAAGAAAAATTATTTACAAATGTATGCAGAAGATTTCCAAAGAAAACAAGAAAAATTAGACGCTAACAAAATGAGATGCAGCATTATCTGGACCGCCACATCCTTTATCAGCATTCTTCGCATTTATCTATCTTAACCTCATTTATTTAACCAACTAATCTTAATAATATGTTGGTTAGACGAAGTCCACACACAACCTAAAACATTTCTTTGTAGTTTTCTCTGTAACTCATCTTGTACATTTGCTTTTGCTTCGTGCTTACCTTCGGTATAGCTACGAAATGCAGTTTTATTCTTATCATTTATACTTCTTTGCTCATAACGTTATAGATGCTGTTCCAGTATCATATTGACTTATAACAAAAACAAATCTACAAGACGAGTTACAGAGAGCCGATTTGTTCGTTGTTCGCCGGCGTAGGAAATATAAATAAATCTTATGCATAGTTCGCCACGTATTGTGAATTTCGACTACCGTTAATATGTTTTATTTTTAAAGAAGATTATTCGCGACGAAAAATTCGTTGTTCGTCCCAGTTATGCTCCTAATGTTTTTGCTTGGTTTAAAAATTTATATTACACGGCAGTTTTAATGTAAAAATTTGTACGTTGCTAAAATTGTAACCAATTAAAAATTCTTTAAAATTTTTATATATTTGATTGGCTCAAAATGATGTAATGCCTAGAGCTTGCAATGCTGAACATATTTGATTTGCATATTTTTTGCCGATTAATTGGTTATTGTAACGGTCTCTTTTAAATAACAAAACAGACTTAATAATAATAATAACAATAAAAAAATACAATCAATTCAAATGTAAATAAATAAAACTTTCTTACCACAACAACCATCGATTGTGATTCATTCATAATATCATCCAATGTCAATTTACCCATTTGTGCCAAATAAAATATTTGATCAATAAAGATACGGGGTTGCTGTAGTTGTTGTCGCTGCTGCTGCTGCTCTTGATTCAACATAAATGAGTTTGAATCTTTATTTTTATCTTCAAAAGTTAAAATTTGTTGTGTAATAATTTTTAACGCATCATTGCCATCTGCCGTATTGCCAGTAAAATCATTATTATCTCTATGTTCATTCAATAGCATCCTCTCATCCTTTGCTCTATTGGTTGCAGTTGCACAATCACTTGTCGTACTTTTGATGTCTGGCTTATGAGAACGTCTATGTTTGTATTGCCATTCAGTGTGTTTTTGTTGTACAATCTAATCAATTTTTTGTTCATGTATTTGTGTTGTTTTTTTTAATGAAAAAAAAATTGAAAAACAAGAAACAAGTTAATAGATATATTAATGTGTTTGTATGTATTTAACATTTTATTACTTTTTACCAGGTATTTGCTTTTAAACAGTTGGTAAAGTTTAATAAAAAGGTTTTTTCTATGCAACACAAAAAAATTAGAATGTGGAAAGAAAAACAGAAAGCTTTAACAAAATTGATTTTTTTTATAAGTTAAATGAATTGTTTTTTTAGTTCGACTTAAGTTAATTATTAACGGTAATTGTAATGAGAAGAAGAAACTTAAGATATGACCCTCGTTATCATTCTATGTGTTCATATATTCTCTAATCGAAATTCTTTCTTGACATTTCTTGACATTCTCACAAGGATCACTAACACTCCTAATGAGTGGTTTTATTAAAATTTTTATCACAAACTGTAGATAAGTCTAAAACAAAATTGATTGAATGAGAATTAAAATAAGTCATAAAAAATTTAAAATTAATGTTATTTTTGTTTATTTTAATAGATGATAAAATTCCAAATGATTAATTTTGCGTTAAATATTTACTGCCGTATTTATAAAATATTAAAATTTATTTAAGAATAAATTTGTACGGAAAATTTATTTTATTTTAATGAATAATTATTTTTTTTAATTGCATTTAATTTAAACTAGTTTCATAATTGAATAATAATTTTTTTATAAGGCATAAGTTACTTATTCATTTCAATTAGTTGTATATAACTATTCTTTTTACAATGTATCTTAATTAATACTGAACTTAAGCCAAACTAAGCAAGTAAAAGTGCTATATTCGGCTGTGCCAAGTCTTATTTACCCTTCACCATCTAGTGAAGTAACTCCAATCAAAAAAGCAAATGTTGGGGTGACAGAGAAATAAAAAAAATTTTGGTACTGCATATATATAATTTACATAAAATAACATCGGCTCTTAATAGGTTAAGTATTTTTTAAAAAATTTTTTAGTAAATCCTTAAAGATCTCTCCAAAAGCTTTAAAATGAGACCCATATTGATATTTTAAAAATTTCAGAGCCCCGTAAGTCGGAAAATATGGGCGATCGGCAATTTTCTCACTTGATGCTTTTTTCCTATTTTTAAATTCTCTATCGCCTCATATATTTATTTATTTTTTTTTTTTTTGTTTTGATTGACGTTACTTTATTGTTCTAAATGACATAAAAAAATTAGAGGTAGGCGTGGTGTTTTGCCTGCTGCCTCGAAGGATATGGACCGATCATGCTGATTTCCAATAGCACCTCTTTCGACACTATATCTGGTCGACTGACATAATTATTTTTTTTTTTTTGCCTCGGCAAACTAGATTTCAACACTAACTCGTACGGACAGACGGACATCGCTCAATCGACTTCGCTATGCACAAGAAATCAGAATATATATACTTAATGGGGTCCGAAATGGATATTGTAGAAATTACACACGGAATGACTAACTTAGATATAACCTTTTTTCCACTTTTTGTGGTGAAGGGTATAAAAATAGTAATTTAAAGAAATCTTTCAAGACTCATTTTATATAAAAAACAGAAAGGTTTCACAAAATCGTTAAAAACTTAATGCAAAAACTAATTGTGATTGTGATTACGCGCCGTTTAACTTCAAATGATAAAATAAATATAAAATTAGAAAATTGTTAGGTAAACAAATTCAAAAGCTTAATGGTAAAAGGCCAATGTAAGAACCAGTTTACATTATGTGCCCCGGGCACATAGAATCCGTCATACGTTGTTCTTTGACGTATTCATCTAAAGTCAAAGTAAAGATGGATGAGGTTGGCACAATGAGTACTTTGTTGACGGACAAAAAATTATTAAAACACAGTAAGAGCGAAAACAAAACAAGAAAAAGCAACAAATGATATCTGTCAAAGTATGCAATGTACGTCAAAAGTTGCCCAAATTTTGTACTTTGCGTTGACGAAGACGTACTGATTGTGACAACACTCATAAGAAAACAAGTATTTTAACTGACTTGTCAATTGAATACGTCAAAGCTGAACGTGCCCCGGCCTTAAGAGCTGACTTAATTATTGTTTTCCATTTTGAAGTAACTTTGTAAGTCATAAATTCCTTTCATTATAACTCTTTTGTTGCATAAGTGAGAAAATTATTGGATGTTTAATCAACCAATATTTCTTCTCATTTTTAACAAGTGTTGCCGTAAACTAAATGTATTAATTTTTCAACCATTTTTAAACAAAATAAAAATAACACAGCTAATAACAGTGTCTTTACTTAAAGAAATTGTTAATTACTTCGGCAAAAGTCCTTAAACCGAATAGTAATTTCATAAAAAGAAAAAAATTTCTGATAAGTTGCGATAACCGAGGTCGTACTGTATATTTGTGTAAAATAAAAATATTATCCAATAATTAATAGTAAAGATATGTTTAAAACAACTATAATTTGATTTTCACAAAAAACTTCGTGCTATGTTTTATTTAATTATCCCGATTATATTAAATATTCCCGTGTCTCTAATTAAATAATTTGCAAAGTGCCTGTGCATATAAATAAATTATCGTAGTGTTTTTGATATTTTATTTTTCATCCTCTTTCAACTGTATAAAAGAGTCGAAAAAAAGTCGACCGTATACAGTAGAGAAAGAAAAATAGAATTACTGTTGGTTATTGTTGTTTTTGCTTAAACTTTGATTTTTGTCTTTGCTTTATTGTTTGAACAAAAATCTCTAGTTTATTTAAAATGTTTGTCAGAAGTTTCCTGAAGAGTCATGTAAGCGGTAACGAAATGGCCATCGAGACGTGCTTTGACCCTCAATAATCAATATCGGTAATTAATATAATCGGGATAATTAAATAAAAAATAGCACGAAGTTTTTTGTGAAAATTAAATTTAAAAAAAAATATTCCCGTGTCTTTAATTAACTATAATTTGTTTTACACAATAATATATTGTTTGAGAGCACGATTGGTTGTTCTGGTGATCCTTCTGCAGCCATGTCTTTTCTCTTTTTATTTCAAATTAATTTAAAAAATGAAACTCGAATTGAAAGAGTGACTAAGAAAGTGTCAAAAATACCCTGAAAATTAATATCGTGACTTAAATCAAAATTTATTTGTAAATCAAACTTTTAATGGCATTCAAAATAAATTTGTTATTGTTGTGGATTTTTGACAAGTGACTCAATTAACAGGATTATGTAAAAAAGATCATAGGGAATTGCCTATTTTGTGCACTTTGATCAAAAAAGTTGCAAACTATTTTTCTTTGTTGTCTAAAAAACTTTTGATTAAATTTCGCCCACAATATTTACAACACGAAAAGTAAAATTCTTATAAATAAAAACTTACATTTTCCACAAATTCTTTTACCAACATATTTGCTCTTTTTGACTTTTCGTAGTTTTTATTGTCCAACAAGCGAAAGATAAAGTCGATTTGATACCATGGCCTGAGAATTCTCAAAGCAGTAAGTTCCATTAAACTGCATTATAATGGACACATCAAGAATTTAACGAGAACATAGCAACAGAGGTTACATGAAAGACCAAAAAGAAATTATTAATTGTTAAGAATAATTAAATATAAATTGTTTTTATCAAAAAAAGAGAAAATAGAAAATGTTTTAAAACTGTTTTTTAAATAAAATTTAAAACTTACTATCTATATGACTGGGCAATGCACTTCTCATCTTGTTTTAAAAAATTCGTTTGATAACCCATTGTTGTTACTGATTGGATAAAACAATTAATTAATTAAAAAAAAATAATGATTTGAAACTCTTACTACAAAATAAAGGTAACAAAATATAAATTTGTTGTCAAACTTTCAGTTTATACCAAATAAAAAAAGCTCTTTTTTAATTTCTATTAGTATTTAAGAGATTAATTCTTTTTAACACTTACAGCATGATACTTCCAAAACTGCACGAATTATTAGATCTTCTAGGCTTTTAAACTTGACTGTATAACCTTGCAAATCCTCAGAAATTTTTAGCCTTAAGTCATTAGCAACGCGATTAAAAACATCAATGAAACTAACGAGAGTATTATGGCTAAAAGCTGGATTTAGTTGTTTACGGCGTATTTTCCATTGTTCATCTATTGGATGTTTTCCAAGTTTTATTTTTTTCCCCCCCACAAGAACATGAGAAAGAAATATTGGTGTATGGAGAAAAATTAATAAAATTTCATGTTTATGTAAGAAAAAAAAGGATAAAAAAATAAAGCGTTATTGCAAAAATATACAGTTGTGAACAAAACAGTTTAAATCTGCGCCATATAATTTTTGATTGAGGAAAATCAAATTTCATAAATTTAAGATTGTGTTGTTAAAGAAAAATGTTAAATTCATATTGCGCCAATTGACTGAATTCTATAAAAAAAAAACTAATAATATTTAACGATATAAAATAAACAAAGAATTAGCGGGATCATATCTATTCCCTTTTTCATATTTTAGTGACAAGAAATCTTATTTATTTACTGTTATAAAGCATTGAAACCTTACAGCATCAAATGCGTTGAGGCGCTGCTAATAATGTTATAAAAATAATGTTATTAAAAGGTTTAAAGAAGACACCTTAACAGGCAACGATGCACGAGTAAGTTTAAACATTTGTATTTTTAAAACTAATGCACCGATTTTAATAAAACGCAATTAAATATACATTTAAAATGGCATTTTTTATCAAATCTGCAGAGGAACTTAGACATAAAATGAATAAAAAAGAAGAAGAAACAAAAATTAACTTATTTGTTTACTTTAGAATAAATTTAACATTGACGCTTTATATTAACCTAAAAAAAACTAGAGTTGAGGAAAACGCGTTCAATGTTTAAACATTGTTTGAACTGCTTATGCTAAGAACTCAACTGGGACGAACGACAAATTCTGTCTAACACGACAGTACAAGGTCAGAAATTCGTTGTGTAAATTCGTGATATAAAAGTTTCATTATGAAGCACAATAACGACGAAAAAATACAGCTGTTATAATTTTTAAAGTTGTTTACTTTTTGAAGATTATGGGGCGACTATCAAAAAAAAATAATATCTATATTTAATATTTAAATAATAATATGTACACTTTTTATAAATGCTGCAAAATAAAAATACATTCGGGGTTGTCATGGAATCCAATTTTATTGGAATTGGATTTAAAACCGACAAAAAAAATCGCGTTGGTGTCATGAAATCCAAGTTATCGGTTTTGTGTTCGAACTTGAAATTTTATCGGTTTTAGGTGTCATAGAATCCAATATTATCGTTTTTTTATTGGAAGTAAAACAAGAGGTTAAAAGCTGACGGAATTAATTAGTTGTTTTTATTTATTACAGTTAAATAATTTGCAAAAATGTAAGTAAATAAAAAAGTTAAAAGTAACATACGAGTGTTAATTTTACTTTTTACCCACTGCGGGCAAACGTAACGCTCGATAGCCACAAGCACATCGTGCAACACTGTTGATACAGTGCTTCTACCAAAACTTTTACTGGATTCCTTGCCAACAGACCTCTGATAAGATCCTTCAGCTAAAAAGCGTAATGTGGCTGCTAACTGCAACACAGGTGGTATATTTGAACGTTGCAAATGTCCTTCAATAGTATTAAGAACTTAGCAAAACATGTCCCTTATAAATTTCAGCTGTCTGTCTATAACGGTTCAAAAGTCCGGCCACATCCACCATATCATGTCAACTAATGGGGCACCCGTTTATTGCCAAATCCAAATTTTGTACTTGTTGGTATAGAGAAGTTAGTAATACAGGTTCTTTGTAAATTTCAATTGTCTGTCTACAACTGTTTAAAAGTATGGCCATATACCAAATTAAATGAACTATTGGTGCACCCTTTAATTTATAATTTTATGAACTTTTTTTAAAACGGGACCATTCTGTAAGCATAATCTATCATATCACTAAAAAATATTAAAATCGGATCAGAAATGACTGAGTTCTGGAGGCACAAATATAAAAAAGCAACATTCAGCCGAATTGTGTAAACTCCTTTTAGCAATATTTTAGTACAATTTGGAAAATTTTGTAAAAAAATACACTTAAAACTTTAAACAAAAGAGCAAAAACAGAAAACACCAGATTCGAATATTGGTTTTATTTCCAATCGAAAATAACAAAACCGACATGTTATCATGACACCAAATGAACCCAATGTCGGATTTCAAAAACGATAATTATCAAATTCGACTTGGATTTCATGACAACACCGATTAATTTTTTAATTTTATTTGTAAAATTATTTTGGGAATTTTTATGTATTATGCTAATATCCCATAACATTTTCAAATAAGAATGCAATTTATTTGTTGGTTTGGAAAAGCAGGTATCTTTCCCTATTTCGCCGGTTGCTAAAGCCAGCTCATCAGGAAAACTTTATCCAAAAACATTCCTTCAAGTATTTTCTTTAAGTATAAAAATTTTAAAAACAACATGAGAGTTATATTAGAAGCCAATACAGAAAGGTTAAAGGCCCAACTATAATGTGCATAAGTTACATTTAGCTTATGTCAAAAATCGAACGAAAAGCCTGTCAAATGCTTAGGTACTTTATTAAAGAAATGTAGGTGACTACAATGTACTTATACAAATTTAGTAACTAATTTGCCACAGTTGCACATTTATGTTTAATTCGTACTTTTGCCAAAAATAATTTGTATATAAGTAAAGAAAGTTTTAAAACGAAAAGGCTTTAAAGGCGATATTTTATATATTAATTAACATTCACATACACATTTACATTTTTTGCTTCATGTTCTAAGATAAATTTTCATAAAAAATATTACAAGTTATTTTCAGTTTTGTGTTTGTGGCCAACCATACTAAAAAATGCAACGGTGTTCATCGCTTATATCGTATATGTACATACATATGTATGTATAAATACAAATTTAATTTAAATATATTATATTTGTAAAGAATTGGCCATAAAGAAAAATATTGTGTTTTTCTACTTTCTTTAAATTAGAAACTAAAAATTTAGCACCGTAGGTCTTAATTAAAATTTTTCTTTATAAATGTATAACACAAAGCACCATCAGCTATTTCCGTACGGAAAGTGCAATCAGTTTCGTACCTTGCATAAAGAAATGACATTTAACGCAACTTTACGAAAAGTTATCTTATGTATATTATAGTTTACTACATACAATTTAATGTATTTGCACAGTTGTTTAAGTTTGCTTAAGTTTTTTTATGCACATTATAATTGGACATTAAGGCTTTAACAAAAATTACCAACAAACCACGTTTATAGTTTTGCTTACATCTCTTCCTGCGTTAGGTTGGTTAAATGCCGACTCTTCATGCAGACATAAGGCGTATTAAAAATAAAAACACAGTTATTTTTAAATTTCTCAAGAGAAAGAAAAAAAAACAAAGCAGTGATGCCAACAGTTTGCACAAGCAATTGCATATAACTTTTATTTGTAAAATTATTTTGGGAATTTTTATAATATTATTTTTTATATTTATTTAGTAAAATTCTTTTAAACATGGTCACATTATATTGATTTGTTCGTCGTTCGTCGGCGTAGAAAGTATAAATAATTCAATTGCAAACTTCGCCACGTATGACGAATTTCGTCCGACATCATGATTGCGTTAATTTTCATTTGCACAATTGTGTTTTATTTTTCACGACGAATATTCGCGACCAAAAATTCGTCGTTCGTTTCAGTTGTGTTCCTTGGAAAAGAACATATCACTGAATAACATTCCTGCATGCTCCACTTAAAAATGTTATAGCTAAGGTTATGGCTCTCCTAAAAATCTGCATAAGTAGAATATTTTAGATAATATTAGTTACCAACGTTTCAACATGACGTAAGATCAATAATAGAGTATGGTGAGAGACGACAAGTAAACCGAAGTAAACTTAACATTATTATTAGGAAAACATACTAAAATAACAAATAGCTTAGAGCCATTTTTTTTTTTTGCCTGCAAGTGTAAGCATCAACAAAATTGTTTAGATGAAAATATTGAATATACGTAGTCGTTTGAAGAAAGTGTGATTGTATTCGTTAGTATTCTTAAATTAAATTCGGCAATGCCGAATCTTGAACCCTTTACTTCCAAAGTATATACTGCTGTCATTACATATGTTATGGCATTGCAGTGAGACCCATTTGAGGTCTCTAGAATAATATTTTACATTTGTTGAGATAAATATCTCAGATCTCATCACAAGTGCTATATTGTTACCCAAATGATATTCGGTAACTTCTTATATGTTGAAAAAACAAACGGTTTATGTTGTTGTTGTCAGTTCGTCCATGTGAAAACAGAGGAGTTACTTTATATTTGATTTGAAAGAAAACACTTTTAAAACACAATGTATTAGTCATAGGGCTTGTTCGGAAATGCACCTCTGCACTGCATCTGATGCGCATGTGTGATTAGTTTGCGATGCCGATGCAAATCAGCTGATGTTGATACTTAATTGATGCGCAAACAAAAATCAACTATCATTTGTTTTAAAATTTCAAATGCTTAAACATTACTAATGGAGAAGTTAATATAATAAATTTATTACTTTGTTCTAAACAAGCAAACAACAAAGCAAAAATGAAAAAATTTGTGCAATCGACAAAAGAAAAGATAATTAAAGATTTAAAAAATGAATGCACTGCTAAAAGACGTTTGTGCCAACAACAGACAAATACCAAAAATTCTGGTTAATATATTAGTAAAGAACTATCAAATTCTTTTCTAAAAGTATACCTATAAACAAACGCAATTTAACAAAATAAAATTAATAAAGATCAAATGCATCAGCCATTTTTGTGATGCGTGTTTGACGTTTGTTTGCTCATCATATATTTCATTGATGCTTTTTAGAACACATTACATTTGCAGTGATGCCAACTGATGCATTTTCGAGCGTACTGCGCATCAGATCCAGCGCAGTGATGCATTTCCGAACAAGCCCATAGCAATACGAATTATTTTCTTTTCGAATCGAAATACGGAGTAACCCCACAAGAGGTGAATAAATTGTTACCTCTAACTCTAATAACGTATTGAGTGTACAAATAGAATAAAATGAAATGTTAGCTTGCAGATCTTGAGCAACCACGATGGAGTTGCCTGGAGATTGTTTAAGACCACGTGATTCGAGAACAGCAGCTAAAATGATAAGAGACATCTGTATATTTCAGAAATATTGGAAAAGGAAAAATTATCGTCTAGTTGGGGTAGATGATATAGCTATATCGGCCAGAAAATTTGAATAACATTAGATTGGCCTAGGAATTTACATTTGTGATAAGACAAGAAGGAACCTTGGTTAACAATAACATCATAACAACTGTGTGGACTGAATCGTGCTTTTTGTAAATAAAAAGGACAAACAGAATTCATTAAACAAATTCTTTTTTTTTTCAAATAAGCTCTCCCATCAAAATTGTTTTCATTTATGCAGTGTCGCAGAATTATAATTTCTTATATTTCTTTAATTTATTTATTTTAAAAGAATAATTCGTAAAGTATTATAGTTTATGAGGATCACCATCGAACTTTCAACAACTTCAGGTTCTGTGAAGGCATTCCATTTTTTTATTTTTTATATTTCAGCCGGCCTGAAAAATTTAATAAAATATTGTTACAAAAACAAAAATTAAAGCCCGTTATATTTCTTTTACATATTTACAACAACAAACTGTAGTGAATACAGTTGGAAAAGTTTTATGTTTCACCACTAACAATAAAAGTGTGTGTTTTGAACACAAGAAACAGAAGATGATGAGTTCACATCCGATCAAATCCTTGAATAGAAAAATAAACAATTGTTTTTGAGCAGCCGAGATAACCGAGTTGGTACGCGGGGATATATATTTGAGACTCAGCCAGTTCATCCCAAATTGCGTTTTGCTTAACTTTTCGCTATGTCTGAACTTTGCCATAAATTCCTTAAATAAGTTATTTTCAACTTGATTTTTATGCTTTCCGATATTTGTTCAAAAAACAAAAGACAACTGAAAATTTTCCAGCAGTCAGCTGATGGATGTTTATTTATGTCAAAAAAGCCAGGACTAATTATAATTATGGAACTGATCGTTTATAAAACATCAATTTTAATTTGCAGTCGGTTTTAATTACTAATTCTGAGAACAAACGCATTTAACAACAATTTTTAATATCATAGTTTTACTAGTGTATGTATAAAATATTAAAATAGATTTGAGATGTATTTTAGCACAAATTTTTAAGGAAAATTTGTCATAAAATACATTTCAATTTATTTTATTTTTTATGAATATGGAAGTCAAAGTCTAACTGCCTTATTTATAAAAAATAATTTAGGTTTCAAATCTATTTTAAAATGACTTTTGTATGAAAACTTTATATTAAAATCAATTTCAAATGCATTTTTTTTTTTTTTAATATGGCAGTCGAACGTAAATTTTTTTTAATAGAACACTTCTTTAAATATTTAAATATAAATGTTCGTTCACTTATGCATATGTTTGTTACATACGCCATCATCTTTATGATATACTAACCTTTAGCATGCAATAAACCCTTGTTGGCATAAAACCCATTTTGTAAAAATGTCTTATTTAAACATTCTGGTGCAGTGAGAATACTTTCCATGGTATTGGGATCATCAACATACAACAAAATTCGGTTAAACACAATAATGGCCAAAGGGAATTGAAAATATTTATGACATCGTTGAATGCTGCTCATAATACCTGTGTCGTGTCAGTTTAACCATGAGTAAGTAAGTGGTGCATCAAGTGATAAAATATTTAATAAAAAGTTATCTTAAAGTTAATTGACTGACACATCACGATGATGATGTTGGATAAGTACTTGTATGTATGTTAGTGATGTTGCTGATAAATTAATAGAAATAACTTAATATTAATGTCGTTACTGGGCGAATTTAGTAAAAGAATGATGATGAAAGAGATAAACCTTTAAGAACTTAACTTTTCGGTTCCAGATAAAAAATTAACAGCAGCCATAATATGGGCTGTTGTAGTAGGCCACGACAACCATTTAGTTGCCATATAAAGTACCAACATTTACGTTGCTTAAAAACTATTAAAAGTAGTAACAATCCACATATTGTAAAAAATAGCAAACTACTCATAATTGTTTAATTGTATTTATATTTAAATTTGCCTTGTATATGTTTATTTTTTTAATAAAGCATTAAACACTATTGGCACGTTAAAGTAATTAATTCTTCGATTTGTTTATTTTTTTTTTTTTTCTTTTGCCAATTTGATTGTAATGCACTGGTGGTTATGAATGCAACAAAATCTAAATAATAACTGTCTACAATATTTGTTATGAGTATATTTTTATATAAAATTTTTAATACCAAAAGTATATACTTACTGCCGTATTTATAAAAAGTAAAATTAGTTTGAAATATTTTATGACAAAATTTTCATACAAATTTGTCCTAAAAAACTTTTATGAATAGTCCAGTAAATATATATTTTTATCCAAACCCTAGACTGATTAAAAATCATCATAACAAATTCTTTCCTACCATAAAGTTTTTCTGTTCAAAAAAGTTTTTTTCCGAAAATATTAAGTTTTGCTTAGGGTTGTTATCTCAGCATAGTACGTGAAAACGTTCCTATATCAGATAAAACCACACTAATTCTTTTTAGCTTTTTATTAATTTTTTATCATAAAACACGCACGAAAATACACATGCAGAAATACAAACAAAGGTTTAAAAAAAATGTTGTTACAAAAAAACAGATCTGGCAACCCCTGTTGTTGTTGTCCGTATGAGCGTGGTGAATAAGTTACTTCCACTAATGGTGTGTGTATAAAATAATAACACGATTAGCTAACAAAACCTGTTATAATGCAATTAAAAATTAAGGAGCAGCAGTACAAACCTTGCGAGAAGCAAAAAGACAATTATTGTGTGAAAGCCATGGCAGATAATTTAGTGGAGATGTCTAATTTAATATAAGAGTAACATATAATTGTCAAGACGACCTCAATAATAAAGAGTAAGAACGATAGCCCAGGGAAGTGTAACAGCATAGACGTGTGTTGTGGCTATTGGATTAAAGGGATGACTGGCTTGGATAAAAGGAGTAGTGGAGATGTCTGTTGATGGTTAAGGTTACTAAACAAGGCATCAAGTAGTCCATGTCTCGCCGGAGTAACGCAGTAGTATAGCGTGGATGGCTGCGTTTGTAGTAATAACGCATGTTTAGTAAATACAAAACCCACATTGACAAGACCGCAGGATTAAATAAATATAGTCAGATAGAGCCACAAAGTAAAAATACTGAGTTTATAATGAGCCACAGTGGTACTTGCAATCAAAAGAATCCGTACGTTTGTCTAAAAAGGGAAAAACATAACAGTATAAATATTCTGACTTATAATAAATATGTCAATCGATCAGATATAGTGTCGAAAGACGCATGCCTACCTGTAATTTTTTTATATCATTTGGAACAATAAAGTAACTCCAATCAAAAAAATAAATTTATGGGGCGATAAAGAATTAAAAATAAGAAAAAAACATCACGGGAAAAAATTGGCGCTCGCCCATATTCTCCGAATAACGAGGCTATGAAATTTTAAAATTTTTTTAAATATCAATGTGGGTATCATTTTAAAGCTTTTAAAGAGATCTTTCAGGAAATACCAATTTTTTTTAAAAGCTTAACCAATTAATATCCGATGGCATGTTAATGTGAATTTATATATATGCGGTTTTTTTATTTTTTTTTTAGTTCTCTGTCACCCCAGAATTTGTTTTTTTTATTGGAGTTACTTTACCAAACTAGATTTACATAGATGGTGAAGGGTATATAAGACCCGGTATACTTTAAAAAAGTTTTAAATATTGAACCTACGAAATTGTTGGGGTTATAATACGAAATGATGTTGGTCACTTTTGCTGTCTTGATGTTAAACACGTTAAGCATTGATTAAAACCTTTAAGATGTCAAATAAACAAATATACTGCTGGCAGTACTTTTCAAACAAATGCCACTAGATGGCACATGCATGAAAAGCTGATTGATCCAAGACATCAACCAACATACCGCTTTAAGTTTTATTCGAAACATTATTTTTATTAAATATTTTGGTTTAATAATCTTTTCAAATTTATGTTTTTCCTTAAAATTTTTTCAAGTTTTATATTTTTCTTAGAGATTAATGATTATTTATCGTCCATGTTCTGAAAAACGCATATCGCTTAAAAAGATGTTCTGAAAAACGAAAACGCTAGAAATTTGGCCCTTTCAAACCGATACGATCCGGTCGATTTTATATAAACTGCTCTTTAAAGAGAAATTTAAATAATACACAGCTTAAATTGAAATGAAATTTAAATGAAAACTGATAACTTTTTTTTACGATTTTAACAAAAAATTTGCAAATTAAAACTTTCCTTAGGTGTTTTTCAACTATCCGTCTCAATTGCTTGCTTTTAAATTGGCGATTTATACAAACATAATTTCTTTTGATTGTAGCTTTTTTAAAGCCAAAATAGAAAGTAAGAACGCTGATAGCATTTGTATTTAAATTTGATTTGATTTTTTTTTTTTACAAAACAAATATGTTTTTATTGTCTGAGCACAACTTCGAAAAAATAAAAACGCCAATAAACATCCAAATATACATACGTTTTGCGTTTTTCAAAACGTAAGCGATATGAAAACGCAGCGTTTTTCAGAGCATATACGTATAGCAAAAACTTGAAATATAAATTTTATTTTTGAGCAAAAAAATAATTTGAGAAATAACTTGTATTTCATAAGAAAAATTTTCAATAAAGTTTTTATAATAAAACAAATGAAAACCAAGCCAGGCAAAGGTAGTTCGCATAACAATGTTCGTATTGGAGTACATCTTCTTTCTTATCATTCCTTTTTCATTGTTATTTTTTTTTTTTAATGAAAATTTATTATTCGAAATCTCTTTATGTTAATTTACTTCAATCGTGCTTGATTCCTTCAAAAATATAAATATTTCATAATATTCTCATTAAATAGTTATTATTTAAAACTAAAAAATTAGGTGTATTACTGAAAAGCATATCCATATGGCCATTTCGCTACTGCTCATTTAGCTCTTTAGTGGATTCTACCCAAATTTTGTATAGAAAACATAAGAGTCTTATATCAAAAGCCAAATTGAATAAAGGAGAACTCCTTTGAATCAATGAAGGAGAAAGACAATAAAAACTTGAATATATTTTATACAAAAACACAGCAAACATTCTGTAACTATTTTTATTTTTTCTTCCACATTACTTATTTATAAAAATTGTTTACAATTTTTATTTTTTCATTAAATCTTTCAAATTCATACGAATGTTTTCCAAAGGGAACCTTTTGAAGAAAAATGGATGCAGATTGGTCGCATTATTAAACAAGTTTATAATTTTAAAATCGTAAATAAACATAAAATAAAAACAAAGTAGTTATTAGCACCAAATAACAAAAAATAAGAAAAACTAAACTTAAACACCAATGGGGTTAGGTGACGTAATATAGCTTACATGGCCGTATCTTTTAAATCATTATAGTTACTGACTTCAAAATTACATAGAATATGTGCATATACTTCCATTATTACGAAAAGTATAAATAAAACACTACAAGAAAATTTAATTTACACAGCAATATCTTTTAAACCTTTATGAAAGCTGAAATCTACACAGAGCATATATTAGTTGTTTAGTCGACGATAACCACTATTCTAAAATTTAAAATTGGAAAGCGGGTCCCCATGGTTGATGTTATATGATTTATATAACTTTATTGAATTGTGTATTACTAAATCCACCACATAAAAATAAATAATGCCAACAAATTTGATTTATCAACACAATTTGTTATTATCTGATTACGATGTGGTAACACCGGCCGCCGACAAATTTCAACAATAGTCGACTTTTAGCCGCTGCCGGGAATATTATTGTTTATAGCGCCGCCGGTGGTCATTTTCTTCCGACTTCATTCTCTGTAATATCATTAATTAATGGTAAAAGTTTTGTAGTATAATTTTATAAAAAAGGGCATTAACTTAAAATGTCACGCGAAGAAAAACAATTAGATGCAACTCTTGATGCTGTACTTAATCGCTTAAATGATTTGAAAATGTCCATTGGAGCAATGATACACAAACTGCAAACGGAGTATGAAACAATTAGTTGGCCACAGTTTTTAGATAATTTTGCTTTAATTTCAAGTCATGTAAGTTCAAATAAAATTAAAACAATCTTTAGCTTTAAAGAAATAATGGTTTCTCATATATTTAGCTTACCGGCCTCTCAAAAATCTTATCGAAAGAAATATGTCCACCTTTAAGAAATCGTACAGTTTTGCCACTAATGCTATCACCCGAAAAAGATGATATGTTAATCAATCTTACGCAAGGAAGGGTTCCCGTCTTTTCACACGACATAGTACCGGATTATTTGCGTACTAAACCTGCACCTTTGGCCGAACAGAAGATGATGCAAAACGAACAAAAGGCTAACAGTCTTACAAATGAAGCTGCTAGCAAACAAGTTGCTCAATACAATAAAGTGGTGTCACATATCTTGGAAATTGTTATTAAACAACGAGAAGACTGGGAAATAGATTCATCAGCGAGAGCCGGTATACAACAAACTAGCAGTATGGCTGATACACATTCGCTTGTTGCCGCGGTCGGCATGGGTAAAGGCTTAAAATTAAGTATGCCAATGTCAATACCAGGAGGTGGACCAGGCAGCATGATGGTACCGCCAGCCATACGTCCTCCGGCACCTTTAAGCTCTGTCAGTTCTGGAGGAGTCAATCAGCTAGGCAAAGCGCCATCTGCTATCAAGACTAATATAAAGTCAGCTATGCAAGTTCACCCGTTTCAAAGATAAAATTGAAATAAGACTTATACCTAGCTAGTGTTAATAAATAACTCTAAAGTATACAGATTAAAAGCAAAACGATTACGCACAGAAAACTGCATCCTTGTTCAAGTGTATTTCATAAAGATGCTAACAATAACAAGAGTGCTACAATCGTCTACGCCGACTCTTATATACCCTTCACCATTAATGCAAATCTAGTTTAGTGAAGTAACTACAAGAAAAAAAGCAAATATTGGTATATAAGTTGACAAATAAATATCATCAGCTCTTAATGGGTTTAAAATTTTTGTAATTTCCTGAAAGATCTCTTCAAAAGCTTTTAAATGATACCCATATTAATATCTTGAAAAATATGCCGCACAATCGTACTTTTCTATGAAAAGTCTGAGGCCCATAACTCGGAAAATAAAGGCGAACGCCAATGTTTTCACTTGTGGTTCTTTATTTTTTTTTTTTGTATTATTGAGATTACTTCACTGAACTAAAATTGGTGGTGTTTGGCCTGACTCGAAAGACATGTACCGATCTTGCAAATTTTTAATAGCTAAATTTCCGATTGGAGTTTTTAAATTTTCTTTAGCTCATCCAGTGCGTTGGCAAAGTTGATTTCAACTAGAACATGGACGGTCATGAGAATATCATGAAATTTATATTTGAAAGAATCAAGCATGAAATAATTAATTTTGTATGAAGTTTTTTTTTTCTTTCAAAATATAAAAACGCGCTTACAATTGTAAAAACATAAATACATAATTAACACCTTAACCAGACGGCAATTTCTATTAAAAAAAAAAAAAAACAAAAACATGTGTATCCGAATCGGCACTAAAAAAATATTTTTGTTGGGATTCAAATGCAATTTTTTATGTTTTATTAATTGTCTTCATCGTTATTTACAGGAACAATTGGTTTCCATTCGTTGGGGTTAACAAATATATCAGATACTGTACCACGAAGTGTAAATATACCACGATTTAACGGCACAGGCTTTGGTTTTTTATCAGCACTGGCTATCCAATTATTCCAAGCTTCAGCAGCCATACTACGCCGCTGTTCTTCCAACTCACGTCGCCTTTGCTCCTCTTGACGTTTCTGCATACGTATACGTTCCTCCTTCATTCTTTTTGCTTTTTCCCACTCCTCCAAACGGGTACTAGCCTCTTCAACTGGTACCTTAGGACGGTTTCGAGTTTCCAAACTTGTTTCAGATTTATTTTGTTGTTTAGTTGTAGACGGCACCATAAGAGAACTTTGCGATTTTTTCTCAAGCCAAGAATTATAATTTTCTTTTGCTAAGCGTTGACGTTCTTTAATTTGATTTTGCTTTAATTCCTCTTCCTTTTTACGTCTAGCTGCCTCATCCGAAAGTAGTTTTCTAAATTGTATTTATTAATGTTTGTATAAGTAAACTTTCCAATGATCAAAATACCTCTTAGCTGATAGCCAAGTTTCGTAAGCTTTATCAGGCTTAAGAACAATTTTAGCTGCCTCACAATGCTTGCGATATGAAAATGTGTAGTCTCTAGTTGTAGGATAATTTTCTTCAGACTTTAAATCCAATGGTGGCACAATATCACTTTGATTTTCACCCATTGCTGCACAGTTTAAATTGTCCTCACTTGATACATCTGTTAGGGAAACATTATTTTCTATAAATGCAGCTGAATTAACATGTCTAAAAATGGGTACGTATTGATTATACATATAAAAGCATGGAATTATTGGGGCTGTCCGGTAATGCTTCATTACGCTGCATCTACTGCACATCTGTCATTACTTTGTAACAGTGTCATTTTTTTTAACGAATGAACAGCGATCCATATGCAAAGGAGGGCTGCATTGCCAAATAGGTTTATAACTGCACTTCATCTTCTTTGCAGTTTTGTTCACTATCCATCTCGCCACAACAAATTTTATATGAGTACCTTACAAATGCCTATACGAAATGCCATTAGATGCAGGACAGTAACACATTTCCTAACAGCCCCATATTATTACACTTTACCTAACACTGCTTTTTGTAGTGTCGTAACTACGCGAACTTAAATTAAAACGCGAGCTGTTACAATGAACCGATGAAGACAAACTTCGAACAGATTGTCGAACTTCATTGTCTTTTAAGTTATCTTCGACTCTTGATGCATAGAAAGCCATTTATCTTTTTTTATTTTTCAAATATTTTTATTCGCAAAGTCTAAATGTTACAAAATATGTAGTGGTGAAGAATTTTGATTTAAAGAATTAATTAATTTGTTTAGTTTCAAAATTAGACTTTCGTGACAAGCTTTTCTTTAGCATAAAAATTTAATTTCTTTTTTATAAGTTATGTAAAGTAGAAAATAAATAACTGACATATGTATGTAAAAACAAGCGCTGAATTTTTAAGTCTTAAAAAGGTCCTTTATCTATAAATTAATAAAAGTCTAATAAACAAAACTTGCAGAGACATCAATAATATTTTTTTTTTTTTTTTATAAATTGGTAAACATGCAAGTTTAATCTAACTTAAATTAAACTTTTAAACCCAAATACATTCATCTAAATTAGATTGCATTCGATTTATATTAAAAAAATGCAGTATAAGTTATGTACATGTTATCTTAAAAATATTGTTTTTACTTACATATATATTTATATATATCTAATTTCCTTCTTTGTATCTGTATGTATAAGGGTGTATATTTTAACTTTAAATATTTAAAATATTCTGATTAATAAGTTTGTGCAAGTGAGTGACAATACAATTATAAATACTGGATTTGCTTTTTGAAAAATCTAAACCCTTTATTAACGATTGTATTTTTGGTTTCTAATAATATTTTTCGAAAAAGAATAAGTCTAGTCATAAATTACGTAATTAAATTCAGCCATATGTAAATAAAGATTCCGAGATTTTGACTATTTTAAGGCTTCTTATTAAAAGATTTCTTTAAGTGCAGGATTTAACTGTTTTCAAAGAAAATTGACGGATAAATTTAGATTTACTAGATTAAAAAGGTATGCAATCATATGAGGTCACTTGTAAAATATTGTTACATGTGGAAACAACAAGAGTTGGAGTCCGCTTAACAGAAAGTTTAAATTAATTTCATTCAAAACTGAAGCTTTTTTGTTGCATATTTTGAAGTAGAATATGTACCAAAACAAATACATGTATATATAAAAAATATTAATACATTAAGAATTAATTTTACTTTAGTAACCAATTTTATTTAGATTTTATTTAATTTTCAAAAATTTAACACAGTTAAATTTGACACCGATTCACTTCCAGCTTCGATTATCGAAAGTTCCGGATATAAGGTCTCATTATTTGTTTCATCTAAGGATTTTAAAAACTTTTTGCCTGCTAATGCTCTTGCCTCTTTTTTCATTCGTCCCTCTTCCCATTCCTTACGGTGCGTAAGTTTACGATGTTTATGCATATTTGCACTTGATATAAAAGTTCTCGGGCAGTGAGGACAAGTGTATAGCGGTTCACCGGTATGGGTGCTTAAATGTTCCTTTAATTCTAAGGGCCTTCGGAATTTCTTATCGCACATATTGCATGCATGCTTGCGTTCCAAAGTGTGTGCATATTTAACATGGTGTCGATGGGCATTTAAGTTGGGTGATACCTTGGAACAGTATGGACATACCTGCTCTTGTTGGTTTTCTTCTGTGTGCATCATTTTCTTATGGCGATTTAACCGATATTTATTTGTCAATTCTGCACCGCAAATATCACATTCCACTTTAGCGGGTGTCTCTCCATTATGTTCCGCCATATGGCGAATAAATGAAAAACTATCTCTTAGTAGTTTGCCACAAATATCACAAATTTTAGCGTATTTCTTTGAGTGCGTTAATGTGCAATGTTGTTTTCGAAGATATTCTGAGGCAAATTTTTTATCACACAAACTACACTGGAAGTTTCTTTCTTCTTCAGGTACATGCGTCAATACATGACGATCAAATACAGGCTTTTTCAAAAATGATTTGTCGCATTTCTCACAAGTAAACAAAGTCTGGGGGCTTTTATATAATCGATGAGTTTCCATATGTTTTTCATAGCTGCGTCGAGTAGATAGAGATTTATTGCATTGTAGGCACTTAAAGTAATCCGGATCCTTATGAACGTTAAGGTGATCCACCAAAACGCCACGTTTGTAAAACTTTTTGCTGCAGCACATGGCATAACCCAAAGTATCATGTTCCTTGCGAAAGTGGTTTTTTAAACTGTTAAAATTTCCCAGCGAAGCGCTGCATATACTGCACGAGAGTTGAAACTGATTGTCAGCAATAAACTCATCATTTTTCTTCATAGCCTGTGTTGCGTTTGAACTTCCAGTTTTCTTTATTACTTTATTTTTCTTTTCCTTTTTAGTTTTTGTATACTTTTTTCTGTATTTGGTAACTGCTTTAGATTTTGTTTTAACTTTTCTTTTAGTTGCTTTATTTAAATTAAGTTTATCATATTTTATTTCATCTTCCTTTTCTTCCTCCGTAGTGCTTCCAAATTCATTTAAAAAGCTCGGTTCCCAATCAATCGACTCCACGTCATCATTGACTAGCGCATTAACATCTAGTTCTGACTGTGTAGCAGCGGCAGTGTCATCTACTTCATTCTCATACTTGATCTGTACAATAGGTAACTCCTCTATTTGAATGCTTTCAGGCTTATTAAAGTTTTTCTTCTTTCGTCCCCGTTTAGGTTTTTCCAAATGCATTAAATTTTCTGTGAGTATTGATTTGTTGTCGAAATTTTGTTCTTCTAGTTTAATATCAGCAACTGCTACTTCATCTTGATCTCTTTTCACAAATGATAATAAAATTTTGTCATACATTTTATGCTCTTTTTCAACTCTGAGATAAAAACTGTGAAATGAGGACAACTCATGCCAACACTGACGGCATATCCACTGCTCTGTTCCATTATTGCATGGTGGTCTCAGATACCACCACCACAAATGCTTTTCTATAATACGCTGCATGTTCCACTCTTTCCACTCACTCGATACTGTCTTGATACGTGAGAATATATCCTCATCTGATTTGCAACAAACTATACAAGTATCCATTGTAGAGAAAAGTAAATGTTTTATAAAATTTAATTTTATATTCAGAACAAAAACAGAAATAATTGTAAACAAATGAATATTCGGCGTTGCCAATGTCAACAGTTCCATGGCAGCAGCTGTTTTTGGCACATATAATAAATTTCTTATAGTTGACAATCCGGACAAAGACAAAAGTGATAATACCGCCATTCTGTCACTAAAAATACTATTTTTGCAGGGCTTTGAAATACTGCTATTAGCAGTCACGTTTTACTAACCAGTTCATCTTTTTTTAGTTACATGCTGAAAATAATCAACTTAAATCAGTTTTCTATTTTATGCCAACTGAAAATAGTTCAACTGAGCACACACAGAACTGAAAGCAACTGAATTCAGTCAACTTTTTTCAGCAGCAAAACGAACACACAGCGGCTATCTTTACAGTTTGCAAATTAATATTAAAAAAATAAATTATGATTAGCTTTCAGTTAACCACACATTATTTTTAAAATGCCGAATAGTATTGTACAAAAAAAGTCTTAGAATTTTATGAGTGTAAAAACCCCAACAAATTCCACCGAACTAATGCATTTTTCAAGATATTTAGTTATTTTCCAAGTTTTAGGTTAATTGTTCCAAGTTGAAAACAAAAAATTATATTAAATTTAATTTTTAACCCGCATGGAAGTAAGTTTAGTAAATTACTTTAATTGTGAGTACCATTTTAATTTTTAAACAATTAAAAATATAACAAGAAAATTTTTAAAATCTGATGTTTGAAGTTTGGCCAATTTTTCTTCTTCTGTTTTTTGTTTTTATGTTTCTGTTTTTGTTTTAATGAAAAATGTAATTTAAATTAATAACGTTTTTAAAATTGTAAATTAAAAAAATAATGATTTAAGTATTTATGTTATAATATACTAATGTTTTTATAATTCATAATTTTAATTTAATAAATTATAGACAAAAACCCTTAAGAAAGTCGACAAACAATCGACGAAACGTCCGGTGAAATTTGTAATTAAAACTGTTTTAATTACCTTAAATTTGTAGGCCCAATTAGCTTAAGCACAAAGCGTCTTTTTGCAAATAACCAGAAAATCTATTTTTTTTTTAATTAATTACATGCACATTAAACAAGACATTTGCAAGCAAACTTTTATACAAATAATATGAAATGAAAGTATTTTCTATTTATATCTACTACACAACAATGACAATATATTTTTTTGTTGAAAAGAGAAAAAAACTGTATACAAATACACAATCAAACTATTCAGTTAAATTATCCACACACATTTTTAGTTGTGTTGCGTTACTAAAAAAAATATTACTACGTCTGGTAAACGCACAAGAACTGGCTTTTAAGTTGCGTATTGTTTGTTTGCAAACTCAAAACTAATACGCTGTGTGTTCGTTTTGCTGCTGAAAATAGTAAGCTAAATTCAGTTGGTTTGGATCGTTTCAGTGACCGGTGCTTTTCGGCATTTATGTAAGACTGATCCGTTCGTTCAACTCGTTCAATTTGAACGATTAATCGAATTGTAATTGTAAGAAAAATAAAATAATTATTATTCGTTAAAATAAAGAATTTAGTTATAATATTACTTAAAAATGTGATAGGGTTTGACTTTACGAGATGATTCTAGAAATACGCTTCTTTTTCTCTGTGCTATTTTTTAGTGTATTCCGATCGAGAAATAAAATTTTAAATAATATTGGCACCACTTTGGTGTCTTTTTATATAATTCTTCTCTTCCAATTTTCATCTTGTTAAATAAGCGTCATAATTTTTATTCAATAAATTACAATTACAATTTAATAAAACATCACGGTGTTTTCCTACACTATCTATACATGTTAGCGCATAACTAAGCGGCGAACTGTTGCCTTATTTTCAAATATGATAGACGTATCAGCAAGTAACTTCTACGTTATTTAGACTGATATGCATCCTACCCGGAATATAAAAAAAAATTCAGACACAGGCTTTATCTGGTAGAGTTGGAAGATCAGTTAATAAAGGATCATATTTTGTGGAGGAAAGTTTTTCCACTTGGACTGTCAGCTACAAATCTTGTTAATAATATTAAGCAACAAATTGATCGCACAGGTGCCTCGCAATGTTCTATCAAAATAGTAGAAATTCACCATTGTCCAGTAATTAACCAAATAAACGACAGCATTGTTGCACACAAATTCTTAAGCTAATATATACATTAGTTTTAAAAATACAATTATTGGTCTCCGTCGGCATAACAAATACTGCTTCGATTTATTTAATTGTTTGGAACTTCTAATATTTATACCAGTTCTCAAAACGAAACTAAAATGTGAAGATAAGCAAAATCTTAACTAGAGATGGACAATTAATGGAAATGATTGTCCATCTCATTCAGAAAATAGTATAAATTTATCAATATGAAAATTTATTATTTGGAAAGAAAAAATAAAAATAGTTACTGAATGTTTGCTGTGTTTTTGTATAAAACATTTTTGAGTTGTCATTGTCCTTTGTCGTATTGATTCAATGGAGTTCTCATTTAATCAATTTGGCTTTTGATATAAGACTTTCTGGTTTTCTATACAAAATTTGAGCTGTAGTGAAATGGCCATACTTTAAAATAATAAATATTTCATGAGAATATTATGAAATATTTATATTTGAAGGAATCAAGCACGAATAAAGTAAATTAAATATAAATTTATTTTAGTATTTAATAACAGTATTAATATATAAATTATTCATTAAATTTTTTTTGCGGCTTATGTCAGCGTTTTTTCGACTAGTTAGCGGCTTCTAGAGTTTTTTAAATAATATCTAACGGGAATTGGTTCAATAGTTTTGGCAACACTGCATCTATGTTTGTAGACGCCTTAATTTATTGTATTTTTGTTATCACTGATTTTTACAATATGGTAATATATTCGGTTTGTTTACATTGTTTGAAGATATAAAAAAATATTATCGAGGAGAAGATAACAAACTTTTTGGCAAACTTTTTTTTTGTTTTGGCAAACTTTTTTCAGAGTTGCATGGAAAGTATTTTTTCCTATGCGTGTGAACATGTTGTTGTTTTTTTTTGTAGGTGTATTAGTGCCACGTGCTTTCATGTTATACATAAAAAAATGTAAACAAACTAAAACAAAAAATAGCATTTTTCAACTCGATCGCAATTCTTTAATTAATTATTAATTTTAATGCAAAAACACAAAATCAAAAGCCTATAGATCATAGAATCAAATTTTGCAACTGTCACTTTTGATAATTAAGAAATAAAGGTGCTGCAAATCCAGCTATTTAGAGTAGTTTTTCATTCATAACTCGAAAACTGTTCCGCGTGCACATATACCACTATATACAATCAATAGAGGATTAAAATACGAATCGATCGTGGTACATCTTGTTTTCTGAAAGACTGTACGAAAAAAGTTATTAAGCGGCAAACTTTTCAAAATTAAAAAAATCGCTGAAATTAATAACTTTAGTTTTTCGCTTATATCTCGGAAACTATTCCGCGTGCACACATACTGCTATATACGATCGATAGAGGATAAAAATACGAATCGATCGTGGTATAGTTTGTTTTCTGAAAGACTGTACGAAAAAAGTTATTAAGCGGCAAACTTTTCAAATTTGAAAAAATCGCTGAAATTAATAAGTTTAGTTTTTTGCTTATATTTCGGAAACTGTTCCGCGTGCACATATACCGCTATATATGATCGATAGAGGATAAAAGTACGAATCGATCGTGGTATAGTTTGTTTTCTGAAAGACTGTACGAAAAGAGTTATTAAGCGGCAAACTTTTCAAAATTAAAAAATCGCTGAAATTAATAACTTTGGTTTTTCGCTTATATCTCGGAAACTATTCCGCGTGCACACATACTGCTATATACGATCGAAAGAGGACAAAAATACGAATCGACCGTGGTATAGTTTGTTTTCTGAAAGACTGTACGAAAAAAGTTATTAAGCGGCAAACTTTTAAAATTTGAATAAATCGCTCAAAAATATAAGTTTCGTTTTTTGCTTATATCTCGGAAAGTATTCCGCGTGCACACATGCTGCTGTATACGATCGAAAGAGGACAAAAATACGAATCGATCGTGGTATAGTTTGTTTTCTGAAAGACTGTACGAAAAAAGTTATTAAGCGGCAAACTTTTCAAATTTGAAAAAATCGCTGAAATTAATAAGTTTAGTATTTTGCTTATATCTCGGAAACCATTCCGCGTGCACATATACCACTGTATACGATCGATAGAGGATAAAAATGCGAATCGATCGTGTTATAGTTTGTTTTCTGAAAGACTGTACGAAAAAAGTTATTAAGCGGCAAACTTTTCAAATTTGAAAAAATCGCTGAAATTAATAAGTTTAGTTTTTTGCTTATATTTCGGAAACTGTTCCGCGTGCACATATACCGCTATATATGATCGATAGAGGATAAAAGTACGAATCGATCGTGGTATAGTTTGTTTTCTGAAAGACTGTACGAAAAGAGTTATTAAGCGGCAAACTTTTCAAAATTAAAAAATCGCTGAAATTAATAACTTTGGTTTTTCGCTTATATCTCGGAAACTATTCCGCGTGCACACATACTGCTATATACGATCAAAAGAGGACAAAAATACGAATCGACCGTGGTATAGTTTGTTTTCCGAAAGACTGTACGAAAAAAGTTATTAAGCAGCAAACTTTCAAAAATCGAAAAAATCTCAAAAAATTGGTGAAAAGTTTTGAACTAATTAAAATTTACTTCTACTTAGTATTAAATAGTTGGTAATACTAATCAATAGAGATCGAAAATACCTTCCAGAATGTGTGTGATTAAGTTTCTAAAACACTTGCATTTATAATATATACCGCAGCAAACTTTAGCTAATTAAAAAAAACACAAAGCCTTAAAATAACAGCGATGTCGGTAATAGTGTTTATACCAACACACATGGAAAAATGTAAAGAAACTTTTGAAAAAATATTTCGTTTTTAAATGTTGCAAGAATTCATCAATTTGTCATACATTTAAAAACGAAAGATGGTTTTTAGAAGCTGAAAGGCTGTAATATCAGATTTTCTGGTTGTCACTAACGCCATTATAGAAATAAAGATGCTGCACGTAAGATACTTTGTCCTTGATCGAGATAGTTATTGAGTTATAAAATCTTAATTAAAAGCTGTACCACACAGCAACTTGTATCAATTGATATAGAACAAAAATACGATTCCATATTGATATAGATTATTTTCGGAAATACTTACGTTTAGAAGACATAACTTGAAAAATTTGACGAATGGCTTAAAATTATACAAATAGTTTGTTAAATATTGTAGCTAAGCTATTCGTGATATCACACACCTACTAGTACGAGTTAACAAAGGACAATATTACCTTTTTAAATTGGTATACATTTGGTTTCAACTCCGCTTATGGGCATACTTTATTTGGATTTTGTATGGGTTGTCCTTCCAGTTATCATACTACAGTGGTTGCACAGCATTATCAAAGATTTGCTTAATTTTTTTAGGAACTGTTTTACCCATATCGTTTTTTACTAAATTTATTAAATATATTATACCAATCCAGAAAGGTAATTTTGTCCTCTATTAATTGGTACTAGTCGATGTATAATATAACGAATATCTTAGTCGATGTATGGTAGAACGAATAGCTTAGCTGTAATATTTAACAAACTATTTGTTATGCCCATAAGCGGAGTTGAAACCAAATGTATACCAATTTAAAAAGGTAATATTGTCCTTTGTTAACTCGTACTAGTAGGTGTGTGAAATCACGAATAGCTTAGCTATAATATTTAACAAACTATTTGTATAATTTTAAGCCATTCGTCAAATTTTTCGAGTTATGTCTTCTAAACGTAAGTATTTCCGAAAATAATCTATATCAATATGGAATCGTATTTTTGTTCTATATCAATTGATACAAGTTGCTGTGTGGTACAGCTTTTAATTAAGATTTTATAACTCAATAACTATCTCGATCAAGGACAAAGTATCTTACGTGCAGCATCTTTATTTCTATAATGGCGATAGTGACAACCAGAAAATCTGATATTACAGCCTTTCAGCTTCTAAAAACCATCTTTCGTTTTTAAATGTATGACAAATTGATGAATTCTTGCAACATTTAAAAACGAAATATTTTTTCAAAAGTTTCTTTACATTTTTCCATGTGTGTTGGTATAAACACTATTACCGACATCGCTGTTATTTTAAGGCTTTGTGTTTTTTTTAATTAGCTAAAGTTTGCTGCGGTATATATTATAAATGCAAGTGTTTTAGAAACTTAATCACACACATTCTGGAAGGTATTTTCGATCTCTATTGATTAGTATTACCAACTATTTAATACTAAGTAGAAGTAAATTTTAATTAGTTCAAAACTTTTCACCAATTTTTTGAGATTTTTTCGATTTTTGAAAGTTTGCTGCTTAATAACTTTTTTCGTACAGTCTTTCGGAAAACAAACTATACCACGGTCGATTCGTATTTTTGTCCTCTTTTGATCGTATATAGCAGTATGTGTGCACGCGGAATAGTTTCCGAGATATAAGCGAAAAACCAAAGTTATTAATTTCAGCGATTTTTTAATTTTGAAAAGTTTGCCGCTTAATAACTCTTTTCGTACAGTCTTTCAGAAAACAAACTATACCACGATCGATTCGTACTTTTATCCTCTATCGATCATATATAGCGGTATATGTGCACGCGGAACAGTTTCCGAAATATAAGCAAAAAACTAAACTTATTAATTTCAGCGATTTTTTCAAATTTGAAAAGTTTGCCGCTTAATAACTTTTTTCGTACAGTCTTTCAGAAAACAAACTATACCACGATCGATTCGCATTTTTATCCTCTATCGATCGTATACAGTGGTATATGTGCACGCGGAATGGTTTCCGAGATATAAGCAAAATACTAAACTTATTAATTTCAGCGATTTTTTCAAATTTGAAAAGTTTGCCGCTTAATAACTTTTTTCGTACAGTCTTTCAGAAAACAAACTATACCACGATCGATTCGTATTTTTATCCTCTATCGATCGTATATAGCGGTATATGTGCACGCGGAATGGTTTCCGAGATATAAGCAAAAAACTAAACTTATTAATTTCAGCGATTTTTTCAAATTTGAAAAGTTTGCCGCTTAATAACTTTTTTCGTACAGTCTTTCAGAAAACAAACTATACCACGATCGATTCGTATTTTTATCCTCTATCGATCGTATATAGCGGTATATGTGCACGCGGAATGGTTTCCGAGATATAAGCAAAAAACTAAACTTATTAATTTCAGCGATTTTTTCAAATTTGAAAAGTTTGCCGCTTAATAACTTTTTTTGTACAGTCTTTCAGAAAACAAACTATACCACGATCGATTCGTATTTTTATCCTCTTTCGATCGCATATAGCGGTATATGTGCACGCTAAATAGTTTTCGAGATATAAGCGAGAAACTTAACATATATTTTTGAGCGATTTTTTTGTACAATTTAAAAGTTTGCTGGCTTATAACTTTTTTCTTACAGTCTTGCAAGAAACGATATATACCACGATCAAGTCGCATTTTAAGCCTCTATCGATTGGCGTCAGTCGCTATGATGCACGGCTTTTAGTTTTGTTTTTATAACTAAAAAACCATCACAATTAATGACTACATATTTTGGGTGTAGCTCCTTCATTTTTTAAATGGCGAAAGTGACAACCTAAAAATCTGATTCTGCAAGCTTAGAGCTTTTTATTTCTAATTTTTATTTCAAAATCTATTAAAAATTGACGAATTGTGACTGTTTCTAAAAGGTCTTATTTTTTGTCAAATTTTGTTTACATTTTTGTTATGAATAACAAGAATACTCCTTTTTTTACAACTCTGTAAAAAAAAGTTTGCCGTTTCTCAGAGTTTGTTATCTTCTCCTACGTAAAAATATTAACACAAATATTTATGCACGTATATTTTTGATAAAATTTACCAAGTTTGGGTTTTGTGATTAATATAAAGTTTTTGATTATAAATTACAAGGAAAAAATGGACAATTGCATAATATGTTTACAATCAACCAATATATTCTCCCGTATTAGCACAGATTCCAGTGAATGGATTGAAGGAAAGATGCAAAAAATAATTGAAAAACATTTATGGTGGTGGTATATGAAGCCATTGTCGCAAAACAACGGGATTGGTCGATGGATTTGTCGTCAGTGTTGGCAGGAAATATCCGCATTTCATAACTTTTACACTAAAGTGGAAACGGCACACAGATATTTTCAGCCAATTATGACGATACTGAAGCAAATTAAAAAAGAAAGACGAAAATCAACCAGCAGCGATTCCATTTTAGTAAAAGTACAGCGCAAAGGGAGACCACGAAAAGAAGATAAACATATTGACAAGTTAGAAAAAATAATGGAGGTTGAAAACGAAACTGAGTGCTGTGTTAGCTTAAATGAATGTAATACAAGTGATGAGTATACCAAAGAAAATTATTCCTATGAGGATACGAGTGTTAATGATTTCTATAATGAAAGAGTTGAAGAAAATAAAAATGACTGTAATGAAACGCAAAGCGAAAAATTAACACAGAAAACAAGAAATATCGTTAAGGCAAAACTATTAAAAGAGAAATCTATACAAAAACAATCAATAAAGCTCAAGAAAAGCACAAAACGCAAAACAGTTCATATTGATCAATTCTTCAAAGAATATCAGCATAATCTTGAATGTTGCATTTGTAACATACCTTTGTCAGATTTCCGTGCGCTAAAAGTTCACTGCCGTGATAAACACAACATTCAGGGTTATGCTATGTGTTGCGGCAAGAAATACTTTAAACGTTGCTTACTTGTTGATCACCTAAGAGTTCATTCAGATCCAAACTTTTTTAAATGTCAATCTTGCACAAAAACCTTTGCAACTCGTCGTGGCTTAGAAATGCATTTAGAGTCACATAAAGCACGTGAACGTAAATACAACTGTGAAGAATGTGGTAAATCCTATTTTAAGTTGCATGTCTTTGAACGTCACAAATTGACGCACGTACCAGAAGGCGACAGAAATTTTAAATGTTCACAATGTGATAAAAAATTTGCTTCCGATTACATTCGGCGTCAACACGAAGATACTACACATGCTAAGAAATACGCTAAGATTTGCGACATATGTGGAAAATCTTTTTGTCATAGCTATTCGTTTATACGCCATATGGAGGAACACGCTGGAGCTCCCCCACCTATGGAGACCTGTGGTATATGCGGTGTAAAATTAACAAATAAATACGGCCTTAGACAACATATGAAAATGCGTCATTTAAAGGAAAATCTTCAAGAGCAGGTCTGTCCGTATTGTTCAAGAGTTTCACCAAATCTCAATGCTCACCGAATGCATATTAAATATACTCATACTATGCAGCGCAAACATGCTTGTCATTTATGTGACAAGGCATTCAGACGTCCTCTAGAATTAAAAGAACATTTAAGTACTCATACCGGCGAGGCATTATATACTTGTCCGCATTGTCCCCGTACATTTATATCAAATGCCAATATGCACAAACATCGCAAAATTGCTCACCGCAAGGAATGGGAAGAAAGTCGTTTAAATAAGATAAATGGTAGTGTTGTCAAAGCGGAGTATATTTCCGAGGGCGATACAATTACCATTAAGAATAGTCCGGATTAAAACGGTCAATTATAAATTGTTAAAATAAATATTTGCGAAAAGAAATTATGATGTAGGAATAGATGACACAAACTTAAATTTCAATAAAATTTCTATTTTCTTTCTAATGAGTATAATAAAAAAATTTAAGTAAATTTTATTCTATAGACAATTTCTGATATGAATTCGCATTAGGAAAATTGAAACTTTCGAAAATATACGCCACTTTACTTCATTTGGATAGTATACAAAATATGTTTGTCTTTTTTTGTGAAATTATTGCGTTCTGAATGTGCAAAGAAATTAATTCACTCTTTTAAACTAATGAAGATTAATAAAAGAATGACCATACCTATAAAGAAAATAAAATTTACTTTTCATCATTTATTATTTTATTTATTAATAGTGTATATCACCAAACATAGTTCTATGCAAGAGTCAAAAAAATATAATACTATAAAATGTATGGGTTTACAATACCGTTGTTCTGTAATCCGAAATTTTAAACCGCCATTTGCATTTCTATCTTTGGATAAGGCTTATAATCGACGATTTCAAAATCTTCGAATTTAAAATCTTCAATATCGTTTACCTGTCTTTTGATAATTAGTTTAGGAAAGGGGCGAGGCTTACGTTGCAGTTGTTCTTTTAAAGGTTCAATGTGATTCTTGTAAACATGCGTATCTCCTGTAGTATGAATAAAATCTCCTGGCCTCAAATTAGTTAAGTGTGCAATCATATAGGTTAACAAAGCATACGATGCAATATTAAATGGGACTCCCAAACCCATGTCGGCACTGCGCTGGTAAAGTTGGCAAGATAATTCGCCATTTGCAACATAAAACTGCGCTAAACAGTGACATGGTGGCAAAGCCATTTGAGGTATATCCGTCGGATTCCAAGCTGACATTATCATACGCCTGTCGTTAGGATTTGTACGTATAGTATTTATAACCTCCTTGAGCTGATCTACCCCTTCATTTGTGTAATCATCGTGACATGTACGATATTTCGCACCAAAATGGCGCCATTGGAAACCATACACCGGGCCAAGATCACCCTCTTCACGTTCGGTAAAACCCAATTTGTCCAAAAAACTGCGATCACTATTACCATCCCAAATATGTATATTTTTCTCTTGCAAAATTTTGGCATCGGTGCAGCCATGAACAAACCATAATAGTTCTTCAGCAACCGCACGCCAGAAAACCCGTTTAGTAGTCAGCAAAGGAAAGCAGTTTCGCATGTTAAAACGCATTTGGGCACCAAATATCGATACGGTACCCACTCCAGTACGATCACTGCGTTCAATGCCTGCAGAACGAGGAAAAATTAAAACCAGTTAATTTATGTATTTCTCAAAAGTAGATCAGCAACCTTTCTTAATTATTTTATCTATCAAGTTTAAATATTGCTGCTCATCTTCATTTTCAACATCGCTAGAGGCGCTGTCAGACGGCTCTTTGCTTTTTATTACATTGGCTAAATTTTTAACTATTTGTGTCACTTGAGACATGTTTTTTTAAACTATAATTTCGTTTACTAATGAATTTTGTTGTTAAATTGGAACTCAAGATTATGATGAGAAAATACCCGCCAATTTTTGGAAAATGTGAATAAATTGAATGTCAAAATTACAATTTCTTTTTAATGGTTGCTAAAAAAATGTATTTGTTAGCTGTAAGTCTGCTACTGATTTTTAATTAGTATTTAAGAACAAACAACTATATACCAAATCTTCAGAGGCCCACAACTCGAAAATATGGGAGAGAGCCCACTTTTTTAGAATTGAGCACTCAAGCAAACAGTTTTAAAATCTACTAAAATGAGTTAAGCAGCTACCAAGCTCCTTTTAAGAGACCGAAAAAATGTTTGTTACGCACGGCTTTTTTGAAAAATGTAAGAGGAAAAGCTAAACAACCAAATAAAGAAATTTTTAAGTCAATTTCAGTTAAAGAACAGGAAATTGAAAAAAATAACAAAACACTTTTTTATATTTTTGTTTTTTGAAACATTGTTTTTTAATTTCATTATGACAAAAAAATTTTTTCAATTGTTAATTAATTTTGTTATTTTGCTTATATATTAATTTTGTTTCCTGAAGAAGGTACGCAGAAAGTACCGAAATATTGAAATAAAATATTAATAAAAAAATATAAGGACCCAAAGCTTAATAAAATAGAAAATAATTTAAAAATATTATTCTCTTTTCATAGCAAGAGAAATGTTTGCTTGCGATGCTGTCAAATGTTTTTGTTGTGTACTCATAACCTAGAGTTATGAGATAAATTTGTATCAGGTATAGACGTTGGTTAAGAACACCGCTGGGTAATATGTCTTAAGTCTTTGTATTCACAAATTTAATGGCTCTGGCATCTTTGTTATTGTTTGAATTTAAAATATTTCTTTGACATTTTTTCTGTTTGTTTTGATTACTGTTTTCTCCAGAATTTGAAGTTGAATTTATAAGCAACAAATCATTGTATTATTTTCTAATAAGTAAGGATTCACTTATTTTAGGTGCTTTTCGTAGATTGTAATGAATTCTATTTAGATGTGCGGAAATGAATATAAAGATCATCGACTAAGATAAAATACAAATTACAGGTGTTTTTACAATTAAAAAAAATCGATAAAAACAGAAAGTGATCAATGAAATAAAAATGGGAGCGGAACATTCCCAACAAAGAGCTGACGCGGATGGTAGAGAAATATTTGAGTCAACTGACGGAAGGAGTCTAACTCATTCAAGTTCAACAGGCTCGAGAACTGCGACATCTTCAAAAAGTACAGGAGCTATTAAGAAACGTACATTGCTCAGACACTCAACTGTACCAAGCAGCAGCACCACAAATATGTTAAAACAAAATGACCCGGTGCCATCGCCGACTACTTCAGAAATGAGTCGACCATCATCCCCACCCTTAAGTGTATGTTCTGATTTACCTTATGTATCATATACTACTGACCGCCCCATAGGCGATTCCCCTAAGATAAGAGGTAAATCAGCAAATAGCTTAACTGGTTTATCAACGCAGCGTAACTCTTTAGTTATAAGGCGTTCCCAGACTGGGGCCAAGCCTAAAAGACCGCAGTCGACTGTTGGCAGTCATAGTATCGTAATAGTCAAGCCAGGCATCAAGGATGCGAACGAAGAAATTGAAACTGAATTGCAACAACTACAGAGTATACCGCAATTTTTGCCCGTGCTTAGGGAATCTATTAATTCGGCTACATTCACCAAAGATGCAGAATGCTTAGAACGTCTACAAATTCAACCGCACTTGCAAAACATTTGCAACCGGATGCAAACTTATCTAAATATGTGTGCCAAAGAAGTGGCTCAAGAGCAATCGCATCTGGTTGAACGTACCAAGGTTGTAAGTAATTCAATAACTACATTGTTTGCTTCCTTTGTTGATATGCAAAAGTCATACGCCGCCTATGCAGAGCAATTTAATAAAGTACGCTTGATCTCCCAACAACTAAGTCGTTGCAATTCCCTGCTTAACGATAATATAGCCAGTTTGGAAGCTATTAATAATTTTTTAGACGTTGAAGATCGTTTAGAACCATTTGTTTGGCGCACCGATGATAACAAGTTACGAGGTGAGGCAGAAGGTGCAGCAGTTGCTGCTGCTTGCCAGTCCTCTGGAGCAATTCGGTTAAGAAGATTGTAGTTGAAAAGCAGATCGTTTTAAAATACATAGATTCTAATAAGTTTGTGCATATTATTGTTTAAATTATTATTTTATTTTCTAATTAATCTTATTAATAAATTGTTAAAAAAAAAAAGTTTAATTATAAAAAATATCGGCAATGAAAAGATTAACTTTCCTATAGTAAATTTGAAAAAAAAAAATACATTGTATTATTAAGTTAATTGTTTTGTATTCTGTTTCTATTTGATAATTCTCTTCAAAAAAAATCTACATTACATTTTATAGTCAATTAAAGATACACATTTTGTACACGTGAGGTCTTAAGTTTACTAAAACAGAGATTGTAGCCGTTTCTTGTCATTCACATCTCTTTCGTGTTGTTCCTTTTCGATTGCTTTTAGTTCTTTGTAAATTGCTGTCTTCAGCGAAGGATCTAATTCTGCTGCTTTAAGAAAATCTTCACGTGCTTCCTGAGGATTCCAGGCACCAAAATGGGCTTTCGCCCTTCGATATATTGCTTTTACATTATCAGGATCTAATTGTAAAACTTCGTTGCAATGCTCAATGACTGCATAGTAATCTTCTGACAGGAGGCGACACTGCGCATAGTTTAATAAAACTGGAACTTTGAGTTTAGCCAAGTCATTCCATTCAACATCATGAGGTTTTTCTCTAGAATTTTTCGTTTAAATTTGAATCAGTTGACTTAAATCTTAGACTCACTTTAGCATTAACTGCTCTATTAATCCAACAGCTGTGCGATAACATTCCTCAGCGTTAACAAACTGACTTTGCTTGTAGAACTCGTTTCCTTCTTTTTTAAGTTTCAGAGAAGTGTTGAGTTTTTCCTCATCGGTCATTTGCCAAGTATCTTTTTTGTAATCTTCTGGCATTTCTATGGAGAACAATTCAATTGTAAATTCCAAGTCGCAAGGATTTGCGAGTAAATCATCTAGATCCTGATAACCTAAACCTTCGCTTTGCAATGTCATTCCGCAGCAATGACGCCGCTCTTCGACTTTTTTCCCCACCTCTCGCAATGTTTTTGAAATAAAAGGATATTGAGAAACGAACTGAAATTTCAATAAAATTCTTTCATGTAATAACATGTAAGTGAAGAAAAAAAGCCTTGCGTTCTACCTTTTTGTTTACTTTAAATTTGGCCACCTCATTCAAAGCCATTTTTTGTACTATTACCTCCCACACTTCTAATTTAAATTTCTTTCCCAATACTAATTCCATGGGTCTACCAAGCACACGGCTGTCATCCAAAAGTGTTCCATCAAGCTTTCGGGTCTGAAAATTAAATTTGACCTTCAACAGCCAACCAGTTTTATCCAATTATTGATTTTTTATATACACATTTCAATAATCTGGCTTACTCTGGTTCCTTCTTGTAGAGGAATAAATTGTTTGCCAGGATATATTGTTTTCTTTTCTATCATAGCATTTTGTATGCCAGCATCCATCATGGAATATTTGTTTAAAAAAAGAACAATTGTAGGAAAATAAAGGTAAATTCAATCAGAGCCTAAGTTAAAACTCCTTAAATTAGACAGCTGTTTTCCTCAAATATGTGAAAAAATATAAATAAAGCTGAAGTTGGCTGTATTGAACTTTGTAACACCCGATTTATAGATGGCGTTTTTAAATTTTCTTTTAACGTTGCAGCGAGTTTACCGGGCGTTTTAATCATGAAATTTTTATAATTTATTACTGTTGTTTTTTTTTCAATAATTTACTTTAATTGTGCTTGATTCCTTCAAATATAAATATTCTACGATCAATGTGCTACCCTAAGTATTTTACAGAATCGCTTTGAGGAATGCAACAATTATTGAGAGATGAGTAAACGTAACGTGTAGATTTTTTGTGTTAACTTTTTTTTTCACTTATGTAACCAATTTCATTGAGTTCTCCTTGAACCTGAGTTAAGGCGTATTTCGGATCAGTGTTTGAGGCAAGGATTGCAGTATCATCAGCATAGGTTGCAATTAAAATATCATTTTTGACTTGCATGTCAGATGTAAAAATTTTATATAAAACTGACGCCAATACACTGCCTTGAGGAACACCAGTTTGAATATTATAAATTGCTGAAAATTCATAATTCACTTTAACATAAGTCCTATCATTAAGATATGATTTTAGCATGAGGTAGAAATAGGTTGGAAGTAATGTTTTTAGCTTATATAAAAAATTATTATGCCAGGCTTTATCAAAGGCTTGCTGTACATAAAAAAATACACCTGAACAATATTTTTTGTTTTCTAAAGAATCTCGCACTAAATTTACTATACGATGACACTGCTCGGGTGTGCCATGGTTAGGTCTGAATACAAATTGGTATTCTGGTATGATGTGAAGTTTTTCGAGCAATGGGAACATTTTTCTTAGAAATATTTTTTCAAAAATATTAGAGAACATGACTAGTAAGCCATTACTACTTCTGCACATTTCCACTGCGAGGAAAAGTGGTTCAGTCTTAGAATTGAGTTATATATCAATGTCAGAAATGTTGCAGCTGTTTTTTTTGAGGGCCTGATTTACTTTACCGTCAATGCAATCGTGCCTGGAGACTTCTTATGATTCAATTTAGATATTTCATCTCGAACGTCCTGAGGTAAAATATGTTTAATCGGCCAATTCATTGGAAAAGGGCTTATTAAAAAGTTTTCTATTTCTTTCATGTATGGAGTGTGAGTTATATCATGGGTTTGGAAGGTTTTATGTAAATGTAAAAGAATCGATAATATCGATGGTTTTATTTTTGGCTGACTATCGATAGTTTTTTTTCCGATAGCTACAGTATTGGATAGCGATAGTTGCCGGAATTACCACTTAAAATATTCGATAATTTTTTTAAAAACTATTCTATTGATAGTTATTAAGCAAACTATCGAAACTACCGATTGTGTCGACTATCAATAGTTTTGCAGCTCTAATGCTTCGGCCTTGCTTTTATTCGTCTTGCATCTTACACCATTTCGGACTTTTTAAATATCTTGTAGCCTTCCATAAAGAATATTCATCTTCTTTCAAAGCACTTAGATTTCGAACGAAATTTGAAATTTGTTCATTTTTTATCTCTGACAACAGATGTTTAAGATATTTCCCAGCTTTTTTTAGGATGCGTTTGTCATTAGGAGTTCTGCTTCTTTTATTTTCTTGTCATGTTACTGATTTTTTAAGTTATATAAAACTGACTTTGGACATTTAATTCTGCTGGTATCTAAAATTTACTGTTATCTTTAGAATTTATTACAACTAATAACGAACCTAAGCCAAAAATGAAAAATAAAAATAATAATTGAACATAATAACAATATACAGGCATGTCACAGAACTCAATTCCGATCGGAAGTGGTTTCAATTCCGCAAATTGGTTCTTTAGAAAACGAAAAATTTTTTCGGAATGAAACCACTTTTGAATTTCAAAGTGGAATTTAATTTCCTTGAAATTTTGTTATTTGCGGTTTTCAAATTTACTTTTATTATGTGTCCTTATTTAGATTCGCTTTGTTATTTACTTATTGGAATATTTACAATATTGCCACATTTAAATAAAAATGTGAAGCTTAAGCACTTTTTAAAAATAAGCGAAATCGATCGGAATCTGAAGAAGGTAAAACAAAATCAATCGGAATTGTTAATACGGAATTCAAACCATTCCGATCGGAATTTGTGACATGCCTGATAAAAAAAAATTTAAAATTAAAACAAATGATTAAAAAGTAATATATTCTTCATCAATGTGCTTTAAATAAAACTTTAACTACACACAGAAAACAGATAGGCATAAATTCGATTGGTATGTTCTAGATTTAATTACTAATATAATAATTTGATTTTTAATATTAATAATTAATAACTTTGATTTATTTTTTACATTAAAAGCCAACAAATGATATTTGTCTCCAAATGTTGGTTGTAACACCTCTTAAAAAAGTTAACCTGATCGAATGTATGTTTACTAAAATCTATTCTATTAAATAGAAGATGCAACTAAACTTATTTAGCATATTATTACTGAAAACCAAATTTTGGTAGTTAGAATCATAAAAATCGATTATGTCGTCTAAAATCGAAAAATATTTGACATAATAAAAAGGAATTTGTACAAATCATACAAAAAATAATCATTATTTTAGAATAAAAATACAAGATATATTGTTAGTGGTAAAAAGTTCTCCAATATTGTTGAAAGGTAAGTCTAAAAACAACCTCACAAAGACATTTGTAAATTAAAAAAATTCTTAAATGTTTAATACACTTCGCTACAGCAAGACGTGCGGTATGGGATGAAAATTTGAATAAACTATGTGGAGGAGAAGAATCATGATGTAGAAAGGAGTAGGCTGAAATCGATGGCTCGAGTTATGAAATGTAATTTGTAATCTTATTCCTATAATTTACTTTTAAAATAAAAATAAATATTAAAATATTTTATTGTTTTATTTAATTCATAATAATATTTTATAATCACCCAAGAATAATTTTTTAAAATAGTTGTGAGTGCTTATTCATTCAGTTATTACAATCGAATTCAAGATAATAAACACAACCGACAAAATTCGATTGCCAAAAAATTCGGTTCTTATAACGAATTTCTTTTCTCTGTGTTAATGAAATAAAGCAGTTTGAAAAATAAGCTGAAAAACAGCCCCACCACATAAAAATATTCGTGGACATAAGAAAAAGAAATAAACCTTTCGCAGTGTTCGTTACACATGATAAATTTCGTTTGGCTTATTATTTGTGTGACTCTTCATATGTGTAAAATGTGTTTTATTTCTAAAGTCGAATATTCTTAACAAAAAATTTGTTGTTCGTCCGAAATATCTTTGCAGCATTATCAATTTAAAACTTCAATAACTTTTATATATTGAATTATTTGTTTTATTTATTAGTTTTAATTTGCGGCTACATTACAATAACTTAGAAAAAAATCTTTAACATACTTTTGTCCTCCATAAAATGTTTAAATTTCAATTATAAATTCCATCAAATTTTATATCTATTTTTTAATTTTCTTTTAATTTGTCCAAATTTCAACACACGTTTACAAGGCGAATAAATTATAAGGTGGTAGCCATGGCGAAATAATACAATGTGGACGCAATGGCGAATTCATTAGTTTTCGCCATATGTGCTAAATTTCAAACACCATATAAAAAAAATTATACAGTGGAGGCTCGAAAAAGTTAAGTAGTTTGTTTTCGGGGTGATTAACTTTTCCGAAATCTTAACTTTTCCGTAGTATGAAAACTGCATATGGTTATATGTAAAACAAATATATTTTTTCATTGTTTATTTAGTTTCAAACTGGAATTATACATAAGTATATATATGTACATATGTATATACTGTTTTATATATATTATTATTACTTATTATATATTATGTACATACTTTTTAACACTACGATTAGTTGGTATTTTTGCGGCAAAATAATCAGTAACTTTATTTTGATGGAGCTTTTTATCTGAATGCCATTTTACGATATCGGATCGTAGCTGGAAGAACTGTGAAATATGTTTGTCGCAGAATTTCGCATTGTACTCATTCCATTTGATCAAGGTATTAACTGCGCATATTGCATCATGATATGGCACGAACTCTGAAGCTTCGGCCACATTGTCATCCTTTTGATCCGTGCCTGTGTCCGATTCATTATCATCAAGATTATCGGCATTCCACGCATTAATATCTTCTCTTGATAGAATACAGTCAGGTGCAAGTGTCGTCAATAACTGTTGATTTTCTTCGAGTTGACGATTATAAAAAGGATTAGAAGGAAATAGCACTGATAAAGGTATATCGTCCTCGTTATCATATTGAAAAGTATCCCAATTCAGTAACTTATGCCATGCTTTTTGTAAAACGCTTTGAGAGCACTCATCCCATGCTATTTTCAATAGCAAAATCGCACTACGAAGATCGTGTTTCTTCAATAATTCGTTAATCGGTAAACTCTTTTGTGCCACAATAGATGCCAATAACTGATTACGATAGCAAAGCTTTGTGACTTTTATTGGATTTTGGTCCATTGGTTGAATTGCTGCTGTGGCATTTGGTGGAAAAAGCATGCAAATAATGTTCCCGTCATCAGAGCGAAGCTCTTCAATGGGCAAATGCGCTGTACAATTATCCAGTAATAAAATGGCCTTTGAAGGCAAGTTGTTTTTAAAGCTAAAGCGACGTACCTATTGAAACAAATGAAAAAATATTTAATTTTTTAATAAGTTAAGGCAAAAAAAATATTTCTTACTTCTTTTACAAACTTTTCATGAAACCACGTGTAAAAAATTTTAGAAGTCATCCAGGCATTTGCTGAATGATCGTAATCCAGTGGATTTTTAAAGTTCGAAAAGCATCTCGGCTTTGCCGCCTTCCCTATTACAAGCGGTTTAAGTTTGTGTGATCCTTCTGCATTAGCGCATAACATAAAAGTTATTCTATCTTTGCGTATTTTTCGGCCTGGTGCAGTTTTTTCACAAATAGAAACATAGGTTTTATCAGGAATGCATCGAAAAAAGAGGCCGGACTCATCAGCGTTGTACAGTTGCTCATTTGTGATCTCCATTTCTTGCATCTTTGCCCGCAAAGCATTAACAAATGGTCCGATTGCTGACATGTCGCTAGATAAAATTTCACCACAGACCTTAAGAATACGTATTCCATACCGACGCTTGAATTTTGTAAACCAGCCTTGACTTGCCCTAAAGTCATCTCTATTTTTATCTGGATAAATTTGCTCAAAAAGTTCTTTAGCCTTAGCTTTTAAAATGCGACCACTTATTGGACAGTTCCTTTCGCGTTGATCTAAAAACCATTTGTATAGTTGCTTCTCCAAATCGATGTATTCTGCCTTATGTAGAGTTTTTGATTTAACTTCTTCATACGTATTTGACACTGCTGCATAAATGTTTGCTTTATTTTTTTTAATTTTCGAAATTGCTGCTGCAGAAATCTGGAAATCCTTGGCCACTCGATTAGCCAGAACACCTTCATTTAATTTTTTTAAATCTTGCATTTTTCGGCGACTGACAACCTTTTTTGTTTCTTTACTGTTAACATTTTTGCGATCAAAACAATGCTAATTCCACGACTATTTTTCTTTAACTAATAAGAGCAAAAGAACAAAATAGTATTTTCAAAAATTATAACGGTAACTATATGCAGTTTTTTGCTACGCATGCATACATATGTACGTATTGTTGATTGAAATGTGAGAAGTAAAAATGATCTTGGAAACAGAAAACAATATTAAAAACAATTGTCTCAAAAAAGTTAAGAATCACTTAACTTTTTAGAGTCACGCGTGGTCAATAAAAGCTGCTTAACTTTTCCATATACTTAACTTTTCTGTGACTTAACTTTTTCGAGCCTCCACTGTACATATTTTTTATATATTGAGTTTAACATTTAGCGTTTACGGCGAAATTTATAAATTCGCCTTCGAGACCACCTGTATTATTTCATTATGGTGGTAGCCAAGGCGAATCAATTATAAGGTGGTAGCCATGGCGAAATAATACAGGTGGTCTCGATGGCGAATTTATCACTTTTGCCGTAAACGCTAAATGTCAAACTCCATACATAAAAAATGTGTAGATATTTTTTTTATATGGTGTTTGACATTTCACGTTTGGGGCGAAAATTATGAATTCGCCATTGCGACTACCTAGTAGCCATGGTGCTAGCGATGGCGAATTCATTGATTTTCGATTTTTTTATGTGTAGTTTGACATTTGAGCTTACGGCGAAAATAAATAAATTCAAATAGTATACAGTTTTTTTATATATGGAGTTTGACAGTTAGACTACCGCGAAAATCAATGAATTCGCCATCGCTACCACCTTATAATTGATTCGCCTTGCACGTTTATATGTTGACATGTCATAGTGTCCGCGGAAATAATGACTATAGACTTTATGTCACACTCGCTTTATAAACTTCATAATGTCCATGGACATTTTTTATTATGGACATAGTGTCACTTATGAAGTGTCATAATGTCCGCACTTAACACAGCAATGGCTTCGCGTACCAAAGATTTCCTGCATAGTTGGCCTTTATAAAAACATTACATCTTTCTTACATAGTATACCATTAAATATACCTATAATTTCCATAAGCGTTATGACTACGTTAATGGACATTATGTCTGTGGACGTTATGACATGCCACCTTTTACATGCTTTAAGTCACAATTAACCATAAATTTCTAAATTTTACAATTTCCAAATAAATCAAAAACGAAACAAATTTCTTTATCTTTTCACACAAAATATTATTGTGTTCTATACTAATGAAACATTAAAATAAATATTTGTAAATACATTGCTATTATCACAAATTTTTCTTTTTGTCTAAAATTTGCTATTGATCTTCTAAAATTATGTAAAATATCAAGTAATTGATATGTTTTTTAAAATTGAATAAAAAAATATAATTATAATGAAAAAAAGAAACAAATAACAAAAATATATGTTAATTCACTCAATTTATAAATATGACTTTACGCTAAAAGTGTTGTTAGACCGAATTTATTACTAATGGGCTGTTGTAGGGGAGACTTAAGCTCTTCAACAATAATTGTGCCATTTTCGTCTACTGTATGATTAAGCAAAAGGTTTTCCACCTGCTCATCCGATAATATTTCTTTTGGTTCAGATCTAAATAGAAAAAAAATTGCAAAATAAATTTATTCAGTTTGTAACAATAATTAAAAATTATTCATATTTTAAATCAGTCCCGGCTTTTAAATATGATTTTTAACGTGCTATTTATATACACGGTTTTTTTCAATGTTAAGTTAAAAAAAAGTAATATAAAATTAGAAAGGTGGAATCACATCACAATAAAAAAAATGCATACAAATTGTTATTCGTGTCTTAAAGTTAATTTAACAAATCACATGTAACGGTCACAGTGGGGAATTGACAAAAATATCAATTTTCCTAATTATTTACCATAAAAAACTGTGCTACAGATATGGATTATCGCGTCCAGATTAAGAGATATATCCAAGTGCAGAAAGCGTGTGCGTTTTCTTCTTTAATTATTTAACTATTTGTTATTAATAAATTATTTTTATAAACAGTAATAAAAGAAAAAAATTAAAAGTGTGATTACTTTTAATAAATCCATATATATTTTCTTATTTTTTAATTCCCTATCGCCCCATATATTTATTTTTTTTTTCATTCGAGTTACTTTATTGTCCCAAATGACATGAACAATTAGAGGTGGGTGTGGTGTTTTGCCTGCTGCCTCGAAGGACAGTAATTTCTGAACTGATTTTGAAAATATTTTCTTTTCTTGTTTTAAAAACAGTCCTCATGTGTATTATGAGCAGTAAAGGGCTCCCAATAGAACAAAGTAATGCAAAATTAAGTTTAACAAATAAAGGGTGTCCCCATAGGTGACGTAAATTGACCTATATGGGCGCATCTTTTTTTATCTTATAGACAAACAAATATAAATTGATCAGAATGTCGATTACTATGATCGTTAGAATAACAATAATATTTAAAATTACAAATTAAAGAGTGCCCCAATAGTTCATTTAATTTGATGTATATACAGTATTGGGCAAAACCTAAGAAACGTTCTCCAATATTAGCTTCTGAGTCAAATTATGTTTAAACGAACATATTTCAATTTAATGTTTTAATGCAGTTTTATTAGTTTCTGTGTCATACAATATTACAAAAAAAAAAAATTTGTAATTATCTCTCACCTAACTGTTCTTTTAGTACAACAACAAAAATTACTCAAAAATTCATTGGGCAAAACCTAAGAAACTTTTAATATTTTGTATAATAACCCTTATTTTTTATTACTGCGGCGCACCGACGCGGCATAGATTTGATTAAATTATCAATTATTTTTGGATCTATGCGTATCCATTCATCTTCCAGACACGAAAATAAATCGTCTCTGTTGGAGAATCGTTTCGATCCAACATTCCTCTTCAATATGGAAAATAAATTTTCAATTGGGTTCAAATCGGGCGATTGGCCGGCCAATCAAGCAATTGAATCCCTTTCGATTGTATCCAGTCCTTTACCAACTTCGATGAGTGTTTCGGATCGTTATCATGTTGAAACACCCATCGAAGTGGCATATTCCACTCGGCATATGGCAACATCTTATTTTCTAAAATGTCCCTATACACAAATCTGTCCATTTTGGTAGAAATTCTGTGGAACGGCCCTAGACCATGACCTGAAAAACACGTCCACACCATCACATTGCCACCCCCATGCTTGCCAGTTTTTTTACAATATCGGGGTTTAAGCCTTTCACCAGTATTGCGTCTCACACGACATATGCCATCCGAGTTGAACAAATTAAATTTGCTTTCGTCGCTAAAGAGCACACTTTTCCACTTTTTAACTGGCCAATCAAGATATTTTTTTGCAAATTCGAGCCTCAAAAATCAGGCATTAATGGTTGACTTGTAAGCTTAAAAATACTTACCGTTTTTTTGCGTGACGTTTTGTAAGAAGAGGTTTTTTGGAAGCTTTATAACTTTTCAATCCAGCCTCTCTCGCCCGTCTGCGGACTGTGCTGGCATCACAACCTAAGCCTAATTCTGACACAATTTTTTTTGAGGAGATGAAGGGGTTTTTTATTATTTTCTTGATATTTCTATCATCACGAACTGATGTTTTACGAGGTCTTCCTCCAGGATTAATATTGAGTACAGTTCCTTTATCTTTATAAAGGTTTATCCATTTGGAAACCATTGATTTGCTTACTTTTAACAAATTTGCAATTTCAGCTTGTGATTTGCCTGCATTATAATGCGTTATAGCATTCAATTTAAATGCGTCACAATATTTTTTACGTTGCATTTTATTTTAATTTTAAATGCGAAATTTATTCGTTACACGCTTTTAAATGCATACTAGATCACTTTTTCATAAGAAATCATCGAAAAAAATAAGAAGTTACCGTTATCTTAAAAAAAAAACAAATTTATTGTACAAAAGCAAAAAGTTTCTTAGGTTTTGCCCAATGAATTTTTGAGTAATTTTTGTTGTTGTACTAAAAGAACCGTTAGGTGAGAGATAATTACAAATTTTTTTTTTTGTAATATTGTATGACACAGAAACTAATAAAACTGCATTAAAACATTGAATTGAAATATGTTCGTTTAAACATAATTTGACTCAGAAGCTAATATTGGACAACGTTTCTTAGGTTTTGCCCAATACTGTATATGGCCATACTATTGAACAGTTGTAGACGCACGGTTGAAGTTTACAAAGTACCTGTATTGTTTAGTCGGCTATAACAGCAAGTACAAAATTTAGATTTGGAAGTTAAAGGGTGTCCCAATTGTTAGTGTATCTGATATATGCGGTCAAACTTTAGAACCGTTATAGACTGATAGCTGAAATTTACAAGCAACCTGTTTAGCAAAGTTCAGTATAACAACAAGCTGACAATTTGAATTTAGAAGTTGAAGGGTGTTCCAATAATTAATGTTATTTGACCTGTATGGCCCTATCGTTTTGAAGTCGGTTCTTATGCAAGAATTATGTTATATAGATTCCGAAAGCTTGTTTCTCTAATTTTATTATTTATGTACCCTTTTTAAACAACTATTAATTATTCATGAGAAATTTCTAACAGCAAAATATTCTTGTTTTACACAGCGTTAGCTAGAGTAATTATTTATATTTTTATTTTATATTATAAAGAACATTATTAAATTTAGATTAACCTGTGTAAAATAGTATTACTACAATATTCTCATGAAGAAATTTTCTCATTTTTTGGCGGCACTTTCATTGCATTTAATTAAATTCCGAATTATCGTTGAGGATAGAGTTTTCATCGCCTCTAATCTCTTTTTAATACCCCTATAATGTCTGTCTGTCACACGCCTCTGTTATAGCGAACCGTAATATCTTGGCAGCTACAACAGTAAATAAGAAAATTAAATTAAAAATTAAAGGGTTTCCTAATAGAAATGTGAATTATATATACATACATATGTTTTATCTTTTAAACCGCTATTGGCAGATACTTAAAATAAACAGTAGTAGCACTATGTCGGTTATAACAAACATTAAGAAAATAAAATTTAAAGGGTGTCCCCATAGAGACTGATTTTTACGCATTTAGCTTTATCATTTCAAGCTTAATTGGCAGACACTTGAAATCTTCACCGAGAAGGTAGCTACAGCAAAAAGTATATAAATTAAAGGGTGTCCCTAGAGAGAAGCGATTTTAATGTGTTTGCTCCTATCTGGTGACCTCTCATTGTATCGCTATATCTGTATCACAACAAGTATGAAAACAGCATTAAAAATTAAAGGGTTCCCCACACACATATTTTTTTTTTAACTTCAACAGGAAAACTTGAAAATTACAAAAATTATGTTAAACTTAGAGGGTCACCCATGATTTTGATCTACTATTTTGTGTTAATTCGTCAAAGGCCCATTTTAAGTTTTCGACAACAAAATATGGAATATTAAAGGGTAGCCCATATATAAAATGGAAACTTTCGTATGTGATCCCTAATTTTACCTGGCCGATTTATTTATCTATGAAGCATAAGTGCAGGATAGACACCTCCTTCAAACTTTATTTTTGGCAAGTTTTAAGAACTTCTCTGAATAAAAAAATAACATTGTTTGATAATCTGTTTACTTAGACGTATGAAGTGTCCTAAAAAAATGGCGACCGATCTCTTATTTTTCACTTGTGCCGAACGTTCTGTGACAAGCGCTGCTTTAACCATGAATCAAGAAAACAAGATTGCGCATTCAGCCGTTCAAACAATTTTTTACTGCGCATCTACGTCGTCATAGAATGAGGGTTTGTTGTAAAAAAGTGTAAGACATTTTTGGGTCTCTTACTTTAATTCTGTATACTTCTTATACACAAATGTAGTTTGTTAAAAAAAAAATATTCTATGTCTACGTCACTCAAAACAGAGAATGCTATACAACAAACTAACGGACCTGCTTGTTGTCTTGATCATGGTCATCAACTGGCACTAACGTAACAACACAATATGTGCAAATAAAGTTTTCACGAATAAATTACGAAAATAGTTAACGAAAACATAAACGAGATTTAGAGAAAAATAGCACGAATAAACATCAGCTTATTAAGATGTAATAGTAAAACTGATTAGACACCGATAAGAAACATGCATAAATAGAAGAAGCGAAATAGAATTGTGTATAAAAATAGTAAAAAGAATAGATAAAGAAAGACTTATTAGAAAACGAAGCAACGACTGATTTAAAATATGATATTTCAAACAATTAAAACTAGAAACTAAGAATTTTAAAATAAGAGAGAATAAAAATACATAATTATTAATTACTACAGCAGCCAATTGTAAGTACTTGCCTTTGTAAAAAGAAGTACACATTCACAAAGAGAATAAAATTTTTTAGATATAGTTTCGTATCTTAAAAATATTTAGATGGTGTAAGTGTAAAGAGATATAGATAAAATTGTAAAAAATACTTAATTATTGATTTTTGTTCAAATTACTGATTATTTTAATTTTGTAAAGTGATTTTGTAAAGCGCCAAATAATCCAGTCTTTTTGTGCAAAGCTCTACTATGATTATTGGTATGATTGTTAGAAATGCTAGAGTTTGTGAAAGTGCTTTTTTGATTTTTGTTATTAAACAAGTCATGCGTTGTTGTTGTTGTTGTTGATGGGTCTACTGACCTTGTGAAAAATAGGAAATCACTAGTTGATGAGGTTGAAGATGTGGATGTATGGCCACCACCAGCACCACTACTACTACCCATCGCACTACCACCAACAATTACATTTGTGGAGCCATTACTAATTTCGCTATTCATTTCTGACTCACTATTGCGACGCTCTAAGGTACGACCGACTTTTTGAAAGCCAAACGAAAAGACATCTTTAACCCTATCACTGGCATCAATAAGGAGATCTAGTGACTGGCGACGACCACTAACTTTAAGACTATTAGAGCGTGATAGCCATTGGGTTAATGATTGCTTTGTACTCAGCTGATCTTCTTGGAATATCGTAGTACAGGTAACTTTACGTTTAGGCTCGTCCGATGATGAAGATGATGAGTGGTGGGATTGTACCTCTTCGCCTTGACCATCTGCATGATCGTGAAGTAAACTTTGATTGGAATAGCTAGAGCTAGTGCTCTCAGAGTGCGATAAACGTATTTCGGTCCACTGTTCTATGTCATTATCATCATTTTCGCCTGTACCACTTCTACCGCCGCCGCCACCACTGCCACTACCTCCCTTACCAGTGCTAGAGCTATTATCGTTTGTCAGATTTTGTCCACTACCCATAGAGGTTTTGATCTCGTAGGGACCATGCATTTGTGCCTGGGTAAATAAATTATCACTTGTGTTACTAGTACTTGCCGACTTATGCATTCCGCTAGCAATTTTTTGTGGAAACGTTAAGACCGTATCGAAATCGTGCAACAAATGTGGACATTCATGTTCATCCGGATGTCTTTGTCGTATCGGGCTGGAATTTGTAGACAATTTATCGGGCATCTCGAGATATTCATCAGATGTATCTATATCACAGGGAAATTGTGAATAACTACTGCTACCCATTGGCGAGGAATAATTCGAGGACGAATTATCGACTTCCACCTGTCGCAACATCGTTTCATAATTCATTAAATCCTTTTGTTTTTGCTGACGTTGGCGGTGAATTTCTTCGGAAATTTTTTCTAGATTTTTTAAAGCTTCATTATACGTCATTTTAGCTTCAGCTACTCGACCCTCCAGATTATTGATTTTCTCTTTTTGCGTCTTCAATATACCATTGTAATTGGCTCGTGTTTCATAGTACGGCCTAGAAAGAATGCATTCTTTCAATTACACATGTTGAAATTAAATTTGAATTAAATATATTAAAGTATTTATTTAAAGTTTACTTACAAATTATTTAAATCATGTTGATAAGCCAATAAATTAAGTAAAAGTAAATTTCGTCTAATATTAAAACTAAAAAAAATAAAAAAATAATAAAAATATAAAAATAAAAATCAAATGAAACAAATTAAAATTAAAAACTTAATTTTTATTGAATTATTATTTGAACTGTGAATATTATAAATGAATAGAAATTATTTTGGCTTAAGTTCATTTATTTTTTAATTTCTAAAAATCTTTTTTAGAAAGAAAATTTATTTTACAAATGTATGCGGACGTTTTCCAAAGAAAACAAGAAATACGTTGGTTTGTGTGTAAATTTCGTCTAACCAAATTAATGTTGATATGAGTTATGAGTATTCTCGTATTCTTATTTACAAAGTTAGTTGGTTAAATAGATGATGTTTATAAAATACACAACTAAAGTAGATAGATGCGAAGAATGCTGATGAAGATCGTAGCGGTCCAGAAAGTGCAGCATTTCATTCTGCTAGCGTCTAATTTTTCTTGTTTTCTTTGTAAAACGTCCGCATACATTTGTAAAAATTAATTTTCTTTCTAAAAACAGATTTTTTAAAATTAAAAATAAATGAACTTAAGCCAAAATAATTTCTATTCATTTATAAAATTAAAAACTTTATCAAAAATTCAAAGATATTGTTATGTTAAATTACTATGGTTTCACAATAACAATTGCAATAATAATGAAAAATCTGAAAAAAATCTATTGTTTATTTCACAACCGCTTGTTAATTGTATGTTGTATCCAATACAACCAGAGTGGTAATGAACTCCCTATTCTTAAACTTCTACAAATTTCAAAGTTTTAAAAATAAAAATGAAAATTTTTACATCAATAAAAAGTAAAGTTCAAATCCAAATTACCAAAGAACTTTATTGTCCTCCTGCGACATTTAATAAACATAAGAAAAATTATTGTAAACTTTCTAGCAAATGTTTACAAAAAAATTGCCACCAACATTCGTAAAACTATTGTGAACTCCGACGACAGCTTACTAACATCGGAGTGTGAATAGAACATGTACCAGGTGGTAGAGTGGCGAATTTATTTATTTTCGGCGTCGATAGAAATGTTATCATGGTGAGATGATACAGGTCAAGGCGAATCAATTACTAGGTTGCAGCGTAGGCGAATTTATTAATTTTCGCCGTGAACACTACTGTCAAACTCCATATATAAAAAATCTGTGTATAATTTTTTATATACGAAGTTTGACAGTACCTTTTACTAGCAAAAAATAATGAACTCGCCTACGCTGCCACCTGGTAATTGATTCGCTTTGATACAGATGGTCTCGATGGCGAATTCATTAATTTCGCCGTAAACCCTTAATGTCAAACTCCATATATAAAAAAATATGTATAGTTTTTTTTTGATATGCTGTTTGACATATAGCAATTACGGCAAAAACTTATGAATTCGCTATCGCGAACACCTAGTATTATTTCGTCATGAATATTATGCTCCATATCGTTGGTAAAGTTACAATTGTGAGAGTAAGTGCCTTTCTACATGATACCGCTGAATTCGCCACTTATTAAGTAATTTACACATTTTCATTAAAATATAAATAAAAAAAATAAACATAAAATTTGGAATTCATTTTAAATCATTTTTAAACATGGTTTGAGTAATTATTCCGTTATTTCTAAAAAAAAAAAATAAAAAATAAATATATCATGAATATTTGGATATATTTAGGGAGGTAAATGAATTCTCAGAGAGAAAATTTTATTAAAACTTTTTGCTCAAGTTTACTCTCACGTAGAAGTCTTTGTTTGTTATTTTGCGAATTTTAAAGGGTTTTTCGATTATTTAATACCAAATTTCGCTATTTTGATTTTAAACTGACATCAAAAAAAAAAAAAAAAAAAAAAAGAAGGTTATCAATTCGACTGAATGTTGCTTTTTTAATTATATTTAACTTATTTTTGTGAGATTGACGATTAACGAGTTTTGCCGAATTTCTTATTGTTTAGTTTTTTTTTTAACATTTTTCAAAATAATAAATTATCATAGTCTTTATTTTATTAGGGTTTTTGTTAAAATTTGGCTTTAAAATTTTGAGAAATCCAGATATTTTTATAGGTGCATTTTAGATTTTTTTGTAATTTTAATGAAATTTTAGTTATTAGGCAAATTTTGATTGTCTTTATTCTAAATTTTTTATTTGAATAAAATCTGGATTTTATGTAATTGTTTTTTTTTTTTTTTTTTTTGGGAAATTTTTATATTTTATGATGATATTATCATGATTCTGATGTTATTGTTATTTTAGTTAATTTATCTTTTCTCGGAAGTTTTGATTGCTTTAATTTTTTCTATATTTTCGTCATTAATAGACTACTTCAGTAGCAATGTATATCGGACAGATCGAAAAACTAGAAACACATTATCTAGCATTCTCAGAAAATTCACTAAATAATTTCAACAAATATTTGTTATTTTTAATAAAGAAAATTATTTGTAAAATAATAAGAAAAATAAAAAATAATATTTATGTGAAAAAGTCAAGATTTCTTTGAATAATTTGATTTGAATACGAGGGCTGCTATATATATTTCTGGCCTGGCAACACTGAGTGCTGCCAAGTGCAATCTGACATTTCCATTGGAAAGTTTGTCATTTTTAAGCATAATCGTACTCAAAACGTTTTGACGTACGACCATTATTTGTGTTGTTTACAGTGACTTAAAAAAATTAATATAGAAAAAATGGAATTAACTCGTGAACATTTTCGTGCCATCATTTTTCACAACTTTCGACGTGGATTATCACGACAAGAGTGCACTGCTGAACTTACATCTTTGTATGGCGATGAAGCACCATCCTATAGCACTATGAAAAATTGGCATAATTAATTTAATAGTGGCCGAAGCTCGCTCAAAGACGAATTCCGTGAAGGTCTTCCAAAAACGGCTGTTGTGCCAGAGAACATTGATGCCGTGCGTCAATTCATAATGCAAGATCGACATGCGACATACTGAGAGATAGAAACATCCTTAGACATTTCTTCCACCAGCATACATTCGATACTGCATGAACACCTGGCCGTAAAAAAGGTTTGTTCTCGTTGGATCCTGCACAATTTCAAAGTCGCTCAAAAAAAGGCTCGTGTCGATTGGTGCAAAGAAATGTTGCAAAAATACGATTGCGGTGCTACAAAAGACGTTTATAAGATCGTCACAGGTGACGAATCATGGATCTATGCGTATGAGCCCGAAACGAAACAACAATCGACCGTGTGGGTCTTCAAAGACGAGCAAAATCCAACGAAAGTTTTTCGTGGAAGAAGCACTTCGAAGCAAATAGTCGCCTGTTTCTTCGGCAAAACTGGTCATGTGGCGACTGTTCTGCTTGAGCAACGTAGGACGGTCACTTCTGAGTGGTACACTACAATTTGTTTGCCTGAAGTCATCGGAGAAATTCGAAAACCCAACAAGAGAAGAAGAATCATTGTTCATCATGACAATGAGAGCTCTCACACATCGGCTCAAACCAGAGTGTTTTTGACCGTCCAAAACGTCGAATTAATGGGTCATCCGCCGTAAAGCCCTGACTTGGCACCTAATGACTTCTTCTTGTTTCCGCACATCAAGAAAAAATGCGTGGTCAACGATTTTCGTCGCCAGAAGAAGCTGTTGAAGTGTTCAAAAACCATGTTTTAGAGGTGTCTCAATCGGAGTGGAAAAAGTGCTTCGACAACTGGTTTGAGCGCATGCAAAAGTGTATAAATCATGCTGGAGAATACTTTGAAAAACAATAAAACCATTTTTGATTATAAATATTCGCATTTTCACTATTAGGCCAGAAATATATAGAGCAGCCCTCGTATGATTATTTCTTTTGTGCGTATTTTTTTTTGTTTTCTAAACATTTAAAACTAATTTACCTTGATGCTTTAATGGCTTGTCGTAATTGTCCCTGCAATTTACCCACACGATTATTTGCTACTTCTAGCTTCAATTGACACATTTTAAAAGAATTGCGAGCATCAGTAACCTCTAATTGTGATTGATTTACTTTGCCTTGAAGAATAAATGGAAACAAGAAAATAAACAAAAGGCAACATAAAGTAATGTGTCGTTAAGAAATTATATAACACCTACTAGCTGCATGACTTAACATTTCTTGACATGCTGTGTCCAAGGTAGATTTTTCACCTAAACCCTGTTCTGCCAGATAAACCATTTCCTTAGCAGCGGCATGTATTGATTTCGCTTTCTCATAATTTGATGCTGCCTGTTGAGTCTCTTTAGCAAGCTTAAAGTATAAAAGGTAAATGAATATAAATTTTATTATAATTTATGCAATTAAGAGGATTGTTGGTATTTAAACTTACCTGCGCCGCATATATTCGAGATTCATAGTAAGGTTTTGCTGCCTCTATCGAATTTCCTAATTTATGTGCTGATTGTTTTATTCTAACCACGCTTTCTGCTAAAATACGTTTGAATTCACATTTGGCTTCCTTGCAATTTGTAAAATAAAAATACTTTATTTAATTTTTAGTTCGCTAAAAGCACTTAAAATCAATACTTACATCAAGTTCTACTTCATATTTGTTAATATTGTCTGTTGCTGTATTAAGTTTTTCGAGTTCAATCTAAAATTAAAGAAAGTAATTTATTACAAATTTAAATATATATATTTTTTGGTATTGTTGCTTTATAATTAATTGTAAAGAGAAGAGGAATGAACAGCGAAACATCGGCTTTTAAAAAAGGTCATATTTAAAATAGAAATTTTTTAGTGTAACTTTTAATTGAATATTCCCTTCACCATATTAGAAAAATCATTGGTTAAGGCCAGGATTCACTATCATACTCAGTCGTACGATCTGTCACAAATTGCATGTGTGCTCAAAAAGTATGATAGTGTGGATTAAAGTGTATGTATGTGACAGACTTTTTGAAAGATCTGTACGATTTGATAATCTTTTAAAATAATTCATAAAATATTTTTCTCTATGCGATCAGAGTTGATTTTTTAAGGTCGGGAGAAGAAAGAAACAACAAAATATTAAAACCATAAGTTTTTGCATTATTTTTGTATAATAGTGTGGCACCTACGACACCATTTTAAATCGATTTTTAGAGTAGGACAGAATTCCGTCAGATTTTTGTGTAATTCAATCGTACGCTTGTGTATGATAGTGAATCCTGGCCTTTATACTGTTTGAAAATTCTTACAATAAACTTGTGCCAGATCTCTCATTTCAGTAAGCGATCATTTTCGATCAATTATCAAAAGTTAACTTGTTCGTTTGTTGATTTTCTCGTTTACCGAAGGGAATAGTAGCAAAACTTTTGGGTTTTAATTGAAAAAAAGATAATAAACATGCTTTATTACAAACGCAGCCATCCAAGCTACACTACTTTGTTACTCCGGCGAGACATGAACTACTCGATGCCTTGTTTAGTAACCTTAACCATCCACACTCCACTACTCCTTTTTATCCAAGCCAGTCATCTCCGTTAATCCAGTAGCCACAATACACGTCTGCCATACACTGTTGTTATGCTGTTACACTTTCCTGCGCTCTTACTTTTTATTATAAAAAGGGCTTCTTGACAATTATCTTTTGCTCTTATATTAAATTGGACGTCTCCACTAAACTACCTGCCATGGCTTCACACAATAATTGCCTTTTGCCTCTCGGGAGGTTTGTACTGCTGTTTATTAATTTTAATTGCATTATAACAATTATTATTTTTCATTGTACGCATGTCCGAAGGCGGTATCGAACCCAGGACCCCCTGTTTTGCAGCACGCACCTTACCAACGCAGCCATTGAGGCTGCTCAGCTTTTGTTAGATTTTATTATTCGTAACAATATTCTTTAAAATTGAACGGTGCACTAAGGAGCGGAAATCGCTCAGCAAAGTGAACGGATCACTTCGTTCAGTTTTGTGAATCATTCGGTTGTACTCGTTAGTTCATGAAAGACATAGGTCTATCTTGTAATATCTTTAGACCAAGATTGTCCTCGCTGGCTGCAAGCAGTCTTGATGTGAAGATATCATTATCAACAACATCTTGAATTACTCCAACAAATAACCAGTGGCATCGCGATGTAGAAAATCTCTTAAGCTTAAAATCTACTTTTTTCCAGTCGAATTCCTAAATTGAAAGTTTTAAACCCCATAAATCCCCAGAACCAGCTTATTTGATCTCTAAAAATCATTTATACAATTTATAATAATTCTGCAAAAAAAACGACTTCAAAAGAAATTTCATCTGTCTTTCTACAACGGTTCAAAAGTGCGGCCACATACATTAAATTACATTTACTATTAGGACACCCTTTTATTCCATCTCAAAACTTTGTATTTGTTGACTTGTTAACTTCAACCGTCTGTCTGCAAATGTTTAACAGTTTGGCCATAAAGATCAAATTACAGCAATTATTGTAACACCCGTTAATTTATAATCTAAAATATTTGTATTTCTTCTATACCAAGCAAATTAGGGCATATTCTATCTAATTTTCAAGTGTTTGTATATAACGGATCAAAATATACGGTCATCTGGGTCAAATTACATTAATTTTGGGAACACCCTTTAATTTCTAAATTCAAATTATAAACCTGTTGTTATAGCGGACTTAGCAATACAGGTTCGCTGTAAATTTCAAGCATCTGTCTACAACTTTTCAAAAGTATGGCCATATACATCAAATTTAATGAACAATTGGCGCACCCTTTAATTTATAATTTGTAATATTATAAATACTTGTTACTATAACGGCCATAGCAATCTACATTCTGTCCAACTTGCAAACGTTTATCTATAACGGTTCAAAAGATTGGCTTAAATAGGTCAATTTACGTTACCTATGGGGACACCCTGTAATTTTTAGATTTATTTTTTTATTACTTTTTGGCAGTGGGAGCTGTAGTAATACGCAGGTTTTTTTATAAATTTCACCACGAAAAGTAGAAAAAAGGGTATGCAATTTCTATAATATCCATTTCCGACCCCATAATGTTTATATATTTTGAGTTCTTATGCATATCGCAGACGATTAAGCTATGTCCGTCCGTGTTAGTGTTAAAATCAAGTTTGCCAGCTGGAGAAAATTTAAATACGCCAATCGATCAGACATAGTGTCGAAAGAGGTGCTATCGGAAATCAGCAGGATCACCTAATGTCCTTCGAGGCACCCGTCAAAACACCACGCCTACCTCTTATTTTTCCATATCATTTGGAATAATGAAGTAACTCCAATCAATAAAACAAATATATGGGGCGATAGAGATTTAAAAAATAAGAAAAAAGCATCAAGTGAAAAAATTGGCGCTTGCCCATATTGCCCGAGTTACGGGTCTCTGAAATCTTAACATTTTTTATAATATCAATGTGGATATCATTTAACAGTTTTTGAAGAGTACTTTAAGAAAATACTAAAATTTGTAAAAATGTTTAACCCAATAAGAGCCGATGACATATTTATAGAAAATTATCTATATATGTCGTAGTTACTTTTGTTCTTAATTATAAAGTCTCTGTAACCCCAATATTTGCTTTTATTGATTGGAGTTCCTTTACTAAGGTAGATTTACATATCGCTCATTTACTTTACAAACGTCATGATTTAAAAAAATTCATTGCGAGATAATCGCAGTTTTAGTTTTTGACTCGTTCTCACCATCAGGGAACGAAGCCGATGTCAAATTGCTTTCGGCGGCGGCTAAGCAAAAAATTTACGGCGGCGGCTCAAAGTCGACTGAAGTCGACATATTTTCGGCGGCGGCGGCTAAGTAAATATTAATTCAGCGGCGACTCAAAGACGACTAAGCCGGTGACGGTTATCAATAAAATTCAAAATATATATATATTTTCATTCAATTTATTTTAGAAAAAAAAAAATATAAATTAAAAAATAATAATTTTATTTTGATTTTTACGGCTTTTTAAAATAAATAAATAAATACTTTCATGAAAAATATTTATAATCAACCAAAAATTTTTAATGTATTAGTGCGATGAAAGCATATACATATGGCCATTTCGCTGCTGCCTATATATGTAGTTAATCAATGGATTCAATATAGGCAGTAGCGAAAAGACCTTATGGACATGGTTTAACTGCACTAATACATTTAAAATTTTTTGTTGATTATAAATATTTTTTTTTGTTAATTATAAAAATATTTTATGAGAATATCATGAAATATTTATTTATTTTCTTTTTTAAAATTCAAGCACAGTACGTTAAGCCTTTCATTAAAAAATCATGTTGAATTTAATCTGGTAGAACTTTGCTTTATTTTAATAATAAAGTAATAAATAGCAACAATTTTTCTTCAATGCTGTGTAGCCAGAACTCCAAATTTTCGATTTATATTTAAATACTATTTAAATACTTGAAAAAGTATACAGAAGGTAAACCCATCTGTGTTAACGAACAACAAAACTTAAAACAGCTAAAAGTTTAACATTACCCATGATTTTTTAGACAAAAAAGTAAAAAAGGAAGTAGTTTCAAACAATTTTAATGAGTAATTGTTCTTTATTTGGGGGCTTAGCTGACACAGTCGGCTAACATTTTTAGCCGATGTTAGCCGTCTACTTCGGCGGCGGCTCAATAATTGAATTATATGTCGGCGGCGGCTATTAGTCGACTATGAGCCGATCGGCTTCGTTCCCTGCTCACCATCGATAAAAATATCAGATGGCCCACTTCAATTAGAAAAATGATTCATAATTAAAAAAAAAAAAAAAACATTTAAGAAAACTTTAATCCATTATATATTAAAGGGGAGGTCTTGGACAAACTATGTGGGATGTTTGAATTATGACATTGTGTTTGTAAAAATATATCCGATACTGTGTCGTAAGCTAAAATATATACAGTATAAGGCATGAAATGGCGAACAATTCTGTATGATTAACTCCAAATTTGAAATTTTGAGTTATGACGTTTTTGAATTAAATGAGCGATATATGGTGAAGGGTATATAACATTCGGTATAGCCGAATATAGCACTCTTACTTGTTAATTTTAAAGTGTTGCCCTTTACTGTTCATAATACACGTAAAAAATATGTATGTTGTTTGTATGGGGATTATGAAATGTTTTTAAAATAGGACCAGTCTGTAAGCATAACCTTTCAAATAAAAACTTTTAAAAATCGATCCAGAAATGACCGAGTTATGGAGACACGAACATAAAAAAGCAACATTCAGTCGAATTGATAACCTTCTTCTTTTTTTTAGTCGATTAAAAAAAAGCTTAATTTAGAGTTTCTATCTGTGATTTATAATATAAATTCTAAAGAATTTTATTTTAATAATAAAAAAAATTATTTTTTTTTACTAAAAAACAGCCAATTCTGCAAAAAAAACGAAAATGCTTAATTCCATTGATTTGACACTAATTTAAATATTTTGTTTTTATATTTTAATGAGTATAGGCAATTTTTTCATTTGTTAAATCAATCTATATATATAAAAATGAATGTCTGTCTGTTTATTTGTGCTTTATAGGAGGCCAAACCCTTGGACCGATCCTTTTCACAGCATGTTACTGTGACTCTGGAAGGAATAATAGGCCTTATGAAGTTTTAATTGGACAAAGGGCCGTGGCACCGCCCATATAACCCAAAAATTTAAATCGCCATATTTTGGCCATTTTTTGACCTACGTTGACGATATTTGTTACATATGGTATTGGCATAATTAGGAATACGTACCAGGAGAAAAGTGTGTGGGACCCCGCCCCTTTTTAGAAAAATTAAAAATCGTACTATAGTCTTAACTACTGGACCAATCGTCATTAAATTTTCGCAATAGGATATTCTTGACTATATAAAGTTGGGAGTGGACAAGGGGCCGGGGCCTCGCCCATAAACCCAAGGGGCGTAGCGAAGCACTCCGGGTTCAGCTAGTTTCATATAAAATGCCTAATTGTTTACTATTATTTATTGCTGTTTTAGTTATGATAACCCTAATAGGTTTTCTTTCACGATCTGTTATTTCCTACTTTTGATCACCGCGAATAATTATAAAACTAGACTCTTAAGAACTGGTACATCCAATTGGATTAATTTGTCCTGATGTGATTTTTTATCTCCACATTTTAGTGGTCATTGTGTTAACAAAGAACATGCCACTAGTATTTACAGTTAAAAATCAATTGAAAAAATCGAATGGTAGTTATAATAACAATGTAGTTTTTGTGTAGTTTACTTTACATAAATACACATATACATACATTCACATACATACATATGTATATATTCCTCTGTAAAATTCGCAAAAAATAACTTATTGCCAGAATGAAAATAAAAGTTCAATATAATCGAATGTCTTTATCTTGGCCAATAATGTTTTTAGGTTAAAGAAACAGCAAAAAAAAAAATACTTTGACACAAACGCCAACACAAAATAAATTCATTGTTATAAGAAGAATAAAAAAAAACGTTTTTATTTTTATATGAATACAAATATAAATAACGCTTATGTCATGGTGAAGGCAAAATCTTTTTTTCAACTACATAAATATGCATCAATTTTAATAGAAAAAAAGATTTTAAAATGATTTGAATGATGAATTTAAATGATGAGGATCAATATTATTCAAAAATAAAAAATAAGTAAAAAATACTGCAAACTGGAATTATTGATAAATCATTTAAAATATTATTTTTATGAAGATACACTGATTATATTTACTCATATTTGACAAAAAGGGGTGTCGAATAAATGAAACCAGATTTTTCAGATTTTAATCGTTACAATGTGTGTGTGTGTGCTTAAGAGGCAATTGAGACTTACCTGAACTCTGGGATCTACAGGAGTATTATTGCTTTCCGTTGACATATTAATGGTTGTTTTTTGTATGTATGTATTTATTTTAAAATGTTAATAAATATTTATAATTTATAATTTTTAGTTATAAAAATTTATCACTTTGCAAAATATACAACTTTTATTGCTTTAACACAAACGTAGTTGGAAATGACTTTTTGTACAAAATTTAACTTTAACTTTTCAGTATTTTTTGTAAATTTTATATTATTTATAAAAACGATTTCATAACAATTATTTTTTTCTATTTCTCTTTTTTTCCACAAATTAAAAAACAAGAACTTTTCTTCCGTTACCTGCACGCGTTATCTTTTTTTCTCTACTTCTGTATGAGTGTGAAAATTTTCGTTTTTCTTCATTCAGTTGATAATAAATGTTATTCGCAGCACATAATTTTTGATTTTCATTCTTCACTCTTCTTTTTATTTATTGTTGTTCGCAAAATATACTATTAAATTATCTTTTCGTCTCCACTCTAGTTAAAACACCCAAGTTGGTTAGTTCACTTTATTTCCATTCGCCCCCAGCTCCGCACTCCCCGAAAAGCGACAACAAACAAGGAAAATGTTTTTTTTGGCTGTGGGTTTATTTTCAAAGAGTTTTAAAGCCAGCCAACGTGTTTGAATGCTTTTACTGTTACATATTTATAATTTTTAACGTTTTACCGTTGTTTGTTATTTTGTGTCTTCCCCCACATAATTTTACGTTTTGCGTCCTAAACATCCCCCATTCGCCTATTGTGAGTTCCAATTCAAACTGTTTTTGTTTTTTCTTATTCATTCGATACTTTTCACATCTACAAATGTGGTGCTAATTGTATTGTATAGAAAATATCTCGCTCTTATTTACAAATAATCTCTCAGCATTAAGTTTTGAACTCTCTGTTTATTTAGTATTTTATTTTTGACTGGTATTCTTAATTGTCAAGGTGGCAAGTGGTTATTGTTTACTTTTTTTTGTTGTGGTCTTTATTGAAATGTTTTTATGTCATTCTCTTTAGGATAAAGCAGTTTCTGTTTGAAACATTTATGCATGTATCTTTTGGATACGACTGTGTGTAGTTCATTTTTCTTTGTACAGTACTTTTATGCTTTCGCTTACTATTCAAAAGTGTAATAATTCTTGCAAAAAAACCGACTTCAAAACTGATTTCATCTGTCTGCCGATAACGGTTCAAGAGTATGGCCACATACATTAGATAACTTTAACTATTGGGACACCCTGATATCTCCAAACTTTATACTTGTTCAACTGTTCAACAGTTTGGCAATGAACATCAAGTTACAACAATATAGGGGTACCTTTTAATTTCCAAATTTAAATTTTATGCTTGCTGTTGTAGTATATTTAGCAATCAGGTTCTGTGAAAATTTTAACTGTCTGTCTATAACGGTTCAACGGTTGACTAAATCTTTTCAATTTTGTTCTTACTGTTTTCTCTTTTAGATGAGGTTTAGATGAAAATTAAAAATAATAGGTTTTTAAACATTACCTTTTCTTCTACATTGTAAAGAAATCAAAAGAAGACGATATCGGGCCAGATATTCCACCTGTTTTACTCTTGTAAATGAATGCATTTACAACATCTATTACAGTGTTAAGATAGTGCAAACATGTTAAACTAAAAAGGAATTCATACTGTAGTTTTAAATTTATCAAGATTTACCAAAGCTATAAGGTTTAAAAGGCTTATAAAGGTTTACAATAGCAAACCGTCAACACCGCTATTCTCAATACAAAAAAAAAAAAAAAATAAAATAAAACTAAACAAACGTTGCGATTTATTTATTTTCGTACTCTGCTTAATATTTGTAATACCAGCAGCCTTATTCTGTAAGTTGCTTAAACTAAATTAAAATAAAATTATTTAATTTTAACAATGCAGTGTTTTTCTACAAATACGACATTGGAACATATAACCCTATACTTAACACCCTCCTATTTATTGAAATAGACTTACAGATACCGAATTATTAGAGAAAATAAACATGGATAAGTTCAACATTTAAGCAATTTTAGCTTAGGAGAATTACAGAATATGGCCTCAGATAAAAAATTAAAGGGCACAACATACTTGCTATGAAAACATTCGTATTTGAGTGAAAGTCGCACTTTTTGAAAGCAAAAAGAAATACATATATGCGTCGATGAATCAGGAAGGCAGAAAAAAGATTAACAGTTAGATATTTTTCGTAAAATAGATGATGTTTATATCGTGCAATACTTATAGTAAATGGAACGAAAAACATACACTAGCACTCAGAATTCTTAAAAATGTTAAGTTTTACTAAAATATCTTTCGGTTTTTAAGGATTTGCTATATCTAAAATTATGAAACAAAAAATGCGTGCCGCCATTTAAATTTTTATTTACCGCGTTCAGGGTATTTAGTTAAAAAAGCTGAAAAATATTCTCAATAATTTTAATTTTAGAAATTTTTTTAATTAAACTATTTTATTGATATAACCAAATGAGTAATTTTAATCCGGCTTAAGTTCACGTATATTTTAAGTTTTAAATTTATAATATCTTGAGTAGTTAGTCGACGTTTTTCAGTTTTATTTAGTAGCTATATTTTATTTTTCGCATCTATCGTATTAAAATAAACCTGAACTTCATTAAGCCTGATTAAAATTTTTTATTGGGTAGAAAAAAAAATTGGCTTTACGACATAGTTCTAAGCGACGGAAAACTAAGTTGAGTGAAATAGTTGAATCGATGCCTCGTTTGCCCTCAATGAAAAATAAAACTAGTTGTGTGAATCTTTTAGTTTATCATTGGAACTAATATTTTTAAGAAAATATTTGCTTATTGATATGATCTTATCAAATTCCACTACTAAAATTCTAACCTCTTTTTTAGATTCCACCTTAAAACTTAGACTTTTTTTCAAGTGCTGTCTAAGTATTTTAAATATTCAAGACCATGAAATACTTAAAATAATTGTATTACGTCATATTAGACTGCAAATAGCGGTCAAATAATTTTTTTACTTCAAAATTAAAAATATTTTAAATGATTTTAAAATTTTGTAATTAAATCACTAGAGTTTTGGACTCGGAAGAAATTTTTAGTATAGTCTTAAGAAGAATACAAAGAATAAGATAGAAACGAAAATAATAAAAACAAATTCTAAAAAATATAAAATATAATTATTTATTTTGATTTCTTAACAAAACAAAACATTTTATGAAGTTCTAATGAAATTTTTAAAACTAAAATATGAAAATGAAAAAAAAAAATGCATACAGATGTTACTCAAGAGGAATTAAATTAAGACTCAATACTAGTACTTCGGTTTGGAAAAGTGCATGCTCTCGCCATTCCAAAATATTAGTTAAAGTAGGATTTTTTTGATTAATACCTATTACCTTTTAAGCCTGGTACTCTGTTCAGTTTTTCATGCGGAATGCTGTCAAATCACATACATAAAAAAATTGTATGAAAAAGTCATGAAAAAATGTTGCAGAAGTAGTACTCTGTTCTTACTGTGGAAAAACATATGAAATGTTTCTGGCAACATTTTATCCAAGCTGTGAAATAAAGCAAGTATGCATTATTTCATGCGGAATTTTTCATACAACAGCTGATCGTATGTCTTTTACTTACATTTTTAAAACAATGATACCACACTTTAAATGTCAAATATTCCACATGAAATATTCAATGTTGCTCAACAATTTTCACAAATTTGAATAGAGTACCAGGCTTTAAAGGCAAATTTGAGCCTTATTTGCTTAAAACTTCAACATAAAATTATTGAAAAAGTTTCTAAAGAAAATTAAAAGTCAACTTTCTTCTGAATCGAGGTATTGGTATGGTTAACAAATTATTCTAGTGGAATAACTGAAGTTGCTAACATTGTTTGCAAGTTTGAACACATAATACATACATACATAATATTTCACAGTTCAAAAGAATTTTTGCCAGACACATTTTGCTTTTTCTAAACATGAAGCAAGAAACATTTCGTGATTTCTCACTAAAGATTATAAACATGTTGAAGGAAACATTTCGAGACTTTTTCACAAATAAACGGAGTACTACTTTAGCAACATTATTTCTTATTTGTTTCGCAGTAACTTTTTATATGGATTTTTGACACATTCCGCACGAAATGATGGACAGAGTACTATGCTTAAAGCCTGATACTCTGTTCAATTTCGTGAAAATCGTTGATCAACATTGATTATTTCATGTGGGAAATTTTACATTTAAAATGTAGTGTCAATCTCGCGATTTAGAAGAATTTAACGTTTTATTGTTCTCACGTGTACTACATTGTTTTAAAAATGTAAGCAAAAGACATATAATCAGCTGCTGTTTGAAAAATTTCGCATGAAATAATGCCTACTTGCTTTATTTCACAGCTTTGAATAAATGTTGCCAGAAACATTTCATATGTTTGTCAACAGGAAAAACAGAGTACTACTTCTGCACCATTCTTTCATGACTTTTTCAAACAAATTTTTTATGAAAAACTGAACACAGTACCAGGCTGTAAGTCTAGTACTCTGTTCGATTTTGCGAAAAATGTTGAGCAAAATGGATTATTTCACTTAAAAAATTTGACAATTAGCTACTGGTGACAATACAGCGGTTTAGAATTAGAAGATAATTGTTGTTTATATCGCCTTAAAGAATGCCACATTGTTTTAACAGATTAAATAAAAAACACATGTTTTAATTTTGTATGCCCGAAAAAAATTATAAATTTACTGAAAACGAAGAGAAGTACTCATTTTACTTATCCAAGCTTATGAGATTTATTCCTTATATGTTTCTGTTTTTTAATTGCAGTAATGAGCAAGCCCTTTTCTGCGCCATTTAATTTATTTTTTGTAATTTTCTCTTTTGAAATGTACACTAATTTTAATTTTGTTTCTTAAATTTTTTTGAACACAACAAATTTAAATCTAAACTAAGGGTCTGAAAAAATGGCTTTAAAAAATTCCGTACGAAAGAAGTGCCGCATATGTTATTTCGAAGTTGAAAATATGTTGCCAGAAACATTTTTTGTTATAAAAAACATGCTGCGGTAACCATTTTGGAAATTTTTCACAAATAAACAAAGTACTACTTCAGCAATATTATTTCTTATTTATTTCGCAGTAATTTTTTTATAAAGACTTTTGACAACGTTTCGCAAGAAATAATGAACAGAATACTATGCTTAAGAGAACAGAGTAAAACTTAAGCAATGTTTATTTTTGTTTATTGCAAACTAATCTTTTATATGGGATTTTGATTACATTTCCAGGTAACCTTTGTTATTATAATAGAATAGATACGTTATATTAAGAGAGATTCTTACCTCAAATATAGAAACAAGTATTCAGTGATATTACTTTATTTCGTATCTGTACCAAAAGTTAATACAATTTGGCTCAATATAACATATAAATTATACATGTTACTTCGAGCATTCAAAAGTTAAAAAAGAAATGTAAAAATGTAACCAAACGGCAACACTGCTGCTCATATAGCTCATCAGTAGCCAGCAAGAAATGAGTGAGCGAAGTTTATACATACACAATTTATATACTTAAAATAAAACTTTAAAATGTTTAAATGCAGCTTAGAAAAAGTTTTGTCACTAAATCTTTTCCAAAGATCGGGAAAAATTTGTATTCAATTTTCTTGCAAAAAAGTCACTGGCGACGTTGTTTGCTACAGACCTCACACGTATACAAGTGTTTACAATACGTTTTTAATTTTTCATTAAGAATGTGATAGAAACTTTATTCTACACAGTGATGGATATTTTCATCATCAGTGATTGTCATTTGATGGATCAAATGATGGTCGCTGTTTTTATAGGGTAGATTCTACCAAAATTTTGTTTAGAAAATAAAAGATTTTTATGTCTCAAACATGATTGATTTAATGAGAGCCAATGCTGTCAGATAAGGGGATTTATAGGTTAACAAAATGTGGTTAAAAAATTTGTTTTGGGGATGGAAAATATTTTCTGGCGAAATTTTAAGATTATTTTCAACACAATTTTTAGCACAAATTAAAATTTTTTCACATAATTATACAAATTTTAAAAGGATAAAATACACACACACACACACAGTGTTTTTGTTTATTTATTTAAATAAGTTTTTTATTTATTTTATTATAAATTATCAAACTGAAGATTAAAGAAACACATTTCTTGAAAATATTATAAAAGGATGATTTACCAAACAGTGAATGCAATTGTTTTAGGATTCTCTGCTTGACATATATAATGACACTCATTCTTGCAATTCAAATCATTCATTGAATATTGTCCCTGATGGAACCAGGAATGAGCACAGTTTTCATTGCCAAAACTATTATCTGGATTGCCTGGTGTAAAGCGATCAAATGTCATCGGTAGGCCAGTTCCAATCGAAAAGAATTTACCCTCTGTGCCCAAATCGTTAGAAGCAGTCCAATAATAGTTACTGCCATCGTATTGTTGACGTCGTATATAATCGTGAACAGCATCAAATTCTGCACTATCCTCATAGGTCACTAAATTGGCATGCATGTTGCGACACTTGTGGGCTGCATCAAACCAACTAGCCTTCGTTCGTGTCTCAAAATAATAATATTTAGAACCCAAGCGTACAAAGGGTGCTGCATCAACGTTTGCAAACCAGTTGGGTGGTATGCCTAAAGAGATAAAATTAATATATTTATGTTTTTAAAGAATAAATAATTTTGTTTATGTTTTTGTATTTTTCTTTTACTTATCGCTTACCATCATAAGTAGTTGTTTGTAGTCCAGGTAAAGCTGCTTGAGACAAATTAATTTGGAACAGCATTATGATACAGATACCAAGTTGTAAGTTTTTAAATTTTAAAGATGCCATCGTTAGTTACTTTTCACCTGCAGCTTTGTACATGAAGTGATATTTGATAGTCTTTGGTTTGGTTATTTATAGGGAGCTTCTTCCTCTGCTAAAGCTAGTTCATATATCCTGTTTTTAATGTTTCTTAAAACAAATTCTGGTTTTAGTTTCTTTTTTACAAACTGGATTATGTTAAATAGAATTTTGCATTCTGTTGTTACACTGAAAAAAAAAAGTGTTTGTGAGATACCTGAATTATATTTTCTTTCTTAAAATATTGGCCCATATTCATAGTTAAAATAAAATATACTTTAAGGGAACTAAATTTCGTTTTACTTTAGAGTCGACTCTAACTCATTTATATACAATTTAAAATATACTTTTGCGTTAAAGTCAACTCTAAATTTAAAACTAGCTAAAGCTGTTTTTAACTAATTTTTCCATAATTATTTTATTTGGCTTGAGACAACAATACTCTTTATCTGATTTTTATAACAAAGTGAAAAAAATAAAAACAAGAATATTTTTTTTCTAATGCTTGTTTAGAAATTGTATGAAAACTTTTAAATTACAGTTGAAACCCAGTGGAAGTCGGCTAAAATTATAGTATACTTTATTCTTGACTATAAAAGCAAAAAAGATAATAAAAGCATTTTATTTTAGAGTATACTTTAGCAAGATCGACTTAAGTCCATGAATCAAGAAAACAAGATTGCGTACTCAGCCGTTAAAAAAATATTTCTACTGCGCATCTACGTCACAATAGAATTTTAACGTGTGTTTGTTGTAAAAATATAAGAGATTTTTGGCTCTCTTACTTTAATTCTGTTACACTTTCCATACAAATATTCTATTTCTACGTCACACAAAAGAGACAACAAACAAACGGACCTGCGCAATCTTGTTTTCTTGATTCATGACTTTAGTCTATAACTATGAATACGGGCCATTTTTTTTTACCAAAAACTTGAAAATATTTATTTAGTGGCTTTTCTATTAAAAAAATAACAATGGCAATGGCCACCATTTTTTAAATTATGTTTATATCATTATAACTAAAATATCATATTTAAATGCCTGTAACATATTACGTAAGACTTTTAAAAATAATATAAAAGAAATTGTTCACCTTAAATTAGGATACACTGTACTTTGTCTATTGTCCCACAAGGTTGTCAATTCATCCATTTTCTGGCTAGATTTAGCGAGTTTTTAATCGATAAACAAAATGCTATCCAGCCATAACATTAGGTATTTTTTTATGCACAGCAATTTTTTTGTTAGCAAAAAATGTTTTTAAATTATTTACTTAAACAAAATATCGTTTTATTTGTTATCCCGATTAAATAAAAAAAATCTTTAAGTTTTACTTAAAGCTCTTAATTGATTGAAATATTGAAATAGCTAATGTTAGAAGAAGACAAATCTTCAAAATAAAAAATATGTGTTTATAATTTCGATGACTTTGTTTTCTTTTCAATGTTGCCAAGTTGAAAATGTAGATTTTAAAATCGCTATTTGTAAGTATAAAATTAACGCTTTAACAGCACTGCAATATTTGAAGCTACAAATTTTTATACCATGTTCACATTACAGCGTTTTTTCGTAATTCGCTCTCCCATTCGTAATTCTGCCTCTAATTACCAACAGAATAACGTAATTCCCCATACAAATTTTTGAGAGCGAATTACCAATTTTGTAGGTAATTGAGTTTGAATTAACACGCCAATTACGAAAAAATCAGTGTCATATTTTTTTTTATCGAAGTTTTACCTGAACAACTGTCAAAATAATAAAAAGTAAACAAATAAAAAAGTGAAAAGTTATATAGGACATTAAAAATTTAATTAAATATGGAGAAGAAATATATCATAAAAATAAAAATATCATAAAAAAATTGTAATGTCAAGGCGCCTACTATCTACGGCTAGAGTACTAGAAGAGACCAAAAAAAGGTAAACAAAATAGTTGTTTTAAAATAAAATGGTTGTTTTTGTTGTTTTAAATAAAATGGCAAAACTTTTTTAAAGTCCAACGTGTTTTCTACGAAGTAAGCAAACAATTGCCAAACCCAATTGCTTAGATGCAATGTGAACACTCAAAATAGCACAAGTCATTCAGAGAGCGAAGAACGTCATTCGAATTGTAATGTGATCATGGTATTATATTTGTTTTTGATATTTTATACTTTCTATCGATAACATGTATAGAAATTTTGACGTTTGGAGATTTTTAAATAAGGCTAAACTCTTCGTTTGTTAAAATTGTATAGTACATTATATTTGTACTATTCCTTCAAATCTTTAAAAGACTGATATTAATCACGACAAAACTAAGAAATCATATACAATTGATACAGTTGTTGCAATATTAGACGTTTTTACATATATATGTACAATTAATTACACTGATCTACAAAATGAATTTCATGTGCTTTCGGACTGTCTCTATTACATACAGATTCCTATTATTCTAAGAGTTCCATTCGCCGTTAGTTTCAAAATATTTCCGAATATTATCCAAATCGTGTAAACTTTTCTCAAGTTATGGTGAATCATAACCATTTAAACGCTTAATTAAGGATCTTATATCTGCCACGCACATTAAAAAATTTCTATGTATTAGAAAACAGAATACATTTTTCCGCAAAATCAGACAGAAATGTTTAAGACAAAAGGACTCTAAATGAAACAGGAATGGCTGGGTTTATGCTCCTATCACGTAAAATTTTAAATAAAAGTTTTTTTTTTTAAGTATCCTGGACTTTAATATTGTATTGTTTTCCGTCAATACTTATTTAAGTATGGTGCTGACAGACTTAGCTACATTTTTACATCCTTATGTAGCTATTTAATCATCTGTAAAGTTGGCAACCTTGGTGGCTGAGTAAACATGAAAAAAATCTTCAGATATATACAGGCATGTCACTCATTGCGACTGGAGTGATCTTAATTCCGTATTAACTATTCCGATCGATTTTGTTTATTTCTAAAAAATGCTGAATCTCCACACGTGCACACCAAAGTAAACAAAAAGGCTAAACTAAGTAAGAACACATAATAAAAGTAAATTTCAAAACCGCAAATAACAAAATTTCAAAGAAATTAAATTCTACTTTGAAATTTAAAAGCAAGTTGCGTTCCGAAGAAATATTTTGTTTCTCGTTTTCTGAAAAACAAATTTGCGATATTGGAACCACTTTCGATCGGAATTGAGTTCTGTAACATGGCTAACACTCTGCTCAGACATTTGTGCGTGTGTTAATTATGTGTTCACATATGCTCAATTAAGCTTATTTAATTACCACAATGCATATTTATTTTCCTAGGTAGTGTCGTGCGCCTAGCTGATTTCTCTTTTTATTACAAAAACAACATGGCTTTTTGTTGTTGCTTTGAAGTTGGAAGTGTCAAAAGCCCCTTTCGCATGACTCTCCATTTTCTTTTTATTTGTTTGTTAATATTTTTTACTTGCGGTTTGTCAATTTTATAAATTTTTTCTTCTCACTGAACATAGTTCCCAGAGTTAACATACTTGTTGACAAGAGCTGCATTTCGCATCTTATTCAATTAGTGATGCAATTAAGAACTAATTGCTCAATTTATTGATTGGCTTCTTAAATGGTAAATTGAGCCCAATTAAGGCCTTAATTGCGAAAACTCCTTAATTGCGCAATTAAAGCGTATATCTGAACAGGGTATAATAATATTGACGCCTGATTATTTTGTAAATTTTCACATTGTCTCTTTTTACTCGATACGGTTTAATCAGTAAAATAATTTCAAATGCTGAAGCTGTAGTTCTATCGTTTTATACCCTTCAACTCAGAATGCGGAAAAACGGCATATCTAAGTTTGTAATTTCTACAATATTATTAAGCGATTTTCTTCCCACTGAACATAGTTCCCAGAGTAAACATACTTGTTGGCAAGAGCTGCATTTCGCATCTTATTTAATTAGTGATGCAATTAAGTACTAATTGCTCAATTTATTAATTGACTTCTTATATGGTAAATTGAGCTCAATTAAGGCCTTAATTGCGTAAGCTCCTTAATTGCGCAATTAACGCGTATGTCTGAACAGGGTATAATAATATTGACGCCTGGTTATTTGGTAAATTTTCACATTGTCTCTTTTTACTCGATACGGTTTAATCAGTAAAATAATTTCAAATGCTGAAGCTGTAGTTCTATCGTTTTATACCCTTCAACACAGAAAGCGGAAAAACGGCATATCTAAGTTTGTGATTTCTACAATATCAATTAAGCGATGTCCGTCCATGTTCGGGCTGAAATTTAGGCATAGGAAGTGAGCAAGATCGATCCATGTCCTTCGTAGCAGTGGGCAAAACACTACGCCTGCATCTAATTTAAAAATAAAAAAACATAAAGTGAAAAAATTGGCGATCGCCTATATTCTTGGAGTTTTGGGCTTCTGAAGTTTTTTTATAGAAGAGTACGATTGTGCACCATATTTTTAAAATATCAATATGGGTATCACTTAAAAGCTTTTGAAGGAAATACCTACTACAATTAAAAAAATGCTTAACCCATCAAGAGCCGATGACATTTAATGTAAAATTAGACATAGTAGATAATTAATTTTTTTAATTTTTAATTGTCTGTCATCCCAATATTTGTTTTTTTGATTGGAGTTATTAGATTTATATATGTATGTGGTGTCGGGATTCGGTGTAGAAATAAATTTCTGGGGAGTTCAGTGTGCTTTGACTGAGCATTGTCATGCTGAAATAAACTTTTTCATGTCGTTTTACAATAGATATACTTTTCACTGCCTGTGCGCCGTGATAGTGAAAAACTCCATGGCCTTCAGCTTACAAATAGAATAATCTTCCAGCAAAGGCTATTTTGTTAGTACAAAATTCCATATTTTCAGTTGTTATAAAAATAGTTGAGTTCACTTAGACACTGAGCTTTGAGAGCTGGCAAAACACATGCCAGATTTGTAAAACAAAAATTTACGAAGATACCAATCGTTGCTGTGGAGTTGCCACTTGAAGTCTTGTATTTATTTAATTATAATTTTATAAATCTTGATGCGAATTAAGTATAATACCAGCCGAGTTTCAAATGAAATCATTGTTATTTTGATTTCGATAATGGATGCAATATAAAGGTATTCATTATTATTCCTTAGCATAAACCTGTTATTCTAAACAATATGCCTACCAAAAAACCATGCCATTCCTAACCACAGTCACAAACCCAACACTCATTTTTATAAATATATTTAAAGAGAAAATGAGAGACATTCATGTAAAACTCAAGAGAAAAACAATTCAATAAACATAACAAAAAATTTACTAGTTGCGCTCCTAACCAGTTCTCATTACTAAAGATGCGTAGAAAAGAAAACAATGAATAAATGTAATTAATTTAAAAATTAGTTAAAGAAATTCCTAAAATAATGAAATGCAAACAAGTTAATGTACTTTTAACCAAATAGAAAAGAACAATTGATTGATTGGCTTAATAAAAAACAAGCAACGAACAGAATGTAAAAGTGAGAGTGTTAACCTCATCACCAGAGTATTAAATGCATTCACTGACAGGGATGGTAAACTAATTTTTTTAGTAGTACCTACCAATAGTCTAACTGTTTCAGTACTTTTTTTTTTACTTAAAGTGTATTTCAAACGTATTTTCTAGTAATTAAATTTTTATTCCTATCAAAAACAACAGATCAATTTGATTTAAATTTTATAACATAAATTTTAATATTATAAACGTATTTCGGTTGTATCGTTTGTCTAATATTTAAATATCAAGTGTAAAATTATTGGAAATACAGATACTTAACATATAAAACTAAAAAGGCTATATTTGACTGTCAAATTAATAACTGAAGCTAGAGGTCACAATATATAAATTGTTTTATTTAATAAGTCTTCAATATTTTGCTATCTTTTTGGATGGCTTTAAAAAAACATGCAAACACAAAATTATGACAAAAAATTTAAAAAAAAAAAAAAAATAAATAAAACCTACTTTAAATTGTAACCCCAGTGCCGAGAAATTAACTGAGAAAATTATATATTGCTATTTGACGGTTGTACTTATACAACTTTCAAATTATTACAAAAATATAAAGCATTCTCAAAAGAAATCGCAAGACATTTAACAATTACGCTCAACCATCAACAAGGAGCACTACAATAGATAGATAGATGATAGATTGATCAAGATGGAAGCATTTTGAAAGACTGCAAAAATTTACGCAATTTACTAAATGTACTGCCATTTTTTAAATAATAAATTGAGATTAACAATTATGCTTTAATTTCAATTAGATATATTAACGACTGCATTAGGCTATACCACTTTTGTACTTGGAGTATTTTGAGATTTAAACTGAAATAATTTTTTACCAAGCGTTACGAGTCTGACAATAAAAAATTAGGTTTTTAAGTTCCGTGTATAAGCTAGTATGACCTGTGTTTCCAAATGTTAATAAAACTAATTTATTTTTACATTTTTTCCCGACGTTTCGTCAATTATTTGTTGACTTAAAATTTTACTATATTCCCTTGAGAAAGTCAACAAATAATTGACGAAACGTCGGGAAAAAATGTAAAAATAAATTAGTTTTATTTACATTTGGAAACACAGGTCATACTAGCTTATACACGGAACTTAAAAACAAAATAACATTGGCCAAATAACCCAATAAAAAAAAAAAAAAAAAAAAAATTAGGTCTCTGGTTATAAGCTTCTTTAATAAGCTCTTAAGGATATTGACGGCAATCCTGCAAGAACTAAACCTCTCTATCCAAAAATTGTAACTGGGTCTAGTAAAAATCTAAATAGATGTAGTATTATGGAAAAAGTTTATTGACTATGTATGCACGCTCACTACGATGTATAATTCATCTACTAATAATTGCTTTTTCTTCTTTTTGTTTGCTTTTCTTTTATTTGAACAGATCTAGTTCAATGTTTTACTTAGAGGTAATACCAAGCGAGTCTTTCTTAGCCTGATAACTGTAGACTAAATTTAAACCAATCCTTAAACTATATATGGCAATTGTTATTTTCTTTTTTTAATGTCGGACAATTCATGTATTACAATTTATGAAATCATTAGTATGCAACATAAAATTTATAAAACTTGTGTATCTATTGTAAATTATAAAGTTATTGCATTTTTCATGTTTCAAATTGCACCAACTTTACCATCCCTGTTTACTAATGCTGGTTTAAATGAGCACGAGCGAGCATGAATAATATAGAGATAATTTAGTACGAGTACCTAACAAAAAGAAGTGTATCTTATTAGACAAAAACTTTTAAACAATTTTAATTCAGTCTACGAAGAGATTTCAAAGCGAACGGTTGGAATTAAAAATCAATAGATAAATATTCAAAAGCACTTAGTCCAACACTAAGTGTTAAAAAAAAGAATGTAATAAATTTTTTATTAACTTTAAATCTAAATAGATTTGTTGTTTAAATGTTAAAAATATAAAACACAATTTTACGACATCTTTGATGAAAAATTAATTAAAATAATGTTGATGTGTGCGTGTAAATAACAACAAATACCAGTCTTAATACAAAATTGTAAAATTCCCAATTAAGAATAATAGAAGATATTTATTTGCCTTAAGTCGAAATTGTGAGAAATTTGTAAAAACTAATGAAATTAAACAACACGAAATAAATATTACAAACAAAAAACACAAAAAAATCAATATTTGCGTAACAACAAAAATGCAAATAACAAGCAACTAAAAAAGAATACAAAAAAATTCAAAGTTTAAACAAAAAGCCAATCATTTATTTAAATAAATGGGAAAATTTAAAATTTTTTGTTATGACCGAAAAAATTATTGAAAATAAATATTTACATATGTATCTTGGCACATAGTATCTGTTAGATAATCAAAATCAAATCAGTCAAAAGAAAAGTGACTACTGGTGTGTCGGCTGCGTTTAACAAAATTTCCATTTAATTTATTTATAGAATTTTTCCACACTAAACAATAAAATTAAAAAAAAAAATAATAAAAAAACAAGATGTTATGTAAATTTTGTAACGGAAAATTTTAAACAACTTATTAAAAGTGCATCTTTGGAGGGAAATAAATAAATTTTAAAAGAAATTTAAGTTAAAATTGTAGAAAATAAAAACATGCTTTTGCGTCAGCATTTGTATATTTAAAGTTGGTGTGTTTTTTCTTTTATCTTGTATTCTTCTCACCTTCATCTTCTGCCTTGCGTTTCCTTTTGTGCTTCGTTTTAAACTTCTAATTCGTTTTTCGCGAATTCTTGTTCTTCTTCATTTTTCATATTGGCTGTTTTTCGGTATGTCTTATATGATTTTAGGCTTTTTCTCTTTTTTATTGGAGAATGACGGCGGCTTCTTTATGACTTTGTCACAGATTTTTTTTTTGTGCTTAAGCTTATGCCAAGAAGTTAGATTTCATATATACATTTGCTTGAGTACACCCTACAAAGTGTTAAATTAAATTTTTGGTGTAGTATAAAAAAAGTCATAGCATTATGAAGATGAGTTTCTTAAAAAGATAATTTATGTTGTAATAAAAGAAAATATTTTTGTAACTAAGGACTCAAAAAGTTACCAAAGAAATGATAGGAGCTTCCGTATAGGAAGTGCAACAAAATTTGGATACGGAAGCCCTTTAATAGGCAACAAGGTTATGATACTGCGTCCGAATAATCGCCCATATAAATATGATAAAAAAATTTTGCTCAGACAACTAGTGCGTGTTCTATCGATCCAAACAATTGGATTTGAATATGTTTGATATTGGCTGGGCAAGGACTTCTTTACCAATTAAATGTTTCTGAGCAAGAAGAATTAACTTTACCACTTGAAATTGAATTTAAAACAGATTTTTTGCAGTCCTAATATTCACAAGCATCTGGTCAAAAGTCTATTATTTTCTGTTTCGTTTGTGTAGCATTGCCTTCAGCTGGGAAAAATTTTTTAATTGAAAAAATTGCAAAAATAATTTTTATTGACAAGACACTTTCTCTGAAAAATATCCCACATGCTATAGAAAGTTTCCCACAATGTTTTTTATAGAAAATTTTTGGAAACAATTATTCATCGAAAAATTTTAACGAAACAATTTTCTACAGAAGTTTTTGCGAAACAAATTTTCTATAGGAAATATTTGCAAACTATTTTCTGTAGGATTTTTTTTTTTTCGAAAAATATTCTACTATAGAAAACTTCGCAAAATAGAATTGTACGAAATACTTTCCTAAACAAAATTTCGCAAAATAGCTTTTTACCAAAATTTTTGTGATATAGTTTTCCATAGAAAAATTTTCTACAGAAAATTAATTTTTGTAAGAAGCTTGAGCCGGCAGTGCAGCAAGATGGTAAGCAATGTCAGTCAATGTATGTGAGTTCGTTCTCTATTGATTATTTAGCTGACCGTTATAGTGTTTGATAATATTTAAATTTTTTAAGAACTTTCGATTGGTTGGTAATTCTCTATTTTTAGTGAAATTTCAATTATTTTGATGAATGGGATTTTTTTATGAAATTTTCACTCAAAGTTGGTTTCAAATCTACAGAATAATAGAAACCAATACTTTGAATGACACTTTATTGAAATGTAGCCAAAATTTTGACAAGAGCGAAATTTTACGTAAGAACGTAGAAACAGTTTGTGAAATTTAGCGACCATTCCTTAAATAAAATCAATATTAATATTGATTATGCTCTATTATATCCATCCGTGAAATAGTTTTTTCTTAAATATCCAAACTGCGAAATATCGTTCGAAAATCGCATTAAATCCAGCATGAAAATTAATTTAAGAACAACCCGCTGGTTTTTCTGAAAAAAAATCATTTTTTCAGCCTATTTTCACTTGTCAGGGTATGTCAACAAGCTTCTGAAACTCTTAGAGCGATCATTAGGAAGCCTTTGCATACTCAAGGTGACATTGTATGGTGCGTTATGTGCTCTGGTTGAATCCGTGATGTGATTTACAAAATATACCCACCATTTTGCCAAAAGGTAATTAAAAACTTTGATGAAAGAATCGACATCTGTCTGCGTGATCGTGGTGGACATTTGCCAGAAATTATTTTTTATTCATAATTGCCGAACTTTTCTTTTCGTAATACAATAAAAATTTTAATTTTCTTCATCTAAATTTTTTGTTTTAAAAAACAAAGTTTTTGTTGAAAATTCCATTACCAGGAATAAAAAAAGAATACATTTCAGATATCTTTAATAATAATAGAAGTAACTAGTTTTAATTTTTTTAATGCTGTATAAGAGTTTTGATATAAAAAGTTTTTATAAAATGAAATTTCAAATTTCAATTTATCTTTAATAAATTTGGCAATGAATTGTTTAATCTTTCTTACGAATGCTATTGAGATGGAATTTTTAAATTTTCAAGGTCACCAAAATACTTAAAAAATTTTAATTTTTTCTTTCCAGAATATAACTTTTTCTGGAAAGTTTTTTGAATTCAAAAAGTTTTTAAAAGATTTAGCGAAATAATTTTATCTTATTAAAAAATACATTTAAAAAAAGTTATAAAACCTACATTTTTTTTCTAAGTAGGTTAATACATTTGCTTTTAAGCAATAATATGTTTTTTTGAAGGTTAAAAGAAATTAATTTTTTGCAATTTCAGTAAACATTAAAAGAAATTTTGCTAATGTCGTTTAAATGCAAACAAAAATATGAATTTATTAATAAATATCTTCACAAAAACAATCTTAACTAAAATGCTCTTAAATATTTATGATTTTTTTGTAAAAGCAATCATTTTGACCTAAATACATGTGTAACTTGTATTGTTTTTAAAAATATCGTAGAGTAATGTATGGTCGTACTTGACCGTGAATAGTTTCCTTTCTTCCTTTCTTCCTACATTCTAATATTCTGTTTTTATTTATTTCTTTCCTTTTTCTACTTGTTCCTTTTTATTCTTCTTCGTTTATTTTTATTTTTGTAATTTTTTCTGTGGTACACTGGTTTTTCTGCAAAAGTTTCCTGCACTTGTATCTTTTGTCGCGCCCTTTCCGATAATATTTGTTGTTGCTTTTTTGCTTTTTAAGCCTGCTAGACCTCTTTATACCATTTACTCTTATAAAAGTGTTTTTTTTTTATTATTTTGCTTAACATTCTTTTTTTTTCTAAAATTCATGTGCTTTTTGTTTTTTGCGACAATGAAAACAACCAGAAAAGTATTCAACAAAAGTGTTTGTTCTTGTTGCGTTTTAACTGCATTCAATTCTGTTTTAGTCATTGTTGCCAGATTCTTTTAAGGGTTTAATGGCTCTGACGAGTTTTTAAACAAAGAATTAAGTACCACTTTAAGATGAATACTTTTTATTAAATTGAATAATTACTTTTATTTTTTTTATTGTGACAAGTTTTATGTCACTTGTTTGGGCACCTTGTTACCAAATCATATATTCGAAATTTTGAGAAACTTTTTTATCGCATGCTACGCTAAAATAATACTTTTTTAGATGTTTCTTTGACTTTGTAGAAACGTTCTTGTTGGCCTCAAAGAGGAAGAAGATCTACTCTAAGTTTATAAGAAAAATACTGTAAAAAGACCACTAAAACTCAGTATTTTTCTTATAAATTTGGAGTGTGTTTGGATTGTAACAAGTTTTTTTTTTGCATTTTTTTACGCTTACAAAAGGGTCTTTTTGATTGCCTGTATTTACGCGGGGGATAAAAACACTAAATAAGCAATTGCTCAGAGCAAGGGCCAACTGTCATGTAAATTTATTTCATATCTACACAGTCAAATTTTAGCCTGAGATATAAATTTTTTCTAATATATTTATAAAAACCAATTTAGGCTTCAAGTTTACCTTATAAAGAATTTCGTACGAATATTTTTTTTAAATACCTTTCAAAAACAAATCGTTTTTTATAAATATAGCAGCTTGACAATTAGTTGTAACGCCTTAATTTAAATTTTTAATTCGAATTTAATATGTGCACTTTATATACAAAAACAAAAGCAGCTGATTAGATAAAATAGCAAAGGTTTGGTAGTTGAATATCATTAAAATCATTAAAAATTTACGTATTATTTAGTGTCACATAAGTTTTAATGGACACTAGTAAATCCTTTTTTTCGTCAGGAATGTCTATTTTTAGCCTTTCAAGAGCTCTCGCAATTAAGTACATATCTATTAACGAAAAATGTTTGCAGCTTAAACAGTTCAGATCAAAATTACGTTTTAATTATTGTGTTTCGTGTAGGCTGATATTGACGAGTGCAACAATTAAACTAAAATTTGGGAAAAACCGAAACGATGTTAGCTTTTGATTTGTTAATTTCATATGTAATATGTTTGGATAATTGTGGCTCAATCTCGCTTAAACGCCAAAGTCAATTCCAATCCAATAATTGTCGCAAATAGATCTGTATCCGGAATAATATATAGAGCACGTTTCTTGCACTTTGAACAGATAATGGACTTGAATGGGCAGCAATTGAATTTAAGCATTCTTGAAGGCGTTAGAAAAAAAGTATTTCACAATTAGGCAGATGTCACTATAATACAATGCTTTCAAACTTTAAGAAAATTTGAACAATCAAGGACACAACGTAAATGATGTAGCTGTCAGAAGCTACTTTGAAACAGAAATTTAAATTAACTTTAAAAAAAAGCAAAAACAATTTTATGTTTTGCCTTCCAAACAGAAATATATTTTAATGATTTTTTTCAATAAAAATTTACTTCTGCGTTCTTGACGCCTTCTTATTTTTTATAACAAATGCATAACAAATTTTGAATAACATAGAACCTGCACATTTCTTGAAGTCGGCTAAAACGCGACGAATCCTTTAGTTGCGAAATAAAAACTTCACTATTTTTCCAAGGTACAGTTTTCTTTGCAACAAAGACAAGCATTCTGCAGAAAAATTTTAAAAATATGGTTTGGTCTTATATTGGGTTTAATCTTAGTTCATTCATAAAAAATACACAAGTTACTTAATTAGAAAAATATTAAAAAAAATAATTTTTGCAAGAAAATTTTTCGTCGAAGCTCTTTCGCCGCGATTTTTGTTATTTAGAAATAATTTGGAGACGTTCATGCCTAATTCACAATAATTGTTTTAAGTTATTTTAACACGGAGTAGAAAAAGGTACCTGATATTTTTAAAGACTTTCTTATAGCGTATTTTTAAGATTTTCATCTGGCAACTTTTATTTGAATTGCAATTCCAGTATGAGACCCTTTTGTTTCACGTGTTTAGCTTGTCTGGTTGAAAAGAACTTCGAATCAGAAAATAACGTTGTCCGGTTGACAGGTTTGTTAATGATGACGGTTGCTTTTTATTATTTTATTATTTAACATTTAGTTTGTTGTTTGCATTAAATGATTAAATGTTGTTTTTTTTGCTTTAAACATTATTCGCACTTACTTATAATATTGTTTTCTTTGTTGTTGCTCTTTTAATTATTTCAAGTATTGTCAGAATTGTTTGTTTGAGGAAGAATAATAGCCACTCAATTTTGTTTATTCTTTTCTTGCGTTTTATATTTTAAAATGAAGAGAGTATGAAAGTATTTAAGTAAAATTGTACCTGTTACTTTATACTATTTAGAGCAAAAAAAAAAAAACACTTGATACTACTGTAAGCCAAATCAAGTTTTCAAGAGAGCCGTACATCACTGAATTTTTAGCTACTTTAGGATGTAACAAAAAGGAGATTCCTGATCAAAATTAACGTTAGCACCTGCAATTGATGGGCTAATCCAAGGGTAATCTTACCACTGATTGAAATTAAATGCGTCGACTAGCGCCATTTACTGGCGTAGCACAACGAAGTAGCAAATCTAAGAACATGACTTGCTTAAGGTGTAGAGACCAGGAAAAAGGGTCTATCGCCATGTGATGATATTTGTTTTTTTTAGAATGTAGGAAAAGTTAAGCTATTAGGAAGCATGGTAGTTTTGTTTTGCTTAGATTTTGTCAGTATTACTTTTTTTAATCTATGTGGCATATGGGCAATTCCATGAATATGTCAACTACGGCTAAACAAAGCCCCTGTAACTCTTTTCAAGATGAGTTGAAGCGAAAAAATAATAGTTTAATTTGTGAATATTTAGCGATTAAGACCAGGAAATCGTTACATCCGTGATCGTTCAGAAGCTTAAAAAGCTCATCGTATTGCCTGTTAGCAGTAGATTTTCCTTAAGCTCAATTTGGAGCACATTCTTCTGTTCGTTTATGAACCTAGGATTAAATTTAACATTTAATTTTTTAGAGCACTTATAGTACTTTTCCATTAAGTGGAACTAAGTTTCGTTAACGGATGAGAATTCGTAATAATCTCCATTTTAACATCCTCATTTTTAACATTAAATGTACACGTTCGAACAAAAATGAACTGAGAAGATAGAGTTCGATTAGTAGCATTTTTTTAGTTGCCTTAGATGTTATTATATTGTTACGCTTTTCCCTTTTTAAAACAAACGTGCGGATTCTTTTGATTGCAAATACCACTGTGGCTCATTATAAATTCTGTATTCTTTACTTTGTAGCTTTATCTGGATATACTCCCTTATCCTATGATCTTGATAATCCTATAGTCCCGTATTTACTAAACATGCGTTATTATTACAAACGCAGCCATCCACGCTACATTACCGTGTTAATCCGGCGAGACATGAACTACTCAATGCCTTTTTATTAACCTTAACCATCCACAGACTTACTGCACTACGCCTTTAAAACAAGCCAGTCATCTCCAGCCACAATACACGTCTGCCAAGTGTTATGTTGTTACACTTCCCTGCGCTCACCGCTACCGTTCTTACTTTTTATTACAAAGGGCGTCTTTACAATTATCTCTTACACTCTTATATTAAATTCACACAATAATTGTCTTTTGCTTCTCGGGAGGTTTGTACTGCTGCTTCTTAATTTTTAATTGCATTATAATAATCATTATTTTTCCTTGTACGCATGTCCGATGGTGGGCCCGAACTCACGATCTTATACAGCAAGCACCTCTACTTACGCAGCCATTGAGGTTGCCCAGCTGCTGTTAGCTAATTGTGGTATTATTCTATAAACACACCATTAGTGCAAGTAATTTATTCACCACGCTCATACCGACAATAACAGGGGTTGCCAGATCTTATTTTCCTAAAATTTATCTTATTTTCGTAACAATATTATCATACATGTCATTACAAACAATATACTACGTCAAGTCTACGTTATTTGATCGGTTGCAAGTGTTCCGAACTTCAAAGCAAGATACATATAACGTAAAATAAAAAATTGTAGCGTTCGGAATGTCACGAACTATATTAAATTTAATTTTTTTTTATAAAACTATTCAAATGAAAAATATGTGTTTTAATGGAAAAATATAAAAAAAAATTACATCTCCCTTGCGACCCAATTGGTCTTATATCTTTAATTTCCCTTTGAATGAAAATTTATTACACTTTCAAATGTCTCGTACGATATCATGGAAATGCCCATTTACGAAGTTTTGACCATTTTGAATAAATGTGCTTAAATTCATTGGTGAAACATTGTATTTTCTTATTTAATAAATGGATGGGTTCAATGTTGTTCAATAAGATGGTGGAAGACAACAATTGTGACTACCGCCCATCAGGCCTCTATTTGACCAGCCGCACTTTCGAGGAAATATGGTCCTATGATGTCTTCACCTAAAATTCAATACTAAAACGTGAAGTTTCGTAGATGTTATTCTTTTTGATAATCACACTTGGTTCGAAAAAGTTGGTTACATCGTCTTAAATGATTTTGTTTGAAAAATTACAATTTATTTTCGAAATAATATTTTAAAATATTTTCTAAATTTTGCCTGAATTTAGAGACAGCCTATATTTTATTAACAAAAAATTTCATTTATTTTTCGTTTAACCCTTTCGGGACTACTGGGATAATACGTCCCAGAAATTTTCAAACTGTCTTTTTTCTTTATTTTCAACGCAATCGCCAGGGAGGTAGAACTCCCAAACGTCCAAAAACGGATAGCATCAATATTGGAGACCACTTGCCAGTAGAGCAAGAGAAGCGTTGTCGCTGTGTCCGCTGTTCTTCACTTGGCATAGAAAAGCGAAGAAAGATGATATGCTCAGGTTGTAACAACGCCTTATGTTACAAGTGTTTTGGACCATTCCACAAATAAATACCTAATTGCATTCCTAAAATGTTAAAAATAAATGTAAACTTTTATCTAAATCTAATAATATTTATATTTTAGTTATCTTTTTAATTTCGAATCGCTCTTCGAGAACACTGATTGGGATTTTATGCCCCATGAAAATACTTGTTGGGATTATATGTCCCAGGATAAAAGGAGGAATTTAAAATTTTTAAGTATGGAGAACATAATACTTTTATCATACCTTTTAGAATATAAATAAAATTTTACCATACATAATTTGGCTTGCAAAATAAAACTCCGTCCCGAAAGGGTTAAGTTTGCATTTATTTGGGGAAATGTTATTTAGTAGTTACTTTGTGTAGGCGCTGTCATATTTATCTTGGGCATTTACTTTATGCATTAATGAATGAATTTCCGAAATGAGTTATTAGATTACCTTCTACATACATACATACAAACGTACATGCATCTGAACAATAAATTGTACCCAGGGAACGAAGCCGATGTCAAAGTCGACTGAAGTCGACATATTTTCGGCGGCGGCGGCTAAGTAAATATTAATTCAGCGGCGACTCAAAGACGACTAAGCCGGTGACGGTTATCAATAAAATTCAAAATATATATATATTTTCATTCAATTTATTTTAGAAAAAAAATATAAATTAAAAAATAATAATTTTATTTTGATTTTTACGGCTTTTTAAAATAAATAAATAAATAAATATTTTCATGAAAAATATTTATAATCAACCAAAAATTTTAATTGTATTAGTGCGATGAAATCATATACATATGGCCATTTCGCTGCTGACTATATATGTAGTTAATCAATGGATTCAATATAGGCAGTAGCGAAAAGACCTTATGGACATGGTTTAACTGCACTAATACATTCAAAATTTTTTGTTGATTATAAATATTTTTTTTTGTTAATTATAAAAATATTTTATGAGAATATCATGAAATATTTATTTATTTTCTTTTATAAAAATCAAGCACAGTACGTTAAACCTTTCATTAAAAAATCATGTTAAATAAGACAAAATTTTAAAAATATTAACAACTGTTGAATTTAGTCTGGTAGAACTTTGCTTTATTTTAATAATAAAGTAATAAATAGCAACAATTTTTCTAAAAAGCTGTGTAGCCAGAACGCCAAATTTTCGATTTATATGAAATTTAGTGTTTTCAAAACGTTCTGCTATTTAAATACTTGAAAAAGCATACAGAAGGTAAACCCATCAGTGTTAACGAACAACAAAACTTAAAACAGCTAAAAGTTTAACATTACCCATGATTTTTTAGACAAAAAAGTAAAAAAGGAAGTAGTTTCAAACAATTTTAATGAGGAATTGTTCTTTATTTGGGGGCTTAGCTGACACAGTCGGCTAACATTTTTAGCCGATGTTAGCCGTCTACTTCGGCGGCGGCTCAATAATTGAATTATATGTCGGCGGCGGCTATTAGTCGACTATGAGCCGATCGGCTTCGTTCCCTGATTGTACCTCTTCATAATAATGGTGTGGGTGCCCATAGCTTAGTTTTTTAATTTGTTATATACTTTTTTTATTTAGAAATGACAAAAAAATTTTTTTAACTTAAATATTCAGGCCTATCACAGATCTCTATTCCGATTGAAAAATTTCATTTTCGAAAATTCGTTCTTTAGAAAATGTAAAAGGAAATTGCGACTGAATTTTTTATTTTCTTAAATACTTTTTTTTCAATTTTTTAATTTAGTTTGATTTTTTAGCTTATTTAGATTACTTCTGTTTGTTACTTAGTTCGTAGAATATGGAGATACTAAAATTAAAAGACAATTCTTTTTTTAGGAATAAAAAAAAAAATCGATAAAAACCTGAAGAAGGTGAAGTAATGCAGAGTTGAAACTAATTTGATCGGAATGTGTGATATGCCTGATTATAAGGTTTTTTCTGTGAACATTAATGTTGAATTGTTATGTCTACAAATAGCAAATACGAATGTCTTGTATGTTTCTTATAAAAAACTCATAAATTTTCTCTCATTTCTTTTATAACAAACACGTTTTTATGTCGCGTGCGTAGTGAAAACTAAGAATACAATAACAATGCAACCGCTATGAAAAGAAGTTAATATAAATAAAAAAAAAATCTGTAAAAGAAATATTTTTCTCAAAATTCTAAAATATATTAATATCCTTTTCATTTTGAATTTTTTAGATAAATAAGTATTCAATTCAAGAATAAAAAATTATAAAATGTGAGAAGATACAAATATCAAAATAAAATAGAAAACATACAAAATAAATTAACCTCAACAGCATTTCGATTGAACTCTATTGTTTGGTTTGGCTGGATGGCAATAAATAAAAAAAAAATCTCAAATAACTCTGTTTGTTGTGTCTGGATAAATTGTGAACAAGAAATGTAACAAAAAAAAAAAAAAAAAAAAAAAAACAACCACCTTTTTCAATAGAAATAATAGCAACAACAATACTGTCATCTCTTAAAAACTTTTATGGCAATTCAATTGGAAACATAAATCTTTTTTTTTCGACTCTTCTTGTTGCAAAACAAAGAAAGCAATCAGACAGCAGAGAGTGCAACTACAACATTTTCAACTTGCAAAAATTTTAAAATTTAAAACACGACGAACTTTGCTTGAAAAAAGAGTATTCACTTAAATTGGATTATGTTTGGTATTTTATTTGCTTCTGCATAAAATGTGCTTAATGATTAAATTATTATTAATTTCATCTCTATTTAATGTTAAAATTTAAATAACTTTAAGGTAAGTGATTTCTTTTTTTTAATTTAATGAACATTTTATGTCATATGACATAAAATGTTTTTAATTTATTTGTTATTTATGTTGCTTTGAGAAGTTTTTAAAATTACTAAAGCTATGTACAGACGGTTGTAAGATCTAACAATATTGTCAGAAAAATATTCAGAAAATGTCTAACAATCGTGTGAACTTACAATTGTTGTCTGACAATATTGTCAGAAAAACCATTGTCAGAAAATTGTGAGACTTCTACCTGACAATAAATTGTTAGATATCTTACAATTGTGTGAACGCATTTATTTGCATTGTCAGAACATTGTCAGTATAAAATAAATTGTAACATGTTGGAAATTTTAAACATCTGATAACGATATCATTGTCAGATAAAAGTTAATGAAAAAAATGAAAAATTCTTTAAAAACAAACTTAAAATAAAAATTTAAATTAAAATTAAAGCAGAAAAAAGAGAGTTAAAAAAATGGACAGCGACGGTATTTCACGCGATGATTTTAATGGTGGGAAAAAACTTGTCTTTTTCAAGCACTTTAAAAATGGCATATAGCTCTTCAGGAACAAAGCTCGAATAGTTCAAACTGGAATACGGAACAAGTATTGTAGTGACCGACATTTTTCATGTCCTATCTTTTGAACCGTCATAAACAAACGCTTGAAAATTGGACAGAATGTAGATAGCTATTACCTTTGTAATAACAAGTATAAATATTCATTTTATTTTATGAACATATATGATGGTTGTAAAAAGACCTCTGATATTTACAAAGAATCTCTATAGCTAAGTCCTCCATAATCGCAAGAATAAAATTTGATAATTTGGTGTATGTGACCAAAACTTTGAACTGTTATAGATAGACAACTGAAATTTACAGGGAACATGTATTGATAAGTCCGCTAAAAGAGCAAGTATCCAATTTAAATTTATAAATTTAAGGGTGTGCTCATACCTGATGTAATTTTACATGTAGTAGCCCTATCTTTTGAACAAAAACTTGACAAAGTGTCAACTAATTTGTGTGGTATATTAAGAAATATAAATTTAAAACTAAAAATAAGGGGCGTCCCAATAGTTGATGTATGTGGCCAAACTTTTGAAACTTTTTAGACAAATAGCTAAAATCTGTTTTGAAGTCGGTTTTTTATATTCGCTAAAAATGTAAGATGTTAGAATCGTTGCAGTTTCTTCGTTTTGATTAATATCTATTTATTTTGATAAAAATTTATAATATTAATTTGTACCTTTTAAAATAATTTACATTAACATTAATTAAAAAAAAAAATCTATTGAATTTTTTAATTCTGACACTTGGCAATTCTTACCACCGTGTGAACTACCAATTTATTGTCTGACAATGTTGTCAGAAAAATTTATTGTCAGATAATTTTCTTACAATGGAATTGTTAGTTTTCTTACAAATGCCTTGCAATCGTGTGAACTGACAATCTAAATTGTGTTTACAATTTTTATTTGCCTTGTCATTGTCAGTACATTGTTAGGTCTGACAATATTGTAAGACCTTACAACCGTCTGTACATAGCTTAACGTTTGTTTTTGTAACCTGAGTGAGAAGCTATATGACTTCCACATTTGCATGTGAGAAATTTTTCACTTTAGTTACAGAAACAATTAACGATTTTAAATACCCAGGGATAAATTAAATTAAAAATCCAAAAGCGACTCTAGAGCTTTTTATTCATGACGAATTTCAAAAAACTCATGGTTTGATGCACGACAAAGCGAGTTTTAGGCCGCTAAGTTAATGAGCATGATATCAAATATTGAATAGCAAAATTACGTTCAACTGTTATACTAGTCATCATCAAAATCACGGAAACACATTTCGTATAAATTTAAAGTTCCCGCCAGTGGCGTAGCTAGGTTACTAAGGGCCCTGGAATGAATTACTCTTAACTGAGTTTTCATGATTAAAGTGGAGTTTTAGCCAGTCGTATTTACTTTGAAAATGAGAGACATTTCGATCGAGATTTCTGATACGCGGGCCCCCTGAGCTTGAGGGCCCCGAGGCACAGCCTGCCTAGCCCTATTTAGCTACGCCACTGGTTCCCGCCTATAACTGATCAAAACAAAAGTTTATATATGTCAAAGAACATCACATACAGGGACACGCTTGAATTTTTGAGTTGGGTATTTGATAAAATTTTTTATTGCGCCCTAGAGCGCTACGCACATTAAACACAAGACATATAGGGACACCCTTTGTAAATTAGTTCTCTAAATGAGACTAATCTGTAAGCATAGCTTTTTATATATAAAATAAAAATAAAATTAAAAATCATTTTTAAACATGCCACATACATATGTCAAATTCGCAACTTCTTTGGAGACACGCTTTAATTTCTTTTTTTATACTTAACGGGTACAAATATTACGCTCTTCAAGATGGCGGTGAAGATTTTGGGAATTAAAAACCGGGAGAAAACAGAAACAAATGGGAAGTACAAATTCTATTTAAAAAAAAAAAACTAAAAAAATAAAAAATCGTTTTTTCTCACGCCTTAAATGGCCATGTATTATAAAAGTACGTACGTACACAAACAAAATAGACGTGCAAAGATGCCGCCAAGCCGTTTCCTAGTGGGCACAAAAAAAACCGTTGGGTGCTTTACTCATTTATAATTTAATTAAAAATACCCAATTCCGTGGTATTTAAACTTCCCGGTTTTTCCCGATTTTAAATGATTAAAATCGACGCTATTTCTTCAAGGCTATTTCGGCGTTCGTAAATATATTCCATATAAATAGCAAACATATGTTTATAACAGCTTTTTACAAACTTTAAATAACGGCACACATAGGGACAACCTTTTATTTTTGAGTTGTGTTTTTTTTATAATGTTTTGTTACTGGGAACTGTAGTGTTAAGTACTTTGTGTAAATTGTAACTTCCTGTCTTTTATCGCTCCCTAGATATGTAACATGTAGCAAACCTTTATTTTAGAATTTATAAAAATGTTTTCTAAATGACAATAATCAAAGAAAAAAAAATTTAAAAGCGTTTCATAAATAATTAAAAAATATAAAAAATACACTAGATTGTTGCTTCCAACCTATAGTGCAATGTTAAGAAAACTTTTCTTGATTTCTTAATTAACTACCGCAATGTTTGATTAAAATTTTCAGTTGCCTGCCTAAACGGACGAAGCAAGTTATTGACACCAAAAAACTTGCATAAATTTTTATGTGCGAATGTTCGCCAAATGACTAAATAAACTTCTGGGATTTTTTTTTTGCAAAAATTCTATATTAATTAAAGTTAACAAAAGAACTATTATTGCGCTACAAATGGAGAAATAGAAATAATAAAACTAATTAAAAAATAACAAAGAATTGAGCAAATAAGAAATAAAGATAAGAAACTTCTTCTTCGGCAGATGAAATGAATGAATGAAAAATAATGAAATCATTTTGTAACATTTAACTGAGTAACACTCTTTCCTTGCTATTTTTTTTTAATTCATAGCTTCAATATAAATAAATTTCATTCAATTCGTAAACCGCATAAATGAACAGCGATGAAGAACTTCCTAGAAACCACAAAATGCCAAAGTGTGACTGTTAAATCGTGTCAATGCATTTCAAATAGTTGTACATAAATTACAGCAATATTTTGTTTAATCATTTATGCATAAATGCATGTCTGCATATTTAACATAATTAAGATAATTTATACAATTTCTATTGCAATATTAATGTGTATATATGGAAAAAAACTTGATTACTAATAATATTTGAACGATTTGCAAAACAAAAAAAAAAAAATAAAATAAAATAAAATAAATAAAAAAAACTGAATTGAAGTACAAAACACTTCAATTTTGTTTCCACTGCTTATTACAGTACTTAAGCCATGTTAAGTTTCAGTACAATTGTGCTAGCCGTTAAAAAACAAAATGTATTTCTATTTTTTGGCCATATCTTTTTACACATTTTTGAAAATTCTATCACCTTGAGGAGGCTCGTGCGCTTTGCAATATTACAAAATCAATTGTCACCTGACATGATTGATAGTTCAATTGCTGATCGTCGATAGAACAAAAATCGAATCATTTTCGTGTTTCATTTACTCGTTAGATTTTTTTTGATTGCAGGGTAAGACACGTCAAGTTTCTTCCTTTTGTCATAGGTTTGCTTACCACTTTCATATACGATTTCTACTTATAAGCGAGTTAAAACGTCTATATTGCTTTAATATGGAATCGTCCGGCAACTTCATCTAGTTATTTTTTACTATGTGATTTTATGTACTTACGAATGTGAGCCAAACAAGAGCATTCTGCAACAATAACTAAAAAAACTGACTTATTTGTTAAATGTTTTTAAAGAGCTAAAATGTTATTATAAAAGAAAAGATTTTGGGCTATGTGGTTATTACAGCAGTGCACTGTTAGCGTTATGATAACGGAATTCTTTACCTCAAAGTGTCACAGAAAGCTGCTAAAAAATCAAATGCAAATCAATTAGAGCCCAAAGTCGTTTGGTCTTTAAGCATACAAGTGAGTAATTAATTATATAGACTAATTGAAAATTCCAATAGCATTGAATAATAAATACTGCTAATGATTTTTTTATCATTATCATTAATTTCGCTATTGGTAATGGAAAGGTTTCATTGATAATTAGTAAAACAACAAAATCATTACTATTGACTAATGATTAAATGGTTTCAAATCATTGTCATTAATGAATGTGTATATCTTGTCTTTGCACACTAAATACACATCTTAAAGTATAGTAGAGTAATATTTTAAAATAGCATTTTGATTTTTAAAATTTGGTGAAAAATTTATGTTTTAAATTTCTCAGGAAATATCAGACACTATGGAAACATCTTTTGGTTTTCGTGTAAGTAAAAAATCTGCTGGCTGGGGTTTGAGGTGACTTTAAATCTCAGACTTCAAAATGACAATTTACTAAAATTTTCAATTATGGATCTATCTACAAGAGTGTTAAGGCTTATTTATTTTATGTATTGATTTATAAGTTTCTGCGATCAAAAATTTGTGTTTCATTAGTATTAGTAACAAAATGATTTCATTACAATTTCATTACCATTTGTAAAAGAAATTGTAATTAAAATAAAATCATAAGCATTAAATAGTACTAAAATTTTTTCACTGTCATTATTTCAAACAATGCCATTGAAATTTCAATAGTAATGAAAAAATCGCAAGTATGATTTTAAGTCATAGGTCTATTCCAACAAGCCCCCCACACTTGTTTCTTTTTTGATACATCGGGCTTACCGCAGTAAATCACGGGTTTTCAACTTTATGTCATCAATTTTATGTTCATAGAAAAAGTAAATTCTTATTGCCTCGTTCAACATTTTGTTAAGATCTAAGTGTATACATTTCCTTAATTAATTTTTAGGCCAAGTCAATAACATCTTATTCATTTAAAATCTTACACTCAAAAAGTTTTTAATTTACGCTTAAATAATAATCTGATACAAATGCTTCAACATCTAGTTACTTCAATAAATGTTTTGATTAAATAATATAAAAAGTATAATACTAAAAATGTTCTTTTAACACATTATATATAATTTAAATTCTCAAATACGAAGCGAAGCTCTTAATTTTTATAAAAAAAATGCAAATAAAAATTTAATGTTTACGTTTTAAACTTTTTAACGTTTCAAAATTAAAAAAAATGAATTTAAATAAACTACACGTCTATTGTTAACAATGAAATTCATTTTATTTCTACAAAATGCTCTGAAAAAATAAAAATAATACTATACGAAATTACTGAGTTAAGTTTGCAATTTCCTTCGGTAAAAATCATTTGACATTTTTTCCTAAGAGCATATGATGAGAGATGCCCTCTCCTTCTTTTTAATTTCCCATTAAATAGTTTAAAAGATCATAATAAAAATCAATACTTTCTTAGATAACATTTTTCTGTTTTCGGAAGCAAATATAAAGAAGCGATGTTCCTTCATTAAGATCGATTTTTCGCAATTGGGTTTTGAGATGTCTCATATCAAGAGAGATCAAAATTATAAATGGTGCATCAGGGAGGGTAAGGAATCGCTAGCATTTTTAGAAAATTTGCTGTCACATATTTAGTGAAGGAGTGGTTAGTTAGCCTTCACAGGTGCAACAATGCATGTGAGGTAATACATTAAGATTTTTCGGTGACAGAATATTTGCGTGGTAAAACCACAATGTAATATGGGCCGACTGTGGCTGTTATTCAAATGTATGTACAGTATACTATGGTAGGTTCAAAAATAAGATTAAGAGACGGTAAAATTGGAGGAGTGGCAAAAACATCAGACAAAAAAGTTTATCGGTTCTATCAAAGACCAATCTTCCTAGAATTTTCAAAGATTGGTATCAGATATGCGTTTGGTAAAACAGAGTACTTATGTTTTTTATAGTTTACAAAGTAAATATTTATGGTCTTATTACTTTTTAACAATAACAGGTAGCATCTGAAAGTTTTGTTTAAATAAAAATTTTAAAGCTGGAAATGATTTTTTATTGTTTAACTGTATATATGTATGTGTGAGTAAGTGTGTATGTATGTTTGTATGTATGTATTTATTCTAAAACGTGCTGCTGATTAAATTAAAAAAAAAAATAAAAAATTCTAGACTTTAATTGAGCTGTATTTAAAATTTGGATGCACCGTATACATATCATTCTTATAATATTCAAAATGAAGATAAACGGTTAAGACACAATTTAAGGTTGCCATAATTTTGTCCTGTAAATCTTGGCAACCTTGATTACCTATTTTTTAGAAGCTCCAATAAGCGGTTAAACAGTATTCTTAGGGTATTTTAGAAAAACTTTCTTTGGCCAAATAAATCTTTTTTAAATAAAATAAAAAATTCTCAATTATCTGTTCTTAAAACCTAAATTTGAAAACTGTTTTTTATTGTTTGACGGCATTAGAATTAAGCCAAGATATGGTAATAGTAACCATATTATGTTTTTCGCATTTATGCAAAAATATTTTTTTGCTAAAAATGTTCAAAATAATATAAATATACATAAAATGTATAGTTTAATAAAAGTAAACATAATATGTTAATTTTCTTCTTTTATATTCAAAATTGTGGCTAAAAATTAACAGTAATGTTAAACTTTAAAAATCTTTTAGCTTCTGTCTTGGCTAAATGATTTTCAGTCAGGTCAGTGGGTTGTTTTCAAATAAGAATTTATTGTTAGGATAAATAAATAAATTATAAAAAAAAAAATAAATAAAATAAAAAATTTTCAAATGTATAACTTTAGTTTACTTATGTATAAAATACATAAAACTGTAGGAAAGGGTATGTTAATAATATTTTAATTTATTGTTTTTAAAAAGCTTTATGTTTGAAGCGCAGGAAGATATTTGTATTAAAAAAGAATATGGTTTCAATAACAACATTGTTATAATGTATAATAATATGATTAGACAAAAATCATATAATTCAACATTTCAACAATTTTAGTTTCGGATTATGGTTCCATGTTTTCTTTCGGTCCTATTATATTTCATCCATTTACGGATTTGTTGTATTATCGATCTATAGGCTGAAATTATTCATTTAATGCGATTAAATTCATTGAGTTATTTTCTTTTTTAGCAATTACCACAGTAGCAAAAATAGGTTAACAAATCATATATGAATATGTCAATCAAGCCTGAAAAAATAGAAACCCTTGAAACTCTTATCAAAATGATTTTAAAATTCAAAAATAACGGGTAAAATTGATTATCTAGCGAATAAATTCGGGTACTTTGAATATTAATGTAACAAACGTCGTGAGAATCATATAAATTTACCGATATTGATTACTGAGGGTAAAAGCCCATCTAGATGGCCATTTCGCTACGCTCATTTAGCTCTTTAGGATACTTCTAACAAAACTTTAAATAAACTAAAGATTTATGTCCAAACAATAAAGTAAAAACAAAAACCAAAGCTTAAGCAAAGGTTTAATTAATTCAATATTCCCGTGGTTTAATTTTATTTATTATTTTGCAAGTGCCGGTGCATTACAAAAAAATAAATTATCGTAGTGTTTGTGATGTTTTATTTGTTGTTTTTATTTTTCAACATATTTTAACTGTATAAAAGAGCCGAAAAAAGTCAGCCGTATAAAGTGGATGAAGAAAAATAGAATTATTCGTTGACTATGAGTTCAAATATTGACTATGAGTTCAAATATTATCCCAACAGAGAAACAAAAAAATTTTTCTTTTGAATCAAAAGTTTTCTAAAGCTGAAGTTATTAAGATTTCGAATGAACAGTGATTATATCGTTAGCTAAAACGAAAAACTTAATTAAAGAGTCAAAGTAGGGGTTTTATTACACGGAGATATATTTTGATTATATTATATTAGAATTTATGTTAGTTATGTGGCTTTTCATTTAGGCTGACGACATGTTGTATGTACTGGCTGCGTGTAAATAATTTACATATTCGTCATACATAAATACACATTTATATAAACAAGTCTTAGTTCTAGAGAATTTCATGGTGTTCTGTATTTTCTTGCCGTCACTAATTGTTTACATTTCATGTAAATAAGTAAAAAATATAAAATCACGTTCTCTAACACACACACACACACACACACACTAAAATTACAGTTTACATCTATAAACATTTAATTGGCTTTTTAAAGTTGCTGTTTGCTTCGGTTTTATCTAAAACTCACTTACTTGCAGAGATGTTGCTACATTTTGTATAATTTATTTGATTTTTTTATTGTTCCCAAACATTTCCCTGTGCAATTGTTTACATTTGAAATTAACAAGAAATTTGTATATTTGAGGCCTCAACATACAGCTACTGTTGTTGAGTAGACCTAAAGGAGAAAAGCGTTGGTAGGTTCATATGTTAATTAGTATGATTTTTTCTTTTGATTTTTATTTTAAATTAAAGTGAACTGCTTAAAGTAATCTAGTATTACATACTTAAAACAGAGATGGAAAATTTAGTACAAATACAAATTTTTTTTTCGAGTAAATCAATATGTGTTTGGAAAATCAAATCCTTGGTTGCGACAGCTAATCTTTAATCAACTAGAAAATGGAAAAATAAATTAAAATTACCAATAACTCGTATTTAGGAAGGTTAGTGGAAAATTAAAAGAATTAAAAATAAAATGAAAATTTAAGTCAACCGGGGTATTTCGTTGCTATTACGTTTATCAGGGCAAATATTTTCGGGAATAGCAAAAATGCTCACGAAACATTGGAAATCTATGATTTTTTTTCTTGTCGAAATTAGTTCTTTGCGAGAAATATGTTTCGCAAAATATATCTATTTTACAGTGATCATACCGAACTCAGTTTCTCTTTTCTAGACATTAATCAACCAACCATTAACCGAAGAGTACGTAACAAGGAAAATATTGCTGCTGTATCGGCCTCACTGGCCGATAAAGATGACGATATATTAATTCTTCACTGCTGACTTTATGCAAGATGCACTGTTTGCAATCAAAATTAATCAAGAACGATAAAAATTTTAACGTTATATTCGACTACACAAGATACTGTGCGATGATTACCGAAGTTTTTCTTGCCCAAAATGAAGGAATTGGACTTAGTTGACATGTGGGTTAAGAAAGACGGCGCAACAGGCCAAAAGTCTCTCGAAACCATGGTGAACAATTCATTTTATGTTTCACACCAGTCCATTGGCCACCAAGGTTACGCGATCTTACACTACTAGACTATTTTGTATGGGGATACGTGAAGCCAGCCAAAACTCAAGCTCTGGAAGACATTACTCAAGCTAACGCTTTCTTACCTCCGGCCGAAATGCAAATAAAAGTATAATGAAAGTAAATGCCAGGCATTCACTTATCGGTCCAAAGAAATATTTCACTTTTGCAAATTTCAAAACCCAAACAGTCAGTAGAATAGACTTTACCAGGTGGATCTGCTTTGAAGAAAATAAAATCAGTAAAATAGGAATTATCGTTACTGTTAGTGGAACCAAATAGAAAAAAAAACTACGTTGGCAAGTAAACATTTTAAAATGTCAGTTTTCCATGCCTGATGTGAAGCATTTCTGTACCTGTATTTTGTATGTATAAATATATGTAAATGTTTTTCTTTTTATAAGTCATTCATCAATCAGCTTAATAAATAAACTTAATGTACTTTGACAGGAAACTTGAAATAAAATCATTTTAAATGGTGTATATGATGATTACCTGAGAATATGATTCTGTAAAATTTAATTACTTGATGAATGATTAGTCTAAACTAAATATCATAAAATCTTTAAATCATTTTGAATAAAATGCTGTAGCTTAAAAGATATTTTTACTTAATACTGAACATCATGAAATTTTGAAGAGAAATTTTAATTTTTTTTGTAGAAAAATTGATAGAATCTGAGCAGGAGAGGAGGTGCACGGCATCGAGTACATTTGCTTTAGCGCAGAAAATATTTTTTATATCAAATTAAGATTATTTGTAAGATTTGGATTTTTTTTTTGGTTGCTATGAGGAATTTAGTGTAATAATTATTTTATTGTTGTCAAGTATTAAATACATACATATGTATACTATTACTTGAAATGGTTGGGTTTGTTTATTTTTTTTTTGTATTAGGAATTTTCTGTTGTATCTCAAAAAAATTTTTATTTTACGGTGAAATCTAGTTTCTTAATGAAATTCCAGGGAAAAGAGAAGTAGCACTTCAGGCAACAATACCTATTTAGTTATTTTTTTTTTTTTTTTCTTTAAGAAAGGGATATATGAGAGATAAGACAGGTGGTGAAAGGAGAAAGATATTGCCATTTTATTAGTTATTTTACTTCGCCGGCGAATATGCTGTGAAGAAGTACCTTGTCGGAGGAGGAGGCTGCATGTTGTAATGTTAATTCTGAATATGTATTAATACCATTAAACAGAAAAACACATCTTTATTTTTTGATAGCCACAGGGATTGAACCCTGACCAACCAGATTTGTACTGAAAAATCATGTACTTTGAAGCCTTTTTATTAAACAATACATTTTCTTTATAAAAAAATACTAAATTTATGCAAAATACATAATTCGAAATCGACACTTCCGCGTGTTCATATTTTAAGTTAAAGCATAAATGAATAAAATGAAAAATTAACCCTCTATCATTCATTAACTGCGATTTGTTTGATTTTTTGAATTTATGATTTTATCTTCTTTTGGAGTTTAAATTTTTATAATTTGAAGAGAAATAAGGGATGTCCATGTACATGTTATGATAGATGTAAATTTTTTAAGCAATTATAGGTTTTCGTGTTGAATAAGACTACATTACATTTTTCACATTTACTATAAGTATATCCAACACAACTTGAAAACTTACACCTAAATTTCTTATCAGACAATTGTGGCCAGTACCCGATCTAATTTTAAACTGTTTATTAAGTAGGTCCTTGTTGCTTCTTGGGCTCAATCTCGCTGTGGTTGTTATGCCTGAGGTTGTATTTTTCTGATCGTTGGTAATGTTAATTGCCAATATTCTACCCTTTTTGTTGTCTGATGTAGCCCACGGGCAACATACCTTATTTACCAAATAAAATACATTAAAACGTAAAACTTGTTAAAAAAAAAATAAGGTTTCATAATAAAGTTACCTCTTCAATTTAACAAATTATAACATAAAACACTGAAAGAAAATGTTTTATCATATTTTAAAATCGCAGTCAACCTGCACTTTTCGTAACTACCGAAAGTCAAAAATCAAATGTCACTTTAAAAGTAGAAGTTCGACCAAATTTGTTTTTTGGGATCAAGGCAGTGTATAAACCACGAGATGCAGTGCTCGATTATGCTAAAACAATTATTTCCATTATTTTTGAGTCACTCGAACCGTATGTTTTGCCTATAGTCTACACTGTGATACAGAGGGTTAAGGGGCCTTTGATCAAATAATCAAAGGATATAAGGACCAGTGAAATCTGATATCCGCTTTAATACGAGAGAACGAAAAAGATAGACAGAGTTAAACCTCTCTTTAACATTGAGTTTTAAAATTTTTAAGTCCATAGCATATCACACCACATCATATAATTATTTCACTTATAAAATTTAAAAATTTTTCTATTTTATTTCTTACAGAAAATAATAGTCAAAGAAAAGAAATATCTAGAAAATTAATGACATTCGTCACACTGTGTTGCACTCATCATCACCACTTGCACTGCAAATAGAAAGAACATTTTTTATTTTTATTTTTTCTGTACAAGAAATGAGAAATATTAGCGCACATACTTTTATGTTGTGTATTTTTTTCCTCATGCACTAGTTGTTTTTATTCCTGGAGGTGATGTGACGGTGGTGTTGTTGTTATCATTGTCACCATTGCTGTTGGTGTAAAGTTCATTTGTTGCAACATTAGTTTAGCGAGGAGCAAAAGAGACGTGTTATATGCGGTTTGTGTTGTTTACAGTTCACTGAACTGGGTATAAAAATTATGAAACTAAAATAACTCAACGCATAAAGAAGTAATCATTTGTTCGTTCAACGGTTTTACGGTTACAACGAAGTGTGCGATTTTTTTGTTGCTGCCTGCGTTACATTAAAAAAGGATGATTAAAAAAGTTAACATTAACACACACCTTAAATAATTCCAGCCAGGAGAATGAATGTATGTATGTATTTACCTTCAAGCATTGACATCATGCTACTCCAGCCAGTCACTACCACTAGAATTTCTAATCGAGCACCTTCAGCCTTGTGAATATTCTAAATAAAAAATAAAATAAAAAAAATCAGCATAAAATCATATTTCTCCACATACTAAAAATGTATTTATTTTTTCGATTCCAATTTTTATTTTGGCTGCTGTAGTCCTCGTTTTTGCACTGATTTTACTTTTATGTCTTATTTTTGTAGCACATTAAAATTAAATCTGCTCCGCACATGTTGCTGGAAAGTCAAATCACACTCTATTTGCAGTCATAACTATAATTTTAAATTGTAAAAAATAACTTCGAACTGTTGAAAGAATTTTTAGTTTCTTTCAGTTTTTTAATAAAAAACACAATTTTTGTTTAGTTTCATGAAATTTTTTTATTTGCGGAAATCATAAAAATATTAAAGTTATTACTTGGGTTATTTTTAAAGACTATAAATTTATTACTTTTAAGTGTTTGAAAATTGAAGTAATTTTTAAAATAAGTTTTTAGTTAAAAAAAAAAAAATTCAATAAAACCAATTTAATAATAAAAACTTAATTAAAACCAATCTGTTAGCATGAGTTTTCACAAAAAACTTTGCAGCGATCATACCACTATCTACTTCGCGTAAATTACGAAATTCTCTCAAGGTTCAAAAGATTGGACCATGACATGAGACAGAACCATTCCTTGTATGGGACACCAGTAAATTTTAATTTCATGTACGTAAAAATAACTTCTCTATGGAAATCCCCTTAAATTTAAAATATTTGTTCCTTGTCCGTCTGTCCGTCCGTGTTCGGGTTTGCCAAAAGCACTAGATGAGCTAGAGAAAATTTAAATACGCCAATCGATCAGATAAAGTTTTGAATATTTTGCTATTGAAAATCAGTAAAATCGGTATATGTCCTCTGAGGCAGCGGGCAAAACACCACGCCTGCCTCTAATTTTTTTTACAACATTTGGAACAAATCTAGTTTAGTGAAGTAAATCCCAAACAAAAAATAAACATATGGGGCGATTGAGCATTAAAAAGTAATAAACAACATCAAGTGAAAACATTGGCGTTCGCCTTTATTTTCCGAGTTATAGGCCTCTGAACTTTTCATAGAAAAGTACGATTGTGCATCATATTTTTTTAAAATATCAATACAGGTATCATTTAAAAGCTTTTGAAGAGATCTTTAAGGAAATATTAAAATCTAAAAAAAAAAAATTTACCCATTAAGAGCCGATGTGAGCTGATTTTTATGTGAAATAAGATATATGTAGTACTTAATATAAATTTGTCACCCCAATATTTTTTTTTTTTTTTTTTTTTGTTTGAAGTTACTTCAGTAAACTAGAATTGTTCCAATTAGAGGCAGGCGTGGTGTTTTGCCCGCAGCCTCGAAGAATCGATTGGCGTATTTTAATTTTTTTTAGCTCATCTAGTGTCTTGGCAAAATTCATTTCAACCCGAACATGGACGGACAGACGGACATCGCTCAATCGCTGCCACAGCAGTAATATTCTCGGGTGTACGAACTGTTTTTGCCTTTTCACGCTTTGGTTTATCGATGAGGATGCCAGTTTCTTTCACTTTTTTCACAAGATAACGAACATACGAAGCTGACGGTGCTTCTCATCTTCCAAAATTCGTACGCAATTTTCGCACACATTCTGTAACATTACCATGATTTTAAAAATAATGACGCAATATATTATAGCGTTGTGCAAGAGTTCAGCGGAAAGATAAAACTAATTATCTGCCAAATCAGACATGAGCTAAGTGTTACCATTCACGAAATAAGCACTAGTTAAAATAAAAAAACATAGGCGGCGGACCCTATACTTTATGGGTTCTGAAATGGAAAGTGTAGAAATAACGAATGGAATAATAAAGTTAGATGTAACCTTTTCCACCAGTGGTGAAGGGTAAAAAAAAGGCAACAAAATATTACTTTTTTGAACAACGAAAATAAGCATTTTATTTTCTGATGTATCATAAAGCCGTCGAATTCAGAAGTTCTATGTGTAAGTAGTTTTTTTTTTTAATTTATATTCTTGGAAAAATGGTATGAGTTAAGTATAACTTAGGAATAACTGGAGATGTTTTCTTTTTAACCAAAAGATTCCCATCTCCTTAAATTTTATATCTAAATCATAAAATGACGCTGTTTATTACTTAGACATAAAGCTGCGTATACTACGAATAAAACAAGCCATTCACTTTGAAAAATATCGTTTAACTTTAATTTAATTCATAATAAAATGTAGCTGCCAAAATTGCACAACCTCTATTCAATCAATGAATTTTATATATCCAATAGTTTGACGGCTATATTTTTTATGGTTTTCTCAAATTATTTTTTTTATTAAAAATGTGACTTGTTAGGCAATTAGTAAATTAAATAAAAAAAATTCGTATGTATTTAATTGGAAAAAAATTATTTTTTTACAGCAATTAGAATAGTAATAAATAAAATTTATTCATAAGTTTTTCTGTGTAATCAATAATAATAATAATAAGTCAAATAAAAACTTTTACTTAACAAATTTAAGTGGATCTCTAAAATTAGAAAGCTTTAACTTGGCTTGGATTTTTATCAATGCAATAATTTTATATTTTAGTTATTTTTTTTTACAAGCACTAAGAGCATGTTATAAAAATGGAATTGTTTTATAATTTTGTGCCAGTGTTGTCGGTATAGGGGATTTATCACAAAACTCTTGTTTGCGGGTTTTTTGGGGAAATGTTACATTTTCTAGGGATTTTTCGCGAATTTGTTTTTACATTTTTTCATATTGTTTTTTTAGTCTTTCTGAATTGCAAAAAAAGGCTTTAGAAATCAATGTAAAAAATAATAAGTTTAGCAATAAAATTTAATTTATCATTTATTTATACTCAATTGCCGTATTCACAAGCTCTGCTAAGGTGTAGGTAGTATTGCATACTACCTTTTGTTTACTTCTTTATGAACAACCATTGTATCAGTGTGCCATTGTACATTGTACTTCATACGTCAAAAAGTAAATAAGAAGAAGAAAAGTGCTATTCATCATTTGTTATTTATAAGCCTAATGGGGGAGAAAACAGAAAAAAGTAAATTAATAAATTTTTTGTGTGAGGATGAAATTGAAGACATTTTTAGGATGAACCTAATGTACTTGCTCTCCAGTCGCAGAATTATACATTTAGGGCTACCAAAATCATCATTATGGCATAATCGGGTTTTAAGATATTTTGATGAAGACAGATTTCTTCATATGATACGACTACGGCCAGAGGAATTTGCTTATATATTCAACCTTATCAAAAATGACGATGTTTTTCACACAATTGGCGAAGGCTCCAACTACGCATTGACTTGCAGCTTAAAATTGTACTTTACTGCTTTGGATCTTCAGGAAATGGTTCTTGTGTTCGTAAGGTAGCATCTCATTTTGGTATAGGTGATGGCGGTACCATACAAAATATTAGAAATCGAGTCATTAAAGCAATATTAAATCTTAAAGAACAGTTTTTATATTGGCAACTTTCAACTTCAACTTTCTAATAATTCAGTCAAATCAATAAATTAAATAAATAAAACTAATAAAAATATCTTTTAATTCAATTTAATTTAATATAATTCACACATGAACACAAAAGTAATAATTCATTTAAACATAAAACATTTAAACAAATATAACGTTTGAAAAACATATGAAAAAAAGTACTAAGTGTTGTATCGCATGTTTGCATGAAAATTACCAACAACACAGCTAGCACCGTTGTATTTTGTTAGCACTTAGCACGTACTAGGGGGCTTGTGAATAGGGCAAATATGTTTAGTTATGATTGTGACGAATGCATTTAAAAGTTTCGGTTCGAATTTCACTTTTTAAACATATAAACAATATGGTTGATCAAGATCATTTAAAGACCTGTCAGAATTGATGTTGGCTCTACTTTGTATATCTATTACAATTTTTCCACGGTGCCCATTGTTCTTGCTTCGCTCTCTTATATATGATTCACAGTCCAATCATGAGCGAATCAACGTGCTTTGCCATATAAAATCTTGAGAGCGAAGCGTGTTATTTTATGACGATTTAGGTTGAATTTACTTGCGAACCATGAAAAATTTCTGTCTTCTCTAATTTTTATCGCTAGTTTATCTGTGTAAAAATGTAAAAAAAGTAAAACAATATTTAATGTGGTGTGTGAATGTGTGTTAATATAAAAATAAATAATCTAATTATGATATAACAAACACAAAAATTTTTTAATTTTTATTTGAATTGAAACTGAAATTCATTCAAAAAATCAAATTTTATAAAAGAAGTCACAGCGAAGCATGTAGTATGTGTCGCGGAAACGGTATGCTTCGCAATCATGATTCAGAAAGTGAAGCGAGTGCTTCGTTTTGCCGTGTAAACATACTATAAAAGCAATTACGACCAGCAAAAAAGAACAAAATACGTGTAGAATGATTATAAAGGCAGAATTAGTCTGACTATTCGTTCCGTGACGAATCAGCTGATCAGTTTCAGTTATTACTTTGAAGTTCTGTTCTGTTCCGTACGAATCAATAGAAAATATTATTCAACGTTAAGTTATTTGAATGTTGTTTGATAGTGTGAGTGCAATATTTTAAACAAATCTATTTTTGTTATTGTAATTGTAGTTTTTTTTTGTTGTGTATTGTGTTTTCTTTGTTTATTATAAACAGGTGATATATTGTTGCAAAAAAACTAGTCACAATAATTTAAAACGCAGAAAGAGGCCCTAAGTCGTTAAAAGTATATAAAAATTATAAAAGCTGCCATATTTGTATACCCTTCACCACAAAAAGTGGAAAAAGAGTATAAATAAGTTTGTCATTTCGTTTGTAATTTCTACAATATCCATTTCCGACCCCATAAAGTATATATATATTCTGAATTCTTATTTATAGAGAAGTCGATTGAGCGATGTCTGTCTGTCTGTCCGTCCGTGTTAGTGTTAAAATCAAAAAATTTAGATACGTCAATCAAGCACACATAGTGTCGGAACTGGTGCTATTGGAAATAAGCATGATCGGTCTATGTCCTAATACGCAGCGGGCCAAACATCACGCCCACCTCTCATATTCCCATATTATTTTAAACAATGAAGTAACTCCAATCAAAAAACAAATATATGGGGCGATAGAGAATTAAAAAATAGAAACGGGGCTCTGAAATTTAAAATTTTTTTAAAATATCAGTATGGGTATCATTTAGAAGCTTTTGATGAGATCTTTAACCCATTAAGAGCCGATTACATTTTTATGTGAAATTATGTATATGTAGTACTTCTTTTTTTCTTGTTTTTTAATTCTCTGTTACCCCAATATTTGCTTTTTTGATTGGAACAACTTCACTAAACTAGATTTACATAGATGGTCATGGGTATATAAGATTCGGCATAGCCGAATATAGCACTCTTACTTGTTGTTAATAAAGTTAATTATAAAGCAACTAACATAGTATTGATACGCTTTTCCCTTTGGGACAAATGTAATGGTTTCTTTGATTGCAAATATCAGCACGACATTCATTTATTTCGCTTTTTATTATAAGTTTCCTCTTTCTTACTCTGGCTATACTATGGTCTGGTTCTTACTTTCATACACCCTACACTACTGTGTTCATCCGGCAATAAATAAATCGCCATTTGTTTGCATATAAAAAAACAAATGTCAATCACTTCATAGAAATTAAAAGCAGCTTCAAATTTAAAGTAAATCAAAATAAATTATTTACTGTCAATAGTTCTGGTTCGCTATAGAAAATATAAGTACCCTATTTCACCTTAAGCACATCTACCCATAGCTCAAATTTCATTTAAATCGATTCAGTCGTCAAGCCGTGATTGACTTATGCACAAACAAACAAATAAGCAAACATTCAAGGAGATTTATAATATATTTTAGAAATAAGATAATTGGCTCGAACTTATGCCAGATCTTTCTTTTGTAGCAGTATTATTTTCATAGGGATATTTAAAATGTTAACTTGGGTATTCGGCTCGAAAAGAGTCCGGGAACCCTGCATTTAACAAGAGTATACAAAGAGACTGCTTGGTTATGGTACATGTTCTTCACTTTATGCTTTTAATGCTTTGCCAGCACTAAAGTCACTTTTTATTGATAAACGGCAATATAAGCTTGGATTTATTATTATCTTTATAGTTGTTTTTTATTTTCTTTTTTCTGTTTTCTTTTCTCCTTATCTCTTGTTTCTCTTTTCAGGTCAAATTTGTAGGTGTTTGCTTACCTCTAAAACAAAATCAAAAAATTTTATAATGTTTTGCATTAGCATAGTCATTAATTTAAAGCTTATCAACCTGACAGTTTGCAATCAACAAATACTTATTATAATTTTAATTAATTCCATCGAAGTAAGAGCTTTAAATAAATGTCATACGTACATGAGCAAGCAAAGAAACAGATGTTAAACTCTTAGATATGAAACGTGTACATACAAACAGACATACATATGTATATAAATGTTTACATAAAAGTAAAAAATAGCATGTAAACCTTTTGTAAATATGGTGTATGGCATAAGTACGGGTATATTCATTACAAAAAAAAAAACTTTACAATCATGGATAATTCCATACAAATAAAAAACAAATTAAAAAAATAGAAAACACACCGGCTTTCGATCATGTGAAAAAAGGCAATGGCCCTTTCAAGTAACACAAACAAAAAAGCCTTCACATTAAAATTGGAAAAACAACAAAAATATTGCACTCATCTTTAGAAGAAAAAATATTATAGATAATCATACAAAATACACTGGGAGTAAGAAAAAACTGAAGCTTATTTAAAAATGACGCAAAGTACCGGCATAATATTCAATAAAAATTTCAACGAATTCAACCTTCAAAATGGCAAAAAAAAGTCTTTGTGTTCGCGAGTGTTTAAAAAAAGAAACTTATAAAAATAAAACAAAAGTTCATGGGTTTAATGGAAAATTGTTAATCGGTCTTTGTTAATAGATAAAAATAGTTCGTCAGACAGGCATTGTAAAGGTTTATAGATTCGCCAAACGGTTTTAAGCTTTGTTTACATGTTTAAAATACATTAAAAAAGTTTAAAAATAAATTTAACTACATAATGTTGTTTTATAAGCGATAAGAATAAATTAAAAAAAAAAATTATATTTTACAAAAAGGACAAAAGTTAATGCCACTATAAAGGTGAGTCAGTTAATGGAAAAGACAATTACGCCCTCGCTTGAACTGTCAAAATAAAGTAGTAGTTTTTATAATGTGTGTGTAGATAAATACGTCGAATTCGATATGTTTTTTAATATAGCATGGGATATTATTTTCTTATACATAAAGAACAAATTTTCTAATACACTCCAGTGTTTATCTTACCCTTCACAACATTCATTTCGTGTGCAATTTCTACAATATCCTTTTCCGACCCCATAAAGTATATATATTCTGGGTTCTTATGCATAGCGAAGTGGTCTGTTCGTATGTCAATCGATCAGATAAAGTGTCGTAAGAGATGCCATTGGAAATCAGCATATTCGGTCCAAGTCCTTCGAGGAAGCAGGCAAAACACCACGCCTACCTCTAATTTTTTCATGTCATTTGGAGCAACTAACTAACTCCAATCAAAAAAAAAAAAATTTAATTCTCTGTCATCCCAATATTAGATTTTTGATTGGAGTTAATTTAACTAGATTTACATAAATGGTGAAGGGTATATAAGATTCGGCATAGCCAAAAATATTTCTAAGTTGTATAAGAAATTGGGTTTAGGGAAAACAAATTGTGCTACAGAACTGTAAAGTTTATTCAACTTGAGTTTCAAAAATTTTTTATAAGCCACGGAAAATTATCTTAGTAAAAATTTCTCATAAATTGTTTTCCTCACAGAACTCATCTTAAAGGGATGACAACTCTGCACTGAATATTCTGGGTCTTATACAAAATTTCTCAACACATGGAGAAAAATTTATCGCATGCTATATTTTATTTATTTCAAAGTATTGACCTTCATCCACAGGCTTGTATATATAAGTGACTAGACATGAAGGGTAGAATTAGTAATTGAAAATGAGAAAAATTCACAGCAAGATGTCGAAGTGGAAAAACATTCCGCTGTTTCTATCAAACAACTAATTCAAGCATCTAGATTTTATACACAAGTTTTGTTTATAATAAAAAAATGTTGCCTTTTTAATAAATTATTTTTCTGCACAGAAAACCTACTTTTATTTAAAATTGAATGAATATGGCAGGCTTAATGTACTTAACAAAAATCTGCTTTCAGCTTTAAGGATTCCGTATTCAAAGTGTGAAAACATAACCCTATTGTTTTCGTCACGATGTATCACAATCTCACAGTCCTCTATCTCTGAAACCGTAATAGATCCATACATCTTCCGTATTACTATAGTCGCTTTATCAACAAATACCTAAAATTAAAGGGTGTTCCGAAAGTTTCTTGATATTCATAAAATAATTTTTATTTAATAGAGAAGACTTTTCAATTTAATAGAGAATATACTGCTATGGCTTCTATAGGAATGATTAAAAAAAACGAAAATGAAATGAAGGGTATCCCATTAGTAACGTAATTTTTTTTGAACCATAATAGGCTGAGTCTATTACGGGTATGTAATGCTAAGTCGCTATAAAAACAAGTATATAAAATTAAAATCAAAAGGTATCCCAATAGTAGTGTCATTTGAGGGTCTTATTTCAAACTTATGTTCGCTGTAACAAGTTAGTAAAAATAAAAATATAAAAATAATATTAAATATTAAAGGGTCATCCCTACATGGTAGGGAACCTTTTCTGTGTGTGAGAAATTCACACTTGGTGGTTTTGAATTTCTTTCACCTACAGTTTTTTCAAAGGAGCGTGGCAAATAATATTGAAGCGGTTCTAATCATATAAATTATCATAACGCGTGTACTATTCATTCGATTTAGATAAATGAAATGACAGAAGAAGAGGGATAAAATTAACTTCGCGGTATATAATTTTTACTGCTCAACAATTTCTAAATCATTTAGAAATTAGTGGCGAACAAAATCTTCCAAAATTTAACAAATTTTTTTTAATTTAGCAAAAAGTAGTATTTCTTACTGTGATTATTATTAAAGATGTTTTAAAAATAAGAAAAGCCATATTTTATTACAGCCGATGCACAAATCTCGATTTTATTTACAAATAACTAAAACGGAAAAAAATATTCTAAGTCATATTTCGTGCAGCAAATATTGAAAACCATTTTCGAGGCACAAAGTAGCAGAAATTCTTCAACTTTTTTAAAGAAAAATATTAAATAGATTCGTAGTAAAATTAAATTAATGTAAGAAATGTTGTACTGCAGCATTGGCTGCATAGGAAGTAGTGTCTGCGTGTTTGTTAAAAGACGACTCATGAGTTCAAATCCCAACAGCGGATGTGGCTATAAATAAAAACCATTAAATTAATTACTACAGATACGTAGACGACATAATATGCATCCTAGAAAGAGACAACGCCGAACAAATTCTTACAGACTTAAACATAATACATTACAAAATCACATACACAATGGAAAAAGAACAAAACAGAACTTTACATTATCTTGACATATCAATAACACGAGGAATTGATACCTTAAACTTTGACATTTATAGAAAACCAACCGCGACAGACACAATTATCCACAGCTCCTCAAACCATCTTACTCAACATAAACTCGCAGCATTTAGACCTATGATTCACAAACTTAAAATAGTCCCACTCGCTCCAGATAAATACAACAATGAACTCGATACAATTTACAATATATAGCTTAAAAATAACGGTTACAACCACACAACCATCGACAAACTACTCAGACAATACAACAACAAAAACAAGAAGAAAGAAGACAAGGAAACAAACGATACAACACGACGACACATCTTTACTTACACAAGACCAGAAATAATTAGATTAACTAACCTTTTCCGGAAAGAAGGTTTACACACAACACTAAAAACGACCAACACTCTGCGCAACAATCTCAAGACATCAACAGAAACAACCGATAAATTTAGCACCAGCGGAGTATACAGACTTACTTGTACTTGCAACCATACATACATCGGACAAACTGGACGAACATTAAAAACAAGGTTTACAGAACACATACGATCATACAAAAGAAAAAGGGAAGACTCCAATTTCGCAATACACCTTAACACACATGGACACGAACCAAAGGAAATAAATGAATGTATGACAGTATAACACCCAAGTAAAAGAGGACGAAGACTAGATATTCTTGAAAACATGGAAATTTACAAAACAGGAACGTTTAACAGGGATATTATTAACGAACAGGTAACACAACCTCTGACACGATTTTTACACCGCTAAAATTACTAAAACACTGCTACAAACGAAAAACACCCACAGACGGTCACACTTACTTATCAAATATTAAAAGACCCAAATATTAAACAATTTACCCCTATAAACGGGACAGATATCAGGCAATCTACCTGCATAACAACATTTAAACGGACAAAAATTACCTAAACCCACCACCTTTTATTCTTAACACTATCTCTTCAGTTTTAACACATACGTGGCTTGAAAATGATGTTATCACATCGAAAGCGCTCGCCAAATATCAAAAGTACACAGCCAGAGACGACGGTTATTACCGAAAATTATAACAACAAAAACCTTTAAGTTGCCTTGCGGGATCATTTATTAAAAATTGATTTAATATGAAACAGTTATTCAAGCGTCCCGGAATTCGATTACAAAGGGGGAAAAAATTGTATGCCTGCACAAACAGTTTCTGAAGGTGCCTTTCAAGGAAGAGCATAAGTTAGTGAGAAGTGTATCAACATTAAAAGTGTGTGTTGCAGTTGTATCTAAATTGGTTAAGATAAGAGCCTATTTGGTGCAACAGGAAATCATGATTTCTAGTCTCGTCGAAGCCATACAATATCTTGGTTTGAGTAAGTTTGTTAAAGCTTATGTTTAGTAAACGAATGATTGTGTGAACAAAAAATCTTGTCTGAGCCACAAAGTTAAAAATGGAAGAAGTACAGAACAAAGCAACACAGAAGACTTAAATAATACTAGACTTGCTGGCATTTGCAATCAAAAACCATTTTATTATCATTCCTTCTAATCAGTGACACATGGCGAATCGGAAAATTTGTCGAATTAAATGTTTCCCTGTTTGGACGAGCGAACATTTGATAGGGAAATATTTAGTTCGATAGCAAATTCCGGATGGGGAAGAGAGAATCGTTTTTGTGTTCGGTCTTTGGCGATACGCATTGTTGACATTTTCTTTGCATACATTTAAAAGCGAACAATAAAAATGCTAATAACATGTTGCCGACAAAATGTTTGACAACACGAATGAAAAAAACGAAAGAGAATTTCTAATGTTTTTCTTCCAAATGTTCGTCTGTCTAAACTTAGACTAAGAAAAATTCGCATTTATAATTTCTATGCTTTTTTAATAAATCTAAGCGATTGAACATTAACTGTTGCGAAAGAAAAACTCGATTATTTATAATCGTGTCTCTCATAATTTATTACATAGATTTTATTCAACAGTTTTTATACAGTGATTCCCTCACTTAAATAATTTATTGAAAACTAAAACTCAATACTGCTAATCATTTGCCTTAGTACAATTAGTTTTAGACACAACTGCGTCCCTCCAACTGTCCTTAGCATTCTTCGACCGAAGTGTGCGTGCTTTAGTACAAGTATCAGCTTTTTTTTTTGTTTTTTTATATATAGAAACATTTGCCAGAAACTAATAGTTTTCAACGTAAAGTTAACCTTTTAATAAATAAATGTAAAAAAAGATAAATTAAAACAAAATACAAAATTAAATGATGAATGCGGTGAATATAAAATATTCGATTTCTGTGGGCCTTTAGAGTTGTTGTGTGCCTGTATTTTTGTAAGTGCAATTGACTGCTGATTGCATGTGTGTATGTATTTCAATATAAAAACTAAAGTTAATAAAAGTGCTTTTGAATTATTCCAATCGTCATGCGCATATTTGTACATACAAGTTGATTTATGCATTCACAGCTTTAATTGATTTTTTATTTATTTTTATCATGATTAAGTTTCGAATGCTTAAGTTTCGATTTCTGCGTGTCTTGTTGCACCATGTTTGAGTACTTAAGCCTTGCGTTCATCGTGTTACAATGCAATTTTATATTTTTTTATTTACTCGTTACAATTGGGTTTGGTCACGTCAATTATGAAAACAATTTTGTTTTAATTCCAGATAAATCCGATAATAAACATGTCAGCATGTCTTTTCATTCAGAGTGTAATCTAGATGTTATGATAATTGTTTTAAAGTGAGTAGCTTTTTAAATATCATTAAATAAAAAAGAAGTTAAATTGCAATATTCGGCTGTGCCGAATGGTAAATTCAGTACACCATAATGATTATAGAAAACAAATTAAACAATAATATTACGATCATAAATTTAAGTAAGTCTTTAATTTAAAAAAAAAAATTAAATATAAATAAAAATTAATCTTATTAAAAAAAAGATTTTAACTAAACTCGTACAACTGTAATTTTAGAAAATATGTGATATTTTGAAAAAAAAAAATTCTGTATAAAATTTGACAAACTTTTGATTTATTTACGATGTTGTTCTAAATTTTCGGTTTTTAATAAAATTTGAAATTTCTTTTGTAAGTAAAATTTTTTTCCACAATTTTTGAGAAAATGTGATATTTTGGAGAAATTTCGAACGTTTAGTGAAATCCTGATATTATGGTAATCTAGAGCTTTTCTGTTGTTATATTTTTCGTTGAAAACTGTCGGCTCTATATTGGTACGTTTCGCGACCGCTTTCAATGTGATAACATCATTAACCTGAATTTTAACTTTTTAATGAAATTAATCCTTTTTTTAATAGAATTTTTATAAAATTGTTACTTGAGCTGTTATGACATTATAACAATTAATTTAATTTCAGCTTAAGCTTATTTTAATTTCTAATTTTAAGTTAGAAAAATTATTTACAAATGTACGCGGACGTTTCCAAAGGAAACAGGAAAAATTAGAACCCAGCAGAACGTAATGCTGCATTTTCTGGATCGCTAAATCTGTCATCAGGATTCTTCGCATCTATCTACCTTAGATTGTATACATTGTAAACATCATATATTTAAGCAACTAAATTTTTAAATAAGAATACGAGGAGAGTTCATATCAATATTAATTTGGTTAGACAAAGTTTACACACAAACCAAAGTATTTCTTCACTGTTCTCTTTGGAACTCGTCTTGAACACTTATTTTTGCTTTTGTGCCAACCTTCGGTATGGTCACAGAATGCCATTTTTTGTTACTTTTTAGAAAGAATTTAAGCCAAAATTAATTAAATTCATTTATTATATTAATATTTTTTGTTAAAATTTTATATATATATTTTTTGTGAAATTTCGATCGTTCCCAAATCCCGGCAAGTGTTTGGGGAATTAAAAGTTTGTAAAAAAAAATTATTCCTATAATTCTTGCGAAGAAACCGACTTCAAAACAGATTTCATCTGTCTGTCTATACCGGTTCAACAGTACAAACATACATCAAATTACATTAACTATTGAGACCCCCTTTTATCCTATCTCCAAACTTTAATACTTGCTATATACTTTGCACTACAGCTTATTGTTAATTTCAACCGTCTGTTTACCGCTCCACTGTTTGGCAATATCCATATTTTACAGCAACTATTTGGGCACCCTTTAGTTTCCAAATTCAAATGTTAACTTGCTTTTGTAAATTTCAACTGCCTGTGCATATCAGTTAAAATTAATTAATATAAATCAAATTACATAAACTACTGTAACACCCTTTAATTTATAATTTAAAATGTTTTTAATTCTTCTTATATTTAACAAAGTAGTGGACATTCTGTCTAATTTTCATGTGTTTGTATGCAATGATTCAAAAGATACGGCCATATAGGTCAAAAATTGACTCAAAATACATTAATTTAGCGAACACCCTTTAATTCCTAAATTTAAATTATAAACTTGTTGTTAAAGTGGACTTAGCAATACTTGTAAGTTTTGACTTACTGTCTATAACGGTTCAAAAGTTTGGCCATTTACATCAACTATTGGGGCACCCTTTAATTTCCAAATCCAATTTTTTTTGTTATAGCAGACTTAACAATACAGGTTCATTGAAAATTTCGGGCGTCTATCGATAACTGTTCAAAAGTATAGCCATAGACATCAAATGAAATAAACTATTGGGGCACCCTTTAATTAATAATTTTGAATATTAATACTTGTTACTAAAACAGTCACAGTAATCGATATTCTGCCCAATTTGCAAGCGTTTGTCTATAACGGTTCAAAGGATAGGTCCATATATGTCAATTTACGTCACCTATAGGGACACCCTTTAATTTAAAATTTATTTAGGTTTTACTTTTTGTCATTGTAAGTTTTATGCAGTTTTTTAATTTGATAGTGGTGCCCTTTAAGGCTCATAATACCCGTTAATAAACATGTATGTTTTAGGGGGCACTCTTTGATTCTTAAGGTAATAAACTGTTTTTAAAACGAGATCAATTTATAGAAATCAATTCAAAAATGACTGAATTATGGAGGCTCAAATATAAAAAAGCAACATTCAGTCGAATTAATAAGTTCCTTCTTTTTTAAGTCTGTTAAAAATAACAAAATATTGTTTACTAACTAATTAACAAAATATTACATCAACTTTTTTCGGGAAATACAACACGAAAACTTGTTACAAATTATTCAGTTCAATTTGGGTTATTTTCCCACTCAAAGTCGAATTTATTTTGAATTTTTATAAAACAATTTTAAGTAAAAAACATCAGCTTTAAAAATAAAATAAGAACAATTCATTTTAAAATTAAATTAAAAATTAGCACGTGTTAATTTTTGAAACTTTTACTCAACACGTTTATTCATGCAGTGTTTTTAAAAGACCAACTTGTCAATTTCACTTTTTTTGTACAAATAACGATTTATTTTTGCAGTTTTGCTTACAATTGCTCACTTTGAAAACATTAACACAAAGCTTGCCAAACATAAAGTCTATTTAAAATTCTAGCGGGTGGCAAGGTGATTTTTTTCGTTGTTGTTAACGTGCGCATGTTCACCTCAATACATGCGGGAAAACACTATTGGCGAAATAAATGTACGTTGAATAGGAAAAAAAAAACACAATTTACAGTCAAACTTTGATTAAAAAGGAACAAACAACTATTAAATAAAAACGTGATGAGAATGAAATGTTGATTTTACGAGTATTATATTTTATTGCATCAAAAACTATGTTTGTTTGTTAGTTTTGAATGGTAAACAAGTAAGAGCGCTGTTTTCGACTCTGCCGAATTTTGTATCCCCTTCACCATCTATCTAAATCTAGTTAAGTGAAGCAACTCCAATCAAAAAATCAGATATTGGGGTGACAGAGAATTAAAAAAATTTTTTTTTTGGTACTTCATATATGTATATAATTTAGCACAAAAATGTCATCCGCCCTTAATGGGTTAGACATTTTAAAAATTTTTAATATTTCTTTAAAAATTAAAAAAATTTTGATACTCGTACCTCGGAAAAGTGGGCGAGCGCCAATTTTTTCACGTCATGTTTTTTTTTCTTAGTTTTAAATCTCTATCGCCCCATATATTTGTTTTTTTTATTTTAGTTACTTCATTGTTCAAAATAATATGGACAAATTACAAGTAGGCGTGGTGTTTTGCTCGCTGCGTCTAAGGAAATGGACCTATCTTGCTGATTTCCAATAGCACCTCTTTCGACACTATGTCTGATCGATTGGCGTATTTAAATTTTTGCAAAGGCAAACTTGATTTCAACACTAACATGGACGGACACACGGACATCGCTCAATCGACTTGGCTATGCATAAGAAGTTAGAATATATATTCTTTTTGCGGTCGGAAATGAATGTTGTGGATATTACAAACGGAATGACAAACTTAGTTATACTCTTTTTCCACTTTTTGTTGTGCAGGTTATAAAAAACTAGTTTCGAATTTTTTAATGAAAAATAAAATATACATACTCGTACATATGTGAATATTTCTTTTAACTTAATATTTTTTTAGACAACTTTTCATTAAAGATTAAAAAAATTGTAGAAATAATTTTTCTTTCTAAACAAATTTAGAAATTATAATAAGTATACATTTACTTAAGCCGGATTAAAATTCAACTGAATGATTTTAATACTAGGATAGTTGGAATAATAATTGCATAATGAAAAATATTGAAGTAAAAGAAAACATTTTTTTTTCTCTTAATGTTTTATATTTTTTGTAAAATTTCCAGGACTTGGTTGAACTGCGATTTTTTGTGAACATGTGGTGAAAAGGTAATTTTTCTTGAAATTCAAACTGTTGGGAAGAATTCTTGTTATTCCAAATTATTTTTGAATTATCAGTTTTAAATTAAATTTTTATTATAGAAAAAATGCGGTTTATGTAAATATAGATAATTCTAGAAAATTTTTTTCTAAATACTCATTTCATAGCACGGTATTCTGTTTGGCATTTCGTGCGAAATGCTGTAAAAAGCTCATAAAAAAAATATTTGTAAGAAATACATAAATAATAATTAATGTTGCTGAAGTCGTACTCCGCAAAATCCCTAAATGTTTCGGTCAGCATGTTTATTTCAACAAAATGTTTCTGGCAACATTTTGTGTGTAACTGTTACCAACAGCAACCAATGTTGCTTTCCTTAGTGGCATCACTAGTTAATTGTCAAGTTTCTCAAATGAAATAACTTAAGTCCTAAAAAAATTTCGTAAATTTGGGGTAAAATTCATGTTTTTTTTTTTTTTTTTTTTTTTTTGTAAATATGAAGTTTTCATGATATTATTTTTTTTAATGTTTAGTTTTTATGTTACTTATTTGACATGTTTTCCGTTATTTCAGCGATTTTTTTTTTATAAATTCAGGATTTTGCCTTAAACTCGGGTAAAAATGAGATTTTACCTATGAAACTTCGGTTTTTTTTATGAAAATTCTTTTTTAATCCTATTTTATGTGAACTTGCGTTTATGGATGATATTTTGATTTATTAAAAAAATTTAGAACTTAAAACATGTAAATACATATGTAGTATTTATTAAAATTAGTTTTTGATAATTTCGAAATTTTTTTCCGCTAATAAAACAAAACAACGAAAAAAAGTAGTGGTTAATCTGTTGGTGTTGTTGTATAATATAATTAATTAAACTTTAAAACAGTTGTCAGCCACAATTAAAATTTACAACTCAATTTAAAATTTTGCAACCTTTGTTAATACCACATAACAGTGATTAAAAATTACAACAATAAAAATATAAAATTGCTACAGTTTCAATAAAACCAATAAATCATCAATCACTTTAATAAGAAAATAAAAAGCAACATTGACAAAAAACAATACGTTTGAAGTATGTCAAATTATGAACAGTTCCCCAACTGTTTGGTATGTATCATCATCAACACCACCATTATTGTCATTATTATCTGGTTAATTTATACCACATTCAATCTACACACTCGTGCTAACAACAAAAACATACAATTGAATAAAAAAAAAAACAACACACATGCATGCTTGCGTGCCTGCCTGCATCAAGTGAAACATAGTGCAGCTTGTAATTAATAATTGATTGGAGTAGTTACTACTGCGCTTTAACACTACCCTGAGTATGTTATGAGTGTTAGTAGATAGTATAGAAGGGATCGCCAGTGACTTTTTACTTACGATCATTCACGCTCACTTAAAACCTTTCTTTTGGCATGCGTTTATATAAACTTACGTTAATCCCATTCACGAAAACTCATGCTCACGCTTTACTCACGAAAAAAGAAGAAGCAAAGTAAATAAAGTAATCACCAAACAATTACGCCCAAAAATTCACACGTTCACGCGGACAAACGATGGAATTTTTTATGCTCACGTTTATGCACGCTGAAGTTAGTAAAATTAAAAATTAATCACGATCACACGCGATTCACGCTAATAATATAAGCGATCTCTAGTACACACGATACACTCCTGCTAATTTTGACTTAGTTTGTCATTCACAATTGTGAAACCAAGATAATTTGTTAAATAATTTTTAAGATCATCAACTTTTTTGCAGCACTATTCTTTAAAACATTGGCCAAAACTGAATCGCATTGATCGTAATTGTAGCTGTTTGCCAGTGGAGTAATTAACGTGGGCACACGTTATTATTATTTTTGTTTTTTGGTCAACTCACTTATGAAAAATGATACAACATTCAATATTTGGAATAGAAGCAATAAATAAGCATTTGATTTCGATTTCAAACGAATGTTGTGTTGCTTTCGTCTCGTTTTAGTATGGCTTTAATAATTAGTCTAATTACTTGGAAACTAAGCAGCACCCAAGAGTTGTTTTTGGTACGATTATCACAGTGCACAATGGGGGATTTGTAAAGGAAAATTGAGAATAATTGTTATTGTAGTTTCTTAACGTCGGATTATTATATTTAGATATACAGGCATGTCAGAGAATTCAACTCCGATCGAAAGTGGTTTTAATTCCGCAAATTGATTCTTCAGGAAACAAAAAACGAAAAATTTCTTCGGAATGAAACCACTTGTAATTTTCAAAGTGGATTTTAGTTTTTTTGAAATTTTGTTCTTTGTGATTTTTAAATTTACTTTAATTATGTGTCCTTATTTGGATTAGCTTTGTTGTTTACTTTGGTGTGCGCAATATTACCCCATTTCAATAAGAAGGTGGAGATTAAACATTTCTTTAGAAATAAGCAAAATCAATCGGAATCTGAAGAAGGTAAAACAAAATTGATCGGAATTGTTAATATGGAATTGAAACCATTTCGATCGGAATTTGTGGCATGCCTGAATATAATGATTTGTATATTTAACAAGTATTAAGGGAAATCTAAATAATATGACAATAAACAGAAATAAAAAATATTTAATAAACATATTTTTATATATGGAGTTTGAAATTTAGGGTTTCAGCGAAAATTAATGAATTGGCCATCGCGGCCTTAATAAATTCTATAAGTAGAAAAATATCAGCAAGAGAAGCTTCCCGATAAAACATATAAATTATTTTAAATAACAAAAAAAAAAAAAAAAGGTGGCAAACTCTATTTTTAGAAATGTCACCCAATTTTGAAATAAAAGGTTTTAATACCTAAATTTAACTTCTAAAATAGATGATATAGACATAAAATATATTAGAGATCTCTTCTGAAAGATATATTAATTTAACAAAAACCGGGGAAAAATATATTCTTAAGTTTTTTGTGGGAATTAAATTATTGTTTATGCTACAAAAATCTTACTTATCAATCTTAAGTAAGAATTTTTGAAATTTTAATGAAATTAATACATAAAATAGAAAAAAAATTAATTCCCACAAAATTTTTTAAAATTTCCAAAAATGGTAATTTTTGTATTTACCCTATTTACCATAAACCAGTTGGGGCGGATATTCCATTTACACGTTAAAAAAGGCCATATTGAAGCATTCAAGACTTTTATTCCATGAGGAAAAATTTGACTTAAATTTGATTTTTCTAGTTTGGAAGGCCAAGAAATAATATTTCTATAGAAAAAACTTTTAAAGCAATATACCCACTGTAGGTGTTGGTGACAGTTTATTAATAACTTCTTGCTACAAAGAGGCAACTATTTAACAATAACAAGAAGAAAAAACAAAAAAGTAACAGTAATATTAACTTTTTTAAAAATTCTAAATTTATTTTTTAATAACTTTTAATTTAGAAAATATTGTTTTAACAGGTTTTTCTCAATACTAAAAAGTTTGCTGTCAATCCAAAAAACCAAATTTAAGGAAAATCGAAATATTTTTGCCTCTACCTGAGGAAAAAATCTAGACAAAGATAGAGCAAAAAAATTAAATGTTTAATCCTAAAAACCGAGTATCTGCTAATAAATAAAAAATATCGCTCATTTACTTTAATAACGTCATAACTCAAAATTTAAAATTTACGAGTTAATTATACAGAATTGTTCGCCATTTCATGCTTCATATTGTGTATAAGTTTCATCTTTATGTCTTTTGTACTTTCCACGTTTTAAGAGAATAAGTCGTTATTTTATTTCATGGTGATGAAAAATATTAAGTGAAAGTCCGTTTTTCTTTTCACAAATAACGACATATTTTAGTTTACGACACAGTATCGGATATATTTTTACAGCAATAATGTCATAATTCAAACATCCCACATAGTTTGTCCAAGACCTCCCCTTTAATATATAATTGATGAAAGTTTTCTTAAATGGTTTTTTTAATTATGAATCATTTTACTAACGGTAGTGGGAACTTAAGCAGTCTGATATTTTTGTCGATGGTGACAACAAGTCAAAAACTTAAACTGCGATTATCTCCAAATTAATTTTTTTGAGTTATGACGTTGTCGAAGAAAATGAGCGATATGTTCAGCAAATGTTTTTTTTAGTAACATCTATCGTCAAAATTTAAAATAAGACTTTAAAGTGTTACTTTAAAGCATCGTGATTGTGCCATCTCTACTATGGCTGTGATAGTCGTCCAGAAACTGCAGAATTATCTCCCTTTTTTACCAAATCCCCCACTGTACATCATTTTCTATTTGTTTGTAGTTTGTGTGTGGCCACTCGAAAAGTATGAAAACTCACCGATTTTTCAAAAATGTTTGTGTATTTTTTATCTTTTAAATAAAATACAGTATATCAACATTATTTAAAAAGCAGATATTTGAAATTAACAAAATTAAGCGATGGAACAACAAAATAAAAAAATAAAAAATATGTAAATTAAAAGGTGTCTCCTAGAGGAGCTAACTTAGACATATATTGTTTTATATTTTGAACCGTAGTACGTTGCCACTATAAATTTTCAACAAAAAATAAAAAAAGGATAAAACTAAAAGTTAAAGAGGGTGGTCCATAGATTGCAAAGAAGCCTTTGTGTGTATTATAAAATTTCTAGTCTTAAATTTAAAATATCTTTTAAGAATAAAATCAGATACACAGTGTCTAAAAAACACTAATTAATAGAGACAATAACATATTAAAATGTAACTGATGACTGTTTAAAGTTTTGACACTAACGCCACCTACAGCTTTTTTCATTTGTTTGTTGTGTTTTTTTTTTATAAAGAAGTGAGTGTTTCTTTCTTCTCTGCTTCAAACAGTTAAACTTTAATTTTTTTTTTACAAAGGCACAATAAAAGAAACGACAACAAAAATAAATTGTTGTTGTCAGTAAATGTTCGTGTTTGTTAATGTGCGTGAGTAAGTGAATGAGTGTCTGTCGGTGTTCATGTTGCCGGCTTTAGTTGACATGAACATTTCTATTCATATTTTATATTTCTTTCAACTCGATTTGTGGGCGTTAAACATTTAAAAGTATTTTGGTTTTGTAATAACTTTATATTTTTTTCTTTAATATTCTCTTTTTAATTTTAGTCGTTGTTATTTTATTTTTGCATGACTTAAATGCAACTTTAGTCACTTGACCTACTAACGGTTATTTTCTACAGTTGTGTCATTGTGAATATAGAAAATTAATATAAAAATTATTGTATAAAAATCATTTCTATACACACAAAAAAAAAAAAAATACCGGCTAATGGAATTGTAAGCGAAAATTATTAAAAATTAATGTTCGAGTTAACGGATGTAGCGATCCAGAAAATGCTGCGTTGAATGCTACTAGGGTTTAAATTTGCTCTTTTCTTTGAAAAAATTCATTTGGTTATAATACTAAAAGAGTTCGTTTAATAATTAATATCGAAAATTTTAAATATTATAGAGATAATGTGTTTAAGTTCCACAGATAAAAGTATGATTAAAAAGTCGTCAAATTATATAGTAAGTTATCGGTCCATTCATGAATGCTCAGTAATTTTAATTAAAAAAAAAAATCTTCTAACTGAATTGATTTTATTTTGGCTTAAGTTCATTTATTTTTAATTTCGAAAAACCCTTTTAATAAGAAAATTTATTTTACAAATGTATTTTAGCTAAAATGAAATAAATTGTCAAAGTGGCTTGTATAGTTATTTTTGTGAGATTTTTATTCTATTATTTACGCTGAATTCTTATCAAAAATACTTCAATCGAAAAGCAGAAGTATTGTAAATATTTTTGGCCACTCAAGATAATTATGACATGTTGATTAACTGTTGAATGATAATTTTGAAAGATTTGTTGTTTCACTATTTTGTAAGCAAATAAACGAACTATTATTGATAGCAATATTTAGTGAATGTATTTCCGCGACATACAGGGTATCCGCCGGAAAGGTATACAACTTTGTTTTGCCGCCATTTTCGTAAACATTTGTCTTGACAGTTCATATTTGGCGGTCGTGAAATAGACACATGGCAAATTTATTATGGAAAAATATTTGATAAATCAACGTCTTTAATTGTTTAAACATTTTATCAAAATCAATCATCGATTACTGTGACGACTTTGCATTTGTTTCCATTTAAGATTTAGTGGACACAAGAGCTTCTTCTAAAGGCAGTGAAAAACCCTCAAATTATTCATCAGTCACCTTTGCCTGGTGTGCAATTTGGTCAGGAGGAATCTTTGGACCTTACTTTTTTGCAAATGAAAACGGCGTAACGATGGACTTGATTAACATCTGGTACTAACAAGACGATTACACATCGCATACAGTCAGGATTACAAGATATTTTTCTAGAAATGGTGATGTCGATTGGCCTCCACGATCGCCTGATTTGACTGCTCCGGACTTCGTTTTGTGGGGATATCTGAAAATCAAGGTTTATGCAAACAAATCAGAAACGTGTGAGCAACTCAAACAAAATATTCGTGATGAAATTAATGAAATACTGCGTGAAATGTGTGAGAATGTAATGAAAAATGCAGTCAAAAGGGCTTACATTTCTGAGGATAACAGAAGCGGACATTTCTCTTTCATTTCATCAAAAATTATGAACAAAACACCCTGTGTTTTATTTAAGACGACAAAAGTTTATTGTTTGTGTGTTTGTTTTAACTAGAAATGAGGTACTAGTAGAATTATATTAAAATACAGCCACATGGGAATTTTTAGTTAGGCATAAGTTCAGTTTTTTCTCTTTTCTTCTTTTATTAAAAAAAGAAAAACACAAAATAATTTTATAGCGAAAAAAACAAAAGAGCCATATCTTAATGTCTTAAATTTATCAGCTTTAAAAATAATGACTTCTTAATTTTTCCAGTTGAATATGAAAGAGCGAAATATTCAGTACATTCAAAAAGCTTATAGTTTTCCTAAAATAATAGACATAAAAAGAAGTATGTTTTCATTCTCTAGTTTTTAAAGGTTTTTACCAAAGTCTTGATTGTATTTGGCAACTTGGTTGTGACTTATTAATTATGAACTTGAGATGTGGGGTTGCCAAATGGCCTTAATTTTTATTGATTTACAAGAATTTTTAATGATTGCTAAGAAACAACATTTTTAAAAGAACAACCAAAATTATAAAACTAAATTCTGTCAAAACTCTTTCACGTATTTATTTATTTTTTTTTTTTTGATGAATGTTAAGCATTTATAACTTTAATCAGGGAACCCTCGTGAAATTTCACAACGACTGAGGTTTGTCCAAAACTCCTTAATCCAGAAACATTGACCAACTGAAAAGGAAGAATATTTTCCAACAGATTTTTAGTATTTTAAATTTGTATAGCGTAAATAAAGATTAAGAAAAAGAAATCTTTCTGAACCAAAAGCAGACACTACAAAAGGTGTTACCAATAACGCACAGTTTTAAATTTTTCTAATGAATACTTATGAATCGTAAATCCAGAATAAAAAAAATCGATTGTCATGCTGTTGGAACTTAGATTGTAGCAAATTATATTAAAATGAGAATTTTTGGAAGTTTGTCCTTTTTTAGGAATCTTGGAACTTACATTATTATAAGGTGGAATATTGATAGGGCTTATATACAGGACCATGCGACCAATATAATATCTGTTGTGATATAAAATATAAGAATCCTTCTCTTAAGTATCCTTATCATGATCACAAATTGTACAGCGGCTGTTGTTCTCAATGCCAGGTCTACACAGTTGCTTTCTTAACATGCAATGGTCTGAGAGGGAACCGGTGACGATCCCTGTTATTTTTACCTAAAGACATGGGAGCCTTAAGACGCTTTCCGTCATATGACCCAATTGTTTTAATCCGAGGACGTTAACCCGTTAAAGCTTGCTGGTGTTCTAAGTCTCAGTCCAAATAACATCGAGATTTACATCTAGTTATTATTGTACATTTATATTCTGAAAAAAATATGGTATAAGAAATAATTTATTTATTTTCGCAGAAATTAAACTTACTGCTTAATAAAATACACTTTTTTTCTATTTTCTTTGCCAAATCCCCCACTGTGCGGTCCTACTCAAAATGATAATTTATTTCTAAAAGCTTGGTATAAATACTTGTATGCTGAAAAAAAGTGGACAACGTTTAAAGGGGATCATAAAGAAACGTACCTGTAAACTTTTTCGAGTTTTATCCAATTTAAAGAAACAGTAAATTTAATTAAGAATCTCTTTTTAAGTTGAAAAATTTCTTCAGAATTAGTCTTTTTGGAGTTGACTTCTGTTAAGCCGTCTTATGGGCTTTTAATGTTAAATTAGATTTGTGTAAATTTAGTATGAAAAAAATATTACTTTTACAATCTTTCAAAAATACTTTCCAAAGTTTATTTATTGACACAAACACATGTATTGTCGTCCAAAGCATAAGTAAAACTCAAAATAAAACTTTAATTACTTTAAAGCATATATTGTTTAAGGAAAATAAAAGAGTTAATTCATGCAGCAAGTGTTGTTTTGAAGAATTTTATTTCTTGTCTCTAAGCAACTTAACTATTTTTATGTTTTAAATTTAAATTTTAAATAACAATAGCATTTACCAACTCATTATGAATTAATTTTATTTTGTATTATTTTATAAGATAATCTAATGTAATTTCTGTTTAACAATTTTTAACACATTTTTATTTTTAATTTTACAGGTGAGTTTCCGTTTTGAATACATTTTTCTAAAGGTAATTACAAAAATTAAAAAAAAAAATCTCACAAAATTTTATTAAAGCGTAGCAACTGTAAGAGCGAACATCAAACGTCGTGACACATTGTTTAAAAGAGCACTTAGAATTTAAAGCAAAGCGGGGTTTTGTAAAATATAAAATTCAAAAGACAAACGCAAATAATTTAACTATCAAAAGAAAACACAATTTTATAAATATGAATATTTACCTCAACGCGAATTAATTTACAGGTGTTCTATAAAGCCCAGCTGATTTTTGTTTATGTTTGACGTTGTTGCCAAAATTCTTAAAAATAAAAAATTTTTTAAATAATTTAAAAAAAGTAAAAAAGTTGTAAATTTTATAAAATTAGATTTCAAAACCAAAAAAAGAGATATAACATACTGCTGTATATGTAGAAGAGAGAAACCAACTGGTACAACTTCAGTTAAGGTACCAAAGGATAATAAAACGATAATTTAAATTCGGCTTCCTCTTGTTTAGTCAGCTTTTTTTAACAACAGCAATCAAGAACTCACCAAATTTAGGAGATGCCCTCGTAAAAATAGTAAAGATATTCAAACTAAACACGCAAAATATTAATGTTTTACCCAAATATTAATTTTTTATTAAGAAGCAAAAGAACTTTAATATAAAGTGATGGGAAAATTAGGAACATTTTATACGTTTTTGGTTAACATAACGAAAGATATAAATTTTAAAATTGAATCAAACTTTAAACAGGGCCTCGTTTCTGTAACCTAAGTGAGGAATTTCTCACATGACAATCTAATATAGGTATGGAAATAGCGTGCTTACCACCTTGACTGCAAATCTGGTTGGCCAGGGTTCAACCCCTGCCGCATTTTTTAATAATAGGTCAGCCAAATAACTTTTTTTTTGAAAATGCTATAAAAAAACGCATTGGATGGTTAGTTGGCTTCAAAAAAAATTCAAAATTTTTATTTTTGCTTGTTTGTGATGGAATTAGATAACGGATATTTGTACTCATGGTAAATAATATAGAATATAGAATATTTATTTTTTTAAATAGCGGTCTAGGAGAGGAGAAAAAGAGGAGGCGGGAATTTTTATGTGTCTGATTTAATTTTAACAAGGCCTTGACTAATCAGTTTTAATAAAATTCGAAACATAGATAGGTCCTCATCTATATCCGTTTCAAGAGATAGGACTTAGATGAGAGAAAAAGGAGAAAAACGGGCATTTACACCGCTCCGATTACAATAAAAGTTTAAACAGATTCTAAAGGTATTTTAAATATAGTTTTGTCTCCTAGTATATTAGATCCAAATTGATTTGATAGTTTTATCACGTGTTCGGAATAGAGCTATATAGCAAACATGACTATATGTTATACAGTGCCCTTTAATAAGACCTTAACAACGCCGGGTACACTAGAATTATAAAAATCAGGTTCTACACAGGACGAACTAGAGGTTAACCTGAAATTTGTAATTTACTCTAGCCCCACCTGTGTATAGAGGTGTATAAACGGTTAATAGGAAAATATATAAATTAATAGTAACGAAATATAGGAAAAATTAGTATTCAGTTCATAGAAAAAAATTACAACAATTTAAAGTTTTGTTTGTTTATTTGTTTTCATAGCAAATTAAAAAAAAAATAATTTTTAATATGTTTAATTATATAATTATTATATTTTTAACAAAATAATTAATTGAATCAATTACATATTTTATTAATAAAGAAGAAAACAATTTTATTCTTAAATGGTAATATAATCACAAAAAAAATTTGTCTGTGTTTTTGAAGACTTATTGAAGTTCCCTCGTAAATAATCATTAAGATTCAATGAAATCAATTTCGTATCCAATTGTTTAGTTACATTTTAAAAGTCATTTAATTTCTCATTTATTTTGCTTTTAAATGACATGAATTGTTATTGGCTTTTTTCAGTTGTACATGCATCACAACTTTATTCACACTTCACATCCATAACGAATACAAAGTGCTTTTTTATATTCAATTCATTTCCATTCTTAACTTCAATTGATAAATATTTTTTTTATTATTACTTTCATGTTACAATAAATCAAAGATACGAATCTATAAAAACTGTTTGAAAACTTTCGCAATTGGAGAAGCAGTTGATATAATTTATTTAGTTCATCATGTATAAATGTCTTTGTCAGTCAAGAAAAAGGTGAATATAAAATATAGAAAACATTGTATTTGTATTGGAGTTTCAAAAAAAAAAAAAGTAATAAAAAGTTTAATTTGAGATACGCACTAAAAACAAACTGTGAATTTAAAGAATAAAAAAAAAAAATTACTACGTATAAACAAATGAAGCGCACAAAAAAACAACTATTCGTAAAATTCGATTTCAGTGTTCATTTTAAAACTAACAAATGAAAATATTCCCCAGCCACTAGTAAATAAACACAACGGAATATTATCAATTCAATCATTTGAAATGTATATGTGCAGTTGTTTTTATTGTTGTTGTTAGTTATTGTAGCTAATAAATTTGTAATGCACATATTGTTGTTGTTGTATTTTATCTAAACATATGAACAACAAGTTAATATAAACATTTATTATTCTGTAAACTTTAGAAAAAAAATATATAAAGTTATTTGACAGTGGTTCTAAATCAGTAGCGATAAAATTGAAGATCCAAAGGCGTTTACAGAAATATATCAGATATTAAAGGAATGTTTTTAACCCTAAAATTGCTCTTTGAAAAATAACCCCGACAAAAATGACTTCAGTTCGAAACACTAAGAAAATTGCTTTGTGGTAATTATAAGAATGAATTATCGTCCTACAATTAATTATGTATGAAATTCTGACTCAAGCAAACTTAAAAAAATAATGCCCCAGAAGAGACAAAAAAAAAAAAATCCCCAAACTGGATAAATTTAACAATATAAAAAATGCCACAATTTTCAGAAGAAACTTTTTGATTTAAACTAGTAAGAGTGCTATATTCGGCTATACCATATCTTATATACCCTTCACAATTTATGTAATACTAGTGTAGTGAAGTAACTCCAATCGAAAAATATTGGGGGACAGAGAATTAAAAAATAAGAAAAAAAATACTACTTATATATATAATTTTACATAAAAATGCCATCGGCTCTTAATAGGTTAAGCATTTTCAAAAAGATTTAGCATTTCCTTAAAGATCTCTTCAAAAGCTTTAAAATGATACCCATATTGATAACTTAAAAAATTTGAAAATTTCAGAAGCCCGTAACTCGGAAAATATGGGCGAGTGCTAATTTTCTCACTTGAAGATTTTTTTCATATTTTTTAATTCTCTATCGCCCCATATATTTGTTTTTTAAATGGATTTACTTCATTCTTCCAAATGATATGAACAAATTTAAGTTAGGCGTAGTGTTTTGCCCGCTGCCTTCAAGCACATGAAGCGATCATGCTGATTTTCAATAGCATCTCTTTCGACACTATGTCTGATCGAATGGCAAACTAAAGTTTCTCTAGTGGCTCGGCAAACTTGATTTAAATATTAACACAGACGGACAGAAGGACATCGCTCAGTCGATTTTGTTATGCATAAGAACTAAGAATATTTTATGGGATTGGAAATTGATATTGTAGAAATTACAAACGGAATGAAAAACTTAGATTTACCCTTTTCCACTTGTGGTGAAGGACATAAAATTAATCTGCCCCTTTTTTGTCAACCATAAAATTCTTATCGGCAGCCCGATTTTAATAATCTCAAATATACTTAATTAATTTTCAAAAAATATCGCGCTATTTTTTATTCCGATTAAATTTTTAATCATCGATATTGATTATTGAGGGAAAGCACGTCTCGATGGCCATTTCGTTACCGCTTACTTAGCTGCAAGAGAAAGTACCGATTTTCCTATAATTAAAGTGAAAATACCTCACATGAAGATACCATAGTCGTCTAATTTTACACAGGGTGTGCTGCAACTAATCTGAACTTAGATGATCGTTCTTTTAATAAGTCTAACTCTCATCATTGTTAAACAGGATGACTTTAATATTTTCATTTGAAAAACTCTTTATTTTTGTTACAGAAACGGGACATAAAAGTCGTTATTTGTGCGTTGTTTTATGCAATTTTTCTTACTCCCCTTGATTTTTATTATCTTTTATGATTAAAAAAAAAACATTGCATGCACCTAATTTCATAAAAAATGTCACCGTGTAAGTTGGCTTACAACTTAAATTATTCCAGTAATGCTTAGGGGAGAAGAGAATAAGTAGAGTTAACGAAATGGTTTCGACAGAAATTCAGATGTTTATTTAAATTGTCACACATACAACAACGATAACGAATATCAAATTGAAAGCAAAACATCAAAAACAAGCGTAAGGCGATTGCCTCAATAATGGAGCTCGCAAATTCTCGACATTGAAGATTCATGAAAATTAATATTCATTGTAAATTTAAAAACAAAAAGAAATGAAAATAAAAAATAAAATGCGTACGATCACTACTGTGACATTCTAGCCGCTGTTTAGGAATCGCTTTTAAAATGTTTTGTATTTTTACTCCCAGCAATGAAATATCAATAAGCCGGGCACATGAATAAGAAACAAATAATTAAACATAACTACCGACCGACTGAACAACTCGAACAGCGCTTAGTAGATGCGTGTTAAATAATGTAGGTCAATACACGAAGACGTCATAGCTTTATGTTGCCACCGTGACGAAAACAGCAGCAGTTGCAAGATAAAAAAATGTCATAAAATTATTTCGATTGGGTTGTGGCGGCTGAACGGCTGGTGGTGGTGGTAGTGATAATTTTATTGCAGCGTTTTTTTTTTTTTTTTGTAGCCAGTCAGTCAGTCGCATTGCCAGTCAATAATGTTATACTGTCAATTAAATATTTATTTTTCTTATGTCAATTTCAATTGATTGTGTGTTTATGTTTGTATTTAAAGTTAAATAAATTTAAAATTTACAGAATTTGTTTGATGTGAGAGGGCACTGTTTTTTTCTTCAATTTCTTTTTTAGTATTAATGTAATGTATCTATGCGATGAAACATAAGCAACATGAAGTACTTTAAGCTCTCTAGAGGACGCCTTGCATTATTTGTAGAAAAATACATCAACTAATTAATTAATAACAAGGCTTGACATAATATTTGGTATTTAAATAAATAAAATTTTGGTGTCAGTATACTGCTTTTGTCGAAAAAAATAACTTCATGGTATTTGAAGATAAGTTAGAAGATGTTTATAGAATACCTACACCTGTTTTGAACGCTATATTAATTTGTGTAAAAGAAATTAACTGTAGGAATTTTCCCGAATTATGAAACTCGTTCAGGACATGTTATTGCCGTAGAAACTTGAAAAATTATGGATAAAGTCCACAATAAAGTTTTGAGGGAGAACAGTTAAAATACACGGCATAATAACAATCATCATTGTATTACATTATTACAAAAATTATATTCACGAACACATAAGCATCTGTAACAACATTAATAACAGATTAGTTTTTTGTTCTTTAAAGATTATGTATTAGATAAAAATAGAGTTGTATTAGATAAAAATAGAGTTGCATAAGTTGTTACTATTTACCACTCTAAAGTGTGGTTTTCTTGTGTGGTAAAATAGACAAAAAGGACAAAATTTGGCAAATACATGCTAAGGCGCCACATGACTGCGCTATTGTGCCTATTTAAATATTAAACAGAAGATTATAACAGAGTTTAATTATCGTGAAGAGCTTTAAATTTAAAGAAAGACGAACAGATAAAAAGTAGTAGTTTAATTCCCACTGAAACATCGAGAAGAAGAGGAATATACTTATTGTGGTGTCGCGATAGAGAAATGATCTGGCTGTTCAAATATTTATTCGGAAAATAAGAGGAGGGTTTAGTTATGACCAAGAATATTTTTTTTTTAATTTTTCTTACGACCTTTCAAACATCTCTGCCGAAACTGAACTGTTAATTAAGCAATAATATATCGGATCTATAATCACATTAAATTAAAAAGATTTTTAGCAAATATATGAGTTCCAAAATGCAATCAACTACAATTTCGGTTATGGCCGTTTTTTCGCGATTTCCATTATGCACGATGGTTACATGAAAAATAGATTTAAAAAAATGTATCAGATACAGTCCCACTGATCCCAAAATGTTAAGAAAGGAGTTCACCCAACAAATATGATCTTGGATCAATGTAGTATTAAAGTGCATACTTTTGCTGTTTCGACAAATATGAGTTTAAAAATTTCCATGTATTCAAATTTTTACTGATTTATCCTAAATGTCCTACAGTTTTCTCTGTTTGGCCTTTTAGGACAAAACTAATATTGAAAAAAAAAATCAAGATCTGTGAATCGCAATAAATATAAAATATAAAAGCAAGTTTTGAGTTCAATTTCTTACTTTAAAATTACTTTAGTATTTTTTATTTAAAACTAATTTCATCTTCTTTGACAGCGGCTCTGTAGCAGTTTATAAAAAAATATTTTTAAACGTTAAATAGTACTAAATTTTTTCCTGTTGCGTATTAAAATATTATTTTCCGTTTAAGGGCACTTAATCATTTAATTTGAGTACAAAAATTTTTAAAAGAAAATAAAAATTTTACTAAAGGAAGACCCTAGTGTCTTTTGCCGTTTTTATAACAAATTGAATCGCTGAAATTTCCATCCTATCTAAAGTGGATGCTAACGTTCAAATTTAAGCTTTAATTAGCGTATATATGTTTAAAAAAAAAAAAAAAAACAAAGGCCAAGGCCAAGGGATTATATCCATGTGGCCATTTTGGGATGCACCTCGGCTATTCCCGACAAAATTGATTATTACTCGTCCACCCCCATGTCTGACATTGGATTCGTAGTACCAATGTCGGGCACGTTAAACATGATTCGCATGGATCACCGAACAGATGTTCTTGATGTTTACTCAGATGGGTCAAAGTCAGACGCGATAAACTCATTATCGGGTGGCTACTTGACATCCAGATTGGTCCGTGAATGCCGGGCATCTCTAGACGAGATGGCGAGACATTCCAACCTGGAACTTTTTTGGATGCCGGCACATTCGGGAATACCTGGGAACAAAGTTGCGGATAAACTCGCTATATTTGGAACTCGGCTGAGAGACCGGGCGATGGATCCACTAGTGGAAGTCCCGTTAAGCTACTGTAGGGCTTTATTTCAGAGGGAACATCTTGGGGCCGCGCAGACTAAATGGTGTGAAGAGGTCACCTGCATGGTTTCAAGGATGTTATGGCCTCAGTATGATAGTAGGAAATCTGCTGAGGTTTACTCGAGGACAGCCGGCATACTGGTGGCTGTGCTAACAGGGCACTGTGTTATCGGTACCCATGCTAGGAGACTGAATCTTCTGCAACAAGACTACTGTAGAAGTTGTCGGGATGAGGAAGAGGAAGAAACGGTGGAGCATTTGCTCTGCCATTGTCCAGCTCTTTCTGGGAAAAGAGCGCTCCTTTTCGGCAGTCTACATGGTCTTGCAGACCTATCGGTATGTGATATTGGTCTTCGGGGTGGTTTGAGGATGGATCTTGATGGTAGCATATGGATCTGAATTGGCCCTTTACACATCCCTTTCCAGGCAACACAACGAGCGTAAAAAAATTCAAGTCTAAAACTAAGGTTATCTTTGCAACAGAAGACTTTTTTGAAAAACTCTAGAAATTGTTTTTTGCAAAGCTAAATTCTATTTTAAAGAGCTAAACAGTATCTGGAGGGTGCTTAAAGAGTTGAAATAAAATGTTGTTTAAAAACTTCAAAAGAATTATAATCTTTTATGAAGACTATTCCTAAGACCATTTAAAATGTGTTGTCCCAAAATAAATATTCTTTCTGTTGAATGTTTATTTTATTTTTTATTTTTAACCCATTATTTTCAGTGACTTAATGAAAGTCGTAAAAATTAAAAATCTTCCGCATGACATCAGTTTCGATTGTTTATTTGTTGTGAAATGTAAAATAGTGAGATTTTCTTCAAAAAATATTCATTTTGTCTAGTGTGGAGAAAATCATTTAAAGTCAAACAAAATTTACGATCTGCATCATAATCATGTGTGTAATCTGACATACAGTTGAAAATAGAAAATGCAACAGTAGTTGCTTTAGCCATTAGGACAGAAAGAGACAGATAGACAGTCCACTAGAAAGCAGTTTGCATTAAAATAACATGAGAAGCCGTCGACAATATTTGTGTTGGTTGATGATTATAGTGCTGCTGGGTAAATAAATCTTAAAATACATCAGAAAGAAATGTAAAACATTTAAAAAATGTATGTCTCTTCACTTTTGTTGTTGGTTGTTTGTATTTTTTATTGCTTGATAATTTTTAATATTTTCTCCTAAGATTTATTTTCTTTGACCTTATTTTTACTTTTTAAAATTATTATTATTTTTAAATTTGTGTTTTTTTTTGTTTATCATGTTATTAATAAAATAAAAAAAAAAAATCTAAAAAGATTACAACAATGAAAAACAAAGTAATAAATTTTAGATTAACATGGGAAATAACATTTACGTTGGATGTAAAATGTTTCAAATTAAGCAGGTTGATCTATTTTCTAGGGGTGGAGTTCACAAACTTATTAACATAAATATTTTTTTTTTTTTGATTTTTATAAAAATATATAACATAAAAAACAAAGTAAAATTAAAATTTAAGTAAAAAACGATGCTGATATTCAATATCAGTAAGGGCAACGTTAACAAAATATTTTTTTGCTTTATAAGTCGTAATAAATAGATCGACTAAATTATAAAAAAAAATAAGCTACGATTTATTGTTTACGACGCAGTTCGTATTACATATCCATGCTTAAGATTTTTGAAAACGAATCTTAACTGGTTCTGATCATATTTCTGTCTGAAATAATTTTAGAAAAACAAGTTCTAAAATGTTTCCTGGGTTAATGAGCAATTCTAAAAATTAAGATTTTGTTTGTTTTAATTAATTAAAAACATTAAGAAATACACATATCCAATTCTACACTTTATTACGAGGGCTGCTCTATATATTTCTGGCCTAATAGTGAAAATGCGAATATTTATAATCAAAAATGGTTTTATTGTTTTTCAAAGTATTCTCCAGCATGATTTATACACTTTTACATGCGCTCAAACCAGTTGTCGATGCACTTTTTCCACTCCGATTGAGACACCTCTAAAACATGGTTTTTAAACACTTCAACAGCTTCTTCTGGCGACGAAAATCGTTGACCACGCATTTTTTTCTTGATGTGCGGAAACAAGAAGAAGTCATTAAGTGCCAAGTCAGGGTTGTACGGTGGATGACCCATTAATTCGACGTTTTGGCCGGTCAAAAACGCTCTGGTTTGAGCCAATGTGTGAGAGCTCGCATTTTCGTGGTGAACAACGATTCGTCTTCTCTTGTTGGTTTTTCGAATTTCTCCGATGACTTCAGGCAAACAAATTGTAGTGTACCACTCAGAAGTGACCGTCCTACGTTGCTCAAGCGGAACAGTCGCCACATGACCAGTTTTGCCGAAGAATCAGGCGACCATTTGCTTCGAAGTGCTTCTTCCACGAACAACTTTCGTTGGATTTTGCTCGTCTTTGAAGACCCACACGGTCGATTGTTGTTTCGTTTCGGGCTCATACGCATAGATCCATGATTCGTCACCTGTGACGATCTTATAAACGTCTTTTGAAGCACCGCAATCGTATTTTTGCAACATTTCTTTGCACCAATCGACACGAGCCTTTTTTTGAGCGACTTTCAAATTGTGCGAGATCCAACGAGAACAAACCTTTTTTACGGCCAGGTGTTCATGCAGTATCGAATGTATGCTGGTCGAAGAAATGTCCAAGGATGTCTCTATCTCTCGTTATGTCGCATGTCGATCTTGCATTATGAGTTCACGCACAGCATCAATGTTTTCTGGCACAACAGCCGTTTTTGGACGACCTTCACGGAATTCGTCTTTGAGCGAGCTTCGGCCACGATTAAATTCATTATACCAATTTTTCACAGTGCTATAGGATGGTGCTTCATCGCCATACAAAGATTTAAGTTCATCAATGCACTCTTGTCGTGATAATCCACGTCGAAAGTTGTGAAAAATGCTGGCACGAAAATGTTCACGAGTTAATTCTATTTTTTTTCTATATTAATTTTTTCAAGTCACTGTAAACAACACAAATAATGGTCGTACGCGAAAACGTTTTGAGTACGATTATGCTTAAAAATGACAAACTTTCCAATGGAAATATCAGATTGCACTTGGCAGCACTCAATGTTGCCAGGCCAGAAATATATATAGCAGCCCTCGTAATCGATTTTGTAAATACAAAAAATATTATTTTGTCTATAAGTCTTTTAACTGAATGTGTTGAATTGTGTGATAATTAAATTTACTTGAACCATAAAAATTTATTTGAAAATAATGTTAATTATTGATGTTTTTCAATAATTCTATATATTGAAGAGAAGCACAAATATTTATTAATTAATTCTAATTTTGTTTATTTATTTTTGTTTAGCAAGATTACAATTTTATTTTTCCCATAACCATCAAATAAAAAAAAATTATTTCATGTTATCAATATTTTCTGAATTAATTATTCAGCAGACAAGTTGTGACAATTTATATTAAATTTATAACAACAACTGTGTGTTGTATAGAAATCGTTTTATTTTAAATATCAAAATTTAAGAAAATATTTAATTTTAGAAGGTTAAAAATAAATATTTAATGTAAAAATATATTTTATTTCTGACTTGTAATTATTGCGTCATCTTTGTAATATTTAATCAAATAAGAAAATATATTTATGTGCGCATAATTTAAATTGTATTACGGCAATTTATTGCATATAAAAAACTGTTCTTTTAAAATCTGGTCATGACGTGACTGATTGATATTCAATAATTTTGGATACTGCTAATAGTTTGCTTCTACTAATTAAGCCTACTGCTGCAACAAATTTTTCCATGTCTACTGCTAACTACTAGTATCACCTCGTCTATGACCTACTGGATAAGTTCTTCAAGCACAAAGAGTCCGTTTTAGATGTAGCCTGGCTTTAGTTTCGTTTTTCTTAGATTTCCATGTTCTAATGCGCCGTTTTTAACCATTTCGTCTGATTAATACTTTTTATGTTTGTGTCAGCAGAACTCATTTCTGAACCTATTATGAAATTTTTTTCTTAATTTAAAAACAGTTAATAATTCTAAAAATTATACAACATACCTATTGTTTACTTGCAATATAAATCCTTAAAATCAAAAATAAAAAACTGAGTATATCTTTAGCTCTTAATAGCGAAAAGTAATACAGATATAAATTTCAAAGTTAAAGGATATCCCCATATTTGAAACAAATTTATCTTTATAGGCTTATTTTTGAACCGCTGCGCAGTTACATAAGAGGCTACCCTGCCTTTATTAATCACGAGGCTATCAAATTCTTTTTAGAGTTTGTAGCCAACAATTGGGGACTTAAAAGCCCGTTTACTCTTTTTTAATTGGTTCTTTGCACTCCGATTAATTTTACAATATTTTTTTAAATTTTGTTTGGATAGGCCTGGAGAGGGAATCGTTATAATTTATGACTTAATTTTTGTTTTATTCTCATTTGCTATAGATTGTCTTTCAATGCTTAACAAAAATTTGCTGGTACCGAACTAAATTTAAATTACATAAGCAAATATTTCGGAATATCCTTAAAAAAGGATATTTTTTACATTTCCTTAATTCAGAGGCTTGTAACATTTTAACGAAAAGCCCTTTCGAAACAAAACTTGAAACTTATTTATTCTAAATTTTATTAGGAATATTAAAAATGTCTTAAAGTAATAACTCTGTAATTATTAATCGCAGTACGCAAAAAAAAATAAGAAAAAGAACAAAAAATTATAAGCCAATTTGCTCCCAAACTAAAGGGGCAAGCACATTTTTATAAACATTTTCAAGGTCTAATTAAATTTAAAAAATCTTAAAATTTGTGTTCAAAATAAAATTTTTATGACGTTTAAAAAAATTATGTGTCCGAGGTACCCAGAAGACCTCCTTCATCCTAGAGGGGTCCGCAGATCAGAGAACTGCAAGAGTGTCTGTTTTTAATACTCTAAGTATACTCATCTTAAAGGCCGGGGCACATAGAATCCGTCATACGTTGTACTTTGACATATTTGCCTGAAGTTAAAGTAACTACGGATGCCGAATTTAATTTATCCTTTTCTCATCATTCGATACTTTAAATAAAGTTGTACCAGTTAGTTTCTTTTTTTAAAATTATTTGAAAATTATATAATTTCTAAACTATTTTAAAATTTTGAAAACGTCGAACATAAACAAAAATTAGCTGGGCCATTAAGACCACCAGTAAATTAATACGCCTTGGCATAAAATGTAGTAAAAAGTTTTATTCCATATGACAGGGAAAATAACAAGGCAACAAATTCATTTACCGAAAAAAACAAAAAAAAAAAAAAAAAGAATAACGTATGAAATAAAATTTCATGCCGATGCTACTCATGAGAATTTATATTAGGACCCAATACTAATACTTCGGTATGAAAAAAGTGCATGCTTACCGTTTAATAAAATTATTTAAAGTACATAATCCAGCACTTCGTGAAGGAAATTAAAGAGTAGTTTTTTTCTAAATCGAGATATTGCTACGATTTTCAAATTTTTCAAGCGGAATAACTAAAGTTGCTACCATTTTTCGCAAGTTTGAACAGAACGCACGAAATGCAGCTCATACTATTTCCCGGTTGGGAAAAAATTGTTGTTTCTAAACTTGAAACAAGAACATTTCGTTTATTCAAACTAATTTTTTTAATGGGATTTTGATTGCATTTGAGGTAACCTTTGTAATTAAAACCGAATTGATATGTTAAGAAAGGTAGATATGTTAAGTGAGATTTTTACATCAAATAATGAAACAAGTAATTTTTCACTGATATTACTTTATTTCGTGTTTGTATCAAAAGTTGCGAAAATTTGACCTAACATAACAAAAATTTTATAGAATAAATAAATTTTCAAAAGTTACAAAAATGTTAAAATTGTAACCAAACGGCAATACTGCTTTAAATGTATGTACAAAAAAAAATATGTGCAAAGGGAGAGTAAAGAGCACAGCAAGACAACAAAGAAGAAGAAGAAGCAATTGATATGTGTCAAAGTATTCAATAAACGCCAAAAGTTAAAAGTTGCTCAACTCTCATACTTTGTGTTGACGGAGACGTACTGATTGTGACAACACTCATAAGAAAACATGTATTTTAACTGAGTTGTCAGTTGAAAAAGTTGAAGTTTAACGTATGACGGATTCTATGTGCCCCGGCCTTTATACTCAAATGGAATGGGTATAGTAAATACTCGCACTTAAGAAATGCGATGGCGATCACACCGCAACCGCATTTAAGGCCGGGGCACATAGAATCCGTCATACGTTAAACTTCAACTTTTTCAACTGACAACTCAGTTAAAATACATGTTTTCTTATGAGTGTTGTCACAATCAGTACGTCTCCGTCAACACAAAGTATGAGAGTTGAGCAACTTTTAACTTTTGGCGTTTATTGAATACTTTGACACATATCAATTGCTTCTTCTTCTTCTTTGTTGTCTTGCTGTGCTCTTTACTCTCCCTTTGCACATATTTTTTTTTGTACATACATTTAAAGCAGTATTGCCGTTTGGTTACAATTTTAACATTTTTGTAACTTTTGAAAATTTATTTATTCTATAAAATTTTTGTTATGTTAGGTCAAATTTTCGCAACTTTTGATACAAACACGAAATAAAGTAATATCAGTGAAAAATTACTTGTTTCATTATTTGATGTAAAAATCTCACTTAACATATCTACCTTTCTTAACATATCAATTCGGTTTTAATTACAAAGGTTACCTCAAATGCAATCAAAATCCCATTAAAAAAATTAGTTTGAATAAACGAAATGTTCTTGTTTCAAGTTTAGAAACAACAATTTTTTCCCAACCGGAAAATAGTATGAGCTGCATTTCGTGCGTTCTGTTCAAACTTGCGAAAAATGGTAGCAACTTTAGTTATTCCGCTTGAAAAATTTGAAAATCGTAGCAATATCTCGATTTAGAAAAAAACTACTCTTTAATTTCCTTCACGAAGTGCTGGATTATGTACTTTAAATAATTTTAGTAAACGGTGAGCATGCACTTTTTTCATACCGAAGTATTAGTATTGGGTCCTAATATAAATTCTCATGAGTAGCATCGGCATGAAATTTTATTTCATACGTTATTCTTTTTTTTTTTTTTTTTTGTTTTTGTTCGGTAAATGAATTTGTTGCCTTGTTATTTTCCCTGTCATATGGAATAAAACTTTTAATATGCCAAGGCGTATTAATTTACTGGTGGTCTTAATAGCCCAGCTAATTTTTGTTTATGTTCGACGTTTTCAAAATTTTAAAATAGTTTAGAAATTATATAACTTTCAAATAATTTTAAAAAAAGAAACTAACTGGTACAACTTTATTTAAAGTATCGAATGATGAGAAAAGGATAAATTAAATTCGGCTTCCTTCTGTTCAGCCAACTACTTTTGACATCAACATGGTGCTGTGCAACAACAAAATTACATTAAGTTTTTTTTTTTAGCCGTGCGGCCACCTTTTATTTAACTCGCCTTAATTTTATACAAATTACATTAAATTACTATTTTCTTAAAGAAAAATTTCAAAATCTAACTTTTATTGAAAAAAAAAAAATCATATTTTTTCTGTCTTTCCCTGGCAACACTAATGAAAAGATTAACAGCTGATTTAAAATCCGTCAGCAAAGTACTCATTGTGCCAATCTCATCCGTCGTTACTTTAACTTTAGGCAAATATGTCAAAGTACAACGTATGACGGATTCTATGTGCCCCGGCCTTAAGTGTCTACTATACTCAAGTAAAATGTTTGCGATGCTGGCTTTACTTACTCATACTCACAACAAACACCAAGAGAGATATTTTAACGTGTGTAGTGAGAGGAAAACAGAGTTATCAGATCAGAATTATTAAATCAAAAACAATATCAAAAGTCGCCAATGTCTAAATTAGCTAACATACATACTTCTTTGAAATTATGAAAGTTTATTTAATATAAAACAGAAAGTAAATTAAATAGAACCCGTAAAATTCGCCATATTTTCATTTATTAAAAACACAACAGAAGTTTACTAATAACTCAAGAATAGTTCTTTCTTTATTATATTACGTTTTTGTTAGGGTTTTTTTTTTAAGTCACACAGGAGAGAAATTTAAAAATTCTATTCGTTAAGCAAATAGATTTTTAAAATTAATAAATAGGTATAAAGGCAATAATTATATTTAACAAAATAAAATATATAAACTAAAAACTTTATTTTATTTATTATTATTTATGAGGAATTAATATATTACATCAAAATTAAGTAATTTTCCTTTTATTCACGGATTAATTTTATCATTTTGTTTTCCTAAATAGCGTTAGTAGCACGTTTATGACAACAAGGCGCATAAGCTGAAAATAATTGTTCATAAAAAACAGCAACAAAATAAGTATACCTGCAATATTTCGCTACTCCCTTGTGTAGCATCATCAGGACAAAGAAATATTTATTTGAACACAAAAAAGCTTTTTGTGTTCAAATAAATATTTCTTTGTCCTGATGATGCTACACAAGGGAGTAGCGAAATATTGAGAAAATAAAAATAAAAATTAAAAGACCTTGTGCTTAAATAATAAATTAAAAACTAAATAATTAAAAGGTCAAATAAAAACTATATTAAGTATACCTGCTTTAAATAGTGTACAAAAGCTGTGCCTTTAAGTGGGTTTTATTGCATTTTATTCAGTAAATATGTGTTGTATTTCATACCTATGAAAACGGTTGTTGTCTGTTTTTCTGTTTATAATGTTTAAGCAATAGATTTGATCAAATTTTGTTTATTTTTATTGTTTATAAATAGATCTGCAAACAATGCAGTATTTCACAAAACGGCAGTAAAAAACTTTAATAGGGTAAAAACGTGGCAACGTTGCTTACAAATAAAGAGAATTAAAAAATTCTCGCGTACGAGTATAAAAAATACTTAAAATTCTGATTGCGATATTTTTGATACTCGTTTTTGCAGGAATGGGTAAAATAAACACCGCAACTTTTTATTGCGGTGTTTAAAATACTCAAGTATGAAAAGTATAGAGTATGTATAGAGTAAGTATGCGGTGTACTCATGAATTGCGGTGTACTCGTGCAATTCTCTGCCGCAGATTCACTGACAAGCACCTTTGCTTTGTCTCTGTAAAATTTCGTTAAGTTATCTTGAGTCATTCAAAAGACACTGTGCGCTCTTGATAAACACTTAAAACTAAGCATAAATATTAAAAATTAAAGGGTTCATGCAATTATATGTATGTGGCCAAACTTATGGACCAATATAGACAGACGTATTGCTAAGTCCGCTTTAAGAACGATGATAACTAATATCTAATAAAATTAAATAATTCTTACAAACTTTCTTTCATTGTTGATCGTCTATTAAAATATTACATATAATTTTCATCTATAAGGATGTGAATAGTCAATTTGATCAGTTGAGAAAAAAAATAATATTGAATTCAATCAGGCATGGGAACTGTGGACAAATAATCTTTAAACAGCACAAACTTTTTCATTAGATAACAAATTTGTAGTGCAAGTGTAAAAAATAATCATAATTATAAATAACGTAAAATTCTTAGACTGGTGACATAACATTCAAACGGTTTTGGATACTAAGCTTTTAAGTTGGTAAAATAAATAGGTTAGTTCCAAGCATGGCTTGAATAAAACTTTTCAAAAAGTTATTAAATGAAATTTTATAATTAAACAAAATTTTTCTTTTATATTTACTAACAACAAGTTATATTATATTTGTATAATGTTATATATATATTATTGTATTATAATACGAAAATACAACTGAGTTGAAGATTGTATTCAAGTATCATCAAAAATTTTAATACTTAAAAATATAGACATTAGAAATATGCGGATATCATTCTATTTGTTTAAACTCTAAGTATATATTCCATGTCAATATTTGCTAATATAACATATCACTTGATAAAGACTATTTGCGATAAACATTCACAGTTTTTAGTATTTTTTTTTTAATAATCTACGAAAAAAATATTGCAAACATTTAACTGATAAGTGAGTGAATCATAAAACCATTAACATTTGCAGTCTAATAAATAAAATTAATTCTGCTGTATAAGATATTCAAATTAATGAGTTTAAAAAATTTTAACTGCAAAAGTTCATTTTTAGCGAAAACAAGTATTTTTGTTTTTTTTTTAATTTATTTTTCTCATCAAGAATTCTGACACTAATAAATTTTACTGTTTCAGTACTTTAGAAATAATAAGATATAATTTGTTTAAATAAAGAAAATATATATGCTTTAAAAGGATTTATTATATTTTTTAAAAGGATTTATTACCATATGCCGTTGTGGTGCTTGATATTTCTTTAATGTCTGAATCTATTAGAATAAATGTTTCCATCAGATTTATGTTAAATAAATATATGCCATTATCCATTTGAAATATCAGTTGAATAGTATAGCAGTTTGGACATGATCTTTCATTTTGTTTAGTCGATTATTTCCAAAATAAAAGTTAATAAATAAAAAACAACTAAATTTTTTCCAAGAACCGAATATTTCAAAATCGCAATCTTTTTCACTATTAAAGAAACAATACTTTATAAACTTTTAAAATCTTTAAATGTTTAAAATGTTTAAAAATGTTACAGTCACACCTGTTATTTAATGGAGGCAACGTGTTTCTGAAAGCATGTGAAATCAAATCCAAATGAATGTAGAAACAACATGCAAACAATAAATGAAAACAAATAAATTAACAAAAATATTGATTTGTTAATAACTTGTGTTTTTTTTTGTTGTGTTTTGTTAACAAAAATTATTGTTGTTTAATATTATTAAACATCATTATTTTGTTTAGTGGTCAATTAGCACTTCATTTTCAATTTAATTATTTATTTGCTTTTGATTTTATTTTCTTTGTTAAGTTTTGTTTTTGTTGTGATTTTATTAAACATTTCACAATTTAAATGTTTAACATTTGATTAATTCATTAATTTGTTAAAATTGTTGACTTTCAAATTATAGATTTGAACAAAAAAAAAAAAAAAAAAAAAAAAAAATACAAATTAATTCATCATAAGATCAATAGAGTTTATTTTAATGAATGAAAAATAGTTTTTTTGTTTTGTAAATTAATTAATTTTATTTTCTGGCCACCACAAAAACAATTAATGCTTTTGACACAATATAAATTATTCATTTAAGATCTATAATATTGAAATGTAAATTCAAATTGTAACAAAAGCAACTTCAGTGACACATTCTAATGCGAGACAACAACATTTTACAAATTTTCCCACTAATTGCAATAGACATTTAAGGTCTTCTGAATGTATTTTATTTGTGATGAGTGTTTTATTTTAGGGAATAAATTGCTTTTAGGGAGCTGATTAAAAATTTTAAAACCTCTTATTGCAAAAAAAACAAAAAAAAAACATATACATAAAGCTCACAGAGTTACCATTGTATAAAAATTTGTTCTTTTCATCAAATAATATAAAATCCTTTTTCTTGTTTTTACTCTTTTTTAGAAGTGTGATTCTAATTATTCCCTAAGTTTTCTATACTTGCTTTAAAACAGTTAGAACACTTTGATAGTTTTTAATTTTCTTAAGTTATTGAGATGTTAATTATTGTAAACTTTAATATGTCTAAACATTTTTTCAGATACCAGGTAGTATTTTCATATGAAACTGTAATATTCTTAAACAAAACATCTATTAGATTTTGATCTTGGAATTTAAAAAGTAGGGAAACTTTACTTGTCAAATCTGAAAGAGGGCTCGATTAATTTTACATCTGTCGACTTGTGGGATTTTTTTGCGACAATCTGGGAAATAAAATAACTTTAAAGATATAAAGTTTATAGTTGCAACCTTGTCTCGATATATTTTTTTAATTAGGCCGAAAAGTTTTTCTTAGTTCCTTGGACTTATTTTCTACAACCCAATGGCAATATTTTCTAAATTTATTTTTATGCTCTTAAAACTCTCTCTGTAAAACTTACCAAATGTAAAAAATGGAATGTAAGAAAAATAAAACCGTAGTCATAAATCTTTTATCAAAGCTTTTATATTGTCTAAGCTGCTTCTAAAATTTCTATCTTCATAAATTTTAATACTTACCATTTTTAAAAATATATTAGCTTTTTTTTAAAGACAGGCAGCATGAAATATGTACTAATAGCGGCTTAGCCCCTAATAAACAAATTGCGTTTTTATTATAAAATGTCATGGAATATTAACAATATTATTCAAAAAATTTTCGAATTTCTAAAAAAAATTGTTTTTGTGTTTTTTTAAAGCAAAACAAAGGAAACAAATTGTTTGCTTTCATTTGTTTCTTTTATGATTGATTGAACTTGTATGTAAAACAACTAAATGTGTGGGTTGGGATATATATATATTTTTTTTAATTTGTTTTCGTTAAGGGCCCTAGTTTTTAGGAGTTAAGTGTTAGTCAGCAAAAATTGATTATGGTGATTTAAAAAAAAAAAACATCTTAAGGTGGTAGAAGCCTAAAGTGTTTTGACAGTTTGAAAAACAAACAATTTATTTTTCAAATGACTTCAAAGGAAATCATAAAATTTTGTGCAGAAAGTATAAGCTAAAAATGTACCCTATTAAAAAATGCATAATAACAAATTAATTCTGCTTATAGTTTCTATGCTGTCCAAATAGAAATTAAAAAAAACGGCTTGTAACCACACATACATAAATATGAGAAACATCCTGCCAGATCTTTTGGCATAACAACAATCTAGACGTTTTTATTCGCCTATAAGTCGAAATCGCAGTTCAGAGCGGCATGACACTATTATTTCATACTTCTGAGACAGAAAGAGAGAGAGTTGTTTTTTTTTTTTTTTAATTGTTGTCTGTAAAACGATATAAATGACATCAAAGAAAAAAATGCTTGAAATTGTCATCAAAAGACAACCAAAAGAGTAATAGTGTATTTATACATAATCCTTTATTTAGTCAATATTCTGTTTATTGACAAAATTTATTTAGTGTTCAGACATACACAATTTTGTTAGCGCAATAAGCATTTGGCAGCTGGAAAGAACAATTTATGATTTTACTAGAAAAAATTTAATTGAAAAAAAAAAAAAAGAAATTAGTTATTTATTAATTCTACTAGACTGTTTTTTAATCTTAAAAATTTAATATTAATAAACTTCTATTTGACTCGCCATATTTTCTTTTGTTTTATTTTATTTTGCTGACATATGTTATTGTAGATAATTGTAGATAATTTTGCTCACTAAACACACTTCTGACCAGTGTTGTGCGCAATCACTTAATGCTATAAACACAATCATGTCCACCGACCATCGACTACAAGATGTCAAAAATAGAATACATGCGTGCTTATGAGAATAATTCTTTTAGCCGCTACACGACTACCGACTACACGGCTACTTTTGTAGCCCGTAGCCAACTTAGGCTAATTTCTATTTTTCTTGGCTACAAAAAACAGATTAGTGCTGCCAATACAATAAATGCATGAAATGGTTATTTTAAAAACACAATACATAAAATATCGCTATTAAAAACGCGAAAAACTTTTATAGTGGCACCATTGAAAAATAATAATCATCTGTTCATTTGTTTACATTTTTCATTTACTATTTATTTGGCGCATTTTTCATTTACTTTTTGTTTGTGAAATTTTCCATTTAGTTTTTTTTCACCAATTTCCAATTTGTTTCATTAATATTTATTTTTTGGGTTTTTTATTGAAATAGTCATTTTTACTGTTTATATGTATTTATTATATTGTTTAATGTAAATGTTTAGTTCTATTAACATGCAAATATGGACGTGGACACTTCATGCACTGAAGTCTTTGTTTCCACTATTTTAGCAATAGTACTTATAAAGTTAATTAAATTTTCTTGAGACGTTTAATATTTTTTTTTTTACACAAATTCACTTAAAAATATCAAGTTTGTTTTGTTTTGGTTAACTTTAATACATATGTCAAAACAGATGTTTTTTTTTTGTAGTTAGTGGTCGATAGTCGTTAAAAGAATTAAGTAGCTGGCGACTTGGCTATTTTTGTAGCCAGCTACTTTTGTAGTCGTTAGTCGATGGTCGGTAGCCTTTGATTGTGTTTATAGCATAAGTAATATTTTGTATTGAGCTTAATAATGGCATTTATTGCGATAATCTCAAAAAAGGCGCATGTATGAATACACTATAAGTAAAACTTTATAATATTGTTATGTTTATCCCTTTTTAGAACTAACATACTGATTCTGTTGATTGCAAATACCACTATGGCTAATTATAAACTCTGTATTCTTACTTTATGGCTTTCTCTGGCTATACTTCTTAATCCTACCGGTCTTGTGAATACCATGGTCTCGTGTTTACGAATCATGCGTTAATATTACAAACGCAGTGCATACTCGCTACACTACTGTGTTACTCCGGCGAGACATGAACTACTCGATGCCTTGTTTAGTAACCTTAACCATCCACAGACATCTCCACTACTTCTTTTATCCAAGCCCGTCATCCCCTTTAATCCAGTAGCCACAACATACTTCTGCGATACGCTGTTGTTACGCTGTTACACATCCTTGCGCTAACCGCTACTGTTCTTACTTTTAATTATAAAGGGCTTCTTGACAATTATCTGTTAGTCTTATATTAAATTAGACGTCTCCACTAAATTATCTAGCATGGGGCTTCACACAATAATTGTCTTTTGCCTCTAGGGAGTTTTGTACTGCTGCTTCTTAATTTTTCATTTGCTTTATAACAATTATTATCTTCCGTTATACGCATGTCCGAAGGCGGGATGGAACTCACGATTTTCTGTTTTATAGCACGCACCTCTACCAACGCAACCATTCACGTTGCACAGCTTTTGTTAGCTAATTGTGGTATTATTTTATACACACACCATTAGTTGAAGTAACTTATTCACCACGCTCATACCGAAACAACAACAGGAGTTGCCAGATTTTAGTTTCGTAACAATATTATCTATTGCTGTAATTGCCACAAACGTGTTAAGAATTTATTGTGGTCGCTGTTAAAACCACAAAAAAAGTAAAAATATTCACAAGAATATGGAAAAATCGGGAACAGTTAAAGTCCCCTAGATTAAAAAAGTATAAACCCTGAAAGCTTCTCTTATTTGTTCTGCTTTTTCGTAAACATAAAAATTTCACATCACTATAAATAATTTTAAAAGAACTTGATACCGACCTATTAATTAAATATAATGAATTGCATTTTAATGTCAAAAAGTTCGCGTTGTTTGACGAAGCTCAAGTTTATTTAACCGTTGTAACAGGAGCTGTAACAGGAGTAATCTAAAATTTTTGCTTATTAAAATAATTTTTATTTCGTTGTTTAAAGTGTTTTGTAAACAAATAAAATGTTAATTAATCAATATATTTGTCTGAATTTTTAACGCTGAAAGTTGATTGTAGAAATAATATATGAAATATGATTTCAACAAATTAAAAAAAAATCTAAATTAATTAATTCTTCTGTCAATAAAAAATGATGTTAATTAATTAAAAAAGACTTTTATTATGGTTATTAAGAGCAAATGCTATTAATATGTATAATATAGCTTTTCATTTTAATTCACCTTAATCGTGCTTGATTACTTCAAACATAAATATTTCATGATATTCTCATGAAATATTTATTATTTAAAACTACAAAATGAAATGTATTACTGGAGGGTAAGCATATCCATACGGCCATTTCGTTACTGCTCATATAGCTCATCAATGGATTCTATCCTAATTTTGTATCGAGAACCTAAGAGTCTTATGCTGGCTACAGACAACGCAATGTGTTTCTAAAATCTGTTTCATTTCATTACAGATTGCGTCGTCTGAATTCGTGTTTCATGTTTCAATTCGGGTTGCAATCCAGGTTTCATTAACATCAAAATGTTTTGATATTTCTTGGTTGCATTGAAACAGATTGCATTGTTTGTATCGCTGTTTCATTATTTTATGTGTTTAGTACATTGACAACAAGCAAGCTGTAAACATCTAAGTAATTTAGAGAGAACAAAATGGGATGTGAAAAGTGATAAATATAAAAATAAAATTATAAAAGCAGCAGCATTTGAAAAATTAGTAATTGAATATAAAAATATTGATATAAACGCAAGCATTGAAAAAGTTAAAAGCTGGATTAATTTTTGCATCTTCATTTCCGCGCGATGTTAATGTTATGATATAAAATAACAGAACTGAGATTGCGTTTATGTTTCACTGTTGTTTTCAGTATTTGTGTCAAAACATGAAACCTGAATGGGAAACGTGTTGCAGAAACAAATTGCGTTGTCTGTAGCCAGCATTATATCTTGGCGATTTTATGGTGGGTTGAAGTCGAAACTTAGTAAAAATATTGGTGAGTCAAGGGATAATAAATTTATTAAATTGACTAAATTTTTGTAAAATTCGTCTTCCTGAAAAAAAATTTTATGTTGTTTAAAAATTTTTTCAATTTTAGGGAGATGATCGTTGGTGCCTTTTGACTAAAAATAATTAATTTTGTATATACCATACACTTTATATGATTTTTTTATTTTATTCTAAGATACCGTTTCTATGAAAAATCTTTATTTTTAAAGATATTACAATAAATTTTTGCGCGTACCGGTATTTAGTCAATTGGAGTAAATAAGTAATAAACCGGTTTTAAACCGGTTATTCGATTTTATGTATACTTCTAACAGATTTATAAGACAAAAAAATTCATATTTTATTACAAAATAATCCCTTCTTACTATAAAATACATTCTAAGAAAAATAATTAAATTAAAATTCTGATTGAAATTATAAAACTTCTGTGTTTGTTTTCTTAAATAATAGTTTACAGATAAACTGTAATTAAAATGATGAACTTTATTAAATTATTTATTTGTTTTTTTTTTTTTTATAAAACTCGTTCATTATAGGTGAACGTTGCGTGAATTGTTAAATCTGCATCCTACAATTTTTTTTAAATAATAAATAATAAAGCAAAACACCACATCTGCCTCTAATTTTTTCATGTAATTTGGAAGACTGAAGTAATTCCAATCAATAAAACAAATTTATGGGGCGATAGTGAATTGAAAAATAAGAAAAAACACCAAGTGAAAAAATTCCCGCTCGCACATATATTCCGATTTATGGGTCTCTGGACTTTTCATCGAAAAGTACGATTGTGCACCATATTTGTTTCCATATTTCAATGTGGTAATTATTTAAAAGCTTTTGAAGTGATCTTTCTAAAAATATAAAATTTTTTTAGAAACGCTTAACGCATTAAGACCCGATGACATTTTTATTTAAATTAAAATTTAATTATCTATAAAACTTTTTTTTCTTAATTTTTAATTCTCTGTCAACCCTGTTTCTGTTTTTTTGATATGAGTTACTTTACTATACTAGATTTTCATAGATGCTAAAGGGTATATAAGAAATGGTATAGCCGAATATAGCACTTTTACTTGTTATAGTTTTAGTTAAATCTAGTAGTTAATTACTATAACTTCCTTATGCTTTACAATTTCAACAGTACATTTATAAATTAAGAAAAAAAGAGATAATTTATAAAACAATCAGATAACCCATATTAAAAAAGTCGAAACAGATTGTTAAAAAAAACATGCAAGCCGGTAAGAAAAACCCGTGAAACCGGTTTCTAATTTCGGTTTACAATTCTCTTATTGTTTTAAGTTATTAGTGTCAACGAACTCCTTTGTTCATCTCTTTACAAGAGCAAGTACACCATAAGGATTATTTTCCATCACAATAATTTGTTTTCGAAAAACTAGCTTGGTATTAAAAATTATACCGAGAACTTGAAATTTGTTTTTTGAATCCTACACACAACCATTAAGGAAAGGCCATAGCGTGAAAATTTAAATCTGAGAGAAATACATATGCCTGCTTTTCTTTTATTTGGAATCCATTAGGTAGATTTGCCACCAACGGCAGAACGTATTTAAATTCTGTTGCCAGTAGGTTTAATGTACTAATGCTAAATACACACGTGGGAACATTAAAGGAAACATGTTCACATTCTACTTGATGTTCCCTTGCGTGTAGCAATGTCTCTTGCTACAATTCATGTTTTCCTTGGAGTTGCCTGAAGTATTAAATTATTTGTGTTTTATGTTACATGAAGTTCCCCAGTCTGTATCGATGTTTACTTTCTTGTATTATTTGACGGAAAGCATTTGTAGTGTGAGAGCTGTTTTAGGATTCGCGAGTTTAAAAGAGTTGAAAATAAAATGGCAGCAATTGAAAATAGTTGATAATAAATATTAATATTTACCAAATAATTTCAGCAGTTTTTCTGACCATTTTCTTTTAATTCTTTCAGAAGCCTTTCTCCGATTTTAAGAACCAAATTTTTGACCAGAAGAAATTTTCTATTTAAGTTGAATTGATGCTTCTTCTTAATGCAATATTTCGTTAATTTAATTTCTTTTCCTAGTATAAATATGTATCCATGTTTCATATGAAGTTGCCTCGTATGTATATAACATTAAGAGATGCTAGTGTTTAGATAAATTTTTTTTGAAAGAAAATAACTAAAATAAACTCTTTAAGTTTCGTAAGAAAAATATTATGGTTAACTTTATTGAAATTTTTGCTAAAGTCTGCAAAATTTGCAAATATTGCCTGGCCATCCCTAGATACACAAATTATTAAAATTGGTTAGGTGCAAGATGTTTGTGAATGACTTTAAGCAACTTCCTGGAAAATAACGTAAAAACATAAAGCTATTGAAAATAATTCGGGTTTTTTTTATAAAAATAGTTGATTTATGTTTTTCAGTTTTTTTATTTTCTTTGTTTCTGTTCTGGTGGAGACGTCTGCTGAAAGCATAAAATTAATAATTTCTGTTTTCGTTTAAATAAGCAAAATATTTTGTGTGCTTGAAAGAACAAATTTTACATAAACCAAATTCAAAATTGTTGTTTAAAACTGTTTCAGACAATGCAGAGACAATTTTTTACATACATATTATTTTTTCATAAATATGTATGTTTACATGTATTCTGTCTTTTTAGTTTTAGCCCGTTTGTCTGTACTGCATTGTTTTTTATTACCATATTTTACCGCACATGTTTTTTCGTCAAAGGAACATTCAACGTATTAAAAACACTTAATGTTCTGTTCTACAAAGAAGACAATGAACGACCAAATGAAAATTTAAATGACAATTATTTTGTTTTGGAAAATATGGGTTCAAATGGAACATTTCACAAGCATAATAAAAATGCATAAAAACGATATTTCCAGGAAAGTAATTGCATACATATGTGCCTTGATATAAAGTCGTGCTTAAGTTTTGCAATATTATTATTCATATCAAACTGTGAGAGAGGTCCCTTTTTGCAATCTGTACAAAATTGGCTTGGAAGTTCTTTTTTAATGTCAGTTTTTTATCTAATATTATGATTTAAACACTGGCACTAACTGAAATGTATGATAAGTTTTTTCCAAGCGGATATACAACCCCACTATTTAAAAATCTAAGAAATCAACTGGCATTTTTTTAATTACAATTGACACCTTCTAATCTTAACGGTGAAAAACTGACTCTAGAGCTGCTGAAATCTTTAAAAGAAATCCCTAATCGATGTTGGAATAGTAGGAGAAATATTTAAATTAAAGCTACCAACTTGTACAGACTTCTCAGAAAATCGGTCACACATGTGTCATGCCATAAAAAACAGCGAATCTAATTTGTTCTCAAGAGTGTGTTCAGCTACTATGTCAATTACATTTAAAGTTAACTCCCTATTTCTGTGTAAGTATTTCATATTTAATTTGGTTTTAAGGATAAAATAAATATTTAATTTTTTTGCTTCGTGGTGGAACTGCCATAAAATAAAAGGCAAACATTAAACAAACAAAAACCAATAATATTTGTGTAAGTATGTGCTCTAACTTACACAGTTAACTGTATGTCTATGTTGCTTTTTTTATATTGATCCTCTTGTTCATCGACACACTTGCACTCATACACATTTCCCTTTACAGGTTCAATAACACTTTTGACTTAAGAAAGTTGATTGAACTTTTAATTAAATTTAACTAGAAACTGGTAAACAATTTTATAAGATTATTTTTGCAAACTTCCACTCTTAAGAAGGAATCAATTTTCTTTTCATTGTTCTTATCTATTTTTATCATATTTTATTATTCCATATGGATGCAGCAGTTGCAAATGCCAAAAATATTAAAAGTTTTGTTAAAAAGAAACTGAAGTATTTTTGCAAATAATTTTTAAACAATTTTCCGTAAAAAGTTTTTCTTTTGTTTTTGTTAAAAAAAAAATAATTGTTTTTTACTTATGCCAGGTTCGCGATTTTTGCCAGATGGGTAATCTTTATGCTCTTTATTAAATTTTTAGCACAAAAAAAAAATAAAACAAATGTTAGGCATAATTAAGGTGCAATTTCTTAACAAATTGTCAATATAAATTAAAACTGTGGCTGGAAATTAATCTTTCTTTGCCTGCAGAATATTTATTTATAAAGGATATTACAGTTGAGCTATCAAAATATTATTAAAGCTTTAAGTATTAATTTAATTATATAATATTTAGATTTAACTAAAATAAGAAAAATTTTCTCCACTTTATTGTTATAAAACCTCAAAATATGATATTTTCAACATTATTATGGTTATATGTAACAATGTTATTTTTGTGTTTGACAAAAATATGATTCAAATAATCATAATATTATTATTTACGAAAATATTATGTTGGAATAACAAATATAAAATTCAACCAGAATATGTTTCTTTTTCACGTACATATCCTCTGCGGTCGGAACTGAACCTGACGAAATAAACAAACGCTTAGAAGAAAAAGCGAAAATACGGTTTTTAGAATAATAAAGTCATTAGCGAATATAGGGAATTTTCTGGACAGGGCTAAGGTCCCAAAGAAATAGGAAAACTGAGTCATTTACTGGAAATTCCACAAAAAAAGGGCGGAGGGTAAAATTGTCCCGAAGTGAATTGATCCTTTTTAGGTGCCAACATATAAAAGTACTTAAAATAGGGTCATTTATGGATTAAAATATCGGCCAAGTGGTCCCCACGACCTTGCTTGCACATAAGAACGAAATTTTTCATGACCTTTCCTTAAATCAGCATTTAATTTCTTCTTGTAATGCGCGGTTGGTTGTGGGTTTGCTGACACAGACCTTTGACTTCAAAGAACCTTATTAGAAAAACTTTAGAAGTTATTTCTGATAATTGAAACCAACCAGAAAGTGTCACAAGTGAATTGTTGCTATTTGGTATGTGGCACTATCTTGTTGAAATCACATATTTGCCAGGTCGACAGTCATTTAATTACGGCAGAAAAAATGAAATTTTATGTCACGATATCGAGCACCATTAACAGTTACTGTTATAGCAACCTCCTTTTCCAAAATGTCTAAAATCCGCACCAAACGGTGATACGTTGTTCGTGCCTTTATTGCTCGAAAATCAAATGTGTGTTCTCCGAAATCAAAAACTCGCAAATTTCGGCAATAAATGAAGCCATTAAGGTAAGAAGGTGCTTACTAGGTTATAATGACTAAATAAATTTGATTATTTTTGAAATAATCTTCAATAATGCAAACACGTTGTCTAACGCTTAATTTTTACTAACCCTTAATTAACTCACAGCTTTCAAAATGTACTTCTTTTTATTGTTGCCAACACTTAACTTCCGAAACGGCAAAAAATTCAAAGCTTTTGTTTGATTCTCTTTTTAATAATATTTTATTTAAAAATATTTTTTTTTAATAAATTAAGAGAAATATTTAAATATTTACATAAATAACAAAATATCTCTTAAGACTATAATTTATAATTTATGATCGCTTAATCAAAATACAACTGTAATTAACGCCTGATTAAAATAAAAATAATACGCTTAACTAAAAAGATCAATTTATGATTAAAACAAAAATGCAAAAAAATCTGGCAAATTTATTGCTTGTAAGAACATTTTTTATCGAACGTTATGATTATTATGGATAATAAAATATAACAATTTATGACATTTGGTTTATGGTACGATCAAATCGAATTTAAAAATCCCTATTAAGAGAATCGGTACTTTTAGATTATTGGCAGCTTTAAATAACTTGGGCTTTAAACTTACATTCACGGCATTTTAACTCAGTAATAATGTTTTGGGAAATAACTTATTAACACATATCAGGTTTAGTCTTATTAAATCTGTTTTATAGAATATTTTTTTTTTTTTTTTTTTTGGACTTAGAACGGCGTTACGATAGTAGTCGTCGTCTCATGCAAAAAATAATACTCAAGCAATTAACATCAACCTTCCAGCAAACATTGTTTAGTAATTTATAACTTTGTTACGTTAACACTAACATTTGCTACCCGACACATACACAAACATACACAAACATACTTTCTGCATATATGTCGATCTAATTTATTGCAGTTCCCACCAATTATTTAAAAAAAATATCCAATAATATTAAGTCTAAACGTAAGAGTGTAGAATAAGCATTTTTACATTACAAAAGAGAAGAATATTCTCCTCTTTTAAATTATCTATATAGTGAACTCCTTGAGCTTGTAAAAACAATAAAAATTGTTGCATACTTCAAGGCAAAAAAAAAAAATAACATCTTTATTTGCATTGCAAGTGTGTAACGTGGAGCCCTCAAAAAGTTAAAAAATGGAAAAAATGTCACCAAACTTATTCACTAGTAGTTTAAACACTACGACTGTTAAATTCACCAATAATGCAATCTTAAGTGTGCTTGAAATTTTAAAATTTTTCCAAATTTAGAAAATTTTGCAAAAAAAAAAAAATGCTACAATACCTTTAATTTGAATGAAAATCCCACACTGCTTCCACATAACATGTTTGTTGGTGGTTAATAAATTTACAAATTTATTAAAGGGGTGGTATCCATTAAAATATTTTAATATTTTATCTTTATGTAGTAGCACCGAAATGTGTTCACTAGCAACTAAACAACTATTATTTTTGCTATATTTTAACGTTTAATGATAAAAAAATAGCACTGATACCACCATAAGTTATTTATAATTTTTAAATTATTTTTAATAATTATGTAATTCATGTAGTAGGCTGTATTTTAGTGTTTTATTATTTGCTACAATTTTATCAGTAAATTTTTTTAAATATTTTTTTGATGTGTAATGACTGGTAGAGCAACGATACAATTTGAATTTATTGTAGTCGTGGGAATAAGATTTCTGTTCATTTAATTTATGGTTTAATTAATACAGAGTGCCCCAAAATTTATCAAAGATTTAGATGCAGATTATATTATTTTGTAAACATAGTACCCTGTTCAAATTTTCACGTAAAATGTTTTTCAAATACATATGAAAATGATTAACATAAATTTTTTATTAAATAATGTTGCAGAAGTACTATTTTGTTCGTTCTTTGAAAAAGATAAATAAACCTAGCAGAAATTTTGGAACATGTAATGTTCCACATGTGTGGAATAATTAATTTTTGGCGGAACTGGTTATTTTCAAGCACCATTTTCAACCCACATGTAAAATAATGTAAAAGGAATTTAAAAAATTTGCCCTCAATTTTTAATCTGTTAAAATTAAATATTCGTTATGTCGACCACGATGTCAAGTTATTGCTTTGAACATTAATAAATCCATTATTTCAATTCAAGCCTTTTTTAGGCTTTAATGCATTTTTGTTGCTTTAATTTGTAAGAATATTGATACAGCAGGCAGCGGACCCAACAGGACAGAGAATTTTTAATAGCTGCAATGCATTATTTTATTTTAATATAGAATCATAAGAGGATGCAATAAATCTCGCTGTACGTCCAAACCACCACAGAAAGCGAGAAATGGTCCCAAATATGGAATTATTGAATTAAAGTGACCAGCGAATCAAAAGAGGTAGAAAATCACAGTAAATTGCCAAGAAAATAATAAACAAAAAACCACAAAGAAACATCCTTATATCAGGAAATATTTTATTAAAAAATTTATATTGTAAGAAAACTGATATCTTTCCTTTTAACTGTTTGCTCTTTATTTCATCTTGTTAATAGAAAATTTTATTTTTTTTTCATGTGAAAAAATTAATGTTGCTTAAAAAATAAGATTACTGGGCTATAAGCATAGTACTCTGTTCATCATTTCGTGCGAAGTGTTGAATAAGTCCAAATAAAAAAATTACTGCCAAATAAATAAGAAATAATGTTGCTGAATTAGTACTCTGTTTATTTGTGAAATAGTCACGAAATGTTTCTTGTTTTCAACTACGAGATAACATAAGCAGCACTTTTTTGGTACGGAATGTTTAAAAAACACAATTTCTTAAGATTTATTTGTTTGTGTTAAAAAAATTATAAAAGAAAAATTAACTAAGTGGACATCTAAAAAGAGAAAAAGATAAAAATTATTTTATTGGCGTAAAAAAACATTTGCTCAATACTGCAATTAAAAAACAAACACATATATATATATATATATATATATATATATATGTATATATATATATATATATATATATATATGTATGGAATAAATTCCATAAGTTTGGATGAGGTGAATGAGTATTTATTTCTCTTCGGCTTCAGTAAATTTTAAATTTTTGGCACTAGCTAATTGTCAAATTTTGCAAGCGAAATAATGCATGATGCTAAACATTTTTCGCAAATTCGAACAGAACACTGGGCTATATATGGAAAAAATGTTGCCAGGAACATATTGCAATAATAAACATGACACCAGACACATTTTTTAACTTTTCAAAACTTTATCAACATTTTTTATTTACTTATTTTACACTAACTTTTGACAACAGTTTGCACAAAATCACATATTCTTATATAACATGATATAGGGGAGAGTTTTTATTATTGCAAAAAGATGCTACGCAACCAGGAAATGTCTTATGCTTGAACAGGCACATTTGCAGAGAAGTATAGTATAATTACACATCATTTGATCTCCGACAATCAAATATGGCTTTTTAGAATTTAAAGCGCGAAAATTTCAACTTATAGCTATCAGTTCGAAATACATTTTATAGTTTAGAATGATTTTAGTAAAAATAAAACCTTCAATTTGCATTACATATTTTTAAAAATTATTTATTTATTAAAATGCGGCTGTGAGATGTAAAACTGTTTCCAACATATATACATACATATGATAGATAGATTTTAGAAAACCCTTTGCCAGGATATTTAAAATTTTATTATTAACGTTTTTATGTTAAATTATATGCATGCAGTACCAAATTTTTTATTTTTTATTTCTCTGTCACCCTAAGATTTTGCTTTTTGGATTGGAGTTACTTAACTAAACTTGATTTACATAGATGGTGAAGGGTATATAAGATTCGGCATAGCGGAATATAGCACTCTTACTTGTTTTTTCCTAATAATTCATAATATATACTTTTTTCCCTTAATTTTTTTATAATTCGACTGATACTTATGTCCTTAATAATTTGATTAAATGATATTCATCGAAATATCATTGCGTAAATGGCCTGAACTGCAATAAGTTACTGTGTTAAATGGTTTGTATTCCTCATTCTAATAAATTATTTTTTTTTTTCGTTTAAAAAATTAATCATTTTAAATTTGGTTTACTGGCGCCCAACTAAACTAAGTCTCGTATTTTAATTTAACATTTTCATAAATATATTTTGATATGTGAATATTTATTACCATATTTTATGATCGGCCTCAACACTCTACGATATACTTAATAGCAACATAAATTATTCAAAAAAGTTTCTGAACGGTTTCTCGGGTGGCTGATAAGTTGAAAAGATTTTAAATGTTCTAAAACAAAATAACACCCACAACAACTCATAAACGTGTTAAAAATAACATATGTTAACTAACAACAAACCTAATTATAAACGCACATTTTAAATGAAGCGTGCCAGTTTTCTGCTTTCATCTCATTAATAAAAAATTATTATTATTTAAAAATAGAAGAAAATGGCATCGCTTATTGTTCACTCATAAATTGTAATCAATTATACTTAAATTTAAAAAAACCAGTTCATAAAAAACTTAAATCAGTTCAATTAATTATCTTTGTTTTGTTTTCTGTTTTTAAAAATCTGCTTTATTTCATTGCTAATTTTAAGATCAAATTGTTCTTCATTTATTTATTTATTTTTTTTTTTGTTAAATCACAAGTAGCATTCATTCGATTTGGTTTTTGTTTTCAATAGCATCATAAACGTGTCATATTTTGAAATACCTAACAGTTCATCAGTTTTATAAAATTAATGTCCTTTGTATAACATCAGTAACAACAACACTAATAATACGAAAAATTTAACTGCCAACAACAATATTTGTTGCCTCTGCCACATTCAGCCATTTTTACTCTTTCATTCATGCTTACGTTGGTTATAATTGCATGCAGGTTATTTGAAAGGATAAGTAAAAAAAATGTTTTAAAATTACTTGAATATCACTAAAAAATTTAACAACTTTTTAAGAAACATTTTAAAATACTGTTTCGGGAAGGATTTAAGAAATTTGTTAAATCGCTAAGAGAAATCAATCAAAACAAAAGAGTATTTTTATATATTTTTTTAAAGACTTATAGATTTCCTCTCGTATATTATTTCATTTTGGTTTTTGCCACAATTTAGTTTAGTTAGAACAGGGCTGTTCGTGTAATAGAAGTTTAAATTTGAAAATAAAAAGGATAATAGAAAATAATAAAACAAAAAGCCAAACGGTGGTTATGGTTGAACACTACAACAATACCACAATACAGAGATAAAAAATAAAAATAGCACGATGGAATAAAATAGACATTTTATAGCGTTAACAAGAGGTGCATTGTTTAAACTCCTTTGCAACTTCATTTCAATATTAAAGTGTTTCAAAGTTAAAAAAGGGTGTACAATTCATTGTTTAAGAGAACAATGAAACCAACTTACAGTGGGGTGATGCTTAGGTACATGTGCTTGATGATTATGTATATAAAAATCAGTTTTTTTATTTTTACATCGTTTAGAAAGTTAAATTCTCGAATTTTTTGTAACTTTATTTTTTGTAACTTTTAAAACAAAAATGTGCCAAGAAATCCTTTTGTTTTGGTTTGAAAAACTTATATTTTTAATAAAGTAAAAAATTTAAACTGCAGACTTAAGGTGCGGTCAGATTAGTCAAATATTTGACCAAAAATACGTAACCAATAAGTTAAAGAACAAATTGTTGTCCGTGTCAAATACTTATTGAGAAATAAAAGATCCTGCTCAATGAAAATGTAACATATCACATTTATTATATTTTAAATCGTCCTTCGTTATAAGAAGTGTCATGAAAGATTGAATAAACATTTGTAAAAGGTAGTGGTTACGCTTTTTCGATCATATATTTAACGAATCTGACCACACCTTTAGAAATATCAAATACTGTCCACGTTAATCTAGAATAAGTGATATCGTGCGACTGGGACTTTTAGTTTCGATCACGATACATAAAAATACATTCACTGATACCCAATAGCAAAGAAACCAATGTAATCAATGCCAAGAATTTTGTCAGATAGATCCTCTCTAAAGAGAATTATATTAATGATCACCATTAATTAAAAGCCGTAGAAATCATCAATTTATCTCAAGCTTAAAAAAATTAAATTTAATAATACTTTGAATTTTTCCACTGTCGTCTGGTAACTAGTGCAATTTCATCAGGATTTTATTTTATATCCGTGTTATATGTTCATTTTAAGTTTTAATTTAAGGTATTCAAAGCCTTTTTTTGTGTGGAAATATTCTTTGTTTATACACGTGTGAAACTGTTTATTATAGAAGCAATCTATGAAGTCTAAAAATTTCTTTAAAAATTCAAAACAGAATAATATAAAATATTTTAATTAAAATTGTTTATGAAAGGAAGCTCAAGACTTAATTCATTAATTTTTCAAGATATGAATATTTAGCTAATATTGAAGAGCACAATAGTGATTTGTTCCCTATTAAAATTTTGCAATGAAATATATTTTTGTTTAGATATAAATTTTGTTTTTATTTTAAAATGTCCATCTTCTATTTATACAGAATCTTCTATATATACAGTTTAATATCGGGTATGTGGTTAATAAAATTGGGTACTTATTTACTTATATATTTACCGTAGGAGTGGCACTTTTTATACAAAGTAAATATTTATTATCGTGTTACTTGGAAGCTCTTATTAATATGCATAATGTGGCGCAAAACTGGCTGGTTTAGAAAAATGGGCGTGGTACCTCCCTTACAAAGTAAAAGATTAAAACCGTGTTCTTTTTTTTTAAATAGAAGTAGCACTTCAGGCATTAATACCTACTTAGTTTGTAACCGTGCTACATTCTTTGGGAAAGGGATAGATGAGAGAGAAGACAGGTGGTAAAAGGAGATAGATATAGCCATTTTATTAATTATTTTACTTTGTCGGTGAATATGCTACGAAGAAGAAGTACCGACGAAGGAGGCTGTATGTTCTAATGTCAATCTGAATTTGTATATATACCATTAAACAGAAAAAAACATTTTTATTTTTTGACTGCCGCAAGGCAACGTGCTTACCACCTTGACTACAGCAGCTACAACAACATTAGGTAGGCTCGTGAAATCGTGCACAAGTGACTCACAAATTAGTTTTGATAGTCAGTGAGCGTCGCACGTCCCATATAAGATTATTAGCATATACCTAGACAACTTTAATAGGCAAAGGGTTAAAACTCCTGTTATGGTGAATATCTAACTAAGAAGCTGTCTTGATTGGAAGTGTGGATATGGTACGATTATTCCTATTGCGGCAGCGAAAATAAGAACATTATTTAAGTTTAGACATAAAAACAGCCAAAACACTTAAGCACGCTTTTTAGAAAAAAAGAAATAGCTTAATACATATTTATTTTGTTAAAAATCCCTTGTTCTGGATGACACACGAATATCTCTTAGGCATTGAAGATATCAGATTATATATGACATATTTGGCTTGAAATACTTTGTCCTTAATTCGACATTTTTATCAATTTTTTTCACTACTTTTTAGCAAATTATAAATTTGGCATATGATATTCTTTATTTGTGAGAGTATTTCTTGACCTCACTCCTAGAAAAGCCCGTCGCTTTGGAGGCACATTTTAAATTTTAATTACTTGTTAGACTTATAAAAGTGCTACATACTCTGTGTTACTTTCAGTTGTATATTTTAAAGATACACCGAAAAAAGTGTAATTTTAGTATTTCTGGTTATATGCGGCAATATTTATGAAACTTCTGTCAAATTGCCATTGTCTAGCAAGAAATATAAAGAAAAGTCTGTAATCTGGCTTTTTATCCTTGGATAGGAAACTCCAAGAAATAAGTGGAAATAAAATGGAATTAAAACTGTTCGTCCCCTATAGTAAAAAATTCACAAATAAATTTATTAGAGCCTGAAAGTATACTTCAAAATCAAGTAGTTCAACTTTATAGACAAATATTTCATACACTAATTTTTGAATAGAGTTCTAACTACGTATCTGTAGTCCTAATTTCATTAAAAGGTTTTCAAGAAATTAATGATTCCAAAAGTATTTTTACTCCTTTAATAATCGAATAAATTTTCTTCGAATAAAAACTTTCACAAGAAGATACATTTTATGCTGCATTTTGAATACCCTCAGCATAATTACTGCAACATCAGCAATAACCACAAGAAAAAAATGTTAGTAATGATTTAGTACAACAGCACATTTTGTTGTGTCAGTGGCATTTTCTAGTACAATAACCAGGCTCACTTTCACACAGTCATACATATATTACAGCAGGTTTTGCATAGAATATGCCGTTAAGGTATGCACTAAAATCCAACATTATTGCTTTGCTTTAGTACTATTAACAAGTATAATCGTGTGTAGTATTAACGAGGATATGTATTTATCAGTCAGTAACAAGTAATTTACACACACACATACATATATAAATTAAAATATTAAATTATAAGAGGACACTTTTCAACACTGGATTTTTAATATACCCTTCACTACAGGTAGAAACAGAATATATGAGTTTGCCATTTCGTGTGTTATTTCTACAATATCCATTTCCGACCCAAAAAAGTCTATATATTCTGAGTTCTTATGCGTAGCGAAGTCGATTGAGCGGTGTCCGTCTGTCTGTCCATGTTCGGGTTGAAATCAACATTGCCAAGGCAGTAGATAAGCCAGGGGAAATTTAAATGTGCCAATCGATCAGACATGGAAAAACACCAAGGCTGCCTCTATTTTTTCATATCATTGGAATAAATCTAGTGTAGCGAAGTAACTTCAATCACAAAAAAAAAAAAACGACTGTGCACCATAATTTGTAAAATATCAATATGGGTATCATTTAAAAGCTTTTGATCTTTAAGAAAATATTAAAATATTTCGAAAATTCTTAACCCATTAAAAGACGATAACATTTTTTTGTAAAATTATATATAGCACTTATTTTTTCTAATTTTTTTAATTATTTCTCTCATTGTTGTTATAATTTTCAGTAAAAACCGTCGTTTCTGGCGAGCGCTTTCGTTGTGATAATATCGTTTTCAAGCCACGTGTTAGTTAATACTGAAGAGATAGTGTTAAGAATAAAAAGTGTTGGGTGTTGGTAATTTTTGTCCGTTTAAATGTTGTTATGCAGGTAGATTGCCTGATATCTGTCCCGTTTATAGGGGTAAATTGTTTAATATTTGGGTCTTTTATTATTTGATAAGTAAGTGTGACCGTCTGTGGGTGTTTTTCGTTTGTAGCAGTGTTTTAGTAATTTTAGCGGTGTAAAAATCGTGTCAGAGGTTGTGTTACCTGTTCGTTAATAATATCCCTGTTAAACGTTCGCGTTTTGTAAATTTCCATGTTTTCAAGAATGTCTAGTCTTCGTCCTGTTTTACTTGGGTGTAATACTGTCATACATTCATTTATTTCCTTTGGTTCGTGTCCATGTGTGTTAAGGTGTATTGCGAAATTGGAGTCTTCCCTTTTTCTTTTGTATGATCGTATGTGTTCTGTAAACCTTGTTTTTAATGTTCGTCCAGTTTGTCCAATGTATGTATGGTTGCAGGCGCAAGTAAGTCTGTGTACTCCGCTAGTGCTAAATTTATCGGTTGTTTCTGTTAATGTCTTGAGATTGTTGCGTAGAGTGTTGCTCGTTTTTAGTGTTGTCTGTAAGCCTTCTTTCCGTAAAAGGTTAGTTAATCTATATATTTCTGGTCCTGTGTAAGTAAAGATGTGTCGTCGTAATATTTGTTTTTTTTTTTGGATTTACTTCACTAAACTACATTTACATATATAGTGAAGGGTATATATGATTCGGCATAGCCAAATAAGCACTCTTACTTGTTGTTGCTTCATTTTGTTAAGAAGGCATTGTTGTTGTTAGAATGCTTTGTTGCTGCAGCAATTGTTACTACTGATGAATGAAAATAAAACACAGGCATTGTATTGCAATGCAGGTTGCAGGTTTTTTAAGCAAAGTAAAAATATTGTTGTTATTCTTGTTGTTGTTTTTGTTGTGTAATAGTACTTAAATACATACAATATTAAAAAGGTAAAGCACACGTACCAACACTTTATTTTAAACAAGTGTTTATTGTATACACATGAATATTTTAAGGCATAAATGTATACTTGTATGTATGTATGTGTATGTTGTAAATATATAAGTTATATTAATCTAACCATTATTTTCAGTTCATTAACCTTTGGATTGTCTTATTACCTACATTTTTCCACTTTGATGGTTACAACTATTATTATTATTATTGTTATTGTTGTTGGTGTTTCTATTAAATTAGAACAACAATATGTTGTTAACATTTTCAAATAAATATATGAGTTTTTTATATCTGTTTGTATGACACTTTTTGTTATAACAATTACTTGCCGACATAATTTTATAACTTCAGTTCTATACAAATAAACGTTAAGCACACTTTTACACAAACCAGCATTAAATTGTTTTATAATTAAAATTTAAATTAAAAAAAATATTTATTCTTGGTAAATATTAAATTTATCTTTTCTTATCTTTTTCTTTTACAGGTATGTGGACAATTTGATAACGTTAACGCGTTAAATGTAAGTTAAAGTTTAAAAATTATTATAAAATTGTATTCCAGTAATAAAGCGAATAAACTACCAGAAACAAGGAATTTAATGTTTTTTTTTTAATTTTTAAAAGCAAGAAGAAATACAAAACAACAGAAAAAAATAATTAAAAAAGTTAATTTTCAAAATTTTTAATTTATTCTAATGTGTCGTGTCAAAGAATAACACGATAATTGTATTTTAATTTGTTTGAGCATTCATTAATTTTAAATCAATTTTATATATAAAATATAAATATATTTAACTCAAGTGGGTGTTTAAACTCTTCAAAATATTTTTTCTTTAATTTTCAATAATGAAAAAAATTTTCGCTTTTTTTTTTAATTTTAGATTGAATTTCCACAATGAGTCATGAAAAAGTTTTTTATTGCTTTAAAGTATTTAGAAACTAGATACAAAAAAATATTTTTTTCTAATTCAATTAATTTTTTTTTTATTTTATATTTTTATAAAACGTTCATTTAATTGAAACTATAGACATGAACTGCAAACAAATGTTTTATTAAATGTGTATTTTTAATTATTATTGCTGTTGTTTTAAGGTGTTCCTTTGGTCACGTACCAAAGCAAATGACTTTTATTACAAAAAAAAAAAAAAACTCAACTAAATAAAATATAAAAAAAACAGTAAAAAATATTTAAGACTATATATTTTTTTACTACAGTTGCGTTTCTTATTATTGAACGCCAACTCTTAAATTAAATTATTTGACTTTAAATTGTATTTAGTTTTTTTTTGCATTTGTTTTAATAAATTCGTTAGTTGTTTTAACATATTGAATGTCAAATGCAAAACACAATGCTGTTTTTTACAGCAGCAACAGTAATAAAATGAAATCAGCCACGCCAACAACATTGATGACAACAGCAATGAAACGACACAGCGTAACAGAAGACAAGACAAGAAATATTTATTTGAAAACTTATTGACATTGACTTTGTCCTTAAAAATAATTATATACAAATATTTAAAACTATTATTTATAAGGTAAAACAATTTATGTAAAAGTCTATAAACTTTTATACTTGTATATGTAAATATGCTCATTAAATCTGTGTGATTTTTAAATTATAATGCTTTTTTACAAGCTACTAAATCAATCAGAAATTACATTAATTTTTGATATTTAGTTTTTTGTCAATAAAGCTCTTGCTTTCAAATTTTTTATGGAACCTAGTTAACGCACATTACCTTTACCATTACCATTGACTTTATCGATGATTTCCAAAGTAACTGCTCCAACTCGATTTAAGTAGCGAAATTTATTATTGGTGTTCATTTTTAATTTCTTATGTAGCGTCACCTTTTGCTTAGAATTGAATAATATAATACTTGCAAAAAAAGAACCAACTTTAAAACAAACAAATTATGTTTCTTCAAAATGCTAATTATACATTGATTATATTTTATTCATGAAAGATTGTACCAGGATTTTTTATATGCCGTAAAACAAAAAAAATGTTCAGTCGACGTACAAATGAGGTGATCAGCGCCAAAACGGCCTAACCCTCACTTTCAAAAAAAAAAAAACAAGCTGACCATGCTTATGTAACCGGAACACTAGGTTATACTACCTGCTGAAAACTGTTTTTCCTCTATACAAAGTACCAAAAAAAGTGGATGCCATAATAGCTTAAGCCATTTAGGCCAAATCGAATCCTAGAAATAAAAAATATGTGTGGGTTAGGCCAAAAACCCATGTTTCGTTAAAAAATTTTAAAAAATCAACTTTCTTTTTTGTAAGTTTAGTTTAGTAACTGTTGCGATTTTGTTCCAAAATGCATTTTAATAAACCTTGGTTTCATATTCAAAATAAAAACTTTTTTCGTGCTATTTTCTATTATCCGGATTAATTATTTAAATCACCGATATTAATTATTGGCGTCAAGGCACGTCTTGATGGCCATTTCGTTACCGCTTACATAACTCTTCAGAAAACTTCTGACAAACTTTTTAAATAAACCAAAAATTTTTGTCCAAATAATAAAGCAAAGACAAAAATCAATGTTTAAGCAAAAACAGTAATAACCAACATTAATTCTATTTTTCTTTCTCCACTGTACACGGCTGACTTTTAGTTTCATAGTTTGTTTTGGTTTTTGCTTCTATCCATTAAAAGTCAAACTGTAATTCGCACTAGCCTGTGTAGACATTGATTTTTTGTTGTTTGCGTTTTCATGTTTTTTCGAAGTGGTTCATGATGGGGATCGTGTAATCATCACGGCAAAAAAAGGCAACCATTTCACTTGATAAAGATGACAGCAGATTATATTAAAAGCATATCCTTAATTGAGAAACTAGTGACAAACAGAAAAAACTCCACAGACAAGACTTCAAAAGTTGAATGGCTTAAGAATCTGTGGCTTCGATTTCAAAATGTGAAGTCATTTATAATTCAATACAAATATTCAAATAGCATAGATGTTTTATTTAAAGAAGTTAAGACTTCAACGGGGAACTCCAGCAATTTTGAATTGGAACCGCTTTATCCTAAAGGACGATTCATTAAAGCTGCAAAGTTTAAGGATTTACAGGAACTCAAAGAGCTCTTACCTCCTATAAAGCATGTATTTTATAATAATTTAAAAACAAATTCGAGATCCAAAATAGAAGATATTCCGGAAGAAGACGAATAATTATTATTATTAATTTGTATTGTTTAAAACGCTTAAAATTATTTTAATTATTTATCTGAAGAAATTTTTTTTATTTTAATGAATGGAGTCAAAATGGCTTAACCCTCAGTTCCTCTTAATATATTTTTTAAATGGATTCCAAAAATGCCTAAGCCATTTGAATTTTTGTATTACAGTCTATATCTAAGTTAATTGAGACCTAATGATTAACCTAAAACAAATATTTATTTACGATTAATAAAAAAAAAATAATAAAAATATATCGTTTTTCTCAGAACCATTTTTTGGGCTTAGGCCGGTTTGGCTCTGAGCGTCATATATATAGTTTTTTATGAAAATATTTAGATGAATTCATATTTCGACCAAACCAAAGGGGACACCTTTTAATTTATTAATTGCTAGATGTTATAACGGACTTAGCAATAAAGTTTATTTTTTTTAAAAATTTCAATTATCTGACAGTTTAAAATTATGGCCATGTACATTATTTACATCAACTACAGGGGCACCCTTTAATTTCCCAACTCAAATATTATGCTTGCTGATGTAGAGGACTTAACAATGCAAGTTCTTTATAAATTTCAACCGTCTCTCTATAACGGTTTAAGAGGTTCGCCATGTACATTAAATAACATCAACTATTGTAACACCCTTTAATTTATAATTTTTTAAAGGTTACAATTATTACTATACCAGAAAAAGTAGAGGACGTTCTGTCTATATAACAATTCAAAAGATAGGGAACACTCTTTAATTTCTAAATTAAAATTATATATAAACTTGTTGTTATAGCGGTCTTAGCAATACAGGTTTCTTCTAAAAAGTATGGCTATAAATATCAAGTTAAGTTAACTATTAGGTCCTAGTAATTAACATTTTGACCAATTTTTAAGCGTTTGTCTATAACGGTTCAAGAAAAAGGCCCATATATGTAAATTTTTGTCCCCTATGAGAATACCCTTTAATTTTTAGATTTATTTTTGTATTTATTTTTGCTATTAGAAGCTATAGTGATACGCAGTTTTTTTAAATTTTAAAGTGGTGCCCTTTACGGTTCATAATACACGTAAAAAATATGTATGTCGTGTGGGGACACCATTTAATTTTTACGAAATCTTCCTAAACGGAACTAATCTTTATATATAACCTTTCAAATAAAGAAGAAAATTTCAGAATCGGTTCAGAAATGACTGTTTTCTGCGGGCACAAATATAAAAAGAAGCAACATTCAGAGGAATTTTGAACCTCCTGCTTTGAAGTCGGTTAAGTATTATGAATTTATTGTTTTTTTTAACTTTTCCATGTTCGGCAGCCATCTTTTAAAACTTGACAATCTATAGACTCCTTATTAGTTTTAAATTCTCAATGCTTCATAAATTATTTTTATATATAAAAAGTTTTGATTAGTTTGTGATAAATGAATTTTTGTCAAAATGTTTATTTTTTTTTAATTTTTTCAATCAGGATTTGAACCGTGGATATTATAAATGAGCAAACAAGTATGAATGATTACAAATAAAAATTGCATTTCGTGGCCATACCGAAGGGTGGTACGAAGCAAAATCAAATGTACAAGACACGAGTTACAGAGAGAACGAAAAAAATGCTTTAGGCTGTGTGGGAATCTCGTCTAACCAAACTAATATAAAGATTGGTTGGGTAAATAGACGATGTCTACAATGGACACAACCTAACGTAGATAGATGCGAAGAATGCTGATGAATGATGATGAATGCATACATTTGTAAATAATTTTTCTTTCTAAAAATTTTTTAGAAACTATTTTAAAAAGGAACCTAAGCCCAAAAAAGTAAATTTTAATTCAAAACTTTTTTTATGGAATAGCTTTTGTGTATTAGAGTTTAGTGAGTATGGAAGAATATTAGAAGACTTTTAGAAAAGTCCTAACTAAAATCCTCTTACATTCATTACTTTATATTAATTTATGTTAATTTTAATTAACAACTCAATGGTCATACCCGGTGCGCTTCGCTATATCAATAGGAAAAATCGTACCGCACGTTGACTACTACAATGGAGTCAGTTGTTTGTTTGCTGATGCACTCTAGACTCTTCTTATTCCAGTTCTCTATGTAAACAGTATTTACTTTTCTTTATCTGTAAGAGGTACCAAGCCCACTGACCAGCATTTCGCAAGACTATGCACATTCGTAAGAGAGTTACCTGTGCAAATTTTAAAAGCTGTAAATGTTATAGTTCGCTGTATGGGCGGTACCACACCCACTCTTTTAATCCAGCCCGTATTCTGTTTTAGCATGAGCACAAACTATAGTTTCCACGTTATACAAAATAATATATTCACTTTTCATGGCAAGTGCCACGCCCACTTAAAATAATGAAATAATATGCAGCCTATTTTACCCATCGGATCGGATTGCTAGTAATTAACGGCTAAAATTTTAAGATTAATAGAGAAATAGATATACACATTTACAAAACCACTGTACACCGAAGGAAAAATCAAACAAATTTTAAAGCAAAATACAAAAAAATATTTAACATGCATTTCCAATTTTTGTTTTCTTTCAAGGATTATTTCAAGGCAATATTTTCAAGAGTTTTGTTTTTTTATTTTTGCTTTTAATACATTAACACACATGAACTTCTTTTTGCTATTCAACTTTTGCAGTCATCCATCAATTCAAGTGCATGACGCATAAGTCACACAATAATTCTTTTAATGTAAACATATACGATTCGATTTACATAATACGAACAAATAATGCGAGTACTGGTAAATGAATATCCTAAAAAAACAAAATTGTTTAAAACTTTTTTTATAAGCGGAAATTTATAATAAGAAACCCAACACATTCACAGATACATATGTGTGTACGTATTATAAGAAAAACCACCCACAATAGTCATCCACTTACAAATGCAGGCATAAGAAAACATTCGACTATAATGTAAACGATTTATTTTTTTTTTTTTTTTTTGAAATCTTAATTTAATAATGGCAGGGGTATATAACCATATCGCCAGGGTATCCCACAAGTATTTTGATATAACTAGTCTCTCCAGGAACTGCACATCGACCTATACCTTCGTATAGGAAGTGGAAAATCCTGTAGAATAAAAAACGTGCGCGTTGCGACTTCAAATATAACCTCACTTTTTTGAAAAAGGAAAATCTGCTCGCACGCAGATGTTCCCCCTTCGAGATAAAGTAATAAACTGAGTAAACGATTTAAATACAATGTACCCACCCGCATGTGAAATAGGGTGTCCAGAATAAAAATAAACTTCATATTTTTCTTTCATTTTTGAAAGTGAAATTTAATTTCCCTCTACCAAATTCCAAACTAGCAAAGCAATTTAAGGCAAATTTGATTTCAACAGCAATTTAAATACGCCAATCGATCAGACATAGTGTCGAAAGAGGTGCGATTTGAACTCAGCAAGATCGATCCATGTCCTTAGACCCAGAGGGTAAAACACAACGCCTACGTCTAATTTTGTCATATTATTTGCAACAATGAAGTTACTACAATCCAGAAAACAAATATATGGGACGATAGAGAATTAAAAAATGGAAAAAAATATCATGTGAAAAAATTGGCGTTCGCCCATATTTTCCGAGATACGGGCCTTTAAACTTTGTTAACTATCAAATAACTTAACTATCAACATGGGAAATGGAATGAGTTCTTTAAGAGCCCATAATATTTTTATTTAAAATTGTGTATAGTGCGTTCTTGGAAGTTAAAAGCTTCTCAGTTTTTTTTTTTTTAGTTTGGGTCATTTTACGAATTTCTAAGTGACAATAACAATTTAATATTGAAAATAAAATGAGTTTTTTCTAAACATTATTTAGTTGTTTACAGGTATTCGTTGTCATAATAAGTTTTAGGTGAAAAGCTTCAGTGTCCAAAACTTAATAGGACACTCATAGTATGCACTATGAAATTGAAAAATTTTTAATTTCAATCTCAGATCTATTAAATCTAGTGACTTGTAGAAAACCCAACAGCCAATTATTTATTCAAGTTTTTTTGCAGGAGCAAAAACTAAGAAGACACCACGAGCTAAAAGCCTTGAAATTTCGGGATACCGATGTGGAAAAATTATATAACGAATTTACGACTCTCTTGCCGCAACGAGTCACGTTATCGCGTTATGTTAAAAAAATTTTCTATCGTTTTTTTTTTTTATAGTGAAATCGGTTCAATCACAAAATATTTTGGGGTTCGTCCAATAGTAGTTTCGCCATGTAGGTTCCATAAAAACTTAATTCTGAGAAGCTTCGCATTACAACAATGGTCATGGTCATGGTGTAAGGCTTTCTTAAAGGCTTGGTACTTATACTTCAGATATATTTTGGCGTTTGGTTGCTGCCACTATTTAAAATTCAATCACTAGTCAGTTAGGATCATCTCAGCGGAATGGTGAATTTAGATTCCCATTCCTTTTTAACAAACTCCCTTAATGGGGGGATAACCTAAACAATATGACATTGAAATTGAAATATTATTTTGCAACAACAATTATATCAAACAAAAAGCCTACCTTATCATTTTTTGTAGTTTAAACCCTTTTTTGTAGAAGAATAATTTAACAAACATGTGCGACTTAAACGATTGCATGACCAAAACGTCTAAGTGAAGAGAAAAATAAATGGAAGAGATATTATTAAATGGAGAAATATTATGAAATGTAAAAAAGGTGGTTAAAATAAAAGAAAAGGTTAAAACAAAAAATAAAAAAAAAATAATAGATATTGTACGATAAAACAGTTGTATATATTTGTGAGAGAACTTACGTGAATTTTTATTACGTTTTTTTTTTAGCAATTATTTTTGTAAAATATCGTGTGACAAATTTTATTCTTATTTTTTTTATTTATATATTATTACCCATCGTAAGCTTATTTAAAATGTTAAAGATCTAAAGTGACAGATTAATAGACTTGCAAAAAGAACACATGATTAAGACAACTATAATTTAAGCGCCAGAAACATATTTGCCGTATTCACAAGCTCTGCTAAGGTGTAGGTAGTATTGCATACTACCTTTTGTTTACTTCTTTGTGAACAACCATTGTATCAGTGTGCCATTGTACATTGTAAATAAGAAGAAGAAAAGTGCTATTCATCATTTGTTATTTAGAAGCCAAATGGGGGAGAAAACAGAAAAAAGTAAATTAATAAATTTTTTGTGTGAGGATGAAATTCAAGACATTTTTAGGATGAACCTAATGTACTTGCTCTCCAGTCGCAGAATTATACATTTAGGGCTACCAAAATCATCATTATGGCATAATCGGGTTTTAAGATATTTTGATGAAAACAGATTTCTTCATATGATACGACTACGGCCAGAGGAATTTGCCTATATATTCAACCTTATAAAAAATGACGATGTTTTTCACACAATTGGCGAAAGGCTCCAACTACGCATTGACTTGCAGCTTAAAATTGTATTTTACTGCTTGGGATCTTCAGGAAATGGTGCTTGTGTTCGTAAGGTCTCTTTTTGGTATAGGTGATGGCGGTACCATACAAAATATTAGAAATCGAGTCATTAAAGCAATATTAAATCTTAAAGAACAGTTTTTATATTGGCAACTTTCAACTTTCAACTTCAACTTTCTAATAAATCAGTCAAATCAATAAATTAAATAAATAAAACTAATAAACATATCTTTTAATTCAATTTATTTTAATATAATTCACACATGAACACAAAAATAATAATTCATTTAAACATAAAACATTTAAACAAATACAACGTTTGAAAAACATATGAAAAAAAGTACTAAGTGTTTTATCGCATGTTTGCATGAAAATTACCAACAACACAGCTAGCACCGTTGTATTTTGTTAGCACTTAGCACGTACTAGGGGGCTTGTGAATAGGGCAATTATAATTGGATTTTATGATTGTATCGTATTATTATAATAATTTGATTACTGAAATATGTAGAAAAAGGGTATATCTAAGTTTGTCATTCCGTGTGTAATTTCTACAATATCCATTTCCGACCCCATAAAGTATATTTTGACTTCTTATAAATAGAGAAGTCGATTGAGCGATGTCCGTCTGTTCGTCCGTGTTAGTTAACCGAGGCAAACTTGATTTGACAAAAGCAATAAATATATCAATCCATCAGATATAGTGTCGAAAGATGTGCTATCGGAAGTTAGCATGATCGGTCCATGTCCATCGAGGCAGCAGGCAAAACACCACGACTACCTCTTATTTGTTTATGTCATTTGGAACAATAAAGTAACTCCAATTAAAAAAATAAATACATGGGGCGATAGGTAACTAATAAAATTGGCGCTCGCACATAATTTCCGAGTTGCGGGGCTCTACAATTTTCAAATTGTTTAAAATTTCTGTATGGGCATCAATTTAAAGCTTTTGAAGAGATCTTTAAGGAAATACTAATTTTTTTTTTAGAAATGCTTAACCTATTAAGAGCCGATATAATTTTTATGGTGAAGGGTGTATACGATTCGGCATAGCCGAATATAGCACTCTAACTTATTTGAGATATTTTTGCTTAATTTTTTGCAGGTTTTGATGTTTTTTTTACATGTAACTGTCATTTACCTTTTGATTGTTATTATTATTATTATTGTTATTTTTTTTTCTTTGGACTAGAAATGCGTATTTAATATTTTCACATTTAAGGTTTTCGCATGAAGCCATAGGTTGTAAATAATTCCAAAATTTGTTGCAAAACCAAAATGTTTTTAAAGCCAAACATTATTTTTGCGTTACTATTAATATTTGATTATATAAAACCAACTTATCACCTTATGTTTACTAATAATACATTATGGTTATAAATACTATATTTTTTTAAAAACTTAGTACAGTTTAGAATTTTAACATAAATACTTTCATGTTTCAGATTATGAGCGCAATAATCCTGTTTATTGTGAATAAATTAAATTATGGTTACCGCAATATATAGTATTGTTATAAATAATAAAATGTGATTCTGGCCACCATACCACAACTATGATCAGTTACTCACTTACGCCTTTATGTCCTTTAACTATAATACTACGCTTTTGGATTAACAATTTTTTTTAATTAATGGCTTTTATTGTGTTAACTGAAAATATAACTCGATTTTCTTGATATTATTTTAATATACAAATGGTCATTATTTTTTTAGAATGTGAAGCAGATTAATAGAAATATTAATTTGTTTGTTTACAATTTTAACATTAAATTACCAGGAGGGTTGTCGCCTTGCCAAAGGAGTTAAACAGTTTCAGAGAAATTCTGCAGTAAATAAACGTTCAATCAGTTTGGGAAAAGAGTTTTTTTTTTTTGTATTTAAAATTTTAAGATTCAAATCTTCTTTAACGCTTAAGAACCGAACAAAACCTACGATGAAAAATTAAAAAATAATACCGGGTAAATATTTCAATTGATTTTAAATTTGAGTTGAATATTCCGAAAAATACTCATAATAAAAAACACTCAAAAGGATATTAATTTTCTAATTAACTTTAAATATTTTATTAATTGAGAGCTAAAATTTTGCTTCTAAATAAGATTTTATGAAGGGAATTAAAGTGCTTTATTATTTTATATGACACAATTTTTGTACTTTTAAACTGTTTTTATGAATTCCCTCATCATCCACCGTAATGTAAATCTTGAAATTTTAAAATAATTCACGAAGACTGATTTTAAAGCGCTAGACTAGCAGAACCTTTTTTTTACAACGAATAATTAGTATTAAACATTTTCATATATTCAAGGCCATCAATTCAATTTCTTCATTTTAACAATCATTCACCCCACACTTTGATGTTGGAAAACTCATAAAATAAATTATTTCATATATTTTATTTAAATAAAAATACAGTAAATATAAAAAATTTTTTCTTTAATCCTTAAATGTCAAAGAAACACAATAAATCTTTTAATACGAAATCATTCATTTTTGTTGCTTTAATGACCAGAGAAAATCTACAGAGATTTTAATAATTGCGATGACATCAAAATACGAAAATACATTAACATTTTATTCATTATTTGCTTTCATTATTTGTGTTCATTTGCTTGTATTTACTATTTTAATGTTATTTAACGGAAATCATCTTTAAATTCAAATAATGACACATGTCAAACGGACAAAATAATATTAAGAATGTTGTATTAATGGTAGTTGTTGTACAAAAAACTTTTTATTCTTTTTCATTTAAGTAACCATGTACACTAATACATGTTTAAAAATACGAGGGTGATTTGAAAAGATATTAAGCAATTCATCATTTATTTTAATAAGACTAATTACGTTTTGCCTTAATTTTGGTCAGTAATAACCGTCAATGATATGTTACGCAGTAATTAAGAATTAATTATTTCGGTTATTATAATATCAAATAGTTTAACTTAAAATTTAAAGAAACCTATTTTTAAAATTAAAAAAAAATTCTCTTAAATCAATGAAGAACTTGTAAATTTGCCATCCTGTTTAAAACGACTCTCGCCCGAATCAATATTATGATTATCTATACAAATAATAAAACTTATTTTTGAAATTTTCTGTCTGTCTGTCTATCTGTGTTCGCATCACGTAAAAACTACTGGATGGATTTGAACAAAATTTTGTGAGGAGGTCCCTTAGAACCTTCGTTCTAATATAGAATACTTTTTTCGTAAAACGAAGTCACTTTAGGTGTGAAAACAGCCAATTTTATCGGTATAATGGTACTTAAACAGTTGTCTGCACATTTTATTTTTGTAAATGGATGATTTTTAACACTGTAGAAAGAAATATTTAAAAACTTAAATTTTCATAAAAAACTATGTGCTATTTTTTTAATTATTTCGATTAAATAAATTATTGATATTGATTATTCAGTGTAAACGCACGTCTCGATGACCATTTCGTTACCGTTTACTTAACTCTTCAGAAAACTTCTGACAAACATTTTAAACAAACTAAAAATTTTTGTCCAGGCAATAAAGCAAAGACAAAAATCAAAGTTTAAGCAAGAACAGAAATTCTATTTTTCTTTCTTCATATTATTTAAAAACACATTATTCTACGAGGGCTGCTCTATAGATTTCTGGCCTAATAGTGAAAATGCGAATATTTATAATCAAAAATGGTTTTATTGTTTTTCAAAGTATTCTCCAGCATGATTTATACACTTTTGCATGTGCTCAAACCAGTTGTCGAAGCACTTTTTCCACTCCAATTGAGACACCTCTAAAACATGGTTTTTGAACACTTCAACAGCTTCTTCTGGCGACGAAAATCGTGATGTGCGAAAACAAGAAGAAGTCATTAGGTGCCAAGTCAGGGCTGTACGGCGGATAACCCATTAATTCGACGTTTTGGCCGGTCAAAAACGCTCTGGTTTGACCCGATGTGTGAGAGCTCGCATTGTCATGGTGAACTATGATTCTTCTTCTCTTGTTGGTTTTTCGAATTTCTCCGATGACCTCAGGCAAACAAATTGTAGTGTACCACTCAGAAGTGACCATCCTACGTTGCTCAAGCGGAACAGTCGCCACATGACCAGTTTTGCCGAAGAAACAGTTGCTTCGAAGTGCTTCTTCCACGAACAACTTTCGTTGGATTTTGCTCGTCTTTGAAGACCCACACGGTCGATTGTTGTTTCGTTTCGGGCTCATACGCATAGATCCATGATTCGTCACCTGTGACGATCTTATAAACGTCTTTTGAAGCACCGCAATAGTATTTTTGCAACATTTCTTTGCACCAATCGACACGAGCCTTTTTTTAAGCGACTTTCAAATTGTGCGGGATCCAACGAGAACAAACCTTTTTTACGGCCAGGTGTTCATGCAGTATCAAATGTATGCTGGTGGAAGAAATGTCCAAGGATGTCTCTATCTCTCAGTATGTCGCATGTCGAGCTTGCATTATGAGTTCACGCACGGCATCAATGTTCTCTGGCACAACAGCCGTTTTTGGACGACCTTCACGGAATTCGTCTTTGAGCGAGCTTCGGCCACGATTAAATTCATTATACCAATTTTCACAGTGCTATAGGATGGTGCTTCATCGCCATACAAAGATGTAAGTTCAGCAGTGCACTCTTGTCGTGATAATCCACGTCGAAAGTTGTGAAAAATGATGGCACGAAAATGTTCACGAGTTAATTCCATTTTTTTCTATATTAATTTTTTCAAGTCACTGTAAACAACACAAATAATGGTCGTACGTCAAAACGTTTTAAGTACGATTATGCTTAAAAATGACAAACTTTCCAATGGAAATGTCAGATTGCACTTGGCAGCACTCAGTGTTGCCAGGCCAGAAATATATAGAGCAGCCCTCGTAATTTTGAATTTTAAGAAAATTTAAAGTGACATGCAGACGAAGTTGTTGGCACTGCAGGTGTTTAATATAAATGAATATTTTTAAGCTTAAAATAATTGTTCATGATATCTATTGACGGTAATGCGAGCTAAGGATGCATTTTTAAAGAAGTAAGGTCCAGTGATGCTAGCAGCGTATAAACCGCTGCACCAAACATTGAATTTTTGTGGATGTAATGGGGTCTAAAGGGACTGTTGTAGATAGATTTCACTCTATGTGCGGAAATTTTGTTTATTAACAAACACGTTAATCGCTAAATACAATTTCGAGATAAACTGATAAATAAAATTGAAGATTACTTTTCAAAGTAAAGCTGTATAATTTTGTAGTAACGAGCAAGCGCTAATACATAAATGATTGTGTACCAAAGTAAACTGATCAATAATTTTGAAAAGTGAGCGCAGCATGACAGTACATTTAATAGTTAACCCTTTTGTTCTATCATATTGAAAAAACATCCAATATTTAAATATTACTTGTAATAAAAAGTATATTATATAAATATATTTTTTAAATTCTTATTACGTTTTTGTTGTTGTTTTATTTTATGTTGAAATAAATATTTGATTTTCCCGATGATGCTGCACAAAAGAATAGCGAAATATCAATAAAAAAAAGCTCAATTGCTTAGAAAAAAATTTAAACAGATTTTATTTTGTGAATACTTTTGTGCCATTTGCGTTTTTTTTTTAACTTTGGCAAACATTTTTTTTAAATCCGCTGGACTCTTTTTCTTGATCCGTAATAGAAGTAATAGTAATATAACGGCTATTAGTTTGTTTCTATAAAAAAATGATTTTTAAGTATAAATTGTTATTTTTGAACACGTCACTTCAATATACACGTTTGTCATTCCGTTTGTACTTTCCAAATCCATTAAGTAATCAGGTTGAAATTGGTTTTACCGTCGTTGCAAAAAACCTTAAAAAATGCCACAACATCAGTCTATAAGTAATTATTTTCTTGACATTTTTTAGATGATCTGTATTCTTTTATATGCTTTTTTTGTTTTTTGTGTAGAAACAGAATTAAAAAAAATTACATTCCCAAAATAACTAAAAATTTTTAAACAATTAAATTTTTGTTAATATATAACATTTTCACCAAAAATTTCACAAAAAAAAAAAAATTACATTTTGTTACAAAAAATATGCTACACATGAAATGTCTTTAAATTTCAGTAAAAACCGAATATCTTGAATTATGTCCAACAGTTAAATTTTTCTATTTGTGGAAATTGAATATACATATTCATGGCCAACTGTAAATAACGTTAATGCACTAAATTTTATTATTTTTTTTCTTTGTAAATTAAACTTAGTTGATGTTTCATATAACCATATTGTGTGAAACAAAGCCATCAAATGTATAAACTGACTTTTTTAACTGCCTTCGTTGTTAAAAGCAATATATTTATTCTACGTTGTTATTTAGTGTTTTCTTCAATGAATTTATACAAATATTTATTTACGATTTTATATACAAATACACACACACCTACAGTTATGTAAATAAATTAACGCCGTTATTAATGTCATTTATTGATTTTTTACTTTAAATATTTTTTCCAAAATTAAATTTTTTAATTTCATTTCCTATATCCCTTTTAAAAATGACACATTTCCATGTCATCTTACAGTATTATTGTTCACTATGTTTAATATAAAAATAAATATTTAGAACTTTTGACGAAAAATAAACAAATAAAAAAAAATTAAAAAATTTATTTGTGGCCCATGAGGGGATCGAACCCGCGACCTTCGCGTTATTAGCACGACGCTCTAACCAACTGAGCTAATGGGCCATCTGATCAGCAATTGATTTATAATGAGTGTTAAGCTGTTTGTGTAGTGATTAATTGTTTATTTTTGGACAAAAGCAATTTTATAAATTAAAAAGAGATTAGGAAATGGGGTTAATAAACAACATACATTAAAATAAAATTTATTTCTTAAGTATTTATTGTGTAGAGACACTGTGTCTGTGCAAATCAAAATTAATCTGAAAGATTTACGGTTGTTTAAGAATTAAAAAAATATATTTTCGTTTGTTCTTAGCATTTCTTATAAAATTAGCTGTTTTGTATTTAAAATTAACATTAAGTTTTATTTAATTTTTTATTTACTATTTTATCGTCTTAACAGATTCCACTTCCTTTTTCATTGCATTTTTAATTAATACCCTGACTGTTTTTACAATTATATTGTCATTTATATAAATTTTAATGAAGCGAAATAAAATAACTGTGTTTTTGGTTTCGTTTCATTCTTTTCTATAATAATGCAAATAAAGTTTTTTATATTATGCCAATTCAATTACCCGCAAAATTGCCAGGCACTTAGAAAAATGTGAATTGGTATATTATATTATACAGTGGTGGCGACAACAATATTATTTTGTAATTATATATTTATATATACTTTTTTATTTTTAAAATTTACGCGAAATATTTTATTATTATAATTCGGCTTAAGTTCATATATATTTCAATTTCTTAATTTATTAGGAAAAAATATATTTTAATTACTTAATTTATTAAGAAAAAATTTATGTGTTTATTTTAAAGAAAACAAAAAAAAAATATGGACACTGGCAGCATCCTTCATCTGCATATATTATTGATCTACCTGAACCTGTGCACGAGGTATATTCGTAATCAATCATCAATAATTTGCTGCTACTGTCTAATTTTTCTTAATTTCTTTAAATATTGACACAAAAATAATTTTTCTTAATACATCTAAAAAATAAAATATATGTGAACCTAAGCCGAACTATGATTATTTATTTATTACAATTTATTAAAGTTTATTCTATACATATTTGTTTAATATTTAATATAAATATTTGTTCAGTTATTTTTAGCTTGAAATTAGGGAGATCTACAAGAACAGCCAAAACTCTTTAAATGCACTTGAAATATGATTTATGACATAATGAGAATGATGTAACACACGGCATGCATATAAATAAAAAGTTTTTTAATTATAACGTGGTAGAGCTGTTCAAAAAAAAAAAAACTTAAAACATTTTATACGTAATATGTTGTGATACGAATTTATATCCCTTTGTTTGGCTCACGCGTACATAAATACAGGCATACAATACAAAAAATAAGAAAAAAGCTGCCAGAGTTTTTCATGTTAGCACAATCCACACGTTTTAACTCGCCTAAAAATAAAAATCGCTGTTACGAGTGAGTGATATGGCAGTATTAAACAAAATATAGAACAGGGAAGATGACTATGCCTAGTTGAATTGTGCGTCTTGTTTAAAGGTTGGTGGCAATAAATTCTTAGTTAATAAAGTGACAATAAAGAATATATGTTTTTTTGCAATTAAAACCACCCAACGAATAAATAAAACATTACAATGACTCTAACGACACATTTGTTTATATTATTTTTATAAAAATTGCACTTACAAATTTTCTTTGTTAAATTTCATTGCCGTCGTGTTAAAAACGGTCCTTTTCGTTAAATACGAGATTTCGAGCAAACTTGGCTGCTAATCATAAATGAAAAAAAAAACAAGATCAAATTCCTTTGATATGATAAGAGTGTGAAATAAACGTAAAAAGAACCGGCACATTTTGTAATACAGTCCATTCCAATTTTATATGAACAATTCTCTATAACAGCTCTTTGTTTTTTTTAATTTCAAATCAGATTTGACAAACAAAATGATTTGTTAGCATTTTTCAGGTCCCATTTAATGCCTCAAGAATAGTATTAAGATTATTTATTTTTGTATTTCCAAAAAAATATTTACGAGCTTGATAAGAAATATTTATTAAATATTTTTTATTTAGTTCTTATCAAAACAAAATTATTTCAAACAGTAAAAATAAATAATCGAAATAAAATTCATACCCAAAAGATGAGACAAATTGGCAAATCGGTAAAAAATTTTACAGCAGCAATCAGTGCCTCGTTTCTGTATTTTAACTTAAAAACTTTTCACATGCAAATATTACAGTTATGGTCTTTTACTTAAAATAAGGTAGAGTAAATCATGAGTAAATCATATTTTAGAATACGAGTATATAGACATTATTGACTCTAGCTCAGTATGACTATAATATTTTTATGTAAACACGTTTTTACTTTTGTTACAGAACTGAGGCAGAGGTTTCAAAATTTGATAATAATTGACTCTTTATTTTCTATGAAGCATTTAAGTTGTGGGTTTGAACATTTGCATTTATATTTTCTAATTGTATCGTTAGATTGAAATCGTAAGATACTTTTGGTTTGGTTTTTTGAACGTAAAAATGTTATCGGCTCTTAATTGGTTAAGCATTTAAAAAAAATTGTATTTCCTTAAAGATCTTTTCAAAAGCTTTTAAATGATACTCTTGTTGATATCTTCAAAAAATGTAGTGTACAGTAGTCTCTATCGCCCCATATATTTGTATTTGTATTTGTATTTTTTTTTTTTTTTTTTTTTTGATTGAAGTTACTTCACTAAACTAGATTCGTTCCAATTTAATATGGAAACATTACAGGCAGGCTTGGTGTTTTGCCGGCTGCCTCGAAAAATATCGACCGGCTGATTTTCAATAGTAAGACTTTGTCTGATCGATTGGCATATTTAAATTTTCTCTAGCTCATCTAGTGCCTTAAAAAATGGATTTCAACACTAACATGGATGGACAGACGGACATCGCTCAATGGCATATGGAAAGGAACTCAGAATATATATTCTTTTGTAGGGTCGGTAATGTATATAGTACAAATTACACACGGAATGACAAACTTAAACATACCCTTTTCCCACATGTAGTGAAGGGTATAATAGAGGTTAAAGAAAAAAATTTAGCTGCCTTTTAAGCCTCCCCAAAATATAGGCCAGTGATACGATTTGTTATGAGTTCCCAATACATGCTACTAAAACCATTAATAACTTAAGGACTTGATGCTTGAAAAAAAACTTTCTTAGTAGTTTCCTGTAAATGCTTTTCAAATTAGTTAGATCAGATCAATTGCTTAAATAAAGCAATGGAATATAAATTTTTCAACTGTATGATCCGCATCATATTTAATTTCAAGTTTTTACGCTTCATATACAGAAAAAGCTTTTAACCCTATTAAAGGTTTTATTTATTATCAAATTAAAATTTAAATAAAGTTTTAATTGTCTCAATTCAATGTTTAATTAAAAAGCAATCAAAAATGTTTTAATTAAATAATTAATTGAATGAGTTAAAAATTTAATTAAATATCATTCTGAAATCAAGTTAAACGCTCCAAAAACTTTTTCCTTGTATAATATGTTTGTCAGTCTTTTCTTACTTTCGCAGTTTTAGATGTAATATATCTAATTCCTTTTCAAGTGCCATTTGGTGCTTGAGTTAAGTCGTTCTTTCTAATTTTAGGTTTATTTAAATACACAAATTTTTTATTTCCTTTAATATTTATTTTAAGTGTTCACAGAATTTTATCCCTTAAAATTAAAAAAAATTATATGTATATAAAAGCTGAACAAATTCTAAAAATTTAAATTGACAATATCATTTCACCGTGTCTTTGTTCTTGTTTTAATTGTACTTGAATAGGTACAGTGTCGTGCAAAATGGCTATCAATAATTTAGAAAACTTGCGATTTTTGTGCTCTTTTGCCTTCTATCAAAGTAGATTAATAGCTTTTTGAAAACAAAGCTTTGCTAAGACTAAAAGCATAATACGAGTATGCACCCAATTACAGACACTATATCAATAAACAAGGTAATTAAAAGACAGTGTTGCTAATGAAGTATAGAAGTTAAAGTATTTCTTAATATTCCCCTAAAAATGAAAATAATAAATATTAAACATTTTTATTACTGCTTAAACATTTTAAAATTTACTTAAAAAATTAAGAGCACACAATTGGATAAATAAATAAGTTAATAAAATACAAATGAATAAAAAATTACAATAAATCTGAATGAAATAATGGTAGCAATATTTTATGCCAGCCATATACAAGGAGTATAATTTTTTATTAGTTCTAGGGCAAACGTCAGATGAATCTGAAGCTGAGATAAGAAGAGATGAAGCTATTAAAATGATGATCATTATGCAATCAAAACTTTACTTTTGTGGATGGAATGAAATGGGTCAAAGATGATTATTTATTTTTTTGCAATTGTTTTTAGTGTAATTAAAAACTTTTGACTACTTTCCCATCACACTGTTATGTAAACGATTTTTCTATCTACACACACACAACTTAAGCGATAAAAATAATCAACCCTGTCTAATTATAATTGATTGGTAATCGTATTTAAGCATACAGTTCTTTGATGATGACAAGTTGTCTGTAGACCATTGAATTGTTAAGAGGAGTTTATCATTAAAATTACAGATGACCCAATTCAACAAAAGAAACTGATTTCATTAACTTCAAATAAAAATTTGCGGCTTCGAACTTTTTCTTTTTATGTTGTTAATATTTTCATGAATGCAAGGAAATATTTTCATAGTTGCAAAGCAATTTCTTGTCATTGAACAATCGCTTATTTAATTTATTTAAAAATTCCTATTTTGTATGGGGATCATGTTTATATTGTTGTGTTTATTATCATATTAATTTTATATGATTTATTTTTATTGTATTTAATATATTTTATGTTAATACTGTAGTACTTAAAAAGTATACATTAATTCAATGTCATTCCAATACAAAGGCTGAGTGTGTGGCAAGCTGTGATAATTGCTTTTAGGGGTGTATCTCTTAAGAAGGCAGCAGAGTAACGAAATGCTTATTTTAGTTTTTGTTGCTTCTTTTCAGAAATGTGTGAGAGGCTAGAAAATAATTTGAGTTTTTCATTTATGGATGATGATGATTATTTTTATTTTTTTATATCCTTTACCACAAAAAGTCGAAAATGGTTATAACTAAGTTTGTCATTCCCTTTGTAATTTGTCTGTCACCCCAATATTTGCTATCTTGATTGGAGTTACTTCAATAAACTAGATTTATATAGATGGTGAAGGGTACATAAGATTCGGCATAGCCGAATATAGCACTCTAACTTGCTTTCTTTCTATTCAAAAGTGAAAAAATGAGAAAATATTTTTTTCATTTATGAGAATGTACAATTTTGATAATTTTTCATAAGTGAAAAAGTCGTAAAAAAATATTTGATTAAGCGTTCGCGTGCAGGCGTATATTACAAATTTATGACAAATTTCATAAGTTTCATCTTTGAATGCTCAGAAATGAAAAACATTTTAATGCTGAAAAAATTCACATTCGTTTATTAAATGCAGCATAATAAGAATGATCTTATTCATCCCTTATCGTATATTTATAATACCGATATTTTTTGTTGTTCACTCTTACATATACGAATGCTTAAAAACGAAGGAGACGCACACATTCATGTGTAATCGTAGGCAGAAAAATTTTTGATGCTCGTTTATGAACATGAAAAATAAAAAAAAAATTTAAAATCTCATTTATGAAAAATATCATAAATGTTTATAATTGAATGCTAGTAAATGAAAAATATTTAACTCTGGAAGGCAGGTACAACTTCTCAACTGTATATGTATATGTTAAAGCAGATATTAAAGAATTACATTTATAAATTGGAAGTGAAATATTTTACGGTCAGGTGTTACCGTGTGTGTTCTTTGATGTTTGAAGACATTAAAATATTGTTTAAAAAAATATAATAAATTATTTACTTTTAAATACATATGTATGTATACATCAATCTGAAGATTTTTTGAACTTCTATACCGAGTATTAATTTTGGTGCTGCAAGATAATTATTCAATGTAATGATTAAATGAGAAACTTGAACTTTTTTCAAGTTTATGTGCATCAAGTTTTCTTGCAGCATTTCTGATTTTTGTGGAAGAGAAATGAAGGCAGACTCATTTTATTTCTCTTTGTTTCTCCCACAGAACACAAGCGTGGTGCAACAAAAATTCGACGTGTGTGATCTGGGTAATAATGTTATTAATAACAATTAAATCTTTTACTTAATGCAATTGTGTCCAACGCTAGTAATGACAATTATGTTTTTTGATAATTTAATTTTTATTAAATTATTATCTGAACTTTGAATATTATAAATGAATTGAAATTATTTTGGCTTAAGTTCAATTTAATTTTTCTTGTTTTCTTTGGAAAACGTCCGCACACATTTGTAAAATAAATTTTCTTTCTAAAAAAGATTTTTAGAAATAAAAAAAAAATAAATGAACTTAAGCCAAAATAATTTCTATTCGTTTATAATGTTCACAGTTCAAATAATAATTCAATTAAAATTAAAAAAGATTTTTAGAAATTAAAATTAAAATGAACTTAAGCCAAATAATTTCAATTCGTTTTTTGATAATTATAAAACTATGAATATTAAAACCTTTTTCACTAAGCTTCCATTATTTTTGCCAAAAAATTTTGATAACTTTAAAGTGAGAGATAAGTATTAAGGATTCTTAAAAATTACTTTTTTAAACGTTCATATGGTCGAGTTGTCGACACTGTCTCTTGCATATATTGCAATCGAGCGACTCATCTAGAAAATTTGTATAGGAATCACTCAAAAAATTTAGTGCTTTTCATACAAATTTTCTAGACGAGTCTCTTGCTTGTAATATAGAAACCGCACATTATTTTGGCCAGACCACCGCTTGCATGTTGTTAAATTATAACTTTGATATTGATGATTGTTAACGTCTTCTTTTTTTGAAAAGTAATGCTTCATAATTTTAAAAATTAAAGGGTGTCCCTATACATACATAACATAACATACAAGACGAATAAATAAGAGGTGGCAGCGCCGCTTCAACAATAAAATGGAAAACAGTCACTTAAGTGTATGGTAAACTTCAAAACAAATTTAATTACTGCGTTTTTTTCTTCTTCTTCTTAATAACGTTTAAAACTCTTGTTACATTTCTATTTTAAAGAATATTAAAAAAAGAAGTTTTTTAATTTAAAATTTACACTCTTGACAACTACTCTACACATTACAAAATTAAGCAAAAAATAGTCAGCTGCCGAAACGAAATTATTTGTATAAAATTAAGTTCGCACTTAAAACATAAAATTAATAACTTGTATTTCAACAAACATTTGTTTGAACTTAACTTTAAGTTTTATTACTATTTTAATTGATTTGATAAAACTTGTTAAGTTTTCTAGTTAATTTTTTGTTTAGTATGGAAATTGCTTTTTCTAATTAAATATTTATATCATTTTACTAATTGTAATCTTGCTGATATGTGATTCCAAAAGAACCTAGCTACAGGCCATTTAACGTGCGATGCAATTAATTTTTCGAAAAAAATATTCAATACCCACTGAAATAAAAATATTATTTCTACTAAAGCCCGGCTTCATTTTTATTAAGCATATTTTCCTTTGTTTTATTAAAGTTTAAATTTTTGACCCTTCAACAAAACCACCTTAATGTTGATGAATTTACAAACACACACAATTATATAAAAATAAATTAATAAGTATAAAATTAAAAAAACAAATATACAAACATTTTTTTTTCCAGCTGCTATCAAGTTTTTTTTCAGAAAATTAAAAAATAAGAAAAATGAAAATCAGCAACTGCTGCTAACAGCGATACGACAACAGCAATATTAAAATTGATACTAAAAATTCTGAATGCCTGGTAGTGGAAACTAAGCAGCAATACAACAAAAAAGCAACAATGTGAATAAAAACAACAATGCAACCACATTTATTTCTTTCTTGCTCAGTAGAAATACAACCAGAAAGTAAAAATTTGTGGGTCAAAGTTTTGTTGTTGCACATTATGAAATCTGCAACAAACAACGTTCTTTCTTTGCGACTGAATAAAAAACCAAACTATAGCAGCAACAGCTTGGAAAAAAAAACCTTCTTTATTATTAAAACCAAATTCATAAAACCGGACTTTTACTTAGGTGCGTAAAAACTTAATTCTGGTTGTTGTAATTGTTGCTGCCTTTACTTGCAACATCTTGCATGACTGATATTTTAAATGTATTTTAAAATTATTGAAATTTGTTTTAGGGAAATTATGACTTTTAGAAGTTGTTGTGAGAAAACAGCGTAAATTTCTTTTTGAAAAAATAATTAATTTTTAAATGTGAATGGCAAATCGTTTACAAAACTTAGAAAAAATCTATCTAAAAATTTAACTTTTCTTTCGCACAATGGGCTTTATTAATTATTATTGTTAAAAATTTTTGTCTGTGGAAAATTAAAACTTTAATGTAAAGTCGTCAAGTTAATTTAAAATTAATTAAATAATTTAAATTAAGAGCGATATTACACGACGACGTTTTTCATGAAATTTTTGTTTGTGGGCAAGAAGTGTAGAGACGCAAGCGGCGTAAGCAAGATGGCATGGCTTGAATTTCGAGGGTTTTTTTTTTACACATGCTTTGTGTACGTCGCTGTAACACAAACAAATACCATAACGGATATCAAATTAAAAGCGAATCGTACAAATTCCGATGCCGTATAAAATTTCATGCTATAGGGACGCGATGAAACTCGCTGAAACTTTGAAAAAAAAAATGGCATGAAAAAATGGCACGTTTAAATGTGGACTAACTGAAGGTTAGAATTTAAGTAAAGCGCAGTGTTTTTATTTTCTAGGAAACTAAACGATGAAATTTTCCAACACTTCTGTATCGTGCAAAACTGTAACAGTAATTCATCACAGTTTACTTGACTTGTGTTTTAAGTGCAAAAGCTGGAAAACATAGTCTTCAGATGAGTCATACGTCTCAAAATTGCGTACAATTTTTTTGATCACAAGTAAAAATATAGTTGAATTGATAACAAAGTTACCTTTCTCTGAATAAGGCAACCAACAAATTGTTTTGATAGGGTATTTGTTGGTTTGAGGTTATTTCTGATTAGATTTAATAAAATTAAAAATTGATTAGATTTACAAAATTATTTTTTAAAACTTCTCCCAGTTGTTTTTTTTTTCCTTATATTATATATTCACTCGAAGTACTTACACTCTATAAGAAAGAAACCTTTTAAGGCCAATTAAACATTAGGTGGCCGCACGACTACAAAAACCAAAACCCAATGTAATTTTGTTGTTGCAGAGCAACACGTTGATGTCAAAAATAGCGGACTAAACAAAGGAAAGACGAATTTAATTTATCCTTTTATCATCATTTAGTACTTTATATAAAGTTGTATCAGCTGGTTTCTTTATCCTGAATACGAAGCAATACCTCATATTTCATGTCTTGGTTTTGAAATTTAATTTGTTAAAATTTACTATCTTTCTACTTTTCGAATTATTTAAAAAGTTTAATTTTTAAATTATTTTAAATTTTTAACAATAACGTTAATCAGGGATAAACAAATATTAAGACCACCTGAAAATATTATCGTTCATTAAACTAATTTTATTATTTTTTTTTTTAATTAATTTTATTTTCTAATTTTTTAAATACTAGATCAGTTTTTAAAATAAAAATATTGTTGTATTATTTTTAATTTTTTTTTTCAAGATTTTGCTGGTATCTTCAGGAAACAGAAAACAAAAATATTAATTATAATATTTTCAAACGCAACAATAAATTGAAAAAATTTCGTCAATACCACGACTACTCTGTAGAATTTACAACAGATTTTCTACTGCCTATTAGACCTCATGGATCGGAACATTAATATATTTAAAAAAATTTTTTTTTAATTTTTTCCCAACCACGATTTGAACCATCGATGAATGAAATTTGACTTATTTTCAGCTTTTTGGTTTTTTTAAATAATTTCTAAACTTTTTTAGAAAGAAAAATTATTTACAAATGTATGCGGACGTTTTCCAAAGAAAACAAGAAAAATTAGATGCTAGCAGAATGAAATGCAGCATTTTCTGGACCTCCACATCCTTCATCAGCATTCTTTGCATCTATCTACCTTATGTTATGTACATCGTAAACATCATCTATTTAACCAACTAACCTTAATGTTAATTAAAAATAAAAAGTTGCATTTTGTGGCTATCCAATGGCTAGCACAAAAAGCAGCAACAAATGTACAAGACGAGTTACAAAGAGAACGACAAAGAAATGCTTTAAGTTGTGTGTGAGCTTCGTCTCACCAAATTTAACATTAAGATTAGTTAGTTAAATAGATGATGTTTACGACGTACATAGATGCAAAGAATGCTGATGAAGGACGTGGCGGTCCAGAAAATGCTGCATTTCATTCTGCCAGCGTCTAATTTTTCTTGTTTTCTTTGGAAAACGTCCACATACATTTGAAAATAATTTTTTCCTCTAAAAATGTTTAGAAATTAATTTAAAAGAACCCAAAACCCGCAATTAAAGTCATATTTCATTTATATTTTAAATATTTTAAAAATAGCATTTTGTTAAAGTCGATTCAGCTCGTTTTCCTCTCCTAGACTCACCAATCGTGGTACAAATTTTTTTTTAATAAGCATACCATCTTGGAACTTTTAAATAAATATCTATCTCTGTTTTAAATTTGATTTAAATCAGTGCAGCCATAATTGTCCTTTTTTCCCCATTTTTCTTTGATCGAGTTCCTAGACATACTTCAAGACTTATCTATTTTTCGAATTTCATTTATAATTGATTTGGTTTCTTAAATCGTTTTGGGCGCATAAAAATTCTGAAATTCTCCTCTCCTGATTCGCTATTTGAAAATATAAAATCCTTTTTAAACCATGAGAATATATATCATGTTTCAAATTTCAATAAAATAGGTTCAGTCGTTTAGCCGTGATTGACGCACCAACAAATAAACAAACAAACTTTCAAAGAGATTTATAAAATATATGTATCAGAATTGTAAGATTTTTTATTTATTTCTCTTATCAAATCTCGAGGTTTTTTTTTGCTTACTAACTACCTTGGTACACTATAAGGTTTCTCTATTTTCTGTAAAAAAAAGTTTAACCAAAGTTGTTAGTTTTCTGTGATACGCATTTTATCTCGTCTTTGAATTCAACAACTATTTTTTATTAAAACTTTTATATCTTTTTGCGTTGTTTTGTTTATGTTGTCATTTTTATCCCTGCCATGCAAATTTTTATTTTGCTTTCATCTGAATTCCGTTTGTATGTATGTTTTGTGTTCCTATAATATCACTGGCTGTCTGAAATAAATGCTGAAGGCGCCTGTCGCTAGTAAAGTAACATGTTACTTTCTGTCTGTCTGCTTGTTTGGCTGCTGTTATTTCTTACTGCAGTTGTTGTTTTATTTTTTTAAACACACACCAACTATTAAAAAAACAGTAGCGAAAACCTCATTGCAAACTAAAACCAAACAACCAGGCAGCAAGTGGATTTTATTTCACTGTCATCATACATGTTTGTTTTTATGGAAACTGGCAACACCCGACATTCCACAAATACACGAATTGCATATAAATGAATTTGGACTCGGCTGTGTAGTTAGGTGGGTCGTTAGTTTTTTGTTTTCATCGTAGGGATTTTCTAACAAATCAGTTAACTTTTGAAAATACTTTCTATACCCCTTAAACTTGGCCTGGTGGGGAGAGGGTTTTCAAGTAGTTAGTCTCAGCAATAACAAGTGTTTGACCTCTTATTTGTGAATTCGCTCCGTGGAATGTGCGTAGGAATAATTTTTTCAACTTCCACCCCTGTCGACGTTAAAGGTTTTTTTGCGTACAATCTCTAGTTTAGATTGTACGATGTTAGAAAAATGGCCCTTAGCAGTCTTTTAGCATTTAAATATGACTTTTAACAGTCTGGCGCTCGTTTTTCTTAGAGGAATTTGAGTAGGAATAAAGATCACACGCTACCAATAAAGTTTTACAGTTTAGATAATCTGCTAGACCTCAACAAGATGTAATTTTAGTATCTTGGCATCCATGGCAAAATAGTGGCAAAAGCCTTTCTGCATTTGTATACGCATAGTGTAGCAATTTTTCCGATTCCCATCTCTACCCACGTAAAAGAGTTTTCGTATACAATCTTAATTTGTTTAAATTGTTTGGATTTTTTTTTTTTTAAATTCTACCGACTTCTGTTGCTCTTACTACTGTTACTCGTAGCTCACTTGTTGTCATCAACTATTTCAGTTGTTATGGTGCACTTGTCTGGCTTTTCTTTACTTATTTTCATGAAAATAAAACAGTTGCTATTTAACTCTGTTTGCCTGGTATTAAGCATGAATTATCATAAACATGTTTTTTTTATTATAATGATAGTTATAAATAAATAAATTCTATTGTTTATTATCATTATCATTAGAAAATATAGCAAGCAAATATGTTATCGTTCAAAATGATTACAATGATAATGATGAGTAGACTTTCTTTTGAATGATTAAATATCATAAATGATAAAAATCTTAATTTAGTTTTGCTTTACGTGGGGTAACTTCCGTACAGGAAGAAATGTAAAATGATTGTGCTGGTTATCAGTAGCAGAAAGTTGCATCTATAAAAAAAGTTGTTATTGCTGTTATTATACTAATATTTTTTATTTATTTATTATAATAAATACTCTTTCTTTGCTAAAAAATAAATCCTCTCTTTTTTTCGTATCATAATTTGTGACAGGCGCTCAAATTCTTCAACTAGCAGCAAGTACGATTATTATAATGAATCATTTCATAATTTATTTTCACTTTGCAGTTGTTGAAATTCTATAGTGACATGTTGTACGAGTGACTATTTAAGTGAGTAACTTTGTGCTTCTCTGAAACTAGGCAATGCGAATGTGAGTCGTATTATTTGGTAGCTGTAAATTAATTGAAATTAAATTTTTTTTTGCTGTTGTTGTAGTACGAGCACTTGAAATTTATTTTACATTCTTATCAAACTGGAAACATTTTAAAAATTAAAAAAAAATAAAAATAAATAACATTATCTACACACATCCATAGGAATAGGTATTTGTGGGTGTATGGGTAAGAGGTATGCAAAATTTGTATGCAAACAGCAGCTAACTGTTAGTTGCTATGTAATGAATAAATAGTAAAGATGCTTAAGGAAACTTGCATGGCGATACAGTTAAACTAAATGTTATTGACATTTTAGCAACATATTTATACAAAACAGAATTTCTAAGGCAGTTGATAAGGAAGTAAAAATGTGAATAGTTTTTAAAATAGTTGAAACTATTGAAAAATAAGGTTAAGTAGGCATCTGGTAAGCATCCTACATGCATCAGATTGAATTCGATTCTTTTAGGTTGCGCACAAAAAGTCACTGAAAAAGGTAGATAATATAAGGAGTTAAAATTGAGTATAAGATAGAATATAAAAGATAGCATCTAAGAAGAAGCAACATAACCACAGTTTTCAGATATATTGAGCCCTCTCATTTTTTGATAAAATAACCTAAAAAATCTCTGAAGCTAGGTATTCTATTTGAATTAGCGAAAATTGTTTATCGACTTATTTCGCCTGAAAATTTTCAACAACTAGCTAGTGATGCCAACACCATGATTTAGAATGCAACTTTCTTTCTTTTTTACGGTTCCGTAAAAAAAAAAGTTGAAGTTCATATTATATAAACATGAATCCAGCAACATTTTTCTTTTTACAAAATAAATGAAGAAGTGTTTCAATCAGCAACATTATTTTTTATTTCTTTCCCACTATTTTTTTATGGGCTTTGAGCTGCATTTCGAAAAAAAAAATAAAAGTTTTATTTAAATAAAGACACAGGAATATTTTTTTTAAATACATAATTTTCGTAAAAAACTTCGTGCTATTTTTTTATTTAATTATCCCCATTAAATTAATTACTGATAGTGATTATTGAGGGTCAAAGCACGTATCGATGGCCATTTCGTTACATCTTACTTAATTCTTCAGTTTTATATTTTTAAACTAAAAGAACAAAAAAAGAATAATAATAAACGAAATTTATCCTCAAATAAAAAATTTTATAGTTTTTAGGTATTTATTATAGCAAAATATTATAAACAGCGTTACCATTACTTGAGTAAAAACTCAATTTAACCCTTGTTTGCGACTTTTTCCACTTTTAAAAAGTTTATCTACAAAAACAAATTTTTTATCAACGCATTTCGAATTTCCTTCTTCTTGTATGTAAAAACAAATCATCGAGAGGCTGAAATCCTTGTCATAACATAAAAACAATCAAGTTTTTGTTATCTGGCAACTTCCACATGTTTTTTTTTTGCAATATTGACATGAGAACACAGTTCTAAAAATTTTTCCTCAAAAATACAGTATAAGGTTCTTCGCAAAAAGTGATATAAAGTCTTGAATTATATAACAATTAATCATTGATTTTAGCAGTGTTTTCTTAACAATTCTTTAACAAAATAAGAAGCTAAAAATGAAAAACAAAACAAAGTTTTTGATAAGTGGTCACAGTCAGATGAAACTACGGAGTTCGAGTCGAAAAAGTGCCACAACGCTACATGTTCTTCCAAGAATCGTAGTATTTCGCTGTGATATTGCATTGCTCGTAAAAGACGAAAAACAAAGCGACCTTTTTGCATTACCTACACATATTTTCTTAAACGATTTTTGTGAATTAATAATAGAATAATAGAATTACCACATGGGGTTCGAGGAAAGATATAAAAGCACTTTAAGGCTAACCCAGCTCGGAGTATATTCTTCAAGAAACCAATGACTGCTTCTGACAAATAAATGGTTTCTAAATTTTGCAGTGCCCAGTAACCGAGTTCATTCTATCTTAAGGACAGGATTCATTAGCATGCTCAGCCAAAAATGACATGTGTGCTCAAAAAGTATGATAGTCTGGAACAAAAGTGTATGTGTGTATAAGAATTTTGGACAGTTCTGTACTATTTTTAATCTTTCGAAATAATTCATAAAATATTTATTTCTCCATGCGATCAGAGTTGATTTTTTTAAGTTGGGAGAAGAAAGAAACAATAAAAAAGTAAAACCATATGTTATCTGTCAGACTTTTGTGTGATTAAATCGTACGATTTTGTGTGATAGTCCAGATTTACACTATGCAATTTTTTGCGGCATTTTTTTCTCAATATTCTATTTAAATTACAGCGTTATGCGTTATCTTAAAGTAAACATTAGCAGCAGTAAAATCCGATCAAAACTCAAGCAATACCATATTGCTTACTCTTCCTGCTTCACAAACAAACAAAAATTGCATGCTAGTTTCATGAAAAATTGCATAGTGTCAATGCCGTAATAGTGAATCCTGGCCTTTATTACGCTTCTGCCGAAGTCAACTCATTTGGGCTTTTTTTCTGCTTTGACGATGATTAATACCAGCCAAAAAAATTATTCTTAACCCTGATTGAAAACAAAACTTAATGTTAAGAAAGGTGTCTAGGACTTGCATTTTGTTAAATGTGTTTTGGTTTAGTGTACTGATGCTTGAAAAGACGTCAACCAATTAGGTTAAATAAATTTAATTTTTTTAAGAAAGTAATTACTCACTGGTGCACGAAAATTAAAAATAAATTTTACAGAAATTACATGAATGTTTCTATTTAGATTTGCTAACGGTAGCTCGGAGTTCTAACATCAACATCAATAACCACCGTAGACACATAATTCAGTCACTCATACATTTACTGAACTGTGGTATTTTATTACCAAAACACAATGCAATTAAAATATATGTGGCAGAGTTGCTATTGTCAATACTTACGATAAAAATCTCAAGCAATTAAGATGCTTTAAAATACTGAGTAAAAAAGAAATGTAAATAATAAGTATTTGTATAAAGTACCTTTCGCTTACGAGTACTACAATTTAAATCTGATTTATACAAATTCTCAAACAACGTGGTATTGGTTTTTATATTAAAAATTTATCGAAATCATTGCAAGTAAAAGCTTTGTTTTTAAAATTTTTTTTGCTGATTTTCATTTCAATTAAATTCTTAATTGCATATTTTCTACACCTCTTTATGAATTGTACACGAGTTTTTTCTTTTCTTAATTGTTAAGTGGCTCCATTGTATACAACTTGTTCCACTTTTTTGTTTTTTTTTTGCTGTTTGCGAAAGTAGTTGTATTTGCATTTAAATGGTTGTACATTTAACCTGAATCTAATTGTTGTAATTAACATCCAACGTTTTACTTAATTCCAGTTCAGTGCAAGATCATGGTTATTGATTAATCATTAAATTTGCAATATGCAATAAATTATTTACGTTTGAAATTTATAAAATAATTGGTACTTGATTTTATGAAAAAAAAAATATAGGTTGATGAATTAGAAACATTATTTATTATATTATTTTTTTTTTTGCTCTTTTGTTATGAGGACGATTCAGAAAGAATATTTGTTTTAGCAAAAACAAAACAAAAAATATATCAACAAAACCATCTTTGTTTCAAAATTGCATATGGGCCATGGCAAAATACTACAGGTGAACGCACGGGCGAATAAGCTCAATAGCTGTTCATTGTAGTTGTCAAGCCGAATTGAAATTATTTACAAAAATTGTAAATTTTTTTTTTTTTAATTAATATTTTTTGATTACTTATTAAAAATAAAATATTTTAATTTCTAAAAAATGAGTACATTATGGAATCGTATTCGCATAATCCTGATGTGCATAATTGATGTGTTTGATTGTTAACACGATCAGAGTTTCGTACTTGCTGAGCAAGATTATGTGGCCTTCGCTTATGCAATGGATATCTGTGTTCCTTTTAGATAAGGAGTTGGTTATGTTATGCTAATAGCACTCATCAATTGGAAGATGAATGTGTGGCAGCTCTAAGGTTGCTTTTTCACACTGAACTGCTAAATACAACATAAAAGTATCTCTAAAGTGAGTTTTGCAGATGAGTAGAGTTCCAAATGGTTGTGATAATCAAATTTAAGTTTCTATGCTCGCTACTGGAGATCGGCAGTTTCTGTGAACTTGTTGGGGTAGAAGACGAAAGATGGAGAATTTTATTATTTGTCTACAAATTGACAATTTTTATTCCTGATATTGCAATTGTTGATAAACAATAAAATAAAAACACGTTTTGAGAAAGTGTTAAAATAATTGTTGTATTTAGGGAGTGAAAGATGGATGATTTTGTTAAAAAAATAAAAATAACTGATACAATTCAGTTTAAGAAATTTAATCATTTAATTTATTTATTATATTAAACAAAACAGAAAGCATCGCGTCCAATACCTTTAATGCAAAGAACAAAAAAATGTTTTTGTTTTTTATTTTTTATTTTAACAAAAATCTCAAAATAATAAGAATTAAAAAAAAATCTTTTTTTTTTGTTTATTTTTTTTCTATTTTATATTTTGTTTTTGTATTAATTGTTTTTGACAACATACCTAGATTTTGGATTGTTGTAGTCGTGCAATCACCTGTATTAATTCGCTTTGATATGGGCAATTCCATGAATATGTCAGCCAGGCCTTAAACAATAAAAGACCTTGAGACTCTTTTCAAAATGAAAAACACCTCACTTTTATGTCACGAATCCTTATTTTGCTCAAAGTTTTCTACCAGCGTATCGAATGTGCTTAATTTCTATTTAAATATAATGCCCTTGGGATTTTACAGAGTTTGTTAATAAGCAAAAATGCCGCTTGTGCAGTGAAACCAATCCGCAACAGACTTTATTACATCCACTCAAATGTCCCGTTGCGACTTTATATCTTCAAAAATGAAGTCGGAGCTCAAGTTATTTTCGGAGGAAATCGTCACAGCACCACGATCAATAATCGTTTGTGTTGAGAATATGACATTGACATACGGCTACCGCAACAATCGACTTATTGAAATCAATATTCTATAAGTTTATTTCGAGAAATGGACCTGTCAATTGGTCTCCTACGTCTTTCGATTCAACACCTTTTAATAATTCTCTTAGGGTCACGTCAAATCAGCATAATCCAGCAACAGTTGACTCCTTGAAGGCAAACAACAGTTGCCAAAAATTGCATGACCAGAAAACGCTTTGGGCATATGGCCGAGATCATTTGCAAATAAAAAAGTTTTTTGATTAAAATTAAAAATTGTTCGATCTTTTTTACCATTTTATCAGACTTTAAAAGACATTCTTGACTTTATAATATGATTCTAAAACCTGTGTGGTGTTATGGAATTCAACAATTAAAAAACTTTGTCAAGCATATTTACCATAGAGAATCACTTCCCGATAGTTGTTTTAAAAATAAAGCTAACAGAAGGCATAAGTAATTACTTTAATCACATTTGAGGGCAAAAGTTCAACCACTTTTTTTAAAAGCAAATTAAATAAATTATTTCAATATAAATTAAAAACTAATTTGCACAAAGCAAACTTTTAATTAATGTTTGTTTTTTTTAGCGCTATTAGTTAATTAAGCTTCAGTCAACTTTTGTTCGTGTAAGTCGACAAAAAAATAAAAGCGGGTTTTTATTAAACAGAAATAAAATAAATTATTACTCTTTAGTTAAACTTAGTTCGTTATTTAATGTGATTAATTATAAAGAGAGCAATTAACATAAAGTTAACTTAAAGCAAAGCAAAATATAAAACTAAAAACTAAAATATTAATTGTGATAGTAAAGTCGAGAATGTCTCCTGGTTGTTTATGTAAAATATTCGTTTTTAAGCAGTTGTTATAAACAAGTATGTAATGAAATTTAAAGAAAAAATGCAAATATTAAAAATAAACTTTTCGTAACATGTTTCTTTAAAAAGTTTTTTACAATATGAAGAACTATGACGAAGAGTATGAACGGCGAACCAAAATGTGCATTCAATTCTTCTGGTATGTCATTTTAACTGCTCTCATTACAATTATTTATATTAACCCTTATCGGACGCGACTTTTCACACGTTTGATTCTCACCAGGTTGTAGTTATTTTTAACAAATATGAAAAAAAAACAATAGTATGTTATTATACATTTATATTCATTTCTTTTCAGTTTTGTTACAAATTATTTATTTTTTGTACAACTACTACATTTTATTTTTTTTTATTTTTATTTTTATATATTTTTTTTTTATTTTTATTTTTTTTTTATTTTTATCATTTTCTTCTTCACTTGAGTATTGTATAGGAACTATAACTCTTCTTTTCTTAGAAAATAACGAAGCGTTATTGCTAAACTCATCACTAGAGCTAAAATCACTTTCAGAAATTTCTTTGATATTTATAATATTTTCTTTATTCATTTTATGGGCAAAAAATAAATTCAGACATTAAAAAAAAGAATTGAAAGTTTATTGCACAAGTTAAATGATCTGCTGATAACGACAAACTGAAAAGATTCTTATGCTCAAACGGTAACGGTAAATACGTATTTTCAAATGGTAACGGTAAATTGAAGAAATGAATGCATTTTAAAAACAAATCTCATCAATAGACAGTATGTTTCGACATAATTCGCCTTGTCACTTCACACGTGCCATACGACCGTTGCAGAAAAGTACTGTTGTCACGTCAGAGGTGACTTACGACCGATAAGGGTTAATGTACGAACTTAAGCCTAACTAATGAATAATAATTCATAGTTCGAATAACATTCAATTTTATTAAAACGGAAATATGTATTTACGCATAAATTATTATTTTTTTTCTTTCATCAAAATTCTTCGTATACACCTACAAGGCAATTCGCAGAGAAAATACATAGTTGCAGTGTATGGTCACACAAACCAAATTATGGTTCCTGTAACAGTAGATGGTTACATTGAACAATTATAGTTGCAATGATTACTTGCCATGAAACCAAATTTTTTATAACATTTTATTATTCAATTGTTTTTACGAGGGCTGCTATATATATTTCTGGCCTGGCAACACTGAGTGCTGCCAAGTGCAATCTGTCATTTCCATTGGAAAGTTTGTAATTTTTAAGCATAATCGTACTCAAAACGTTTTGACGTACGACCATTATTTGTGTTGTTTACAGTGACTTGAAGAAATTAATATAGAAAAAGAATAGAATTAACTCGTGAACATTTTCGTGCCATCATTTTTCACAACTTTCTACGTGGATTATCACGACAAGAGTGCATTGATGAACTTAAATCTTTGTATGGCGATAAAGCACCATCCTATAGCACTGTGAAAAATTGGTATAATGAATTTAATCGTGACCGAAGCTCGCTCAAAGGCGAATTCCGTGTAGGTCGTCCAAAAACGGCTGTTGTGCCAGAGAAAATTGATGCCGTGCGTGAACTCATAATGCAAGATCGACATGCGACATACCGAGAGATAGAGACATCCTTTGACATTTCTTCCACCAGCATACATTCGATATTGAATGAACACCTGGCCGTAAAAAAGGTTTGTTCCCGTTGGATCCCGCACAATTTGAATGCCGCTCAAAAAAAGGCTCGTGGCGATTGGTGCAAAGAAATGTTGCAAAAATAAGATTGCGGTGCTTCAAAAGACGTTTATAAGATCGTCAAAGGTGACGGATCATGGATGTATGCGTATGAGCCCGAAACGAAACAACAATCGACCGTGTGGGTCTTCAAAGACGAGCAAAACCCAACGAAAGATGTTCGTGGAAGAAGCACTCGAAGCAAATGGTCGCCTGTTTTATCGGCAAAACTGGTCATGTGGCGACTATTCCGCTTGAGCAACGTAGGACGGTCACTTCTGAGTGGTACACTAAAATTTGTTTGCCTGAAGTCATCGGAGAAATTCGAAAAACCAACAAGAGAAGACGAATCATTATTCACCATGAAAATGAGAGCTCTCACACATCGGCTCAAACCAGGACGTTTTTGACCGGCCAAAACGTCGAATTAATGGGTCATCCGCCGTACAGCCCTGGCTTGGCACCTAATGACTTCTTCTTGTTTCCGCACATCAAGAAAAAAATGAGTGGTCAACGATTTTCATCGCCAGAAGAAGCTGTTGAAGTGTTCAAAAACCATGTTTTAGAAGTGTCTCAATCGGAGTGGAAAAAGTGCTTCGACAACTGGTTTGAGCGCATGCAAAAGTGTATAAATCATGCTGGAGAATACTTTGAAAAACAATAAAACCATTTTTGATTATAAATATTCGCATTTTCACTATTAGGCCAGAAATATATAGAGCAGCCCTCGTATGTACTAAAAATGCAACATGATTAGTTAGTGTGAACTTGAACATTTTTGACACAACTCTAACTACAATCAAATTTCAATGACTATTAAAAAAAATAACATGATTATTATTGTTGTATTATTATTAAAATATTTTTTTAAGTTTATTCTCTTATCGATTGTATTTTATCAGTTCAGGCGTAAGATATCAATTTATTAGAAAACTCGAGATTTAGAAGTACCAACCCTTTTAACGGCCAAATATCTCATGGGTTAAACAGTTATTTCTTGTAAAAAAATTAAATAACAAATATAAGTTAATAAAAGTTGTAAATAAATAGGAAAAGCAAAAAAAAAAAACAACAAATAAAAACGTGAAGAAAAATATTTTAATACAATTTAAATGTGTTTTTTGTCATATTATTATCACATAATATAATTATATGTTTTAATTTTAAACTTAATTATGCCTAAATTAAACAATGTATTCTTTTGATTCTTTCATTAATATTGAAATTTCTTTGGCATTATTTGAAATAATGAAAATGACAAATATTTAACTACAATTTAATGCTGATGATTTTAATTTAATTATGTTTATTTTTACTATTGGTAATGATATTTTAATGAAACAGTTTAATATATTTGAAAATGTTAATGAGGTCTGAGATCTAAAGCCACCTAACAACCCAGCTAGTAGATATTAGTATTTACACGAAAACAAAAAATTGTTTCCAAAGTGCCTAATTTTTCCTGGTGATGTTAAAACGTATATTTCATAAATTTTTTTAATAAAAAAGCCATTTTAAAACCGTGCTTATTATACTTTATGGTGTTTGTTAAGTAGTGACTTTTATTAATGTAAATGATATTAATTTATTACTTATTAGTTAATAATAATAACTTAGTTTTTTAACCAATTAACAATTAAACCTTCAGATTAGCATTATTTATCATTTAATGCTAAAAATCATTAACAGTAAAAAATAGCGGTAATACCAAAAGATCATTAGCGATATTTAACATTCAATGCTAATGGAATTGGCAACTAATTAGTCGATCTAATTAACAATGCCAATATTTTGTTAGACAATAACAACAATATATTTATTGCTAGCAGAGCCCAAGACTTCGTCAGCGTGTCTTTTCTAATTTTTTTCAAATTTAAAAAATTATGTTTTTAAACATTTATTGAAGAGTCCGTAAGCAGTGTTAAAAATTTTCATTTTCAAAAATCAAATATGCTGATACAACTGCTTTACTACGATTATACCGATAAAATTGGGTGCTTCCTATTTTCTCTACGAAATGACATATTTTTACAAAAAAAAAAATATTCTATATTTGAACCAAGGTTCTAAGGTACATCCGTACAAGATTTTATTCAAATACATCCAGCAGTTTTACGTGATGCAAACACAGGCAGACAAAAATTCTAAAAATAGGTTTTTTGTTTTTGTATTTCTATGTCGAAATGATCCTGTTAGAATTTTATTAAATGCACAGATAATAATTATATAAAAGATAAAATAAAAAAGCAAAAAAAAATTTAAAAAAGTCGTTTTAATAATAAATCAGATTGGCAACAAAACATTATTTATACAAATTGAGCAAACGTTTGCCAATAATTTTTCCAATAATAGTCCTTCACAAAACTATCTCATTCAGGATCATGAAAATCCAAATCATAATCTTATTTTGTAACCTTCTATTTCAGTAATTTAAATTTAGTTTTGCTTACTACATGGCAAACAAATTATTGTGCTTAATTTAACCTTAAATAATATTTTGAATTTAAAGATAAAATGCAATTATTCCAAATAAAAAAATAAAAACTTTGCATTTTTAAAGAAATTGACGTAAATTTATTTATTCTTATTTCTGTGCTCTTTAAAAATTTCTACACATTTACGTCAGCAATTTACTAGTGCAAAACTAAAAAAAGACAAACGATTAGTAAATTTAAATTGTTTGTAATAGTCCGTAATATACGAGTATTTATTAAAAATTGATAAAAAAAATTTTAAACAATTTTTGAATTCTTCTATGAAAAAAAAAATAAATTAATTTTATTTAATAAATTAAAGAAGATTTTCTGTGTATAAATATTTATATAAAATCTTAATTTATTTGCATGCTGAAACTCTAAAAATTAAATATGTATGTGACATGTTGTCACACCTCGACCATATAATTGTTTAATTGTCGACGTAAATCATGAATCTTGTTTGCAAAAATGTTTTTTCTTTTTTTTTGGTTATTGTTGTTGTTTACTTATTCTTCTGCTTATTCTTGAGATCTGTTGTCTGTTCTATTTCAATGTCTGCATACGGACATCACTTATTCGCATCAACTCTTTGTTTTTTTTTTGTGTATTACGGCTTGAAAGTAAAATAAAAATTATGAATTTTAAATGAATTAAAAACATTTGTTTAGGTTGCTTGGGGTTGAGGAAAAAAATCAAATTTATTTTAAATTTGTGGTTGTTAACAAAATTATATGATTTATTTGTAAATTTTTTAAATTAATAAATATTAAGCGTTAAAGTGTACTTTAATTGTAACTGAATATTATGCTAGACACCCACAATCCTACCCATTTTGTCCGTTTTATTTTAGTCACTAAAGAAAAACACAAAACAATTTTAAAGCAAACGTTTCGTTTTGTTAGTTTTCGTACCCTGGTAAATATAAGATTTTTAGCGTTGCGAGTATTATAATTAACTGACAACACTTTTTCTGGGCTGTAGGTTCTTGATATAAAAATAAGTTTGGAACTAAATTGTTTTAGAAAGAACTGAAAAAAATTTTTTGTGTATGTATGTATGTGTGTGTTTATGCAGAAAATAAAAAAATGTCACTACATACAATTTTAAGAATATTTAATAAACACATCAATGTTTACCAGCGTCTATTTTAATTGTTTATTATTGAAATATTTTTTTATTTAAACAGTTGTGTTAATTGCTTTTTCTTGTTATTATTTAATTTTTAATTTTATTTTTTATTATTAAATGGGTAAAGCATTAAACCGATTATTAAATGCTGCTTTAGTTGTTAAATAAATGATTATCATTATCATTTATAGTTTTTAATATGAAGTAGTTGAATAAAATATAAATTTTTTCTAGTTTTTAATGCAAGCTTTAAACGAAATGGCAGTACTACTCAAAGCACTACAATCTGTCACGCAGAGAAATGATGTATTCACAATAACCATATTATACTCTCTTTAACAAAGTATTATAACGGAGGAAAAGTTTTAGGTGTTTTCAACAATTCTTATGTTGCGATAAACATTTGTTTGTTAACAATTAATCATTACATGATTACTATATACAAAAAGTACTGCATGATTGAATTTCACTAAAAAATTCGAACAACAATTAAAATGTTTTAATTTAAATATATATTTAATTTAAATATATTTCACCATTATATAAAATTAATAATCAAAGTATGACTTAAAGCAAACAAATAATGTTTGCTTTTAAAAATATATTGATCTAGGACTTGACAGAATGCTTTTTATCAGTTTAGTGATTTGTTTGTTAGCTGTTGGTTTATGTGAAAACGCTTAAAATTGAAAAATTATTGTTGATGAAAATGCAACAAAAAAATAAATAAAAATTATGTACAAGATATTAAAACAAATAAAAAGGAAAACTATGATTAAATATAACAATATCATGTTTTGTTTACAATCATATAATACAACCAGAACATGTTAATCTTAAATTGTGGTTACCTCAATCATGTTCTTTCTTTGCGTGTGTCTACAAAAAGATACTTTTTAACCCATTATTATTTCCAACCTTCTCAATTTTGATTTGATAATTGATTCTTAATATCATTATTAAATTTACTGGTGAGAAAAGAGTGCAGCATATTATTAATCGCATAGTCTAGATCATAAATTCTCCACCCTGGCGTTTTAAACTTAAGGAAGTGGTACAGTAAAATAACCAAAAAGTTTAGACGCCATAAGGGATAAAGACAGAAAAAAATTATATTCTAGTATAATTGCAAAAATTAGAACACCTTGCTCAAGAGGTGGTTCGGTTTTCTAAAAAGAAATTAATTTTTTAAAGAACTTTTTATTATAATTCGGGAAAAAAAAAACAGTAACAGATGTAGATTATACTAAATATGGACTTATCAAAAATTCCACGAGTCCTTTGCCTTTCTCAAAAAACATTTTCAAGACCATTTTAATCAAATACACCTATACAAGACAAGAAAAATAAGTGTAAAATTCAGCCAAACATATCAAAACTTTTCTTCATCATCTTTCATCATCTTTTAAGGAAGACAAAGATAAGCTTTGAGCTTGCTGACTGCTCAAACAGGTGAACGGTATGCTATTGGGAAAGATTTAATTTTATTAGCAGTCGCAGAAGTAATACACACTGTGCTCCATAAACTAGCTACAGATGTGATCTGAAAAACTGCTTTAAGCTATATTTCTGTGCAAAGAGGAATTACTGAGATGTATTGTGCAATCTTCGGAAGCTTTGCAACAACCAATGGAGTTTTATTAGCAGTGTGCTATTCAAGCAGGGCGAGTAATTCATTTATTTTTAACATTTGTAAAACCTCTTCAAGAAACGACTTCAGGACATTTAAAATATAGATATACCAGACTGGGTTTTCTTTAATTTTTTGGTAATATTAACACATCAGGACTACCCCAGTTAGAATACGAACTAATAAAACCGAATAATAATAATAATAATAGCAGTACAATAGTTCCATTTAGTTGAACGTTAGGTTTTACATCTGTCTCAATTAAAATTAATAAATTATTAATAATAGAGTAAAGGTTTCTTTGTTTTATTTTTGTAGATTCTGCTGTTATAAATTGTTTTTTTATAAAAACAATTGTTTTTTCCAGTTGCATTAAAATTTCATTACAATTAGTAAAAACAATTTTAATTATAATTAAAATAAAACCTTTAGTAGTAAATGGTAATCAATTTTTTCATTATTATTATTTCAAACAATTTCTATGCGATTTCAAGGGGAATGAAAAAATCCCAGGAATGAAATCGAAGACCTAAGCATAACAAGATATTATTGAAGGCTTCTGCTTTTATATTATTTTCCTGGGACATTCGGTGGCATGTCGAATGCAATATCGAATGTGTTCAGAGCATAATTCTTCATTTAAGTCTATACTAAAATTTACAAAAATTTAGCCAAACCTAACAAAATTATGCACGTTTTTGAAGCCTTTAAAAGGTACAAAAAATTAAAAAATGTAACCAAACGTCATCACTGACTCCAATACAAACAATTGGTAGCAAGATTTTTATTATAAGATATTTTTTTAAACAGTGAAATTTGGCAAGTAAAGTTAGGGTATGTTGATATGGCACATCTGCCAAATTTTCTTCACTTTTACTTAACTGAGTTACCTGTACACAGTACTGAATTTGCTCCTTTTAATCGCAGATGGCTGTGATAGCATAAATCTTTGACTGCAAATAACCTCAATAAAAGGAATTCCATGTTTGATAGATCAATTAAATTTAATCTGAACATTCGTGCAGTCATGTCTGATATCAAAAAAAAAAAAAAAAAAGTTAAAGAAAATCGTATGTTTGAAACATAAAAAACGCTTCACCAGACATTTAACAGAACAGTCGTTAATGCATCTGCCCAGCCATTTGTGCGCATTATCGAAATAGATTTTATGATTATTTTTTCTCCTTCTTCTTGTGAAAATGGAGATACAATTAATAAATAAGAAATATTATGCTCGAACTATGTTCGTCAAACATTCATTACTTTTTGAAGTACTGATAAACAATGAAATCGTTTTATCGTTTTGTACAGTTCTAAATTTTTACGAACCCAAGACTATCAATTTCAAAAAATTTTTAATGATTGTGAATACAGTGCATAAAAGAACTCCAATTCAAATATTTTATGAATTTTGGGATATGCGTTAAATACAAACAGGAAATCAGATTTTTAGCAATATATTATCAAGTAAGAAAAAATTGCTCTTTGAATTATTTTCCAAAAAAAAAAAATTACGAAACGAGTTTTTAAAAGTTTTTTTTTTTTTTGTTAAATAAAATATTATAACTAATAAATGAATTTACCCAAGGACACTGCCGCCACTATGGAAAATAACATAAAATTCTGTAAAGTATTTATTAATTAAATGATCCTGTAAAATTTAAGTTTCTAAAGCGTACGACTGCTTGACATTGCATGTTTCCTAGTTACAGCAATTATATACAAATAATTTCAAATAATTTAGTTCAGTTATAAGAAGTTATAATAAACAAAATTTAATCTGCTTTGACTGCGGTCTGTGCTGTGATAGAGGACTATTCTTATCTTAGATCTCGTTCCTTTAATAGCTACTCCAGCCAAAAAACAGCCAGTAGAGGTAAATTGAATTCACTCAGAAGATTAAAATCAACATATACCGTGGATATTTGTGTAGAGATTTAATTGTACCATCTCCCCCCAAAGTTAAAATATATACTTAAGTAAAGAAAAAAATGTATTATCCTTATTCAAGTGGTGCGCAGTGTGTATTCACATAAACTTTTTAAGTGTATGTTTAAGTACTTTCATGCTGCTGAAAGTCAATGAAAGTGCTTCCAAAAGGATATTTTTTTCATTAATGTCAGTTCAAGTGTTTGACAGACAACACATAAGAGACCACTTTTCTTTGTAAAAAATTCTTACTCGTGAATATTTATATGGTGTGTTAGTGTGTGTGTGAACACATGCATTATGAGGATAAAAAGATTATTTATTTCAAAATAAAAATATAGAAATTATTTCAATTCATTATTTTGAGTCATTTGTCCTTTTATACATTTTGTATTGTAGATTATTTTTCGATTTTCAAAAAGCATTAAATCAATAAATAAAGAAGGATTTCTTTTATGGAAACTCTCAGTTTCTCATTTCACAAATTCTCGATTATTTTCCATTATTGCTCTCATAACACCTATTGATTCTTGGCCCTTCATTTCCCAATTTAGTAGAATGTCTAGGATTCGGTAGTGCGAAACTTAGGCACCCTTTTAATTACATCAGAGAATATTTTTGGTTAACCATTTTTCTTCTTATATCACATTTATCTTTATTTTCCTTATTTTACTTTCTTAAATGCTGCTGCGGGAGTGTCATAACCTAAATTTAAATCTAATTTCTTAAGATATTGTATATCTCAAATAAAAATCTTTTTTCCTAATGACTTAAATATTTACTAAATAAAAAGGAAAATAAATTTAATTAAAAGATTTTTTAAATCAAAACAAAATACAAATTACGAATCAGTCGATGGCCCATCACAAATTTTATCGTTGCTGGTATCTGTTTTGAAAATGCTTGTGAAAAAGAATCTCATTCATGCATTCTAAAGAAAATTGGCACTTAAAACAATAACACACACGAAAACACTAGAACTGACAACAATAGCTGTGATAGATTTATTTTTGAAAATTTTGAACAATTTGCTGCCACTTAAACTATTTGAACCTATTTCATACTTAAGTTAGACGCCACATCGAAGTAAGTAAAATAAGAGTATGTAAATTAAATAAAAGCCGAGCAACAAAACAAAGTGACTGACAGCTATTATTATTGATCAAGTTGGCCACTATGATTTAAGCCACAACATTGAAAAAGAAAATAAACAAATATTTATTTATTCTTTTTGTTTTTTGTTTTGTTTTTTTTAATGACTTAATAAATAATTAATACATCTAACGTAAATAATAAAACGTCAATCTTCAAAAATGTAATAAAACAGTTCACTATGAAGCTTCTGGATTAAAGTATATAAAGAACTGTTAGTTTTGTTAAATAGCGGTGGCGAATTCAATTCTTTTCATTGGTATTCTAACTGTCAAACTCCATATATAAAAAATCTGTATAACAGTTACATAAATTTTTTATATATGGAGTTTGACAGTTAGAATACATGGTAAAAGATTTGAATTCGCCACAGCTATCACCAAGGCGAATTAAATACAAGGTAATACCGGTGGCGAATTCAATTCTTTTACCATGTATTCTAACTGTCAAACTCCATATATAAAAAATTTATCTAACTGTTATACAGATTTTTTATATATGGAGTTTGACAGTTAGAATACCAGGGAAAAGAATTGAATTCGCCACCGCTATCACCTTGTATTTAATTCGCCTTGGGAGTTTGACAGTTAGAATACCAGGGAAAAGAATTGAATTCGCCACCGCTATCACCTTGTATTTAATTCGCCTTGGCTATCACCTTGTAATTAATTCGCCTTGTTATCGCTAATAAAAATAGAAATTAGTTTAATTTGACTGCAGCGGCGAATTCAGCCCAGACAACAACCTGCCGCCTTGTTGCCTTGCCGTCAACAAATTAATCATTCTCATATAAACAGATGCATTCTAATTCTGACATTTTGCAGTCGATAGCTGCTGTCTCGAATGTGTTCAGAGCATAAGCTAAAGCTAACTTGAATTTAGAGACAAAAAATGTTGCCATACCAGTACTCTCTTTGTTCTGAGAGAAACATATTAAATGTTTACAGCAACATTTTCAATCAACATATGATATATGTATGTAATAAGAAGGGCACTTATTTTTAAGATGGAATTTTAAGGAACAGGTTTTTTCTAATTTATGGTATATTTTTTTAAAGAACTATTTACTTAAAAAATGGTAAAAAGTACAAAATTAATTATTTTATACTTATACTTCCTTTTTAGTGAAATTCGTGTACATATATAAATTTTTTCCTCCATTACATTCTTTCGTGTTCATTTTAAATAAAAATCATTTTATATTTTTCAAAGTAGATTTCTTCAATTGTTTGCCTTATTGTTTACCTTTTTATGCTTTTTCGTTGCTTTAATTTGTACAAAAGATTAATCTGCAGGCGACTGTTCTCAAGAACAGACGATTTAAGTTGAATTATTTTGTTTTAATATAGAGGAGAGATCATAAAAAGATATATTGAAACTCGAAGGAGGGAAATATTTTCAATTCAGGGTATTAATGGAAATAAAGTAGTTGGCCATTAAATTAAAAAGGGGCATGAACTTCAAGACCTAAATGATGGCATGCGAAAAAAACGTTTATTGGTAGTTTTAATCAGTTACACTGAATTCTGAGAAGGCAAGAGATTCAAGCAAATTTAATTTAGGAAGCTGCGATGGAACATATATCATACGTAAAGCAAATTGTCAGTAGTAAAATTGCTTTAAGGGGTTATCAAAAATTTTTTATAAGAATAAACACAAAGTAAAATTTTGCATGAATTTCAGCATAACCTTTATAAATGGCACAGCTAAAAAAAGTTAATACAAGTGTTTTATATCTTGTCTAACAGCTCTACATTACGTTCATCAATTCTATTTTGTGTGTTTTTCTTTTCATTTGCTAAAAACAGAACTTGTCATTTAAAAAAGGTTGACATTTCATTGGAAATACATTCAGAAAGTCTGTATTTGCAACTCTTAAATATTTATTTATAAAAATAATAAAAAATAACACTTGAGCACACACGAATAAGTGTGTAAGCTTTGCATACATATCTATTGAATTTTCTTAAAAATTTATTTATTTGCATTTAAAATTCAATAAAAAGTTGTCTTTTAAAATTAATTAACAATATTAATTAGTTCACACATTTTTTGTTTGTTTTTCTTAACCCTGTTTGAAATATTGGAAACAGAGATAAAAACAAGTATGAAATATTTATTGAAACAAATTTCCTTTAGCAATTGAAATATATTTTTCAAATGGCATCTGCTCAGTATATTTTTTTTTATTAATTATTTTGCCAATATAACATAACATGCGAATGCTTTCTTTAATATGACAAAACTTTTTACAGGCTGGAAAATAAATAATTTTTCATTTGTAGTTAAAAATCAATTTTATTTTTTTTTCTGTGTTATTATAGTTTTTATTTACCTTTAATGAAGTTATTTAAGGGAGGGAAGAAATATTTGGAATGAATATAAAAGGGAAATTGGATTTTTGTTTGGCTAACTTATTATTGTCAAGTATAATACTTTTCAAATATTGAAATATATTAAACAACGGGAATTTTTTTTATATTAATTAATTTTCAAAAATCTTTTTTTCGTGCTATTTTCCCGATTAATTGATTATTAAGAGTCAAAGCACGTCTCGATGGCCATTTCGTTACCGCTTACTTAACTCTTCAGGAAACTTGTGACAAATATTTTAAATAAACTAAAAATTTTTGTCTAAATAATAAAGCAAAGACAAAAATCAAAGTTTAAGCAAAAACAACAATAACCAACAGTAATTCCAAGGCAGATTTATTTTACTAGGTAGTAGCGGTAATACAACAAATACAACATTTACAAAAACAACATGCCTTTTTATTGTTGTATTGTGCGTTGGAAACGTCAAAAACACAAAGAGAAGTAAAAGATAATTGCTCTCAATACACATGGTTGCTATGTCTTGCAAACGCTTGTTGTTAGTGTTTTTTGAAATTTGTAAACAAACAAAGGAATATACAAAAACTTTTGACATTTCCAACTACAAACCAGCTGGGCGGACGACACTACCTAGTAAAATAAATCTGCCTTGAGTAATTCTATTCTTTATTTTCGCTATATACGGCTGAATTTTTTTCGGCTCTTTATACAGTTGAAAGAGGATGAAAAATAAAATATCACAAAACACTACGATAATTTATTTATATGCACAGGCACCTTGCAAATATTAAAATATATAAAACAATGGGAATTTTTTTTATATTAATTAATTTTCAAAAATCTTTTTTTCGCGCTATTTTTCGGATTAATTATTTAAATCATCGATATTGTTTATTGAGGGTTAAAGCAAGAAAATGGCCATCGAGACGTACTTTGACCCTCAATAATCAATATCGGTGATTTAAATAATTAATCGGGAAAATAGCGCGAAAAAAAGATTTTTGAAAATTCTAATACTTTTCTTTATCATTTGTATTTTATTAAAAATTAGCCACTGCAACGAAAATAGTCGTACCATGACCTTTCTTCCAAGCCAGTTTTTTATTTGATTATGGACATTAATATATAAGTTACGACAGATTTTCTTCTGCCTATTGGACCTCACGGGTTGGGACTTATCTATATTTAAAATATCTTTTTCGTTAAATCGACTCTGCGCGTTTTTCCTCTCCCACTTATCGCTGCAGGACCTTTTTTAAAATAAGCTGGGAACTTCTAAATAAATATCTGTCACTATTTTTAATTCTTTTTAAATCGGTGCAGCCGTAAATGCCTGTTTTCCGCATTTCTGCAAATCGACTACTAGGCTTTTAATATACATTGCTTATACTTGAGAACTTATGTATCTATTTTTCAAATTTCATTAAATTTCATTATATTTCAAATCGGTTCGAATGGAATCTTTTCTACCCTTATGGTCAGTGATTCGAAAATATTAACATCCTGCCAAATATTTACCCGCGTTTAAAATTTTATTGCTCATCATCATGTGCTCATCATCAGCTGGTGGTTCTTCCGAAAGTTTAAAAAATAAGAAAAAAAATTGAAAAACTAATTCAAATCACTTTCTTAAAATGATGGAAGTAACTGTTTCTAGCAAATTTTAACTGTCATGCATTTAAAGTGGAACTCTGCTATTTGTGCCAGCTGTAGCTGATTTGCTTTCATATATACTTTTTAAGTCCAAAAGTGAAAAAAATTTAAGGCTTGATATCAAATCTAGTCTAGATCTCGATTTTTTAGCTGTTTATCAAATTGTCTGGTTGCAAAACTGTGTTTTTACAGGCTGTGTGGCATGCAGCGAAGTCTTAAAATTTATGTCTATCAATTTTAACCACAATCACATATGTTGCGGCCATATTTATTCCTCAGTGAAAATGGAAGCAATATCGCTCAAAAACAACACCAAACCATAATTCTATTTGAACATAATGAATTTTGGAACCACTTCGCAAACATTTAGCAATTTAGCTAATTTCTTGGCTCAGTTTAACTTAATTGAATTAAAAATTCCAAGCGGTTTAAGTTTTTCTAAGAGTTTCATTACGAGCATTAAGCAGACTATCAGCTGCCCTTTCTAATGAATAATAAATAAAAAATAAATAAATAAAAAATAAAATTTTATTTATGTTACCAGATCATCTAGCGAATTGTAGGCAACTTAATAATTGAGTATTTTAAAAACGCTCTACGGTGGGCAGAAAAAATATATTTTGAAAAAAAAAACAATAAATATGAACTAAACATTTCATACACTTTAAGAGTAGAAGAGTATTTAAGCTTACGTAGAAGGATTGAGTTTTGCAAACCCAACAGGAGTGGATAAATCAATTCTTAAAATAGAGCACCTCAGACACGTTCATTGTTATAAGGATTGGCATTTTTTTCTAATTAATAAAAATGTCATCAGTGTACATTTTTTAGGTCACAAAAGCTGTAATTTTAATTTTACTGCGCAAACAATTTTATCAACATTGTTTTTTTTTTATTTACCTAATTTCAAATTTAACAATGATGTTCCAAAATATTAAACCGTGGGACCCCTTTACTTTACTTTAGAAAGTACTTGCCATATAATGACTTACTTTTGTGATTCCCATATTTTGTTAGTCGCTTACAAAAGACATTACATTAGTTCGTGAAAATAGAAAGTAGTAAGTGAACTAGTTCTTTAAGTTAGAAGAGAATATCGGAAAATATGTACTAACGATCATTATTATTTCCTGCAATAATCAATGTAATCAATTCTGAGTAATTGATTATAAAACTCCAGTTGGGAAGTCCTTCCACCAAAAATTATTAATTAGACATTCAATACCTTTTCTTAAATTGTTTGCTGGGTTGTTTATTATAACCATTTTCTGTAACTGCTATAACTGTTCAACAGTTTGGCAATATATATATAAAATTATAGAGGCAACCTTCAATTTTCAATCTCAAATTTTATACTTGCTGTAGTAGTAGGCTCTTTGTAAATTTCAACCGTCTATCTATAACGGTTTGACAGTTTGGCCACATGAATTAAATTACATTAACTATTGTAACACCCTTTAATTTATAATTTAAAACATTTATACTTCTTCTTATACCAAACAGAGAATAATAAATTCTGTCAAATTTTCAAGTGTTTGTAACGGTTCATATTGGTCAATTAACATTAATTTTGTGAACACATGTTAATATCTAAATTCAAATTTTATACTTGTTGTTATAGCGGAGTTAGCAGTACAGGTTTGTTGTAAATTTCAAGCGTCTGTGTACAGCTTTTTAAAAGTATAGCCATATACATGAAATTAAATGAACTATTAGGGCACCCTTTAATTTAAAATTGTGAATATTAATTCTTGTTACTATAACGGTCATAGCAATCGACATTCTCTCCAATATGCAAGCGTTTGTCTATAACGATTCAAAAGATAGGCCTATATAGCTCAATTTACGTCAGCTATCGGGACACCCTTTAATTTTCAGATTTATTTTTATTACTTTTTGTCATTGGGAGCTATAGTGAAACGCAGTTTTTTTTCATTTAAAGTGGTGTTTCATTATACACTTAAAAAACTTGTATGGGGACACCCTTTAATTTTTAAGTTTGTGAACTGTTTTTAAAATGGGACCAATTTTTTAAGCTTCACATTTCAATTAAAAAAGAAATTTTCAAAATTGAGTCAGAAATTACTGAGATATGGAAGCACAGATATAAAAAAACATAATTCACTCGAATTGATCATCTTCTTTTTTTTTAGGTCGGTTAAAAAAATATTGAATTTAATTCTTAAAAATTCATTATTTTCGAATTTACTTAACTCATTAACTATTTGCGGCCCGATCAAGAACCGTGATAAAAAACAAATGGAAAGCCACACAAAAATTATCTGTTTTCAAAATATCTGGAAAACACAAGCTTAAAGTTTAAATACTTCTTGGTTAACTGTTACAAATTGCTGATATATTTCTGAAATATTTGTTTTTCACCCTACTGTGCGCGATGCCGGTGTCTAAGCATTAGAAGATTAAGAACTTTGTACAGCTGTAGTCTAAGTGTTAAGCACGTTGACTACAAATCTGACTGACCTCGGTTCAACCCCTGCGGCAGTCAAAAAAATAAAAAAATTTTTTTTTTCTGTTTAATGGTATAAATAAATATTCAGATCTAACATTAAAACATGCAGCCTCCTTCGTCGATACTTCTTCACCACCTGTCTTCTCTCTCATCTATCCCTTTCCAAAAGAGTATAGCTCGGTTACAAACTAAGAAGGTATTAATGCCTGAAGTGCTACTTCTCTTTAAAAAAAAAATATATTTTTGTTTTCAATTGCTTGGTGGGTAAATTATTAGGTTTTCGTATGACAATAAATTAGCAGTAGTGACAGCAAAAAGTATATACAAAATATCACATTTAATTTAATTTTGTTGTTTGTTTTTAATAAAAAAAAAACAATTGAAAGCAAACTTTTGACTCAATGATTCATTTCATTTAGTTCTTTTTATTTTTTTAAAGAAAGTATACAAAACTTCTGTCAGCGTGTCAGCATTGTTATGCAACTATTTTAAGGAAAAATAAAGAAGAAACTAAAGAAACGAGAACTTACTTGTTAAAAGAGAAAAGTAAAATTTATTTTGAACTAAAACTTAACACGAAAACAGAACTTGAGCATGTGTATGAATGTGTTTTGGGAAATATTAAAGTGATATTGTGTTCATTGTGTCAGTACTTATGTGTGATGACATTTGTTGCTGCTGCTTTTAAAAGGTGAGCCAAATTAAACGAAAGGTTTAAATTAAATAGCAAATGCAGATCTAAGTCTTTAGAATATTATTATTAAAATGAATCATAAAGTGCATATTTATTATGAAATAATACATTGAGCAAAAGTCTGAGTTTTGATGTTTGAGTTCTTTTTGCTGTTAATTCAAACGATCTAGGAAGCTGAATGTAATCACCGAAACGAGAGAGTTAAGGCTTAGGAAATAATTAATTGATTTGTTGTATTGAATGATTTTACTGGCTGTATAGCATATGACATCTTCTTGTTTAAAGCCACATATTGGCCACATTGGTAACAACGATCAAATGCTGTTCGGTTACTATAACTCTACCACAATTTTTTCTTTTATATTATTTAGAAAAAGATCTAGCGCATCCGTTCCTTGAAGGAAACATTATCCGCTAGCAATACAATTGTCATGCGCTCGCACTCGGTACCAATTTTTTATGTTTTCATTGTTCCCAAACAAACCATAAAAAATTGGTTGACGTCTAAACCCATTACGATCTGAGTTCAATTAAAAAGGAATTACTAAAAACTGTAATTTCTAATTAATAAATATAATGCAAAAATGTTTCTGTTATGCAGTCGACTAGTGGCAGCCACAAACTCTGAACGCATATAAATAAATAAATATATTAACCCACAAAAAAATACAATTAACATTTATCATAAAACTTTAGCATGAAGACTGGCAGTAGAAGCAAAGTGTTGCTGTGGAAAGTTAACACAAAAACAAAACTCTTTTAAAACTTTTACGAACATTAAGGGAAATTGTCTTTTATTCTAGTTAAGCAAATCCCCCAAGTGGGTGTTTATAATATACATAAATATTTTATATAACAAAATATAAAAACACACTCAATGTTAATGAATTATTCAAACACATAAAATATACAAATTTAAAATATACATTTAGTTTTAAAGTTTCATTTCCTTTTACTAATAAATTCACTTGTGATATTGTGTTATAAAAATGAAAATAATTAAGCACAGGAACTATAAGCAAAAAGTATTTTTTTTTTATGGAAATTTTCAAATTAAAGTTAAAGATAATATTTAACAACACAATAATTAGGAAGTGTTTCATTTAAACTTTAAACTTATTTATACTAGGAACGTGCAAAAATTGTTTGCGTAAAACATGGAAAAAATCATAATTTTTAAAAAATTATCTTGCTATTTATCCCGAATAAATTCTTAAAATTATCGATTTGAGTATTAAGGGCGAAAGCACGTCTCGATGTTCACTTCGCTACTGCTCTTCAGGTAACTTTTCACAAACATTTTAATAAACTAAAGATTTTTGCCAAACAATTAAATAAAGACAAAACTCAAAGCTTCAGCAAAACCGACATCAAATCAACACTGATTTTATTTTTATTTGTAAAGGCTTTTCGTTCTTTTCTTCTTTTTATTTCTTGATTTTGAATAAAAACTTATCATCTTATAGAATAAAATGCCTATCAATGTTCTAAGTTGTATTAATTTCTTTAATAAATAATATTTTGAATAAATTAAATTGCATACGAATATAACTTTGATATTAAAATTTACTAAATATTTATTTTATTAAAGCATCTACTTAAACATTTCCTTAGTGTATTTGATAGATGGTGGAAAGACATGGCTTTGATGGTGTTGTAAATAATTATAGAATTTTTACAGCAGGCCAAGCATAAAATCGTTCATGCTAATGTTTAATTTAGTTATTTTATTTATATTCTGTATTTCCATCTGCACAAGTTTACACACACAAAAGTCATAAAATAATTTTTTTATGATTTGTGGTAAAATTAGTATTGCAGCCGTAATTGCATTTTTTTACGGTGAACGAAAATAAAATTTTAAAAGTGTAAGTAGCAATTTTACCTTAAATATTTTTAAGTTACGTATTATGTACGTGCGTATGTTGTGAAATAAAATTGGGTACAAATCAAACAAAAAATTTAAACAGAGTTTATAGTTTACCAAATGATGTTTTAAATTTAACAGATACGAACGAAGAATTTCGCACGACACTACAAATTCGTCATTAAAAAGTCTGCGTGTAAATTAGGAAACTGGAACTCAAGTGCGATGATAAAATTATTAATAATCTGTTGATAGAAAGACCATGTAACTTTTCAATTAATAATAAGCAATATTAAAAATAATAATAAAAAGACTTATAATTAAATATATTTTTACACATAATTAATACATGTGACTGAAAAGAATTAAAAATAAATAATAAAAAAAATGAAGTGTTTTTTTTTTTTTATTATAAAATGTAATATAAACAAGTAAGAGTGCTATTCGGCTATGCCCAATCTTATATACGCTACGCCATCTATGTAAATCTAGGTTAGTGAAAAACATCCAATCAAAAAACCAAATAAGGGGTGACAGAGATTTAAAAAATAAAATAAAAATTTAGTACTGCATATATATCTATATATATATGTAAAATAATATATATTTTATGTAAATAATATATATATATATTATTTTACATAAAAATGCTATCGGCTCTTAATGAGTTTAGTATTTTTAAAACATTTAAGTATTTCCTTAAAGATCTCTTCAAAAAGATACCCATATTGATATTCCAAATAATTTTAAAATTTCAGAGCCCCGTAATTCAGAAAATATGGATGAGCACCTTTTTTTTCAAATAATGTTTTTTTCTTATTTATTAATTCTCTATCGCCCCATATTTATTTTTTTTATCGGAGTTACTTTATTATTCCAAATGACATGAAAAAATTATAGGTAGGCATGGTGTATTGCCTGCTGCTTTAAAGGTTATGGAAAGATCATGCTTATTTCCAATAGCACTTCTTTCGACACTATATCTGATCGATTGACATATTTATTATTATTTTTTTTTTTTTTTTTTTTTTTGTAATCAAGTTTGCCGAGGCAAACGTTACGTCAATGTTTATCACAGATAGAAATTTAGAACACCAATCTTTTTCCATCAATTACCAATATTTTTATCTTGAACATTCTCTAAATTTAATGAAATAATTAATTTTATTTTCTTCTATTTACAGCTTTAGATGCCATATTCTCAAATACATATATCTACAGCAGTAAAAATCATATAATTTTGGCTTCGTTATTTTAAAAGACCGCCTCTTCCAAGGCGGTGGTGGTTGGTTGGGCATTAAAATTTTACTTTCAAAAAAAATATTTTATTCTTTCAATTCTACTTAACAAATTAATTCAAAATTGAGATTATCATGGATCATGCTGTTAAAGCTACACGTGGTCGTCCATGGAATACATTGCGTTTTGAAAATGATGAATTGGAGAGTTTGTATCAACGATATACGTTGAAATTGCAACGTTTCTCGGTGCTTGGCGTTGTAGCTTTGGTTGTGGTGCTTTGTGGTGTTATGGCAGCTTTATCTTTAGCTTATAATAATGCTCCTACTTTTCATGTAAGTATTTATTTTAACAAAGTTACATGCAAACATAACATACACACACAGGCCATTTAAATGTACTTTAACTTTAACACTTTTTATTTATTTTGTTCTTTTATTATTTCTAAATTTCTTTACAGAATGTCTTTAATTCGTTTGTGTGCCTGTTATTTGCCATAATTTTAATATTGTTACAATGTCGCGTGATCAAAGATCATCATTTACCCTGTCTTTGTTATGGCATTTTATTGTTTACTGCTGCCATTTGTATTGTATCGATGCCAACTTTAGGTTCCGTGTTTCCAGTAGATACCAAAGAGGTAAGTTTGTTTTTTACATTTCTTTAAGTTTATATATATATTTTTTTTTTAATTTATTACAAATATTTAAATCAAAAAAGGTTATGAAATCCTACAAAACCTTACGAGTTTTAGGTTAAAAAACATAGATGACAAAAATCGAGTGTTCACAATAATATTGAAAAGAAAAATTATATTGATTAATAGTCAGAACCATACAAAATAAATTTTAAAATTAGCTTCCTGAATTCTATTTATGATTTTTTTTTTAACTTGAGCCAAACAAGCTTTAATAGCTTTATCACATTTATTAATTAATTACAAACTGTAATTGTCATCCCCCAAGTTTGTCAAAAACTTTGTCACACAAAAAAAGAATATAGTCAGATATAGCCATAATATTGTTAAATGTGTAATCATATTATAATGCTTTGTAACCATAAAATGGTTCAAATTAATTTAGTATGTTTAAATACAATCTTTATTTGAGTTGATTGTAATATCATAATATGATCGACTTTTAACTTTATTTTTTAACGAGTTTAGAATTTAATTTATTAAATTTGTTATAAAAATACTGCTCATTTTCTAATAGAATATTATAAATCAAAAAAATTCATTCTGAGATAATCGCAGTTTAAGCTTTTGACTCGTTTTCACAATCGAGAAAAATATCAGACTGCTTAAGTTCAGGCTTAAAGTATTAAAATGATTCATAAATCAAAAAATCAATTTAAGAAAATTTTCATCAATTACGAGTATATATAAAAGGGAAGGTCTTGGACAAAGTGTGCGGTATGTTTAAATTATTTCGTTATTGCTGCACAAATATATCTGCTACTGTGTCATAAACTAAAATGTGTTATTATTTAAGAAAAGAAGATGAAGAAGAACTTAATAAATTGTTTCATCAACACAGCCATAACTAACAAAAATAAATTATATTAAAAAAGTCGATACATTTAAAAAAATCATATATACAGTCAGAAAACGAAATGTGACTATGTTTTAGAAACATGTCTTATTGACAAACAAATTTTCCAAATGTAAAATGAAAAATTGACTTATTCTCTTAAAACGTCAAAGTACAAAAGGCATAAAGATTAAACGTATACACCAAGGTATATTTATTTTACTAGGTAGTGTCGTCCGCCCAGCTGGTTTGTAGTTGGAAATGTCAAAAGTTTTTTGTATTTTACTTTGCGTGCTTACGAATTTTAAAAAACACTAACAACAAGCATTTGCAAAACAACCACTTGTATTTAGAGCAATTATCTTCTATTTCTCTTTATACTTTTGACATTTCCAACGCACAAAACAACAATAAAAAACTATTTTGTTTTTGCAATGTTGTATTTTTTCTAGAGCCGCTATTACCTAGTAAAATAAATGTGCCTAGGTATACACAATACAAAGCAGTATTAGCTCCTAAATTTAAAATTTTGAGTTGTGACATTGTATTAGTAAATTAGCATATGGATATTTAAATCTTAATAATAACAAAATAATACAACAATGAACTTAAAATTTTATTATTTAAAAAATTTCTTTATTTTTTGCGATATCTGGTTAGATAAAAAGTTGATTTCTAATAAGTTACATAAACATTACAATGAACAGATAGAAAAGTGTGAACCTAGACCTAGAATCTTGTTTGAAATGAAAATAAATTTTTCTCGTATGTACTAAATCGTCTTTCAAAAGCTCTTACTAAAATTTAATTAGGCAGCCGAATATTTTTGTGGGACTCGACTTTAGTTCTGGCGGAGTATCAAGTACAGAGTACTTTAAATTTTTTCTTAATACTCATAAGTGAATTTTCCGGCTCAAACACAGCTCTATTTGAAACATAACTTTACCTCTCTGTAAAAAGAAGTAAATAACCCTTAGTTTTTTTTTTTAAAGAAATATCCAATAATTAAAAAAATAAGGACGTACATAGTTTTTTAGTAATAAATATATATTTTTATTCTTAAACAAGACTTCACATATATAAGTATGTATAGATTTGTGTATGCAGCAATTTCTTTTCGGTTTCAGTGCTTAAGTAGCGAACTATGTGCAATACTGTCTCAGACTTTTAAAAATCACTTTTCTGTCCAGTTATTTTTGGCTTAATTTTTAAAGAGATACGATTCTTAAATCGCATTTGCCTACTGTTACCTATAGGGCAATTCACTAACTTTAAACAATACGACTATAGTTATATTTGTCGACATTTTCTATTGTTTGCAATTACGATTAAGTTATTCACTTACTTCCGCTCAACGATAATAGACAAAAGTTGAAATTAAGTGCCATCTCCCTGATATTTTATTTAACAAGAAATTTATGTTTGAAATAAATTTTATTTGTGCGTATATTCACTAAATTAAACAAGCTTGATTAATTTAAATAAAATGAAAACAAGCTGTCTTTATTTTTTGTTCTAATATATGTGTATGTTCTATTTTTATACTTATATATATGTATAAATGTACATAAACACAAGTTGTATGTCGTTTATTTTGTCGACAGATTTAACAACACAAAAATTGTAGTCGCTTTCTTAACGGTGAGAAACTTGCTAACTATATCTGCTTGTTGAAAGCAACAGCGATTATTAAAAGTGTTACTAAATAGCAAAATCGACAATTTTGTTGACAAGTCAATTTACAAACCGATAATCGTTAAAAAAGAAGTTGTGAATCGCACTACTAGTTTATTGCAAGCTCCTATTTATTTATTTTAATAATGTTTTATAAAAAGTATAAATTTACAACAAAAAGTTAAATAAAATGTTTTAATATTCTAATTTTATTATTTCATTAAAAGGAAGAATCAGAGGTAATGACTAAAAAAAAATTAAATTAAATTAAGTTAAATTATATAGGTAAATGGTTAAAAAAAACACCACATTTTAGAAACGTAGAATATTTTATGTATTAGAGTAATTAAAAACCAGTATGCAGTTCGCCCTCAAGTGGCCATAAGCAGTATAAAATATTATTTTGGTGTTAAACAAATACATTATATACAAACAAAAGTCTCCTAATGAGTCACTCTGCCTCATCCGTTTCTTTATTTAAAATTTAAGCAGAACTGCATGTTGGCTATTGTACTAAATTTATTTTTTTTATTTATAATATGCATTAATGTATTTAACTCATTATATGCTCATTTAGAACAATGTGATCTACACAATATGTGGTTCTGAAAAAAAATTTGTCCACAGAATATTACGAATATTATCTCTTAATAATTTAACATATGAGTAAACTCAGCATCATTTACATAACATTTCATAACTCTCACAGGGCATATTAATCAATCGGTTTCAGTTGATGCTAATCAATCACAAGCTCAATTATACACAGAAGGAAGTTCTTGCACACTTTAAAGAATTTTTTTTTCATACATTTTTTTTAAATTTTAATAGAATCAATTATATATTTAATTGAAAAAAGAATATAAAATTTTCTAGTTAATTAATTAATTGAAGCAAATATATAAAAAATAACTTTTTTTGAAAATGCTATAAAAAACGCATTGGATTGTCAGTTGGCTTCAACTCCTGAACCAATTGGACTTTGTATGGCGTCATACCGAGGTCTTTATGCAAAATTCGTCTCAATGATGTCTCCGAAATGTTCAATTGTAGAGAACAACGGAGAACTGATGTTGATGGCTCTTTACGCACAGTTTCTGCCAGAGCAGCAATATTCTCGGGTGTACACATTATTTTTGGCTTTTCACGCTTTGGTTTATCGATGAGGATGCCAGTTTCTTTCACTTTTTTCACAAGATATCGAACAAGCGGAGCTGATGGTGCTTCTCTTCTTCCAAAATCCGTACGCAATTTTCGCACACATTCTGCAACATTACCATGATTTTCAAAGTAATGTCGCAATATTTCCCAGCGTTGTTCAAGCGTTCAGCGGAAGAATAAAACTAATTATCTGTCAAATAAGACATGAGCTAAGTGTTACCATTCACGAAATAAGCACTAGTTGAAAAAAAATCATTTGAATGCGGACCCTGTATTTATTAAAAAAAAGAAAAAAAATTTTCCGAAAAAATTAATAATTGAATCATCAGCAAGTTAATAAATGTTTACACTGAAACCAACTAAAATCGTTAAAAGTCGCAACAAATTTTTTCTGTCTACGTTTACTAAAGCTTAAAGACTCAGATAAAAATTCAAAAGAATTGTGTTTTTAAAATACAAGCAGAAAAATCAACCACTTCTCATGGAAATATACCGCTTACTGTATCTGTTCTGTATCGTTTCGCAATCACCGTATTCCTTTAACGATTTCTCAGTTCGAAGTATGAATCAAGAAAACACAATTGCGCATTGCGCAGGTCCGTTAGTTTGTTGTATAGCGTTCTCTTTCTTATATGTGACATAGGAATATAATATTTTTTGTAAACAAACTTCATTTGTGTATGGAAAGTGCAACCTCGCGGCTATATTTGCCACAAACTTATAAATGATATCCCAGTTATTGCAGTGGCAAAAAACGAGGAAGGTCCAACGTATTCGAGGGTTGATCACGTATCTTAGGGCGGACTAATAAAGCCGACACCGGAAACTATGAAATACATTGAAGAACTGAATCAAATATTAAAAAAAAAATAAATACGGTCTTCTCATTAAACAAGATTTTGTAAAAGATTCAATTAAAAAGATTTAATTATATTAAATGTGATGAAAAAGTAAAAAAGTAAATCTTTTAAATTAAAAGTGTATTTTAAAATACGAAAATTTATTGCGGAGCTAAAAGAATACAGCATGACCAAAAAAAAATCAAATAAAATAAAAAATTTACTTATATTTTAAACATTTTGGTTTTAATATTATTTTGAAAACAATTTTTTTTACTTTTTTTGGCATAAAGTCTTTAATAATTATTATATCTTTATTTTCATTATAAAAAGAATAATTTAGAATAACTAATTAAAAACTTCTTAAATTAATATTTTTTATGAAAATTTCCCTATAAGCCAAAATTTAAAATTTTGGTAGCCCGAAATAGCTCTTCTTCTTCTCAGGCCTCAAGCCCAGGCACAAAATTTTTACTCAAATCGATCCACCCGTTTAGAAGTTATGCAATTATTTCCAGTTTTGCGCCAAAAATCTTCTACCCTTTTTACAACAAACACTCATTTTCATTCTATTGTGACGTAGATGCGCAGTAGAAAAATTTTTTGAACGGCTGAATGCGCAATCTTGTTTTATTGATTCATGAGTTCGAAGCGTGCCTTCAAGAGAATTTGTTTTCTCTTTTAAATTGCAGCCACATGCGGGTAGAATTCTGCTCCTTCATTTAAGTTTAGAGTAAGAACGTTTAATTTTGTAAAAACGCTTTAATTTTGTTCTGTGTTTGTCATATAACATAAGCTTCGAGTACAAAACGACGATCTGACCAGCAGTGTTGCCGTTTTGTTACTTTTTTTATAACTTTTGAAGACTCCACGTAACATTTGTAATATTGTAATATTTGGCCAAGTTTTCGTAACTTCTGGTACAGACACGAAATAAAGTAATATTACTGAAAAAGTACTTGTTTCATTATTTGATATAAGAACCTCCTTAATAGCTGTTTTTCTTAACATAACAATTCATTTTAATAACAAACGTTACGCACATGTAAATGTTTTCAAAACCCCACATAAAAAATTAGTTTAAATAAGCAAAAACAACGTTGCTGTAGTAGTACTTTATGTTTAAAACATCAACATCAAAATGTTTCTGCCAACAATTTTGTTAATCTGTTCAAACTTGCGAAAATTGTTAGCAACTTTAGTTATTCCGCTTGAAAAATTTTACATCTTGTTAGTGGTAATGTACCAATACCTCGATTTAGAAGAAAAGTGTCTTTTAATTCCCTTAAAGAAGTGCCGGAACATATAACGGAAAAATTTTGAGTAATTTAATGTTAGAGCTTTAAGCAAAAAAGACTCAAATTCGTCTTTAATATTGGTATGTTTAAAATCATTAAGGTAGTAAATTCTACCGAAGCTCAATCTTTCAAGGAAAAAGGTTTTAGGAAAAAAAAAAATTAGGGATTGTTAAAAAAAATCCTACTTTAACTAATTTGATTGAAGGGTGAGAGTATGCACTTTTCAATCACGGAAGATTAGTGTTGAGTCCTGATTTAAATACTTATGAAAATGATTGGGCTGAAAATCTTTTTACATACGTTTTTCTAATTTTTTTTATTAAAATTTAAGGAAAATTAAAAAATGAAACTTTTTTAAGGGAGAAGCGTACGTTTTTCCTATCTTTACTTGGCAATACAGCTGAACAGTTCAAAAATACATGTCTTATCAGCGTTCTGTTATAAATGCAACAAATTACAAAGGTGCACTTGAATTTGATAAATGTAAAAGCTATTACTAGGTAATGTATTGGTAGTGATTTCTAACTGTAGGCAAATTTAGCTAAAATGAAAGGTACAAGAGCTTGAAAAGATATTGCATGTTTAAAAATATTTGTAAAAAGAAAGTAAAAATCTCTGCAATTTTTATTTTTCAAGCTAAGCATAATGAAACATCCAATTTCAATTAAAATAGAAAAAGAAAGTCATCAGGTCAAGCAATATTATAATATTCGTTTTGAAATACTTAGGTTTATTTTTAATGAGATTAATAAAATGTACAAAATTATATTATGACTTGAAGGCGCCAAAAAAAAGTTGTAGTAGTCAAATCTAAAAATACTATTGCATTAATAGTTTGTTGATAATTTGCCTTTTTTCCGCAAAGTCCCCACAGCACATCGTCAGATTTTTCTCTTGTTGTGCAAATAGATGTACAAGGATTTGCAGTCCCTTTACTTTTTTTAATTTCATTCGGAAATATTTTATACAACCTACAACTTACAGTAGGGTGTGAATTGAAAAAATATTTATCTTATAATTTAAGATTATATATTTTTATAATTTAAATGGTCATTAACCCTGTCTTTTACTTATTCTTAAAAAAAGTTATCTTCAATTATTTGCAGAAAATTGCTTGATGTCTAACGTGCAAAGCAATTAACAAAATTTTTTGAACTTTTTCTTTGAAGGCATTTTGTTTACAGTCTCTGTTCTCAACATTGTTTACATACAATTTCTTTGTAAATTAGTTCTAGCTCAACTGCTTACTGGTCATTCATATACATATACATTCCATGTCACTCAACAAATTTAGTAGTAATATTTTGTCATACATTTCTTTGGATATACATGCAAATACACAAACATATCCATCATAGTTTTGTTAAAAAAAACTATAATACTTTTATATTGAACTTTCTGCTAATTCGATTTTCTTTATTTTCTTTTTACAGGTCATGGCCGAAGGTGTTTGGCAAATTGTATTTGTGGTCTTCTTGGCGTATGCGATGATGCCATTACAAATCTGGGAGGCGGTTTGTTTCGGCATAATCCTACCATTAGTGCATATAAGTTTAACGGTGTATAAAATATTTACAGACTCATTTCGTTATTTGGAATATAATCAGGTAAATTTAATTAAAGGGAAAAAACATAAATTTTTTAAGTAAAATCAAACAACACAAAATAAAATCAATTTAAAGAAATAGCAATAAAGTTTTATATATAAAACTTTGATGACTATTTTTACTTTGTTGCCGTTTTTATTGTTGTTAATTTTCTCTTTTTTGTGGTAAAGTACCAATATTTATGTTTTATAATGCTGTTGCACACATCCCTGTATATTTATTATTGTGTATATTTTTGTACTAACCACCCCTGCAAACATTTGCAATCGCTAAAGTCTGAGCATTGTTATTTCATGGCTTTAATATGTGTCGTTAATTATATCGAATTCTGATATAATAAATACTCCTTGTAGGAGAGGAACATGCAACTACAGCAATCAAATAAATCGAAGCTAATAAGTGTCCCTAACAAGTATTTTTCTGTACTTATTTGGTATTCCTGAATACTCATGAAAGTGTAGAACACGTGCCAAAATGTATATGCACATGAATATGAGGAAAAATATTAAATCTTCACACATGTGCAAAGAGTAATAGATTTTTTTTTAATATACAGGCACAGAGAACATCTACCCGTACATCATGAAACGTATTTTTTTATTTTTTATTTGTAAAACTCCGCATTAAAAAGTGTTTTCAAATCCGTAATTATTCCACACATACCATAAAAACAAAATATTAAATTTGTAGTTCTAATCAATATCTTTTTTCTTCGTCTTCCACATAGAACAATGTGAAAGATCGTTTGCACTTATGTGCCACACATTTTAAAAGTCGCAGACGAAATGTACGTAAGAAAGTTGAAGTTGTGTACATGTGCGCTTTATTTTGAATGAATATTTTCCTTCATGTACATGTGCCATTCATGAGAAGTGTATAAAGAGTGTCTACTTAAAGTATCGAAGTGAAAACACGGTAAAATGAAAATTTTTATTTTAAAATATTAGAAAAGTTAAAATATTTATCTTTTTATTCTTAAAATTTATACCGGTACTCAGGTGATGACAGAACTGGGAAATTAGGTTAAAGAAGGGAGGAAAGAAATTAAGAAAAAATTTTCCTAAAACTCTTTATTTAAAATACGGCAGATATTAAAAAAAAATTAAATTATTTTGAAATGTGTATTATGACAAATTTTCTATACAAATTTGTAATGAAATATATTTCGAATCTATTTTAGTATTTAAAAAGTACGACAGTAAGTGTTCTAATTTATAACTATTACTGGTTATCGTTACTTTATACTTTACTTATGTATATAAAATTGTTGTTTAGTGTGTTTTTTTATGTATATGAAGGCCGGGGCACATAGAAACCGTCATACGTTGTACTTTAACGTATTCAACTAAAAACAAAGTCAGGACGAATTAGGTTAACAAAATGAGTTCTTTGTTGACGGATAAAAAAGGCATTAAAATACAGCAAGAGTGAAAACAATTTAAAAAAATTTTAACGAAAGTTTTAAGTTAAAACTTGTCCAACTTTCATACTTTACGTTATCTGATATGTACTAATTTTGACAGCACTCATAAGAAAATATTTATATTTTAACTTACTACTCAGTTGAAAAAGACAAAGTATAACGTACGACGGATTCTATGTTAACGGAGTGTATTTTATAAAATACACTCATTTTTCTTAACCGATCACCGCACAAGTAGAACTAAAAGACATTAATGTTTTTATTTATCTGTAATATTACTTAAATCACTCATAGAGTCGAGGTTTTGATCTGCATAAGATCCATATTCGATACATATGGAATTTGTTTTTGTAAATTTTCGAATTTTTTTTATTATCTACCAGTTTAGAAAAAGTTACTGAATTGGTCTTTTTTGTCCAATTCAGTTCTGGTAGAGACGAATTAATGATTATTAAAGGATCCTAATACGAATAGATTGCATATTATTTAAAAAAAATGTGTTTTTAACTAATGGAAGTAACGAAGAAGTAACTTCTATCGAAAAATGCTGTTGCAAATGCTGACGGGGAAACAACGTATAAGCAACGTTTAATACATACAATAAAAAATATTGCTCATACGCACCATATTGCAATGCATGTACATAATCCATTATTTAATTGTTTAAAACCATGCTAAACTAATAAAGAAACTTAAAAAAAAAAATCCTTTTATTTAATTATCTTGATAAATAAAAATTAAAAGCAACAAAATAAATCTGTTTTGTAGGTCAAAATTTTTGTAGTGTTTTTTTTAAGAAAAAAGTAAAAGTTGATAAAAATCAATGAAATTTTACCCAATTGACCTTGACCTTTTAAGTCATTTTAACTATAAGATCAGAAATATTCTATGCTTACAGACGTTGGTTGTGACCAATTTTATAATTTTTGCATAATGATTTAAAAATAGATTTCAATGATGCTCTTATGAATGTCGTCTTTGACTTGCGTACCAAAGCTGTCGTTTTATTTGAATGGCTTATTAAGAAATATGTCGTGAATTGGTGTTTAGAATAACTCTCAGATAGACGCTCTTTCTAAGTTATTCGATTAAAATGAAAATTTGTTATTCGAAATCGTTCTTATGTTAATTTACTTTAGTCGTGCTTGATTCCTTCAAATATAAATATTTTATGCAAATATCATAAGAATATCATGAAATATTTATATTTGAAGGAATCAAACGCGATTAAAGTAAATTATTATTCGATTAAAGTTAAGAATTTTCTTATGCAAAAATTTCTCGTTACGTATTAAATATCCTTAAAATTATACGTTTAAACAGTGTGTGTTGATACAAAATTGTTTTTAGAACTTTCTAATTATACATCGCAATAATTTGGTATCACATTAACCACTAAAGACATCTTAATGAAATTTCACATAGGCAAAGCAGAAGTGCTTCGTAGTGATGCTGGGAACGGCCAGCCTTCTAGGATAAAGGGTGGATTATCGGTAGGCCCCAAAATTTGGATACCTCGAGGATATAATTTTTTTAAATTGTCACAAAAGGTTATTTTAAAATCAAATCTTAAGATTTTTTTAAATTAATCATACTTTAAAAAAATCTTATAAAAGTGTGCTTGCATATTTAGGTTTTTTAGTTTGGGAGAAAATTGACTTAAAATTTTTTTCTTTTTAATTTTGGTCGACCTTGATTTAGTAGTTTGTGCATCGGTTGTATTGAAGGTTTTAACTCTAAAACATTATTTTGTTAGAATTATACAATAATAATAAAAGTATAAGGAGCATTTTCAAATATATTTTAAATAAACTGGTTATTGCATTTTTTTACCAGCTTATTGCAAACATTGTTATGTTTATTGGCGTTAATGTGGCCGGCCTTGTTGTTAACATTATGATGGAACGTGCCCAGCGGCGGGCATTTCTTGATACACGCAATTGTATAGCAGCGCGTCTGGAAATACAAGATGAAAATGAAAAACTTGAAAGACTCTTATTGTCGGTACTACCTCAGCATGTTGCAATGCAAATGAAAAACGATATACTCTCACCGGTGGCTGGACAATTTCATCGGATTTACATACAAAAGCATGAAAATGTTAGGTAAGTTGAAAACAAAAACAATTTTTTTTTTTTTCGATAAAATAACGGAACTATTTCCACTAAATGTAATTGAACAATTTAGAATCAGGTCTAAGTTCATAGACCTTTTTTTATTATAATTAGTTTTATTTAAAAAAAGAATAATTATTTTTAAATGATGTGCTGGGCGTGTTGCAAACACCTAAATGTTTAAATGAAATTTTGTGAGTGTGTGAATAAAAACTGTCAAGCTGATTTGTAAAAAAAAATGCATTTAAGTAAAATATGCTCACACCGACAAAATTTGATTTAAACATATTAGCGTTTGTCACCGTTAAAGTTTTTTCGTCATTCGCTTTCTTTTGCTTAAATAAACTTGGAATCATTGTTGGTTATTGGAGTTTTCTGCTTAAACTTTGAGTTTTTTCTTTATTTTATTGTTTACATAAAAATCTTTTGTTTATTTAATATATTTGTGAGAAGTTTCCTGAAGATCTTGGTTGGTTGGTAGTGAAATGGCCATCCTCAATAATCAATATCAGTGACTTAATTATTTAGTCGGGATTTTTAATATCCACGGAAAAAAGATTTTTTGGTAAAGTTAATAAATTAAATAGAAAAGTCCCGTTTTTTAATTTAATTTAGTAATTTGCAAAGTGCCCCTGCCATAGAAATAAATTATCGTAGTGTTTTTGATTTTTTATTTATTTTTTGAGAATAGATTTTGGTTTCCGATTTTATATTTTTATTAAACATTATTTATCAGTACTTGTTTTTCATTTATTTTTAAGAAGTTAATTTAATTAAGCGGATTATTAAAATTAAAGAAATGATAAGCTAAATATGGCTTAATTTAATTCACGGTAAAATCATTTTGTTTATGGTTTTTAATAATTTTCCATTTCCCTTAATGTATTAACTGATTTTTTGTTGAAATTAATAATTATTATTATTATTTTAATGGTAAAAAAAAATTATATTTTCCGAACCCTGACAGAAATTTTTAATTTGTATTGGTTTCCTACTTCAAAATTTAAAAAAAAGATTAAGAAGAAAAATGTTTCTAAAAATATGTATAAAGTTTTCCTAATAGTCTCACTCAATCAATCAGATACCAGTTTTGCCAACCCATAATATTTTCAATTTTTATCAGAAAATAATTTTTTAAGCGTAAAAGAGATGAATTATTGTTCTATTTTTTGATTGATAGTGTGTTCCCAAATTTTTCTAAATTATTAATTTAATTATTAAGATATTTTTTTGTAATTCGACATGTGTACCTTTTTCTGTTTTAATCATCAAAGTAAAAATTATATTACAAATTATGATGACTGATGATTTTGTTTTTATTATTTACGAGTATTTATTATTAATTTTAATGAGTTCTTTGTTTAAATTTTAAAAATATTTAATATTTGAATTTAAACGCACAAAAAAATTTTTTTGACAAAAATATCCATTAAGAAGAAAAACCAGAAATGCAAATTAAATTTATTTTTAGCTTCTCTACATTGTAAATTTATTTCTGTTTAACTATGACATGTAATACATGGAGAAAATGTATGTTATTTGAATTTTGTGGGTGCAATATTTATTTTCAAACTTGCATTATAGTCACCGAAATACAATGCATACTTCTTCATATGTAAATTTAACGTAAATTTTGGGCTGCAAGGGGCTTTAATTTAAAATTTTCATAAGGTGTGCAACTTAAAAGTAAAAGGTGTCTCCATAGGTAACGATATATAACGTATAACGTATCGTTATAGACAGACACTTGAAATACAAAAATATGGTTTTCTTTTCTACTAGTAAATTAAAGTTTTAAATAAAGAAGAGGACTGTTCGTTTTGAAGTCGGTTTCTTGTTTTTGTGAACTAATTTAAAAACGAAGAAGTTATTGAAAGTTTTTAGGCATGAGTATCTTCTTTTAAAAGAATTGCAATTATCAGCTTTTTTTATAAATCGAATCGAGTAACTACTACGATTAACAAATAACTAATATACCCTTCATCATAGGTAAAAAAAAAAGATATATCGAAGTTTGTTATTCCGTTTGTAATTTCTACAATATCCATTTCCGACCTCATAAAGTATATATATTCTGAGTTTTTATTCACAGCGAAGTCGTGTAAGTGATGTCCGTCCTTGTTCTGCTTGATGTCAACTTTAAAAGGCACTAGTTGAACTAAAGAAAATTTAATGTGCCAATCGATCAGAAGTAGTTTCGATAATTTTGCTATTGAAAATCAGCAAGATCGGTCCATGTCTTTCGAGACAGCGTGCAAAACACCACGCCTACCTCATTTGGAACAAATCTAGTTATGTCAAGTAACTCCAAACGAAAAAACAAATAAATGGGACGAAAGAGAATTTAAAAATTAGAAAAAAGATAAAGTAAAAAATTTGAACTTTTTTATTAAAAAGTACGATTGTAGACCTCATTTTTAAGATATCGATATGGGTATCATTTAAAGCCTTCTAAGAGATCTTTACGGAAATACTAAAATTTTTTAAAAATGTTTAACCCATTAAGAGCCATTAATTACTTAATTTTTTTTCTATTTTTTTTTTAATCTTTGTCACTTCAATATTTGTTTTTTTTTCGATTGCAGTACTTCACTGAACAAGAGATTTACATATATGTTGAAGGATATGTAAAACTAGGCATAGTCGAATATAGCACTCTTACTTTTTTTATAAACTCAATTAATTTGCAGAAGAGGGTTGTATAACTTTTACTGAAAACATAATCAAAAATTTCTCCATGTGTAAACACACACAAAATTTGTTGCATACGAATATCACATTAAATTTTAACCTTATTTTTATTTGTTATTTATTTGTATTGCTTTGACGTCATTTTTAAATTTGAACGAATGCATGATTGGGCTGTTGAAATTGGGTTTTAAGAATTTGGTTGACTGGCCTATACAAAGTTGCAGTCTATTTTTGAATGAATATTAAAATGTATTTTCCTTTTTTTAATTTCCGTCTTAATTTACTTAGTTATTTTTATTTTTGTTTTTTGTTTGTTTATTTTAAAAATTTTCTATTTGCAAAACGAATTTGTTGTTAAGGGTTTTATAGAGATGAAACTTAAAAAAAAAAAAAAAAACTTAAAGGGTTAAACGGGCAGACGGATATTTAAAATTATTAATGTTAAATAAAAATATAAATGGGACCAATTGATAAGCACAAATTAATAAAAAAAATTTAAAGTTGCCTGTCACGGTTTAAAAGAAAAGCCCCTAAAAGTAGAGCCAATAAAAGTAAAGACGCCATCAAAAAATTTAAAATATATCTGTATATTACGGTTCAAAAGATAAGCCCATAAAAAATGGCGACTTTCTAGCAACAAGCATAAAAAAATAAACATGAATTGATACGAGTAACACACCCTCCCTCTCCCTTTTGATGACACCGCAGTTTGAAAGACTTAAAAATTTATACACGAAGTAGTTTTTTAACATTTTTAATTATTTTATTACAATAATTAAACAAGATTTAATTTCTACCAGGTTTGAAGCTGAAAAACTTAGTTTCTTAACAGTATAGTACTGACTAATATTTAAACCACTTTATTGAAAGATTTACATCAACAAATATTTTTTGTCTTAGTGTTAGATTAGCTGATCGTAATGTGTACATTTACATGAGAGTAATTATTTGTTAAAGGCTTCGTTATTAGGAACCTCAGATCTAAAGCAGAGAAAAGGGGTTTAACGAGCATTAAACATATAAAATCCACTTGTTGCTGTAATCGTTCATGTTGTTTCCCACAAGTGCGCAACCGCTTTCAATTAAATTTTTTTTTTTGTATTTCTGTGGTAGCAGACTTGAGAGATCGAACTCGATAGATGGCGTTAATATTTATCGAAATAGCCTATACGTTTTAAAAATTGTTTCTGCTGTGTTTGGAGTGGAGCCACAGTGTGTTATTAAATACAATTTTTCCACATTTTTTGTGAAAGAAAAAATACAGTTGACTTATCATGAGAATTATTTTGAAGCATTTTAAATTTATTTTAGTTTTTTAATTCCAGCCTTGACGCCAAGTTTAGATTAGACAATGCTGTCATGATAATAAATATAAGCACGTTTTCGGAAAATTTAAAATAGCTTTAGCGTTTCTTCCTGCTATTTTTTTCAATTCAATTGTTATAAGCAAAGAAAATTTTTGTAATTAAAATAATAATTTAATTAAAATTTCATTTAGTTAAAGCAATTATAAAAAAATAAATTGTCGGCATACGTCAAATCGCTGTCTTATTTACTGTCTTCAAAATATTCAAGACAGTAATTCAGACAATTGAAATGTGTACATGTATAAGTGAAAAATTGTGCATGTGTTGTTATTGTCATGACAGCATTGTCTAATGTAAACAGGGGGTAAAATGTTGGCATGGTACAACGTCAAAGAATATAATGTCCATGGACATTATATCGCACCAGAAAGTGACATAGTGTCTACGATGCGACATAATGTCCATCAGCGTAGAGTCAAAACGTCCATGGATATTATAGGTATATTTGATAGTATTCTCTGTAAAAAAGATGCAACGTTTTTATAAACTGGCTTGCAAAAAATCTTTCAAAAGTGACACTATGTCAATACTTAAAACAACTTAATGTCCACGAACATTATGCCACTTTTGAGTGTGACTTAAAGTCCATGCACATTATATCCTCGGACACTATGACATGCCACCCCTTATAATGTGTTCATAAGAAAAACTCTGCCTTAAGCAGTTCCACAAATTCTGAATTGATTTTTCAAACAAATACAATCACTGCATAGAACAGATGTACCAAAAATAATAACAATAAAAGTCATTTATTATTTATTATTTTATATTTTGATCCAGGAATAGTTCCTAAAAAATTCTTGCAATTTAAAAACCGTAGGCTTTTGTATACTTTTTTTATTTTTTATTTTTTGTATGCGTCCTACTCTCTTTTCTTGTACTTTAATTGAATGTTTTCTCCTCCATGCTTTGTTTTTTAGCATTCTATTTGCGGATATTGTTGGCTTTACTGTTTTATCCTCTCAGTGTAGTGCACAGGAATTAGTAAGACTGTTAAATGAACTATTTGGTCGATTTGATCAATTGGCTCATGTAAGTATTGAACTGTAGAATCAATCATTATGCTAAACGAAAATTTCTAATTTTTATCTTTAGGATAACCATTGTTTGCGTATTAAAATTTTAGGAGATTGTTATTATTGTGTGTCAGGTTTGCCCGAGCCACGTAAAGATCATGCCAAATGTACAGTAGAAATGGGGCTTGATATGATTGATGCAATAGCGTAAGTTCAATAAATAAATAATATTTTTTTAATTTCTTTAAGTATTTCCTTTCTGTGCACTCATTGTTGTAGTTCGGTAGTTGAAGCTACAGATGTGATGTTAAACATGCGTGTTGGTATTCATACTGGACGCGTTTTGTGCGGTGTTTTGGGTTTACGTAAATGGCAATTTGATGTTTGGTCTAATGATGTGACTTTGGCCAATCACATGGAGTCGGGTGGTGAACCAGGTAGAGTCCATGTAACACGTTCTACACTAGATGCATTGTCTGGCGAATATGAAGTTGAAGCTGGTCATGGCGACCAGCGATCATCGTACTTAAGAGATCATGGTGTTGATACATATTTTATAGTACCACCACCACACCGACGTAAGGTAAAATATCAAATGAACAATTTAAGTAAATAAAATGTTAACCTGTAATTGCTTTATTTTCTGTGTTGGATTGCTTTCAGCCTTTAATGTTAAACACTTTAGGTGTTCGTTCTGCAATTGGATCGCGTCGTAAATTATCATTCCGCAATGTTTCGAATGTGGTCATGCAATTGTTGCATACGATTAAATTTTCTGAACCGGTACCATTCTCAAACATAGCTACTGGTTCTTTTCCCTCCTCTGCTGGCAGTGGCGGTGCTAGAGGCAGCAATGCTGGCGGTGATAATCAGCTGGAAAAAAGCACTAGAAAGGTAAGATTTAAGTAAATTTATGTTACATTTAAAATATATTTAAATAGCAGCTATAAACAAAATATATTATTAGTAGTTTAGTGGAAAAAAAATTAAATATTTGCTTTCAAATAATTTTATTTTTATGCTCAAACAAAAATAAAAGTAGTTTTGCTTTTAGTAACTTACTTTAATTTGCATGATTTCTTTTATATAGAACAAAATTAATTGATAAAAAAATCAAAGACAATAATGATTGTTATTAAAAATATAACAAAGAAAATAATTAAGGCTTTTTAAATTAATTTAATTTTTTCATTTTTATCTTTTTTTATTTGCTATTGGCTTGAATTTTAACTTCTTTAAATTTTTTTATTTTATTGGAAAAACCACGCTTAATTTTGCTTATAACACTCTAAATCTTTAATATTCCTAATTCTAATTTTTATCTCTACAAAAAATATTTCTTTTTTAATTACCTGTATAATTTTTTGTGATTTTAATTTTATTTTTTTTTTAATTATTTTAATTCCAGGATGCGGTAAGTTTAACTTATTGTTTTATCTTATTTTTATATAAAAAAACATTTTTAAGTCCTTTATTCTCTTAATAACTGATATTACAAAGTGCGTGTGCATTGATTCTGTTTATGCAAAAGTACTAAAAAAATTTTCTTATTCGTTACCTTAAATATTTCCTTCTCAAATGTTGTTCATTTATAAAATATTGGTTTCTATGTGAATTTGCTTATTTATTTTAGTTACTTTATTTTCAAGGAATTCGAATATTTGGCTGGATATGCTACACAATTCACTGTAGTTGAGGGAACACCTTATGCCAGGCAACGGAGTTTAATACTCCCTAGACTTCAACAAAATTACCACTGGCATACCTTTTTCAGGTTAAATTATTATTTTAACTACAAAAGCACGGTCTCAATAAACAATTATTGAAAATCGTAATATCTAAGAAAATTATAAAGTACATTGCCCCAAAGGATTCTAAAGGAATTCTGAATTGAATTCAAGAAGAACCTTCAACAATTCTGCTAAAATTTTAGATAATGTTAGAAATTAACAAAAAAAACAAAATCAATCAATAATGAAATTCCCAACAGAATGTGTGCTGGTCAGATACAGAACTATGTGAAATATATAATAACACAACAAATAAATAACAACGAGTCTATGGAACTCCCCATTTTAATTAAACACTATTTAATACCAATTGGAAGACTTGAGTTGTTTTAGAAATTTTTAAGCGCTTCATTGAATACTTCTTGTTCAAGCGCTTTTAAATTTATTTGTGATATTTAATTCCATTAGTACCAGTTGGTTCAAACCAAAGTACTTTTTTTAAATTAATATTTACAGCCTAGAATGTACTATGTGCGATTTTAAGAAAAATGTTGAGCAACATGCATTATTTCGCTTAAAAATGTTGACAATCAGCTATTGGTGACAATACAGCGGTTTAGAAGATAATTGTCGTTTTAATTGCCTTTAAGAAAGCCACACTGTTTAAAAAGTGTAAACAAAAAACGTGCTTAATTTTGTGTGTCTGGAAAAAATTGAATAATGTACTAAGGATGAAGAGAAATACTTATTGAAGTCTTCCAAGCTTATGGGGTTTATCTCATTTTGTTATTAAATTGCAGTAGTGAGCAAACTCTTTTCCGCGTAATTATATTTATTTTTGTGTTTTTTTTTAAATGTACACTTTTATTCATTTTTCTTTCTTAAATTTTTTGAACACAACAAAGTTAAACCAAAACAAAAGGTCTGAAAAAATTATTGCCAATGCTTGTCGTAGTTAAAAAAAATGTTGATAGAAACATTATTTAGTTTGATAAACATGCTGCGAGAAACATTTCGTTTTTGACAACATTTCGTACAAAATGATGAACAGAGTACTATGCAGTAGAATAGTACAATAAAAAAGTATGCAGCAAACGTACACAAAGCAAGTGTTGAATCATTCCATTTTGCTTACCCCCCTTGCTTCACTACACCTCTTGGCAACAAAAAAAAAATCATGGTGCAAGTTGGCTCTCATTTACAGAAGTCGCGATGGTGGCTTTAATTCGGTCAAAGCAATATTTACAAAAGTAGTTCAAGTATAAAGCAACTATGATCATAGTCAGTATTTCGAAAAAACCATTATATCTAAAATCAAAATAACATATTATTTAAGAAGATACTTGCATTTGGCCTACCCTATAAAAAGAAATTAAAAAACAGTTTTTTACCAGTGTTGCCAAGGCAAGACAGGAATAAGTTATGCTCTTCAAAAAAGGTACATCTTTTCATTAAAAGTTACATTTTAAATATTTCCTTATATAAATAGTAATCTAATGTAATTTATGTTAAATATAGTTAAAAGTTTAATTCCATATTTCATGGAAAATAACAAGGCAAAAACAAAACAAAAACAACAGAAAAACTTATGAAAAATATTTCATCCTATCATGGGGATTTAAATTGGGACTCATTACTAATATTTCGGTACGGAAAAGAAAAGTAGGATTTTTTTTAATAAATTCGTTCTTTGAAAGATTGAGCTTCGAGAGAACTTACTATTTTAATTATTTTTAAAATACCGTTATTAAATACTGCTTAAAACTTACTGGTAATTTTACAAAGTATGATCCGGCATTTTCTGAAGGCAATTTTAAGACAACTTTCATCTTAATCAAGGTATTGGTACGATTGACAAATTTTTCAAACAGAATAATAAAAGTTGCTAACATTTTCGCAAGTCTGAACAGAGTACTTAGTTTTCCTCACGAATTGCAGCGCATGTTATTTCACAGTTGAAAAAAATTGTTGCCAGAAACATTTTGCTGTCTCTAAACATGAAGCAAGAAACATTTCATAATTTCTCACTAATAAAAGAGAGTAAAACTACCGCAACGTTGTTTTTTGTTTATTTTAAACTAATTTTTTATGTGGGATTTTGATTGCACTTGAAGGTAACCTTTGTTATTAAAATCGAATTTATATGTCAAGAAAGGTTGATATGTTAAGAGAGAATCTTATCTCATTTAATGAAACAAGTACTTTTTTATTGATATTACTTTATTTCGTGTCTGTACCAAAAATTACGAAAATTTGGACAAATATAACGGGTGAGCACTTAGCTGTTCTTTTTGCTGCTTAAATAAATTTTTAGTAAGCAAATAAACGCGTAAATGTAAGATATTTTTAGTTTTTTCACGCAGAAATAAATAAATAAAGAAAAATAAAATGCACAGCGTTTTAGTGAGTAAAAGAAACACTAAAAGAATACAGATGGTTTGACATATTTATTCGGTAAAACAAAAAGTTAAACAAAATTCAAAATTATCGGTAGGCTGATTTCAACGGCATTTCCAAGTTAAGTAAACTAAATTCAGTTCAGTTTTTTTTCATGTTTTTTTTTTTCAAATATTTAATATTGGCGTTTACATTGGTCTTTCCCTATTAGTTCGAAATTTAACAAATATAATTTCTCTAAATTCGAGCTTTTGCACAATATTTGAGCAACAATATTTACAGGTAACACACTTAGTACTTTTGCATAAGCGACACAAAAAGGAAGTATCCTTTCTATACTTTGACGCAAAACTGAAGAGATTATAAACTCCAATCAAATGTAATTGCATATCTGTACAGTGTCAAACGTAACTAACACAATATCGGGTGATATAGTCTTATATGTATTTATAAAACAATAAAATCTATTTTATATTATTGAAATATTTTATAGTAACTAATGAGTGATATTTTTTGTATTGTAATTTATAATAGATTTTATTATTTAGTTGTGTGTAAATAAAAAAAGAACATATTTCATTTATATAACAAAAACCCTTAAATTTTTCCTATTAATGTAAATCTACATTAACTTTTTGTAGTTGATAAAATTTTTTTTCTGAAAACGTAGATTAAACAATCAAAATAATTTGCTTATAGTTTTAAACCGTAGAAGATCCCAAATGGGGTCATTACCCTAACTGGGTTTTATAAGATCATTCTTCTTAAGAGTTTGACTTGAAATCAGAGTTTAAAATTTTTTATTTATGAGCATTTAATTTTAAACATTTATGATATTTTTCATAAATGAGATTTCTAATATTTTTTTCACGTTTATAAACGACCATCAACAAATTTTCTGACTGCAATCACACATGAATTAGTGCGTCTCTTTCGATTTTTAGCAATCATATATCTAAATGTGAACACCAAAAAATATCCATATTTTTCATATATGATAAGGAATAAATAAGATCATTCTCATTAATGCTGCTTTTCATAAACGAATGCGAAGAATTTTTCAGTGTTGAAAATTTTTTATTTATAAGCATTCAAAGATGAGATTAATAAAGTTTCTCATAAATGAGAAAAAATTTTTATTTCTTTTTCACGATCATTAATGAACAACAAAAAGATTGTCTGCCTACGATCCCACATGAATGTGTGTGTGTATAAACATTGATGCAAGTAAGGGGGAAAATCATTATTGTAAAATCTAATAAATGAGAACTTGGGTGAAAAAAATATTTTCCTATTTTTCACTTTGAAGAGAAAGAAAAATAAATACACCATCACATTCACAAAGAAAAAAAACCAAAATGTTTTCTAGCCTCTCACACATTTATGAAAAGAAGCAACAAAATCTAAAATGTCTCACTACTTACTCATGTGTGAGAAGTGAGTGTGCATTTCGGTACTCTGCTTGAAATAAATGATTACACTTAAGTCCAATACGCTTCCATTGTTGAACAATATGTTAAAATTAAGAAAAAAAAATCGACTTCCATTAACTTTCAGATTTTCGTCAGTTGGGTTTAGAATACCAAAATATTGTTGTCGACAAACAAATCAATTTAACAGTAATTTACTCCGAAAATAAACTTCATTAAGCAATTGCAAAAAAAGTATTCTTCAATATATAATATTTTTCAGCACGTACAGTTAAAGTCAAGTTAACTTGACTTTTTAATCTGTGTCATTATAAGACAAAAGAGCTACATGTGAAAGAACGAAGAAATAAGTAACGAGAGATTAAAAATGAATAAAAAAGTTTTCTTTTCAATGTACTCTTCACGAATTAAACAAATTATCCAAATATGACTTAATTGCGAGGTTGAACCTTCCTATGCAATATATGTTATATTTAAGCTTCTGTTGTGTTAAATCACATTAACTAGAAACCAACTGTGGTCACCGAACGTAGAGATTATTTGACTGAAAAGATTATTCGAATAAAGTTTTAATTGGATATTATTATGCAATAGGGTACAAAGAACTCCTTTATTATTCAATAGCAACATCAAATTAAATATCGGTTAGAAACCATGTTTTTTTTTGTACAGACGAGGCAACCACATAAGAAACATAAATAAATATTGACGAAATATTGCAAAGAAAAGAGTATATACATTTAGAAAAGCAAAAAACAATATGATCAAACAATTGGTTTTAAAGAAGAAGAATTTCAAATGAAAGGATATTTAAAGTATTAAAAGAAAATTAGTTTCAACTGTGCCACTTTTCTAATATTTTTGTTGCATATTTTAGATTTATATTTAAAACTTTCACACTTCATGTCCCTAATCCCCGCGAATCGTAAAACAACCCACATACTACGACTGTTTTCAGACAAGTAGCACAAGAAAATAATGTAAACATCAATACAGACGAGAGAACATGGTGATAGGAAACCAAAAATACTTAAAAATTTTGACATTTCAGACAACATAAAATAAAAACATCAATTTTAAGAAGAAACATTGCTACACAAGAAGCAACATTAAGTGGAATGTACCCATGTTTCCCTTAATGTTCCCTTGTGTGGATCTAGCACTGCCTGATCACCCTCTTGATAAATCTGTTTAACTGTAAAGCGAAATAGCCACATGCTTTCTATTTATAAACTTAAATTAGATATTTTGTGCGAGAATATGACAAATATTTCTGTTGTTAAAAAATAATTTTTTTAAGGAATTAAGGTCCGATTAAATGTAAAAATTACTAAAATGAAACTATGAGCAAATTGTGTATATGAAATAATTTTAAATTTGTAAAAGTGCTTGTATTTCCAATATTAAAAAATTTTTCAATTAAAATGCATTTTAAATTCAAAACAAATCCTGTTTAGATTTTGTTTACTTATGATAATATATTTTTAGTACATCTTAACTTTCTCTATTTCTTTTGTTATGGTTTCTTTTTCTATTCCTACAACTACTTCTATATTAATTTTTATTTAATTAATTTTTGTATTTGATTTCTTTAAATTTCTTAACAATTTCCTTATTATTTTACTGTATAAATGATTTATGTTTCTTTTTATTTGTTTATTGTGTTTCTTTCATTTTATTATTATACGTCTGTTTTTGTGTTTCATTTGTGTTTTTTTCTCTAGGTAATACGACTACAAAAAATCTTACATGCTCCAACACCACCAGGTGGCGGTGTTACCATACAAGTAGGAACAACTTCTAATTCAACTTCGAATACGATTAGTCGCATTCATAGATATAATAATCACAAAAATAAAGTGAGATTTGTTGTTTGCAAGAATCGAAATCGAAAAACATAACACCATTATTTTTTGCAAAAAAAAAAAAATTCAAGAACATTTTTACAAGTTGTTAATTGTTTTTTTTTACCACTTCCCATTCATTTGCTGTTTGTTTAAAAATGTTAATTTTGCAAAAACAAATTTAATTGAAAAATTAAAATAATAACACTGTGTTAAAAGTTACTAAAAAGAAATTTTTAATAATTTAAAATTGAACAATTTGTTATTTGAAATTTTGAAAAGACTCTTAAAATTATAAAAAAAAACATTTATTAAATTTTCAAAATCTAATTAAACAAAACAAATATTCTAAGAAAATATTTTTAAATTTATAATAAAGGAAGTAAATAATTCTTTACAAAAATAAAGAAATTCGCATTGTTGAGATGCCTCTTTTCTTGTTCAATATTTTTTAAGCACGGTGCAAGATTTGAAAATTTATTAGACGAATATTTTTCCATTGAGTCTTTTGCTATAACTTCAGAAATAGGCATAAATCTTTTATCGCCATATCTCAAAATTCTTAGGTTGTTTGCTTGAAATCATATATATATATATATATATATATATATATATATATATATATATATATATATATATAAATACATTTTAAGATTTCGTACCTACCCAAAGAATAAAACGTAACCCTAGACAACTGCAGTTTTTATAGTACTTAAAACTTAAAGGATGTTCCTAAAGAAGACTACAAGACCTTTTAGCCGCAACAGGCAGACATTTAAATTTTCAATAACAATTAACAAACTTATTTATTCATTTTATTGGCGATAATGTATATCGATTAAATATTCTTCCTTTTTCCTAGTAGCCGATGAAAAATATAAGCGCACACAGAGTACCATCGCACAAGCTGCTAAATTATTTCGGAAGTATAGCGGCTAAAATTAATTAATAATTTCAAATTTCCCTTTAGTTGGTTAAATAGAAGATGTTTACAATTACACAACTAAGTTAGATAGATGCGAAGAATGCTGATGAAGGATGTAGCCGTTCAAAAAGTGCAGCATTACATTCTGCTGGCGTCTAATTTTTCTTTTTTTCTAAAAATTTTCCAATCGTCTCGTCCAAGGCGAAATCATGTAACCAGGTGGCATCGTTTAATTTATTTATGTGTAGAGTAGCTGTCAAAAGTGTATCATTTTATATTACAAAAGTTACTCTTTTAATATTTTTTTAAAATAGAGTTGTAACAAGAGTTTGAAATCATTTTCAAAAACAAAGCTTAATAAAAACGTCATTAAAAAGTCTAGGAAAAAAGTGCTTCAAGTTTTGAAGTTTACCATACACTTAAGTGCCTGTTTTCTTTTTATTGTTGTATATGAAATCGCCTTGGCCTCGTATTTTTTCTTTTTTAAGCATAATTATATCTAAATAAATTTTATTAAAAAAATTTATATTAAATTCGATTTTATTATAAAGAATAATAATAATGCAACTTCAAAATTTCAAAAGCGACGATATAAAATGAAATAATTGTTTAAATCTGCAGAAGTTTCACCTTGCAACACAGTGTTATTTAATTTACCGTTGGTTTCTTTGGTTATTGTTTTGCCAGAGTGTATGTGTATTGAGGGAAATGCACGTGTGAATTACGCTAGGAACACAACTGGGACGAACGTCATACGCGGCGAACTTTGCAACAGAATTGTTTCTATTTTTTACGCCGGCGAACGACGAACAATGTGACCGTGTTTGGCTTTAGATTCGAAGTATTTTAGTAAATAAAGTTATTTTACTTAAAAAATTTATGAATTTTTGTTTTGAAGCATTTATAATAAGTGCACAGTTTAAAATTTAAATATATAAAAATTGTTTTTAGTTGTGTTTTTGCTAATGTTTAAATTTTTAGTTTTAATTTTTTTATGGTCACCTTAGCAGCTTACAAAAAGTAAACAACTTAAAAAATTATAACAGCTGTGTTTTTTCATACGACGAATTTTCGCAACGTATTTTTGACGACGTATTCGTCGTGTTGGACGAAATTCGTCGTTTGTCCCAATTGTATTCCTAGCATTAGATTTAAAAAGAATTTGCTAGTCACACGTATGTACGTATGTATGTATGTATATTTTATTCATTATGCAACACCTGGCATTTAATTATTTTTCTATTTTAAATGCGATGTTATGATGTTGATTCTTTAAATTGATTTTAAATTAATATTAAATGTGTTTTATTTTTTTAAGAAAAGCTTGGATAAAATTTTTAATATAAAGTAGTTTAACTCGTAAAAAAAGAGTTTTAATACTGAAAACTGTTCTATATTTCACTCATAATAAAAGCCATTAAAAATTTTCAAAGCATTGGAAGTTAATTTTGAATATTCCGAATTTTTACTTTTGAAGTGAAGCATAGAACAGGGACAAGTATTGGCATCTACATTAATATTTTCCAATTCTGCAGCAAAAGTCTTGTAAATATCACAACAATTTCTCAACCGAACCATATAGAGAATAGTTTTAAAATATTTTTTATTACATTTACTGTAATTTTTGTGATGTAGTAGATGTTTTTAAGCCCGATAGAACTTAAGAAATGTTAAAGTGTGATAAGAACTCTCATACTGGCAAATTATGAAGATTTACTTTAAAAATAAGTCCTGGATTCAATTTATCGCAAAATTGTGTTCTGTGATGAGGCTCAGTTTTAGCTTAACGGGTTTTTTTATAAACACAATTGCCCCATATGGAGTAAAACTAGTTCACAACAAACCCTTAAAATTCGATTAGATATAGAAAAATTTGCCGTTTAATGCGGTTTACATGCTGGTGGCATCATGGGACCTTTTTCCTTAAAAACGAAACCGGAGCTTAAGTTGCATTCAATGGAGGTATTACCACACTACGTTTAATTATTTTTTGTTAAATATGGCTAAAATTGATCCGGGCGGGAACAAGTTTGAATAAGATGGCGCTACTTGTCGTTTGGTGACCGCAAACATCGACTTAATAAAATCAAAGTTTTGAGATAAGTTGATTTCGAAAAGTTGTCACCTCTCAATTACTTTTTGTGGGGCAACATGAACATGCTGACAATTGACGACTTAGAGGCCAACATTGTGTAATCCATGGCATATGCCCAGTAATTTTCAAAAAAGTGGTCCAAAATGAGCTTTGTCAAAACCCTCCTCTGTAGCCAGATGACCGAAATCATCTGACGAACAAAAAAGTTTGCTTGATTAAAATTGAATTTTAGTAATAAAAGTTTTATTAAAACCGTGTGTCCTTCTGTGTTAGTGTTGAAATCAACTTTGCAAGGCATTAGATGAGCTAAAGAAAATTTAAATACGCCAATCGATCAGACATAGTTTCGAAAATTTTGCTATTAAAAATCAGCAAGATCGGTCCATGTCCTTCGATGCAGCGGGCAAAACACCACGCCTGCCTCTAAGATTACAATGAAGTACTTCCAATAAAAAAAAAACAAAAATATGTGGGGGGTTAAAAATTAAAAATTAAGAAAAAAAACATTAAGCAAAAAATTTGGAGCTCTCTTATATTTTTTGAGTTACGGGCCTCTAAAATTTTCATAAAAAAGTACGATTGTGCACCATATTTTTTAAGATATCAATATAGGTATTATTTAGAAGCTTTTAGGAAATACTTAAATTTTTTTTAAATGTTTAATCCATTACGACCCGACAACATCTATAAGTTTCGGCGTAGCCGAAGTTTAAAGTCTTATCGGGCTTAAAAAACACACACAAAAATATAATTGCATTTTTCTAATATCTTTTATATATTCATAACTATTCCATATCAAAGTTCTATAAATTTTTGAAATATCCAAACATTTAGAAAAAATAAATCACATAGCAATTTTGACATTTTCTGTTCGGGAAGTTGTTAACAAGTTTTTACATTAAAATTTGTTGTATTGGTTTCTCTACAACATGCTTGACTTTGAATTTGTTAAATATTTTTCGCAACATAACCTCTGAAGTTCATTTTTTTTGTATATTTTACGATTCATTGTAAATTTTGTAGAAAATTTTTTGTTACTTTAATTAAAATGCATCTTTAGTTTTATTAACATATTCGTTAAAGCTGTTACATCATTAACACATAAATGCATGTAGAAGTTCTCTGTTCATATTTACTGTTGTTGGTGTAAGATTTATTTACAAAAATGTATCATAAATGTTTTTTTTTTATTACAACATTTAAACATTTACATATTTTCAAATTACTATAATATTCATTTCTTTCTTTTCAAAATATTTTTAAATTTCATTTCCATGCTTTAAATAAAAAAAATAAATAAAAACACACAAACATACATTAGTCCAAAGTAACCGACAAATTGAAAAGACCGTTCCGTAAGCGTCATTCTTCGGTTCATCATCAGCCTACGAATCGTGTAAATCGTTTTCTCTCACAAGCCATAAATGCCCGTTCGGTAGATTGTGATAAATCCGAACATGTGGATCGTATTACTTTAAAATTTCGTGAGAGTGATAAGGAAAGAGAATATCGTAAAGATTTTGATTTGGGTTTTACCACGGCTATGGGCTGTTCTCTGCTGCTGTTGATATTGGGAGCAGCTATGCAGGTAACTGCTCTACCTAGGACTTTGATATTATTGCTATTATTCCTAACGGCTTTTGTATGGGTCAGTGCGGTTTTAATGCTTTTGTTGGCCGTACGTTTGAAATGGATTATTTGGGATTTATCACAAAGTTTTACGCTGCGTATGGCCATAACAATATTTACAGTTATTTTAATTTACTCTGTGGGTCAAGTGAATGTGGTAAGTAACGATATATGTACATATGTGTACATACATACATACATTTATATTTATATTTCTTACAACAGTTCACTTGCGTATCGGATCATCCATGTTCCAGTAATATTACAACATCTGCTCCCACTCTTGAAGAAGATCTGCTAATGCTGACCCATCAAAGTGAGGCACATAGAAAATGTTCGCTGCCACAATATGTTGCACTCTCGGCTACATTTGCTTTACTTTCGGTATCAGTGTTTCTAAGGTAAACTATAATATAATAAATAAAAATTTATTACATTCCATGAAGCTGATTTTGTATTCACTTTCCAGGCTGCCCATCATATTCAAATCTTTACTGGTTCTAATGATGGGTATCATTTATAGTTTATTTATCGAACTATCTCACACAAATATTTTTGATTGTTATGACAGCCGTGTCAAGTAAGTTTTAACAACACATCTTTTGCGGTTTTCGTTTTTCATTTTCTCTTTATTTAATACCCAGCTCTTCGATTCCACTTCATTTAATCTCATTGGCTCGTATTGTAATTTTTATGATTGCTATCCTTGTACATGGTCGTTTAGTTGAATGGACAGCAAGGTTAGATTTTCTATGGCAACTGCAGGCATCTCAAGAGAAAAAGGAAATGGATGTTTTGCAGGAGTCTAACAAAAGAATATTGCACAATTTATTACCAGCCCATGTGGCTGCTCATTTTCTTGATAATCAATTTCGCAGTAACATGGTAAGTTAACTTAAATCGTTCAATTGTTCTTTTTTTTTGTCATATTTCTATGAAGCAATATATATATACACACATACATCGTTTAAAGGTCAGTGTTAACTCTTTACCATATTAATTTGATTCAAAGGTAAAAATAGGAACCTTCTAATGCAATTACTTCGAAAAATTTTAAATTTAAAATTAATTAAAATTTTAACACTTAACATTTAAAATTGTGGTCGTTTAAAATTATCAAAAGATAAAATTAAAAAAATAACCTTTTTCAATTAATACTGAAAAGCACTTCAAGGATAAATGTGACTAAATTAAGAATCTTTTAATTTAAAAAAGAAAAACAACAAAAGTTTTTATACAAAAATGTTCATTGTATTAATAGTTCTTTGTACAAGATTAATACATAAACTTATTCTTGAAAGTGACTGAGTGATTCTTAAATCACAGTGATTTAATCACATGTACTAAAATGGTGCTTATCTTAAACTAGATTTCCATTTAATATCCTGTATCCAGCCAACAACATTTACGCATGTGTAAGAAGAATATGTAACGATTAGTTCGCTGAATGACAAACTTGATTTTTTAAGAAGGTTAATTGAATACCTTTAAGTAATTAAAAACAAACAAATTTCAAAATAAAGTTTCATAATAATAAAAAGTAATTTGTGCTAAAACTATAAATTTGTTTATTTGTTGTAGCCAAATGTTTTTGAATGGCTTATAATTACACTTCCATAATTCATATTACAGAAGTATAGAACAAACCTGCCAGATCTTTCCTTTATATAACAATGCAGACGTTTTTTCTCGCCTAAAAGAGAAATTGCAATAGCAATGCTCTCATCATTTATATGCAAGACTGCGTTAATAATTTAATCAAAAGACTAATTCTTGGTACACTTTATTTTGCAATCAAAAGATTTTCACGAGAAAATAAAGCGTAGCCTTATAACTGTTTAGACACGTTTTAAAAGAAAATTAATGTAAACAAACTATGCGGCATTAAAAACTTTAGCGTTTTTGCACGAAACAATAACAACAACAAACAATTATGAGCCTATTAAAAATATTAGTGGATAATTTTTTTTTCTCACAGAAAAACTACCAAAGCTTCAACAACGGTTGAAACTAGACTTCTGCAAATCGTTCATTTTTGTTCAAATATCGAAAGTGATCGTGTTTTTTGCTCACAAAAAATTTTTAAAAGAAATGGATGTAAATTTTTGTGAAAAAACATAAGAAAATAAAAAGATAACTTTTTATTTGAAGGTGTAAAATAAAGTTATATATTCAGGCATGTCGTAGATTTGAATTCCGATCGAGAGTAGTTTCAATTTCGTAAATTTGTTCTTCATAAAACGAAAAAAGAGGATGTTTTTCGGAATTAAATCACTTTTATGTTTTAAAGTAGATTAAGTTTTTTTGAAATATTTATTTGCATTTTTTAAACTTACTGTTATGTGTCCTTACTCAGATATATTTACTTTAGTGTGCGCAATATTGCCATATTTAATGACTGAAAATTGTGATTTTTTTAGGAATAAGCAAAACCGATCGAAATCCGAAGGAGGTAAAAGAAAATAGATCAAAAAGTTCTAATATTTTAATTATTTCTATTATATTGAATGATGAGACAAGTCATAAAAAGTAAAAAATCACCAATTACTTGCGGCTTTGGAAATTTTCAGTAAAAATTGCACAAAAGAACAAATAAAGAAAAACTGCACCAACTTTCTATATGTTTGTGCCCACAAAAATACAGTTTTAAATAAACGCCAAAACGAAAGAAAAATTTTCAAAATTAAACGAAACGGGAAACGTTTGGCATAATGATCGGATCATTTCTTTAAGTTGTGTGATTCGTTAAATTGAACCTGTTCGTTCATAGACGTTGCAGCTCTAGTCAAAACCAGTTAAAAATAAAAACTAGATTATTTGTCTTAAATGTGTTGCTAGCATAAATTCAAGAATATAATTATAAATATAAGCAATTTTAGTATTTGCTGATTGAAAGATTTTTTTATTTCTTTGTTATTTTCTTCTAAATAGGAATTATATCATCAGAGCTATGCCAAAGTCGGTGTTATATTTGCCAGTGTGCCAAATTTTCATGAGTTTTATACTGAAATGGATGGTTCGGATCAAGGTCTAGAATGTTTGCGTCTGCTTAATGAAATTATAGCAGATTTTGATGAGGTTTGTTAAAAACATATTATTTTAAATTCTACACCTAACAATCTTTCAATTCTTTTTTTTTCAAAAAAAGCTCCTAAAAGAAGAACGCTTCATTGGTATTGATAAAATCAAAACTGTGGGTAGCACTTATATGGCTGTTGTTGGTTTAATACCAGGTATTTTAAATTAATAAAAATTAATATTATACTCCAAATAACTTATATTTTATTATCGTTAAAGAATATAAAATTAATCCACTGGATCAAAATTCGGTTCGGCGTCATATGACCGCCTTGGTAGAATATGTCAAGGCTATGCGCATGTCTTTGCAGGAAATAAATAGTCATTCCTATAATAACTTTATGTTAAGAGTTGGTAAATATTTGTCAATTATATTTCTTTATTTGAATGCAGATTTGAAAAAAAATATTTTTAGGCATTAATATTGGACCTGTGGTGGCTGGTGTCATAGGAGCCCGCAAACCTCAGTATGATATATGGGGCAATACAGTAAATGTAGCCAGTCGTATGGACTCAACTGGTATACCAGGCTATACACAAGTTACCCAAGAAGTTGTTGACAGCCTGCAGGGATCGCATTTTGAATTTAAGTAAGTTTTTAATTATTTGTAAATTAAATTAGATTTTTAGTAAATTTTCCTTTTCTAACAGATGTCGTGGTACGATTAAGGTTAAAGGTAAAGGTGATATGATCACATTTTTCTTAAATGATAACGCTAGCAGTGGCTTAAATGGTGAAGTGCGTAATGCCATGATTAGTAATCGGCCATCCTTTGGCCAGCTACCACAAACCACAGAATACTATCAAAAACAAACACAATACTTAGACAACAATTATCATGTTAATATGAACTCCGAAACATATAATGTAAAGAAGGATTTAGGTTTTAATAATATGGAACTTGAGGGCAGTAATGCCTTAATTAAAGCCAACTCCATAAATGAAGAACAACAGCTATTGTTGCAAAATATGCAGCCGCAACATCATCATCAGCATCACTTGCAACAACAGCAGCAACAAAGAATGAATAGTAAACTGCAGAAGCAACCGTTTCTAGCTAATGGTGGGCTACCCAATATACATGAAAATGGTCATAATGGTGAACACAATGGCAATGATCATAACGGCTTCAATAATGGTTACAAAAATTATTTAGGTAGCACAGGAGGAGGCGGGGGAGGAGCCGGTGCGCAACATCAACGTCAAAATTCTAATAATTCCATAAGCAGTATGGGTTTAAATTCTAATTCCATAGCCCAACAACAGCAACAACAACCTATACCTCAAACACTTCCACAACCACAACCAACACCACCTCTATCATCAACATCAGCAATGTCCAATGTACCACCCGCCCTACAGCATAATCAAAATCTCCAAAGTCTTCAACCAACATCATCATCCTTTACATCATCATCGGTAATGTTCCGTGAACAATTTAATATTATTGAAAATCCTAGCAATTATCGTTATAATATTCTTAATAATTATAATAATCCTCCTACTCCTCTTTCACAACATTTAATGCATAATCACCATCAACAAAATCAACCAAATCAACAGCAACAACAAAAACAAATTGAACATCAACAACAGCAGCAACAACAACAACAACAAAAACTGCATGATCCTTATGTTCCGCTGGAAAATTTTAACAATTTATTATTTGGGGCTGCTGCTACTAATGGTGGTAATGGTAAACGTGAACAAATGCATGCATCCTCCATCCAAACAAATCTAACAACAACTACTACAACGCCAACATCAACTGTTACTACTGCATTAAATAATTATCATCATTATTTGTATCAGCATCATTCGGCAATGTTGTCCTCGCAACAACATCAAAATCAAAACCAACATCACAATCTAAATAATCATGTATCGCATCTTAATAATTATCATCATCAGCTAAATCATAATAATAAGAATTGTCAACAGCAACAACAGACATCGTCGTTGTCGTCTTCGCCCAATTTGACTCACAATTTAAACAATCATTTCAACAATTATCACAATTGTCGCGAGAGTGAACCCTTATTGCTCGCCACCCAAGTGGTCAAGGTGAGTTACATAGACGATGATAGTAGTAGTTGTGATGATAATGAGAATGAAGACGTTGCAATTTTGGGCGGCAATGAAGAATACCTCTTATAATTTCACAACAAGTAGATAAATGAATGAAGTAGTGATGTTTTTTCCTAATGCACTATTCTTTATACAAAGTACGGAAGGAAGTCAATAAGTCTTAATAAAAACATGAAAGAGCTCATTTATTAGTTAATTTTTTTTTCGGTTCGGTACACTACATTCTGCGAATTTGCAACGTAACTTATTCAAGGGTTCCGCACACCAAGATATTGGAGAATTTTTTCATTTAATTTTTGGAAAATTCGACGGAATGAATTGTTTGCATTAAAAATTCTTCCTCTTGGACTATTTTTATTTTTTGTGCAGAATGGTGAAGTGCATGTAATGTCGACATTTACTTATAAATATTTTCGATAAAAGGTTTAAATATAAAATTAAAATCACTGTAATGTGGTCTCAAGTATTCCCTTCTCTACGCGGTGGTTGATTTTCCAACAAACTTTCAAATTGTTTTTCAAAACTTGCAATTTTTCTGAAAGTTACTTTGTTTTAAATTCTTAATGCTTTTGATATGATTGTAAAAACCTTTTATTGACTTCCCCTCGTATATGTATATAAAGTGGAAAATACATTAGAAAATATCCGTTGATGTTTGTTTATAACAAAGTAGATTAAATATCGTAGAACTCCATAAATAGTTTTGTTTTAACTCCACTAAAAACTAGTTCTCATTTATTATTTTTAATTAGAAAGTTAAGCGCTCGTAAACACTTCCTCAATGCAGGTTTATTGCGCCCAAGCCCTAGTATTGATTTATGAAGTAGAAAACATGCATCAATTTACTTGTACACAGATACACACACGCACAGATATGTCATACACTAATTTGTTTATTCATCATACATGCAGGTAAACCGCCCCATTAATCGTTTTCAAATTTACAAGAGAACTAGAAATGTATTGCGACTCAGTAGTTAATATAATTCTTAAAAAAAGCCGACTTAAAAACAAACTTAAAATCATGTTTTTTAAGACTATAACTATAATTTGATTATATTATATTCAAGAAAGATTGACGTAAGACAAATCATAACATAGACCCATATAGGTCAATTTATGTCACCTGTGGTTACGATTTTTATACCTTTCACCAAAAACAGTGGAAGAAGGGTATAACTAAGTTTGTCATTCCGTGTATAATTTCTACAATATCCATTTCCAGTCCCATAAAGTGTATATATTTTGACTTCTTATGAATAGAGAAGTTGATTGAGCGATGTCCATGTTAGTGTTGAAATCAAGTTTGCCGAGGCACTAGATCAACTAAAAAAAAATAAGTATGTAAATCGATCAGACATAGTGTCGAAAGGGGTGCTATTGAAAATCAGCATGATCGGTCCATGTCCTTCGAGGCAGAAGGCAAAACACCATGCCTACCTCTAATTTTTTCATGTCATTTGGAACAATAAAGTAACTCCAATCAAAAAAATAAATACATGGGGCGATAAATAATTAAAAAATAAGGAAAAAAACGGCAAGTAAAAAAATACGGGGCTCTGAAATTTTTAATTTTTTTTTAAATATCAATATGGGTATCCGTTTAAAGCTTTTGAAGAAATCTTTTAGGAAATATTAAAAATTTAAAAATTCTTAACCTATTACTCGTAAGACTCGATAGAATTTTTATGTAAAATTATGTATATGCAATACCAAATCTTTTTTATTTTTTAATTCTCTGTCACCCCAATATTTACTTTTTTACTGGAGTTACTTCACTAAACTAGATTTACATAGATGGTGAAGAGTATATAAAATCCGGCATAGTCGAATATAGCACTGTTACTTGTTTTGTATAACATTTTGTTATTGGGAGCGGTTCCCTTTATGGTTCATAATACACATACAAAACATGTATGTTGTATGGGGACACCCTTTAATTTTTTAAATTTGTGGACTGCTTTTAAAACGGGACCAATGTGTAAGTAAAGCCTTTAAAAATAAAGAAAAGAAAAATTTCAAAGTCGGTTCAGAAATGTTTGAGTTCTGCAGGCACAAACTTAAGAAAACTGCAACATTCAGAAAAAATTTTTTGAAGTCGGTTAAAAAGCTTAAAACTGTAAGCAGGCATCGATATTGCATCGCAATATTGGGACAGCTAACGTATCTCTATTTTTGGCACCGCATGCCCCTGATTTTTTTCTGTTACCATGTTGTAAAGACGGCAAAAATGCAGGGTGGTTAAACGTTATACCATTGAATGATCATCAAAAATGCCTCTAGGATCAGAAAGAATGCATTATAATAGAAAGTCTAAGAGGACGAGGGTAATAGTTCACTTTGTGTAAATTTACCTTATACTTTATTTGCTCTAGTCCGTTCATAGGAAAAAAAAGGACGAAAAATGCAAAAAATCCAATACTTTACACATACATAAGACTTAAGGCTCTAGCCTTCGGTTATTTGAATCCTCATTTTTCAAACACCGAATTTGTTTGTAATTTTCCTAAAAACTATAGAAGCATTTTATTCAGGTCAAGGCTGAGAGGCGCATTACTTGACGATCCTTAGTTTTATGATCGTCTGCTCAATATAGAAGAAGACCTTTCTTCAAAAGTTAAAGACATACATACATAGATACACATACCTTCATACACATTTTGATTCATACTCAAACACCTTCATACATCTAACATTAAAGGGCAATGATTAGAGGAGATTAGTATTTGCTTATTATCTTATTAAATAATTTAGGCTTATGGGGGGGAAGGTATTGGAATAAATGTGGCAACTGCATGAGTGCCATCCTAATAATAGACCTTTTTCTATTACAATTAAAACAACATTAATCTATTAAAACAACATTATATATACAAAAATACATGCCTGCTCAACCTGAGCTACAAAACCCAGAAATAAGCATTTTTAACATTAAGAGAGTAAAATTAATCATTTCTAGTAATCAATAATGTAAGCAGGTGTCTAAACTTTCAAAGTACATTCCAAAAATTGTGTTCAACTTCGTGCTAAAAATAAAACAATAAATGAAGTTTACACATTGAAACTTACATTGACACGTTTTCAAACAAAAAGGCATTTATTCAAAATTAGTTTTTCGGTTGACTTTATAGATTTTAGTTTAATAGATAATAATCGTCGGTCGTCTAGTGACTCACTCTAAGTTTCGAACCTGCATTAAGACCGCTATTCGAATCAAAGGTAGAGGTGAAAAATAATTACAAAACAGCTGAGCGACTGCCAAACATTTGCATCAAAATCTTCGTTATTCTTCGAAATTCCTTAAAACTGTTTCATTTTTTATGTATTTTTTTTATTCTTAATGGTTAATGGTTTTAGATATTTAATTTGTAAATAATTTTTTATGTATTTTCTGTGTTTTTTTTTTTTCTTCAATAACAATCCATTAATTACATATGTGCTCCCTTATGCATTATGGAATATGAAACCCATTATCTTTATGTGTCTCTAATTTATCTGTATGCGTGTGTGTATTAAAAAAAATACTTATTGTAACCACAACATGTCCTGGTGTTAAATCCTTTGTTCGCTATAAAAAAAATACAAATAAATGTCATAAAGATAATGCCCATGCAACATCATCAACAAATACATTATAACCCCACAAAATATGAACCACCACGTTATATGTGTCCCAATAATTTGTTTATACAACAACAGCAACAACTGCAACAGAATTACCCACACTATCAACAACAACAACAGTTAGAACACCAGTATCCTTTGTACTCCCATCAACCACAACCTCCACTACCAGCCCTACCACCTAAACCTGTCGCATTAACGAGTCTTAAACAGAATACACCTCTTCTACGGTCATACATGAAGCCACTGCCGAAGCTTCCTACTGAACTAGAAGAGAGTCGTGAGATGTCTTCCACAGATGATTTAAGTTCTCGACCTCATTCGCCATCTATGAGTTCTTCGGATGAGAGTTACTCCAAAACTACAGAAGGAGAGGGTGAAGAGGACTCTCCTCGCCTAACAGCAGCTAATAATCATATTACTCGCAATGGCGGTAATCCCTTACAATGGCTTTATCCCTGTGATATTCAAGTGGATCCCTCGTCACCCGTCATCGATATGTCCAATCTAAAAGATTTTGAGGTCAGCTCCACAACAGAAAGTCAAGGCCAATATACTACAACTACTCAAAATAAGGGAGACTCTTGTAATAGTTTTGAATATCAAGATCGTTTGCTTTTGACTCAGGGAATGCAGAGTAAAGCAGCGAGTCACTTATCGGGAACTGGTGTGCAAAATGCTACCAAATCACCATTTGAGAGGGAACTGCAAAGACTTTTAAATGAATCTTCTAGAGCAAGAGGTTTAACCACAGCAACTCACAATTCAACAGCAGCTACAGCGTCTTCGTCGACGGGTGGTAATGTCACGTCTGGTTCTGCAGCCAATGCTGAAGGTGGCAATACGACCAGCAACAGTAGTAGTCGCAACAACATAGACATAAGCCTTTCAGGCAGCAATAGTAAAATAAGTTCGAATGGTCTTAATGTGGCGGCTGGCATTGGAGGAAGTGGAAGCTTGGGCAGCAACGGCAACTTGAGTGGAAGCACTCCCCTTAGTGGTAACAATAATTTAAAAAACGTTACAACAGCTATGGCAGCGACAATATTAAATGAACTAAATTCACCAACAACCGGAAGGCAACAATGTTCGAAGATACCTGTAAGTACAAGTTTTATGATTGCCAAACATCCGGTGGGATTGGAAGCTATAAAGGAGATAACCAGAAACAAAAACCCCTCAGAATCCAGTCAAATGTAAGTCAATTAAATATAAAATAGTTTTACATTAAATATTTATCAATGGAAATTAACAACTTTCTCAATTAAGCAGGCAAACTTCTGATACTGAATCGTGTGAAATACTACATGAAACTCGTAATCAACTAAATTTGGCCATGATGGATATGACTAACAAGTCCTCGACCTCAACAAATGGTACAAATTACAATAATTATCCACCACAACATACACAAAATCAACAGCAAGCGCAGCAACAAATTGCCACCAAAGAACACAATCATCGTCATCGTATGCGACCGCGTTCTAAGGATTTTGATCAAAGTCATGAAAGTATTGATCAGTTAGACGATGCAACCGATAATAAAAACTCACGCTATCCTCGTCATCATCATCATCACCACCACCATCATCATCATCATACAAATCATCATAGTCACAATCATCAGCGACAACGGAATAATCATCAACATCATACAAATAGTCATGATGAAGAGGAACGTGATGATACAGAAGATAATTTAGCCGATGAGGAATTCGAAGATGATGAAGTAGGTCGAGATGTGCGTAAGAAACATTTAGCACCACTCGATTTAGGTAATCATCATAATCATCAGCAGCAGCAACAACGTCAACGTGGTCCATTTCACAGTGAAGATGATTTGGGCGATGAAGAGGATGAAGAACACGAATGTGGCCCTGAGAAGGCTTTGGTAGCAGCATTGCAAAATGGCTTGCATGATCATCGCAATGAATTAGCTGAAGCGAATGTTATTAATGATGAGCTCAAATATGGTGCGGGTCATCATAATCATCAATCAATGGACTCGAATCATTTGGAAAGTCAATCGGAGTGGTCGGATGATGATTGTAGGGAGGAGGCTACAGGTAAGAATAAAAAACTTAATTAAAACTACACATATTTTTACTTTAAAATAATGTGATGGGGCTTTAAATGATTTTTTAAGTGATTGTTGTAACAGACAGTTGCCTTAAAAAAAACAGCCTAAACTGTTTGTAGGTTGTCTATTTGCAGTTCTCATTATTAAAAACATTGCACAAATTTGCAGCACAATAGAGGTAAATGAAGAGACACCGTTGCTTGTGAAGCAGTACGGACGCTTATTAAAATATACTTTTTTTATAAAATTATTAAGAAAAGTAACAATTATTCACTCTTATTCGTCACTAGTTTTGAACCAACTTCATTTGCACAGTGGGGCACAAACGTAATATTTTGGAAGAAAACCTGCTTAAAGAGAAAGAGCATTCAATCTGAGTTTAAGTTTTCTAGACTTTTTAGAAGTGGTACAACAGAGTCTCGAAATAGGCTATCACGGCTATAAATAATTTTTGTTAGGATTACCATTTTGTGTTTTCCATCATATTCAAAATTTTTCTTTTCCATTTTCAAAGTCGTTGCTAAAGTTAAACTTGATTTATTGTCCAAAGTTAACAAGCTATTTGCACTTGTAAATTAATAAAATTCTAAATATTTAAAGACCTTAATCCAGTTTTTCAAAGTTTAGCACACTGTTTTCAACGTGGACACCATTTAAGTACTCTCTTATAATCTAACGATGACATTGACAGTTTATATTTAGTTTGAATAGAACAAACACACACCTCTAATATATAAGCGAGCTAACATTTATTGGTTGGTATTTTTCTGTTCGTCCGTTTTCTTAATGAAAATAAGCAAGATCGGTCGGTCTATATAGAGCGATAGAGAATTACAAAATACGAAAAAAGTATCTAGTGAAAAAATTGGCGCTTTAAACTTTTCATAGGAAAGTGCGATTGTGCACCATATTTTTTATGATACCATTATGGGTACCAATTAAAAGCTGTTGAAAAGACCTTTAAGAAAATATAAAATTTTTTTAAATGCTTAACCCATTAAGAGCCGATGGCATTTTTAAGTATTATTATAAATAGTACTTAATTTTTTATTTTTTTTTTTTTTATTTTTTTATTCTATGTCACTCCAATATTTGTTTTTTTGATTGAAGTTATTTCACTTCTTTTGTAGCGTTGCATTATTTTCTTAACTTTTCAACTGATCGCTCTATTTGCAAAGGAATGTTTTTAGCACAGAGTTTAGTAGTGGATACATATTTGCCAAAGCTCACTCCAGCGCACAAGATGTAAACATTTTCCTTCTTCGTGATAAATTTTAAGTTTTGTCCAAAATTGTAAATAATTAGGATTTGAACTGTGGATATTGTAAATGGATCGAATTTGATTATGGGTTAAATTCATTATTTTTAATTTCTAAAAACCTCCTTTTAGAAAGAACATTTATTTTACAAATCAAAATTTATTAAAAATAATGGACCGATTGAAACTAAATATTACATAAGCAGAGAAGTATATAAATGTAAGCACTCTAGACTTTTTCAAATCTGAAATTATATATCTACCAAATGTTAAATGTAGTTTTTTTCCAACGTGTAGCAAAAATAAGAAATGTTTTTTATATCGCGATAACACTTTTTGTGATGTTTTAAAAATTGAAGTTAATTAAATTCAATGTTAAGTATAACTTTTTATACTCACTTTTATTCATTTTTTTTTTTTGTCTTTTTGTATTTTCAGGAGGTGCTGAATCCACTGGCTATATAACAGATGAGCCAGGCTTAGAAAATATCTCTTTACTAAACGAAGCGGGTTTAACCGATGCCGAAGGTGCTTTATCCGATGTCAATTCTTTATATAATGCGCCCGATGTTGATGATACATCTGTATCAAGTCGTGCCAGTTCCAGACTCTTAAGTTTAGATTCATTAAGCGGTTTATATGATTGTGATATGGATTCAAAACATGAAATGGCCATTGTTAATGTATCCCATAAAATAACCAGTAAATTTGGAACACAACAACAGCAACACCAACAGCAGCAGCAGCAACAACAACAACAACAACAACAAAGTTAATTAAATCTTTTAAGATTATTTTACTTCAAATTTATATGTGCTCGTATGTAAAAAAAGCAACAAATTGTAAACATCAACAATAAGACTCGTCTTTTTAGAAATTAGGAGAAAAAAAACATAAACCATAAACTTTTATTTTTCTTAAGACGTTGATGCGAATATACATATTTCAAACCAAAAAAGAAAACTTAATTGATTTAAAAACATGGTGTCTATTAACAACTTAATACTTACTACTTAATTAGATGTGTATGTTTTAAATATATATAAATATCAACCAAGAAAACTAAAACTAAAAAGTAATAAAAATAAAGTATTTTTTGATAGCAGTATATTTAGATATAAAAGAAGAAAATAAAAACATTTAAACTTAAGTAAGCAAGTCAAGTCAAAGAAATAAAGTTGAAGGCTATATTTATGTATTTATGTATTAAATTTAAAATATTAAGTGGCAACTAAAGCAAAAGAAAATACATTGTGTGTTTATTCTAAAGCTTAACAAAATGTTAATTGAACTTAGTTTTGAAAAACAACTAATTTAGTCTTTAAATCAACAACCCCAAAAAATCTAATGGAAAATTACCGTTTTAAGACCTAAAGCATAAATAAATTACATATTATATTTAGAACTTTAAGACAAAGTTATCTTTGTTTATGTTAACAAGAATTTAAATTTAAATTATTTTTATAATAAATTTTACTCTCTATTCGTAAATGTTTTTGTTTTTTTTTTTTTAGATATTTATTACAATTGTGTAATTATTTTAAAAATTTCTTCAAACACTTAAATAAGTTTAAAACTAAAAAAAGCTTTTTTAAAAAATTCAACGCCAAGCGTTTGTTAGTAACTAAATTGTTTCACTCTTTTAATGTTTTTTATAACTTTTGTACATTTAACAATATTATTTATAATACACATACAATACAAGCATTGTGAAGCAAAAAATGGCATTAGACTTTATCATGTCATGTCCAGGTCTGTATCAAAAAACATATTCATGCACAATTAACATTAAGTAATTCTTCACTACTACTACTACCACTACTACTACTACTGTATATATATTATTTCAATTATAGTTAAACCCTATAATTTCTTTAAAACACTATTCATATAAAAAGAAAGTTAAAATGTACATTTAAGTTATTAATCATTAAAAATAAAAACAAACTGATTAAATGACCTACAAATAAAAAAGAGTTTTATTAATGCAGCATAGCGATAGCAAAAGTCGTCTAATTTATATACATACCATATGATTAATTAATTTGAGAAATTATATATTGTAAGAAATTCAATCGGGAGTAGTTAAATATAGAGATTAGACTAGAAGTTTTAATAAGCATAAACAACTATAAATCGATTTAAGGCCAAAAAACTAAATTTTTATATTAAAAATCCTACAACTTGATTTTCTCGTAAACTACGCGTCCTAGAGCTTAAACAAGCAAAATCTGTGATCACCTAAAAAATGTATAAAAATTATTTTTTATAATAAAAATACAAAATTTAGAAAAATTCGATTTTAGGCCAAAAACAACTGAATTTTTGTATTAATTGCCCTTTTTTGTATTTTAGGCCCTGATTATTTTTTTTTTTTTTTTATTACACAAAGAAAGTGAATAAACTCTAAACTAGCCAGCATATGTTGATGATTTAATTGAAAAGTATGGTCTAAAAAATACAAAAACCCAATCCCAATGCAACCAACGGAGAATGGAAAAAAAGATAAGAGAAAATAAAAAGAAATTACTGGTTCTTTGCTACATCAAACAGTATTCAGTAGTTTAGATATTTCCAACAGTGTAAAGCGGATATAACAATTTGCTTAAGACCCAAGTGAACAACATTAGAATGCAGCCTTGGCCGTTATTCATTCAGTTATTACAACCGAACTCAAGATATTACACACAGCCGACAAAATTCGATTGGCAACGAATTCGATTCTTATAACGAATTTCTTTTCTCTGTGTAGGAAAACTATTTTGCCTTAAGTTATAATTTTGTAGATGCAAATTTGGCTCAGGATTCTAATGATCACACACCTCCATTTTATTTTTATTATCTCTTTTGACTTAACATTTTAAGTGAGCTCACATGAAGAAAATATAAATTTATAAATGAATGAAAATTGACTTATTTTCGGCGTATGGTTCGTTTTAATTAAATTTCTAAACATTTTTAGAAAAGAAAAATTATTTACAAATGTATGCGGACGTTTTTCAAAGAAAACAAGAAAAATTAGACGCTAGCAGAATGAAATGCAGCATTTTCTGGACCGCCACATCCTTCATCAGCATTCTTTGCATCTATGTACGTCGTAAACATCATCTATTTAACCAACTAATCTTAATGTTAAATTTGGTGAGACGAAGCTCACACACAACTTAAAGCATTTCTTTATCGTTCTCTTTGTAACTCGTCTTGTACATTTGTTGTTGCTTTTTTTATGCTAGCCTTTGGATAGCCACGAAATGCATCTTTGTTTCATCACAAAATATCACGTCGTTCCCATATTCATTTGGCTGTGAAACGTTTCGAATAGCGAAGAAAAATCGCTTATCTATATTTGCTGCTGATAGCAGAGGATTATTTCTTGCTGCTCTTGATGAGTATTTATTTTTTATTATGATCTGACGGACACTCTCGTGACAAACAATAACGCCAAGCTCTTTCCCCAGCTCTGTCGCTAGTTGTAGCGTGGAAATTTTTGGGTTTGAACTAGTTTTCTTAAAATGTACCGCTTAGAACGTGGGCTAATCTTACTTTTTCGCCCGCCTCCCTGCTTTAACTCTAGTCTCTTTTCCTTTTTAGCTCTGTAAACTCGTCCGCACGCCTTCCCAGTTGGCGGTTACAATAATTCAGTTAAATAATATCGTACGACAATCTTTTCCCTGGAATATTCAATACTTTAAATTTTGTAAGTTTTTGAAGTGTGCAAATATTCAGTAACTATTTTTATTTTTTCTTTCATTTTTCTACATAAGGGATCCCATTGGGAACCATTCAATGAAAAAATAAAAATAAAAATTGAAAAACAATTTTTATTAATAAGCAATGTGCACATGCAAATAATTCAATATTAAAATTTATTATTCGGAATCTTTTCAAATTTAATTTACTTTATTCGTGCATGTGCACATTGCTTATTAATAAAAATTGTTTTTCAATTTTTATTTTTATTTTTTCATTGAATCTTTCAAATACATATGAATGGTTCCCAATGGGATCCCTTATGTAGAAAAATGAAAGAAAAAATAAAAATAGTTACTGAATATTTGCTGTGTTTTTTGTATAAAACATTTTTGAGTTGTTATTGTCTTTTGTCTTCTTGATTCAATGGAGTTCTCATTTAATCAATTTGGCTTTTGATATAAGACTTTCTAGTTTTCTGTACAAAATTTGAGTAAAATCCACTGATGAGCTATTTGAGCAGTAGTGAAATGGCCATATGGATATGCTTTCCCCGCAGTAATACATTTCAGTTTTTAGTTTAGTTTAAAATAATAAATATTTCATGAGAATATCATGAAATATTTATATTTGAAGGAATCAAGCACGAATAAAGTAAATTAAAACATTCTTGTGTAAAAAGTTTATTTTAATGACAGTGTAAAGTGAAGTAAAGATTTGTTTTTGTTGTATTTATTTCTTGTTTTGAACTTAATAAATTTTTTTCAACGCGATCTCTGCAAATGTATATAAATTTATGTTATGTGTACATTTAAAAAAATTTTTGGTAAAAAAAATGTTATGAAATTACTAAAAACTTAATATAAATCTTGTTTGTTTTCGGTGTGCAAACTCAGTATTGACAGGCTGTACATACATGTATAAATACATACATACATACATATATGAACTTACCTTCAACTTAAACATTTTTAGCAACAAATAATAATAACAAAAAGCCCTATGGCACGAAACTCTTCCTGTATGCATTCGACTCGCATTATTTTAGAATGAATTACCCGTTTATTTTAATGCTATAAACACAACCAAAGGCTACCGACCATCGACTACCGACTACAAAAGTAGCTGGCTACAAAAATACCCAAGTCGCCAGCTACTTAATTCTTTTAACGACTATCGACCACTAACTACAAAAAATAAACATCTTTTTTGACATATGTGTTAAAGTTAACCAAAACAAAACAAACTTGATTTTTTTTAAGTGAATTTTGTGTAAAAAAAATTTTTTAATGTCTCAAGAAAATTTAATTAACTTTATAAGTACTATTGTTAAAATAGTGGAAACAAAGACTTCTGTGTATGAAGTGTCCACGTCCATATTTGCATGTAAATTGAACGAAACATTTACATTAAACAATATAATAAATACATATAAACAGTAAAATGACTATTATATACTTACCAATTTCAATAAAAAACCCAAAAAATAAATATAAATGAAACAAATTAAAAAATTGATAAAAAAGAGCTAAATGGAAAATTTCACAAACAAAAAGTAAATGAAAAATGTAAACAAATAAACAGATGATTATTATTTTTCAATGGTGTCACTATAAAAGTTTTTCGCGTTTTTAATAGCGATATTTAATGTACTGCGTTTTTAAAAACACCATTTCATGCATTTATTATATTGGCAGCACTAATCTGTTTTTTGTAGCCAAGAAAATTAGAAATTAGCCTAAGTTGGCTACGGGCTACAAAAGTAGCCGTGTAGTCGGTAGTCGTGTAGCGGCTAAAAGAATTATTCTCATAAGCACGCATGTATTCTATTTTTGACATCTTGTAGTCGATGGTCGGTGGACATGATTATGTTTATAGCATAAGGCAATTGAAAATGACGTTGCAAATCGATTTTGACAGTGCGTTAGAAAGTGATGTTAGCTACTTCTTAGTTTGGTTTGTTTTTTTTATTATTGAAAAGTTTAGTTATATTGAAGGGCAATCTAGCAGTTTTGCCTCTTTTTTTTTTGTTAACCAGTGGGTTTTATAAAATAAAATGAGTTAACATAACTGTTCAAAAGAAAAAAGTAGACGCTCTTATTTCGGTATGTATGTCATTTTACTACAAAAGCTATGGGCCAGATTACGTTGAGCTTTACGCCCTTATTAAGGGTTGACTGTTGACTGACGAGCATTATTTTCTAACAAATTACGTGTTTATTTAAAATTTCAATGTATATGACGTTATAAATAAAATCGTGATTCAATGGAACAAATTAGAAAAGCACTTTTAAAGCATGTGGAAAACAGAGTAAATTTCGCCAACTAGAACTATGCAATAAGAAAACAAAACTTTTTATTATGTTCATCATAATTCGCATCTTTTCCTTCTTCTTTTCAACTCGTCTAAATGTTGCTTTTTTGTGTTTCTTTATTTGAAAAATTATGCTTACAGATTAGTTAAATATTTAAAAATTAAAGGGTGTTCCCATACAACATACATGTTATTTACGTGTATTATGAACCCTAAAGAAGACCACTTTAAAAACAAAAAAATAGCAAAATATAATAAAACAATAAATCTAAAAATTAAGGGGTATCCCTCAAAATGTGATGTTAATTGCCCTATATAGTCCTATCTTTTGATAAGCAGTGGACAAACCATTGAAAATTAGACAGAATGTCGATTTTCCGACCGTTATAATAACAAGTATAAATATTAAAAAATTTTAATTAAAGAGTGCCCTAATAGTTTATTTAAGTTTACAAAGAATCTGTATTGCTAAATCTGCTGTAACAGCAAGTATAAAATTTTGATTTGAACATTCAAGGGTGACCAATTGTTAATCTAATTTGACCTAATGACCCTTTATTTTGAACCGTTATACACAAACATTTCAAAATTAGACATAATGTCCACTGTCTGGTATAGTAAGAAGTTTAATTTTTAAAATTTTAAATTAAAGAGTGTTACAATAGTTGGTGTAATTTGATGTACTTATATGGCCAAAGCTTGAACGGTTTTATACAGACGGTTGAAGTTAACAAAGAATCTGTATTGCTAAATCTGCTGTAATAGCAAGTATAAAATTAGAAAATTAAAGGGTGTCCCAATAGTTGATGTTATTTGATGTATATGTTGCATCCTTTTGTTTTTTGCAAAATATTTTATAAAAACATACGTATGCATAAAAATGTATTTAAATGAGCTTGGAGTCTTAAAATACATGACGCAGAATATTTCCCAGAAATAATAACCAAAAATTTGCAATTGACTTCCCAAGATGAAAACATTTTTATAAGTCCTAAAAATAAAGTGTGTTTTCCTATGTAACATACGTGATTTAAGCGGAAAGGGGGCAAAGATTTTAAATTTTTACAAAGTGCGTAACGTTATAGATTCCAGTAACAAAACGTAATAAAAAACTAACGTTAAAAATTAAAAGTGTACCCTATAGGTGGCATTGCTAAACTTGTATTACCTTGTGAACATGTGTAAAACATTAGAAATTGAAAGGTGGCCTTATAGAAAACGTAAATTTGACTCATGTGGCCTTTTCTTTTAAATTATCATTATCTTTAACTCAAACAATTGTTCTCTTGTTTAACTTTTTAATTCGTCTCGAACCATTTGTGAAGTAATGAGTATTGTCGTTCGGAGATAACCTTCTACATTCAAACTTACAAATACACAAAATACAAAAACTTAATTTTTTTACAATAACAATATTAGATATGCTCTTGCCATTTAAATTTCTTTAATAAGCTGAACTAAATACGTTGAAAAAAATATTTATTTAATTGGCGTAAATTTTTATTTTTGGTTTATAAGGGTTGACATTCTGCTTAAAAAAAATCTATTATTGAAACCAATTTTTTTTAATAAGCCTGTCTTTTGTAAAAGATTCATGTATTTATCAAAAATATTTTATTTTTGTTGCATTTTTAGTTTTAAAACTATATTTGCTATTTTTTTATCATTTTACTATTCCTACTTGTAGATGTATTCAAGGTTAAAGCAAACTTCAATTGATTTAAATATATAAAAATCTGTACACACTTTTATAGTTCTTCTGGTATTTATATAAACTTCTTTTGGTCTTCTCAAAAACGCATTAAGCGTTTATACATAAATAAAAAAATTTTAGCTTTTTTAAAAATATTCCTGGACTCTTTAAAAATTAACACACAGCTACAAATAATTTTATTTTCTAAAACTAAAATTGTTCACTTGGTGATTTTCTTAGAATTAAGAAAGTTTTAAGAAGCCCGCAACAGCGTATGATAGTGTTCTTATACTCAACCTAAATCAGTGTGAAAAGTCGTCTATCTGTCAAAAATTATCATGCTCTTAAATAATGTATGAATTAATTCTTAATAGTGCTGCATGAACACTAAAAATCAGATTTTCCACATTTTGATAGTGCGTAAGGTAGTAAAGTTGACTGTTTATTTCTTTGTTTTTTTAGAATTGTTATTTTATTTTTGTTATTTTCTGGTCTACCCCGGGATTTTATCTTGATTTTAATCAGTGATTAAAAATGCTTTACTAACTATCAATGCATATGTAGTTGCTTAACTCTTGCTGTGGAAAAATGTGCAGCAAACGCAAAAAGCAAATGAAAAATAAAGTAAGAAACGCAGTTGCTGTTTAGCTACATATGTGTTTCTTTCTGCAGCAAAGCAATCAGCAATTAATTTGAAAACGTTTGCTGTTGCTTAAGCAATCAGTTTTTTTTTTTTTTTTGCTTAACTCTTTACTATGAAGTTCATCATGCCCTTTAACATTGGAAACGTATTTATGTATTTACGTTGCTTTTATTACACCCTTAAATATTTTTTTTTTTTCTTAAAAAGCAACAGCAAAAGGAGAAACAAACATCAGCTTATTGCTTAAGCAACAGCAAACGTTTTCAAATATATTGCTGATTGCTTTGCTGCAGAAAGAAACATATAGTCAGCTGAAGCAAACGCATATCTTTCTCTCTTTTTTGCATTTGCTGTTGCTTCCTTTATAGTAAAATGTTTTGTAAATGCTGACATTTAGTTTTTTTATTTGCTGAAATAAATATAAACAAAGCAAAGATTTTAGTGCTGTTGCTATTTTTAAGCAAGCAATTTAAACATTAATTTTATTTTTTTTAAAGGGTCTTCTTAAACAAGATAAGTTACAGCTATAGACACAACGTAGCTGCTCTTATTTGGGTAGCCACTTTAGCTAGGCGCAAGACAATGTTGCGCTTTGGGCGCTAATTTAAATTGATCTGTTAAGGTGTCAAAGTGAGCTCGTAAAATAATTTGTAGCGCTCTCTTTCTCTCGCTGCATAGATCTTATGACTTAAAAAAGTCTCTTATAAAGGTCGTTCTAAAGTTTTGGGATTTGTTATCTAAGTAACACAACGGCAACCCTGCTTGAATCTATTTAAAGAAAAGACTCTCTAAGGCAAATAAGTTCGTGACTTTTTTTCGATCAACTATCAGTATTGATTTTGAACAATGAAAATAAGTTTAGTTTTGCTGAGTATTCAAGCCGCAATTGTATCATCTACCGACTACTGTTCAGAAGAAATATGCGATAATGTAAAGCATATTGCCTGCGGACACAGTGGTGTAAAAAAAAAATACACATAACTTAATTATTAATCGAAATTCATATAATTTTTAATTCTTGCAGAATTTCGCAAAATCTTGCCCAGAAGATGCTATTATGGTGTCAATGACTGATGAATTAAGAAATCTCATAGTGAATTATCACAATGAGAAACGTGACTTTATTGCAGGTGGTGGTGATGCCAAACTTAGACCTGCATGTCGTATGGCCACCATGTCCTGGGATGACGAATTGGCTGAGTTAGCCGGGCTTAATGTTAAGCAATGTAAACTGGCTCACGACAGATGTCACAATACTGATGCTTTCGAATACGCTGGCCAAAACATTGCCTGGACGAGATTTAGATATGACCCGGATCATGCAACTTTTTGGAAACAACTACTTGACTTGTGGTATGCTGAAGTGAGGTTCTGCAAACAAAGTTATATTGATGCTTTTCCCGACGGCACTCTTAGGACGTAAGTTTAAAAATTTACTGCAAAAGGAACTTAAGGAAAACAAATATTTTTTTTTTTTATTCCGGTTCAAGTGGTTTCGGTCATTTCACTATAATGGTGGCTGATCGTAACATCCGTGTTGGATGTGCTGCTTCTTATTATAGCTCCTCTATGAAACCTTTTAAAGCTTATTTGATCGCCTGTAACTATGCTACCACCAATATGATAGATTTTCCTGTTTACTCGGCATGCTACAAAGCTGGTGTCAATTGCACAACTGGCGCGAATCCTCAATACCCGAATTTGTGCTCCGCTTCTGAAGTTTATGAGGTCAACAAATGGTTATAAATCATATTAAAATAATTAAACTATTTTTTAAATAAATAAATAAAACCGAAAATTTATCTACATAATAACCCTCTAGGAAAACCCTCTAAATCCAAAACGATAAAATCTGGTTTTTGCCAAACTAACCAGCATCTAAGTACATAATGTCAGGGTTTAAATTGCTTGCTTAAAAATAGCAACAGCACTATAACCTTTGCTTTGCTTATATGTTTTTTTAAACTAAAAAAAACTAATTGTCTCAGCATTTACAAAACATGTTATTATAAACGAAGCAACAGCAAAAAGCAAATACAAAAAAGAGAAAGAAACGCATATGCTTAAGCTGACTGTGTGTTTTTTTTCTGCAGCAAAGCAATCAGTAAAGCATTTATTTTGAAAACGTTTGCTGTTGCTTAAGCAATAGGTTAATGTTTGTTTCTTCTTTTGCTGTTGCTTAAAAAACCCATTAACCTTCATAAGGTCCCCAAATTTTACTTACGTTAACGTTCTTTGGGTCAAATTTGACCCAGTTAGAAAACTCGATATGAAAAAACTTGTTTTATTTAATTAAGTTTGTTTTTAAAGTTAGTTCTTTTTTTTAGCTTTGTTTTGAATATTAAAGCTGCACGTTTTGTTTATTTATTACGAATTCATATATGTATAAATTTATTTTAAATAAAGAAAGTTGTGTTCTTGCCAAGGAATTTTGCTGTTTTATATAGGGCGTGGCAAACTACAATCCTAAATATTCCAAAAAATGACGACGTTTGGCAACACAGGTTTCTTTCCAACCATTACTAGCCGATGTAAATAATATAAAAGCATTGAAAGCTGATATATCTAAAATGTTGCAAAATACAACTTGAGGCCATCCATTGGTTTTCCTTTTGCAAGTGCAACATGAACAACTTTATCCAGAGTATCAACTCCTCCTTTACATTTATTACAGTCTAGTATCATTTGCGGCTTATGTCCTCACGATTGCTTATTTCTGGACTATGATGCAAAGTGCTAAGAAGATTCATAGACTTATTTTTCTTTGGAATATATGAAACGAGAGTAGTGTCCTTAGTGAAGCAAAAAAATGATGAAAATAATGGTCTTCCTTTATTTGACAAAAGCTTAGGTGTCAATTCAATCCTTATTGTCAAATCTTATTACTCTAGAATGACTTTTGAATCTTCTCAATGGCATAATTGCTCTAAAAATTGGTATTCCTTTCTCAGAGTCCCATACACATTCTGTACTTTCATTATTTGATCTTTACACTCCAGCTAACAAAAGTGTACCCATAAAGGTGTCCTCAACTTCAGTCCAATCCATATCAAAAACACGTTTACCTTTATTATTGGTATATTTCAAAATAATGTTTATTACAGGTGGCGGGAAAAACAATTGAAAAGTGGAAATTTCTTCCCTTGTGATTATCGAACAAGAGAAGCGGGTGAGGTGTGGTTTCACGCTAATAATGTTCTTGCTCCGGAATCTTCCTTGACTATTTGTAAGAGGTTGTCTGAAATATCTTATTCCACCTACTTTTGTTGTCATTGCTGCAGTTGTTGCTACATCAATTTCATTTCCACTAAAACTGTCAGTTGTCTCCGCGATTCTAAGTTATCTTCATATTCTGAACAAATCTCCTCTTCGTCCGATAGTGCATTTAGCAAATTTTCTATTTCAGTATTCATTTTCCGACAAGAAATACAGACTCGACACTTTATAACGTTGATACGTTAGATTAGTTCCGTTTTTATTATATGACTGAAAACAGTTTTGCATAAGAAAATAAGCTTTGCTTTTTACATGGGGACCCATTTTTCATACCAGTAATGTTCACCAAAAATGGAGAAAATAAAGGAGACAGATATATTGACTTTTAATTTTGGTGAAAAAAACATTTGCCATTTTTCTTTACAAATAAATTATTTTAACAAAACTGTGTAAAAACATAAAGATTTAGTTACGGGTCAAATTTGACCCGAAGGTCTTAAGTGCTAAAAACTGCATAATTTTTTTTTGGTAAAATATTTTCTTATAAAAACCAAAAATAGTTATTAGCATTCAAAAATAAATAAAATTCATAAAATATCTAAAATCTAAACCCCCTACTTTCGGAAAAAAATACAATTTTCTTGCAAAATGGGTCAAATTTGACCCGAAGACCTAATGAAGGTTAAATGGTGTAATAAAAACAACACTTTTAAAATGTATATTCTCATGCATTGTAAGTAATAAATACCTTAATAAGTTTCCAATGCTAAAAGGGATGAAAAGCACCGAGTTACAGCAAGTAACAGCAAGAAAAAGGAAGAAAAAGGAAGCAACAGCAAACGTTTTCACATCAGCACAACACAAACACGTCAGCAAATGTATTTTTTTCTTTTTATTTTTTTGCATTTGTTTTTTGCTTTGCTACACATTTTTCCACAGCAACAATTAACCAACAGCTAAGCAACTACCTATGCATTGGAAATAGTCAAGTATTTTTAATCACTGGTGTATTGATATTTAATTTAAAGACTGAACTATTATTTTTATTGTATTCTTAAGACTTTTTATGTTTAGTAAATGATTTATTGTTTTAAGAAATTTGTTTTTTTTTATTAGAAATAAATATTTCTAAGGCAACATAAGCATAAATAATAAAACTATGAACTCTCCAACAAAATATTTGCTTAAAACTAAGACATTTAAGTTTTGGCACTACGTTTTAGAACTTAACATTTTTTAGCACTTTTTTGGTGCCAATTTAGCTACAAAAATTTTTTGGAGCTGGTCACACTGAAACTAAACGAAATTTCAGCAAAAATCAATATATTAATAACATCCGAAATTTTAAAAGAAAATGTGGTATTTTAAAAATAGTTGAAAAATCATAACATAACAAGAAAATGAAAATCTCGGCACAGGAATTAATTTCGGTTTTTATAGCTTAATAAGGCTGTGTAAAAAGTTATGGGGACAAATATTTATTTTAAAGTGGGTTTTGAAGATCTACATTTTAATGCAAAATCTGGCTTCAATCTAAAAATTTTTTCTTTTTAATTTATTTTTTTGGTGGTTTTTAATTTCTTAATACACATCCACATGTACATAAATAAAAATTCATCAAAAAAATAAGCAAAAAACATTTTTTGTTTTTTAATTTGTTTAATTTGAAAATAAACTTTCTCATATAAAGGGCAGTGTCGATGATGACTAGATAAAATATATAAAAATGATCTCAAGTTGTCTTGAAATCTTACAGCCTCTTTAGAATTTAAAAAACAACATCACAACGAACCTGTATCTGCAAAATAATTGCATGTATGCTAAAATTTCAACCAGTGACGGGTTAATAAAATCGACGTACATTATAATGTACGTGGCATACATTAAGGTTGCGAAAAGTCGAGTCTTCACAAAAAATAATATAAAGAAAATACAGTTTCTCAAATTATTCGTAGTTCTTTAAAGAGAATAAGTTTACAATTGGTTGTATTATTATCGCCGTCACAATAACAAAAGTAAAGCTAAATTAAAAATGCTCAGTAGTGCGATTCACTATCCTTTTTTAACGATAATCGCTTTGTTAAATTGACTTAACAGCAAAATTGTCGACTTTATAAAATGGCAATTTTGAATGTGGTATTGGGTGGAAACCAATCTGAAACATTTTTCTCTTGTTTAAAACCAGCTTTGGGATTAAAAAAAGAAATACTTATATATGCTTCAGAACAAAAATTCGCTGCATATGACGTTAAAGAGCAAGAGAATAGCTGTTAGTAGATTGGAAATATTTTCTGATGATTGTTATTTTCACCACAAAAACGCACAACATTTTAAAATTTTCGTATTTTTCGATAGAAACCTTTTTAAAAAGTTGTTTTATTATTATTTTTTTCTCACACTTTTCGATTGAAAATATATCGAATATTAAGCCTGGTACTCTGTTCAAATTTGTGAAAATTGTTGAGAAACATTGAATATTTCATGTGAAATATTTGACATTTAAAGTGTGGTATCATTGTTTTAAAAATGTATGTAAAAGACATACGATCAGCTGTTGTTTAAAAAATTCCACATGAAATAATGCCTATTTGCTTTATTTCACAGCTTTGGTAAAATGTTGCCAGAAACATTTCATATGTTTTTCCACAGTAAAAACAGAGTACTATTTCTGCAACATTTTTTCATGACTTTTTCATACAAATTTTTTATGTATGTAGTTTGACAGCATTCCGCGTGAAAAACAGAACAGAGTACCAGGCTTTAATTAAAAAAAGGTTTTTGTCAAGTTAAGAGTTTAGTAATACCAGCTTTCAGAACGTTGGAAATTTCTTACATATGGTATATATACATATATGCTTGCTTAATAGCATAAATAACTGCTCTGTACTTAGATATCAGTAAAATATTAAAACTATTTTTATACCCTTCACCACAAAAAGTGGAAAAAGGACATAACTAAGTTTGTCATTCCGTGTTTAATTTCTACAATATCCATATATATTCTGACTTCTTATGAAATGCGAGGTCCGTGTTAGTGCCTCAGCAAACTTGATTTTACAAAAAAAAATATATATATCAATCGAGCAGATATAGTGTCAAAAGAAGTGCTATTTGAAATCAGCATGATCGGTCCATGTCCTTCGAGGCAGCAGACAAAACACCACGCCTTCCTCTAATTTTTTCTTGTCATTTAGAACAATAAAGTAATTCCGGCTTAAATGTAGTTACGGACGCAGCTTAAAAATTAAAAAAAAGTTACCTACGGGGTGTAAAATTTAATTTTAACCAAAAAATGTTAAGTGACAAATTTGGGGCTGACCCTTAGTTTCCGAGTTACGGGCCTCCAAAATTTGTACGTACAATATGGAATACATATATCGAGTATTTTGTGGTGGAATGGGGCAATATGGAATACATATATCGAGTATTTTGTGGTGGAATGGGGCAATATGGATATCATTGAAGAGGTAATATAAATATCTTTTCAATTGAAAAGGAAAATAGTAAAAAATACAATAAAAACAGGTAACAACAAAAAAAGCTTCTTTCATAAAAACATAAGTACCTATGTACATACTCTACGAAAGAATATAAAAAAACTTTTGCTAGCGAAGCCGGTGTTGTTCAGTTAATACATGTAAGCAAGTACCTTCGATTTAACAGTTTGAATCAAATATTTATAGATAACACCCTTTGTTTAAAGTTTTTCATTTTGCTAGTGATGACACTAAAACTATCGAAAGTTGTTGAGTGGAAAAAAATGTCGAAGAACATCTTGTAATAGACTTTTTACACTGACTTACATCTCGACGAAAGTCCCGATCATAAAGTCCAATAGGCAGAATAAAATCTGTCATAACTTCCATATAAATCAAATAAAAAACTTGCTTGGAAACGTAGTCGCGGTACGATTATTCTCCCCGGAAGTATCTAGGTTATTAAATTTCAATGCTATTTTTTCAGTGATGCCACCAGAATATCGAAATTATTGTCACTTTTCTAGTGATGACACTAAAATAATCGAAAGATGTAAAGTGAAACAAAATGAGAATGATAGAACATCTTTCAAAGATGTTGATTTTTAGCCTTGTGTATATCTTATGGGAAGATGTTAACATCTGCGCAAATTGATGGTAGATGTTAAATGTTCATCAGTTTAAAAAGGATCTAATTATTGGAAAATTTTTTAAAAAAATTTGTAAAAAAAACAAATTAAATTGTTAAATAACCAGCTAGTCATTTCAAATAATGGAACATATAGGCATGTTCCGAATTCCAAAAGAAATTTTCACTTTCGTATTTTTCAAGGAATTTCGTGTCACTTTTCGTCTATAACGATGTAAAAATCATTCACAATCATATTTCTTTGTGTGTACCACGCGTTGCGCTCATGAGACATTTTAATACCAAAAGACACAACCAAGGCAGATTTATTTTACTAGGTAATAGCGGCTCTACAACAAATACAACATTGACAAAAACAACATGTCTTTTTATTGTTGTTTTGCGTGTTGGAAACGTCAAAAACGCAAAGAGAAATAAAAGATAATTGCTCTCATTACACATGCTTGCTTTGTCTCGCAAACGCTTGTTGTTAGTGTTTTTTTGAAATTCGTAAACAAACAAAGGAAAATACAAGAACTTTTGACATTTCCAACTACAAACCAGCTGGGCGGACGACACTACCTAGTAAAATAAATCTGCCTTGGACACAACACTACAATTGTAGCGAACAGCTGTAAAGTAATAACAACACGTCATTCTTGCAGAGACCTGCGCCGAAAGGCTAATAGCCGGCTTACAGCCGCCGCCGAAGATTTTCTATAGCCGCCGCCACCGCTATTTTTCAGCTAAAATTTAGCCGCAGACGTTTAAGGCCAAGATTCACTATCATACACAATCGTACGATTTAATAACACAAAAATCTGACAGAATTCTGTCCTACTTTAAAAATTGTTCCAAAATGGCGTCGTATGTGCCACACTATTATACAAAAAAGATGCAAAAACATATGGTTTTAATATTTTGTTGTTTTTTCTCCTCATCATCTTAAAAAAATCAACCCTGATCGTACAGAAAAAAATATTTTTTGAATTATTTCAAAAGATTATAAAATCGTACAGATCTGTCAAAAACTCTGTCACACACATACAATTTTAATCCACACTATCATACTTTTTGAGCACACATGAAATTTTTGACAGATCGTACGACTGAGTATGATAGTGAATCCTGGCCTTTAGTTACACTTTTTACCAGTCTTCACAAAATTAAAAAAAATATCAATAAACTTTTTACATTAGTGCTTTTTATGTCTGAAACAACCTTTTTTTATTTCAAAGGTTCTATTAAAAAAAGTCAAAAATATAAGAGCTAAAAACTGTCCCAATACAACACAAAGTATTTTTTTATAGAAAAGAGATAGCATATTAAACTATAACAAGGCAACTACTATAGAACTAGCTTAATATTATAAACAATTTCAATTTCATGCATGCAGTTTATTTTTGGCAAATTTAAATAAAGTGAAAATAAATAACCGACTGAAAACTATTTTGCATGAAATTTTGTGAAAATAGTGTATACAAGAATCAAATTCGTTTATTAGTTTACTATGATTGTCAGAATAATCCAATAAAACAGATTTGCACAAAAACAATCTCTACAGTATTTTTTAATAAACTGATTTATTTTATAACAATGTTTATATCTGATTTATAATTTATAAGAGAAAACTATAAGCCAGATAAAAAACGGAGGTGTATACTTTTTTGCCCGCTATATCTAAAAGTATACACATATAATAAGAATCTTAAATATTCCCAATACGATGTTAATTTCACATGTGTTACGTTACGAGTGTATTAATTTTTGGCAAAATTGAAAGCGAATACTAACAAACTACACTCTTTTACAATTTATATTTATTGTTTCGAATTCCTTTTTTTCAAGAATATTTCTTTTCTATTTATGTTGCATCTGATTTAATTACAGATTATTCAACATCCAAATTATAATTATTGTTACAAGTGGTTTATTTTGATAAATCATTTTTTTTTTTTCCACACGAATCAAATTTGAATTGTAATTTTATATGAAGATTAATATTTATCTCTAACACAGTTAGCATTTTTTTTTAATTATTGATCATATTCGAGTCTTTTTTGACTAATTTACATGATTGTAAGAATAGTTTATGCGCTCATTTTATAGTCGAAAATTATTGTTTTGTTAGGAGAAAATGGTACTCTAAATGGTAAGCCGGCTATTGGCTTACAGCCGCCGCCGCCAATTTTTCAGTAAGCCGCCGCCGCCAAACAAAACCTCTCGGCGCAGGTCTCTGCATTCTTGTACTAGATTTAACAATACAATGAGAAACAATTTTATTTCTTTGTATTTATTCAGTTGAAACCGACAAAAAAAATTTTTGGGTCATACAAAATTCATTTTAGAAGCCATTAAAAATGGTGTACATAGATCGAAGTAAGAAAATCTTTATAAAACTTGTTTAGTTAAAATCATTTCGTGTTTTATCTTGCAGATGGTAGAGTTTTAGAAAAACGTCCTTGGGATCTAAATCGTATTAGAGAAATATTTACTGCATTCTGGGTATTAGTGGTTTACTTGTGAGAAGTTTAAATTTAAGGCTTAAATCTAGTTTACGGACGCAGCTTGAAAATTAAAAAAAAAAGTTACCTACGGGGTGTAAAATTTAATTTTAAGCAAAAAATGTTAAGTGACAAATTTGGGGCTGACCCTTAGTTTCCGAGTTACGGGCCTCAAAAGTTTGTATGTACAATATGGAATATATCGATGTGGTGGAATGGGGCAATATGGATATCATTGAAAAGGTAATATAAATATCTTTTCAATTGAAAAGGAAAATAGTAAAAAAAAAAACACAATAAAAACAGGTAACGACCAAAAAAAGCTTTTTTCATATAAACATAAGTACCTATGTACATATATCAAATAAATTAAGTTTGGTGACAATACTGTACGAAAAAATATAAAAAAAAAACTTTAGCAAGCGAAGCCGGTGTTGTTCAGACCATAGAGGAGAAAACCCTTGCGCCCGGCCGAAGGACGGCTACGCAGAAGATCTTTAGTAAGCGAAGCCGGTGTTGGTCATACCATAGAGGAAAAAATCCTTGCGTCCGCCCGAAGGCCGGCTACGCAGAAAATCTTTAGTAAGCTAAGCCGGTGTTGGTCATACTATAGAAGAGAAAATCTTTGCATCCGGCCGAAGGCCGTCTACGCAGAAGATCATTAGTAAGCGAAGCCGGTGTTGGAGAGGAGAAAATCTTTGCGTCCAGAAAATCTTTAGTAAGCGAAGCTTAAACTAAGAGCTGCCCAAAAAACTTTCATATAAAAAACTTTTTTATATTTTTACTATTTTCCTTTTAAATTGAATAGATATTGAAATTACCTTTCCAATGATACCCATATTGCCTTATTCCATAAAAAAATACTCCATATATTCCATATTGAACATACAAACTTTGGACGTCCGTAACTCGGAAACCAAGGGTCAGCCCCAAATTCGTCACTTTACATTTTTTGCTTAAAATTAAATTTTACACCCCGTAGGCAACTTTTTTTTAATTTTTAAGCTGCGTCCGTAAACTAGATTTGTTCCAAATTTAATAAGACTTAAATTCTAATACAATATTTGTTTATAGCTTAAAAACTTTGATTGCCCCCTTCAATGCGGAAAATCACGGTGGTAGTAGAAATAATGGCCACAGTGGTGGTTGGGGCTCTGGTGGTGGAGGCGGCGGTGGGGGAGGAGGCTCTGCAGGTAATGGAGGACCCCGACCTAACCACCGAATAGGACGCATTACGAATTCAATGGATTGCAATATTCCTGGTGGTGGATGTTCGCGGTAGTGTGTCCAAGCGTATGCATTTTTTATTTAGACACGAGTACTAAATAAAAAACATTGCTGCTTGGACACTGAAGAAAATATCATATTTTTGATGATTTTTGAACCAAAATATGTTTGATAATTTTTTGTTTTCTTAAATTATGATTTCTAATTTATAAAAACTATGGCCCATATTCATAGTTAAAATAAAGTATATTTTAAGGAAACTAAAGTCTGTTTTACTTTAGAGTTTTAGTTTCATAGACAATTTTGGCGAGAAAGCCAGCTCTAAATTTAAAACCACCTAAAGCTGTTTTTAACTCATTTTTCCAAAATTATTTTATTTGGCTTAAGAACACAATACTCTATATCTAATTTTAATACCAAAGTGAACAAAATAAAAACAAGGTTACTTTTTTCTAATGTTTGTTTAGAAATTGTATGAAAACATCAAATTATAGTTGACACCCAGTGGAAGGCGGCTAAATTTAAAGTATACTTTATTGTTTATTACTTTATCTCGAAGGGGAAACATCTGTGTGCAAGTTTTCCTTTTTAAAAAAAGTGAGGTCATAATTGAAGACGCAACGCGCACGTTTTTTCTCAACAGGCTTTTATAAAATTGCCATTTATTTAACAAATTATAAAATAAAAATATATATATAATCGTTAATAATTTAATATCCTGTTCAAAATTTACCACTTCCTATATGAAGGTAGAGGTCGATGTGCAGTTCCTGGAGAGACTGTTTATTTCAAAATACTTGTAGGATTCTCTGGCGCTGTGGTTATGTACCCCTGCCATTATTAAATTAAGATTTCAAAAAAAAGTATACTTTATTCTTGACTACGAAAGCAAAAAAGATAATAAGAGCCTTTTATTTTAGAGTATACTTTAACAACAGTCCACTTTAGTTTATAACTATGAATATGGGCCTATGATTTTTGTATTTCAAGTATGTAGTACTTTCATTGTAATTGTACTACATAGTAAAGTTAAGTTTTGTATCAGCTTGTAAAAAAAAATTTTAAATAAAATTTTATATTAAAAAAATTATGATTTTTTTTCTGCATATGATGATTTTTTTCTCAAAGCTTTTGGCAACGCTGCTTTCTGGTAATTGGCCTTATGACGAATCATTTCTAAACTCTACTGAGAGAACTGGTTCTGAATTTTTTGAGCTATAAATTTCCTATATAATTTGTGGAACTGACATAATCACCCTTATTCTGCGTTTCGATTCAGATCATAAATTTCTCAGTTTGGCAACTTTGGTATTCTGCGTTTCGTTTCCCGTATTGATTCGATTCTATTGTATGTATTCTGCGTTACGATCGTAGCAACGTTTTTTCAAGTTGTTTATTTACTAGCGGAAAGTGTTTCGATTATTGTTTTTGTAGTTAAAAAAGTGTATAATTAAATAAAATGTGAGCATAAAATGCTATAAATTTATTATGTAATAAATCTTACTTTTTTTTGTAACTTTAAGGCTTTATTTATTTTTTGCAGGTTAAAAAACACAACACCTAAGCAGTATGAAAAGCTGGCGAGTTTAGTGGCAACGAAGGATGATAAGCGTCCCAAGGAAGAAGTTCCAAACGAACTTAACGCAATAGGGCCTGCAATAAAAACTGACGCTGCATGGAAGAAAGTATGACATTTTAATAATAAAAGTAAATAAAAGAAACTATGACTTTTAATAATTTAAATGATGTGTAGAAAATAAAAATTTCGCTCCGGCGCGTTAGGATTCTTCACACTGGAATAGTTTGGCCACAAATGCCGTTTGTTTTGATCTGCTGGATATTTTCTTTCTTTCCACACTTAACTGATGAGTTTATTTAATTATAGTTACCATAATATTAAGTTCTAGTTATTACTGTTTATTTTTTTTTTTAACTTTGAATTTTATGGCGGAATAAAATTATTCACAAATTGCCAGGTTAAACTCAATTATTGACAGTTCGAGTGTTAATATTTCTCTTTAATACTTCTTTGAAAATTTGTTTTAAATTGCGTTCGCTATGAAATCCAAAAAAGAACGAACAGGATATTATAGTATAAATTATTATATTATATTAATTTTATATTATTTATTAAACACGATAGCATTTTGGTAAGCTAGTTGAAAAAACGTGCGCGATGCGTCTTTGGTTATAACCTCACTTTTTTGAAAAGGGAAAATCTGCTCGCACGCAGATGTTCCCCCTTCGAGATAAAGTAATAAACTGTTCACCGAGTATACAGAGGCGACATGAGAATATAGTCATCTCGTTTTTTCTATGCATGTCTTTCTTGACATCCTATCGACTACTACAAAACAAAATTGAAGTCGATAGGATGTCAAGAAAGAGATGCATAGAAAAAAAGAGATGACTATATTCTCGTGTCGCCTCTGTATGCTTAGTGAAACTGTTATCACTGTTTATTCATAAAAGTTTACTTCTTATAGTTTAACAATTACAATGTTTACAAAATTTTTTATGTTTGTATTTCATACCAAGGCGAATTAAATACAAGGTGATAGCGGTGGCGAATTCAATTCTTTTACCATGTATTCTAACTGTCAAACTCCATATATAAAAAATTTATCTAACTGTTATACAGATTTTTTATATATGGAGTTTGACAGTTAGAATACCAGGGAAAAGAATTAAATTCGCCACCGCTATCACCTTGTATTTAATTCGCCTTGTTTCATACCTTTCATAAAAAAACAGCTGGTTTAAACATACTCAGTGTTGCCAAAACTATCGAACCATTTCCCGCTAGATGTTACTTTAAAAAACGCTGAAACCGCTAAGTAGTCGAAAAAACGCTGACATAAACCCGTAAAAAATTTCTTGCACAATTTATTTCTATTCCCTTCACCGAGGCCAACTTGGTTTCACAAAAAAATTAAATACGTCAATTAATCAGATATAGTGACGAAAGAGGTGCTTTTGGAAATCAGCATGATCGGTCCATGTCCTTCGAGGCAGCAGACAAAACACCACCTACCTCTAATTTGTTTCTTGTGATTTGAACTATAAAGTAATTCCAATCAAAAAAACTCGGAAAATATGGGCGAGCGCCAATTTGCAACTTGATGTTTTTTCCTTATTTCTTTAATACTCTATCGCCTCATATTTGTATTTAAGTTTTCTCTAGCTCATCTAGTATCTTGGCAAAGTTGATTTCAACCCGAACACGGACGGACAGACGAACATCGCTCCATCGACTTCGCTATTCATAAGAACTCGGAATATATATAATTTATGGGGTCGGAATTGAGAAAATAGTTTGCTTTGAGTTATGCTCTTTTAAAAAAAAAAGTTTTACTATGGTAACTTAGTCTATACATACATATAATAAAACTGTAAACAGATTATTTGTGTACAAGAAATATTTTTTGAAAATATGGTGGAGGTGGCGGTGGGGGACGAGGCTCTGGTGGTGGTGGGGGACTCCGTCCTGACCGCCGAATAGGACGCATAACGAATTCCTACTTATAAATTAAATAAAAAACTTGCTTAGAAACGTGGTCGTGATACGATTATTCTCATAATCGTCACAAAAAAATAAGTTAAAATGTTAAATAACCAGCTCTTCATTACAAATAATGGAACATATGAATTCCACAAGAAATTTTCACTTTCGTATTTTTCAAAGAATTGCCTGATAATGCATAGTTACTTGTCGTCTATACCGATGTAAAAATCATTCACAATTAATTTCTTTGTGTGTAGCACGCGTTGCTCTCATGAGACATTTTGTACCAAAAAAACATAACACTACAATTGTAGCGAACAGCTGTAAAGTAACAACAACACGTCATTCTACTGCTAAATGTAACAATACAATGAGAAACAAGTTTATTTCTTTGTATTTATTTATTTGAAAATATTGTTTATGTCATACAAAATTCATTTTAGGAGCCATTAAAATGGTGTACATAGATCGAAGTAAGAAAATCTTTATAAAACTTGTTCAGTTAAAATCATTTCGTGTTTTATCTTGCAGATGGTAGAGTTTTAGAAAAACGTCCTTGGGACCTTAATCGTATTATAGAAATATTTACTGCATTCTGGGTATTGGTGGTATACTTGTAAGTAGTTTAAATTTTATTAGACTTAAATTCTAATATAATATTTTTTTCTAGCTTTAAAACTTTGATTGCCCCGTTCAATGTAGAAAATCGCGGAGGTAGTAGAAATAATGGGCACGGTGGTGGTTGGGGCTCTGGTGGTGGAGGTGGCGGTGGGGGACGAGGCTCTGGTGGTGGTGGGGGACTCCGTCCTGACCGCCGAATAGGACGCATAACGAATTCAATGGATTGCAATATTCCTGGTGGTGGATGATCACGGTAGTGTGTCCAAGCGTAGGCATTAAGCAATGTTTTTTATTTAATACTCGTGCCTAAATAAGAAAAAATATTGCTGCTTGGACACTGAAGAACATTTTCTGAGGCTTTCGTCATCCCATTTCACATTAACATCAGTGATTTATATTTTATACAGATGGAAATTATAGCTCTTTCTGGTAACTTATTGCCCTTATGACGAATCAATTTCAAACTCTACTGAGAGAACTGGTTCTGAATTTTTTGAGCTTTAAATTTCCTATATAATTTTTGGAACTGACATAATAGTTAAATTTTGTAATTAAAAAAGTTTAAACATCTTATATTGTAATTTTATCTACCTACACGTACCATAGCATATATATTTTTGGTTTAAAATATATAACGTTTTCATCGCTGGAAATAAACATACCATGACTCGTAATATTGACTACATAATTATTTTGCAACCATTCAATTAAACAAAAATCGCAAAACTGATTGTGACATGTAGGTTATTTTTTTATAGAAATGATCATTAACCAATTAAAACTTTAAAGCAATATTCACTATATGATCGTTTCTATAAAAAAATAAATTTAACGCTGCACTTTAAGGATGTTTTAAATTAATCGATTTAAAAGCTTTAACCGTATTGTCAGATTCATTTTCAATCTTAACATAAATATGCATGTATCTCGTCACGTTAAAATGTTCTTAAATTGCTCATTCCTCGATTTTTTGAATCTAGAGGACATGCTTACTTTACAACAGGTCATTTCAACACAATCTCCTATAAACTTATCAAATTTGTTTCACTTCTCCAGATCAACTAGGAATCCGAACCTAATTTTTCCTAGAATAGGCAACTCAACGATGGAGAGGTCCTTTTGGGTGAAGGCTTGTAGACTATGGAATGCTTTGCCATTAAATTTAAAAAGATTTCATTTATCAAAGGCAACTTTTAAAATAAAATTAAGTGATCTATTTGAAAATTATTAAAGTGGAAAAGAACGGAAATTAAATAGATAAACAATCAACTAAAATGTTATCTTATATGTATATATTTACATACATACAATTACTTTATTTAATTCCAAAATATATACATATATACATTACTTTTTAATTACATATAAAATGTTATCTCAAATGTTAAACTTACTGAACATTATTATATTGTATTACTTTCATACATTTATATGTTAATTGAATACTAATGTACATATCTAATTTTATTCTTTTCATTTTCTTGAGCTACATTATTCATATATGGCCCTTAAGGGCTCGAATAATTGGTTAAATAAATAAAAATAATTTCATATTTTCACTAGATTTTGTTTTTTAAACCGTTCGATTTCTATCACATATTTAATAGTTTCGTTGGTTAACCACACTACAAAAAACAGAAGTAAAAACACATAGGACTGACATATATGTAGATCTAATTTAGTGAAGTAACTCAAATCAAAAAAATATTGGGGTGAAGGAGAAATCAAAAATAAAATAAAAATCAGTAATACAAACAATTTTACATAAAAATGGCATCAGCTCTTAATGGGTTAAGCATTTTTAAAATATGTATTTCAGTATTTCCTGAAAGATCCGTTCAAAACCTTTTAAATGATAAAAAAAACAAGTAAGAGAGCTATATTCGGATATGCCGAATCCTATATACCCTTCACCGTCTATGCAAATCTAGTTTAGTGAAGTAACTCCAATCAAAAAAGCAATTATTGGAGTGACACAGAATTACAAAATAAAAAAAATTTGGTACTGCATATTTATTATTTTACATAAAAATGCAATCGGCTCCTAATGGGCTAAGCATTTTTAAACAAAAAATTTAGTATTTCTTTGATCTTTTCAAAATCTTAAAAATGGTACCCATATTGATTTTTCAACGAATTTGAAAATTTCAGAACACCGTAACTCGGAAAATATGGGTTTGCGGGAATTTTTTCACTTGATGTTTTTTCATATTTTTTGATTGAAGTTACTTCATTGTTCCAGAAGAAATGAAAATATAAGAGGTAGGCGTTGTGTTTTGCCTGCTGCCACGAAGGACATGGACCGATCATGCTGATATTCAATAGCACCTCTTTCGGCACTATGGCTGACTTTCAATACGTCAGTTGCTTTGTATTCGAACAATGTATTGCGTTTCTTAATGCCGTGGTACTAAACGTTTACAATGCATACCATTCCTAAATGTCGCAGTCAAGTTTTAGAAACGTTGCAACTTGCTCATCAGTTTTTAAATTTCTAAAATACAAACAACTTTTGACATTTCCAACTACGACGGCGGACGACACTACCTAGTAAAATAAATATGCCTTGGTGCTATACATTTGCAATGAAGGCCTTCAGTGTTAAATTTTTAGTTTTTATTTTAATAGAAAATGTAGAAAAAAGAACGATTTTATTAATTGTCCACTTTTAACAAATACAATGAATTAAAACTTAATTTTTAACTGTATATGTAATGCTGGCTACAGACAATGCAATTTGTTTCTGCAAAACGTTTCGCATTCAGGTTTCATGTTTTGACACAAATACTGAAACCAACAGTGAAAACATAAACGCAATCTCAGTTCTGTTATTTTATATAATAACATTAACATCGCGCGGAAAAATGGATGTAAAAATGAATCCTGTTTTTAACTTTTTCAATGCTTGCATATATATCAATATTTTTATATTCAATTACTAATTTTTCAAATGCTGCTGCAATGCAATCTGTTTCAATTCAACCAAAAAATATCAAAACATTTTGATGTTAATGAAACCTGGATTGCAACCCGAAGTGAAACATGAAACACGAATTCAGACGACGCAATCTGTAATGAAATGAAACAGATATCAGAAACACATTGCGTTGTCTGTAGCCAGCTTTATGTATATGATTTAAGTTATGTGCACCTTTGCATTTTTTAGTATTGTTGAAAACAAATGCGAAAACAGAAAAAGTCTTGTAAAATTTATGGAATTGAAATACATTCATGATCTATAATCAAATATTTCATCCATCATTAATTCTATTAAATTACTCATGGAAAATGAGAATTAATTTTCACGCAAATACTGTTTTTACACATATTGAGTTAATTATTTTTAATGCAATTTTTAACTACTTTGGAGTATTTTCATTCGGCTCTGTTCTGTAAACCGAATCGATTTAAAAAACGAGCGATTATAAATAATACAATTATAAATAATTTAAATGAACTGTGATCGCCATATTAAAAATTTTCAGAAATTTTGTGATTTGATAAAAAATTTGTTTTTAAATTAGATTTGTTAAAATTGAACTTTTATTGTTAATTTGTGTTTACAAAAGATACTTCGTATGTGCGTTTAAAACTTTTACCAAAAAAAGTGTTTTTATTCATGCACTTAAATTTAATCAGCTTGAGGCAAGAATATGAAGCAATTAAAGAGTGTTTTCAAACTAACTGTTTAATAATATAAAGTATATTAAAATGTATTTAATTTAACTAAGATTAATAATAATAAAGACTTTAAATTTTTTATTCCAATGGTTCTCTACTTGTGTTTTCAGTCATTTTTAAGAATAAAATTGCATTCGATTTACTTTTGACCAGTACCTCGTTTCTGTATTTCTCGCATCGTAAAAGTTTTCGCATGAAACAAGTGAATTTTTAGGAAAACGATGTAAATTGAAACAAAAAATGGGTTTTCTCACACAAGTGTTTCTGTATCTTTAAAATGCGAGAACTATATGTCATTTAAGTTATTTTCCAACAGTTATTGGAAGTTTGCGAGAAAAAGTGTTTCTGTACCAATATTTTGTGAAAAGTTTTACGCAAGAACTGTCAAAATAACTCACATTTCAAAACAGCGCGAGAACAAGTAAGATTTAAAATATATATTTAAATTTGTGTAAACATGGAGTCTAAATCAGCCGAAAGGTAAAAAGCAATTTAAATTAATAATAAACAAGTATTATCAATAAGTATTTATGCATTTATTTATGTTTTATATCTTTTTATTTAGAAAATAGAAAGAATTTCCAAATAGCAAAAGCTAATTGATTACATGTCCTCCACACTGTAATATACATTTTGTTCGCTATATTATTTAAAACTTATTTTATTTATTAACTCTTTTCTACACTTTCACTATTTTTCTATATTGGTTGATAATTTATTTCTTTATTTTGACGTTTTGTTTTTATTTGACACTAGTACTGGAATTATTCCAGTAAAAACAGAATCAGTGCTGTCTGTTTTCGCATTAAGAACCAGAAACACTTTTTACTCGCATATCGAGAAACGATGAAATTTTTTGTTTCACTCTTGATGTGAAAACTTTTACGATGCGAGAAATACAGAAACGAGGTACAGGTTTGCTTACTCGATTTTAAAACGAGTTAAATTGTGCGAATTCGGGTTAGAGAACTCCAAGAAAATTTGAATTCGTTTTACAACGAGAAATTTACTCGGATTCGTTTTAAAGAATAGGGCCGATTGCTTGCAAATCGTAATTCTTACCAAAACAAATCGTTATTCTTCTTAAAACAATCATTAAAACATATACATATCAAAAATGATTAAAAATCAAAAAAGCATATTCAAGAATATTCTGAACACTTATGTTTGTATATTATAAATATTTATTGAAAAATACCATAATTAAAGACTTTACATCAATTTAAATTTTAATATTGGTCATTGGATGACCTTGGACACCTAAACCTGTAATTTTAAAAACAGAGCCACATGGGGGTGGAAGACCATCTTCATTAGCAGTAGTCACAAACAAAATGTCCAAATTTGGACCACCAAAAGCAGCGGAAGTAACATGTAAACAAGGCAACTTTATTTCTTGTAAAATTTCGCCAGTACTGAAAGACGAAAACTTTAAATACAATTCAAATAAAACACATTGCAAACTTACTTAGGATTAAATTTATATAAAGCTGAACCATTAAAAAGGGCCACATAAATGTTACCCATAGTATCAATAGTCATGCCATCAGGAAGTAAATGTTCTTTGGGTTTCGCCTTGAGTAAATTAAGAACAACTTTAGGTTTTATAATATCTTAATTTGTAAAGAAAAAATAATATTAGAGTTAAATAACAAAACTAGTTTTCTATCGTTTAGTTATTTCAACATACCAACTTTTCCTGTTTCAATATCATAATCATACTCCTTAACTTCAAAACCAGCTGTATCGGAAAAATAAAATTTATTTCTTCTATCATCCCAGGCTAAGCCGTTGGATATACCAACGTCTGACTTAATTAATTTAACCTTGCGACCCTGTTCATATCTATACAATTCACCCCAACGGTGTTCATATTTTTCACCAACGTAACGCATTGTACCAGCCAACAAACGTCCCTTAGAATCACATTTGCCATCATTAAAACGATTACCGTTGTAACGGTCACTATCCATTTGTACCTCGAAGAGTGTAGAAATTGCTTTAGCCGTTTCAGAACTTCCATTCCATTCTACAATCAGAACGCGACGTCCACATCCAACAACAAATTGGTCAGATTTATTATCAACCGGTACAATAAAACTGGCAAACTCTTCTCCTTCCACTTTGGCTTTGTATACTTTGTTTTCAGTATAGCTATAGCGTAAAATTTTGCCAGCATTAATGTCCACATAATACAAATTTTTGGTGGCACTATCCCAATGAGGTCCCTCGCCCATATCAGCTAATGAGCCTTTAATCTCTTCAATTTTATAAGACATCTGAAAAAAAAAAACAAAAAATGTATGAAATAATAAAAAGTTTATAATCGCTGATTTGGCACAAATATGAAAATGAAATAAAAATCCCCTAATTCCCAACATAAGGACGAAAAATTCCGAAATTGTATTTTTTTTTGCCCATAAAGTCCCCATATGGACATGAAATACTTTTAAGAACAATTCGGTTTACATATAGCTTTATTAAAGCAGTCTTATACCCTGTTCAGACATGTTGTCTTGAGTTATTTTATTTAATTGCACAATTTAATTTGGTATTCATACACGCTCAATTAAGCTTATGCAATTAGCACAAGGCATATTTATTTTCTAGGTAGTGTCGTCCGCCCAGCTGATTTCTCTTTTTATTACAAAAACAACACTACTTTGTTGCTTTGAAGTTAGAAGTGTCAAAAGCCATTTTCGTATAACCCTAAATTTTCTTATTTGTTTGTTTATATTTTTTCCTTACAGCTTGTCTATTTTATGAATTTTTTTCTTCTCACTAAACATAGTTCCCAGAGTAAACATACTTGTTGGCAAGATTTGCATTTCACATCTTATTCAATTAGTGATGCAATTAAGTACTAATTGCTATATTTATTAACTTCTTATATGGTGAATTGAGCTCAATTAACGTCTTAATTGCGTAAATTCCTTAATTGCGCTATTAAAGCGAATGTCTGAACAGGGTATTAGTTTTCCGATCCCAAATTTGGGATTTTAGAACAAAACAAAAACGTGTTTAGTCTTCCATTCAAAAAAAGTCTTCCATTCAAAAAAGTTAAAATTTTCATTTCGAAACATAATTTAAAATGACACAAAAAATTGAAGAAATGCTAAGTATTAGAAAAATTTGCAGATGCGATGTACCTTAATTTAAGAACACACTTAACCCCTGAAAATTAAAGCTCAGATGCTCCTCTGTCAATTTAATTCCATCGGTCTAGTCCTCTACAAACGAATGAGTTATTTCCAAAACATTTTGATTCTGCACCACTGTGCAGTGAGGCGAAAATAAAATATTTTAGAAATAGTTAAACTCTTTTGGAAATAATCACATTCTAGGAGCAAGGGAGCATTCGAAATTAAGTTTAGAGTTTGTTATACTTTCCAAATTAGAATTTCTTCGCTATTCTTTTAACTATTTTACAGTCATTGATTTTTTGGAGTTAATCATATATGTATGTAGAATTGTTTGCATTTTCATGCTTTATATTGTGTATACATTTCATATTTATGTCTTTTGTACTTTCCACGTTTTAAGAAAAAAGTCTTTATTTCACATCATGTTTAAAAACTTTATTTGTCAAAGAAGTTAAAAAAGATATTTTTTTGAGTTATGGCTGTGTCGATGTAAAACTTCGTTTTTCTTTTCATAAATAGCGACACATTTTAGATCATGGCACAGTAGCAGATATATTTTTACAGCAATAAAGTCATAATTCTAACATCCTATATATATTGTTAAGATCTCCCCTTTAATACAAAATTAATGATAAATGTTAATTAGCGAAGAGAATTAAAATTATTAAACACTTTTCTAAATTAATTAATTAAATGAAATTAGAAATGAGTAAGGTGTAGGACTACGTTTAGAACGTCAAATGAAGGCAGTTGCCACAATAAAATCCAAGATATAGTTTTAAGTAACCGATCAGTTAATGAGCGAGTAAGACCATTCATGGACTAATCAAACCTTTTAATGATTTGTAATTTAAAATGCATTTTTTCTTGGGCCCTAAAAGTTTATGTGGCCCATTCCGTCTTGAAGATGTTGTGTATCTACTGATAAATAACTGACGATGTAAGGTACGAGTAATGTAATATTGGAATCTTTATATTTTAACATCATTTTTGGATATTCCATCCTAAACCTACTTGTTATACAAGACTTAGCATCACAGCTCCTTTTTAACTTCAACCGTCTGTTAACAACTGTTTAACAGTTTGGCAATATACATCAAATTACAGCAATTATTGAGGTTCCCTTTAATTTCCAAATTCAAAATTTATACTTGCTGTTATAGCAGGCTTAGTAATTAGGTGCTTTGTAAATTTCAACCATCTGTTTCAAAAGATAGGCCCATTTAGGTCAATTTACACCAAATATAGAAACAGCCTTTAATGTTTAAATTCTATTTATAAGCTTGTTGATATAGCCAGCTAAGCAATACAGATCCCTTGTAAGTTTCAGCTGTCTGTCTATAACGGTTCAAAAGTTTGGTCGCGTACATCAACTATTAAGACACCCTTAGCACTTTCGGGACGGAGTTTTATTTTGCAAACCAAATTATGTATGGTAAAATTTTTTTCATATTCTAAAAGGTATGATAAAAGTATTGTGTTCTCCATACTTAAAAATTTTAAATTCGTCCTTTTATCCTGGGACATATAATCCCAACAAGTGTTTTCATCGGGCATAAAATAACAATCAGTGTTCTCGAAGAGCGATTCGAAATTAAAAAGACAACTAAAATATATATATTATTAGATTGAGACGTATTATCCCAGTAGTCCCGAATGGGTTAAAATTCCAATTCCAAATTTTATACTTTCTGTTATATTTTACTTAGCAATACAGTTTCTTAGTAAATTTTAACCGTTTCTCTACAACTATTCAAAAGTATGCGGTATAGATCAAACTAAACAAAATAGTAGGGCATATTTTTATTTATAAATTTGAAAATTTATACTTTTTGTTGTAACGGTCATATTAATCAAGCGTTTGTCTATAACGGTTCAGAAGATAGGCCCATATAAGTCAATTTGCGTCACATGTGGGGACACCTTTTAATTTTAAGAGCTATTTTTATATTACTTTTTGCTATTGGGAGCTATAGTGATACTCAGTTTATTTTTTTTTTTCAGTAATAATGTAAGCATAACCTTTCAAATAAAGAAAATTTGTTAAAAATCGGTTTAGAAATGACTGAGTTATGCAGGCACATACTTAAAAAACAACATTCACTTTAATTGATAACCTCCATCTTTTTTTGAAGTCGGTTAAAAAGTTTATAAAATAAAGTATAAGCTGAAAAGATACGAAAGTATATTTGAGTACCGTGAAATAACTCCCAATGCAATAACTCCCGATGAAATAACTCCCAAATTAAAAAACGAAATAACTCCCAACGCCCAAATGGAATAAAACCCAAAAACTTAACCGTTAATTGAAAACAAAAATATTTAATAAAAAATAAATAACACCCAAACAAAAATGAGGTAACTTCCAATACAATTAATTGATTAACTGTTTTAACCTCTGTGGTATACGATGAAAGAGGTGCTCAATTTTGATATCATACCATATATCATAGATTTATGACCAAAGGTCGGCTATACAGACAATATTTTGTTAGCGAAGCCACAGTTCCATATACAATAGAAATATCATTGAGCCATTCCGGCTTGTTAGCCGGCCTTCGGCCGGATAGAAGAGTTTAACCTCTAAAGCATACCAACTCCGGGTCCACTCACCTAAAGTTTCCTGCATAGTCGGCCTTCGGCCGGGCGAAAGGATTTTATGCTCTATGTTACAACAAACACCGGCTTCGCTGACTTAAAGTTTTCTCTTTAGCCAGAATAATGAAATAAGTCCTAATTAAATAGCTTCCATTAGGTGAATCCTAATAAAAGCTCTTTAATTAAATAACTTCTATACCATATCGAAGCTGGTGTTCAAAATATCATAGATAAGAAAACCGATGTTCAATACGTATACCTGGAGGAGAAATAAAAAAAAAATTAAAAAATTCGAAGATTTTATTGAATTAAATAACTTTTAAATGAAATAACTCCCAATTATCAAAATAAATTAAATAACTCCCAACAGAATCCAGTTAGGATTCATTATTTTATAATGAAATAACTCCCAATGAAAAATTGTGAAATAACCTCCAAAAAATTGGGAGTTTTTTCATTATGAAATAACTCCAAATTTGTATGGGATTTTCGAAATTTTTTTTTACAGTACCGTATATTTGAAGTAACAGAAGCTTATTATTTTTGGTGAAATTGAGTTAGTTAAATGCTATAAGTACAAAAATACCTTAAAAAATAAGGAAAAGAGTTTCACCACAAGGTATTTAGTTTATCTATCACTATCTTTACTAAGGGGAGAAGTTGCTATCGGTCTTCTCGTACAAAATGCCAGATATTAGGGAAATTAACCACTCTGTTCAAACTTGCGTAAATCTTTATTTATTTTGTTTAAAAAATATATGGGAGGCTGCTGTAGTCAAGGTGGTAAGCACGTTGACTACAAATCTGATTGCCCTGGGTTCAACCCTTTCGGCAGTAAAAAAATAAAAATGTTTTTTTCTGTTTAATGGTATAAATACATAATCAGAATTAACATTAAAACATACAGCCTCCTTCGTCGGTATCTCTTCATAGCATATTCGCCGGCGAAGTAAAATAATTAATAAAATGGCTATATCTATCTCTTTTCACCACCTGTCTTCTCTCTTTTCTATCCCTTTTCTAAAGAATGTAGCACGGTTACAAAAAAAAATATGCCAATACTATGTTTTTAAAGAAATACGGTCGTCATTAACAGGCATGTTCTGACACTCGCAAGTTTTTAAAGTCGCATGTGATTTCAAAAACGCCAACTTTTGTTTTACATGTTCTGAAACTCACGCGTTTTGCTTGCGATTTGCTCTTTTTCAAACTTATGTTCGAAAAGAAAAACATATGTTTTTACGGTGCAAAACATAAGTAAACAAAAGAAAATTACAACATACTGCCTGCAGCTGCCTAGCTTAGTTTCATTTCTTTAAAAAAAATATGCAATTAAAAAAAGAACGAGTTAAAAAGCGGATGCTTAGAGATTGTAACAATTCAATGGATACTTCAATCCAATGTATATTTAATTATTTAAAAAATAATCCAAGTCAAGAAATATTTTGGCGACAAATGAATTTTCTATTAGTGATATTGCATTTATCATCTTTGATGTAAAAGGTTACTTACGTTGTAAGTAATCAGTACTTGATAAGTATTTTTGTTTATTTTGTTAGTTATAACATGCACGTTTGGAACTCATATCGTCCAAAAAGTAATTTAAATAAATTGTTTAATGTCTCTTAACACTTTAATCGCACATTTTATAAGCACCGAATATTTAAGAAGAATTGAAAATTAAAATAACCACATATTTTTTTGACTACCGACTATTCGTTCAACCGCACTAATACAAGTATATTTTCGAACATCAATTAAAACAGATGTTTCTATGAAATCGCCAGTACTCAAGGAAACAATCAAAACAAACAATTGATAGAACAAATAACAGATTTTAAAATAATTATTTGCGACTTTAATTGTGTAAAAATTAAAATAATTTCTATTAAAAATTAAAGAGAACATATTAATTTTCATTTGTGTATAATTTTATTGTTGCTTTAAAGTTTATTTTAAGTAAAATTTGCAACTTCACTTCAGTATGTGCTTGCGATTTGAAGTCGCCAAATTTCTTGCGATTGTGAACTACAGAACACCTTTCATGCGATTTCAACTCGCATCGCCAGTTTTAAGCGATTTGCGATTGTCAGAACTTGCCTGTAAGTATACGACCTTGGTTGATGTGGGCTAAAATCCTGCACGAAATGAGTCCAACTTAAAGCAAACATTGATTTATTAAAACATTTTTTTCTTCGATTACTTTTATCACAAAATAAAATTAAAATTTAATAGATTCTATTGAAAATATTTTTTTTGTTGCAGTTAGATGGTAATTTTACACGTAGATTTTTGACCTCATTAACTGGATTTGTAAGTGTCAAATATAATAATCTCTGTTTATTTAATTGTGCTGATTTTGGTTAACAAAAATATATATGTACATTAGTTTAAAATTTACACTTAATACACTTTATAGTTTAATCTTGGTCATAGGGAGACCCTTAGCACCTAAACCGGTAACTTTGTAGGTGGTGCCAGCGGGATCAGGTTCACCGTTGCGAGAAGAGGTGGTAACAAACAAAATGTCCAATTTGGGACCACCAAATGCAGCTGAGGTTATTTGTTTACAAGGGAATTTTATTTCCAACAAAACTTGACCGTTGCTAAAATAAAAATAAAATAAAAATTTGAAAATAAATAAATTTTTTCAATATAAATTTACGTGGGATTAATTTTGTAGACAGTGTAGCCATTGAATGTAGCTACATAAATATTGCCATCTGCATCAATAGTCATACCATCTGGCAACAAATGATCTTTAGGACTGTTTTTGCGTAAATTGAAAACAACTTTGGGGTTAGCTAAAATTATATAAATAAATAAATTCTTATTAAATAAGTAATCTTTGCATTCATTTTAATGGGTACTTACAAGCCTTTCCATTTTCAAAATCATAATCATACTCCTTGACCTCATAGTCAGTTGTATCGATGTAATAAAATTTCTTAGATTTTTCATTCCAAGCCAGACCATTAGAAATACCCACATTTGATTTAACAACTTCAACTTTGCCTCCCTTTTCATATTTGTATAATTCTCCGTAACGATGTTCAAATTCATCGCCTACATAACGCATAGTACCAGCAAACAAACGTCCACTTGGATCACATTTGCCATCGTTGAAACGATTATCATTGAAGCGTGCATCACCGCTTTGCACTTCGAAAAGGGTCTTCAACACTTTAGCAGTCTCGGAAACACCATCCCATTGAACAACCACAACACGACGACCACATCCGACAACAAACTGATCGGTAGTACCTTCGACAGGTACAGTAAAACCTGCTAAATCTTCACCTTCAATTTTAGCCTTGTACACTTTATTCTCGTTGTAACTATAACGCAAAAGTTTTCCAGCATTTATATCAACATAATACAAATTTTGTGTTTCCACATCCCAGTGAGGACTTTCACCTAATTCGGCATGAGAGTCAGGAATAGGTTCAACTTTATAAGACATCTGAAAATGTATAGGGACGAGAAACAATGTTATGAAATGAAGTGCACACATATAAATGAAAAATTATTGACATTATCACACGAGTATATACATATATGTATGTATGTTGCATATTTAAAATAATAATACACTAATCAAGCCTTATAAATAAGAGGGTAAAAAGACAAAACAACATTTATAGACAAGGAAATGTCTTGGAATGGCATTATGAAAAACAGACTTTTATGAATGTTCATATTAAAAATACAATAACAGAATCAAAACAATTATACAGAACGAATTTAAGGCCAGGATTCACTATCACATTCACATTTCGAAACGATTTTTAAAGTAGGACAAAATTCTGTCAAATTTTTGTGCAATTAAATCGTACGATTGTGTTTGATAGTAATTCCTGGCCTTAAGTAATGTGCATGTAAATACATATACAAAGATATCAATTTACTTAGGTGCGTAATAATATCTTTTTCTATAAAATTTAAAATTTTATTAAAGTAAATACATAGGTAAAGCGAGTTAAACTCATCACAAGTTTTGTGAAATGGGTTGTAATTATCATATTTTAAGAAAAAAAAACCTAATAAATAATTTTTAATTCGGCCCAAGTTCACGTATGTATATTTTAGGTTAAATTAGACGTGCCATAACCATATAAAACAGCTGTTCAAACCAACCTTATGGGAAACACTGTATTTGATTATTGGTGACTTGCCATAATGCCATAGCCATAACCGTAACCATAGGTATTACTTAAAGGTTCAATTAGACGTGCCATAACCATAACCATATAAAACAGCTGTTCAAACCAACCTTATGGCAATTGGTGACTTGCCATAATGCCATTACCATAACCGTAACCATAGGTATTAATTAAATTTTGATCTTTACCATAACCATATACAGATGACTATTGAAATGTTTGTTTTTTATTTTGTTCTCATTTTTCATGGTCGAAGCATTGTATTGGCGAGTTTTATTTAAAATTTTTCATTGTGCTGCTTTCTTAACAAACGGCAAAACAAATAAAAGTTGCTTATGGCTATGGCACCACTATTCGCCGGCAGTAAATATGATATTGTTATGGCCATGGTTACGGCTATGGCGTTATGGTATGGCACGTCTTATTTAACCTTTAATTTCAAAATTTACTAGGAAAGGAAAATTATTTAAAAATTTTTTGTGTTAATTTTTAAAGAAAAGAGGAAAAAAATAAAAAACAGGATAAATAGAAGAGGATCCGAAAATGTTGCATTACAATCTATACATTTTACTTAATTTGTCCTGTTTTCCTAAAAAAAAATTGTAAATTATTTTTCTTTTCTAATAAATTTCGAAACAGAAGTACTCGCGGTTGCAAATCTAAAATAGTTGAAATAATAATTTTAATATTTTAAAATATTAAGAAAAAATAAAAGAAAATACAAGTTTCCAATTACACGAATTGGTATTTGCTATGGTCAAAGTTTGTTAAGCTCCTTTTCTTTTAACTATTTTTATATTTATTTCATCTAATATCTTATCTATCTTATATGAAAAAGTTTTTGCAGAATATGGTACCGTTCAAAAACGAATAAAAAAACTATGCAGGGTTTCTGCTTTCAGAAAGTAAAATAACTATGAAATGTGTTTTATGGCAAATTTGTTCTAAAATACATTTAAAATCTATTTTAATATTTTATGGATATCAAAGTTAATATCGCTGGTCTCATGTAGAAAGGCCCTAACTCGAATTTTTACGAAATACACACATACATACATCTTGTCACAAAATTTGAGAGCAATAGTATCAAAAATAACGGTTTTCTAAGCATTTGCGTTTTTAATATTACATTGTGATAAATACAGTTTCTATTATGTTTTTACCTTCTCCTGTCTAGTAACATATGTACGAGTTAGGGCCTTTCTACATGAGACCAGCGATATGTATTTCAGAAAGTGTTGCCTGACTTCTTTGTCCGTATATAAAGAAACAAATGTATTCAAAAATTTTAAAAATATCTTACATTAGCGATTCTTTTAAGTCGGACTCTTGTTCAATAGGTGTAGTTATAGAATGTCGTCATCATCACTAATTTAATAAAAACAAGGCGTTTTACAAAGGAAAGTAATACGGCGTGACAGCCCCAACTTGAGATGGGCATCGCTAATATTATTAGCGTAATTGCATCCATGAATGTGATAAAAATAAATCGCCGTAAGTGAACGTGCATAATTTTGTGGTAATTTGAACGTGATTAATTACAAAAGCTTTAGATACCTGAGGTATTTTTGACACTCGAATGATTTTAAATACCATGCCACCAATTTTTTTATTTTATGTTTTTACTGATATATTCATAAAAAATAAAATAACTTTGAAATTTGTTTTATGACAAATTTTTCATACAAATTTGTTCTAACATACATTTCAGAACTATTTTCAAATTCTATGAATAAGGCAGTTATTATTTACTAGCTTGTTGTAACCGTTAAACTATATTTTTAAATACGCAATATACCGTTTGTCCACTACAGGAGTAGCGGCTACAGCTGGAAAAACTACTAGTATTGCAACATTTACATAATTCGGATATAAGCCCGTACCATCCCATTTATATTTAATTTTGCTGATTAGACCTTATAGATCAGGGCAAATATCTTGAAAATTGGATTTCGTTATGCTCGATTAAGATGCTTAAAATCTATTTTTCTTAAAAACTATAGAATATTCTACCTTTAACATAAATATATAATCAAAATTTAATTAAAATATGTACTGTCGTAAATGCTCGATTTTGCTGTTTGTCTCTATTTAGCCGAGACTTTGTTAAAATCGATTAAGAGACATACAAATTCTCGCTTCACCTTTTTCTCCTCTTCCGGTTCGCTATTTGAAAATTTTATTAAAATCGGGTCAGCCGTTTAGCCCTGGTTAACGCACCAACAAACCAACAAACTTATAAAGAGATTTATATTATGTCTGTGATTATTAAGTATCAAGCTATAACGGTGTCAGACAGACATTATAGCAATTCTAATTGAGTTACGTTTTTACTTTTGGGTATGGAGCCCTAAAATGCTAAACGTCAGATTCAATTTAAGCAAAAACATAATTTTTCATCGTTATTCTAAATAACTTTTTTTTTAACAGAAATTCCTTTTTCTATTTAGAAAAATCTTAATTTAATTTTACTTAACAATTTCAGTTGCAGCTTAGTACTTCGGATGCAACGGAAAAGTAAGTATTTAAATGTAATTTTTTTAATATTTTTTTAACTTTTATGTGTTAAGTGCCACATTCGATGAAGGAAAATTAAGTAAGCTTTTAATTTTAATCAATTAATTAATTAATAATTTTTCCATTCTTAACTTATGTCGTTTGTAAATGCATTATGCAGCGCAGTGCTGCATAACATAACGAACAGGCCCATAGATATTAAAAAAAAAAAAAGAGTTTCATTCTTAACTCCTAAAAGTATGCTTGGATTTAGTTCTGACTCATGCTAATATATTTACATTTTTATACCGTTTACCCAAGCTGGAAAAGAGTATATTTAAATTTGTCATTCCATTTGCAATTTCTACAATATCCATTTCCAACGCGAAGTCGATTGAGCTGGAGAAAATTTGAATACGCAAGATCAGTCAATGTCCTTCGAGGCAGTGGGCAAAACACCACGCCGTCTCTAATTTGTCCAATTTATTTGGAACAAATCTATTTAATGAAGTAACTCCAATAAAAAAAAGCAAATATATGAGGCGATAGAGAATTATAAAAAAAGAAGAAAACGTCTAGTGAAAAATTTGCCGCTCGCCTATATATTCCGAGTTATAGGCCTGTGAACTTTTCATAGAAAAATTCGATTGTGCATCTTATTTTTTAAGATTTTAATATGGGTATCATTTAAAAGCCTTTGAAGAGATCTTTAAGAAAATATTAAAAATTTTAAAAACTACTGAACCTATTAAGAGCCGATGACGTTTTAATGTAAAAATAAATATAGTACATAATTTTTTTCTTACTATTTAATTCTCTGTCAACCCAATTTATGTTTTTTTGATTGGAGTTTATACACTACACTAGATTAACATATATGGTGAAGAGTATATAAGATTCGCTATAGCCGAACATAGCACTCTTACTTGTTTCAAGTTTCGTATTATGCTGGGACAAAAACCCTAAGCAAAACATAAAATTTTGGGGAAAAAATTATTTTGAACAGATTCAATAGTTAATAAAACATGAAATCTGCTTTAAAATATCGAACTCTAGACGGATTGAACTCTGCCCAGTAAGGATATTTTCTTTGTAATTAAATTTGTAGGTGGCAATGTGTTCTTGGATTTTATAATTATTATTTGTTATTATTATTATTTTTTTTATTTAATTCAATTTTTTTGTAATCAGGATGTTTTTAATTTGCTCTTTACTTTTAGTTACGTCCCCATCATTTATTTTTTGCAAATTTGTGGGAACTATGCCTGACAGATAAAATTTTTCAAATTTCTTTTAGATCCTTGGCAACACTGATTTAAATCCGATTACAGACGGACGTACATCACTATATCGATTTCCCAAAGTATAAGTATCCGAAAAATGTACACTTTATAAATTCGAAAATTAGTATTATAGAAATTAGAACAATAAACTTATACGTAAATCCACCTGGTAAGACATGATTTTAAGACAGTCTGAACGATGATTAATTCCAACACAATAGAACCGTGGCAACACAAGTGAAACATATAGACCTTGTTGTTATGCAACACGAATACAAAACTTTTGTGATATGCATTTTATTTAAAATAAATTCGTTGGTGAAAGTAATTTATTTTTATTTATTATCATTCAAGATCACATGTGTTACAACTTTTTGAATTTCTTTTTTCACCATTATATGAGTGTTTCGCATTTTGCCGGTAAGGGCAAGTTTATTATTTAAACTTAAACCATCATAAAAATGAGCTATAAATGTTTGTGCAAAACAATAATTATTATTAAATACATTTAATAACACACAAATGAATACTGTGCATTAACATATAATAATAGTGAAAACAATAAATTATGACATCAAATAGGACTCTCTCAATTTTTACAATGGTATTTTTAATAATCATACCTTGCACTCTTTCCTTTTAAAATAAACTAAATTAGAAAAAAAAACTGGTTAGATAATTAATTATAAAATAAAAATAATTTAAATTACTTACCAATTGCATAAAATAGCAAAATATATACATATTTATTATTTAATAATTTCTTGTTTTTAATCGCACTATGCTCTTTATTTTACGAACACAAGACATTTATGTATTATTTGTTGCATTTATTGTTTAGTTGCTTAATAAAAAACTATTTTAGATTTTGAATTAGTTTTCAGTGACAGTTGTATGACAATTCAATTATGTTGTTTATTTAGCCCTAAATCCCTTTTCAAAACTTGATATAAAATTTATACCAAGGCTAATCAATTACTAGGTGGTAGCGATGACGAATCAAAAAAAAATTATACATATTTTTGTATATGGAGTTTGGCAGTAAAGATACCGGAAAAGTGAATTTGCTATCGCTACAATTAGTGTTACTATAAAAACTTTTTAAATTTTTTTTACAGATCTAAAAAAAAAGGTTGTGAAAGAAACAAAAAATTTTTTTTACATAGTTTAAAAAATTTTGCTATTGAAAATCAGCAAGATCGGTCCATGTCCTTTGAGGCAGCAGACAAAAAACTATGCCCGCCTCTTATTTTCCATATCAAACAACAAATCTAGTTTAGTGAAGTAACTTCAATAAAAAAAAAAACAAACATATGGGGCGATAGAGAATTAAAAAATAAAAAAACAAGTGAAAAAAGCGCTTGCTCATATTTTCCCAGACATGGGCCTCTATATTTTTTAAAATATAAATAAAATATGGGTATCATTTAAAAGATTTTAAAGAAATATTTTAGGAAATACTAAAATTTTTCAAAAATGCTTAACCCATTAAGAACCGATGACATTTTGATGTAAAATTATATATAATACTTATTTTTCTTCTTTTTTTATTTCTCTGTCACCACATTTTTTTTTTTTTTGATTGAAGTTGCTTCACTTAATTAGACTTATATATATGGTGAAGGATATATAAGATCCGAATATAGCACTCTGAATTGTTTAAGATAAAGTTATAAGTGTGGAATTTTTAAATTCAAACATTTTGAACAACAAAAGCTGAAACTAATTATAGGCTCTTGGCTCTAGAATCTTCAAATTTCTATTTTTAAAACCATATTTTATGAGTTTTCTAAAATCAGTTTGCCAATTACTTAAGAGTTACAAAAAAAGATTTTTACCTTTAGCAACAGCAGGAAAATAAGTTTTGTAAGCTATACCTAGCAGTTTTTTTCACTTGGAGAAACCTTTGCATGACTTCTATATTCTAAGTTTTTCGTTTTTATAAATTTGTATTTTTTTATAACGCTATTAAAAATAATTTAGAAAAAATTTATTTATTCTCAGACATTAGTTGTCAGACATAACATTGTAGGTGTTGGAAATTATGGTTACATAATTGTTATCAGAAAATATTTAAAATTTTTTCCTGTGCAAATTTTTTTATAAATTTGTGCCTTTTATATTGTTTTATAGATTTTTTTAGCTGTTTTATATAAACAATTTAATTTGTGTAATAAAACATACACACAGAAAAAAGATTGGTAACAATTCGCTGGATACGTTAAAAATTCAATTACTAATATAATAATTTGATTTTTATTATAAATAATTTATAGTCTTGATTTATTTTTTATATTAAAAGCTAACAAATGATATTTGCTTCTAAATGTTAGTTGTAACACCTCTTAGAAAAGTTAACATGGTCGATTTGTGTCTTTACTAAAATCTATTCTATTAAATGGAAGTTGCAACTAAACTTATTCAGTACATTACTACTGAAAATCAAAGTTTGGAAGTAAGAATCATAAAACTCGATTGTATATTCTGAAATCTAAAAATGTTTGACACAATAAAAATAAAATTTAAACACATTACAAAAATCAAAAATATTTTAATTCAAAAATAAAAAGATTTATTAAAAGTGGTGAAAAGTTCTCCAATATTGGTAAATGGTAAGTTCAAAATTAATTTCGAAAGACATTTATATATAGAAATAATTTTATAATATTTAATTTATTTCGCAGCGCAAAACGTGCGGTATTGAATAGCAAATTGAAGAAACTATGCGAAAAAGAAGAAATCATGATGTAAAGGAAAAAGAAAGCTGCATTCAATGGTTCGAATCATGAAATGTATTATGTATAATCTTATTCCTATAATTTAATAATTTTTGTTTTGTTTAATTCACAATAATATTTTATAATCACCCAAGAATCATTTTTTAAAATAGTTGTGACTGCTATATTTATTCAGTTACTACAACCAAATTTAAGATAATACACACAACCGACAAAATTCGATTGGCAATATATTCGGTTCTTATAACGAATTTCTTTTCTCTGTGTAGTTTTAAAACTGCCTTTAATCTTCCGGAAACTTTCCGCAGATTTTTAAACATGACTTAACCTTATTTAAAGTGTTAACGTGCATTTATTTTAAAAAACGTTCCTAAGGTTATTTTTAAAGTTAATTCATTCAGATATTTACTTAAACACATTTTTAACAACATCTGGTTTCAAATATTGTATGTAATTTCATTCAATAAATTATATCAACAGCTGTATAAATAAAAAAAACGTGAAATACTCTTTGAATCACTTTAAAATTTAATTAACACAACTTAACATAACATTGAAGACAATTTATTTGGTATTAAATAAAATTTATCGACTAAACCATTTTTAAAAACAACAACAAAATATTTGAGAATTTCCTTCCTTACAACGAACAAATGTCATTTACAGCTCTTTAATAATTTTTAATCTAATTACAAAACTAGTTTTAAATTAAAATAACAAATATTTCTGACTTAACATAAATACTTAACTTACCAACAACAATTTATTGAATTCTTAAATAAAAAAAAAACATTGCAATTACCGTTTTATTAGAAATATTACTGACATTGACTTCCATTGAAACATATTTTTCGCCCAATGAACTGCTTAAAAGCAACCACAGCAAACAAACTTTAAGGCTGTTTGTTAACATTTTTATTATTTATAAAAAGTATAAGAAGAGTTTAGCTGTTTCTACAAATAACGTTATTTTAAATCAACTATATCACTCGAACAATGGATTGCAACTAATGTTACACTTTGTTTGAATGCTCTTTTTATAAGCTTGAAATGACAAAAATTTATTATATTTTCCTCACAAAAATATTTAAATTTAATTCAAATAATAAAGATCTGCTTATTAGGTTTAAAAAATATTAAGATAAAAATATTATTTCTAGCTAAACTTGTGGTTTTGTATAATATTTTTTACAATCTAAGAGTTTACTCGTATAACAAACAAATCTGAGGGCAGATGAACTTATTTAGCCCGTCTTTCTTATTCTAAATGTTCGCTACTGGATTTAAAAGAATTGCAACAGTTCCCAAAAATATAAGAAATCAAAAAGGACCAAGAAAGCCTTTAACTGTTTGATTTTTTTTTCTCTCTCTCTCGCCAAGTGAGAGTTAGAGTCACACACAAAGGGTTCCATATCATGTATACATAAATTTTTACAGCGGGCATAGTAACATATAATTTGAGTAAATCTAATATCTATTATAAATCTCTTTGTAAGTTTGTTTGTTTGTTTTTTTTACGTGCGTCAATCACGGCTAAGCAACTGAACTGGTTTTAATAAAATTTGATACCCGTCATTTGTTTTCATGATAAAAAGGGTATTTAAATTTTTTAACAGCGGACCAGCAGGGGACAAAAAGTGGAAACGGACGTTTTTATGCATCTGAATCAATTTTCACAAAAGGTTCGGCTAATCGATTTTAATGAAATTCGAAACATATTTAGATGCTAATCTATATCTGATTCTAGAACTAGGACCTACATAAAAGAAAAAGAGAAAAAACGGGCATCTACGTTTGTACCAACAATAATTTTTTTAACATATTCAGATATAACAGATTTCAAGCGACAATATAAAGGGTATTTTTTTAAGCATGATAGAACTTAAAATTATAAAAAATAACACTTTAAGTTTAAGTATTTTTATGACCACTGTCCAAAAAATTAAAAATAGTACTAAAATAAAATCGTGTTCCTACAGTAACGTGACTATATGCGTGGAAATCACGAAAACAATTTAACCGCGACCGTTGGTTCCTATGAACATATATTTCGTTGCCGTTTTTACAGATTTGTGCTCGACATTGCTTTCAGTATTGAATTGTTTTTATATTTTGTTTTTTTTTTCATGTATGAAAAGGATTTAAATTTACTAAAAATCTTCTGCCATATTCATAAAAAATTAAATAACTTTGAAATGTGTTTTATGACAAATTTTTCATACAAATTTTTTCTAAAATACATTTCAAATCCATTTTAATATTCTATGAATCTGCAGCTAAAATTCACCAACAAGAAGAATATTTTCAATTGTTTATTTGCTTATATTAAATTTAAAAAATAAGCCAATTTTTAATATGTGTAGAAGAATAAAATATATAAATAATTTAAAAGTTTCCAAAAAAAAAGTAATTTAACCGTGAAGAAGACTTGACAACTAAAGCAATAGAAACTTTTTTACGAGCACTTGAGAAATATGTAGCAAAAGTGCGATAAGACTTAGTAGATCGTCATTATTTTATATTTATTTATATCAAAATTTTAACAAACATTAAAGAAAAATTAGTGGTCACACAGTTGTTTCAAAAAGTAACCCCAACGTGGCTGTACCTAAATTAGTAATTATCAATACTTCATAAAATATTAAAATTTTATTATTTAGGTTAATCGTGATTCTTCCAGCAAATTAAGAAAATTTAAAACAAGAAAAATTGTGATATTCTCAGAAAATAAAATAGCGAAATTTTAGAGAAAAGTTTATCGATACGACTAATGCTTATATAGCTTCTCATTGGTTATCACCCAATTTTTCCAGAAACTGATTGAATGATAATAAAACCAATTAAAAATATAAAAAAACCATTAAAGATTTATTTTATGTTTTTTTTTCCTTTTTTTTTTGTATTTCAGTTTATACACTTTACATTTTTAAAGCAATCAGGGATGATTAACAAACCGAAGATTCAAAAAATTTTAAACGAAAAATATATATAGATATTTATTGAAAAGTTAAAAAAAACGAAATTTCAAATTAAAAACATGCAGGAAATAAAGAAAAGATGAGAAAATACACAAATACAAATCACAAATTTAAATTTTACCAACAGAAATACAAAAAAAAAACAATACTCAAAATAAACAATGTTAAAAAAAATAAAATAATTAGAAAATTTCTAAATGTACTAAATTCATACGTATTCATAAAATTTTAAAATAGATTTAAAATGTATTTTAGGACAAATTTATAAAGAAAATTAGTAACAAAACACATTTCAAAGTTATTTTATTTTTTATGAGTATGGCAGCTATAATTTAGCTAGAAATAAGAATATTGAATCAAAAAAAAATTAATTTTCCAAAAAATTGCAAAATTCGCTGAAAGTTTAGAAAAGTTAAAGTCACAAAAAAATTTAAATTTTAACTAAAAAATAGCCTTAAAATAATTAATTCTAACCATCAAAAATCTGCTCAAAACAAATATCATATAAAAATAGTAAGCTGAATAATTTTCAAAACACTTAAATTTAAAAATTGAAAAATTCTCAAAAAGTTCGAAATTAACCACAAAATAAAAAATTAGCAAATAACACGAATTTTGAAAAAAGTGAAAATAAGTACAAAAACTATATTATAAAAAACTATTTATAATTTGTTTAAGATAACAAGAACAAGTGAGAGTGCTATATTCGTCTGTGCCGAATCTTATATACCCTTCAGCATATATGTATAACCACATGTACCATACTGCAAATTTCCCATTAAGAGTTTAAATAAAAATCGGCATAAAAAGTTCTCTCTTACCATAAAAAAGGCTTCTTTTTTTGAAAATTTTAAGTTTTGCTTAGGGTTGTTGTTCCAACTTAGTAAATGTTGTATCAGGTGGAAGCTCACTGATTTTTCAACATAAACAACAACCATGCCATAAGCAGTAGCAAAATTTTAATTCGAAAGTGCCTTCCCCAAAGTTATCCATTGCACTCTTTATAATCTGATTGTATATATTTTGTCAGAACAGTCATAATTTTGTTTACTGTTAGAAAATAAATTTTTTTTGAAGGAATTAGCATGATTGACATGAATTACTTTAACAATAAAAACTGAAATTTTTAAAGGATATCAAAAAATGCACTCAAAATTCAAGTTAAACGTTAATTGTGCAGGCAAACATAAAAACTACAATTAGATTGTAAAATATTTAGTGTAAATATTTTAATTTTTTTGTATTTTTGAACGTATAAAGAAATGTTTTCATCGTATTTTTTTCAGGCATTAATACCTACTTAGTTTGTAACCGTGCTACATTCTTTAGGAAAGGGATAGATGAGAGAGAAGACAGGTGGTGAATGGAGATAGATACAGCCATTTTATTAACTATTTTACTTCACCGGCGAATATGGTATGAAGAAGTACCGACGAAGGAGGCTGCATGTTTGAATGTTAAATCTGATTATGTATTATACCATTAAACAGAAAAAAACATTTTTATTTTTTTTTTACTGCCGCAAGGGTTGAACCAAAGGCAGCTAGATTTCTAATTAACGTGCTTACCACCTTGACTACAGTATAATAAGATTCGTGTATGAATTGGGTTTAAGAACCTCGATAACATAAACATTAGATGTTTTTAACTTTCTTGGCATAAGTTTCGATGACTTTGTTAAGCTACGTATGCTCTTGTTCTTTTAAAAGATTATAAAATTTGGCAAGCCCTTATATCTAAGTTGTTTACATTCTCGCATTCGAGTAGAACCTCATCTTTAATATGTCACATACCCTCTTTATGCATAAATCATATGTAATGAAAGTTTGCAGATTATGGAACACAGTCATCCCATATCATGATAGGCATTTTTCCATTACTCTCCAAAAGTTTAAAAAAATTGTATTGATGAACCTTTGAGTGACCATGTAGAAATATTAGTTGTATGGAATTCTTAAGTGGCTATAGCTGTCATTTATTGGAAGTTGTGTTTGTTGTGCAAAATAGGGTAAAAGCCCGAAATTTTGTTTTAGTTATTTTAATTATTAGTAATGTAGTGTAAAGCAATGAAATGTTCTTACTCAAAAACTATGTAATCAATTTGGCGTAAATAGGCTTTTCGATTATTAATGAAAAAAATAAATAAATAAAATAAATAAAAACATAAAATAAATATTACATCAGTAAAAAAAGAAAAATTATTGTAAGTATTAAAATTATTAACATTTTTCCCACTACGTCTGTTAATCTTAAGTTGGCTTCATCTGGATTAAGGGAACTTATAAACGATTGTCGCAAAATAAATGAATACAAACAGCCGCACATGGAAGGGGGGAATTTTATTTTACTATATAGCGCACGCAGAAAACTCTGTGGTTTATTAAAATTTTGTGACAATTTTCGCACACCCTTTGCTAGCGCAGAAGGTTCATTGTTTATTTATCTTCTTGGTAAACAACAACAATTTTTAAAATATTTTTCTTTTGCAATATTTCTGTCATATTAAGTAAAATAAAAGTTTATTAACACGATCGCTTCATCCACATATTTATCAACTACAACAATAAATAAAGCTTAACTTCTGGCAGCAGATTCCATAATAATCCATCTTATAAATAAAAGAAAAGAAATTTATCAACGCGAGCACACTGCTTAAGAATAATAATCAACAAACGTAATAAGCAAGATGATAATCAAAAATCTTTTTCAAGGTAACTTTTCTTTCTTTTTTTACAAAATTTCTTTTAGAACCATTTTCGGTCCACCCGAAAAGCAGTAACTAAAAAGTCAGTTGTTTAAAGTTAACTCTTTAAGTACACTCGTTCTTAACTAAGAGGGCGTAAATTTTAATAATTTTTGTGACATTCAACTCATCACCACACCCATGATGTCATCTCATCTAATGGGATTATTGTGATCATATACGAAGTGCACTCACTTTATTAGAACTGCAAATAAAAACTAACACGTTCCGACAACATTTTTGACCGCGTTGGGCTGAAAATAAATGTTTAAAACTAACATGACACTTTGTTTAAAGAACCTGTTGTTGATATTTACTCTACTGTAAGCCACTTACCCAACGTCTATACCTAAAATAAATTTGTCTTGATACGTAACAAAACGTCAGCAGAGCAGTTGTCAAGTTTTTGTTCATATCAGTGTATAGGGGAAGACGTATTTTATTTATTATCATGACAAATCATAATTTGTTTTTCTTCTTAAAGGAAGATTATTATGCACTGCCGGACTTTTGTCGAAGATTTGCTCCTTTAAAATAAAGATTTTTTCCTTTATAATGTGTGAAACAAATGCACAAGTATGTAAAGCTAACAAACATGAATAATGTTTGAAATAAATACAGAAATTACTTTTTGGCGCAATATATTTGTTGAATAAAAAAGTAAAAAAGAAGAAATGACAACTAATTGACGTTTATTATCAATACAAAGTTGTCTGAACTGGAGGCTTGACAAAATTGTCTTAACGTTGTAATAACACTAATAAGAGGAGTCTAGACCTGATAAATTTTTGTCTTGACAATGAGTTGACTTTTATGAAAACAAAAATGTATCAGGTATAGACTCTAATTAAGTAGATATTTTACATGTAGGTGGATGTCAAAACACACCGCTTTTCAAAAGCGTCCCTTACTTTCTCAATGATTATAGCTAACCGATTCGTAATTAACGCAGCACTACCCTCCTTTAATCACGTGTTACTATCTGCCTTTACTCTTGACCTTAGTGATTTCAGAGTGTCGACTGGTAACAGTCGGCATTCTTTTTCATCACGGACTGCCTAATAATTGCCAGCAGTTGTCCAAGGTTTAGATCTCTACTTTTCACTTTCAGCTTCTGCCCGTGACACCATGTGTAACTTTATACAATTTTACGCATCCTTTTTATTTATCGAAAAAAGGACGATTTCGAGATATCATATATTATATTATAAATCTTTTTGTAAGTTTGTTTTTCCGGCTAAGAGCCTGAACTAATTTTAGTGAAATTTGCAACCATGAGTGGCGAAAAGGCAAAAGATTTGAACAAAGTCTCGGCTAAACAATTTAAATGAAATTAGAAATGTATATATGTAGATCTTCATTTATAAGGTCAAATAGGCAGAATGAAATCAGTCTTAATATATTAAAAATTGTGTTCGTACTGAAAATATATGTATAAGTATATTAGTTGTATTTTATCCCTTGCAAAAAAACTATATTTTTCTAAAATTCTTGATAAAATATTTCATTAAAAACCAATTCAAAGGTTATAAAAAATTAAAAAGCAGCAGTCACATATAAGGCCCGTGGTGACGGACCAAGAGGTTTCTATCAGACGTGCAGCACAAGGCCAGAAATACGCAATGATTCCACCGTTTCAGTAGCAGTAGCGTTTTCCTGTATAGCCGCTACTCTTTTTAATGCTGGACGAACGTATTTTAAAATATAGAATAATTTTTTATCTAGGACCAGCACTCAGGTAATGACCATAATCAAGGAAAGCTTTGCGCCAGAAATAAAAAATTTTGTTATGGGAAAAACGATAGAGAGAGTAGTGTTTGGGGACATTCGATTTGAATTTTTCTACATTTAAGATGACAGGAAATACCTCTGCAGGAAGATGAGTCCACTGTTCAGCTAAAAACGAATTCTCTCTGTAATGCATAGTGCTATTCACTGGCCAATTGATAATGATAAGTTGGTTGTTCTCAAAAACGTGCAGATATCGGGAACGAGTTCCGTAATCTCATTAAACCACATTCCATTGAAGTAGCGATGAAACAGCAAAATACAACCCACATTGCTTCGATTTTCAAGACATTCAAAAGAGTTGGATAAACTACTTTCATCTATGATCTTCGTCCTTTCATGCACGCGGTCGAGTAACTCCAAAACAATTTATTGCAAAATTTTTCAGTGGTTTGTTCACAAAGACTTAGAACCCTGCCAGAGAACTGCAAGAGTGTCTGTTTTTAATACTCTAAGTATACTCATCTTAAATGCGGTTGCGGTGTGATCGCCACCGCATTTCTTAAGTGCGAGTATTTACTATACCAATTCCATTTGAGTATAAGTGTCTACCATACTCAAGTAAAATGTTTGCGATGCTGGCTTTACTTTATTCGTACTCATACACACAACAATGTATGTAGTGAGAGGAAAACAGAGTTATCAGATCAGAATTATTAAATCAAACACAATATCAAAAGTCGCCAATGTCTAAATTAGCTAACATACATACTTCTTTGAAATTATGAAAGTTTATTTAATATATAACAGAAAATAAATCAAATAGAACCCGTAAAATTCGCCATATTTTCATTTATTACAAACACAACAAAAGTTTACTAATAACTCAAGAATAGTTCATTGTTTATTATATTACGTTTTTGTTAGGGGGTTTTTTTTTTAAATTTACACAGAATAGAAATTTAAAAATTCTATTCGTTGCGCAAATAGATTTTTAAAATGAACAAATAGTTATAAAAGCAATAATTATATTTAACAAAATAAAATATGTAAACTAAAAACTTTATTTTATTTATTATTATTTATGAGGTCTAATGACATTCAGTCAAAGCAATATTACATCTGCTTATATACAGTTTTGTTCAAGGCGAATTGATAACCAGGTGGTACCATCAGCATGAAGTACTGTTCGAAATAACGTCAAAGTTTGTTTTGTTTTTTTTCAATTCGGTTTGTTTTTCCTTTCTTGTATTTCCTTATTTGTTTATATACATATGTATATACACTCTCGATCAAATGATTAGAACTACTTAAATTTCCATTTTTAGTACGCCATTTCTTTCTGTACAAAGCTAAATTTTACTACCATCGGAAACAGAATTTTTTTAAGATTCCAAAAGTAACAACAACAAGATTAGACTTTAAGGCAACTGTTTTTCCACAAAAAAAAAAAAAAAATAACCAATTATTTCCAATTATGTAGTCGCATTTAATTTAAACATTAAACTACTAGAAAAAAAAAACTACTTTTCACTAAGATTAGTGGAAAATGGGCAAGAATAGTGTATAATAGTTAATAACCTATCAGGACATAGCGCATGAAATTGGGCAATGTCTCAAAACTGTGCTCGGAAACTTAAAGAAAAAATGTAAAACTATGGAAAGAAATACAAAGTGTTGCTATGTAAAAATAAATTTATATGTGTTTTTAAGTGGTTCTAATCAACTGAACCAGAGTGTATATATAAACACAATAAATAAAAAAAGAAAAATTTTGAAATTATTCCAGCGAAAATGTGTTTTTGTTTCTAGTGTTAAGAAAGTCCCACAACATGTTGTAATTTTATTTCTTTGTTGAAAATTTATTTTTATTAAAAATTAAAAAAAATTATAAAAAACACAGAATTTATTTTTGTTTCGCTAAATTTTATGTTGTTTATTATTTAAATATTGTTTTTGTTGTTTTGCATTTTTTTGACTGTTTGCTTTATATTTTTCAAAGCAAATTTAAATTTTATTCGCCCCAACAACTGATTTTTGACACGGACTCGTACCAAAAATTGCTTTGTTGTAACAATTCGCCGATGACTACACCTTATAGATACGCCTTGGTTTTGTTAAAACTAAAAAAAAATAAGTAATTTTCCTTTTATTCACGGATTTATTTTATCATTTTGTTTTCCTAAATACCGTTAGTAGCACGTTTATGACAACAAGGCGTATAAACTGAAAATCTTTGTACATAAAAAGCAGCAATAAAATAAGTATAGCTGCTTTAAATAGTGTACAAAAGCTGTGCCATTCAGCGGTTTTTATTGTATTTTATTAATTTAATATGTGTTGTATTTCATACCTATGAAAACGGTTGTTGTCTGTTTTTCTGCTTATAATGTTTAAGCAATAGATTTATCAATTTTTTTTATTGTTTATAAATAGATCTGCATACAATGCAGTATTTCATAAAACGGCAGTAAAAAACTTTAATAGGGTAAAAATGTGGCAACGTTGCTTACAAATAAAGAGAATTAAAAAATTCTGGCGTACGAGCAGCGTTGCCACACAAGAAATTGACTTCCTACCAATAATTTTCAAAAATCCTACCAAAACCGTTCACAGCCTACCAAAAACTTATTTTAAAGTTTTTGGTAGGCTTCTTGCACATAAACCCTGTTATAATCACTTGGTTTTTTTCCCCGTAATTGTTGAGATGGAAGTTTGTCTTTTGGTGATTTTTAAGATAGGTGTTATAATTTAAAATAGTTTTAGAGCATACTATGCCGAATGAACACCCATCCCTTTCCTGGAGCTAATCAAATTCGCTCAACCATTCTGTTCTACATTTTCTTTTGACTGTTTCTTCACAATGTTCACTAAAAGTATTATATTATTTAAAAATGTTTTAAAACAAAAATTTTAAGAGTGGTTCTACCTGGTTGAGGGAATGTCGTCTTCTAAAGTTATATTATTTTCATTTAATGTTGGAGTTTTTGATTAAAATTTGAAAAAAAAAATACATGCAATATTAGTAAATATTTATGTAATTATTAGGTACATACATATGTATTTACAATTAAAAAAGTATTTTACTTTTCCATTTTGTCTGTTAATTTTTTTAATACATACACTTGAAAATAAACCTTCACTCAAAAATATTGTTAATTTCAATTTCATAATATTGTTCGCGTTTCTTAAACCAGAGATGGGTATAGCTTTAATTATCTCTATGCAAAAAAGCAGAGATGTTTTGTATTACACCTAAAACAGTTTTTGAAAACATTTAAAGTTTTGTTTATTTAATTCAAAGTTACATTTTTTTATTTTATGTTCTGAATTTTTAAGGTGAAAAATTTTCTATTGCTAAAAAATTGCTACAGGAGGAAAACCTACCAAAAGTTTAAAAAAATGCAACAAACCAACCAAACTACCAAACTGTTTTTTAAAAACGAAAAACTACCAAGTTTGGTCCGATTGGACCAAAGCGGCAACGCTGCGTACGAGTATAAAAAATACTTAAAATTCTGATTGCGATATTTTTGATACTCGTTTTTACAAGAATGGGTAAAATAAACACCGCAACTTTTTATTGCGGTGTTTATAATACTCGAGTATGAAAAGTATAGAGTATGTATAGAGTAAGTATGCGGTGTACTCATGAGTTGCGGTGTACTCGTGCAGTTCTCTGAACCCTGCGTTCAACAAATACAACGGTCGTTCTAAATTAAATACTAGCAGTGCCCACAACTTGGTCTGCGTGTCATTTCTAATATGCTTAAAATTCAAATTTAACTTTTTATTTATGTTCTATCTCCAAAAATAAAAAGTGCTGACAACTGTTTTAGAACCATTATAAAACTAAAATTGGATGCTTTCACAATTGTATCTCTATTTTGTCTACGAAATGACCTATTTTTACAAAAAAAAAGTATTCTATATTGGAACCAAGGTTCAAAGGGTTTGGTTTTACGTGATGCAAACACAGACAGACAGACAAAAATTTCAAAAATAAGTGTTTTGTATACTATCTACATTTATCTACACCAACAACAAAATTTTCTAAACATATTTCACGTACAGAAATGACCCCGTTACAGTTTTCTTACATGTTGACTATGGCCTGCGTTTTTATTTAAACCTCATAACTGAAGTAAAAATACTTTCTAGAAATATTATTTAGGCGACTGACAATAAATTGTGTGACTATATCCTTTATAATAAGCTCATATTGGTATGCGGAGCTGAAGAATACAGTTCCTTTAAAAATGAGTTAAATTGAAAGAACCGACCAAATCAAATATCAAGGTAAGAACTTTTGATTAGGAAAAAAATACAGATTTAATAACAGAACAAAAATAAACATTAAGTAACTTTGATCAGACTTAAAAGACTGGACCTGATACGTGACGCCTCTTACGAGATTTTTAATTTAATATCTCCAAAATTAATCTTTCGAATACAAAATATTGTTTCTCAAGTGTCCGGAGTGAAGCCCTAAAGTAACGAGGTTGTAATAAATTGTACAGCCCCTAGAAAATACATAAAAATTAGAACCAAGCAACGCCGGGTACAATAAGTTAGTAGTGAAGAAATTTTAATATCATTGTGTGAAAAACAACCAAAATAAGTAAAACTAAAACCAAGCATACTTTCAGGCATTAAAAAAAAATAAAATTATTAAATGGTGAGAGCGTACTAAATCCGTTGTACAACATAAATTAGTAGTTTTGTTTGTAATGCCTCATTTACAACGCTCCTTAAATTTAGTCTTGATCCAATTTTAATGTATATATTTAATAAATAAAATTTTAACTAGATTTTTCATACAAAGAGAAATCTTGTTTTTTAACTTTAATTTCGGTCGAATCTATTTAAAACCTTAGTATTTTTACTTTATTTTGAAAGGGGAGAAAATTTTTTTTTGTTATAAAAGAATAATTATTTATCAGCTTATCGCAATTTTTGTAATGCTAGGAACACAACTGGGACGAACGACGAAGTTTTTGTCGCGAATATTCGTCGTCAAAAATAAAACACATTTGTGTATATGAAATGCACAGAATCATGACGTAAGACGAAATTCGTCATTCGGCAATAGAATTATTTCTATTTCTTACGCCGCGGCGAACGACGGCGAACGACAAACAAATCAGTACAAAGTGACCATGTTTGACTTTAGATTCGAAGTATTTTAATAAATAAAGTTATTTTACTTAAAAAATTTATGTATTTTTATTTTGCAGCATTTATAATAAGGGTACACAGATTATAAGTTAAATATAAAAATAGTTTTTAGTTGTGTTTTTTCTAATGTTTAACTTTTTAAATATTATTTTTTTTTTTTGATGGTCACCTTAGCAGCTTACAAAAAGTAAACAACTTCAAAAATTATAACAGCTGTGTTTTTAGTCGTTATTGTGTTTCATACGACGAATTTACACAACGAATTTTTGACGATGTATTCGTTGTGTTGGACGAAATTCGTCGTTCGTCCCAGCTGTGTTCCTAGCATAAATGATTTATAAAAACAGGAACTGAGCTGAAATTATCTCATTTGCTTTCAAACTCGAAATTAAAAAAAGCATAGTTTTTATGTTTGTATTTAAAAAAAATCTAGTTGCGCCATTAAATATTTCATAAAAATACAAAATAAAAAACAAATATTATTTTATTGTAAAAAAATTCTTTTAATACAATATCCTTCTTTTTGTGTTAATTGCGATGCTTATTTATTGTTTACGATCTTGGTATTTTTTGCTTCAGTTGTTTTTAAAAGTTTAAAACGGCCTGTTTGTTGTCCTGTGTTAATCTCATGAACAGTTTTCTTTTGGTCATTTTAAAAGTTGATGACTGTGTTGTAGTCAGTATTCACACATAAGTTTAACTCAGGAATAAATTAAATTAACCCAATCGCAAATAAAATCAAACCAATTGTAAATTTAATTAAATCAAATAAAATTAAAAGAAAACGATCCACATTAAGCGAGACTATTATTATTATTTTTTTTTATTTATTAAATTTGTTGCATATCACCAACGTATATGAAATATTATTGTTATCATATGAAGGATGCCAAAAAAAATTTCCTGTGATCATATGCTAATCTATACATACAATAAAACTGTAACGTGGTCATTTTTGAATTACATGAAATATTTTCTTTTTAATTTTGATGTTGGTGTAGATAGTAATCGATATAGAATACAAAACACCTATTTTTGGAATTTTCTTCTGTCTGTCCGTCTGCCTGAATAAAATTTTGTAAGGAGGTCCCTTAGAACCTTGATTTAAATATAGAATACTTTTTTTAAATAGCTCATTCTGTAGAGCAAATAGAGATACAAATGTAAAAGCACAAAACAGTTGTCAGCACATTTTATTTTTGTAGATAGAAAATTTTTAATACTGTTAACGGAAGGCTACAAAAAATCTTTCAAAACACAGTGTTTTAAATTTAAATTTTAAGAAAATTAAAAATAACACCCGAACTAAGTCGTGCGCACGGCTAGTCATATATAAAAAACAAATCAACGAAATTATATTTTGTAAAAAAAAAACTAATTTTAAATGTGCACTTATAAGTCCGTTAAATATTATTGAATTAAAAAATTAACAATCTTAATATTTTTTTAACTCTTGAGTCCTCATCAATTTTATGTACATTTGTACTTCAGTTTAATTTCTATGTAACGATATACAAACAATTACGATCATTCAAAATCACTTCTGAAATTTATTTGCAAAAATTCATACCTTTTTAGGGAAATATGACGACGAATTAAAATAATTTAAGTGAACACTTGGAGACGAGGAAGTCAACTGATGATGGCAAAATGTTTCAGATCTTTTATAGGAAAATCAGGTCTTATTATTTTTTAATTGCTGGCAAAAAAATAAATGATATCAGCTTAAGTGCATGTATAGAGTGAAGAACAATTATAATTCGAGCTACAATAAATTTATAGATATTATTGACAGTACAAAATATTTGCAGCGTAAATAATGATAAGGCTTTAAATTGAAAAAAAAAAATTATTTGTTCCGTGTTAATAAAGAATATTTAAAAAAAATTAATTTTCCAAATTTGCAAGTTAATAGAAGACATACTTAATTAAAGTTACGGCAGTAAATTGCAATTTACAGAATATAAGAATAACTAACAACGATGGTACGACCCGTCTGTTACACTTAAGGCCAGGATTCACTATCATACACAATCGTACGATTTAATCACACAAAAATCTGACAGATTTCTGTCCTACTTTAAAAATCGTATGAAAATGGCGTCATAGATGCCACACTGTTATACAAAAAAGATGCAAAAAACATCAACTCTGATTGCATACTGCCATCCCTAAATTAGCGCCTTAGACGCAAAGCAATGTGATTCAAAGCTTTTGCGCTGGAATGTAATCCCTAAATAAGAGCGTCAACTTTTTGCCTTTAACAGTAACTCATTTTATTTTATAAAACCTGCTGTATAAGAATAAAGAAGAGATAAAACCGCTAGATTGCCTTGAAAATAACTGAGTTGTCATTACTTTTTAACCATAACAAAACAAACCAACAAGCAGCCAACTTTACTTTCTAACGCACTGTCAAAATTGGTTTTCCAATAGCTAAGCGTTGACGCGGTGGATGTAGGGATACTTCATACATTTTGTATGTACATGAGAAATTTGGGCAGATATCTTGCGCTTTACGCGCTAATTTAGGAATGGCATATAGAGAAAACTATTTTATGAATTATTTCAAAAGATTATAAAATCGTAATCTGTCAAAAAGTCTGTCACAGACATACTCTTTAATCCACACTATCATACTTTTTGAGCACACATGTAAATTTTTGCAGATCGTACGACCGGGTATGTAAGTGAATCCTGGCCTTTAAAAATATACAGTTATGAGCACCAAAAAATGCAACTCTGTTAAGTTTTGTAATTGAGGGAATACAAATTGACAGTCGTCAGTTAGACAAAATCTCTTCGACCAAATCGGAAATTTAAGGATTGAAGATCATCGTGTTTTTACCTTTAACGGTAAATGAATGACGAACGAAAAAAACCACAAACTTCACCAGTTTGATCTGTTAGTGTTTCAAATATTTTTCTGACTTTTAATTTACTAATAATTAACAGAATCTTATTCGAAATTGAAAAGGCTCGAACCTTGGCGAAAAAATTTATCAGGTGAGTGGGGTTTAAAAGTCGATTTTTTTTATATGAATTGTTTTGGTTGTTTTAGATGTCAAGCCACTTAATTTAAAGCTGCTATTAAGGCCTATGATGGCGAATTCATTCATTTTCGACGAAACCCTAAATGTCAAACGCCATTTATAAAAAATATGTATAATATTTTTATATGGTGTTTGACATCGACCGTTAACGGCGAAAATTTATGATTTCGCCATCAAGACCACCTAGTATTTTTTCGCCATGGCCTGCTATATGTAGCTTGTATTTTAAATGTCAAAAAAAGCTTTTGTACTTTACTTAGTTTGGGTGGCAACATCCGAACCATTATTTTTGGGGAATAGATAAACGCTTTCTTTAGGTTTTAAAGTTAAATAATTTCTAACATAGAAAAGAAAAAGTGATAATTTAAAAAAGCAAAATATATATAATGATAGCAAAGTTTAAAAAAGAATCTGTCAACTGATTGCTAAACAGTTACTATGTGAACTTGAACAGGTCCTAAATGCAAACAAATCTATGTACTTTATGCCGCAATGGAAGACCCTTTTACTTAAGTAAAAAATCTTTATTTAAATCCCAGATTAATCTTTAAAACTAGAGTTATTATGTATATAGTGTATATTACGTTCGTTTCAATCCAGCTCTGAGTATTGATAAGAGGAAAACTACACGAGACTCTGATAAACGTTGTTGGATTTTTGCAACAGCTAATAATAAAATTTTATTTTAATTTATTGTTTTGTTTTTAACAAAATGATTACTTTACATTTATAAAAATCATTAAAGGATGTTGTTTAATCATTTAAACAAGAAAAAATAAATATAGGGTGCTGCAATAGGTATGATAATTCGTTTTTTTAACTAAAAATACGCAAACGAGCTACATATACAATAGATGGCATTTGTATCAATCAAACTGGAACAAACGTTCTGGTGAAATTTGAAATAATGATTTGTTTTGAAAAACATTTGCCTTAACCAACGCAGTGATCCTGGCCAAGCAATTGTCACTGTTTACTCTATGCAATATGTGATCTATTGTGTATTAAAAAATTATGTTAAATGATGAAATTTAAACACAGTACGTAATGCTATGACCACAATAGAAGCCTTGACTAGATAACTTGATTTAGTAACTTATACAAGATCCAGTTAGTTCAGTTCAGTTTTTTATTGCAAAAACTAGCTTAAAATTGGGAGAGGTAGACACTGTCCACATTACGCAATTTTTATTGCGCAGTTCTTGAGTATGTTGGTAAGAGAGAAAATACGAATAGAAACAGATACAATGTTTGATGTACTTACAAATCTCTTTGTTTTGTCATTCGTCGTTTTAAGCACATAGAAAATCTAAGCACTCAAGACAGAAATTGCAGAAACAAAGTTTGAATGTGTGGACACGAATGCAATTTTTAAAGAAAATTTACATGTAAAATTGGAGAAACAAATATTACGTGTCTAGAAGGCGACTTAAGAGAATTTAATTTTGTTTAATTGCATATTTTCAGTTACTTAGGGAAGTATCAATCAAGTTTTTTGATAAAATTTTTGTGGATTCTAGTGGATCGTAATTTTACAAGGAGGATTAATTTACAGGTGGCCTTAATAGACCAGCCGATTTTAGTTTATGTTCGACGTTGTTATCAAAATTTTAAACAGTTATTAAAATAAAAAATTTGAAAATAAGTAGAAAATTTAAATAAAAAATTTACACTAGCTGTACAATGTATACCAGCGAAACATCTTTGTAATTATAGTCTATATATATATTTTTTTTTTTCAATTTTTTTTGGTAAATTTTCGTTTTCTTGACAAATTTGCTGAAGCAGCGTTTTTATTAATTTATTATTTTTTTTTTTTTTTGTGAATTGATTTTTATTCCGTTGTGCAGTTTTTATTATTTATTAATAATTTTCCTCTTTAATTGGTTTTTGAATTGTATGCAAAAAAAAATCTGATAAGCTTTTTTATTATTTTTTTGTTGTCAAATTTTTGTTTTTTTTTTTTGTGTGTATAGTGTAAGTATTTCCTAATTTTAAAACGGATGAGGATATAAAACTTTAAAATCTTATCATATCATATTTTCAATAAATAATCCCTAAGGAAGTTGGAAAATACCAACGAAACGTCGGATCAATATGTAATAAATAATCTTTTAATTACTTGAAAGGAAGGATATAAGTGACCTTAAAGGCCCAAGTATAATTTATATACAGTAAATAAAGAAATCAATTTAATTTATAAAGTTTTAAAATTAATTAAAAATTAACACAAACTATTTATATTCAAAACCAGCTCTCATACAAAGATTAATATGTTTTCATCGATACAAAAGTTTTTAAGTGGACATGGGATGTTAATATTTGGTTGGCTGTGATATCACTTATGTAAAGAGTGCTAAAATGGCTGTAACACCGAACCAATAACTAATTAAGAATTAGTTTTATTCTAAAGACTTCTTTTGCTGACATTAGGCTTTCCTGGAATCATCTTTTTTAATACACACATTTCAATTCTTATCAGTTTTATGACTTGTACTTTCTAATTTAAATGGCTTTTTTAATTAATTGAAGATTATATTTAATTTTACAATTTATGTTTATTTGTGTTTTTTTTTTATTTTAGACAAATGTTAAAAATATTGTGATTAAAATACTTTATAAAAAAATAAATAAAAAACTGTACTTAAGTATGCAAAGCAAGAACAAAAATAATAATTTAAAAAAAATTCGTTTTATGTACTTCTAATAAAGCCGTTTATTTTCAAAGTGGAATAAGTCTTTTTTTTACCAAGGATTTAAATGTCAATAGCTGCTACGATTTTATGTTGACCGAAGTTTTTATTGGGGAATAAGTATACTCAGATAGAAGTGCAAGTAAGACATCTCGTTATTAAGCCTAAATACTTTAAAAATCTTTAAAACACAATCCTTTATATATGCAGAGGTGTGACGTGATCTTCCTATAAATTTATTATTTCCAGTTTTAAAAGTTTTTTTTTAATTTAAATGATGATTAAAGCTGACAATAAAAACGGAAAACAATTCTAAGATCAATTCAGAATATTCTTGCTGTAAATCTACTGTAATAAAAGGCGTGGAAAAAATCCCATCTTAGTACACCATGAAAAGAAATAGGACAATACCAAGGCGAATCAATTACCAGGTGGCAGCGTTAGCGAATTTATTATTTTAGGCTGGTAAAAACGAATGTCAAACTTCATATATAAAAAATAGTACACAGATTTTTTATATATGGAGTTTGACAGTAGTGTTCGAGGCAAAAGTAAATGAATTCGCCTACGCTGCCACCTGGTAATTGATTCGCCTTGCTACGTATTGTTTAAAAAATCTGCGTACATTTTTTTATATGAAGTTTGACAGTAATTTTTACCAGCAAAAAATAATGAATTCGCCTGCGCTGCTACCTGGTAATTGATTCGCTTTGATACGTAGCTTGTCGATATGGTTATCATTGAAATTTGCATCAGTTGTAAAATAGAAAAGGCTCGTCCAATATCGGACGTATCGTATAAAAAATCGTTATAGTCTAAAACAATAAAATTTTAATTAGCCAAAAATAACAGATTACACAATTTATATTAAATCTTTTAACGTTTCTATTATGATAAAAAACAGAATTTCTTTACCACCGAGTATGCTTAGTGTCTTTACTTCTGTTTTTTTAAGATGAGAATGCCGCGCTTATTTTTATGTACATAAAAATTTTGACAAATGCATAGATTGCGCATATTTAGGTTTAGTTGGTAAAAAGTTTTTGGTAAGCGATGACGGTGTTGGTCATACTACAAAGCAAATTATTGCGCCCATCCGAGTCCGCTCATGTATGAAACCTTTAGTAAGCAAAATCAATGTTGGTCATATATAGAGAAGAAAAGCGTTCCGTCCGGCCGAAGTTCTGCTATTCAGACAGTCTTTAGTAAGCGAAGCCATTGTTGGTAATATTATAAAGGAAAATATTATTACCCCCATCTGTAGACCGGCTAAGCACTGATATTAAAAAAATCTTAAAATAAATCAGTCCTCAAGGGGTAATGAAATAAAAAAATTTAGCACCTCCTAAACGATATGTTTAAAGGCTTTTAAATAATATTATTATTGACCTGCCATGTTCATAATTATAATTCACAATCGCAGTATTAAACGATACGTTGAAAGGTAGAGCTGCAAAACTATCGATAGTGGAGCCATTCGATAGTTTCGATATTATTTTTTGATGCCATCGATAGTATCGATAGTTTTTGATTCTTGGAAAAATGTCAATTATGTATTTTTCCAATATAATATCTTAAAACATTCCTTAAAGTTAAAAGAAAGCTGATATCAATGTTTTTAATGTACAGACATGTGTATACATACATTAATATTTAATGAAAAAACAAACAAAACAAATATAATTCTGTAGAAAATAACATGGTAAATAAACAAAAAAGCAAACAAAACATATAGAATAATAAAAAATAATATAAAAGGAAGGAAATTATAACAAGTAAGAGTGCTATATTCGGCTATGCCGAATCTTATATACACTTCATCCTCTATATAAATCTAGTTTAGTGACTAGACTGTCGGCTATAATGTTTCAAGAGAGTGGCAAAAATTAGATTACATTAACTATTGGAACACCCTTATATTCTCAAATTTTATACTTGTTACAGCAACTATAGGGGAATCCTTTAATTTCAAATTATATAGTTGCTGTTGTAGTAGATTTAGAAATCAGGTTCTGTGTAAATTTCAACCGTTCAACAGTTTGGCCATATACATCAGATTAAATCAACTATTGTAAAACCCTTTAATTTATAATTTAAAATTTCTATTCTTCTTATTATACTAAACAAAGTAGTTGACAATCTGTATATAATTAAGGTGTTTTTATATAACGGTTAAAAAGAGAGGCCCATATGTGTAAATTTACATCTACTATGGGGGCACCCTTTAATTTTTAGACTTATTTTTGTATTACTTTTTGTTATTGGGAGCTATAGTAATACGCAGTCATTTTAAATTTTACTGAAGTTCCCTTTACAGTTCATAATACAAGTAAAAAATATGTATGTTGTATGGGGACACCCTTTAATTTTTAAGATTATTAACTGTTTTTAAAACGGAATTAATCTGTAAGCATATTCGATCATACTACCAACAATTTTCAAAATCGTTTTAGAAATGACTGACTTCTGCAGGCAAAAACACCAAACAAAAAAAAAACCTGCAGTCGAATTGATGACATCCTTCTTTTATTTTGAAGTCATTTAAAAAGGAGATCATATTTGATTATTTACGTATGTACATATTTATATATTGTTCAATTGCTGAAAAGGCGTCAGAACAAAAAAAATAATAATAAACTATGTTAGCTAGCTTATTGTGAGAATATACAACAAATAATTAACAGATTTTCACTTTATATACATAAGTACATATATAATGATAACCGTTATTATAAAAGGTTTACAGGTGGCGAAATTTAGATGGTGCATTTTGCATTTCACAGTCGCCGTCATACCGTTTTAACTGTCTTTGTTTTTAGAAATCTTTTTTGTCGATAGTATCACTATCGAAAAAAAAATATCGATAGTCTGCTTAAAACAAAACAATCGATACTATCGATAGTGCCACCGATAGTTTTGCAGCTCTACTGAAAGGGCCATAACTCGAAAAATATGGGCGAGCCCGGATTTTTGTACCATACGTTTCTTCCTATGTTTTAATTCTTTATCATCCTAAATACTTGTTTTTGTGCAGCTCCGCTGAACTAAATTTCTTCCCTATTTTGTTTAAAATTAATAGAGAAATAAAAGCTATTCCACTGTTACTCACAAGAAAAATATATTTATTATGTTACAAAAACGTAAAGCCGATTGTGTTCATTTTTCTTACAAACGAAAACTATTTTTCATTTAACAAACACGGTAAAACCACAAACAACCAAAAACTGAGCCCATCTAATATGACATGAAGAGGTGAGAGCATTATTACCTTAAAATTTTTTTTTATTACTACCACCCTGTATTATTCCAAGGTCATTTGAATATTGATTCCCTGCCGTTAATTATCACGTTACATGGTTATATATGTATATATTTTTAAACTTGACTTGCCTTAAAAAAAAAAGCTCCAATGTGTAGATGAATTCAAAAGCACTAACTAAACTTTTTTTATAAAAACCAAATTGCATATAAACCAGTGATGCGCAAGCCATACCACAATTGTGGAAAAATAATTTACACACATTCTTATGCTCTTTTGTTTAGTCGTCGATTTAACATCGACGAATGCACATGTGCGCGGATGTATGAATTTTTTCTTTTGACGCACTGAAAGAAAAAATCTTTAATTTTTTACAGCAAAAAAGCGAAGTATGGCATTTCAAAAATACTTTAGGATTGAAAATGCTTTTGGCGGTATGCAATGCCTTTTATGTTATAAAACATTAAAAAAAAGAGAGAGGATATTTTAAAAAGGCATTTTGAAACTTTTCATAATACATTTAATATTAAAGAAATAAAAATGAAATCATCTTAGATCTTGCAATTTTAACTGATTTAGCCGATATTTAAAATAAATTGAATTTAGAACTTCGAAGTACGAAGGAACAAAGATAACTCGGTTAACTCAAAAAATATTATGCTCATTTGAAATTGCAAAAAAAACATGAAATCAGAAAATTTCATATATAATTTTTATGAGATTTTTTTAATAAGAATTTTCACTTGTATTTAAAATACTTTAGTTTTTTACTGTTACATTTAAGAATTAGAATTTTTACTTGAATTTTAATTAAACTTTAATTTAATTGCTTATGTGCACTATCTTGTAATGTTACCAAGTAACAGCATTTTTTTCTGTAATCAATTTTTTTCGTTTAAGAGATGAAAATTATTTTATAACATAATTCTGCTAACTTTTTTTTTAACTAAAATTTTTTAACTTAAATTGAAAGTACTTTAAATTTATATTATTTGCGTATGTGCAGTATTTTATAATATTACTAACACCGTTTTTTTATTAAACAACTTTTCTCATAGTGTAACTTTACATTTCTCACCAATACAAATACATTTTATATTTTGCGCATCACTGATATAAACTGAATCAAATAATAATAAAAACAACAAAACTAAACACAATTGCCGTATTCACAAGCTCTGCTAAGGTGTAGGTAGTATTGCATACTACCTTTTGTTTACTTCTTTGTGAACAACCATTGTATCAGTGTGCCATTGTACATTGTACTTCATACGTCAAAAAGTAAATAAGAAGAAGAAAAGTGCTATTCGTCATTTGTTATTTAGAAGCCAAATGGGGGAGAAAACAGAAAAAAGTAAATTAATAAATTTTGTGTGTGAGGATGAAATTCAAGACATTTTTACGATGAACCTAATGTTCTTGCTCTCCAGTCGCAGAATTATACATTTAGGGCTACCAAAATCATCGTTATGGCATAATCGGGTTTTAAGATATTTTGATGAAAACAGATTTCTTCATATGATACGACTACGGCCAGAGGAATTTGCTTATATATTCAACCCTTTAAAAAATGACGATGTTTTTCACACAATTGGCGAAAGGCTCCAACTACGCATTGACTTGCAGCTTAAAATTGTACTTTACTGCTTGGGATCTTTAGGAAATGGTGCTTGTGCTCGTAAGGTATCATCTCTTTTTGGTATAGGTGATGGCGGTACCATACAAAATATTAGAAATCGAGTCATTAAAGCAATATTAAATCTTAAAGAACAGTTCAAATCAATAAATTAAATAAATAAAACTAATAAAAATATCTTTTAATTCAATTTAATTTAATATAATTCACACATGAACACAAAAATAATAATTCATTTTAACATAAAACATTTAAACAAATACAACGTTTGAAAAACATATGAAAAAAAGTACTAAGTGTTGTATCGCATGTTTGCATGAAAATTACCAACAACACAGCTAGCACCGTTGTAGTTTGTTAGCACTTAGCACGTACTAGGGGGCTTGTGAATAGGGCAAATAATTACTTTGTATTGTACTAAGACGCACGATTGCTTATTATGGTACTAAACCAGACTTACAAATTAAAACGTTTTAGATATAAATACAAGGTGGCTTATATGCGTCCGGCCAAAGGCCGGCTACGAAAAAAATCTTTAGTAAACGAAGCTAAAACTCCTACTTAATTAGATAACCGCTTAAATTATCTTTCCAAATATTGTCCTATTCTGTCATCAAATACTCGATATATGCCATATTAAACATAAAAACTTCGGAGGCCCGTAACTCCGGAACTAAGGGTTGGCGCCAAATATTTCACTTCACATTTTTTGCTTAAAATTGCATTTTACACCCCGAAAGTAACTTTTTTCTTTTAAAGCGGTGCCCGTAAACTGGATTTAAGCCAAAAACGAAAAATAAAACATATGTGTAATAATTTTTTTTTTTTATTTGCAACTATTGTTTCCAAAAACCCTACTTCTGCCTTATTTTAGCAACTTTACCTAATTGTTTTGTTTAACAGCTGACGTTATTTGTTTTTTTTTCTCCCATTACGCTAATAAAGCAGCAAATTTTTAAAACAATTGATTATTCCAAAGTTCGTATCTGTGATGTCTGCTAAATAAAACTAGAACTAAAGGGCTTAATAGAAAAGAATTTATAAGCTTGAAGTTGAATCTTATTTTGTTTAAAGGAAATGTGAGTTGTGTTCTGCTTTGAAAAAATAATGCAATCAACATTTTTACGTACGAAGCCTCGTATTAATGTTTTTTTATTGAACCAATTCAAGTGTTTGCCAAGTCCAACTATTAACAATTCATGTAGTTTTTACTCTCAACAAATGTTATCATCCGCATCAAACTCATTATCCTCAAACAGCAATAACATGGAAATACCAGTACAAACTCAAAAGCTATTAAGACTCTCACGTACTATTGTACCCAAGTTATCAGACTGCAAGCATAAGGGTCAATATGGCCGAATTGGTGTTGTCGGTGGCTCTTTAGAATATACGGGTGCTCCGTATTATGCTGCTATTTCGGCGCTGAAAGTGGGTGCTGATTTGGCTCATGTGTTTTGCCTAAAAGAGGCAGCCGTAGTAATCAAGTCATATAGTCCTGAATTAATTGTTCATCCATTGCTTGATGCTGAAGATGCTGTGGAATTAATAGCTCCCTGGTTAGAACGGTTACACGTAATTGTAAGAAACATTTTTTAAATGTAGAAGATGTCTATATTGAATTTATTATTTTTATTTTTAGGTTATTGGCCCTGGTTTGGGTCGTTGTCCAATTATACAAAAGACTGTTATAGAACTTATTAAAGTTTGCTTGCAAATTGAAAAACCCTTGGTTATTGATGCTGACGGCTTGGCGATTTTGAATGATCATTTAGATTTAATTGAGGGTCAACGCAATATCATTTTAACACCCAATGCTATAGAATTTCGTCGCCTGTTTGGTACAGTAGCTTCTCCGGCCAGTGAGAGTGATAAATTTTGTAAAGAACGCATGACTTCATTGGGTGAGGGAGTTATTGTATTAGAAAAAGGTGCGAATGATCGTATTCATATTCCGAATACCACTGAAATATATGCTATGCCATCAGGTGGTTCTGGTAGGCGTTGTGGTGGACAAGGTGATTTACTATGTGGTGCACTGTCTATATTTTTTCACTGGTCCTTGGAGTCGAATCAAGCGAATCCTGCATTTTTAGCCGCTTTTGCTGCCAGCTATTTAGTGAAACAGTGTAATGCCGCAGCATTTCAGAAGCATGGACGTGGCATGTTGGCCACTGACATGATTGGCGAACTGCCGTCGGTATTTGCACGTATTTTTGAATCTCCCGATGGTCAGGGATGTTAACATTGGTTTATTAGTGGTATTGATTTAAACAGCAGTTCTTAGTGTTATTTTTAAAATAAAAGTTATTTAGCAAATAATTATCCCTTTTTTTCTTAGGTTAGGTTTCCGAAACAATAACTTCCTGTCGATAATACGTATATACTCTTATAAAAAATAAATATGTATTCATATTTAAAATATATATTTACTTAACGAAAGAAATTACATAGGTACCCAAAATTTTAATCTTATATTTTCAGAAAATCTAAATAGATATTATAAAATATTCTTAATATTGTATTTATTCATATTAATGTTTAATATTTAATCGAATTTAAATAAAATTGTTATTAAATAACAAAAGTAAAAAATATGTTTTCTTGAATCTTATCACGCTAAGAAATAAAATTAAAAAAATATATATTTTTTAAAAGAACTAAATTAGGATTTGAAGTATTTTTTTTCATGGTGTTTCCAATGATGGCCAGATTTTCACGAACGCGGGGTTTTTTTTGCCGGCACCATGGCTTTAGTTACAGCATACCATCTAAAGTAAAAAAAAAACTAACTAGAATTATATAAAAATGTACATTATTAATAATTTAAAGATTTTACTTTGTTCGACTACCTGATTACATTTTGAGTATTTCATCAAACTCAATTTTAAAACTTAATAAAAAAAATGTTTCCCATTATTCGCTGCTCAGCTTTCTGCTCCTTAAGGCGTTTGGAAATATAATTAATTTTTTATAAAACAAAAAAGTTTCACACGCTTTTTGAAACTAGATTTTACTTAAAAATTGTAGGCCTCGCCTTCTCATGATTTTATTTTGCTCATTTTATATGTAAAAACCAAAAATCTGTATAAACAGGTTTTGTTAGCTTTTTGTGTTTTTCAGTTTGGTACAAAATGTGTTAATTCAAATTTTTGGTTTTACATATAAAATTAGCAAACAAAATCACGAGGAAACGAGGCTTAGGCAGCTCCTCTAGCTTAAATATATGCTCGATATGCATGTAAGTAGCAGCAAAGGAAAGCTTATGACACCTAGGTAATTAATATTGTAAATATTTTTTTCGCCCTACATTTTCAAAAACTGAAAAAAACATGTTAAGGTAGTTTTTTGAAAAATTAAATATTGATTTAAAATTGCCAGAAAATCTTAACGCATCGAGCTATTCCTACAAAATATTAAAGTTATATAGCTAAAAGAGTTTTTAATCAAATGGTGAAATAAAATTTAAATTTTTTGTTATAAAATATAAATTCCCGGAACAGTGCCCTAATTAATCACGGGGCTGTCAAATCTTGTTTGGAGTATGTAGTAAAAATTCGGGGACTTAAAAGCCCGTTTACCATTTTTTAATTGCTGCTTTGCACTCCGAAGAATTTTACAGAAATTTTAAAATTTTGTTCCAAACTTGGCAATGTTGGAAAGGGCTCGAAAGGGAACCGTTATAATTTTTGACATAATTTTTCTTTTATTCGCATTTGCCATAGGTTATCTGTTAACAAATTTGCTAGTATTGAAGTAAATTTAAATTACCTAAGCGAAAAAACGAATACCACCTTTTTGCGGAAAATCCTTAAGAAATTATATTTTTTACATTTTCTCAATTCAGAGGCTTGTAACTTTTTAACGAAAAGCGCTATCAGAACAAAAGTTTAAACTTGTTTATTTTAAATTTAATTAAGAATATAGCAAATGTCTTAAAGTAATAATCCGATAATTAATAAGCGTACTACGTCAAAAACACTATGTTAAGATTGGCCAAAATTAACAAAACAAAAAAAAATGTAAGCTTTTCTTTCTGCAGATTTAAACATATTTTTATAGATATTTTCAAGGTCTGATTAAATTTAAAAATCTTAACTTTTGAGTTAAAAATAAACTTTTTATGACTATTTCCAAAAATTATATGTCCGAGGTACCTAAATTTGGGGCCCTACCCAGAAGCCCTTCTTCACCCTAGGAGCCTGACCGTCCGCAGATTCACTGAGAAACAACTCTGCCCTACCTCTGTAAAATTTCGTTGAGATATATTCAGTGGTTCATAAGATACCGAATTTTGTAAAATAATATATTTTACAAAAACAGTTGTTTTAGAACTGCTATTACCTTTAAAATTAATACGTGTATACATAAGCACATTTGGTATCAAGCTGAAAAACACAAACAAAAAACAAAATGTGTTTATACACTTTTTTAGTTTTTACATACATATAAAATGAGCAAACAAATCATGAGGTGGCGAGGCCTGCAATTTTTGAATAAAATCTACAGAAAGCTACAGAAAGTGAGTGAAACTTTTTTGTTTTATGAAAATATATTTCCACAACACCCACTGTAAGAAAAAAATTTTTGTAGAAAAAAAAAAATAATAAGGTAAAACAAAATTGGATAAATTGGAAAACGTAAATAAGAAAGTCAGCTGATCTACTGCCACTACCTAGTATATTAACATGGCGAAATAATACTGGTGGTCTCGATGGCGAATTTCTCTCTTTTGCCTTAAACGCTAAATGTCAAACTCCATACATAAAAAATATGTATATATTTTTTTTATATGGTGTTTGACATTTCACGTTCGCGGCGAAAATTATGAATTCGCCATTGCGACCACCTAGTATATTTTCATCATGTATCAATGCGAATCAATTATCAGGTGGAAGCCTTAAAGAATTTATTATTTTTTGCTAGTAGAAACGAATGTCAAACTTCATATAAAAAAAAATAGTACACAGATTTTTTATATATGGAGTTTGACAGTAGTGTTCACGGCAAAAATTAATTAATTCGCCTACGCTGCCACCTGGTAATTGATTCGCCTTGATCATATATATTAATGTGCCTTGCAAGGCGAATTAATACAGGTGACCGCACGGCTACTACAATCCAACAACACAAAAAACAACAGGCAATTTGTTGCTACAAAATTATGTATGTTGTCAAAAAAATATTGTAAAAAAACAAACAAAATAAAAATATATTGATGAAAAAAGTGGTTGTAATTATCAGAATAAGAAAATTATAAAAATTAAGCTACATAAAAATACAGGAAAAGTGACCAAAATTCTTTTGTACCACTAGTTTGCCCAAATCACATGCATCGTTCCATTCTTGCACGTTGACCATTTGAAGCTAACATAATCTTCCACGAAAAAACCAAGAAATTATTAATGTGTTAACAATAATTTCACTATCTTTTTACGCATATTTTGTTTATACACATCAGGAACTGCAAATACGGTTCCATGTTGTGGTAGTTTTCTCTGAAATTTCAATAGTTTGTTTTCTATTAGCAATCAACAAAAATTAAAATAAAAAAAATTTAACAAATTATTTATTTTTGACAAATTTTTTTGACAACTGCAATGTATACAGCTGATGGGCTTTTTCGCCCGTCCGTTCACCTGTATTATTTCGCCATGGTGCCTTGTGTACATATTTTCTTCGCAGTGTTGTATTCATTGTCGCCGTGAGTACACATGTAATGCATTCGCCTTGGTACGTTTTCATTTCATTCCTCATTGCGGTCTGAAGCGAAAGAGAGTGGAAATCGCCAGAAAATATAGAAAATCCCGGCAAAATCGGCACAGTTCTATATCAAATCCCGTTGTGAACAGTTGTTTGGAGATTTGGTTGCTCTGGACATATAAAAATATAAAAAATGTAAAAGCTGAAACGGGGAAAATATTTTGCAAATTCTTTGAAAAAATACGCACAAATAAGTGGGTGAAGAAAGAATAAAAACAACAGAAAATAGAAGTGCAAACAATATTTAAAACAGGAACTTTTTCAAATTAATACATAACACTTTCGAAGAAAAGAGTAGAGTAATAATAATACATATAAAAAATCTTGGCTGCAAATAACGAAAGGAAAAAGACTTGCTGAAATACAATAAAGAAACATTGCAGTCAATAACACCAAAGATAGACCGCCTAGTGGCCGCAAAAAAGAAAATCCAAAATGTCGGATGAGCAACGGCACCAAATTCAACAGCAACAACAACAAAATCATTCATCACAGCAGCTGCAGAGGAGACATAATAGTTGTCGCCTTTGTTTAGCTCCAGACAATGAATGCATATCGATTTTAAACAGTTATGCTGCCGATAAGGAACCTTTGGCCAGCAAGATTTATTCCTGTGTATCCGTTAAGGTAAGTTGAAAAAAACTTTTGCCACAATGTGTATTGATTTTGCACATTTGTGGGCCGAGTGCCAGGAATTAAGGAATGGTGGTTAGTGTATACGACAGCAACATCTAAAAGCCACACCCGTCTTCCATTGCCATGATGGTGTACAGATGTGGACAGGGAAAGTACAATTGTGTATATGTACTTAGATAGACAAGTGTGCCATTCCATGAGTGTCGTTTAAAGTGAGGTTATGTTGAACCAAAAAGCAGTCGTGCAGTCATCATTTACGTATTCATTTATATGCCAGCCAGCAACTTTATATGCTTGTTCGTTTGTATATATTTTTAATGATTATATTCGAGCGTTTGTTGGTGTGTGGTTGCCCTCGTTTGACGTCTGCATCATCATCATCGCCATTGCCATGTTTGCCAGCCATAGATTGTATACTATGATGGTAGTAGTAATGTAACGACGGACAACGAGGTGTTCGATGGTGGTGATGAAGACTTCGTCATGGTCGTAACCATAATTTTTGCTTGGTTGGCTCATTTGCTGGTGCAGTTTTGCTTTTTCCACGATTGTTGTTATGGGTTGTCGCCATAAAGGTGTCGTCGTGGTTGTTTTTATAGCTGAATATATACGTACATATATTAATGATTGTGCAAGTTGCTGTGTTGGTCTTTCAATTATCTACAATTCAAGCAGTAATCAGACGATTAGCTAGTCTATCCGTCCGTCCGTGCGTCTTGCTGACAATCATTCCAAGGGTGTTTTAGATTTACATAAGTGTGTGTGTGTGTGAGTATGAGTATATGTGTAATTTTAGGTAACAAAAATCAGTCACACGTTTCATTCCCTGCTCATGTGGATTTCTTCAGTTAAAGTTGTATTGTTTGTTGTTACTGGTAACTGAGTAAGCCACCAGTATGAGCACATTACTCACAACAACTCTATATTATTTTTATTTACTCTATTCTTAAGCTTGTTTATTTGGTATTGTCTCTGATACTATTTGCTTCTTGCTTTCATAGCAATAATCGATTCCACTTCGTTTCGTTTATTTTACTTTTGTTTCCAAATATTGTTATTGGAGGTGATGTTGTAGCGTTTTTTTTGTGGTTGAATGCTGTAGAAGATTTTAATTCTGAATTTTGTATGTTTTGTTCACTCTACCGTGGTGTGCTTGAATTTGATTAGTTATAGAAATAATAATGCTCTTTCCTGATTAGTAATTCAAGCTGTAGAGAATTTATCAATGGTTTCTATGTTTTGTTAATTCTATTTCTGTATGATGATGTTGGTAGGTAGTTGTTTGGTCAATGAGGTACTCTTTGCTATATGTATATTGTCTGTTTGGGGCCCAAATGGGGTCTTTATATTTTGTAAATTTTCCTGCTAACACATTATGCTTGGATACTCAAGTTCGAGTTCTGATCCGTTAATAATATGCCACGTTCTGAAGCCTTTTTTTTTGTTTTATCTTCTACATATTTGTTCAAATGAAAAAAATTACTCCTTCTATATTTAGAATTTATTTTTTAAAAAAGGCAACCACTTCAAAATTAAAATGTTTAAAAATAAAAAAAAGTTTAGAATTCTGTAGAAAATCTCTATGACACTTGAATGATATCATCTACTTTAGTGCAGCGTTTTAAACATAATGATAATTTCAAATCCACTCTATTAACAGATCCGAGATGTATATAAACTAGAAATGTATTTTTAACAAGATTTATAAAATATAACTTGTATGTTTAATCTTAGGCATGTATCTTCCTTATTAAATTTGCATGCTAGTAATGATGACGCTGACAGGAATTATGGTGGTTACCTGCTGTCTATAATTTGGGCTGCAACTTCTGCCATTTCATGGTATTTTTATGTTTTGGCTTCCTATCATCCTCTGCCATATACCTATTATCGATTTCTATACAACTTAATCCACACTATAGCCTTCTTCTTGCGTGTAATTTCATATAACATTGTTGCTTTGTTTCTGACATTCCCTCATAAGTATTGACTCAAAAGATGAAAAACCATGTATTAATAATATATACTTATTCAAGCCATCATTTTTTTTATTTTTGGCACAATTCTTATTTATGTATGTATATATTTACATACATAGAGCGTATTGTGAAAAATATTCATGTACTCCTTGAAACTACCTGTTTACAGTTAAACTTTTCTTCCTTTTTTGTTTTTTAAGTTCTTCATTGTGTGTATTTTTTTTTTTGTTCCTATCTTATTGTTATTCCTTTTGACTGAAATTCGTTCAGGCCTGAATTTGCTGTTTTTTTTTGTAGTGATTGACTGCTTGGTTGGCTAGTTGTAAATATACAAATGAACAGGCCTCCATGCTTAAGACTTGCTTGTGTGTATGCGTGTACCACAATGTTTCACTTAAATATTTTGCAGCCGTCATTCGCAGTTCATAATAAATATCAGTCTTCAATGGTAATAAAACGACAGCTGCTACTTTCCAACAGTACTGTCATCCAGTCCAGAAAACTTTGTGTTCTTTTCAACAACTGTTCCATTTTCGTTCTCATTAAGCAATTTCAATTATTATGGTTGCCTGCCTTTACGTAAAACTGTTGATCTTTCTATTCCATACGCTTTACGTTGTTCATATAAAACTTTGACTTTGTTTGTGTGCGTCAGCCTAGTGCTCTAGTGTTTTTATGGATTTATAATTTGTCATGTGTTTCGTACTTTATCACCTTGTCTCTTTCTTTGGACTTTATTACTTGTTATTTCTTCTTCTTTTGGTTTCGTTTTAGAAGTCCATATCATATTTTGCGTGCTGTACTGCAAATCCATGTGGTGGTTACGAGCTGTATGGTGTTCTACATTTGTTCGTTTACAAAAATCATACAGTTTTTAAAAACATTGAATGTGTTGCTGCAATAAGGTTGTGCTTTTTTCATGCCCATACGGTGCCAACCATTAAACCACATGTTAGTAATGATAAAAGTTTAATGCAGTAGACGTGTCATCTATTTTAATTTAGGTTTGAAAGTTTTGTTATTTTTCTGATTGTTTTGTTATTTTTCTGTTACTTTTCTGTACATATTATTGGTACGACCTAAATTTTCTATAGATAAGTGGCCAAGTTCACAAAATATTTAAAATTATTCAGGCATGTTCTGAATCTCACACGAAATTTTCACATTCGTATTTTTCAAGCCATTGTTTTTGTAAAAAATAACGCTTTGAAAAAATTGCAGTGAAAATTTCGTGTGGTATTCAGAACATAGACGATGCCAGTATATGACGAATTGAAACTTATAATTTTTTTTATATTTAAAGTTTTATCGGATGTTTTATAAGGTTTTAGTAGAAGGTTGAGAAAACGAGGTTTAAAAAATTATTTAGTTGTGCAATCAAAAACGACATCGAATTGGGTCAACCATTATGTTAGGAAAATTGATACCAAATGTAAACGACTTTTATGATGACTACTATTCACTAAGACATATTTTTGTATAAAAACTTCTTGCAACACCTTCATTCTAGTGGAAAATATAAAAATTAATGGATATACAACAAAATTCTTTCTGGGCAGATCTTCTAATGGGCGTCTTTTTAAACTGAAATCGGTTAATTATTCAAATATATGCACTATATGAAAAACCACAGATCAAGACTTGAATTTAATTTTAAATAGACTTGGTTTTGGCACAGGGGTAGCTCTTCCACTCTTTACAAAAATTTCCCTACTACTGATCGTGTCAGTTTTTAAAAGAGCAACGTAAATATTGCAGTGACAAAATTGTATTTTAATCAATTAGACATTCTGAGAAGTTTTGTAAATTCATTCATTCTAAATTCTCACTAAAGTCAAAAATCAAATTTTCTCATCAATTTAAATGATAATAATAATAAATATATAGTATCGTGTAACTACACCTGGTTAATAGGTTAGGTTAGGTTAGGTTGCACAGGCCGTCGGCGCAAAAGAAAAGACCGACTCACTTGGGTCCCAAAGGTCCAATTGTGTCACCTGGAAACAGGATGTGCAGGGATTAGATTGAGGTCCCTACGGCACCATCAAAGATCCACATCCAAACCACCCCGAGGACCGGACAAACCAGTTTATCCTAGCAACATCGCAGACAGATAAGTCTGCAAGACCATGCAATTTAGGACTGCCGAAGATAGCCGCTCTATTTCCAGAGAGAGCCGGGCAGTGGCATAGTAGATGCTCCACCGTTTCCTCCTCTTCCTCATCTTGACAACTTCTACAGTAGTCATGATGCAGAATATTCAGTCTCCTAGCATGGGCACCAATGACGCAGTGCCACACCTGTTAAATAACAAAGTGAAATGAAATATCACTAAAAATTATACGAAACTTCTATAATGATTTGTCATATGAATACTAATGATTGTCGCAAATTTCTTTTTCCACTTACAGAAATTTTCTTTCTGTTTCTTCCGGAAATCATCTTGGCAGTCCCAGTCTGGCGTAATGCTTCAATTATAGGTGACATACTCGTAACTTACTCTATCGATAATCGGTGCCGTAATCATAAACAACCCTATTTATATTGCCATTTCTTTAAAATAAGCCCAAAGCTATATTTAAACTTAAAGTCACCCATACAATGCGGAGGATATGAAAAACGACAACGCAATAAAAAATATACATTCAATACCTCAATTCAATAGTCATAAGGTTGTCGTAAAAAAACAAAATTCAATCGAATGTAGTGTTTTTCATAGGGGTGGTTTTGAACAGCTGTTTTATAAGGTTATAATTTTGGCAAGTCTAAACCTTAAATCCTGAAACTGTTAAGATTCTTTTACGAGGAGCGAAAGCCCCAGGTACACTTAGGCCTTCTCCGGTAGTTGATGAGGCGATACGCTTTGTTGCACATATAATTTCTGAATTGGTATATCTGAGAGGATTGCTACGCTATGGACACGATAATCAATTGCATATTAAAAAAAAATTAAAGCTGCCGTTATGTTTTGAATGTACATCGTATATGCAAATATTTATGTTTGTTATAACTCCATCTATAGAAACTTAACAAAAGACATTATTACATACATATTTACATAAATATTAGTATATGGGAGGCTCTATTTGAATACACACACATATTTATACAAAGGATACAAACATATGCGAATACAGTTTTGTGCAAATATGCAACCGAATCCAAATTAAGAAATTTAATGTTACATATTAGCAAACAATCTTACCTAGTCCTATTTATGGTTCTAGTCCTTTTTTATTAAGTCCGTCCTATACAACTTACGAATGGTTTAACTGTCGAGCGAATTTTCATAATGCGCTCACTACTTGATATTTACAATCAGTATAGTTATTCAAATCATTATGAATATCGAGATTTAATTAAAAAATTTTTAATCAATTTGAGCAACTTTTATACGCAAAGTTGTCCCCCGTGATGGAGGCTTATTTTTGGCTTAACAGGTTTGTAAACAAACAAACTTGTTAATAGATCCTACAGACTCTAATACATTCAGGAAAATGCAACGTCTAGCGTGGTTTACACGCTGGTGGCTTCACTGTACTTTATTTGCTTAAAAATGAAACCGGAGAGCGTTACAGCATCATGATCCATGCTTTTTTTATTTGAAAATTTAAATGATATTGATCCAAGAGAGATTTGGTAGCAACAGCATGATGCTACGTTGATTTAGAGTGAAATTAACCTTCCAATAGGCATTCAAAGTCGTGTAATTTGAAAGCTCACAAATATTTCCTGAGGGGCCATGTGAAGTTAATAGTTTATGCAATAATTAAAGTTATCGAGGACGACATTGTTAGTGCAATTCGTGGCCAACAGACCTCGAAAAATTAACACAAAAATTAACGTCCAGAATACGGAGAGTTGCCGTAGCCATTTGCCTGAAATCATTTCCAAACGTGACGTATTGATCTTCCTAGTAAAAATTATTTTTAACTTATTTTTTATCTAATTTTTTACAATTTAATGTTCTATCGGAGATCTAAAAGCAATTTAATAAGGCAAAGGACTTATTTCGTTTTCCATAATCAATGTATACCACTTTTACCACTATTATCATTATTAAACAATTTTTGCTTTGATCTATAACCGTTATTAGTAACAAAACTATATCTTTGTTTTCCTGGTATCTGTTCAAAACTGGTCATGGATTATGAAAATGAAAGCTTGAGAAATATGCAACCACCTCCAGGTCAAAAAACTTTTTCGTTACTTAAAATGTCACAGAAAAACTTATCAACAATCTTATAAAATCGTTGTAGGCAATTGAAAATTAATATATATATATATATATATATATACTTATATATATATATATATATATATATATATATATACTTATATATATATAACTTTTACTATATGATGTATTTTTTTTTTTAACAGGTACAAGTGCTATATTCGGCAATGCCGAATCCTATATATCCTTCACCATATATTTAAACCTAGTTTTGTTAAGGGCCAGTTTTTGACTTCGTATTTAAATGTCATTTAAATTTAAGTACAAAATTCAGTTTTTCAATGCACACTTAAATGAAACTTAAATGACCAATCTTGTGCATTTAAAGTCCATTTAAATAATACAGTTTTACCATATGGTTATGGCATTTTTTGTTGTTGTTTCGCAAAACTAAACAAAAGTAAACAAACATTTTAGCCATTAATAGAACAATATTTTATGTTTTGCATACATTTCTTAATGAAATAATTAATTAAAAAGTTAAATCAATAAATAAAATAAGATTAGGTGGTGAATACATGAGTATCGCTGACATTTTTTAATATATTTAAAATATTTTTCACAAAATTTGCAATTCATTGTGTTTGTTAGTAGCTGTTTTTCATAAACAATGGAGATTTATTTTGATATTTCGTAATGCTGCCATATTTTTGTGATATTTAAATGAGAACTTAAATAAGAACTGAAAAAATGAAACTGCATTTAAATACAACTTAAATTTAAATGAAAATTAACTAAATGCATATTTAAATACGAACTCAAAAATTGGCCCTAAGTAACTTCAATCCAGAGAATTAAAAAACAAAAATTAAGTACTACACATAAAAGTGTCATCGGCTCTTATTGGGTTAAGCATTAAAAAAAAACTAGTATTTCCTTATAGATTTCTTCAAAAGCTTTAAAATAAATAAATTATAATAATAAATTGATAAATAAAACTTTGGAGCCCCGTTATTCGGAAAATATTGGCGAGCGCCAATTTTTTCACTTGATGTTTTTTTCTTAGTTTTTAATTCTATATCGCCCCATATAAGTACTTATTTTTTGAATTGAGTTACTTTATTTGCCTCGAAGGATCTGGACCGATCATGCCAATTAACAATGACACCTCTTTCGACATTATATCTGATCGATTGGCGTATTTAATTTTTCTCTAGTAGATCTAGTGCCTTGGCAAACTTGACTTAAACTAACACGGAAGGACAGACGGACATTGGTCAATCGACTTCGCTTTGCATAATAAGTCAGAATATATGTATACTTTATGGTGTCGGAAATGAATATTGTAGAAGTTACAAAAGAAATTGGAAACTTAGTTATACCCTTTTTCAATTTTTGGTTGTAAAGGGTATAATAAATTTTGTAAAACTTTTTATATTCTAGCGGTTGCAAAGAGAGAGTGTACATATGTAAATTTTTGCATTTTCTGAACATAAAACAATAAAAAAATAGAATCTCTTATTTAATCTAAAACTGGTAAATGTGGAAACAGTTTTAAGATAAATAATTATCCTTCTCAGGTTTAAAATTTTAAAAATTTTCCTGAAAGACAAATTGAAAATACACACAACAAATATGAATTGTATTATTACATAATTTTGCATAAAATATTAAACTCAAACTCCTTAAAAACAAGAATTCTTAGATTTTTAAATTTAAGCAGTCTTGTTTAGGAGAGAGCGTATTATCAACTACAATATTAAGTGTTTTTTTTGTTATTGTTCTTGTTGTTGTGCAAATTGATACAAACATCTCAATATGTATTGTTTATTGCTATATATGTACATGTATGTGTATATGTACATACATATATAAAACATACAGGATATAAAGTATGTAATGTACGAGTATGTGTATGGACTTACATGATTTTGTACAATTGTTCACAAGCAGTGGCACATTTCGGTGGTTACTCTTTAGAAATATGGTTTATTCACCTTACCCACTCCATATTGTGCATACTCCATACAGAACTAATTACAACAACCTTTACATATACATTAACAAAAGCGACTACAACTGCCGTATTAAGTGTTCTTATAATGGCATGTTTAGTATTTGGGTTTTTGCATCCTTTGGCTTTATTTTCTTTATTTTTGGTTCTGATTGCATAACTAAAGTAAGAGATATATTTTTTTATTCTTTATATCAAAAACGATTTTTGTTGCATTGTAGTTATTAAATTTTTGTTTAAGGTCAGTTCTTATGTGGGTGATTTTGGGGGTATATGTTTATTTTCTTGTATTTTCCTTTACGCTAATGAGTTTTAAAACGAAACTAATTTAAATAGCAGATAACAATTGATTTTAACATATTTTATACTCATTTGATTTAGTGTCTTTTGATGATTCTGTATAACTATTAAAATTGTTATATATTGGTGCTAGACTTAAAGCCTAAAATCAGGCTGCAATAGTTCTAAATCTATTCTATTAAAGCTAAACTTAAAACAAGACGGCTTTGGCTAGAATCAACAAAAGCTAAATGGGGAATTACTTTAGGGTGTATGTATTTGTGAACAAATTTTATTGGCATGAATAAAAATTATTAGGGCCAGTTTTTGACTTCGTATTTAAATGTCATTTATATTTTAGTTCTATTTAAGTACAAAATTCAGTTTTTTAATGCACACTTAAATGAAACTTAAATGACCAATCTTGCGCATTAAAAGTCCATTTAAATAATACAGTTTTACCATATGGTAATGGCATTTTTTGTTGTTGTTTCGAAAAACTAAACAAAAGTAAACAAACTTTTTAGCCATTGATAGAACAATATTTTATGTTTTGCACACATTTCATAATGAAAATAGTAATCAAAAACTTAAATTAATAAATAAAATAAGTTTAGGTAGTGAATACATGAGTATCGCTGGCATTTTTTAATATATTTCAAATATTATTAACAAAATTTGCAATTCATTGTGTTTGTTAGCAGCTGTTTTTCATAAAAATGGAGATTTATTTTGATATTTCGTAATGCTGCCATGTTTTTGTGATATTTAAATGAGAACTTAAATTAGGACTGAAATAATGAAACTACATTTAAATACAACTTAAATTTAAATGAAAATTAACTAAATGCGTATTTAAATACGAACTCAAAAATTGGCCCTTAGAATGATTACATATCGCTGCCTGAGTTAACTTTTGGGTGATTCTAACCCATTTTTAATTCAAATTTAACTAATTTTTTTCTAACTGCTAAAATATCTGCATTTTTTACTATCATGGTACGGGTGAGACATCAAATGAGCCCACTTGTTTGAGTAAAAAACTATAATTACAAAATAAAGCCAACCTATAACCATCGTTTCTTTAATAACTTTTTATATAATGTCTACGACATTTTATTTATTCGTTATAAATAAAAAAAAAATTAGAAACATGTTAAATAAAATAAATGATACTTTTACAGAGCTTTTAGGTAAGAAGAAAATAATTGTTGTTACGCAGGGACAGGTAGGACATGAGTAAACCGTTTTTAAAAGCTAATTTATTTTAGGATAACATTTCAACTTGTCCTTAGTTAAAGGCAGGGTTTTGTCTGCCCGATAAATAGCTTTACATTATTAAAAATTCCATTATTTAATAGTATTATTATTATTATAAAATATATTTAATGGATAAAAAAATAAGCCATTTATCAGTCCAATAAAATCCGGTCTTTAACTAACGGCAAGTTGTAATAATGGCCCATATTCATACAGACAATTCTAGAAAAAGGGAAATCATAAGTGAAAATCGACAAGTGCTAAATTTTTCTGCTTTCAATGAAGAATAATTTTTTTGTATTTTTTTTTTTTCAATTTACACACAATTACCTGTTGCATTAACACAAAAGAGGGAGCGTAGAATTCTAAAAACGACAGTTTTTTCGAATTTTCTTTTACTTATATCTTAATGACGCCACCGTCACAAAAACTCACTTTTATTTGCAATCAGTAGCTAAATAAGCATTTGATAAGCAACCCGGTACTAATTTTTAAACGAGCTTCTCGTGCTCTTGTGGGAAAGGTACATCCTTTTTTGTTTTTATAAATTTTATGTCGCGTCCGTTGGCCGCATATCCATAAAGTAATATTGAAATATGGAAAAAGCACTACAAGAATAAAAGAGAAATCAAACTTTGTTGTTAACTCTTATGAATCATAAACTACCCGACTGGAAATATCAAATTTTATTACAATTTAATTTTGTTCTTATTATTATTACCATTATTTACTTGAAGTTATCTTTGTCATTGTTTTATATTTATCTTGTTTCAATCAATACAAAATCAATGGAATCATATATGTATGTCCATTTGTTTGGACTTGTTTTATACTTCTTACTTTGGCAATATGAAAACTGTTAGGAAATATGATTACCTTTTTTGTGATAAGCAAAAAAAAAAAAAAACAAAAGTTAATTTTTCGATTTTAATTTTACGTTAATATTATTTTATCATTTCTTTGCCATTTAATTTAATTTTATTTAATAAGAATTTACTCACTTAAAATAAACTTGATTTTAAATTGGTTAATGTATGTTTGAGAACAAAAAAGAAGCTCGCTCTATATTATTATTTCCAAATTTTTTAAATTTCAGGCCTTTTTCACGCCGCATTCATCTTAATATGATTTTTGTAGTTTAAATATGAAAATTAATTGTCTCAAACATTTTTATTGTGGATTTATAAATATTTTTAAGAAAATAGAAATTTTGCGTTTTTATCTTATCTAGTGAAATTTATTTGAAAAATTCGTCTTTTTAGCAATAATTAAATAAATAAGAACTAATATTAAATCTTTATATATAAAAATGGTGTAAAAAGTGTATAGTAATTCATAAAATGAGAACGGCTAGGCCGATTTCTATAAAATTGTTTGTCAGTTTTTCGTATTTTCGAGAAGAAGGTCTTTCGAAAAATCCCCCGGAAAAGTCGGAAAATAAGAAAAATCTAAAAATCGAGTTTCGTATGAAATTTTGCGTGAAACTATTCCTTAATGGCTTTCCAAATCAGAAAATAGAAAGTTCTTAGTGTAAATCATGGAAAATTGCGGAAAATGCGGAAAATTGGAAAAATCGAAAATAGATTTTTTTGATGAAATTTTGTGCATCAAATCGCTCTCTACTGAACCATCAAATAAATCACATTGAAAATTTAAATATCTGTGTTGTATTATTACTCTAAAGTTTGTCTGAAGGCTTAAAATCGGGGCGAAGCGAAGTTCGACGGGTCCGCTAGTATTTATGTAAATAAAAGTCAATAGCTCTATTCACGATCTTGTGCAAATGGTCTTGCATCATAGCATTTGCAAAATTGTGTAGCATACTTTTAGTTTACACCAACAAAACATATAGAAAGGAGAAGTAGAGCTAATATGAAAATTTATTATTCGGAATCTTAAAATTTAATTTACTTCATTCGTGCTTGATTCCTTCAAAATAAAAATAGTTACTGAATGTTTGATCTGTTTTTGTATAAAACATTTTTGAGTTGTATTGTCTTTTGGCTTATTGATTCAATGGAGTTCTCATTTAATCAATTTGGCTTTTGATATAAGACTTTCTAGTTTTCTATATAAAATTTGGGTAAAATCCACTGATGAGCTATTTGAGCAGTAGTGTAATGGTCTTATGGATATCCTTTCCCGGAGTAATACATTTCATTTTTTTTAATTTAGTTTAAAATAATATTTCATGAGAATATCATGAAATATTTATATATGAAGGAATCAAGCACGAATAAAGTAAATTAAAAATTTATGTAAAAATTTTAAGTTCTTAGTTTGAAAAAAAAAATCTTTACAAACGTCTTTCTTTTCAGTCTTACTTTAGGGTAAAATTATTATATTTATGTAACTGAAGGTGTATTTTTAAAATGCTTTAAAGTGTTAAACGCTAGGAATGTTTAAAAAGTATTAACTACAAATGCTTTTTTACATTTTCTAACTTTACAGCTCATAAACAAGGCGAAAACAAAACAATAAGCAAAATTTCAAATTCATATAAAATTACAATTTCTCCATGAATCGTTTTAAATAATGATTTTAACAGGAGCTTAGGGATTTTTAATTCTGCATTCATTAATTTAACATTAACTGTAACTTTGAGCAAATAAATATTTTTGTAATACATGTGTATTTTTTATTCTTTTAGACTCACTATTTAGGATATTTTGCATTAACATATTCATTTTTAAGATGTAAGCATATACTTACATACGTTTGTGTGTTTATAAAATCTCTCATGACTATTTCTTTTAAGGAATGTCATTGAACCTTTTGCTATTAAGTTAAGTACAGTACATAAACATATACTAATTATGTATAATATTGTTTGAACTTGTGTGTAAAGCAAAATTATATCAAATATAATTTGCATTTGAAGTATAATTTTATATAAAATATCTGGTACGTATGTATGTTTATATGCAAACAAATACATACGCTCGCAAACACAAACACGCACACACACACACTCGCATACATACATACATAATTAAGATTTTGAAATATCAATTTTGTCTGCTGTTGTTGTGTTTGCTCCTACTCTAAAGTGATGATGTCTTTTGTAGTCTTTTTTTTTGGAAGCAGTTGAAGTTGTCCTCATATGGTTACTTTATAGTTGTTTAAGTAAAATTGCCTTGCATTTCAATTTGTTTGCTCAAATTTGCAATTGGTAATTGTATGGCTTTAATATTCTACGAAAATACTTTGTGTGTTTGAGTTGTGTATATATTATATAATCCCTATGTTTCTCGTTATATACATACATGCATATGTACATAATTCCAATTGTTGTATTATCCTTAATTAATATCCTTCCTTAAAATTATATCCTTTGAATAATTACTTTTTTGTATCCATCTTACTTATTGCGGGTAGTACTTGTTAAGACAAACTATCTATAAGATGTATTTTTTTAATTTTTGTTTAACATATATATATACACATACTTTCCTTAAAATATGCAAATGCTTGATGTGTATTAAAACTTCATATAATTATTATGCATTGTCTATGCATTAAATTAAAATTTAAATTAACACTTTATTATATTTATTTTGAAATTAATATTTGTTCACAATATAATTGGAATTAACATTTTTGCTTTTTGACGAAAACTGTATAAATATTTGTTCAAGATAATAAATACATGAGAAATAAATGATATGTTTTAGATATAGTCTTGATCACACATTTTGTAGAAATTTATCAACTTTAAAAATATTTCTCACTTTAAAGGATGTGACCATGGTAAATTCGTGTAACAGGTAGTGGACTGGCGAATTTATTAAATTTTGTCGTTGCTAGAAATGCCAAACTCCATGTATAAAAAAATCAGCCTCAAAAATTTTTTTTTATATGAAATTTGGCATATCCTGTCACCATCTGCTACGTGATTTCGACATGGAAATTAAAAAAAAAAAACTTAAATGGATTAAAAAACGTATGATTTTTAAAACGATTGTTTTCATCACATATCCAGCCGTTTGTAAATAAATAGGTTTTACAATTTTATGGAAATGAACGGAAAATGAATTTTACCGCTATTTTTATCCTAAAGATTTGGCAATAAGACAGGGAAAGTTTACCTCTTAATGCCTTGAGCTTATAGGTGAGAGAATTCTTTATGTTTTGTATCTGTATATCTTTCAAAGCATTTTGGTATACAATTATTTTTTATAAAAACAACGCCTTAATACATATAAAGTGAAAATTTCATGTGGAATTTAGAACAGGCCTGATAAATGCAATATGAGATGCATTAATGCCACATCACAAAAATCTCTATTACATTTATTAACTAAATTGCAGTTAATTATGTAGTCAGCAGATGGAAAAAAATTGATAAAGGAAATACACCTGTGGCAATTTTTTCTTGATTTTAAAAGAGCATTCGAGACCATAGATAGGGAAATGCTGCTGAAAAGTTATAAGTTATACGGGATAAGGAACTAAGGTGGTTTCAATCTTATTTAACGAATAGAAGGCAAAAAAGACAATAAATAAAGTAATATCGAATACAACAAATAATGACTTTGGAGTTCCTCAAGGATCAATTCTTGGTGCACTACTGTTTTTTTATGTGTATTAATGATTTGCCAAATGTGATAGAAAAATGTGAAATAGTATTATACGCCGATGATACTTAAATTTATTCAACTGCAGAAAATGAAAAAAGTTGTCAGGAAAATATGATGCACGACCTAGAAACAGTTAATATATATTTAAAAATGAATATATAAAATTAAATGAAAACCAAACAAAATGAATGAAAATTAATGCACACAGAGATATTATAATAAAGATTAATAACAAAAAAATTAAAAAAGTAAAAAGTATAAAATACTTAGGCTTTGTGATAGACAGTGACTTAAAATTTAATGATCACATTGAATTTATTTGTAAAAAGATCGGTAAAAAATTGGCTACTTTAAACGGATAAGAAATAAAATATCGATTACTACCGCGATTAACATATAAAATGTAACTATCAAGCCTCATTTTGAATATGGGTCAACAATTTTATATACTTGTTGTACAAAAACAAAAACTGCAAAATAAGGCAATGCGATCGATTTTAAAATGCAACCGCCGCTACACATCAATTCAGTTTATGCTAAATTGTTTAAAATGTCTGAATATTCAACAGAGAATACCTATGCGATCAACTGAATTTGGTGGGACAAGTGCAACAATACCAGCTACGAAAATCTCAAGATTTTAGATTGGATAGGATGTCCACAAGTGCAATGCAGAGATCTCTTTTCTTAGGGTCTTAGCCTATATAATAGACTACCTATGAAAATTAAAATGACAGCAATGAAATAATTTTTAATAAAGAATGTGTTCAATTTGTTAGGAACATTTCACAGAATATGTATTCAATTAAATAATTTTAATTGTTTTTATATTTGATTTGATACACAAAATTTCATACAAAAAATCAATTTTCGATTTTTTCAATTTTCCGACTTTTCCGGAGGGATTTTCCAAAATTTACTTTCGTAAAGACTTTTTCCTCGAAAATACGTTCTCATTTTATGAATTATCATACATTTTTACACCATTTATATTGATGTATATATATGTAAAGTATGTTTAGTACTAATTAATTAAAATAAAAAAAAAAAATAAATAAATTACAAAATACGTCTAACAATCAAAATCTTAATGATAAAAATAATATTCACTATTTACAAAAACATTCACACGAAAGCGAAGTTACTTTTGTTCCTGCAGAGCTTTTGTTGGTAATAACGACGGGGAAAAACGCTTTTCTTTACGTCAGTTAAAAAATTCTCCATCGGGGTTAGGTCAGGCGACTCTATAAGCATTTTTTCTGTTTCTATATTTTCGGTCGTTGTCTTGTTAAAAGACTTAAAACAAAAGCATTTGTTTTTCTATATAAACTACCATCATATTTTTGAGCATTTTTTAATGTCTTAGACGTAACTCTTTAATCATATTCTACATTCTGAGATCCTCTAAGGTATGAACAAGAACCCTTTGCAATTAATAAAAAAAATCATAAAACTAATAACAGTACCAGAATTTTTGCTGTCACAAAAAAATAAAACTTTCATAAATAGCAAATGAAATGCCTCTTTCGTCATATTTTGATTGACATTCAGAGAGATATCTGAGTCTTTTTTAAAAATGTTAAAAAACATGTCAAATATAAAAATTATTTCTTTGTATTATTTTATAAATCCTAAATATGTATATCGTGATTTTTGTAAAAAAATGAAGAAGTTTTTACTGTTGATGTATTATTTTTCGTAACGAAAGTTTTTGTCATTTGTGGTTAAAGTTGAATGTCGTTAGTTATGCTGCCACTAAACTAATTTTTAATTCCTATTCATTGAAATTTTTGTAAACTTTATTTGATTTAATAAATAATTTTTTTCCTTTACTTCTTTTTCTTTAAAGATTTCCAGCAACGATAACTTGTCATTACGAATCTGTCACGCTTGCATAAGTTACTTAAACTCTTGGCAATCCTTTAAGAATCGCTGTCTAGCAGCTCAAGCCAAACAACGGTCCTGGCTAGAAAACTCAAACAAATCAATACAATCTGCCGAACAGAGTCATCAAACATCAGATAATCATTATGATGACCAACAACAACAGCAAGATGAAGAACAACAATCATTGGCTTCTTCCATATTGGAGGGTATATCAACGTTAAAAAAACGCAAATCGTTAACAGTCTATGTGAGTCCTAAATCGCAACAAACTAAGCAACAACCAGATAAATTATTACAAAAACAGCAACTAAATATCGCTATGCCGTTAACAAAACGCCACTATACCAAACATAAATATAATAAATCACATCGACAAATACAAAGTCTAACGTCACATACAGTGACCCAAACAAAGACAGCAACGCATCCTGTACAAGCGTCGTCTAGTAAAACTAAACAAAAATCTGAAAAGAAACATTTCTCAGCAAGCCAAAAATCATTGATTGCTACTTGTTCTCCCTTACAACAATCATTCGTTATGCCAGCAGTTCCTTGTGTAACTGCTACAGTAACCTCCTGCACAATTACTGCACCAACTGTGACAAATACCACAACAGTCTGCTTGAATACTCCGACCAGCACAACAGTAACTACTACGGCAATGGCGGCTTGTAGCAGCAGCAGTAGTGTCGAATTTATAACAGCATCTGCTCCTGCTGTTGCTGCTGGTTCGATTGTTAGTGCTGGTTCTAGTGATGAATGTTTAGTGGGAGGATCAAGTACAACCTCATCGGCCAACGCTTGTACAAGTGCTGTACAGCAGTTGCGTTTGTTTAGACGATACTCCTATAATGTAAATGTATCGTATACAGCGTACCTTTGACTTTGAAATTCATTATATATGTATTTTATGTTACATTTCGTCTTCTCGGACAGATTTTATTTCGAAATTAATTTGATTTCTTTCTTTGGCAAAACTTTTCGCAAGGATTTCTTGATTTTATGAAAATTCAAATTTTTTTCAACATGAAATGAAATCTACATTTAAGTCTAAAATTTATTACTTTTAATTAATATTTGTTAATGCACAATTTTTTAGAAGAATTTTACTTGAAGTCTCCGAAATTGTCAAAATTTTTTAAATGTTTTTACTTTATGTATTTTGTTTAAATTTATTTCCTCAACATAAAGTGAGCGCCCGTATTTTAAAAATTTGTTGTTTTTATCAATGATCTTAGTTCTTCTCAAATCGCCAATATAAAAAAAAAAATTTTGTGAAAGGATGAACTGTGGGTGCCGAAAGTCATAATTACAATATTCGATGGCCATCGAACGGATTTTTAATGTTAAAATATCGTATCATCTTCGGAATTAGAAGATGATTATGACATGATGAATATTAGAAAACAGAAGATGATTATGACATGATGAATATTAGAAAACAGATCCTTGCCGTACTTATTTAGACACACTGTTAGTTGTCTATGTGCAAAAACTTTTATCTTGGGTTGCTCAGATATAAATTTGGCCATTATTTATTTTTGCTTTGCGTTAATATTTGTTCTACAAATTTCATTTAATAAAATGTATTTTTATAACGCGGTATATTTTAACTAGTAAAGTGGTTATAAAGATTGCACTCGATCGCTGACACGCTATAGACTCGGTCTCGACAGAGGTGATTTTGACTGGAGTTTTGCATATTTATTTTTAATTTATAACCCATTTTCGAAAAATGTTCGGCTTAGTTTAAACAACAAACCATAACCTTTAACCTCTTAAGTGTGTTTGACGTGTATACACGTCGAACCAAATCTTTATTACGATGCGTTCGCCGTGTATACACGTCGTGAGAAATAAAAAATTACCATCGACTATAAAATCTCTAAATTTTAATGAAATCCAATACGAATATTGTTTGATTATTATTATTATTATTATTTATTGTATGCTTGCAGTGACTAATACGAAACAGTATCAACAAAAATAGTTCACGTATTCGGTCCAAAAGATTTTAATTCCACACACGGTGGAGGTTTTTTAAAACTAAATTCCACGCTTAACTGGTTAAAACAAAATTTTCTTTTTAATAATGAGTTTTGAAAAACTGCCACTGCAACTCGCCAGAATAAAATGTACCTGTTGCTTTTAAAAAGTATTCCTAATACACAGTGTTGCATAGTAAACTTGTATTTGTTATTTTTTTTTTTATTAAAATCTTGCGGTTGATATTCTTTAATTTATAGAACATCTACTAAGCGACAAGGCAGGAAGTTAAATTATTTGCCTATAATATTCAAAGGCATATTTTATTGTTTTTGTGTGTTTTAAGTCTCTATAACCTCAAATTAATCTACGTATTGACAAAAACCCATTTCCATAAATCATCCATCAGAACTCTGAATCAGTATTTCAGGGACATATTTTCCTTTACATGTAGATGGGTACGTGACATATTTTAAAATTTTTTAGATATTAATTTGGTTAGAGTGTCCGTAAAGGCATACATTATACTTATACCGTTTCCGAATAAAAACAAACCTACGCCATGTTATCAGCTCTTAATTTCTATTTAGCTTAAAAAATCGAAAACTTTTTCTCGATTGCACGTAGATAATTTGAACTAAAACAAGAATTTCAATAGGAAGATGGATTTGGAATTTCTGTTTTCTTTTAAGCTGACGAAATATAAGGTTCATTTTCATAACTTATTCCTTTAATGTAGTTTCGCGGATTTTGCTACTTAGAAGCTCTGATAGATACCTTCAATACGTTTAAATAATTAATTTATAGTATTATGGGTGATAAATATAAATATAAAAATTACGCACAAAATATCGACATCGACTTGGCAATAAAAATAAAAAATTTTATTTTTGTTTGGCACCGTTAATCGCGCTTGATTTCTTCGAAACAATATTGCAATTTTTTTTACAAAATATCCTTCACTTGTTACTCGAATTTTAATTGTAAACACGCGATACTTATGTAGATGAAAAACTTAATTGACTTAATGAGAATTATAATCATTCAAGAAAGCGAAAAAGTCAATTTTTTTTCGATATTCAACAAATGGGTCATTATTAAGCCGTAGGCAGAATTAAACAAAATGTATTAATACAAAGTTTGTATACAGTTTTGCTGGGTATTTAGATCTTGTATATATGCAAAGTTGCGAAACAAAGCATCAACTAGTTGCTAGTTGCTCGGTTGCAACGTTTCTAATACTTGTATGTGACATTTTGCAATAGTATGCATTGTAAACATTTAATACTACGGCATAACGAAACACTATACATTGTTCGAATACAAAGCAACTAACGTTTTGGAAGTCAGCCAATATTTTTGCTGACATATTAGGCCTTATTTAACGGCAAGGAAAACAATCCAACGCTTTTTTTTCCAGAACTTTCTTGTTTAACTCTTTTTTGTATTCTAGATCTTACGAAACATCTAGGATCAATTTCAAAAACCAAATTTTTGTTTAGTCACTTAAAAGAACATTATGTCATTATTACTTAGCTACCGTACATTTTTACAATGTTTTTTTTCAACTCGGCTACAATAACCTTTGAGAACTTGATATCGTTTCTTCAGTATTCCTATATAACCATCCTCAATAAAGCGATATGATAACGTAGAGCCTTGACGTATGTTGTATTAAATAGTTAAATCGACCGTCCTGTTCATAACCTTTTTTTATATTATACAATTTTGATGAAAGGGCACTTCAAAGATATTTTCTATTAAAAACGTCAAGTGCATTTTCTGTATTAAAATTTCAGTCAGAATCCTGCTCGGATTCCAGTAACATTTCGTACAATTGATCAACGATTCCGTACTTTAGGTGCTGGTAGTTTATAAACCGCTACATAACTCCTTTAGGTTTAGGCGAATCAATGGATGATTTAATTCGCTAACTGGATATGAGTTAAAAGAAATAATCATATTTTAAAGTATTTAAAAAAAAAACATCAAAAAATTAAAGAAAAAATTCTTTTAAATTTAAGTTTCCTTTGCATACGAGAAAATAGCTTTTGCAAATAAAATTTCTTTTAAATTTTTAATTTGTGTTTAGTTCATCTATTGAAGTGTTTATTTTTATTTTGTATAATTTTAGCCGTTACCTGCAGTACAAATAAAGGACGAACCAGTCGAAATGGAGGATGATTATAATGCATCTAAACATCAACAACACGACGAATCAGATGAAATGGTAGTAGATCCAACTATGTTTTTAGAACGCACCGCCGACGAGGGTGAATTTATGGTAACTAATATCAAATTATTTAAAATTTACATTGCTGATACAAAATTTTTAATTATTTTCATTTAAGGATTCCACATCAAACTTTGACTTTGAAGCAATAAGACCACATACCGATTTAAAGCCATTACCAGCTAGTACAACCATACGTGTAAGTGCTAAAGAGGCTGCTTGTCGTGCATGCAATTTGAAATTTTCAACACGCGCTAATGCTAGACGTCATGAAAAAAACTTGCATCCCAATCTTTTTGAGACCTTAGAGGAAAATGATCAGTCAATTAATAGACAAACCGCCGCTTTAAATGCCTCCTTGGAACTTCAGAGAGCTGTTGCAGCTGCCGTGGCAGCCGATGCTTGTAAATTGTCCAGCGGTGCTGTTATAACGCCACAGAAATATCGACAAGAAGTTGTTAATGCTTTCAACAATAGTGAATTTGGCTTTGACTATGATAATCCGGAGAAATACCGCGAACTTTTGACAGACGAGAAAATTATATTCCTTCAACAGAACGACGAATTCCTAAGACAATATCAAAATATGACCTGTCGTTGTTGTAACAAATACTATTCCACCTATAAGAATTTCATGGCTCATATGCGTAAAAAGTACCTAACCCTACCCAGAAATTGTTGTTTCAATTGTTTAAAACTAAACGATTCCAAAGCATTGTTTATATCACATTTGAAAAAGCGTAATTGTATAAATTTGCATAAAGTGCTGCATAATCTTATGGCAAGAAATGCAAACTTTGCAGCTGCTGTAACAGCAACAGTGGCAGCAGCTCCTGAAAAGGTTAGAGCCAAAGAATTGTTGGTAAATAAAATGTACGAGTGTAAACTGTGTCCAAAAACGTTCCGCTTAAAATTGGAATTCCGCTCACATGTCTATGAAGAACATGCCGACATCAAACGTAAAGATATTAGCAATTCCCAGTGCTGTTATTGTGCTGTCGATATTGATGATCCAGCTGATCGCAAACGTCATTATAATAATATGGACTGTATTGTTACATTGCGATGTGTTACTTGCGATACAAAACATGAAACTCAACAAAAGTTTATGGAACATGTGCAGGAAAAGCATTTAGCTAACTTTGGCGAACAACAAAAAGTCTCGTTAAATGCTGATAATTCTTCAGGCAAAACGGCAGGTAAGTTGGGAACAAAACTAACATATAAAAACACTTAATTAAAAGCCTAATGTTTACTTTTAAGTAAAACTTAGTTTGAGGAGCCATTGGCGAAATCGCTAAATCCGAATTTTATAAAAATAAATTCCTGAGGTTTTTCGGGATTTAATTTTGTAATTTTTTACGCATAAGGAAATATTTATATAGCAATTAAAATTTTGTCAATATTTTCTATTAATGCTTGAATACTGTAGATACTGAAATAATAAGATATCCTTTTATTTAAAAAATTTGGTTCCTTCAAAAATGGCCCACGAAAGATCCAAACTTTTCTTTTAGGATTTCAGCACAAAAACTTAAGACAAATTATCCAATTATATTTCAGTAATTTTGCTATTCAAAAGTGAAGTAAACTTTAATTTTTAAAATATCCCCGATTTCTTCGATTTTTAAGGACTTTTTACTTGGTGGGCCATTTTGTCTGATTTTTTTTAAACTAACAACTATATAATATAGAATATTATTCTTTGCTTAATGTTTTCAGTAAATTAAGTGGCCGCGCAAGAAAACATGGTGTTGATGTACTATATACAGGTGGCCATTGGTACCTGTTATTACTTTTTTTACTTTTTCGTGATATTGCATTTCTAATACATTACATAAATCGAGCGTTTTTCACAACACGAAACAGTAATTACTTATTAAAAATAATTGTCCAGAAGCCAAAAATGTTGCAAACTAAAAAAATATCACAAATACCGAAAAAACATAGAAATTCTGGGAGATTTCCCTAATTGAGAAAGAAATTTGGAAGCTTAATAAAATTTGTTTCCGGAGAAATTTTGTAAGTGGTTCTACGTCACCAAAAACTAAATCTAGTATCATATATCACTTAAATTTTTTTAACGCATTATTAAAAAGAGGCGAAAGAAAAGAACCTCGTAGATGCAAAGAACATACACATAACGCGAAGGGTAGACGATAATTGAAAATTAAGGTGCGGGCTATAGCACTTGTGTCATGAATTAGTAAAGTATAATTAACAATAATATAAAATTATTAAAATTCGGACACCGCTCGTTGCTCCGCAGTTGCTTATATTAAGAATTACATTCTCTTTTTTTTTTGAACGATCATTTTGCTTAAGAATTGCTCGATGGTGGAATCATTTTCCTACGTATCTTTTCTCACTCTAATAATGTTTTAGGCGAAAACTTTTACTGTTTATTAACACTTCTTAATATGCAATTACTTGTTTCTCTGAGTGTAATCTACTGAATGGAACCTCTATGCGTCTTTTGTTTTGTATTTTCTGCTGGGAAGCTTGTATTTATGTTTGTGTTTTGAATTATTTCAATACGTTCGTTATTATTTTTACTTCTGATATTATTATTTGAATTTAAGGCCTTCTAATTGTACTCCGGTACTATAGCAACTTTTATGTAATATTTTTTAGTTGGCCTTTGCGGCTGTATATTACATATTTTGTAAATAAATAAATAAATAATAAAAAAAATTCCATAAGAAAAAATTCTCGTTGTACGGCAAAATTTTTACTGAAACTCTACAATAATGTTAGTAGAATTATAAAAAAAAACCTTGTTGCGTTTGACAGCTAATTGGCAGTTCAGTTTAATTGGCGATTTTAAAAAGTAAAGTTTTTCAATCGATTGAGAGTTATATGAATTATTGAATCGCATTGTTGTGAGAGAGATGCAAAACTCTCAAAGGAAAAAATAAGTAGTCTGCCTCATTATTATTAAGCATTACCGACCGACAATGATGCCTTATATCGTTATTAACCCAGCAGTGCATTACAAATACAAAACAAATTCTACGCCGCTATATAATGTAAATTCTTTTTCTCTTATTAATAGCTCAGGGCTTTTTACATCCAATGCGGCTATATCTAGCTTTGTAAATTTTAAATGTTTTAAATATATTTGAAAAATTTAACTCGTGACTGGAAAAAAGCCTTTTAAAGTAAATTTAATTTCAATAAGTCCATTATAAGAAAAATATGGAGACGCAAGCCAGTGTACAAATATTCGCAGAATCTATAAATTCCACACTGCCAGCTTCATTAGCATTAGTGATCTAGAGGAATATTTTGTAATTTTAAAATTATCAAATTAAGTGTAGGCTTTTTTAAGAATTTCATTCTCAGAATTTCTGACAATTTACTTCTATTTCAGGTGTGTCTTCCTCAGACGATTTACGAGGAGGTCAATATAATGTCTCGCTCATTAATACGACACCCAAAACTCAATACTTTTCACGAATGCCACAGGCTTGTCCGATTTGTGGCCAACAATACAATAACTACAATAATGTTTTACGACACATGGAATCCAAGCATCCCGATCAATTACCGCAAACCTATAAATGTGTCAAATGCGGACAAGGCTATCCTAGATTATCAAACTTACGAGAGCATATGGTTAGTGCTCATGGAGCAGATAAAGCACGTCATACCGGTTTTGAGTATATCGTTAATGCAGATGCGGTCAAAACTGCAGCTGGAGTAACAACTACAACACAAAATCCCTATACAGGACGTTATGATTACGTGATGAAGGATTTAATGTCTATAACAAATGGTGGGACAGCAGGTAAGAATTTTAAATATAAGAAATATAATAATAATTAATTGTAAAACTCTGTTTCGTATTTTTTTTGTGCTTTAGCTGAAGACGATTGTGAAAATGAAAATTCGGCCAAGAAAATGCGTCTTGATACTGGCATTTCAAATAATAATAATAACAATGGTTCAGTGACCAATGTAACCCAAAGAGAATGTTCTATTTGTAATGCTGTCTTTGCCAATAATATTGGTCTCTCAAATCATATGCGATCACATCAAAGTGCTCAAAACAACAATTACAGTGTATCAAGTTCAAAGGCTGCATCTGGTGGTAATGGCAACCAGCAGCCCTTAGCTGGCCAACAACAAATACTAAGAAAGTCTTTGGAACAAGCTGCTGACCGACGTTTCCGTCGTATGCGTTGCCGTATTTGTCAACGACGTTTCTCTTCGAAAAAATCATATCGCTATCACATGCTCAACGACCATCAAATTCGCAATGTACAGTTTATAAAGTGTAAATTATGTGATGCTGAATTCGCCTATGAAAAGGGTTTGAAAGTGCACATGTTTAAAATCCATAACACACTGCTTAAGGATGATATGATTATAAAGCAATATGAATGTGAAATTTGTTCCATTGTCTATCGCACAGATGTCGAGCTGCAACATCATTTGGCCAATGTGCATAACAAACAAGGAGAGCCCTCCAACAGAGATGATGAAGACGATAGCTACAATGCTGATGATTCTATGGCCGCTGGGGTTCCCGATAACAGCTCAGCAGGTGCTGATATGTCGGGTGTATCGACACCAGTTAGTGGTATTGGTTTAGGAGATGCCCAAACAGGGCCTTTGTACTGGTATCAATGTAAATATTGCCCCTCTAATTTTAATACGAATAAAAAATTGGCCATACATATCAATTCGCACGATGAGTTCGATTCTAATGATTATTCTTGCAAAGATTGCGGCAACGTATACAGCGGTCGTAAAAGTTTATGGGTAAGTTTTTAAAAGAAAGTTAGAAATTCCTAATTTCTGTGTTTAATTTTATTTTTATGATTGAAACCTTAAAATCTTTTGTCTTTATTCTAAGGTACATCGCTACAAAAAACATCCCCAAATACCAGAACCATCCGAATGTGTGATGTGCAAAAAGGTGTTCTTTGATGCCCCAATGTTGGAGCATCACATACCATCGTGTAATCGAAAACCAATAACACAGGGGGCCAACGAAACTGCAACCGCTGTATACAAACATAAAACGGGTGATGATGAGGACGAAGATGATGACGAACATTCCCGGGATGCTGACAACACTCTATCCACCTCCATTAACGCTACTGTGGGCAGTGCTAGTAGTTTGAAAATAAAATTACCTGAAGTTGCCTGTACGATTTGTGGTGCACGTTTCACCGATCAGGATCTGTTCGCCAAACATATACAAATGCATGAAATGGAATTGTATACCGACAACCCCTTGGCGGCCATGTTCGATACTGGTCCCGCTGATCCTAATCAATTTTACATGGATCGTATCAATGATAATGGCGAGTATGCATGCGATTTGTGTGCAAAGACATTTAGTCAAATGACAGCACTTAAAGTGCATAGGAAATGGCATTTCAGAGGTGATAGCAAACAGGTGAGCTTTTGGACTTGTGCAGTGAGGCTTTGAAGTCAAAGAAAATCATAGAAAAAACTACGTTTAAATAAAAATAATGTCCACGAAGTATTTTAAATAATAAAAATAATAATAGAGATCTAGAAAAAAGGTTTGGCAAAAGACAGTCGAAATTTTTATTAAAAAAAAAAACAAAAATTGGTCTTTTAAATTAAAAATTTTAATTCTAACTAATTAATATTAAAAAAAAAAACGATTAGAAGTCAGTTAACAAGCATTTGTTAGATACTTTTAGAAGGCAAAATGTTAAATACAAATACTAACAGGTGGTACTGCAGAAACAACAAATTTGTCTGTGCTAAGGAGGAGACTTTAAAAAAGCAATTTTACATATTTCCAGATTAAATCTCATTACATGTTAAAACAAATAAATGTTATTTTTTCAGTTAGGCTTAAGGTCGTTACTAATTGTGATTAATTGTGAAGAGAAAAAATTTATAAATTATAAATTTGCGCAATTTACGGTTTTAACTTTTTAAATCTAAAACTCAGTCTCAGTCTTCTAAACGTATCTAATATTATTATGCTTGGTAGCTGAAACTATTTCTAACGAAAAATTACACAAGATTTTGAATTCTTTAAGAAAATATTTTCTTCGCAAATTGACATCTATTTCTGGACATGTGTTTTGCCTCCACACCAGTCACAAAATTATAAAATAAATGTAATTTAATTCCTTTCTTTAAGAAACTTGTTTTCATATATTAGTATTTTTGGCTCTTTTTTCTCTTTTTGCTTGCAAAAAAAATAAATAGAACGAAGCCGATCAACATATGCCGAGCAATTCCCATATGCTCAACAAATCACAACAGCAACAACAACAACAACATCAACAAGCGAAATCCAAAATGCCGATCAACCATCAACATCTTCTGGGATTACAAGCGGTGGGTCTAATGCCGCGTCAATTTTCCAATATGGGCGGCAACCACAGGCCCCAGAAACGTAAACGCGAACTTAAATGTCCACACTGTCCCTCCACATTTATTAGCAACAACAATTTGCGGCGACATTTGTTTGAGTTGCACAAAAATGAAATGGGCTATTTACCTGAACCACCAAGAATCGAATGTGATCTGGCAAATATGTGCCGAAAGTGTAACATGAAATTTGAAACAAAAAGTGAGTGGATTGAGCATAAAGTTGCCGAAGCTAGGGTAATGAAACCGTTTGGACCATTCCAATGGGGCTGTGATTTGTGCGGTGCGTACGTGTCGCGCAAGGAAAAACTAATAAATCATTTACACAATCATATGAAAGAGCAAGTGATAGTGCCGGTGGATCGTCCGGAGCCTAAGAAACAGTCACAGCAACAGACCCAGCAACAACAACAGAATCAAGAACAATTGCAACAACAAACAAAGGCGCAAGCCCAAAACCAAGAACGGCAGCAACCAGACAGCGAAGGCAATGATGTAATGCCCGCATTCAAAAAGATCAAAATACCTTCATTGCCACTAAAACAAGAAGCAGATGAAGAATCCAGGGATAGTGTTAAAGATCAATATGATGAAGATGATGAGGAAGATGATGAGGATGAGGAGGAAGTTGACAATAATGATAATGAAGTTGAAACAAAAGAAAAGCAGCAGCAAAAACTAGAAGGAAGACCTGCAGTAGGAGAATATGAAGATGAAGAAGAAGAAGACGAACAAGTTGAAGGAGAAGAGTTCGATGATTTAGCAGTAGGAGCTCAACAGACCGTAGGCGGTGATGAAGATGCGGATGACGACGATGATGACGATGAGGAGGAAGATGATGACGACGATGATGGCAGTAGTGATGCAGATGATGAAGATCCCTCTACTAACGAAGACACCAACGAGGCCTCTAGTCTTAAGAATAAATCGACAGAAATAGCACAATCCCACAGTTACAATGATACCGAGAATGACGATGCGGAAGACGATGATGATTCTGATGAGTTCGATGATGACGAGGATGACAATTCCTCAATGGAAAATCGCAAATCATCGTCATCGGCTGTGGGTAATCTTGTAGGAAAATCTCGTTATTCCTGTGATTTATGTCAGGTGTATTTTGATTCACAACAAGAACTGCAAAAGCATGTTAAAATGCACTTTCTCAATGGCCCCGGCTCCGTTACATTAACTGAAATCAAATCCTCCAAATCATCATCCAACAAAAGCCGTAGCAGTAGTAGCGATGTTGTTGCCGTATAGTCATCATAGAGAATTTATTTATGTTTTGTTTAAATTAGAATTGTTTTTGTTTACGGTTTTTATACGTGCCAGTAGTTTTTAATTTTATACTTTCACTTTTAACTTTCTCTCGATATTATTTTTGTTTTTTATTTAAAGAATATCTTTGAATCAAATAAAAAACAGAAATGTAAAGGAAAACTTCAACTTTGTAAATTATAAATTGACTATGTCTGAGAAAGTATTTTAATTTTTGTTCTTATTCAAATAATTTTTACATTTATTTTTTTACATCACTTTGAATTGTTATTCCCTTTCCAAATTAGGTTTTCACTTTAAATTCTTATTATTTTTATTATAATTATTTTTTAAATACTATAACGTAGTTTATATATATTATTTAAAAACGTTATCGGAAATAATTCTTTAAACTACTCGGTAATGTAGTATAAATCATGAAACTTATTATTATTATTAACACATACTTTTAGAAGTAGAGTATTTATTAATTAATAAACTACTTAAATGCTTTGTATGTATCAATTTTAAATCGTTACTTTATTGAACTTTTGCAAGAATTGATTAACGAAAAGCATTCTTCAAAATACTATAAAATACAATAACATTCAATTTTGAAAGTAAAAAACATAAACAAAAAATACAAATTAGTTATTTAAGATTCTTTTTATTTTTTGATTGCATTAGCTATAAATGATTAAATTTATTTAAATTCACATGAATGAAAGAAAACCAAGAAATCTACAAAAATTAATTTAATAATTTAAATAAAAGGAAAACAATTAGATAAATTCAAAAAAAAAAAAAAAAAAAAACAAAAAGAATTTTTATTTTTTCGAAAGAATAATTACAAAGGAAGGTGTCTTTAACTTCAACAAAAAAAATAAAGAAAGGGAAAAATGAAAATCTATTGAAAAAAGTAATGGAAAAAAACAAAGCCTGAGGGCATAGCTCAACAACAATACCATTAACAGCAATAATCATTTCTCTGCTAAAACAACCCACAATTATCGACTGTGGAGTTACGGTATCCAACTATGGGGTACTTCAAGCAATTCAAATATAGAAATTTTACAAAGGTACCAATCTAAAACATTAAAAACCATTATTAACGCTCCTTGGTATGTTATAAACAAACAAATCCACAAAGATCTAAAAATTCCTTATGTCCTTGATGCAATAAACAGATTTAGCCACAGATACTTGGATCGCCTAAGTAACCACAGTAATATTTTGGCAATTAATTTACTAGATGAACCAGAGGAAGTTAGAAGGCTTAAAAGATTCCATGTACTAGATCTACCATACAGAAAATAGGATATTCTTTATCAAACTAATAATTAAACATAATATTAGTTGTAGTATTAGGCTTGCTGAAGCTTATAAACCTGTGTTAAGTGTCCTTATATCCTTGTTAATTTTTATAATAAAATTTACTTATTCAGCCCAATTATAAACAAAAATTCCGTGCGAGTTTTTTCACTTTTCTCCAATTATAAATTTTTTCCCCTTTCGATTGACTGCGGAAAGGGAAAAAAATTCGGGGGAACAAAGTAGGTATTATGAATAATAAAATAAAAATTATATGAAAATAAACAAAAAAAAAAACCCTTCAAATTACGATGATGCCACATTTTCATATTTTTATTTCCACAGAATTCATAATTGGAGGAATCTTTCCACGAGAAAAATTTTTTCCGTGGGAAAGAAATTCCGTGAGAATATTCATAACTGGGCTGATTATTGGGAAAATGGAAATATTTTGCTTTCAACAAACAAACCTTTTCCAAGTAATTTTGAATACAATTTCGAAACAATCTTAAACGTAATTGGTAAAAAAAATTTTTTTTCCTATGAAAACAGGTGTAAAGAAAAGTATTAGAGTCTTCTTAAGCTCTATGGCTACGAACACTTAAACGCTACATCAAATTTTATGCGTACTCCTAACTTTTGTTTTGCTTATTATTTCGAAGCTGTTTTGAAGAAGAAAGAACATGTATAGGCATGTCACACGTTCTGATCGGAATGGTTTTAATTACGTATTTATTATACCGATTGATTTTGTTTCGCCTTCTACAGATTCCGATCGGTTCTGTTTATTTACAAAAGAATGATGAATCTACATTTTTCGATTTAAATGTGGTGATATTGTACACATCAAAGTATATAAATAAGGATACAAAAAACAGTAAATTTAAGAACCGCGAGAAACATATTGATAGAACAAATAACAGATTTTAAATTAATTATTTGCGACTTTAATTGTGTAAAAATTAAAATAATTTCTATTAAAAATTAAAGAGAACATATCGTTGGCTTAGTCGGCAAATCTGTCAAGTCCAATTTTTGTGCAAATTGAGTTTTTGATGTAGTATGCTAGTATAACTCAAAATACATCATTTACAAAAAACAAAATGCCGTTATGTTGTTTTTTCTTGTTGTTATGCAGTGGTAAGAAATTCTGTCAAGTCAAAAAAAAAAAAAAAAAAAACAAAACATGAAAAGCCACGTACTAAATTCAGCTGAAAACAACAAATTTTGTTAGATTTAAATTCATTTAATTTATAGATTTAAATTAAATAAGATGAACTAAAGAATAAAACTGATTAAAAAAAGTTAACCCAAAAAAAAGTTTAACAGTTTTTTGTCTCTCCTGAAAAATTAAAAAAATGGACTTGACAGGTTTGCCGACTAAGCCAACGATATTAATTTTCATTTGTGTATAATTTTATTGTTGCTTTAAAGTTTATTTTAAGTAAAATTTGCAACTTCACTTCAGTATGTGCTTGCGATTTAAAGTCGCCGAATTTCTTGCGATTGTGAACTACAGAACATCTTTCATGCGATTTCAACTCGCATCGCCAGTTTTAAGCGATTTGCGATTGTCACAACATGCCTGATAAATTTAAAGGACAATTTTACTTTGAAATTTAAAAGTTGTTTTAATCTGAACACATCTTTCATTTCTCGATTTCTGCAGAACCAATTAACGAAATTGAAACCACTTTCGATCGTAATTGAGTACTGTGACATGCTTGATAATTTGTTGGTTGGATAATATTTAAATATTGTTTTTATACCCTTCACCACAAAAAGTGGAAAAAGGACATAACTAAGTTTGTTATTCCGTGTGTAATTTCTACAATATCCATTTCCAACCCCATACAGTATATATAGGGCTTGTTTGGAAATGCATCACTTCGCTGCATCTGATGCGCATGTGTGATCAGTTTGCGATACCGATGCAAAGCAGCTGATGCTGATACTTGATGCGCAAACAAAAACAAACTATCTATCATTTGTTTTAAAATTTCAAATGCTTAAACATTACGAATGAAGAAGTTAATAATAAATTTATTTAATGCAATTTTACTTTATTTTCGGCTTTCTGGTTCTTTTTAATTAATTTCTAAACATTTTTAGAAAGAAAATTTATTTACAAATGTATGCGGACGTTTTCCAAAGAAAACAATAAAAATTAGATGCTAGCAGAATGAAATGCAGCATTGTCTAAACCGCCACATCCTTCATCTTTGCATCTATCTACCTTATGTTATGTACGTCGTAAACATCATCTATTTAACCAACTAATCTTAATGTTAATTTGGTGAGACGAAGTTCACACACAACTTAAAGCTTTTTTCTTTGTCGTTCTCTTTGTAACTTGTCTTGTACATTTGTTGTTGCTTTTTTTGTGCTAGCAATTGGATAGCCACGAAATGCAACTTTTTTATTTTTTAATTATTCATACTTGTAAATAATTTTTAGAAAGAACCAGAAAGCCGAAAATAAAGTAAAATTTTATTAATTTATAAAATCGATGGCTAAAATCCTGGTCAGGAAGAAATTAAAAAAAATTAAAAATTTAAAAACTGAGTGAACTGCTAAAAGACGTATGTTAATATAGTAAAAAACTGTTAAATTCGTTTCTAAAAGTGCATAAAAAACGCAATTTAACAAAATAAAATTAATAAAGATCAAATGTGAAAGAAAAATTTCACTTTGAAATTTAAAAATTGTTTTATTTTGAACATATCAGCATGATCGGTCCATGTTCTTCGAGGCAGCAGGCAAAACACCACGCCTACATCTAATTTTTTCATATCATTTGAAACAATAAAGTAACTTTTATCAAAAAAATAAATATATGGGGCGATAGCAAATTGAAAAATAAAAAAAAAAAATTGAAAAAATTGGCGCTCACACATATTTTCCAAGTTACGGGGTTCGAAATTTTCAAATTTTTTAAAATATCAATACGAATGTCATTTTAAAGCTTTTAAAGAGATCTTTAAGGAAATACTAAAAAATTTTAAAAATACTTAACCCATTAAGAGCCAATGACATTTTTTTTATAAAATTATATATATGCAGTACCAAAATTTTTTTATTTTTTCATCCCAAGATTTGCTTTTTTGATTGGAGTTACTTTACTAAACTAGGTTTACATAGATGGTAAAGGGTATATAAGATTCGGCATAGCTGAATATAGCACTCTTACTTGTTTTTTTTTGTTGAAAATGATTTTTATGCTGAGTAATAATAGCCATTGCACTGATACACATAAACATAAAGCAAGCGCTAAGCGCCTTTTAATACTAAATAAACTTTAGAGGTTACATATTGATGCATTTGCATGTGCAACCCTAGAATTTAACAAAAATTGCATTGTACATACCTTTATTATTAATAGTACATAGTCAAATTAAAACTTCTTTTATGTTAAATTACTTTTGTTTAAATATATATTTTATTTAAATGATTTTATTTTTGATATAATTGTCTCTTTCCAATTGTTTTTGAATTCGTATTTCATTTTTTTTTTCATATAATTTCGTATAAGCAAAAATTAATTTTTAGTCTCTTTTCTTATAGATTTATTATTTAGTCGGATTGAATTCTCATTATGTTTGTTGTTTAATTTGTTGTAGCAGATAAAAATAGCTTAACATTTCTAATACATCATACACACATTGATATTTTTAAAATCAAATCTTATTTAATTAACTATTAAAAAAAAATAATAATTTCTGATGGAAGAAAAGGCAGTTGAGATATTTACACAGTTTTTGATGTCTTGTGTAATGTTACCTGTAAGAAAAGATAAATTTTAGTTTGACTTTCAACAACTTTAGATGCAGTGTTGGCAGTAATCGAATAATTAAGGGGGTTAAGCAACATGCAGTGTTGTCAAAACGGCGGTTTTCCCGATAGATCTGGTGGTTTTTTGCTATTAAAAGCGGGAAGTTTGAAAAAAACCGCTAAGTGGTTTTTTTAACGGGGAAAATTTTAAATGGCGGGTTTTTAGCGTTTTTTGTTACAAAGTAAGCTCAACTATGTATTTGTAACCTTTTATATAAATATATAGATTTTTTATATCTTCCTTGTGTTTTTAAACTGTTAAAACGATTAATCCAAAAGCAAACAACGAAATATATTTTAATTAGGCCAATAAAAACTTTTTCTAACTAATGGAAACTGTCATTTTAGATTATCAGAAAATCGGGATATTTTAGAAAAAACTGATAAATTATCAGCAAATAACTCAATATTGGAACAACTGGATTATAGCTCAGAAATAATCGAAACAATTTTAAATCAGCTTAATAATATACATAAATGCCAAGGCATATTAATATGCCTTGATAAATGCTATAAAATGGAATAATCTAATGGATACTACATATTTTAGTTACGAAGTTTTTGAATATCGAAATTCGGCTGGAAATAAAATTTTCAAAGAGCTAGCTGAGTTAGCCTTGCGATTATTTTGCATGCCGTGGTCTAATGCAGAATAGCAAGGAGTTTTTAAACAACTTAATATAGCTAAATTAAAGCTCAGAAATCGATGGCAAACCAATATAGTTAATGCTATTTTAACCGTTAATTCCTGTCAATTCCTCAATTTTTTTTTGCCTCTTTATAATTACTTTGTTGCTTAAGATATAGTCTCTGTAGGATTACAAGGTTCTAAACTTAATCGGAACCTCTAATATTTATTTGAGTTCTCAAAACGAAACTTATATGTACTCGTATATATAGTCAAAATCTTAATAATATAAGTTAATTTTATGAATACGGCAGTTAGTTTTAAAAACAGTATTAAACAAGTAAGAGTGATATATTTATATACCCTTCACCATGTAAATTTAGCTTAGTGAAGTAACTCCAATAAAAAACCAAATATTGGGGTTACAGGGAATTAAAAAATATAAAAAATGCGTATATATTTTTTTACATAAAAATGCCATCGGCTCTTAATGAGTTAAAGATCTCTTTAAAAGCTTTAAAATGATATCCATATTGATATTTAAAAAAATATGAAATTTCAGAGTCCCGTAATTCGGAAAATATGGGTGAGCGCCAATTTTATCACTTAATGTTTCTTTCATACCTTTAATTCTCTATAACCCCATATATTAAATTTTGTGATTGGAGTTAATTCATTGTTCCAAATGGCATGAAAAAAAAATTCGATTGACCTATTTTTTTGTTGTTGTTGTGAAACCAAGTTAGCCTCGGTGAAGGGTATAAAAATAAATTGTTCAAGATATTTTTTAGCGGTTTATGTCAGCGTTTTTATTCGACTATTTAGCGGTTTCTAGCGGTTTTTAAACTAATATCTAGCGGAAATTGGTTCGATAGTTTTGGCAACACTGGCAACATGGCATGGATTGAATTTTGGGATTTATTTACACTTGCTTTTGTACGTTCGCTGCATTCGTTTTGTTGTTTGTGTATTATTTCAAATATCACAAACAACTACAGTAACGAATGTCAAATAAAAAACGAAATGTACAAATTTTGATGTAATGAAATATTTCATTGTAAGAAGATAAAACTCGCTTGAACTTTTAAAGGGAATTAAAAAAAAAATGGCATGAAAAATGGCAAGTTGTACTTATGGACCAAATTGGGCTACAGGTGAAAATTGTAAACAAAGAGTTGCCATTTATAATGGTTTTTGTGAAGCAAACAAGAAAGTTATTATACAATTTTTGTTTTCTAATTTTTTAAGCACTAGGTCAGTTTATAAATTATAAAAATTTTTATACATATTTTCAATATTTCGCCACCCAACGGTGTGGGTCAAAAAAACATTTATATATAGTTATTATACAATATGAAAGAAATATATATTAATTAATTTAAAAGAAACATCGTGCTATTTTTTATCCCAAATAAATTATTAAATCGCCGACATTGATTATTGAAGGTGAAAGCACGTCTCGATGGCCACTTGCGTTGCGTTGCAAATTCGCTTTGACATCTAAGATAAAATGCATGAACTTTTATAAAGTATGTCACATAAAGCTATTTTAACGCAAAGCAAAGCGCATAGTTGGGCAACACTCATATTTTTGCGCGCTTTGACAATTAGCTGCTATATATTTGTATATTATTTTTGGCAAAATCGAACGTAAAAGAGTTAAGAATTTTAAAATATTATTTTTTTTTATTATATATTCTTCCTTTATTATTTTTTTTTTTGAGAAAATTATGGAAGAAAAACTTATAAAAACAAACAATAATTAGGAGCTGTTAAAGTTTTTATTGTGACATACCTCCTGCGTTACACGCTTTTTTTTTCAAAGTTTGAAACGTTACGCAAAGCGATAAAGTTTTATCTGACACGGCCTTAACGCTCACTTAGCTCTTCAGGAAACTTCTCACAAATATTTTCAATAAGCTAAAGATTTTTGTCGAAACAATAAAGTAAAGACAAAAATTAAAGTTTAGGCAAAAACCACAGTAATCAACAATGATTTTAGTTTTCCTTATCTACTGTATACGCCCGACCTTTTTTCGGTACTTTTTTACAGTTAAAAGATGATAAAAGCAACATAGTTTTCTGTTAAGTTTTAAAAAGATATATACGAGGGTCACTAATAAACCATTTAGTGTTCCAGAAAATAAATTACATTCTCCTTCAATTGAAAACATTTTTTTTTTTGAATTTATAATTATTTATAATTTAGTTTAATAGTAAATTAATTTACTTTATTCGTACTTGATTCCTTCAAATATAAATATTTCATGATATTCTCAGTGGAATCTACCCAAATTTTGTATAGGAAAGCTTAGAGGTTTAAAATGCAATAGAAAGGTAAGAATTTTATGTGTGCGTTAGTGGCGACCTAAACTTTCCCCCTAACTGTATATATTCAAAATTTTTAAAAAAATTTGAATTAGTTATAATTTTTTTCCTCTTTCAGTTAAAATAAACAAATAACGTTCCGCATTAATAAAAGTTAGGTATAAAGTTCAAGGATGTTATTAAAACTTATATTAAAAAATTAGGAAAGAGTGCTACATTCGGCCATGCCGAATCTTATATACCCTTCACCATCAATGTAAATGTAGTTTAGTGAAGTAATAATAATCAAAAAAAAAACAAATATTGGGGTGACAGAGATTAAAAAATAAAAAAAATTGGTACTGCATAAAAATATATATATATATATCGCCTCTTAATGGGTTAAGCATTTTTAAAAAATTTTTAATATTTCCTTAAAGATCTCTTCAAAAGCTTTAAAATGATACCCATACTCATATTAAAAAAAAATTTAAAATTTCAGAGCTCCTAACTCGGAAAATATGGGCGAGCGCCAATTTTTTCTCTTGATGTTTTTTTTTCTAATTTCTTAATGCTCTATCCCCCCATATGTTTATTTTTTTTAGTGCATTTACTTTATTGTTCCAAATGACATGAAAAAAATTAGAGGTAGGCGTGTTGTTTTGCCTGCTGCCTCGAAGGACATGGACCGGTCATGCAGATTTCCAATAGCACCTCTTTCGACACTATATCTGATGGATTGACATATTTATTTTTTTTATAATATCAAGTTTGGCGCAGACGGACTGTGGAACTGACGGACATCGCTTAATCGACTTGGGGTCGGAAATGGATATTGTAGATATTACACACGGAATGACAAACTTAGATATAACCTTTTTCCACTTTTTGTGGTAAAGGGTATAATAACGCTGCTGAAGTTGTACTCTGTTAAATTATTAAGAAATCACGAAATGTTTCTGGCTTCATGTTTAGACACAGCAAATTGTTTCTGGCAACAATTTTTCCACTTTTTGTGGTGAAAGGTATAAAAATGTGCTGCACTTTGCATTTGTATTTTCGTATTGTGGTGGATATATTAATTGGACATGGAGACTTTTATTTTTAAAGACTCCTTAATCTGTGAATATCTCAATTGCTTCTTAAATAATTTTTGAAAATTTATCAAATCTGAAAGTTTTCGAATTGATTGATTTACAACTTTATAAAATAAAACTTCTTAAACGAAAAACAAAATATAATTTTTTCAAAATTTTGCTTAAGAAAACATTTATAAAATACATTATTATTATTTTATTTTAAATATAATGGAATATTTAATTTGTAAACTACCATAAAATATTGCATTTATACGTTATTAACGTCATTTAAAGTAAAATATGGTTTTGTTTTTAAATGATGTAATGTAATTTTATTTTAGTTTAGTTTTAAACTACTTTTCGTTACATTTCTAAAACATCAAACATTTATAAAACTACTTTAATTATGTCCTTTTTAAGTTTGGCTATTACTTTGGTGTTGCATTTCCTTAATCCTTCACGATTTGTATTAATAAATCATTTTAATTAAAATAGACTAATTTTATAATTCATTTTTTTATTTTTTATTTTATTTTTTTTTATTTATTTATTATTTTTTTGAAATTGAAAAATAGTTTAATTTAAAACCCAATTTATTTAGTCACAAGTAATTTGTAACCATACTTGGGATTTTTTCATTACCACTGAAATTTCATTGGCATTGTGAAACAAATTTAACTACCATTTAATGCTAATGAAATTATTTTAATTATAATTGTTTATACTAATGGTAATGAAATTTTAATGAAATCGTTTAATTACTGATTACAATTGTATAAAAAATAATAGTCAAAAAGATTATGTATAAAATAAATAATTAAATAAAATTGTTAAAATTTATCAATTTTAAGTGAAATAGGTGTAAAATTTGATGTCTGTGATCTAGATTCACCTGACTCCCCAGCAAGCAGAACTTATTATTTAAACGAAAACACAAATACATATGTTCCCATAGCGTCTCATTTTTCCTGAGAAGTTAAAAAATATATATATTTCACAAAATTTTTGTAATTTAAATGCCATTTTAAAATAATGCTCTACTATACTTCAAGCTGTGTATTAATTGTGTACAAAGACAAAAAATACCTTCATTAATGATAATGATTTGAAACCATTTAATAATTAGTCAATGGTAATGATTTTGTTTTTTAACTAATTATCAATGAAACCTTTTCATTAAACAGCACTAACATTAGTAAAAATAATGATAATGCCAATTAAAAAACTATAAGTATTATTTATCATTCAATGCTAATGAAGTCATCAATTAATTAGTCCATCTAATTAATTAATTCCGTGTATGATTTATATAAAAACAACTTTATTCTATCATTAAAAGTTTGACTTTGCAAAACATATCTTTTTCAAAGACATGATTTTTCTGAAATTAACGAGACCCTTAAGCAGTTTTTGATATTTCGAAAGTCATAATTTTCTTTCTTTTTATTAAATAAATTGCTTAAGATAATCAAAGATAAGTGAAATATGTTAAAACAATGTAAAAAGAATTTAGTAATTGTTTTGTATACTTAACTAATATAACAATAAGATGACATTTAAATAAATACTTTTTAGGCCAGGCTCAAGCTCGTTACGTGAAATAAAAAAAAAAAAAAAAACACAAAAAAAACACAAAAATTATAAAATTATATAGAAAATAGTCACCCTCGACACTACTTTTATATAGATGTTTTTTTGTGGTTCTTCCTTTGTGGCTCTGGCTAAATTTATATACCCGATCTCTTGTTTTCTCAACATGGGCTTCAAAAAACTTACGCACTAAACACAAATACTCTGTGACTCTAGGAGACTGAAACATACGATACCTTTGTTTAGTAAATATTTGCCTTTAACCAGCTTCGACGTGATTCAAACTCACTTCACCATCTTCTGCCTTCATCCTGTATAACTAAGGCCCAATAGTATTTTGTACCACGATTTTTACATAACAATTGTTTTTCTTTTTTACGCGAGACTCAGGTGGGATTTGAACTGGGTTTTTTTTATCATTTATTTGCCTTTAAAATAGCTCGTCCACCAAGGTAACGCAACAGCACTTAGTTTGCTTTATATACATTTCCGTTGGGATTTGAGCTTAAAATTATCTGTTTAACAAACAAGCATTTACTGCAATTGCTCAACAATTGCTAATTTATTCTTTATACATATTTACCATATAAACACATTTCTCACACTTGTTAGTGTTGAAGAGCAACAAGTGGTTCAGTTTTGTTTTTATACCTGGGGTGGCATCGTTACATCCGTGTTCGTATCGACAATCGTACGAAAAAAAATTACGTGATACGTTAATCGTATGAAGTAAATGGAATTATGACATACGATTGTAAACGGATCGTAATCTTTTGAATGATTCACAATTGTTTTGAAATTAAGAAATTCTAGAGCTAAAGAAGGAGTATTCAGGCTGGTCAGTTTTTCAAAGGTCAAAACCGATTTTTTACCTATAGCGCTCGATACAAGGACTGCTGCTTCAATTTACACTTCTTCACTTGGCACTAGCAGCTTTTCTTCATAAAGGCCTCATTCATTCTGGTTTTTCAATTTAAAAAAAAAAAAAAAAAAAATTTTTTTCTTTGCTTGATACCTATTTTTGATCAGCCTTAAGCATAAAATTATAAATATAAATATTTTCTTACAAAAATATAAATTGCGAATTTCCTATTTTAAAATTTTAACATCATTAACTGGTGGCACTAGTGCGTTCATACACTTGGAAACCTCATCCCATAGTCTGTTAGCAGTAGATTTTAATATGCCCAATTAGGAAGAATGTGTTTTGCCAAATTTTTGTGTTCATTCATCAATCTTAGATTTAACTTATTGCAATAATTACTGATAAACTAAAATTTAAATTTGTTTAATTCGCACTTTTTTTTAGCGAATTTGTTGCATTTTTCATCTTATTCGAACTAAGTTTTATTAACGTATGACAGTTCGAAAAAAATGTACGTTCATGTATACGATAACGTATGTTATAATCTGCGTTATTGTTAATTACCATCCGTTAACGTATGTCATAATCCGAAAAAAGTGTTTTTACGATACGTGTTGTACGTTCACGGATGTAACGATTCCACCCCTGGTTTTCGTAATAATATTTACTCATTGTATGGGAAACATACAAATATCCATATGAGAGTTACTAATATCCAAGGAGAGTCGCAAATGTCCAAAGAGAAGCACAAAGTAAATTAAACATGTTTTATACTCGTATTCTCAAAGAATTACACATTTTAAACAATATCTGGAAATCTAAATGTAATGTAATCAGATTATTTATTATTGGCAGTGCCCACGACTTCGTCAGCGTGTCATTAAAATTTTTTTTATTTAAATTTAGAAAAATGGGCCTTTCAATATTTATTACAGAGTTCTGTAAACAGTGTTAAAAACTTTCCATCTACAAAAATAAAATGTGCTTTCACATTTGTATTTTTAGTTCTACGTAATGACAAATTTTTACAGAAAAAAGTATTCTATATTTGAACCTAGGTGTTTAGGAACGGACCTCCTTAAAAAATTTTATTCAAATCCTTCTAGCAGTTTTTACGTAATGAGAAAACAGACAGATAGAAAGACAGACAGACAGACAGAGAGACGGACGGACAGACAAAAATATAAAAAATAGGTGTTTTGTATTCTACATCGATTACTATCTACACCAAAAACAAAATTTTCAAAAAATATTCATCTACAAAAATGATCCTGTCACAGTTTTATGTAAAATTATGAAAAAAATTTGAAATTAGAAATTTGAAAATGAACTGTAACAGTTCGCTAGTAAAATTAGTTATGATGAGTGACAAGGAATCTGAAAAACATTTTATACATCCGTTTTGAGGAATTTGAGTAGAGGCAAAGCTAAATAAAATATAATCAAGTAAGAGCGCTATGTACCCTTCTCCATCTATGTTAATCTAGTTTAGTGAAGTAATAACAATCAAAAAAGCAAATATTGGGTGAAAGAGAATTAAAAAATATAAAAAATTTTGGTACTGCATATATATAAATTTACATCAAAATGACATCGGCCCTTAATGGGTTAAGCATTTAAAAAAATTTTAGTATTTCCGTAAAAATCCTTTCAAAAGCTTTAAAATGATATCCATATTGATATTTAAAAAAATTTTAAAATTTCAGAGCCCCGTGACACGGAAAATATGGGCGAGCGTTAATTTTTTCATTTGATGTTTTTTTTTTCTTATTTCTTAATTCTCTATTGCCCCATATTTAGATTTTTTTGATTGGAGTTACTTTATTGTTCCAAATGATATTAAAAAATTAGAGGTAGACGTGGTGTTTTGCCAGACGGACATCGCTCAATCGACTTCGCTATGCTTAAGAAGTCAGAATATACATATATACTTTAGATATACCCTTTTTCCACTTTTTGTGGTGAAGGGTATAAAAAGGGAGTCTGCTTAATAACGTTTCAAATGGTTCCAATATCATCCAGTTTTTTTTTTTTTTAAAGAGAAGTAGCACTTTTTTAGGAAAGGGATAGTGAAGAGATTGGACAGGCTCATTTTTTATTCAACACTGCCATCGCCGTTAATACAAATAGCCATTTCATAAGTTATTTTACTTCGCAGGCGAATACCCTAAGTAGAAAAGCTGACGAATGCATGCTGTAATGTCAATATCTGAATATGAATATGAAAAGAAACATTGATTTTGGTTTTTGGTAGCCGCAGATATTGAACCCAGGCTAATGTGTTTTGTAGTAAACGTGCTTACTACCTTGACTACAGCAGCCTCATGAGAATTTTCATAAATACCTCAAGCCGAACCTTACATTTCAACTAAATAGTAAAAAGGTGTAAAAACAAACAACTTTAATTTTTATAAATATTATATCGCAATGGCGAAAATAAATAACATAAAGCTTAAATTGAGGATGTTCCCAAGCAGAAGCGTAAAAATTTAGGTTGTTATCATACTGAACAATTTTGACGTTTATGGCTTTAAATTTTGAACCGTATCAGATAGAGGGTCTGTTATAGCGGTCGCTGTAGCACCAACTGTGAAAATGAAAAAGTATGAATCTGGAAGTGTCAATTGACCTTCTCCTATGACAAAGTCAGGTTATAGTGAAAGGCACTTTTCATATTAAGCGACCAGCACCATTTTAGTTTTCTTCCCTCTAGGGAAGCTAAAGGGTGCCCCATAAAAAACTTGAATTGGATGTGTAAGGTATAGAGAATATGTATTACTATGGGAGTACAGCCAAAGTACTACAAATATAATATTTTAATTTAAAGGGCGGTACCTCTAGGATATTATATTGACATATATGAACCGTAGTAAGCAGACACTTGAAATTTATACAAAGAGTGAGTTACTATGGTCGCTATAGGAAAAAGTACTAAAAACACAAGATTTTATTTAAAGGGGTGTCACCTGCAAGACAATACGTTAACACAAATGAACAGTAGTAAGAAGACATTTGAAATTGATGTCAAAGGTGTGTTACTATGGTTGCCAAAGGTTGCCATAAAAGTACTAGAAACATAAAATTAACAATTAAAGGTTGGCCCATACAAAAAGTTATTTTGACCTAGAGTATTATATTTCGAGCCTTAGTTAAGTCACTTAAAGTTCAAACATTCTGGTAATAACTAAGCAAGACAATTATAAATAAATAATTAATAAAAATCAAAGGGTTCCCCTTTTTATTTTGAGCGGCTTTTATTTTAAATCTTAACAGGCTGAATTTTGAATTTTACCCAAAGTGCGTATAAGGATGACCTCCATAATCTTGTTTAATTGGCCTTATTATAATTTTTAAATTAGATTTGATGATCATCTTGAATATATTTAAAAATCGTAGTCGAGTCTGAACTAAAAGTTTAAATCTGAATTTCAATATTACGAGGGCTGCTATATATATTTCTGGCCTGGCAACACGGAGTGCTGTCAAGTGCAATCTGACATTTCCATTAGAAAGTTTGTAATTTTTAAGCATAATCGTACTCAAAACGTTTTGACGTACGACCATTATTTGTGTTGTTTACAGTGACTTGAAAAAATTAATATAGAAAAAAATGGAATTAACTCGTGAACATTTTCGTGCCATCATTTTTCACAACTTTCGACGTGGATTATCACGACAAGAGTGCATTGATGAACTTAAATCTTTATATGGCGATGAAGCACCATCCTATAGCACTGTGAAAAATTGGTATAATGAATTTAATCGTGGCAGAAGCTCGCTCAAAGACGAATTCCGTGAAGGTCGTCCAAAAACGGCTGTTGTGCCAGAGAACATTGATGCCATGCGTGAACTCATAATGTAAGATCGACATGCGACATCCTTGGACATTTCTTCCACCAGCATTCGATACTGCATGAACACCTGGCCGTAAAAGGTTTGTTCTCGTTGGATCCCGCACAATTTGAATGCCGCTCAAAAAAAGGCTCGTGTCGATTGGTGCAAAGAAATGTTGCAAAAATACGATTGCGGTGCTTCAAAAGACGTTTATAAGATCGTCACAGGTGACGAATCATGGATCTATGCGTATGAGCCCGAAACGAAACAACAATCGACCGTGTGGATCTTCAAAGACGAGCAAAATCCAACGAAAGTTGTTCGTGGAAGAAGCACTTTGAAGCAAATAGTCGCCTGTTTCTTCGGCAAAACTGGTCATGTGGCGACTGTTCCGCTTGACCAACGTAAGACGGTCACTTCTGAGTGGTACACTATAATTTGTTTGCCTGAAGTCATCGGAGAAATTCGAAAAACCAACAAGAGAAGATGTATCATTGTTCATCATAACAACTCGAGCTCTCACACATCGGCTCAAACCAGAGCGTTTTTGACCGGCCAAAACGTCGAATTAATGGGTCATCAGCCGTACAGCCCTGACTTGGCACCTAATGACTTCTTCTTGTTTCCGCACATCAAGAAAAAAATGCGTGGTCAACGATTTTCGTCGCCAGAAGAAGCTGTTGAAGTGTTCAAAAACCATTTTTTAGAGGTGTCTCAATCGAAGTATAAAAAGTGCTTCGACAACTGGTTTGAGCGCATGTAAAAGTGTATAAATCATGCTGGAGAATACTTTGAAAAACAATAAAACCATTTTTGATTATAAATATTCGCATTTTCAATATTAGGCCAGAAATATATAGAGCAGCCCTCGTATAATAATAAATTTAAGACTTAATACTCTTGAATGCAAATGGTAGCGTTTTATAATTTCAATATTTTTGTTTTTAGTTTTTATTTATGTAGATATTTATCTTTGTTTTGTCATATTAAGTATAATTTAAACATTGAAACCCGTATTAATTTATTTGATTTTAAGTATACTTCCAAACAAATATCTTATTTATCATTTATAAATTTGTATTTGTATAATTGTATTTAATGACAAATTGTTGCATTTATGTATTTTAGTAGAATACTTGATAGTTCGTACATAATATTAATTACAAATAAAAATTTATATAAATATTTGTTTTTTCTGCTTTAGCATTTATTTAATAAAAATATTTTTTTTATAACAGTTATTAATTGTTGTGGCATGTAGTTATTTTTTGCTTTATGATTAAGTTAGAGTTTAGAGTTTTTTTAAAGTTAAAATGAATAACAGAAAGTATTTTCTTTGATGTAACAATAATAATAATAATAACAATAAAAAGGTACTAAGTTGTATGTTTGTGAAAGTTTTTTTCTTCTTCTTATTCTTTAAAGTTTCTATTGTTCTATACATATAGGCATTTTATAGATGCATAAATACATATTTATAAAAATACTTAATAAAGTGACATTAATTTCTTTACTTACTCACGGTATCGTCTGCCAGTTTCTTTTTATTTTTTGAGTTCGAAAATTTTCACTGGCAACACTGTTTCCTGTATATGCAAATTGAACAGTTTTTTAAATGATATTTTAATTTCCAAATTTTTTTATAAAGAAATTTAATTTTACTAATGTATGTGAACGTTTTCTAAAGAAACAAGAAAAATTAGACACGGGCTTAAGTAAAGCTGAATTGATTGATTGATTGCATCAATCTATCTTAGGTTGTCTACATTGTAAACATCATCAAGTTAACCAACTAACTTTGTAAATAAGAATACGAGGAGTATTCATATGAGTACTTATTGGGTTAGACGAAGTCCATACACAAATCAAAATATTTCTTAACTGTTCTCTCTGTAACTCGTCTTGCATATTTGTTTTTGCTTTGTACCAACCATTGGTTGCTCACGAATGCATTTTTTATTTTAAATCATTCTTATTTCTTCACAACATTAAAGATGCTTTTTAAGTATATAATCATTGCTGTGAGTTAAACTTGAATGTACATGCGCTGTGCCTTGCGTTTTTTAATTTAATTTAGGAGTTCAACCACAGCTCAAGACCTAATTTCATAAAAAAACTAAATTATATAGGAATTCTATGGGAAGATAAAAAATCCATTATTCCCAAAATCATTTTCAAAAATCCCAAAAATATTTTAAAAAATCCCAAAAATGAAATATTCAGTATTTTTGCTGTATTTTACATACTTGCAGCGAGGTAACAAAGTCCTTTTATAGAGTTATTAAAAAAAAAAAAAAAAAACACAGGGCTAACGAAACACATGGCAATTAAAACTTTTAAACAAAAAAAAAATCAGCTGTTTTTACGGTTTTCGAAAAGTCATGTAATTTTAAAACGGTTTATGATTTAAAATCTCAAGATTTTTAGAACAGTCCTGTATAAATAATTTTTTTTTAAGTTCTAATAAAAAAACTTAATATTAGCGTTTGCCTGGAAACAAATATCCTCAAGCGGAGCTATTTAATAATTTTATTTGTTTAATAAAAAATATAAAAATTTACTTTTGAAAATTTTAATCGAAATATTTTGTTATTATAATAACTGAATAATTTTAATTAGGCTTAAGTTCGCGTTATTTCTATTTCTAAATTTATTAAGAAAAACTAGAGGTGAGCAGGATGTGAAGCAGCATTATATGGATCGCTATATTCCTTAACAACATTATTCTCATCAATCTACTTTAGGTTGTGCACGTTGTAAACATCATCTATTAAATCAAATAACATTGTAGATAAGAATACGAGAAATAATCATAATCAATCAATAATAATTTGGTAAAGACGTAGTCCACACACAATCTAGACATTTTTCTTTCTACTCTTTATTAATCGTCACATATTGTTTTTGCTTTAGGCTAACCGTCTGTTTCAAAGTAATTTTATTTTTTACATTCCTATCATACTTTTTTCCTTACATCACAGATTCAGAATCAGTATCGATACAGAACATGCTGCATTACATTCCTTCTACTGTTACAAAATTTTGCAATTTGTAGTAGAATATTAGAAAAACTATTTTAAAAAAATTTTAAACCGTCCTATCCTTGTTTTAAAAGTATTTTGGCCCTTTATAGAAAAGATACCAGAGAAAAGCCAAAGAGTTAAAATGTACCCCTAAAAACGTCATTGTGATATTTGGCATAAATTTTCTGAACATTAAAGCTGCAAAAAAAAAAACGATTGTACTATCGCTAATATCGATAGTGTTATTTTTGGCTGACTATCGATAGTATTTTTCCGATAGTGATAGTATCGAATAGCGATAGTTGCCAGAATTAGCAAATTATCGAAACTGTAGTATCGATAGTTTTTACGAAAACTATCGAAACTATGGAATGTGCCGACTGTCGATAGTTTTGCAGCTCAACTGAACATATCGTCCACCTAAAAACGTCCAAAATAAAGGCAGCCTTTTTTACCCTTTTAAACAGCAGCTATAAACTTTTAAAAACGTGAGTACACCTGTCTCCCCTGCCAGAATTTCTTGTCATAACCTTGTCATTTTGGAATTTCTTTTTGCACCGTGTTCTTAAAAATTAATTTCCAGTAAATAAAATATACGTATAAATAATAAATAACTGTTGTATGTATTTATGCATATTTTTATACCACTGAATGTTCTATACCACTGAATGTATGTATATTTTCTTCTATATATTTTAAAGTTTTTTATTGTGTGTCATAATCAAAACTAGGAAACTTTAGTGTGTGTAGCTGTGTGTTTTGTTATGAAGTTTTTAGGAAATTGTACAGGAATTACGTTTACTACCCAAACTGCGCTCTTGTATCCTCTGTAAATGTTGCAGTTGTGCTGCTGTTGGTGCATGTGCTATTGAACCACCGTACGCGGTCGATGATGATGACGAAGCAGATGAATGTGCTTGCTGATGATGATGATGGTGTGTTGGTGTGCCTGGACCATTATTGCCTACTTGTTGTGGTAATGATTGACGACGTCGCCGTAGAGCTGGACTTAAATTATAAGTAATTTTTGCCTGTGATAATAATTCTTTAAACACCTGAAAATATTTACAATTTTTGTTTTTTGGGGGAATTTATTTTTTTTCAATTACATGATAGTGAAAAATTTATACAAACCTGTGTTATATTTTCATTACGGGCGGCTGAGGCTTCAGCGAAACCATTTTCCCAGTCAACAGTAACAACTGACTCTGTCGTGGCATATTCAACCTGTAGAAAATTGAATGGGAATTTTAATGTGAATCATTTGAACTGTTTGAATCGAGTTATTGAATCGAATTTATATTTTAAATTAAATACTTTTTAAAAATAATGTGCTATTTTTAATTTATCTTAAGTTTATTTCAAATCTTTGTGAGAAGTTTCCTGAAGAGCTAAATAAGCGGTAGAGAAATCGCCATCGAGACGTGTTGTATTCCTCCCTCCAATAATCAATATCGGTGGATTAAAAATTAGATCAGTATAAATTAATAATAATTAAAAATTAGCACGATACTTTTAGAAATTAATTAATTAAATTTAATTTTCCGTCGTTTGTTTATTTCTATTTTATTTTCTTAAATTCTTAATTTTTTCTGTTGGCGAAAATTTTAATAAAAAATTTTATATTAAATGAGAAAAATGTCATTTGTTTTAGTGAAATAAAACATGAATTTAGGTTTCAGTGAGTCTTTATAATAGCAATAGCCTATTGATTCTAACTGTAAAAATATATTTTTCAAATACTTTTTTATAATAAATTTAAACATATTATTTAGTTACTGACAAAACCACTGTTTCGAAAGAAAATTTCATTTGTACCATTTATATACAAAGAAAAAAATCTAATTTTGATGTTTTTGTTTTATGCCAAAAACTACAAATTCGTCGGTAAAAATTCGTTTAGGCCGAAGTAAAACTATTAAGTTTGTTATATTACTAAATTATTTCGACTTATAATTATTAAAAAAAATTAAAAAATAACATTTATATTTAGAACTAAATAATTTTTATCTATTGAAAAAAAATTTTAATTCCAAAAAGTCATTTAAAATAATATCGAAAATCTACATTGATTCAAGTTGAGTGTTGACTTGTTTTTTATTTATTAAATTAATTTTTTATTCCTTTTATAAAAAGCGTTTTTGAAAACATGTCAATAAGCCAAACCGATCTTGCGCTTTTATGGGCACACACTTATTCAAAAATATGCTAATTTAAAAGCATTCAAATATATTATCAAATAAATCAATTTAAATTTTAACAAACAATAATAAAATAAATAAAAATTAAAAAAAAAAAAATTGAAATATTTTTTAGACTAAAATTTTTATTGTTGTTTACAAACTTTTCATGTTGGTGTTGATTTTACTGTTAAAGATGCTGAAGTAAAAGAGATAAATCAACGCACACAAACGAATATAATTTGCATTTATATTACATTTTCAATAAGCTTTTTTTATAACTGTTTTTTATGTTGTTGAGATTTGTTTATTTATTTCTCCATTTCCCATCATTCAGTTTGTGGTTAAGGGACAATGATTTTTTTTCCTTTTTTTTTCGAAAGTAATAAGACATTTCAAACATGTTGATTTGTATGTAAATTTATCGAAGAAAAAAATACCAGAATTTTAAAATGACATTTTATTAATCTGTGTACTTAACAAGAAAATAAGATTTATTATTGGCATTAAGTTGCCTTTTTATTCTTAATGCTGTTTGAAAGAAAATTAATAATTACAATAGAATTTGGTATTAAACTTTACCAAAGTGATGCAAATGGGCTCTAGTGCGTATAAGTAATTTTAATTTAATAAGGAGCAACACAAACGTATGCGCAAAAAAAGGCATTATTTATATTTAAAATCTAAAAGTTTTTTGGTGATTTTGGATCAACTTTTTTTAAAAGTTGATAAATTACAGAAAGATTTTTATAATTTAAAAATACAAATAAAAGTAAGGAAGGTACAGGTGGTGTAATGTGCCGTTACAAAAATTCTCTCTATATTATTAAAAGCTACCATCTGTCATTGTTAAGAGTTTTGTAACATCAAACTATAGTGTGCGTAAGCTAGCTTAAGTTAATGTCAAAAATTCAACGAAAAAACCATGTCAAATGCTTAAGTAATCCATTAAAGAATTTTGAGAGACTAAAATGTACTTCCATTAAAATAATGACACTTAATTTTTCATTCATAGTATTGTTATAGGATTGAAAGAAAGAAACAAGCAATGCTAAAACGAACCAATTAAAAAAAGTAAACAAACAGTTTTCAAAATTGACTATTTAAAGCAAAAATAGTAACGATCAAAAATAATAATAATTTGTTTATTTGCAAAAAATAATTTTTTTATATATAAATAAAATTTAAACAGAAAAAAGGAGATTTCAGAAAAGTACACTTACTGTACAAAATTCTCGTACATAAATTAAAAACAAACAACTAAAACCAACCCGTAACTTTTTTTCATAACAATTATGTGTGTTAATAAATTTTAAAATTTTCCGTACACATCCACGAATGTGTTTTATTAACATATTTATTTACGTACACGTACGTGAATGTACTACTGTAGCTATTGTTTCTGTACGCGTACTCTCATTTCAGTACGTGTACGGAAAAAAAGTACATGGAAAAATTAAAACAAATCAGTGTACGAAAAAAACGTACATCGAAAAATAAAAATAACTGCGTATACGGACGGCAAAAAATTCAAGCAAAATTCAAGGCTCATTAATAAAAACTTGCAATAAGTAGTGTTGTAAAAAGTAAGGATTAAGGCATATACCTGTAATGTAATGCGTCATATTCTGAATCTCTAAATCTGTCATCAGCATTCTTCGTTGTCTACATTGTGAACATCATCTATTTAATCAAATATTTTTGTTAAAAAGAATACAAGAAATATCCATAATCAAATAATATTTATTTGGTTAGACGATGTCTACACACAACCCAAAGCATTATTCGTCTTAAAAACTAACACAAATATTAAAAGGCATGCCATACATTCTGATAAGAATGGTTTGTTAACAATTCCTATTTATTTAATTTATCACTATGGACCTTCCTTGCAATTTTTTATATATATCACATATTGACGTTTGACCACAAGTCAAAAAATTACTTATTTTAAAAAAGAAATCAAAATTCTATCAGTAACCAAACCTATTACACACATTTCTAATTATAATACTGAGAATATTTCAAATTTCTCTTTAGCACAAAATTTTTAATTATAGCACGAACATTTGTTAACTAAGAGCTAATTTACACTATGAAATTTTTCATGCAACTAGCCTAAAGCTTGGTTAATGGTGAAGCAAGTGGGTTAGCAATATGGCTTAAATCTTAAGGGGATATTACTGTTGCTTATGTTTTGCTTAAGATAACGTATATCGCTGCACCATATAAATAGTGGTTTGAAAAAAAAAAAAAAATGCATCAAAAATTAGCGTGGTATAACCTGGACTCTCAAATAATCTTTAGTACATAAAATATTCTCTAATGTGGCATTGGCTAATTTACTTTTGTTTTGCGTTGTATTTAAGTTAGCTATTCAAAATATCCGGACAACGTTTGCTGATGAACAAGGGAGACATTTTAAACTTCGACAAAATTGAAAACACTAATTCAATATCGGCTCTAAAATTTCGTCTTAAAACTTCTTCAATCTTAACGATTATCTGGTATCCCTCAAATTATCTTATAGATATTAGTAAAGTGGAAAATTGTGATATGTTTACTCTATAGAAAGAGCCAAGTATTCATCACTTTTCTTAAAGTTTCTTCAAGTAGAATAAATTTACTCACATATTCTACATCCAAGAAAAGCATAGTAGTTGCTCGAAATAAATAATTTTTTAACGACCTAAAAATTTCAATATTTACTTTTCCTGCTTGCATCAATGACATCGATACGGCAAAAGAAAATTAAAAAATATAAATGATACCAAAGAACTTTATTTTGGGGTTAAAATATAAAATTATTTAAGTAAAGATTTTCTTTCAGCTTCATAATTTTTGGAATAATATGTCTCTAATTTTTATTAAATTAATAATTGAACTTTTTGATATTATAACAAATGAGTAAAAGTTTAAATAAACCACGGGAATATTGAATTAAATAATTTTTAAAAAATAACGTGTTATATTAAATCATCAATATTCATTATTGAGCATGAAAGCACGTCTCGATAGACATATAGCTACCGCTTACTTAGCTCTTCAGGAAACTTCTCACAAACTTTTTAAATAAACTTAAGAAATTTACCCAAACAATAGAGACAAAAATCAAAGTTTTAGCAAAAAACAACAATAATCATCAATGTTCTTATTTTTCTTTATCCACTATGTTCTTCTGACTTTTTTTTTAGCTCTTTTATACAGTTAAAAGACGATGAAAAATAAAATATCACAAAACACTACGATAATTTATTTCTGTTCTATGCACGGGCACTTGAAAATTATTTAATTAAGATTATTTAATTAAAAAAGCGGTAGCGATATGGCCATTGTGACGTGACGTGCTTAGACCATAAACAATCAATATCGATGGTTTAAAAATTTAATCGGGTTAAAAAATGGCACGATATTTTTTAAAAAATTAAATTAATCATGGTTTTGACTTAAGTGTATTTTTATATTGATTTTGAAAGAAAGAAAGAAAAATTGTTTTCAAGTGCATGCGAAAATAGGACAAATTAACTGCCAGTCCCACGATATCGCAAGTCATCGTTCGTTCGCGCAATAACATACGAAACAAAAACAAATTCTAAAAAATTGTTTGTGTTTTACATGTAATTACGCAAACGAACGATAGCTTGCGATATCGCGGGACTGGCAGTAAATACATCTGGCATCAGCATTCTTTGCTGTCTACATTGTGAACATCATCTATTTAATCAAATATGTTTGGTAAAAAGAATACAGGGAATATCCATAACCGAACAATATTTATTTGGTTAGACGATGTCTACACACAACCCAAAGCATTATCCATCTTAAAAACTAACACAAATATTAAAAGGCATGTCATACAATCATCATTCATCGATCAGAATGGTTTTAATTACATTTTAACCATTCCTTTCGATTTGGGTTTGCCTTCTTCAAATACCGATCGATTTTGTTTACTTACAAAAAATGCTGAATCTTCCCTTTTTAATTTAAATGTTAAGGTTATACGTCTAAAAAAGAGCCCAAAATCTAATCTAATATTCTAATATATTCTAATATATATTATAAATCTCCTTGTGAGTTTTTTCTGCTTATTTCTTTATTTGTTTGTGCGTGCCTCATTCATGTTTAATGACTGAACTGATTTTAATGAAATTTGAAAAACGGGTAGATATTTGTCCACATGATGAAATAGAGTAAATATATTTTTAAATAGTGGACAAGGAAGAGAGAAAAAGGGAAAACTGGTATTTTTTTGCCTCTAAATCAGTTATAACAAAGTCTCAGCTATTTAATTCTAAGAAAACTCGAAATATAGATAAATAATTATCTATCAGCCCAATTATAAACAAAAGTTCTGTGCGAGTTTTTTTTTTCACTTTTCCCTTTTTTCCCATTTAAAATTTTCCCCCTTTTTATTGACTGCGGAAAGTGAAAAAATTCGGAAAAAACGGGTGTTATGAATTATAAAATAAACAAAATAGCACTCTTCAAATTACTATAATGGAGGAATCTTTTCTCGAGAAATATTTTTTCTGCGAGGAAGAAATACCCTAAGAAATTTATGATTGTGCTGTATTTAAGTTTCTAAGTTTGGGATCTAGATGAGAGATAAAGGGAAAAAGCGGGAATTTTCGTTTGTACCGATTACAATAAAATTTTAAGCAAAGTTAGATATTTATGTAATGGTATAATATTCTATGTTTATTTTAAAAAAAGGCCATAGGAGGGGGAAGTGGGTCAGAGGATAAATGTGCCATTTTATGAATATTAACCGATCTAAAAAAAAAATATGTTCAGAATATTTGAAATATAGATACGTCCTAACCTATAAGATCCAAACCGATTTGATGGATTTTTTACGTATATACACTGCCAGCCAATTGAATATGGAATCACATTTTTTTAATTTTAATTAAATATATCTCCTAAGCTAAAGTAAAAAAAAATATTTTTTTGCACAACCAAATGGTTGGCGTTAGTTTTCGTAATAAATAAAAAATATACATATTTTTATTATACTAAACTTGTGCATTAATTTAAAGACATGTATTTCCTTATTAAAATGGCAGGCAGTATATTGCACAGTGCCTTGAAAGGCCCTAAAATTTGATCTGGGCAATGAATTTTATAAGTTTAATTTTTTTTATTCACTACAACAATTTTCTTTTTCAATACTTCAACTTTTGTTTCATTAGTTTGCTTTAGTTTTAAAAATTATCTTAAAATATTATTGACATAAATAACTGTTATATTTACCTCTCTCAAGTCGCTATTGTCCGCTACTAAATCTATTTTATTACCCACAACCACAATTGGCACGGCAGAAGTACCTTTAGTTTCATGAATTTGATCACGTATCATGCGGACTTCTTCGAAAGTTGTTGCATCAGTGACATCATAAACCAGGATAAAAGCATCTGCTGAGGATATAGACAACGCACGCATTGCAGGGAACTGAAGAAGAAATGAAAAATAAAATTGTTAATATTTTGTAATACTATAAAAAAACGCTTTTCTTTGGAACTAAATATTCGTGTGTAGTACTTGAATTAAAACGAAAAATTACAGAAAGCTCTTTATTTCTGATGGTAGCGTCTAAGCATTGTATAGCGTTGCTATTAGTTTTACGAAATGACACAGTTTATTAAAATTGACAACTCGATTATTTTTTTATTAAATTGTAATTTTTAAAAAGCATGATAATTGATATTCTTTGGATTAATGTTAAATTTACAGCAGCGGTTTCAAGTCATATTCAATTTTAGTAATTGTAGCTTAAATAGTTGTGGACGTGTAAATTGTCGTGGTACAAATAGAAATGTCAAACATAATAATAATCTAAGCAAAAACAGTCTAAAAACCAGATAACCAGACTTTTAATGAAAAGGATAATTTTGACGAGGCAGCAGGCAAAACACCACGCCCACCTCTAATTTTTTCATGTCATTTTGAACAATAAAGTAAATCCAATCAACAAAATAAATATATGAGGCGATAGAGATTAAAAAAATAAAGAAAAAATTGGCGCCCGCCCACATTTTCCGAGTTACAGGGTTCCGAAATATTCAATTTTTTTTTTAAATATGAATATGTATATCATTTTAAAGCTTTGAAGGAAATACTAAAATTTTTTAAAAATGCCTAACCCATTGAAAACCGATAGCATTTTTATGTAAAATAGTATACATATATGCAGTACCAAAATTTTTTATTTTTTAATTCTCTGTCACCCCAATATTTGCTTTATTGATTGGAGTTACTTCACTAAACTAGATTTACATAGATGGTAGTTTAGAGATTCTTACCTGTCATAGAGATTCTTACCTCTAATAACGAAATAAGTACCTTTTCAGTAATAATACTTTATTTTCTGTATGTATCTTAAGTTTCGTAAATTCGGCCAAATAAACCAGAATTATACATATTACGTGGAGCTCTTAAAAGCTACAAAAAAGGTTAAAAATGTAAGCAAATGGCAACACTGGTTAAAACTCCTTTCAAATCTGATATTAGAATCTTCCTGGTAGCAGCGGGTATAAGGCTTCTAGTTTGATTTTGTCTCAAATTTGAGGCAGTCGAGCTCCGCTCTTAATATTTGAGAATATGGAGCTTTTTGTTAGTGGACATCTTCACTGAAAATTTTATAAATTAATATTAAAGAGAATCGAAATGGAAGCCTCGTAAGCGGCAGGGGACAAGAACACATCGCACGGGATTGGCGGGTTAATCTCTAAAGCAATTTTTGCGGCAATTGTGTCATGACAAAAAGTTGCTTAAATTTATACGACCTGCGTTACCGTAAACTGAAAAACTGCATATGGGATGCTTCAGGGAAGAATGAGATACTTGCAGACTTCAATGGCAGTATACCTCGTGGACGAATGTCTAGCTCTGGCTAGCATTAGACCTAGACCCTCTGGCACACACATATGAAATATGAATGCTATTTTTTCCTTAGAAAAAAGTTTGTTATTATGAGAGATTCTGTGATAAGCAAAAAGGTTGATAGTTGCCAGTAAACTTGGGTTTAAAGGCTGCTTATCGTACGAGGCTCACTTATTGTGAGCTAGTCGTAACTTACCAATCGGATATCAAAATTGATTAAGCAAGAAAAAACATTTAAAAAGGACTCAAACATATTTGTATTAATGTAAAAATATTAATTTAAAAAATATGCGATAATAACTTTTAGACGTAAAGGTCCACAAGTAATTCAAATTTATTTCCCAACAAGTCCAAGCTATTTTTTCATACGAAGAAAAAAATAAACTTATTTTTGGTTTACACTTCATTCGTAAAAAGTTTACTCGTTAAATTGTAATGAATGCAGTGTGCTATAGTCCTATATTTTTGTAGGGTCCTATAGTTTTTAAAGAAATCGCTGAAAAGTATCCTTTCATTTGTGAAGTCAAGTATCATTGTAAAGTATTGTTTTTCGTCTTTCCCCTGAAATCTTTTTAAATCGTGTAATGAAAGGAATAAAATGTTTATCGCAGTATTAAAAGCTGAAAGTAAAAATCCTGTGATGCTTATATGGCGACCATTAGCGTAACTAGAAAATTTTTTTGGAGCGGGCTTCCTAACAGAAGACATTTTTTTCTTATCTCTCTGTAAATGAGAATACGCGGAGTATTCATATCAATATTAATTTGGTTAGACGCACACAAACCAAGTATTTTTTCACTGTTTTTTCTGTAACTCGTCTTGTACATTTATTTTTGCTTTGTACCAACCGTCGGTTGTTTAATTTTTAATCATTCATACTTGTTTCCTTACAACAATATAGATGCTAGTTCAGTATCATATTGATTGTTATGAGTACATGCGCTGTGCCTTGCGTTTTATTTAATTTAATGTACACAACCTAAGGTAGATAGATGAGCAGAATGCTGACGAAGTATGTAGCGGTCCACAAAATGCAAGATTACATAATGCTGGTGTCGAAGTTTTTTTTTTTACTTTTTATCATACGGATACACAAAAATTCGGTGCAATAAAAAGCTTTAAACATTTTTAAAACAAAAATTGTTAAACCAGTATCGTTGTATAGCTTTTGGCGCGATTTTAATCCTTTATCACAAAGTAACACAAAATTATAATTGTTCTCCAAAAATATAAAAATAATAACTTTTTATGTCTAAAAAACCACGTGCTTTGATATTAAATTACTGAATTCCTTCTAATTAAAAACAATTTGGAAAATTTTAAAAACAAAATTTTAATGAAATTATCCTGTACTTCAAAATTTAAAGAATATTAATATTCTACTCAAATACAATATTTACTACCTTGAAACCATTTGATTTGTATTCATACAATAAGTGACATAATTATGCAAATGTATTCATCTCCTTGACACAATTTTAATGGTTAGAGAAAAACAATGGAAATTCAATAAATTATTTTACTCATGCGAGTTGATTTTATTTATAATTTTTTTTGTTTGCACAATTGTTGACAGTATTTTTTTTAATCCATTAACTTTATTTGGTTTCAAGCCATAAAACTAAAGTCAAATAATAAAAAAAAAAAAAAAAAAAAAGAAATAATTTTTTTTTACCAAAAACAGTAGTACTTTGAGATACATATTTACATACGAATAAACTTTTGGCTTAGAAGTATAGTCCCAACCCTTTGTTTAGTTAAAAGTTTAATGCAACTCAACGAGAATAAAAGTTTTTAATGCTGAAAACCAATTTATAAATCGGTTGTTTTCCGTTTATCTTTTTTTTGTTGTACTCCATTTTATGCAAAACACAAGAGCTGAAAATACACAAATGACAATAAACCCAAAGAAATATAATTTCACACTGATTTCTCAGTGGTATCAATCCAACAATCCAACAAATAGCAACCATGTTCTAGTTATTCTATTTCTGTGTTGTTTTTCTATTTTCTTTTATATTTGCAAAACTGTGACTGGTGTTTTTTTCTTCTTCTAAAGGAAACAATTGAAATCATAAACACATGTGAGCATGTTTCCTCTACATGCTCACAGCAACAAACAAACTTTAAAACCGTAACAAAAAAAATTTTTTTATGCAACACAGAAAAAAAAACAAATAGGGTATGAGAAAAAGTTCAAAAACATTTAGATAACTAACAGTATGTTTGCTGTTATTGTATTGAATTATAAACTTTTGTGTAAGTTGTTAGTTTTTGTTCTCATCTCATAAGTTGTCGTCTTTGTTCATATGACCTCAAAACTCGCAACTGTATCAGCGTGAGTAGTAATTGAATATTGAAAAATTTTTTATTTTTTTAAACAAAAATATCAAAAAAGTCACAAAAGTTATTTTTTTAACCAGAATACACAGTTCTGCCAAATGTAGGTTACTTAAACCTTTTGGGACTTGTAATTCTTTTAAGATAAGTCCATTTGATATATAGTAATCATTTTATAACGATAAAAATTTCTCATAAAAAATTTTTTTCAACCATTGTAATAGTGATGGATTGATTTTCGTTTTATAATTTTATATTGACAACCTGAAGAAGTTAGATGCGAAGAAAGCTGATGATGGGATTACGATCAAAGGAATGCTGTATTTCTTTCTCCTAGTGTCTAATATTTCACGCTTTTCTTAAAAACTAACAACAAAAAAAATTATAAAAAATTTTCTTTCATTATTTAGGTAGAGCAACTTTATCTAAAATCAAGTTAGAGAGATATATTGGCTATGTCGAATCTTATATACCCTTCACCATCCATGTAAATCTAGTTTAGTGAAGTAACTACAATCAAGCATTAAGCATTAGTAAAAAATGTTTAGAGGCCCATAACTCGGAATATATGGGCGAGCGTATTTTTTCGCTATCACTCTGTATATTTGTTTATTTATTTTTTTATTGGAGTCATTGCTGTAAATGATATAAAAAAGTTAGAGGCAGGCGTGGTGTGGATATCCGGATCTCTACTGACAGCAAGGCCGCGATTAACTCCTTATCGGGTATCTATACGACATCCAGATTGGTTCGTGAATGCCGGACATCTCTTAACGAGATGGCGAGACATTCCAATCTGGAACTATTTTGGGTGCCGGCTCATTTGGAAATATCCGGAAACATAGTCGCGGCCGAACTCGCCAGATTTGAAACCCGGTTGGGAGACCGGGAGATAGATCCAGTGTTGGGAGTCCCATTAAGCTGCTGTAGAGCTTTATTTCAGCAGAAACTCTTTAGGGCTGCGCAGTCTAGATGGTCTAAAGAGGTTACCTGCAGGGTCTCAAGGAAATTGTGGTCTCAGTACGATAGTTGGAGATCTACAAATCTACTGAGGTTTCCTTGAGGGCAGCTGGTTACACTGGTGGCTATGCTGACAGGGCACTGTGCCATTGGTACCCATGCAAGGAGACTGAATCTTCCGCATCATTACTACTGTAGAAGTTGTCAAGATGAGGAAGAGGAGTAAACGGTGGAGCATCTGCTCTGCCACTGCCCAGCTCTTTCTGGGAATAGAGCGGCCATTTTCGGCAGTCCAAGACTGCATGGTCTTGCAGACTTATCTGTCTGCGATATTGCTAGGATAAAGTTGTTTATCTATTCCTCTGGGTGGTTTGGATTTGGATCTTTGATGGTGCCGTAGGGATCTGCATCTGATCCCTGCACATTCTGTTTCCAGGTGACACAACGGGACCTTTAGGACCCAAGTAAGTCGGCCTTATAACGTCGACAGCCTGTGCAACCTAACCTAACCTGGGCGTGGTGTGGATCGATCTACCGATCTTGCTGATTTTCAATAGCAACTCTTTTGAAACTATGTCGACTTCGCTTTGCCTAAAAAGTCAGAATATATATACTTTATGGGATCGGAAATGGATATTGTAGAAATTACACACGGAATGACAAACTTATACGAGTATATACCCATCTGTCAGTCGATCAGATATAGTGTTGAAAGAGGTGCAATGGGAAATCAGTACGATCGGTTCATGTCCTCCAAGGCAGCAGGCAAAATACCACGCCTACCTCTAATTTTTTCATGCCATTTGGAACAATAAAGTAATTCCAATCACAAAAATAAATATATGGGGTGATAAAGAATTAAAAAATAAGAAAAAAAAAAACACCGAGTGAATAAATTAGCGCTTGCCAATATTTTCCGAGTTACAGGACTCTGAAATTTCAAATTTGTTTAAATATCAATATGGGTATCATTTTAAAACTTTTGAAGAGGTCTTTAGGGACATACTACAATTTTTTAAAATTTGCTTAATCCATTAAGAGCCAATGTCATTTTTATGCAAAATTAAATACATATATGCAGTACCAAATTTTTTCTTATTTATGACTTGTCTGTCACCCCAATATTTGCATTTTTGATTGGAAATTACTAAACTAGATTTACATAGATGGTGAAGGGTATATAAGATTAGGCATAGCCGAATATAGCACTCTTGCTTGTTTTTTTTCTAAACGTGTAGCACTTTGAAATGGAATAAAGCAAAATAGAATTTTTTAAACTGACATGACATTTACATTATTCAAAAATTAATCTTTTGGCATTATAATTTAAATATGACTTGTGGCATTTGATCTCTATGGCTGGCTAAGACATATTCTAATCTAGAGATCCAATTTTTGATGACTTTTTCCAACATTTGTGGTCGTATATTGGCAATAAGACAGCGAATGTTATTCTCCAATTAGTCAATTATTTCGAGGCTTATCCGCATAGACTATCGACCCCACAGAAAATAGTCTAGCAGCGTTAAATCGCATGATATTGGAGTCCAATTCATGGGTGCGAAACGTGAATCTAAGCGGTTATCAAACTTTTCCTTCAATAAATTAATTTTGGCACAAGCTGTGTGACCTGTTGCACCGTCTTGTGTAATCAACAGCTCATGCTTCACGATTGTTCTTTAGTGGTCACCATCCACTGTAACGTTCTAAACATCATCATTTTTAAAGAAGTACGGACAGAAACAAATAGTCAGTTTTTCTGGATGTAACGGAGTCTCAACAAACACTTGAAGATTCTCATCACTCTAAATATTGCAGTTTCGCTTACTGACGTATCCATACAACCAAATGTGAGCTTTATCGCTTCAACGGCAATCTTGTTTTGGGCCCATTTACCAAATTTACGTCTTTCTAATGATCGTGTGGCTTTAATTGCCGCACGAGTTGGTTTATGAAATTGTAAACCAAGGTTTTTCCGTAAAATATTCCATAAGCTGATTGTACACATATTCAACGCCTGCGCATGATGGCAGATAAACCGATTCGCTCTACAGCAGCACGCTCTGTGCGCACTGTATGAAGTCCCTGTAGATGCGTGTTATCATTTAGAACTCACGTTGTGGGAAAACGTTACATATTCATTTGCTTTGATGGACGATAATGTTGATCGTAAAATAAACGTAGTGCGCGATACATATTTCGAACAATACCAATATTTCTTAATTAAATTTGCATAATTTGGAAACGATGGTAAAATGCCAAATCACGCTAAATATAAATCACTTGAGAGCTGATAAAATGGACGCCAATTAAAAAAGTGTTGCCAGCTTAAAGTTTTATACGCCTGTATAAAATACCCCTTATATAGAGAATGATATTAAATATAACGGCGAGATAAATAATTTAGCCATTGTTACCAACTGGTAAAATCGTCTAAATATAAAAAAATTTAAAATTTTTAGTCTTAAAGAGTTATTTTGATAGGGCCAAGTTGAAAATGACTATTTTGACGTCAGATCTAGTAGCCTTGTGTTCTTCTTTATAAGTTCATTTTTGTACTTTTATGGCATTCGGCGTTATTGTTGATAGACCCTTTAATTTGACATGTAGGCAATGACCGTTTAAGACTGGAAGAAATTATCATATCGCTTCTTTATTGCAACATAGTCATATCTCATAAAATTAAAAATTTGTAGTTACTTAAGTAAAACTGCTCTTTTAGGCCTTCTGTACATGTTGAAAAAAAATCAGTTTTATATCCCAAGCTAAACCGAAGTTATAGCAATTGTAATTGCGGCAATTAGATAATAGGACTTATGTCTTGAAAACTTAAATCGCATTTTGCCAAGTTCAAGTTTTTTTGAGATATGACTTTGTTGCAATAAAGGAGCGATATGGTTATCAATTTATCAATTCTGCTCAAAAAACTGGAAAATTTAAAATTCTTGCATGTATGAGTAATATTTTTAAATAAATCATATCAAGGCAGATTTATTTTACTAGGTAATAGCGGCTCTACAACAAATACAACATTGACAAAAACAACATGCATTTTTATTGTTGTTTTGTGGGTTGGAAACGTCAAAAACACAAAGAAAAATAAAAGATAATCGCTCTCAATACACATGCTTGCTTTGTCTGGCAAACGCTTGTTGTTAGTGTTTTTTTGAAATCCGTAAACAAACAAAGGAAAATACAAAAACTTTTGACATTTCCAACTACAAACCAGCTGGGCGGACGACACTACCTAGTAAAATAAATCTGCCTTGATATGATTTATTTAAAAATATTACTCATACATGCAAGAATTTTAAATTTTCCAGTTTTTTGAGCAGAATTGATAAATTGATAACCATATCGCTCCTTTGACTTATGTATTAATTTTATAAACAAGCATGACAGTGAAAATAAAGTTAAATTTTGTTAATTATACACTTAAGCCTTTAAAAAAGTAAATAAACGCAATAGATTTAAAATATCTGCGTAAAAATGCATTATAAATTAACGACTTCGTTAACGTGTCATTTTTAATTTTTTTTTAAATTCAAATTTAGGAAATATTTTTTGAAGAGTTCTGTAAACAGTATTAAAACTGTTTAATCTACAAAAATGAAATATGCTGACAACTTTTTTAGTACCATTAAACCGGTAAAATTGGGCTATACAGAATGACTTATTTTTATGAAAAAAAGTACTCTATATTGGAACCAAGTTTCTAAACAAAAAAAAAAAAAAAAAAAAATTATTAAAATCCATCCAGCAGTTTTTAATTGATGCCAAAACAGCCAGATATACAGACACGCAGACAGACATACAGAAAAATATTCCAAAAATAAGTGTTTTGTATTCTATATCGATACCGTTACAGTTTGATTATATGTTTAAATACTGGGTGTGTGTTTATGTAGGATACGAAAAACTTAAAAATAGTTTCACAACGCTTACAATTTCCGAGAAAATTAAAAGAATATCGAGGAAATTGGGTCATTAATAAGCTTGTTATATTTTTCAATATTTAAACGAAAAGGTTGCGATGTCCATCTGTCCGTCCATGTTAATGTTGAAATCAATGAAAAAAAAAATAAATAAATATGTCAATCGATTAGATAAAGTGTCAAAAGAGGTTTGATTAGAAAACAGGATGATCGGTCCATGTCCTTCGAGGCAGCAGGCAAAACACCACGCCTACCTCAAATGTTTTCATGTCATTTAGAATAATAAAGTAGCTCCATTAAAAAAAAAAATATGTGGTTCGACAGAGAAATAAAAAAATAAGAATATTGGACTAAAATTTATATTTCTATCAAATCCTTCATTTATTTTTCATTTTATATAATTTGTTTAATATATTTTGGCAGTAATTTTACATATACTTTTGTTGATTTATGGATTATATAATATAAATTATTTATTTTGAAAGGCAATAGGATTTTGTGGTTTAAATTCAGGAATTAAATTGCGCAGAAAAAATAAAACACTTCACCAAAAAAAAAAAAAAAATATTAATACATTTTTAATGGAAAATTGAGTACGAACAAATGTTTGTATACCGCAATACAATTGCTTTTTTAAAATTTTTATTTTTATATAAAACAAAAGAATATTTAATAATAAAAAATTGATAAAAATGTTGTTATTGCGTTCTGTTATTTTTATTGGTTGATGGTACAAATAAATTGGTTTTGCCGTTTAATGGGAATTTTTTTGATATAATTTGAGATAAGTGATGTTTGCCATTTTATAACGAAAAGACATACACTTAAATGAAAGCTTTAAAATGTTGAATTTAAAGTTGATATTAATAGCGCTTTTGGATAAAGAATAATACACCATCCATTACCGAAATAGTTACTGCTTCTTAAGTTTTATCAGCTGATTAAATCATTGGACAGCATGTCTTTAAAAAATGATGGCTGATACTTAAATTAGTGACATGTTGTTCCAACAGAACGAAGGCACATGTTATTTGATTAATAATTAATTTTACGTAATGGTCCTGTTAAGTGTTAAGGTGATGCGAAAGATCATAGAAAAATATAAAGTCCCTTAAATAATTATATTACTGGGGAAAATATCTTCCCTTACTTTCGCCAATAAAACAGAGATGATTAAAAAAATTTGTAACACAAGCCTTGTCAAAATGTGGCAGCAATTATTGCGAAAAGAGTGTGAAAATGGGACAACCAGTAGTGCCATCTTTGCGTCAAATGCAAATTTGCCGAAAATGAGAACCTTATTAAGTCAACGGAAAATTCAAAAATCTAAACATATTTAGTTAACATCTATTCTATAGATTGGTTGAGTCATGTAAATTCACTATTACTGCTTTATCCAATTTAAAATTTGTTATCTTAAAACAGCGTGTCGTCATAGGTGGCGTAATATTCTTTTAAACCTTAAAAAAATTTCAACAAAATATGCATTACAATATTTATTCCATATTCGATGACGGTTTTTTTTTCTGTCGGTTTTTTTTTTTGCAAAAATATTGTTACGTTTTTCCTTTTTTGGACAAACGTACAGATTCTTTTGATTGCAAATACCACTGTGGATCATTATAAATTCTGTATTCTTACTTTATGGCTTTCTCTGGCTATACTTCTTGATCCTACCGGTCTTGTGAATCCCATGGTCTGTTATTTACTAAACATGCGTTATTACCACAAACGCAGCCATCCACGCTACACTACTGTGTTACTCCGGCGAGACATGAACTACTCGATACCTTGTATAGTAACCTTAACCATTCACAGACATCTCCACTATTCCTCTTATCCAAGCCAGTCATCCTCTTTAATCCAATAACCACAACACATTTTTGTTATGCTGTTACACTTCTCTGCGCTAACCACTACCGTTGTTCTTACTTTTTATTATGAGGGGTTCTTGACAATTATCTGTTACTCTTATATTAAATTGGACGTCTTCACTAAATTTTCTGCCATGGCTTCCCACAATAATTGTCTTTTGTCTCTCTAGGTTTGTTTTGCTTCTTCTTAATTTTTAATTGCATTGTAACAATTATTATTTTCCGTTGTACGCATGTCCGAAGTTGGGCTCGAACTCACGATCTTTTGGTTTTACAGCAAGCACCTCTACCAACGCAGCCATCGAGGCTGCTCAACTTTTGTTAGCTAATTGTGGTATTCTTCTATACACACACACCATTAGTGGAAGTAACTTTATTCATCACTCTCATACTGTTAACAACAATAGGGGTTGCCAGATCTTACTTTCATAACATTATTTAATATTTAACAATTTCTTTAACCAAATGAGAATTAAATATAAAATGAAACAAAACAAGCCGGCTTGCAAAAAGCATATAATATTTAAACACAACGTTAACAATTGCAATTTTATTGTTTCGAAAAGAATACTAAAACCTTTAAAGTAAGATTTTCTAAAATATTTTACACAGATTTTGTGATTTATTTAACTGTTATGTAAAAAAAATAAAAATAGTTACTCAATGGTTGTATATTTATTTGAAAAATTCTTAAGATATTGGCTTTTTGCTTTACTGATTCAATGAAGTTCTCATTTAATTAATTTAGCTTTTGATATAAGAATCTTAGGTTTTCTATAAAAATTTTGGGTAAAATCAACTGATGATCTATACATGAGCAGTAGCAAAATGGCCATATGGATATGCTTTCCCTGCAGTAATATATTTAAAAATTTAGTTTTAAATAATAAATATTTCATGAGAATATTATAAAGTATTTTTACTAAAAGGAATCAAACTCTATTAAATTAAAATAACATTCATTTAAATATTTTCTCCATTTTATTGATAAAGAACTCAAGTGAAAAATAATAAAAAAATCAATGCTGAATATAAATTAATCAATGGCAGTAATAGAAAGCCATTTGACATTCAATAATACTCTTGAATTGTAAAGACGCAATATTAGAGATGAAAAATCAAAAGTAAAAAACTCAAAGGGATTTAAAGCTGCCACTATAATTCTATCAGTTATTTTTGTGCAGTGACAACTTAACTTGTTCCTTTAAGCCAATTTATTTTATTTATTTTTAGTTTGTGTCGCTTCAACACAGTTTCTACCAAACAGCTTTGGCAGAAAAAGAATCTATAGTTACAGTTGATGCTGTAATATTCAGTGTTAAAAATGTTTAAGTGCATTCTAAACTTTTTGTTGTTATAACATTTGTGTAGCACTTACCTCATACGAACCAGCTGTATCCAATATATCCAAGGTTAAATTAACACCCGCTATTGAAAAGTTACCCTGATGCATCTCCTCAATAGTTCTTTTGTATTTTGTCGTAAACGTATTATAGAGAAATTGTGTAATTATTGAGGTTTTACCAACTTTAGCAGCACCCATAACAACAATTTTGTGACGTGCATTTGTGGGACCAATTGCATCATCCACAGCATTATTGCGGCCAACTCTGAAAAGTACAAGTGAAAAACCAAAAACAATTCAGTTACTGTTAAAACAATATTTTACGAATAGACAAACAGATGCTAGATGTTGATGTTGCTGACTATGGGGAGAATGTTGATGACGATGATGATGATGATGATGGGATGTAATTTAATAAAACCAATAAAAAAAACCTGACAACTGCAAAAAAACGTATGTAATCAGTTTGGGGTTATAATTTCGTTTTTGTTGTTGAGCTTTACAGAGTTTTAGGTTGCATTAAGGTTTTCGATTGAATGTAATTTGCGTTAGTAGCATGCTTAAGAGTATGTGTGTTTGTGTGTGTAAATTTTCTTTTTTATGCGGTTCCTATGGTTTTGCTTTTATAATAAATTAAATTATAATTTTATTTTTATACGAAACACATTTTACTAAGTCTATGGTAAAGCTTTTGTGTGATAATAAGGAAACAGATGGATGACATACTTTGCAAACAATATTATAAAAAAAAAAACTTAAAGGGTTTAGGAGAGGATTTAAAAATACATATATTAAAACTTTTTCAATGGTTTAAATAATGAATAATTAAAAGCAATAAAAAAAATACTGGCTGATATTTATTATTCAATTTTTGTTAAAAAACAAAAATAGATTTTGAAGAAGTGCAAAATGTGGGCGATATAAAAATCGAAATAAAAAAAATTAATTGGTGGGATCTTAAGAGTTTCAAAATTAGTTATTGTCGAGCCAGATTGGTTATAAATACTAGCTCGTCAATATTATTTTATTAACGGCATTTAAATGCCATCTCATTTATGTGATGCTGCTGTAGTCATATTAGTAAGTACTTTGACTACACATCAATTGGCCAGAGTTCAACCCCTGCAGCAGTTATAATTACATATACAGAATTAACATTACAGCATGCCGCCTCCGTCGTCGGTACTTTTTTATAGCATATTCGCCGGCGAAGTAAAATAACTAATAAAATGGCTCCTTTCACCACCTGTATTATCTCTCATCTATCCCTTTTCTAAACAATTTAGCACGGGTACCAAAATATCTAAGTAGGTATTATTATCTGAAGTACTACTTCTCTAACAAAAAAAAAAAAAAAAAAATAAAAATAAAAATACACGCGTCCTTACTAATTAATATACCCCAAAAACGCAATAATACAAAATAATATACAAATATGCTAGAAACATTCCTTCTTCTAATCTCCCCTAGATTTGAACTGCCATTTTCGATTTATTTTTAATTGCAAACAGCAACACAACATTGCGTTTTTCCTTTATATATAAGCCGCTGGTGGGACTTGAACACGTAAGCGCCTTCACCAATACAGTTAACTCGATCGCTTAACTCTGTCTTTCATTCTGCTTAAAAATACTACACGCTTGTCAATGGTGGAAGTAATAACTTATTCAGTTCTTAGTTAAGAAACAATCCAATATTTGTAATAACAATCTCTATCAATATTAAAGAAAACTCAGTTTTGAATATATTTTTCAGTTTATAAGAGCCAATGCTAGAGTTTTTCAGGGGTGTTTATTGTTTAAATCATAAACTATTTTATGCTAGATATACAGGAGAGAACATTTAAAGATACATTAGCATGTTTTTCTAAATGTTGCCTCGTGTGTAGCAATGTGTCTTGTGGAAACTTATGTTTGCTTTCATTTTTTGTAACACGATGTTCCCTTGTCTATATCAATGTTTACAGTTTTTTTTTTGTTTTATTTAGCTTAAAGCAATCGTAGTGTGAGTGATGTGTTATGATTCACGAATTATAAAATAATAATCAATTTTTAACCGTATATTTATTTTTTTCTTTTTCTTTAGACAATACTTCGTCAATAAGAATAACGACAGGTATAATTTTTGTGTGTCGCTAATTGAATTCTTTTTCTTTACGTGTGTATGTGCTCTCGCTGATGCTTCTTTAAAATTTTCTTTTGATGTTGCGTTGTGTGAACATAGAATTATGAATATGAACATTTATTTTTTGGAATTTTTTTTTTAGAAAAATTAAAGAAGAAAAAAATAAATAAAAATAGTAAGTCAATGGTTACTGTATTTTTGTATAAAAGACTTTCAGTTTTTGTTGCCTTGATGCATTACTGATTTAATAAAGTTTTCAAGTAATGAATTCGGCTTCGGATATAAGTTTTCTATAAAAAATTTTGATTGAATCCACTGATGAGCTATATGAGCAGCATCTAAATGGCCAAATGGATATGCTTGTCCCACAGTAATACATTTAATTTTTTAGTTTTAAATATTTCATGAAAACATCATAAAATACATATATTTGAAGGAATCAAGCAATTAAAGGAAAAATAATATAGATATAATTTTTTTTCTCAAGAGTTGCAATATACACAAGCTTGTTGTTGGTTATATTCATTAAGAAACGTAATAAGACCTACAGTCTTGTGTGTGGAACAATACAAATAAATAAATAAATAAAAAAACCTTACTTTTTTATAAATATTAAAAGCCCACGACTTCGTCAGCGTGTCATTATAAATTTTTTTAAAATAAAAAATTTTGAATATCTGTTTTTGAATATTTCTTGTACAGCTCTGTAAACAGTGTTAAAAATTTCTATCTAAAAAATTAAAATGTGCCGAAAGCTGTTCTAGTTCCAATATGCTGGTGAAATTAGTGCTTTTACATTTATATTTCTATTTTCTCTACGAAATGACATATACGGCGTTAACACTATGCAATTTTACGTGAAACTAGCATGAAATATTTGTTTGTTGGTGAAGCAGGAGGAGACAGTAATATGGTATTGCTTGAGTTTTGAGTTAAGTTACTGTTGCTAATGTTTATTTTTAGATGATGCATAACGCTGTACCTTAAATAGAAAGATGAGAAAAAAATGCCTCAAAAAATTGCATAGTGTAAATCTGGACTTATTTTACGACAAAAAAACTATTCTTTATTTAAACCAAGGTTGTCTTCCTCACAAAGTTTTATTCAAATCCACCCAGCAATTTTTGCGTAATGCGAAAACAGTCAGATGGACAGATAGACAAAAATCCAAAAGTAGGCGTTTCGTATTCGATATCGATTACTGTCTACACCAACAACAAGATTTTCAAAAAATATTTCATATACAGAAAAGATCCTGTTACAGTTATATTTTATGTTATATGTATGTTTCGGAAATGTTGTATTAAATATCGTGCTATCAATCTGATGTGCATGCCAATTTTTTTAGACAAAGAAAAGTATATTTCTGTATATGTGTATGTAAACAACAATTTTGAATTTAGAACAAAATGTTTAAGAAAGTAAAATAAATTACAATAAATATTATGAAGGTTATGTGTTAAGTTTGTATGTATGTATAACTTTGCATGTAATAATATTTATATACATAATATTTTTGTTCCAAATTATAATACACAAATTATTTAAATTTTAAATGCAGACACCCTATAATGTTGTTTGCTAGTGATTATGTCTTTCTGGCACTATAAAAAAGATAAGGCTGTATATTTTAAATAACATCACCTGTGGGGACACCTTTTAATTTTCAATTTGAATTCTTATGTTTGTTGTTATAGCTGACTGAACAATACATCTTCTGTGTAAACTTAAATTAACTTTCTATAACGGTTAAAAAGAAAATACCATATAAATAAAATTGTATTATTATGGGGACACCCTTTAACTTATAATGTTTAATAATTATACTTTTGTTAAGAAGGACGCAGAAGTATATATTCAGGCATGTCACAGAACTCAATTCCGATCGAAAGTGCTTTCAATTCCATAAATTGGTTATTTAGAAAACGAAAATTGAAAAATTTCTTCGGAATGAAACCACTTTTTAATTTCAAAGTGGAATTAAGATTCTTTGTAATTTTGTTACTAAAGGTTTTAAAATTTACTTTAATTATGTGTCCTTATTTGGATTAGCTTTGTTGTTTACTTGGGTGTGCGCAATATTGCAACATTTAAATAAAAAGGTAGAGCTTAAGCATTTTTTTGAAATAAGCATTATCGATCGGAATCTAAAGAAGGTAAAACAAAACCGATCGGAATTGTTAATACGGAATTAAAACCATTCCGATCGGAATTTGTGACATGACTGATTGTGTAATTTTAATGTGTTTGACTATAAAGGTTTAAAAGATAGGTCAAATTGTGTCATTTATGAGGACGTCCTTTAATATTAAAGTTATTTTGTATTATAATATATTATTATTATTATTATTTATTAACATTTTTTAAGGGTGTCAGGTACGTTTTAAAAATTTTTGCCTTTTTCTTTAATTGGGAACAATCTTAAAAAAACAAAATTAAAATCGGCTTAGAAATGATACAGTTCACGCCCACAAATATAAAAATTTTTTCGACGAATTAAACGAACATTCCCATTTTTGAAGAAATAAAATTTATATTAAATAAATATCTAAGATTTTTTCATTACCATTGAAATTTCATTGGCATTGCTTGAAATAATGACAATGAAAACAATTTAACTACCATTTAATGCTAATGCTAATGATTTTATTTTAATTATAATTGTTTTTAATAATGGTAATAAAATTTTAATAAAATTGTTTCATTATTAAATACAATTGAATCAAAAATAATTGTTTCTATGAAGCACAAATTTTTGATTGAAACTTAAAAAACTATGCATAAAATAAATAAATCTTAACACTCTTGAAGATAGATCTATATTTGAACATTTTAATAATATATAATTTTTAAGTAAGATAGTTATAAAACTTGATGTCTATCTCAGACAAAAAGTTACCTAACACCACAAATAGCAGATCTTATAATTTACAGGAAAACATAAATAGATACCCATAGTGTCTCATTTGTCCTGAGAAAGTTTAAACATAAAATTTCACCAAAATTTTCTGATCTTAGTGCCATTTTAAAATATTGCTCTATTATACTTTAACCCTTTCGGGACTACTGGGATAATACGTCCCAGCAATTTTCAAACTGTGTTTTTTCTTTATTTTCAACGCAATCGCCAGGGAGGTAGAACTGCCAAACGTCCAAAAACGGATAGCATCAATATTGGAGACCACTTGCCAGTAGAGCAAGAGAAGCGTTGTCGCTGTGTCCGCTGTTCTTCACTTGGTATAGAAAAGCGAACAAAGATGATATGCTCAGGTTGTAACAACAAGTGTTTTGGGCCATTCCACAAATAAATACCTAATTACATTCCTTAAATGTTAAAAATAAATGTAAACTTTTATCTAAATCTAAAAATATTTATATTTTAGTTATCTTTTTAATTTCGAATCGCTCTTCCAGAACACTGATTGGGATTTTATGCCCCATTAAAGTACTTGTTGGGATTATATGTCCCAGGATAAAAGGACGAATTTAAAATTTTAAGGTATGGAGAACATAATACTTTTATCATACCTTTTAGAATATGAAAAAAATTTTACCATACATAATTTGGTTTGCAAAATAAAACTCCGTCCCGAAAGGGTTAAGATGTACATTAAGACAAGGAACATATTCATTAATGATAATGGTTTTAAATAATTTAATCATTAGTCAATGGTAATGATTTTGTTTTTTAACTAATTATCAATGAAACCTTTTCATAAAAAAGCATTACCATTAGTTAAAATAATGATAATGCAAAACAAAATTCATTAGCATTATTTATCATTCAATGCTAATGAAATTGTTAATTAATTAGTTTATTTATGTATAATAAAATACTTTTTTTTTAATTAGTGTAAACAAATTTCATTTATTCGTTTGATAAAAAAATTTCGGATTAGTTGTTTTCACATATTGAAACATTACTTTTTCATATTTAATTTTCCTGCAATAATTATATGCATAAAAAATTGTGTTTCAAACAAGAAAATTTATTTTCTAGTTTTGAAAATGAAAAGTCAACAGACAAATTTAATTTCGCTTTCTATTTAATTGCTTAGTAATCCTGTTACAAATAAAATTTCTATACACATAAAGTTTTATTTCTTATTTATTTCTGCTTTAATCCTGTGTTGTTTTTCCTGTGTAATTGCTTAAAGTAACTTTTATCTTAAAATTGGAAAGTATTTGATGTCAGTGCTTTTACTAGCATCATTATGCTTTTATTATATAATTGTTTTCTTGCTTTAATTAAAAAAGTTTTCAACATGTAACTGCCTTAAAGTCACGTAGTATTTGAGTTTTTTAACAAAAAAAAAACTTTTTTTTCATTATTTTGAATTATTTAAAATTCATGAGTGAGACGTACAATATACACAACATGTACATATGTATTAAAAATGTGTTAATGTGCTTTATCTACTACATGGCCATATTGCGTATTTGTGTTGTTAAATATGCAAATAATCATGTAACCTTTATTTCGTTACAAAAGCAAATAACAATTTAAATTATGCAAATTAAAATTTGCAAATAAACCTGTGATAAATAAATGAATATAGTGTCTGTTATCAGTGCTGCAACTACACTGGTCAACAGCTGGATTCTTGATTTAAAAATTATATAATAACAATTTTTTATGTAGAGGACTTAATTGGGAAGGTTATATAAAGCTGCATAGGCTGTCGGTCTCTATTTGCAAGACTGACTCACTTGAGTTCTGATGATTTCTTTGTGATGGCCGAAGGTGGGGGTAGAAAGAGGTCTCTAGGTTCTCCGAATTACACGCTGGGATCAGTGCCAAATCATTCCAAAGTCTGGAAAAACGAGATTTTTCGACTGAAATCGTAATCCGAAAGGTCTACAAGCATCTGAAGTCTCAGACTGATTACTAAGAAACAAAAAAAAAAAAAACAAAAAATAACGACACGGTTAAAAAGGGGGTTGGACTAGAAAATAACTGAGGAGGTGTTCCACAGTTTCTCCTTCCATGTCATCCTGGTAGTTTCTGTTAAAGTCTTTATACTGAAGACTTTATTTACTAGTATGAGCACCATTAGTGCAGTGCCTTAACATCATAGCCGCTAGGGAATCCATTTTTTTCTAAGGGGTTTCCCACGATATACTGAAACATAAGAGCCACGATATCGTATAGATAGTTTCGCTCAACTAACTAATTTGTGCGCTTACCACAAACTCCCGGTGAATGCTTTCCTTACAGCGATTCAGCGGCAAACCTACAATTGTCGATTTATTTCCTAGGCCCTAAGGTGGTTTTCTGACCCTGCAAATCAATTCGAAAATATATTCTTAGGCATCGCCGGATGGCCTGACACTTAAAAGAGTTCTAGTAACGCGTTTTTGTAATTTAAGTGACATTATACACATCTTGTTCACAGAGTGTAAACTATGCTTTGATACTATAACAAACAAATTAATAAGCAAACGTTTGCGAAACATTTTTCCTAAATCGTTTTAATTTTATTTTCAATATTTTTCCTATTATTATAACCCTTTGTGGTCACGAGCTTCCCTTCCCTTCCCTTCCCTTCCCTTTCTGTTCTGTTTTTGTTTTACTCACTACACAGAACAAAACAAAATAAAAGCAAACGTTTCGTTTTTCTTATTTTCGTACCCTGATAGTAGTTGATTGCTTCAAAGGGTTAGCTTGGAAAAACAATCGCCTGTAGACCTACTAGCTATATTTCTTGAAGATTTAAATTCAGAAAAATAGAATTAAAAACCTTAAAGTTTTATGCCAGTAGCTCTGTTAATAATGCCCGAAGTTAAGAGGGTTAGATTGCACAGGCTGCCGGTATGAGAGGACCGACTCACTTGGGTCCTTAATGGTCCCGTTGTGTTGAAGAAGTTGTTGAAGTCAAGAAAATAATTGCTGAAATTTAAACAGTGGATGGGACACCTCTCACTGACAGCAAATAGTTCTCGTTATATGTCCGGAAAAAACTACAGAAGTGATCGCCAGAAGTTTTGTAGAAATTTTTAAATCTCTTAGTTAATTAATTTCTTATTGAATTAAAAAAATACTAAAAAAGTAGTTAGAGTGCTAATTTCGGCTATGCTGAATATTATATACCCTTCACCATTATTGTAAATCTAGTTTAGTGAAGTAAGTGATAGAGAGTTAAAAAATAAGAAAAATAAAATTAGGTGCTCTTAATGGGTTAAGCATTTTTCAAAAATTTTAGTATTTTCTTAAAGATCTATTTAAAAGCTTTTAAATGATACCCATATTAATATTTAAAAAAATATGTTGCACAATTTTACTTTTCTATGAAAAGTTCAGAAGTCAATAAATAACTCGGAAAATATGGCCGAACGCTAATTTTTTCACTACATGTTCTTTTTTTCTTATTTTTTAAATCACCCCATATATTTGTTTTTTTTTTTTTTTTGATTAGAGTTACTTCAGTAAACTAGATTTGTTCGACATGTTATGAAAAATTAGAGGCAGGCTTGGAGTATTGCCCTCTGCCTCGAAGGACAGGGACCGATCTTACTGATTTTTAATAGCAACATTTTCGAAACCATGTTTGACCGATTGGCGTATTTCTCTAGCTCATCTACTGCCTTCGCTAAGTTGATTTTAACCCGAATATGGACAGACAGGAGGACAACGCTCAATCTACTTTGCTGTGCATAAGAACTCAGACTATATATACTGTATGGGGCCGGAAATGGATATTGTAGAAATTACGCACATATATAATACAACTATCTTATGTAAAATACAATATGAATTATTATTAAAATCTAAACTTTAATTTATTGAAAATAAACTCAAAATGTTTAATTTTGTTGACCAGTGTTACTTTAGAGTCAAATGTTTTGCACTCTATTGAATATAAATAATTATTTTTGTTTGAATTATTTTCATTTAGAGCAAATGCAAAATTACTTAGAAAATTATTGCAGCTTTAGAGTAAATAAATAAAATAGATGACATTAACATTCACAACCAGTTAAATCTGAAAAATAATTATCATTTGTAAACAGCATCAATTTTAACAGCTGTAAACTAAAGACTAGAGGCATTTATTGTAAATTACATTGTTTATGACAGTTAAATTGTTTGAATAATTTTTGTGTCAAATGCAAAAGAGAATTATTAACTTCTTCAATTGTGTATAATTGTGCAAAGGATTTTTATAAATAGAAAGTGAGATGAAAAAAATAAAGATTTACAGCCTTATGCAAAAAAAAAAAGACTAACGTCAACTTTAAAGTTCACACTAGTTAACTGACACACTAAGCCTAACAAACGTATGGTAAAAAATGGTATCCTAAAACACTACTTTAACTAATGTATGCTGCAATACATTTTAAACGTTAATACTGGCACTTTTTATAGTTAATGATACATAAACACGAATATTAATTCGTTCGGGTAGTCAAATCTATTGAAAAAGTTTTATATTATTGTAAAATAAAATAACTTTTTTTTTAATGAAGGAATAAATTAATGTTTTTAATAAATGAAAAACAAAAATTCAATGCATTAACAATAATGTAAAACATTTAACACAACACTTTTTTGTTAGGATTGATACCAATTATTTGAATAACGAGCTTTGTTTACTTTTGTTGATTATATGCACATCACTATAGGATTTTGTTAATTTATGTTATTTTTTATGTGATTTTCAGTAATTTTGTGATATTTTGTTATTCTTTTAAGTGATTTTAAGGAAATTTTTGATAATTTTAAAACTTATAAAATATTATGAATAAAAAAGAAGAGTGCAAAAGTAAAAGATCGGAAAATTCAGTTGAGGAAGACAAATTTAGTATATTTTTTCTCTCTATAAACTATAATTTATTTTAAATGCATTTTTATTTTATTTACATGTTGCTGAAGGAATTAATAAAAGAAAAGGTAAAAATCATTGAGAACAAAAAACACGGATGTTAATACAAATCATTCCAAAAAAAAGGCTTGGATGGATGTAGCAGACATGGCCGATTATATCCCGATATTTCAAATTATGCTTTCTAAATAAAATATTACAATATTAAAACTAGTTTTTCGATAAAATCAAAATTAATTTTACCAATTCTGCTCACTAAATTTTAAGTGTCCATTTTTTTAATTTTGTTTTTTAATCAACACATTTTTTTTCGTTTTATTAATAACTTATTTCCGCAAAATTTTTCTTCACAATATGTAACCAAAAAATAAATATCAAAAACATCACTTTAGAGTAAGGGGTTACCTAGTTTAAAAATTTTAAAGTTAACGTAGAAGTTAACACACGTTTGTTAAGCTAATAATCGTTTTTGGATGAAACTTCAAGGAATTTTGCTTAACAATGAGTTTAAAGCAGCGTTAACTTTTTTGCATAAGACCGTTAAAATTCTTCAAAAAAATATTTTATATTTATACAATAATTCATTAAATTCAAAGAAACCCTTTAAAGTTATCTCCCTTGCAAAGTAGGGTTTTTGAAGCCAAATGAGATTGCAACTAAACATATTTTTTTTTCTATGAAGGAATTTGAAATTGATTTCAGGCACTAGGTTATCCTAGCTGTATTGCATAAAGTACATTCTGGACCTCCAATTTTAGGATACGTTTTCGATCATTGCTGACTTTACATCACGAATAAGACTAAAGTTATTGGCCTCAAAGGCGACTTTATTTTTGAATAATAAGATCCAATGATACCACCAGCATGGAAACAGCACCTAACAGTAAAATTTTTTTGAATGTAATGTAATGTAGGGCTGTTGCGGATTGATTTAGCGTAATATGCTGCAATTCTTTTTATTATTAAATGAAAGGCTTGCTGAGATGGACAATTACCTACTCCAATACAAAATCATAACGTCGTATGATTTTTGGTTGCGTTATTAAATCGTCACTCTATTCACCATCGTTTGCAAGAAAATGTTATAGAATGATAGTTTGTTTGACAGTTAAAGTTATATCGGGAGAAAAAACATTCTTAAATTCATGCGTTTCTCTTAAATTAAAAAAAAAATATTTTTGTTGGTCCATTTTAATTATTTTGTTATGTTTACTATGTTTCATTAATTATCTCAAAAGTTTTTTTTCCTGAAATGTAAACTTTTATTTTTGAAAGGAGCAGATTCAAGTAATTGAATTTACATTATTTAAGATGGAAATGTTAAAACAGTCATAAGCCGGAAATATTATTACGTATCGAAATTAAATAATTACCGTAATTTATGAAAAAGAGGTAAATCATATGAACACATTGAACCTGCTTTGATCAATGTAGATTCGCACTTATAATGTGCGTGAATTTTGGACATAAGGTTATTCTAGATGACTAGAATGTACTGACATAAACTTATAAACTAATTTGCCACAGTTGCACTTTTTTTTTGTTTGTTTATTTATTCAGAATATATTATATTTACATACTATAATAAACACTAGTTAACAATAATATTTTTTTTTGGATATACAATGTCCCTTACAGGGCACTCTAGTATTATTTATATATTAAAATTTGTTTTGATCAAAATAATATTAGTTCACATTTCATGTATACTAATCATCAATATATACATATATATACTCATTATAATGCAATGAAAATATTTCTACCATTAGGGAAATAAAAAAACATTATCTAAGGCCACAGTTGCTTTTTTATGTTTAATTCGTTCTTTTGCAAAAAATAATTTCTTAATAAATAAATAAAGTTTAGGTATCAAAATTCTAACGGCCCTCTTCACATTTTTTTTAAATCGATCCAGTATATTTTGCGTGATGCGAACACAGACATACAGACAGGCAAAAATTCCAAAAAAAGTTGCTTTACATTCCATATCGACTACTAACCACAACAACATCAAAATTTAAAAAAAAATAATTCATGTACAGAAATGACCCCGATACAGTTTTATTGTATTTAAAGATAAAGCTTGTTTTCTACATTTTTTTTTCTTTATAAATGTATAACTTTATAAATGTATAACACAAATCAGCTATTTCCGCACGGAAAGTGCGATCAGTTTCGTACGTTGCTAAAAGAAATGATACTTGACGAAAAGTTTTCTCAAGTACATTATAGCTTGCCACATATAATTTAATCTATAACCACAGTTGTTTAAGTTTGCTTAAGTTATCTTATGCATATAATACTTGGGCCTTAAATTAAATCACGTGAAGAGCCAACTTATGAATCATTTTAGAAAAAGTTGGGTTACTGTTGAAAGTCCATAATAGAAAAGAAGTCCAAGATAAGGCTGCAGAAGAAGCAACCGATACCGAAATTTATTATGCGTTTTTATAATACGTTTTCACGCAAAGAAAAAACATGGTTGAGGTAACCATAATCTAAGACAACATATTATGGTTGTATTATATGGTTGTTAACAAAACACAGTATTGTTACATTTAATAATAATATAGCTGATCTTGAAACCATATTGTTGTCGAGCATAATAATAACATGGTAAAATCTAAAAATAATTATGTTCAAATTAAATTAATTATCAATCTATGGCTGAAAATGTCAGGTTATATAATTGAATCTTAATATAGTCTCGTAAGTGCAAATATTTCCTGATATAAAGTACTGTTTTGGTTATTATCGATTTGCCACAAAAGTTATTTAAAAACTTTAATTTACAAGAGAGCAATTATTTGCTTATTATATATGAGTAGTAGTTAAAGACACATAGGCTACAAGACTCATTTATTTAAAAAATGTAATTTTTAAGTTGAGACAACGGCATCTTATCTTCATACATTCCTATGTGAAAATTCATTTATGGAGTAAACATTTTATTCTCTAATTGAAGATATCATACGGTACCTAATGGCAATTTGGAACTGACTCCACAATTATCCTAAACTTCTAACACGTTAATCTAGGATCTGCGGTGATTTATTTTGTTAGATAATAGCAATTATTGTTGATGTATAATATGAAAGCTTTATATGAAAAATATGTATATGGTTACATAATTGTGCTTAAAATACAAAAATAAATATTAATATGCTAACATACACACAAAAAAATGATTTGTAAATATTCGGTTGATATATTCAAAATTTAACTACTACTATCACAATTTATGTCTTGTGATTAATAAAATATAATAATGACATACTTTTTATACTAAAAACTAGAAAATAATATTTATTACTGAAGGTTAGCTGCAACAACTGTTTAGAAAGTTCATCTTACTGATTTATGGCTTTACTCAAATTAATTCTATTAATTGAGAGAGGCAACCAAACTAATTCAGCACATTACTACTGAAAACAGAATTTTGGTAGTCAGAAATATATAAATCGTTTGCTTTACTTCTTCGAACAAGTTTTTGACATAAGTAAAAAAAATAATTATAATAAAAAATATAAGAAAAAATGTAAGTGATATTTAGGTTTAAAAAATTTAAAGATTTAAAGAAAATAACGCAAAGTTCCGCAAGATCCTTCAAAGGTAAGTTTTAAATTGTCTTAAAAAGACATTTGCAAATAAAAATAAAATGTTTTATTTACTTTGTAGCGACAAGAATTTCGGTATTTGCAAAAAGAATGTTAAATGAAAGAAAGTAGTTGGAAAGAAAGAAATCGGGAGAACATAGAGTAGCGTTGGTTCGAATCATGATATTTTACGTTATATTATTTCTGTAACTTATTTTTTTAAATAAGAGTACATATGAAAGTTGTAAAAGTTGTTTTTTTTTCACCACAAAATAATATTTAATATCGACTGTCGAATGAATTTTTGAAAAAGTTGTGAGTACCATATTTATTCAGTCATCATAACCGAATTTCAAATAATACTCACAACCGCCAAAATTCGATTAGAAACAAATTCGGTTGTCGCAACGAATCTCTTTTCTCTGTGTACATATGTATGTATGTGTAACATATATATATCTACTACTTTTAAAATGTTTTGCTTACATTTTTATTTGTTTTCATATTTCGTATATTATTTTTAATTAATTATTTTGTACATACATTCTTATTTGTTTCATTTTCTCTATAAAAATAAAATAAATTTCTACTTTAAGCCAACAAAGAATTACTAAACTGATAGAAATGCATTCTGTCAAGTCCTAGAACAAAATATTTTTTTAAGCGTAAACATTATTTAGTATGCTTTTAATTATACTATGATTTTAAAAATATATTATGGGTTAATATATTATATTATTTTTAATAAGTTATAAAGCTTTAGTCGTGGTTAAATTTTTTTTAAACTTAAATCAACCATGTCATATTTTTTGTGCACAATAACCATATAAGCGTTAAATGTTAACAAAATAATGTTTATTGTAATTGTAGTATTGTTAAAACCAAATATAATTTGTTCTCCGAACTATACAATGTTAAAAAAACGTAATATGGTTATAGTTACCATATCACAACAATGTTTATTCTCAGCGTGCATGGCTTTTAAAAATAAACTTTTTTCTATCTCTAACAGTTTTCTCTGGCACACATCTTTGACTAAATGCATAAAACGATAAAAAAATATAAAAAATGGAGAAATAAATAATAAAAAGAAAGAAAAAAGTAACACTTTTAGATAAATGAAACTTACTTGTCACGTTTGGTGGGCTTATCCTCAGCATTTTCATCCTTCAAAAAGGATGGTTGTAAGCTAAAACGTCTACGTAAATGACGACCGCGCATTTTATTAAAGTTTGTAATACACCCAAAGAAAATTAAATACAAATTTATTTTGTGATAAAATTTTTCTGACGTTTAACTAACAGTTGTCGTTTTGGTTTCCTTGAAAATTTACAAAGAACACATTAATCAGTGTGTCTGTTATAATCTTGAGCTTAAATCTTTGGTTTCAACAATTAATTTTAAAATTTTATATTTTCCTTCAGTGAATTAAGAATGCAAATTATATTTTGTCACGGGGGAAGTGTTGTTTGTATAATCTACACGTTACTACAATTTTTGCTTTTTTTTCTTTATTTATTTGTGTCAATGTGCGTTGTTTTAATGCTGAAGTAGACAGAGTTTGTTGTTTTATTCTAAAATAAAATAAATGTGAAACATTTATATTGCGATTTTGCTTCTCTTATTTTTATTTTTATCACTTCTTTGTACCATCAAGTTGATTTTTCAATGTCTTTTACAACGTTTAGTTTCTTTTTATAATTTCTTTATATTGTTATGTTTTTGTTCCTTATGTATCTTATTTTGTCTGTCTTTTGTTGAAAAATTGTTTAAAATAACAATTTTGTCATTTTTGTTTCCGATTTATCTTTAACTCTCGTTTATGTTTGCATTTAATATTCTTCAGTTTCCTTGGCATAAATAAAAATGTTTAAGGTCTTAAAGATTTTCTAGAGGTTTTCTTTTCCAGGTCTTTTAAATTTTCTTCTCTTTTAAAAATTCACTTTTAATTTTATTGGTTTTTTTTTATTATAATTATTATTAATTTAAATGCGAATTTGTAACAACAGCAACAAGAGTTTCATTTTTATTGCTTTTGTAGTTGATGACATAATTTCTAATAAAATTTTACCCTCTCTGATAAACTCTGCCAATTATTTATCTAACACACAATTAAAATCAACCAGCACCAGCGTTTAGCAAATTATGTGACTTGCGTTGCTTTTCTTTCCTCTAATTTCCTGGTTTTCTTATCACAATTTTTATTTTTACTGAGTCTGTTGTAATTATTTCCACCATGTTTTAATATTTTTAATGTTCAGCTTGCAGATTTAAAGAGGGTTGTGTTTTTTTTGTACCTTAAAATAGAAAGAAAATGTTTGGATACATTAAATATTATAATTTAATTTTATGCTCTTAATTATAGAGTTTGTAAAGAAAAACAAGAAAACCGGAAAAATTTTTACATTCTTCATAATCAGCCATTTAATTAAAGCAACAGGTGACACAACAGCTTATCTTGAAGGTATAATATTCTATGTTTTATAAAGGTTTTATTTTCTGTTTAAATAACTGTATTCCAGTATCTATTTCTATTGTTCTAAAATGCGAGAGAAAAATGGTTGGAGTGATCATAATTTAATAACAGAGCAATGTCATAACAGTTATTATTATTGTAATTTTATGGTTGTAAGTTAATAATAGCAGATAATCATAATAATATTTTTTCTTATCAATTAACAAAATGATAATGTTGAAAGTATTCACCTAAAATATATTTGTAATGATATCATAACGTAATCATAATATTGTCAAAAAATATTAAAGACAATGTTATCATATTTTGATTTAAAATGAACTGAGGAAAAAAATAAAAAGTTTTTGAAATGCTTAACCCGTTAAGAGCCGGTCATTTTTATGTAAAATTATGTATATGCAGTACCTAATTTTTTTATATTTTAATTCTCTGTCACCCCAATATTTGCGTTTTTGATTGGAGTTACTTTACTTAATTAGATGTACAAATATGGTGAAGGATATATAAGATTCGTTATTGCCAAATATAGCACTCTTACTTGTTTTATATATTATTTACTATTTAATCTCAAAACTAAAAGTTTTTGAAAAGCTAATTTGAAATTATCTATAATTTTAACGAATTAAGAGGTTATGTTCCAAATTTGAATTTCATATGGATGTGAGGCTTTTTAATTCACTAAAAAAATTTTTGAAATTTTTTCATTAAATGCTAAAATTCCTAAAGCGGAAAAATTATCTTCTAAATAACGTTTGTGGTTTTTAATAGAAGTGGCAGTCGATTTCTTAATGAATGGGGCTATTAAAGCTTTTTTTCTTTTTATCACATTGCAGTCACTACTAGGCAATTTGAGGTACTTTTCAACAAGATATTAGTTAAATCACACCATTAGCTAGATGTTTAAAACGGATATTTTGAACTTTGCTAATAAAAAAAAAACTATAATTTGGTCCATTTTAAAAATATATTACAATTTGGTCCTAAAAGTGCAACAACGGCAATGCCGTTCGAAATAAATTTCATGCAAAATTGGGGCAAAATTTTGTATGCAGTAGTTTCGATCATTCATTTCTAGGAAGTAAAAAACAATACCAGGTTTTTGAGGAAAATTCTAAAAAAAATGTTTTTTTTTTTGGAAGTTGGTAACTCTTATCGGAATCTTATATATTAATGGCATTTGTTTGTATTTTATTTTAAATTTTATTAGGAATAAAGTTTACATACCACAATGTAAAAAAAACCAATAAAGGTTCGTGAAATTAAAAAAAAAAGGAAAAAACAAAGAAAAACGTCAAAGCCGATTTTCTATTAAAATAAAATAAATAGTATAGGCATCTATTTTTCTATGGATTTTATAAAATTCTTAAAAAACCGACTTTAAATCGGATTTCAAGTGTTCACTTGTCGGTGTATAACTGTGTGTAAGAGTGTGGCCACATACATAAAATTACATTAACTATTTGGGGACCCTTAAATTCCATCTCCAAAGTTTATACTTGTTCAACTGTTCAACCAAAGACTATAAATATACTAAGATGTTTCACTGCCGTACATTCTATATCCAGTGCATATTTTGTCGAGGGACGTACTGCTACTGCCACTTTAAGAGTAAAATCACAAAGAGAGATTATTATTCTCAGCAAACTTGTTACTCTCATCTCACATTAATTCATTTGTATATACGTGCATACGAGTGTGTATATATTTACATTATAAAATATCCAACCTAAACCAATGTTACCGATTGTGTATTTGTATGGTAACAAATATAACAATGTTATTATAGCGAAGTTATCAATACAGGTTCAGGTTTATAGTAATATATAGTATAGTAGTGTATAGTAACATTCTGTCCAATTTTCAAACGTTTGTCTATAACGGTTTAAAAGATAGGCCCCTATGGGTAAATTTACGTCACATACGGCGAAACCTTTAATTTTTGGATTTATTTTTCTATTACTTTTTGTTATTGGGAGCTTTAGTAATACACAGTCATTTTAAATTAAAAAGAAGTGCCCTCTACAGTTCATAATACACGTAAAAAATGTGTATGTTTAACTGTTTTTAAAACGGGACCAATCTGTAAGCATAGTCTATTATATTACAAAAACTTATCAAAATCTGTTCAGAAATGACTGAATTCTGCAGGCGTAAACTTAAAATAAGCAACATTCAGATAAATTGATAATCTCCTTTTTTTGAAGTCGGTTAAAAACTGTCTGTATTTACACAAACTTAGCATTTGAATTGTTGTCTTTACAAAAATGTGTGGCCCAGTCACCCAATACTCTGATCAAAAGGCTCTGGGTTTACTCCCAAATTTAAAAGTTCCTCAGCTATTTTTGTGTAAAACTTCATCGACGAATTACTGAATGATTTCTTAAATAGTAAAAGAAATAGTTATTTAAACTCTGAGTGACATGCTTCCTCTACGTAGTTAATTTTAACATTTTCTTTAATAAACAATGACTATTATCGTAAATTTTTTCAATAACTTTTTATTACTGCATTTCCCTTTTTTTTGCTAATAAAACTTTATGTTGCTTTTTGTAACACTAATTTTCAGCAAATTTCTTTAACAAGTTCTCAACAAATAGTCAAAATCATTTAAAAATTTTGTAACAAACAGCACGTTTCTGTGAACTTCTATAATATTTTAACGAAAATGTGTAGAAAATTTAATTTAGAAACCAACATAGTTGAACGTATTAAGTGGCATTTAAAACATGGTAAAGGAATTCAGGCAAAAATATAATTTCGAAAAGAAGAACGTTGAAAACATATTCACAACAAAAAATACAATTCAAGAAAAAAAAATATATATATATATATACGCATACACACACCAAACAGTAAACGTCAATGTAGAAACAATGGTAAAATATTTTAAACGGTAAAATATTTTCCAGTTAAATTATGTGAGGGTATTTGACTGACTGTATGGAATACAAAATTAACTCCATACAAATTTTGAATTCAACTAAATCCCAAACAATTCATGTGAAAATGCGATTGTGTGTAAAATTAACTGGCTTCAATAATTTTGCGTATTCGAAGATTTGTATTTTTGTGGTTGTGATTCCATTTATTTTTTATTCAATTCAGGTGATTGAATATTCGTTTAATGGTTAAGGCTTTTTGGAATTTCGTAAAGTGATTTTGTATGGAATTTGTGCAGTAAATTGATAATTTTATTGTTCAAATACTTGAATTTTTCCGCATTTGCTAGTAATTTTATATTATGAACGTTTGCTTTATTTAGTAAAGAATTTAAGTAGATTTTTTATATTTAATTTCTGAGTTTCACAAGATAAGCTTTAAATATCGATAATAATTTAATTTAAAAATTTTTCTATTTGTTTCCGTAGCATGACATAATTTCTAAGGACATAATTTCCATCGATGTAGAATAAGGACGTCCATGGTTATTGAAGGTATATTTTATGGTATTCGATGTAAGTTTAAACTGGCGTGCAGAAAATTTTTAGTAAGCGAAGCCGTTGTTATTTCAAGTGCGGACAATATGACACTTTCATAAGGGACACTATGTCTATACTAAAAACGACACAATGTCCATTGACATTATAATGTTTTCAAAGCAGCATAATGTTGATGGAAATTATGTCACTTTTTTGAGTGCTACATAAAGTCCATTGACATTATTTCCATGGACACTATGACATGCCACGCTTCTTTCTTTGTTTGTATTTGTCAACATAGAGTGCTTAACTGATTAAATCGCGCTACTTTTTATCGTCATTGTACATTAAAGTGCATTAGTTGTACTAAAAATATTTTAATCATCTCTTTTGTATTAAAAGCAGAACGGAAAATAAAGCAATCGCCTATGCTTAGATTTCTACTAAATTTTCTGCTACAATTTAAATACTTTTGAAGAATTGTCTTAGAATGTTAATTATTGTCTAAAAAAACAGTAGAATACGCAAAGAAACTAGCTTATCCCCCAACATGTTAATTGGCTTATTATAAGTTATTTCTTTAGTCATTGATATTACTGTATTTATTTAATATTATTTACACTGACATTGTTAAGCATCATTTCTTTTCCTTAGCAATCACAAGCTCTCTCTTCAATGTTTGGCTTAATGCTGCAAAACTGCGATTTCTATACATAGGCGAGTTAAAACGCCTAAAAATGGCTTTTATGAAAAAATCTGGCAACGTGTTCACCAGATTTGTATTAACGAATGTATGGGAATAAACTAATCAAAAGAAATTTGCGTAAAAAGCAAGAACAACTTGTTACTTTTTTACTATTTATTAAGTGTGTCGAAGTGTATAGCGAATTAGCGCTAAATTTATTTGTTGCAAACCTTTATAAGGAGTACTTTTGGTACATTTTTGTAAAATTATTGAATTTACTTTTGTAGAAGAATTTGCGCTTTAAGCACAATATAACTAACAAAATTTCGATTTTCAAATCAGACTTCTATTCAAAGATTTACGGGATTGTTTAATTTTACGCTAAATTTTAATAAAAAAAACCTATTTTTTCTTGGATTCCAATTTTTATTGATTCAAAATGTAAAAAAAAAGGTTTAGTTATGTTGATGTTTAAAGGTGACTGATTCTTAATTAGAAACAGCAAAGATGTGGATGCAAACAATATAGATATTTATCAAGACCACAAAGTGTCATCAGGGTGAAAAAATAAACAAAACGAAACGCTTACTTTCAATTTTTTTTGGTGTCTTTCTTCGTTTCGTTTAACAAAAAACAAAAAAATAATGGAAGAGATTGTTTCATTTAGTATTATTTTGTTTTTGCAGAAAATATACATTAAGTTAAAACTTACAAAGACAGAAGAAACAACAAAAAAAAAAAACTGAAGCGTTTTAAGAAAAAACCTTTCGCAAACCTTTGCTGATTAATTTGCGCGTTATAGTAGATAAATGCCTTTTTATCTACTATAACGCGCAAAAAGAAATACTAATTTATAAAGAAACTGCGCTACCCAGTTTACGACTGTATTGGTAGATGAGCGAAAAGTCTTACCCTTTTCAAATACTCTAAGTCATTGGCAGAGTGAATAATCAGGGCTATGAACACTATGCTTACGGAAGAACGAAGAACTCAAAAAAAGTTATACTTATAAATGTGGACTCACGAAATGTTAATTTAAGCTTTGGTGAATTTATAATATAACGTACTTTTTAATAGAATGCTAAATTTTTGTTCATTATTCTGTTTCTAAAGAAAAGAACTTAAGGTTTGTCCACTGCCCCATAACCATTTATATTTAAAAATCAAATCACGAAGTTATTTATATTAAACATTATTTGCAACCTTTTCCTTTTTCCTGCCACATATTAAAAATTATTAACTTTTCCATTTCTTTTAACTTGGCAACTGCCATTTTTACTAATGTAACAAAAAAAAAAAAAAAAATTAAATAAATATATATACGAGGGCTGCTCTATATATTTCTGGCCTAACATTGAAAATGCGAATATTTATAATCAAAAATGGTTTTATTGTTTTTCAAAGTATTCTCCAGCATGATTTATACATTTTTGCATGCGCTCAAACCAGTTGTCGAAGCACTTTTTCCACTCCGATTGAGACACCTCTAAAACATGGTTTTTGAACACTTCGACAGCTTCTTCTGGCGACGCAAATCGTTGACCACGCATTTTTTTCTTGATGTGCGGTAACAAGAAGAAGTCATTAGGTGCGAAGTCATGGCTGTACGGCGGATGACCCATTAATTCGACGTTTTGGCCGGTCAAAAACGCTCTGGTTTTAGCCGATGTGTGAGAGCTCGCATTGTCATGGTGAACAATGATTCGTCTTCTCTTGTTGGTTTTTCGAATTTCTCCGATGACTTCGGGCAAACAAATTGTAGTGTACCACTCAGAAGTGACCGTCCTACCTTGCTCAAGCGGAACAGTCGCCACATGACCAGTTTTGCCGAAGAAACAGGCGACCATTTGCTTCGAAGTGCTTCTTCCACGAACAACTTTCGTTGGATTTTGCTCGTCTTTGAAGACCCACACGGTCGATTGTTGTTTCGTTTCGGGCTCATACGCATAGATCCATGATTCGTCACCTGTGACGATCTTATAAATGTCTTTTGAAGTACCGCAATCGTATTTTTGCAACATTTCTTTGCACCAATCGACACGAGCCTTTTTTTGAGCAACTTTCAAATTGTGCGGGATCCAACGAGAACAAACCTATTTTACGGCCAGGTGTTCATGCAGTATCGAATGTATGCTGGTGGAAGAAATGTCCAAGGATGTCTCTATCTCGCGGTATGTCGCATGTCGATCTTGCATTATGAGTTCACGCACGGCATCAATGTTCTCATGCACAACAGCCGTTTTTGGACGACCTTCACGGAATTCGTCTTTGAGCGAGTTTCGGCCACGATTAAATTCATTATACCAATTTTTCACAGTGCTATAGGATGGTGCTTCGTCGCCATACAAAGATTTAAGTTCATCAATACACTCTTGTCGTTATAATCCACTTCGAAAGTTGTGAAAAATGATGGCACGAAAATGTTCACGAGTTAATTCCATTTTTTTCTATATTAATTTTTTCAAGTCACTGTTAACAACACAAATAATGGTCGTACGTTAAAACGTTTTGAGTACGATTATGCTTAAAAATGACAAACTTTCCAATGGAAATGTCAGATTGCACTTGGCAGCACTCAGTGTTGCCAGGCCAGAAATATATATAGCAGCCTTCGTATATAAAAAAATTAAAAAAAAACCGAAGGCAAAGGCAAATGAAATCTTCACATTTGTATAGAATGTGTAGGTTTGTTTTATTAATTAAATGTAGAAGGCTGTTGTGGGGGCGTTTATATTTTTTTTGGTATTATTTTCACTTGTAGAGTCATTGGCATTTTATTACTTAAATATAAAAATACGACTTTTTCTTAAAAGCATCCTCGCAGATGTTTTTAGTTCATCCAGTCGTAACAATTAACTTTGTTTTTTTTTTCTTTTTGTACAATTCTTAATTCAGATTTCTATTAAACAAAAGATTTTTTATTCTTTAAAACATTTTTTGTTTTTACTGGAATAAAAGTGGGCAAATATTTTCTTGTCATGCGAAAATAATGAGTTTTGCGTCATGACCTTTTTTATTTGGAAATATGAGATGAATCTTAATGTATAAATTAAATAGAAATGAGAAAATGTATATATAAACTTGAATAACCTTAATTGTTTAGTAATGTACCTTTTTCTATTTTATTTAACGTAGGCCTATATTAATTAAATTTTTATTCTCTTTTCTTTCAAAAAGAAAATATTTTATACTCGTATTGTAGCTATTATTAATATTTATGTTGGTTTAACAAATGGTTTTGAAGCTAAAAAAACAGGTAAACGCTTTTCATGTTTTCCTTTATTCTGTATGGAGTGACCTTGTATTATTTATTATTAATCATAGACTTTATTCAAATATGATACACAATTTTGTAATTAAAATTGCCTTAAGAAAACCAGTCAAAATTAAATCTATTTCGAATGTATAAAAAGAGTTATATTTAGCTGCTTAGTTTCTATAATCATTAACAAATTGTTAACCACATTTTAGGACTTTTACGCACTAGTTTTAAAGCTAAACACAGCTATTATATTCATTATATATAAGAGAGAAAAGAGTTTTTGCATCTTTTAAGGATTATATTTATTAACCCTCATACGGTCTTCGAGCGAAATTTCACCCATTTTCAATTTTAAAGCCATATATCTCTTACATTTTTTACTTAATAAAAATGAAACTTATTCTAATTTTCTAAATTAGTATTTTGCATTAAAAAAGCAAAAATTTTGTTTACATAATATATAATTTCGAAAGTATTTGAAAAATTACGTTAAAGTCCCTCGGGTGAAATTTCACCCATTAAGAAAATTATGTAATAATGCCGCCGTATATGCCGTCAAAAACCCGCAAAATATGGCATAAAACTGTGGGTTCTGTGTGACAGTGTGGCAAATTTTGCATTGAATTTACAAATATGCACTGGTAAGTCAGCTCCTGATGCAAATAGTGGTTCTAGACTTAATCAGAATTCTAAAATGTGAAATATAACGTGTGATAATTTTCTTTTACGTCATATGATCTTGAACTTGAGTTACTAAAAAGAGAAAACACTATTGTGGGCACAGTACGGTCCAAAAAAACGTTTTTGCCGCAATCAACGAAACAAGAACTTCGTAAGCGTACAGTTTTTTCTAACATTTCCTTTTTTAACGACAAATCTGTATTGAATGAAGGAAAACAGTTGCCCGAGATTATATCATTTTACAATAAAACTAAAACCGGTGTAGACACCTTAGACCAGCTGATGGGTACTTATACGGTGAAAAGAAAAATTAATCGATGGCCCCAAGCATTGTTTTGCAATATGCTTGACATATCAGTAGTAAATGCATACGTTTTGTGGCAAGAAATAAACAACGATTGGAATAAAAGAAAACTACACAAAAGAAGGTTGTTTCTTCATGAACTAGGAATGGAATAATAAAAACGGAAATTCAGCGGCTTCCTCATTTACCAAAGTCAGATACTGCAATTATGTTGGTGAACATCATACGTCAAACTAGCGAAGAGCCATCTACGTCATCAAATGGGAAAAGAAGAAAACTGATTTCGGGTTCTCGATGTGAGATTTACACGAAAAATGATAGGAAGGCCTGTTCGTCATGTGCAACCTGCCAACAAACATAGTAAATAAAAAAGTTGAATGAAATAAAACAAAAACAAATATTTTCATTACAAAATCAGTAAATATTACACATGGGTGATTTTTCACCCGAGAAACTCTAGTGTAGCATATTTTAAGGAACGTATGAGGGTTAAAAGATTTAAATTTAATTAAATTTTTTATTAAATCAATTAATAATTTCATTAAAATTATTAAACAAATAATTGAGTCAATTATCAGTTTAATTATAATAATAAAATTATAATTAAATGAATAAATTTTTTTATTATAAAAAAAATTGTATTTATTTTTTTTTAATAGTTTTATGAAAAATAAAACCATTGAGGGGTACATAAGCTTTCGTCTGCTAATTGATGGCATTTACTGGCAGTAGTTAATAAATCATGTAATTGCAGTTTTCTGTCTCTTCTAAACTGAAATATGAAAACTGTTTATTAAGTTATTTGCACTCGATGAGCAAAACTGTACTAATGTTAAATTCAAAAACACTCTATATTTTCCGGTTAGATTTAAATAAAAATGGTTAAATGCTTGTTAAAATTAGCAAGGAAATGAATATTAAAGCGAAGTCGAATTTATTCGTTCCATCATGTTATAATGCCATTTATTTTGTTTACTTATTTCGTCAGTCTTTTTATCTTAGGTACTTTAGACATTAAAAAGACAAGGTAATTCTAGCTTCAGTTCTCGTAATAATACTGTATTGTAACGATTGATCTCCGCTTAATATTATATCTTAAAAACTAGGCAACCTTTTTAAATAAAAAAGTATTTTGGCAACACCAAGTCCATGACTGTTAAATAAGATACTGAATAAAGTAAAATTATTCTATATTTTTGTATACGCATTATTTTGTTCGTCCTCCATTAAGCAGAGTGGCAGTTTTACTTGAAAATGCTACTGCAACAAAACACCACGCCTCCCTCTAATTTTTTTATGTCATTTGGAACAATTAAGTAACTCTAATTATAAAAATAAACATATGGGGCGATAGAGAATTAAAAAAATAAGAAAAAAATAACAAGTGAAAAAATTGGCGCTCGCCCATATTTTCCGAGTTACGGGGCTCTCATATTTTAAAATTTTTTGAAATAACAATATGGTTATCATTTTAAAGCTATTGAAAAGATCTTTAAGAAAATACTAAAATTAAAAAAAAAAATGATCCGATGTCATTTTAATGTAGAATTATATATATGCAGTATCAATTTTTTTTTTTTTATTCTCTGTCACCCCTATTTTTTTTGTTTAGGGTTGCTTCACTAAACTAGATCTACATAGATGGTAAAGGATATATAAGATTCGAATATAGCACTCTTACTTGTTTTTTAAACAGAATGTTCTATCCTCTCCATAAATATCTAATTGTGTTTAAAATTTTATTACAATCGTTACAGCTGTAAAAGCCCATTTTTCCTCTCTTTCTCTCATCTAGGTCCTACCTCTGAAAACAGATAAATATTGGACCTTATAGATAAGAACCTATCTAATTTTCGAGTTTGATTAAATCAACTCGCAGAGAGATTCCTTAAATCGATTTATACGCATACAAATTTCCGCTTTTCAATTTTCTTCCCTTTTGGTCCTCTGTTTGAAAATATAAATAATCTCTTGCACCATCTAAACAAATATACACCAATATTCTGAATTTCATTAAAAGCGGTTCAGCTGTTTAGCCGTGATTGCCGAACCAACAAACAAAGAAACAAACAAACAAATAAACAAGTCAATGTTAAAAGTAAAAAAATCCTTTTCTTAATTTGGTATTTTATCTTAAAAGTTTATCTATACTGAAACTATAAGAAAAAAGGAAATAAAGGACTAACGATAAGGTTGATTATTAATAAAACTGAAAAAGGATTTTATTAAATATTTTCTTTGAATCAGTAAAAAATTTAATGGAAGCATATCCGCACATATTTGAGTTTTAGCTTTAATTCTTTTTATTACACATAAATATATATACATTTATATTTGTCTACTTTCATTTAAATGTTACAACTAATAAATTTCACAAAATACGTTTATGTTATTTTTGTTTTTACTTAAGTAAGAAGTTTTTAGTTTTTTCTTTGGGCTTTTTTTTCTAATGCAAACAGTCATTAGACTAAATCAAAATATAATATTAAGTTAAGGTCGAAGTTTAAGTTTATCCCCCAGGCACGTTAATCGACTGTTAAAGAAATGAAAGAAATACGCTTCCAGAGTAGCATTTTAATCCCTTGTCGCAATGGTTTACAAAATCCTTAATTTTGTTTATGAACCTTAAGGGATTTTATTTGTAAAAAAATCCGGAAAACACCATACAAAAGTTTTTACACAGAAAAGGATTCTTTACGATTATTATTATTATTATTTAAGTTCCTAATTATGCTTAAAAGCACAAAAGGATTTCTAACTAAATGAGAAAATATTTGTTTTCTTGTAGTTAGAGAAATTTAAGCATTTTCCTGGCGTTAAAGAATTTTCTTAAATGAAAAACTTAAATATATAATAAATGAATAGAAATTATTTTGGCTCAGTTCATTTATTTTTTAATTTCTAAAAATCTTTTTTTAGAAAGAAAATTTTATTTTACAAATGTATGCGGACGTTTTCCAAAGAAAACAAAAAAAAAAAAATTAGACGCTAGCAGAATGAAATGCTGCATTTTCTGGACAGCTATGACCTTCATTAGCATTCATCGCATCTATCTACCTTAGTTGTGTATTTTATAAACATCATCTATTTAACCAACTAACTTTGTAAATAAGAATACGAGAATACTCATAACTCATATCAACATTAATTTGGTTAGACGAAATTTACACACAAACCAACGTATTTCTTTACCGTTCTCTCTGTATTTCGTCTTGTACATTTGTTTTTGCTTTGTTTCAATCATCGATTGAACACGAATGCAAATTTGTTTTTTAATCATGCTATAATCACAATCATGTCCACCGACCATCGACTACAAGATGTCAAAAATAGAATACATGCGTGCTTATGAGAATAATTCTTTTGTAGCCGGTAGCTAACTTAGGCTAATTTCTATTTTTCTTGGCTACAAAAAACAGATTAGTGCTGCCAATACAATAAATGCATGAAATGGTGATTTTAAAAAAGCAATACATTAAATATCGCTATTAAAAACTCGAAAAACTTTTATAGTGGCACCATTGAAAAATAATAATCATCTGTTCATTTGTTTACATTTTTCATTTACGATTTATTTGGCGCATTTTTCATTTACTTTTTGTTTGTGAAATTTTCCATTTAGTTCTTTTTTCACCAATTTCCAATTTGTTTCATTTATATTTATTTTTTGGGTTTTTTTTATTGAAATAGTCATTTTTACTGTTTGTATGTATTTATTATATTGTTTAATGTAAATGTTTAGATCAATTTACATGCAAATATGGACGTGGACACTTCATACGCTTCAGCCTTTGTTTTCACTATTTAAGCAATAGTACTTATAAAGTTAATTAAATTTTCTTGAGACATTTAAAATTTTTTTTACATAAATTCACTTAAAAAATCAAGTTTGTTTTGTTTTGGTTAACTTTAATACATATGTCGAAACAGATGTTTATTTTTTGTAGTTAGTGGTCGATGGTCGTTAAAAGAATTAAGTGGCTATTTTTGTAGCCAGCTAATTTTGTAGTCGGTAGCCTTTGATTGTGTTTATAGCATCATTCTTACTTGTTTACTCATAAAATTATAGATGCTGTTCCAGTATCATTTTGATTGTTATGATGTAAGCATGAATGCTCGCTGTGCCTTGCGTGCTTATAATTTATAATATATAATTTTTTATTTAAAATAACTTTTTTTCTTGGCAAAATAAATGGTGGTTTAATTTTAAAATCCTTCCGCATTCTTATATAAAAATATTTCTTTAAAGTGATTGAGTAGACAGAGCTAGCTTGCGTGTGATTCCTCTTTCTAATTCCTATATAAATAACTTCTAAATACAATAAGATCTGTAAATAAAATTAACAGTTTATATCGCATTAAATTTTTGCTATTGCGCACAGCAATTTACAAAAAAAAAAAATATAAAAAAACAATACGATACCAACATCCTAATTCCTGATTAATGTTTGTGTCTTTAAACATAAATCTTAAATAAAAATTTTTTGGAATTTTTATTATATATAGTTTATATTTCATTTACGTAAGGGTTGGCTTTCGAAGGATCTATCATAGTACGCTCACTTTGTCACGTTTATGATTAGTATACTCTGGCAAATCATTTTGAATAGATTGATGCTTAAACAACGTTATCAAATTAATCATTAATTTTGGTTTGAATGCTTAAAAACTATTTCCTTAAAAAAAAGTAAGCCGGAGCTCGTGCGATCAAAGGAGATTGTAAACGCACCATGATCAATGATCATTTGTATAAAATATGAATCACGATGATGCAGAGGACTTATTGAAATCAATTGACCTTCAAGATCGTACGATTTGACACCTCTCTATATTTTCCTGTGAGGTTACGTGAAGTTACCGGCTTGAGCTTCTAAAGCAGTAACAATTAACTTCTTAAGGGCTAATATTCTTATTTTATTCGTAAAATACGACGAAAAATCCTCGAAGGAGTGGCCCAAGAAGAATGACCAGAATAAGTTTCATCAAGAAAAGTCGTGATGATTAAATGCACGAAATTATTTTCAGATTTTTTTTCCATGAATTGATATTGCGAAAATTTTTGTGGAAATACATTAATTTTTGTATTATTTATCACGATAGGGTTCGTCCTTAAAAAGCAGATTGCTTTTTTTACGTAAACATTGAACTTCTTTTTATCAAGTTTTTTGTATTCAGTTTTTTAACTTTCATTGTGGTGGCGATAGGTTAAAAAAAGTCTTATGTTATGGCTAATTCTGTAGATCTTTCATTTCGATTTTAATGGTTTTTTACGGACGTGTAACAGGTGCTTAATTTTCAGACAAAAATAACAGTGCAACGAATCAAAAAAGATTGATAACAATTTACAATTGTAACAAAGTGAAGTAACATAATTCGTCTACTAAACGAATTGTTACCTTCACCACTAAGAGTGTATTTGCTATTTTCTTAAACACAATAGCACGAGTCATGAGTTCAAGTCCCAACGACGGCTATGAGTGTGAAGAAAAGAACTGTTGTAAGTTTGTCACGTTAAAATGAATTGACTAAAAACCGTATAAATGGAAGGCAGTATGGTTTAAACCTTTCGAAGTCTCGTTTGAAAAATGATTTGGTATCTATGTATTATAGTTTGGCGTCTTTATAATAGAACTGAAGATGAGAGGTTTTGAAGGTACCTGTTTAGTTAAAACAAGGTCTAAATCTCGATTGAGACTTACTAAAAGGGAAAAGTAGTTGCATCAAAGGAATTTTGTCGAAGGTTCTGGCTGGTAAAAAAAAAATATCGTGAGTTTGAGTCTTCCCAAAGTCACAAAATATTAGGGTGTTGAAGACTGCAATAGCTTGTTAAGCAGCATCTTTAGTAAACAACAAGTCAGCAGTGTCTATAAATCTAGAAAAAGCCAAAGAGTAAGAAACACAAAAAATAGAATAGAATATAGAACATTTGGTTTGAGTGAAAAACGTAACAATATTTATGTATCATTCAACCATGAAAATAAAGATTTCGAGAAAAAATACTTAAGAAAAAATACTATTTAAGGTTATAACTATCGCATCTAAATTATTTTTTACATTTTGCTCACAGCGAATGGGCATTTCAGTAAAAAAATATTTCAAGAAGAGGCTACGTGTAAAAACTTTGCCAAGGGTCCAGAGCAGGATGGAAAAGGTTAATCGAGCTACACGTCTCTGAAGTCTCTTTTAAAAATTAAAAATAAAAAGGAATAACGCAAAATTTATATTTTTCTGTCTTGTATACAATTATAGACTTAAAAAGGAGCGGAATTATTAGCCCTAAATAAATTTTAACTTTTACTACATTAATAAAACTAAGCATTAAATTTATTTTGTTTTATATATTTTCTATTAAATTGCTTTTTATTTCATTGAAATCCTTTTTATAATGTTACTAATTCTAACCTCATTAGATCCTTATCCTTAATTATGTCACATGCATTGGCATTTGTGTAATTATTAGAAATGTTTGAAACAAAAACCATTCCCTCCATTATATTTATAAAATATTTAAAAGTGTTTGTGCATGAACACGAATAATTAATTAAAATCTATTCAACAAACAACAGTCATCCATCATATTAAATGTCCATCCATCATCATTCGTAAAGTAGATGCTGCGGTCATTTTGTATGTGTAAAATTAAGTTTTCCAAGAGATTATTAGATGTAAGTAATTTGCTACAGGGCATAAATTATGAAAGCGAAATGTTAAATGTGACCTTTAATTAATTAACAACTAATAAACAGCATCAATTAAAGAAGGGAGAAAAAATTACGTGTATTTTTAATACAAATTTGTTTCTTGTTAACAAATGTGGTATGAAGGGGAATAAAAATACAATTTATTTTTGATGGGAATGACCTGCGTTTAAGAAGGTTATAATAGCATAATTTAAACGATAAATGTACACTAAAGAACAGTTCATTTATAAATCAGTCCCTAAATTGAAAGGAAATAAAAAGGAGTTTAATATTTTGTCACATTTTTCTTGCTTGTGGCTAACTGGCTATACTTCTTGATCCTACGGTGTTGTGAATCCTATGGTCTCGTTTTTATTAAACATGCATTATTATTACAAACGCTGCCATCCACGCTACACTACTGTGTTACTTCGGCGAGACATGATCTACTCGGTGCCTTGTTTTAATAACCTTAACCATCCACAGACCACTACGCGTATTATCCAAGCCTGTCATCCCCTTTACCTCCCTCCCGGGGGCACCAAGAGTCTGTGCTGACCTAACCTAGGTGCTGTAGAGGGTCCTCGCGGGTGGAGGGGGAACGAGTCGATCGGTGTGTCGGCATCAAATCTGGATAGACAGTTGGATACTGTCGAAGAATGCATCAGTGTCCAAAATAAACTGACACCACGGGAACCGGTAGCCCATACAGAGAGCCGACCATCTCTGTAGCCGGTTATTGGAAAGGTCGTGCAAGCCATGTTCTTGAAATTGCCACTCTGTTGGCTACGTCCAATGGAGAGCGCTAGTCGACGCTTTGTATTTCACTCAGTTGTAAGACCACTATCAGGTTAGGCCATCAATGGCAGGTACTGACTTGATTTACTTCTTTATTAAATTTACTTCTTTTATCATGTATGGTATTACTACCTGTAAAGAATTGGAAGTTCATATTGCATTTTATTTCTCAATTTGGTTTTCATAGAATTCATTACAGAAAAAGTTCTTTCGACACAAGCATTACTTGTGGGGACAATCAACATATTAAGAACAGCCATCGACAACTCCTTAAAGTGGTTAATACCAACAGTATGTTTTCAAGTATTTATCCTAAAATGTTGTAGAAAGTGTTAATATTTTTCCACTTATAAAAATTAAATGTGCCAACAACTGTTTTAGTACCATTATACCGGTAAAATTAGCTGCACACTTGTCTCTCTATTTTCTCTATAAAAAGTCCTATTATTACGAAAAAAAAGTATTCTATATTGGAATCAAGGTTCCAACGGACCTCCTCATAATGTTTTGTTGAAATCCATCCACTAGCTTTTAGGTGATGCGTACACAGACAGACTCATCTGTCCAAAAATTCCAAAAATAGGTGTTTTGCGTTCCATATCAGTTACCACTTACACCAACAACAAAATTTTCTAAAAATATTTCATGTACGAAAATGTCCTCTTTACAGTTTTATTTCTATTTCTATATTCTATATTCGATCTTCTATATTTCATATTTTGTATTCAATATTCTATATTTTATAGCCAACTTCCTATATTGTATATTTTATATTGTATATTTTTTACTATATTGTACATTATATTGTATACTCTTATATTGTATATTCTATATTTTACATTTTCTATATATAGGATATAGATATATATTTTTATATTCTATATTCTGTATACTGTATTCTATGTTCTATACTGTGTACTTAATATTCTACTTTATGTATCCTATATTATTTTATATTCTATTTTGTATTTTATGTTCTACATTTTAAATCCTGTATATTATATTCTATGTTGCAAATTTTATATGCTATTTTGTATGTGCTATCTTGTTTATTCTATATGGTTATTATATTTTTTATATTCAATTTCCATATTCAATTTTATATATTATATACGAGTATTATTTATTGTACGAGTGTATTCTGGATTCTATATTAAATAATCTTTTTTTTATACCCCGGTTACTACATTGTATATTGTACATTCTATATTTTAATTTTATATTTTATATTCTATATTTTACATTGTATATTCTATATCATATACATATTCTGTATTCTATATATTTTATATCCTATATCTAATATGTATGTATTTTTATGTTCTATATTCTATATTCACTATTTTATACTTTAATACTTTATAATCTATATTTGATTTTCTGTATATTGTTAACTATGTTTTATATTGTTTATTTAATATTCCATTTTGTGTATTCTGTATTATTTTACATTCTATTTTGTATTCTATGTCGTATATGTTAAATTCTATATGCTAAATTACATAATCTAAATTTTTTATTCTATATTGTATGTTCTACATATATGTATATTCTGTGCTATATATTCTATATGTACGATATTCTATGTTTTATATTATAAGTTCGGTATTCTATGTTTTGTATAAAAAATTCTATACTCATTATTATATATTCAATGTTTTATATTCTAAATTCTATATCCTACATTTCAAATTTTCTATACTATATTCTATATTACATTTATATTAAAAATTATTTCTATTTTTTTTTACAAAGTAATACTTAAACAGATATGGACATACGGTATCCAACTTTGGGGAAGTAAAAGAAATTGTTATGTTGAGATATTTCAAAGATACCGCTCAAAAACCCTCAGACCATTAACAAATGTGCCTTGGTATATCAACAACAAAAACATACACAGAGATGTTTGAATTTAATGGTCAGGCTGAGTAATCATTGCAATGTGTTTATTGTTAGCAATAAATCTGTTAAATGATAGCGATGAAATCCAGAGACTTAAAATGTTACACGTACTTGACATACCCTTTAGGAAATATGAAAATTGTTAACTTGTTACATGGTTTTATCATTTTTTGTTTTGTATTTTTTTTAATTTATTAGAAGCTCAATAAATGTTACTTTAAAGTTATGAAATTTGCTTATTATTTTATAAATGTAAAATAGATTGCAAATACAACAAAACCAAAAAAAAAAATAATAAAAGATTATTTTAGATAAACATATGCATTGAGATGTTCTTATCAATTTTTTTTTTTTATCAATTTTTAGGAATTGTTATCTCTACTCAACACGCAAAAACTACTGAATTAATTTTTATTCTTTTTTGCGTACGAACATGTCTCATTTTCAAGCAAAGATAATGTACACCCTCGTAACTTTTATTATATAAAGAACTTTTCAACGTTGCTTGTTTTTAATTTCGGTTCAAAATGAAAAAACGCTTTAACTTCTCTCCCTAGCCCAACTTTCGGTAGCAGGTTAAAATTTAAAAATCATTTTTAAAAGATTATTCCCTGATAATTTTTTCTAAATAAAAGACTAAGATTGCAGTTAACAATATCGGCCGAAAAGTAGCTTTTTTCAAATAATGCCATTTCATTTTGTTTCCATTTTTTACCTAAAAGAATACTTTTCAAAATGATTTTGCTAACGTTAAAACAAAATGTATATCTTAAGAAGTTTTGTAAAATAGTAAAAAGAAAAGTATATTATAAAGAAAAGCCTTCGGGTAAATATTAAAATGAGACTAAAATGCAAATGATATTATATTCCTAAAGGAAAATATTTTTTTACATTAAAAAATAAAAATGTTTACAATAAACTTGTAGCGTAATTTAACGCACCGACTCATGAGAAAATGCGTAAAATTTGCATAAATTTTCTGTAAAGTACACATTTGAAATTTACATAAAGTATGTCCGCTATAACGTCAAGTAAAAAAACAAAACATTTACAATTTAAGGGCTTTTCATAAAAAAAGGGATGTTTACGTTTGTGGGCTTAACTTTTGACCGGCAACAGATATCAGATAAAAATAAAAAGGGTGTACCCAAGAGGTAATATTGATACGTTTTACCAAAGATACTTTATAAGCAGTAAAATAAAGAATTAAAGGGAGACACATCTTAGGCACAATTGCATTCGTGTATGAGTCCAGTTAGTAGTTGACACAAAAATTACAAACTCAGCCCATTGGAGTCTTCAACATACAGTGATTATATAAAGGTGGCGCGAATCATTAATTGAGACAGAGGAAAGATTTTGAGCTCAAATTTGAAAACCTCGAAAAAATGGTCTTTATTTGTAAAAGTAAATTTGTTATTGTTGTTTTTATTTATTAAGTAACATTTTTCGTTGTCATTCTTTATATACATAGAAAAAATGTTTAAATATAATTTTATATAAATGTTTTTTTTTTTTGACCTTTTAAATAATTTTTCTTTTTTAATTTTTTAAACATTAGGTCAGTTTATAAATAATAAAAATTGTTATTTATATTTTCAATATTTCGCCACACCGGTGGGTGGCATCATCAGGAAACGGGAAACAAAAAATAATAATAATTAGATTTTTTTAAAAACAAAATCAAAATGAACTTTTGAGTTATTTGACTTGAATGTTTTTTGAGTTTTAAATTTATGAGAATGTAAATGTTTAAACATTTGAATTTGTTGTCGTTTAGTTTTTGAGTTTTCTGTTTTTGTTTGTAAAAATAATTTAATATTAATTTTGTTTTTCAAAAAATCTAATTATTATTATTTTTTGTTTCCTGTTTCCTGATGATGCCAGGATGTTTTTTTGTTCAAGTTTGTTAATTAATCGTTATTTGGCGATTTTAACTTAAGAGATTTTTTTGAAGAGTAAAAAACATATTTTTTTTTGTAAGTTTTTTAGCGTCATCTAGTTTTGTTATTTGTAGTAAAAAACTAATTATTTTTGTTTGTTCCTAAAAGCTGGTATATTTTTTAATTAAAAAAATAAAGGTTTTTGTTACTTTTTCTGTTTTAAGAGCATTTTTCAATCTTGATCCTTTTTAAATTTTTGAATAAATTTTAAAATTTTATAATTTCCTATTGCGGTTATTTCGTGTTTATTCTGGAACATTGTCTTTTAAACAGGAAATAATTTAATTCTAAACACCTAAAAGCAGGCTTTGATTGATCTTTTCTAAGTCTGCTATCCAACCAACAAAGTTGACGTTATGTCCAAAAAAAAAAATCATTCTTTTAGTACACTCAATCTCATCTCTCAATCAGGTCTCTAGGCGATTTGAATTCCTGTTTTTTCTTCAATTATGTTTTAAACCTCTCATCAAGTGAATATGCACTCATCATTCATCTAATTTACTAACGTTCACACATCTCTATAGATGCAGCCTACTTCGCTGCTTAACAATTGTCACCAAACTTTTCTTTTTTCTCTATTGATATACACCACTTTTTTTAGTAGGGGATGTAACCACTCATTCACTCCAACAGTTTTGGCCACGCCCAGAGCTATTAAGATTACTGATCCTTTTTTTAAACGTATGACGTATGTAGTAATCAGTGTTGCCAATGTTATATTTCTTTCGAAAATTTTAAACATTTTTTAAAACCCATTAAAATTTTACAACAAATTTTTTTCAAGGGTAGCGTAATTTTTAGACTTTATAAAAAATTCATTTATCTGAGCAAATATCCATAAATACAAGTGAATAAGCGCTATACATATATATATATAACGCTGGTCTATTCTACTGGCCACACACACACACACACACTGGTATGTAATACAAATTTCACACCTCCGATTAGTTAAATAATACACACACTTCATACACATAACAATAAAAACAATAACATTAGAAAATTTTTTTTTAAACAAATTAAAAGTTTTCGATGCAATTTACTTTAGAAGTCCAATTTAAAGAAAAAAGCAAATTTTATACCACCACCAAAGAAAATATAAATTATGGAAAGTGTAAAGATTTCAGAATAATATGGAAATTTTTGTGGAAGTTTTAATTTGAAAAAAAAAAAAAAATATTCCAATATTTTGGAAAAACAATAAAAGTTAAAAAGACATAAATAGCAAAAAATTGCACTGTGTTATAAGCTAAAGGACAAGTTAGGCATTTTTGTTAATTTTTGTTGTAGATGTAGCTGTCAGGTTATTAAAATTGTACATATAAAACAATAATCCTGAACAGATGTTTTTAGAACAACAAAATAAAAAAAAAAAAAAACACACAAATTGCTTTGAATTATAAAAACCAACAAGGTGTAGGAGAAGATTTAATAAAATTTCCCATTAAACTTTGGAAAAAAACATTTAAAGCTACTCCCTCAACCTGTGAGTTGCTTTATTTAAATGATAAATAAATGTTTTCGTAACTTTTTTTTTCAATCTAATGATACCAGCCTGTACAATTTAGTTGTGAAATACGCATTGTTTTGCTGCCAGCCTTTCAGTCTAAATGCGTACGTGTAAAAACAAAAGACATGTATTAATTTTAATGATAATGAGGCAATAAACATTTTTTTAGAAACAGCCAATTGCTAACATTAAAACAAACTTTTCACTTAATTTTTTTAACTGACAGATACGTTTTTAAATTTAATATAAAAGGCTAATAAAATAAATTAGTTTCTTAATTGACTAGAAAGTTTTTGTAAGCTGAGAAGCTAAAACGATCCCTTGTTATTATGTAAAAATTATTAGTTTTTGTTTAAATTAAAAATTACAAATTACACATAAATATTTTATCAAAAATAAATCAAACGTTCAAAAAAAAAATTATTAATTTTTTTCTTATCACATTAAAATTTTCTTTTCATTTTTATGACACTTTCATCAGTATAATCTGCCAAATTATAATGAATATGATAACGCTTTAACAACGCTTCATCAATTTAATGTACATGAATTGAAACTAATCCACAACAGATTTCTGAGACTCGATTACATAAAAAAATTGTGCGGTTCATACGCTGGTCGTTATTTCATATATGAAGTCGGAGCTTGCGTTAAGGTTGACGATGATCATTACTGCACCATGACCAATGATTTGTTGTTTTAAAAAATATGGATGACATTGATACGAGCAAGATCTGGTTTCAACAGGATGGTGATACATGCACCCCGGTGAATGTAATCAAAAACTTATTGAAATCAAAATTTAGGGATAATTTTGATTCGAGAATTGGTCTAGTTAATTGGCATTCAAGGTCGTTCCATTTGACATATCTTATCTATTTGCTATTTGGTTACGTGAAATGACGCCTTGGAGGCCAATTTTGTTCATGTTATTCGGGACATATTGCCAGCGAAAAAGTGGCACACAATTCGATGTCCAGATACCCGAAATCATTTTTTGCACAAAAACAATTTTTGCACCACTAAAGATTTCATTTGTTTGCAGATTGAACTTTAATTAAATTTTTTTTTGTCTCAATTAAATATTTAATTGAAAATAAGAACAAACATTTCTAATAAAAATTTTATTAAATTAATTATATATTTATTTAAAAAAGAAGACAAAGAAATTCTAAACAAAAATATAATTGTATTAAATTAAATTAATTTCTTTTATACGTGCTTTATTCCTTCAAATCAACTTTTTGAGTTGTTATTGTCTCTTGTCTTATTGATTCAATGGAGTTCTCATTTAATCAATTTGGATTTTGATATAAGACTTTCTAGTTTTCTGTACAAAATTTGGATAAAATCCACTGATGAGCTATTTGAGCAATAGTAAAATGGCCATATGGATATGCTTTCCCCGCAGTAATATGTTTCATTTTTTAGTTTAGTTTAAAATAATAAATATTTCATGAGAATATCGTGAAATATTTATATTTGAAGGAATCAAGCACGAATAAAGTAAATTAATTAAATTTTAAAAGATTCCGAATAATAAATTTTCATTTTGATATAATTGAATTAATTAAAAATTTTATTAAAATGAAACTTGGAAATAACTAAACATTTATTAATAGTGCAAAGACTTTTTCTGTGTAGTGTAAAAATTTAATTTTCTGTGTTATTTTTTACAATTTAAAATTCATTGTTAATTATCGAAAATTTATTGCAAATATAAGTTTTAACCAGAAAAGTTTTTAATGAATTTATAAATACCATTCATTTTGTAGTTTTAAAAAATAAATATTTCATTAGAATATAATTTTCATTCAAATATTAATATTTCATTACAATAACATCAAACAAAATTAAAATACATAAACATTAAAAAAGATTAAAAATTAAAAATTCTCATATTGACTTATTAAAACAATTTTAAAAACAACTTTTTCAAATAATAAAACTTTTATTTAACTGCTATTTCCCTTAATGTCTTTTTATATTTTTTTGCTTATTTTATAAATGAATAGAAAATATAAACAAAAAGTTTATGTTTCAAAATATAAATCTAAAAATGCTTTTGGCAAAACAATGGCTTTTTTGTTTTCAACAAAATTAAAGCTAAATGATGATTCAGCTCTTTAAAGAGCCATAAGGTTCACTACAATTGTGTAGATAAACGGTTAAAAATGCATGTACTTTGGTTTCTATCGTTTTGCCTTTATCTTGCTTTTGGCATTAAAGGCACAACTTAATTTGATGTACAAGTTTTATCAACTACAACCAACCCCCTCTGGAAATCAACTGACAAAAAAAAAAGAAATACTTATCCAGGTGTATTATTGTTATCTGTGTCTATTTATTTATTTTTTCATACCACTTTTGTGTTTTTATAGAGGCATATGTTTTAAACGAATGTATCGTTATATGAAATGAAAAAAGTTTGTTTTAATTTATATAATTAGAGTTGGGTTAATCAGCTTCTTAAGGTGAGTGCTCTTTTCAGCTCAGCTCAATTTAAAGAATTATTAAAATATTGGCTCATAGCAATATACGAGGGCTGCTCTATATATTTCTGGCCTAATAGTGAAAATGCAAATATTTATAATCAAAAATGATTTTATTGTTTTTCAAAGTATTCTTCAGCATGATTTATACACTTTTGCATGCGCTCAAACCAGTTGTCGAAGCACTTTTTCCACTCCGATTGAGACACCTCTAAAACATGGTTTTTGAACACTTCAACAGCTTCTTCTGGCGACGCAAATCGTTGACCACGCATTTTTTTCTTGATGTACGGAAACAAGAAGAAGCCATTAGGTACCAAGTCAGGGCTGTACGGCGGATGACCCATTAATTCGACGTTTTGGCCGTTTGATTTGAGCCGATGTGTGAGAGCTCGCATTGTCATGGTGAACAATGATTCGTCTTCTCTTGTTGGTTTTTCGAATTTCTCCGATGACTTCAGGCAAACAAATTGTAGTGTACCACTCAGAAGTGACCGACCTACGTTGCTCAAGCGGAACAGTCGCCACGTGAAGAGTTTTGCCGAAGAAACAGGCGACCATTTGCTTCGAAGTGCTTGTTCCACGAACAACTTTCGTTGGATTTTGCTCGACTTTGAAGACCCACACGGTAGATTGTTGTTTCGTTTCGGGCTCATACGCATAGATCCATGATTCGTCACCTGTGGCGATCTTATAAACGTCTTTTGAAGCACCGCAATCGTATTTTTGCAACATTTCTTTGCACCAATCGACACGAGCCTTTTTTTGAGCGACTTTCAAATTGTGCGGGATCCAACGAGAACAAACCTTTTTTACGGCCAGGTGTTCATGCAGTATCGAATGTATGCTGGTGGAAGAAATGTCCAAGGATGTGTCTATCTCTCGGTATGTCGCATGTCGACCTGGCGTTATGAGTTCACACACGGCATCAATGTTCTCTGGCACAACAGCCGTTTTTGGACGACCTTCACGGAATTCGCCTTCAAACGAGCTTCGTGCACGATTAATTTCATTATACCAATTTTTCACAGTGCTATAGGATGGTGCTTCATCGCCATACAAAGATTTAAGTTCATCAATGCACTCTTGTCGTGATAATCCACGTCGAAAATAGTGAAAAATGATGGCACGAAAATGTTCACGAGTTAATTCAATTTTTTTCTATATTAATTTTTTCAAGTCACTGTAAACAACACAAATAATGGTCGTACGTCAAAACGTTTTGAGTACGATTATGCTTAAAAATGACAAACTTTCCAATGGAAATGTCAGATTGCACTTGGCAGCACTCAGTGTTGCCAGGCCAGAAATATATATAGCAGCCCTCGTATTTTCTGATTATAAAATGATGTTTTTCACTCACAGTTTTAATTTTATACTTGTTTGCATAGAAATGATGATGAACTAGTAGTAAAAAGAGGGCTTCATATAGTTCAATTGAAATAGTCAATTAATTGAATTAGGTCGTTCACGAACTATACAACTCTAATTATAATACTTTTAAAACCCATACACTTTTAAAAGTATGTAATGTCCGTTAGCAATTCTCTATATGAAAGCGTTTATCTTTATGTGAGTAGTTTTAATCTTTGTAAAATAAACTCTAATTATTAGAGATGTGCCCGATCGTTCGTTTCAGTGAACGGTCTTTTTCGTTCATTTATCAAAGACAAATCCGTTCGTTGAACAAACACAAGCCACAATCTTAATTGTTTGTGGTTTTCTTCTTATTATCAAAACCACAAGTATACAAACAGTCACATAGAAAACAATCAAGGCAGATTTATTTTACTAGGTAGTGTCGTCCGCCCAGCTGGTTTGTAGTTGGAAATGTCAAATGTTGTTTGTATTTTCCTTTGTTTGTTTACTTATTTAAAAAAACACTAAAGCGGTCTATCCACGGTCAAAATATTCGATCAGCATTATGGTAGTATTTGTGAAAATGTATTAGTATGTGCTATACAGACGATGATTGATGAAAACTCAAAAAATTTAGATTTTTGGCATGCTAGATGTCACCTTTTGTTGTGTGTATTGTGTTAGATCTTCAAACATCATTCATTTTAAATGAGATTGCAAGTTTTGCGGTTGTCAAAAATGTCGGAAAAAAAAAAATTGGATTTTATCGAAATTTACCACTCATTGCCTTCACTTTGGGACATAAGAGAGTGCAGAGTATAGTGATGGTAATATAAAAGAAGAACAATATACCATTTTGTTGAAATTCTACAAAAAACATCATCTGGAGAAAAACATTCAAGATGTGAAAAAAGAATAAATGTGCTGCACACGAATTTTAAGCGGGATATAAAAAGAAAAAAAGATTTAGAAAGAAGTAAATCTGGTGCTGATTCCTATAAGACAACCCTCTACTATTTTGATGCCATTAGTTTTTTAAGAGACGTTGAGACTCCAAGTGCGTCCATAACAACATTTAAAGTAAGTATTCGTGGAAAATAAAGAATGAATTTTGTGTTTTTCTTTTTGAAGCTATTAAATGTTCTTTCGCTAGTGCCATTTTCGTAATAGTCGAAGCGCGATGTTGACGGCACAAAATCAAAGTAAAAATGAATTTTTGGCTCGCAGCACACTACACGAACTTGACAGTCAGCCTTATGATCGTGGATAGACCGCTTAACAACAGGCGTTTGCGAAACAAAGCAAGCATTTGTATTGATGTAGAGCCGCTTCTACCTAGTAAAATAATTGTGCCTTGAAAACAATATAATAAGGTTTTCTGTAGGTTATCCAGAGAGAGAGAGAGAGAGAGAAATATAGTGGTTTTTTATTATAAACAAAACAAAAACTATAGATATTTAACAAGAAACACAAAGCATAAAAAGTTTTTTCCTCAAAAAAGTACCTATTATTCGTAAAAATAATGAATTTAATTATTAATTTTTTTTAAATGTGATATTCTGTGGTTTTACGAGATAATTCCACCATATACAAGTGAAAACGTCTTTAAATCTGTAGTGTTTTTGAGCGCAAAAATTGTGATTTGTTACAGAAATGCATCATCATTGTTTGTGTTTTAACACACTAAATATTAAAAAAATTGTAAAAAACATACTCCTAGAACCTAGCCCAGAGTTCGCTGAAGAGACCCATTCAGACGAATCCTCTTATTCAGAGGTGACAACCTGAAACAACAGAGAAGTTGCAACAAGATGTCCTTAAGGTGTGTTCGGCAACAGCTCATTTGCATAGTATCGTCAGTATAATTTTTCTGGAAAAAACTTTCTGGTTCTGTAATCTATCAACCCTGAGAAAAAAAGGAAAATGTTGGAATAAACTGAAAATAATTTTTTTTAAATTTTTACAGCTTTTAGTACCAGTATATCTTACGTTGTACTTTTTTAATAGAAGAAGGCTTACAAACAAATTGAGTTATTGTTTATTGGTGTAATGCTAACTGTAAGCCAGACGAAGGCTGTGTGGTGGAAGACGATTAAAGGATTCTGTATTGCGAGCTTGCAGAAGATTGTATGCTGCTTAAAAGCTGTTGATCTGCTGGCGTTGTGGCTTTTTGGCGCTGTAATGACCGAGGCTGTGAATAATGTTTGGACTTCAACTGGCGACTGAGATTCCTATTAGATCCACCTTACAGGCTTGAGGAATTTTTGCAGTAATTGCATTTTGCCCGATTTTCTCCATTCCCTGTAAAATGCAACCAAATTTTGCTTCTTTTTCTCTTCTTTAATTTATTTAAAATTTCTTTTTTTATAAATTTAAATATTAAAACTTTTCCATTTAAAAAGAAAAACTATTTCCGTACGAAATCATTACGTTTACTTAAATAAATCGTTTAATTTAACCTGTTTGTTTACAAGCTCTTTTTATTATGCATATTTTTGCTGTAAAAAAGTTATGCTACAAAAACGAGCGGAGGGCTAACAATTCTAAAATTTAAATAGGACCAAGCTGTAGATGTAAAAAGTAGTCCTTATTTTATTTTCTTATTTCTCTAGTTGCGGATATGATTTTATTCACTTTTAGTTTTAGTGTGCCTGCCAACATCTAAGGCAACTCACCATGGGAATATCCTTTTCTTTTCAATTTTATTCTATATTGGAATTGGGTTCATCAGCTCCTTAAAGTGAGCTCTCTTTCTCATCTCAGCTCATAATAACGAACTAGTTCATTCATTTAGTGCAAAGCTTACTTAGTGAGCTAAAACAAATGCTTCGAGCAGTTGACATGTTTTTAGTTCAATTGGTTTTAGTTCAATTGCTCAATCAGTGAGCAGAAAACAATTGAAAGAATCCAGTTGATTTGTTTAGCCCACACAATTTTTACTGTCCTGTGATAAATTTATCAGAAACTAAAAACATATTCACACATACTAATGAAAAATTGTGCAACTGAAATCAATTTAAAGATTAACTATATGTTAGTATGCATTTTTATCTGACTTTATTTTTGAAAACATTCAAAACTAAAAAGAATATTGGTTCATAATAATACCAAATAAGTTTCACTCAAGTTGTGATTTTCATATAAATAATGATGAACTATAATAGGCGCTCAGTAATTGAGCAATCTAGCTCATTAAAAAGTGCGCTCCATATAGTTAAATTGTGTAAGTAGTTCAATTGAATTACGTCGTTCACGAACTACGCAACTCTATTCTTTATACTTTCTTTTAAATAGAATAACGAATACACGATCTGTTCAAATTTAGGATTCTTTCTCATATGGGCACACAGATAAAGTTATAACCGTCAGAATCAATTTTTTGTGGAGCATCCTTTAAATTTAATCTAAACAAATTTTAATCAATTTTGAAATTTTCGTCGTTATGATTCAAAGAAAAAGGCAATTTAGGGAAAAATCATGTATTTATAAAAAAACTCTTCAAAAATTAATTTTAGTCGTTATTAAAGCTTTTATTGTAACATACACTCTGTTTACAAATCTTTTTTCAAGCTCCAAAAGATTATTTGATTTAGTTTTCATTTTAGGTTCAATTGTTTTTAAATTAATTTTAAGTTTTACTGCACATCTAGATAAACGCTCCATGAAAATTTGAAGAGCCATTCATTTTCTTACTTTGTGACTTTGATTTAATTTGTTTGGCTTTAACCGCAACAAGGACATTTGATTTATTTGTTTTCATTCGAATTGAATCCAAGAGGCTAAGCTGTAGTTTTAGTGAGACTTGTACTCACGATTTCCAGCCACGACTGCCACACACACTATTGTTATATTGTATCTTTCCTATCTAACTAACGCTGCATTGAGTTTTTCAAAACGATTTTATACGCTTTTATTGTATTAGAATCTAGGTAGGTGCCTTAACCGTATCTACTGTTGTCGCAACACAGAGATTTCTTCTCATTTTTGATCGAAACTTCTGAAATTTAAAACTCTTGTTTTTATTTTATTCCCCTTTTAAACCACTCATTAGCTGCGCCTACTTAACAAAAAATATTATTCTTTCTACTTGTTGGGATATGAACTCATGATTTGTGTGTTTAACAAGCATGCAGACATTTCAGCAAGACAGACTCTTCATATTCACGTATTTTGCGAAGATGATGTTGTGATTTTATTTGAGAATATGTTTTATATATTTCTTGTGTTGAATTACTAATTCTGTAATTTTCATAAAAATTTTTAAAAAATTTAATTCATCTAAAATTATTTTTTTTTTCAAATTCCTAAAAATCATTGATATTTCTACAAAATCTTTTTGTTGTTCAGATAACGATATATGTACTAATTTAAGCAAATTTTAATGTTTATGTATGTGTATCGATGTGTATGTACTTATAATTTCAAACTGTTGCCTAAAACCGCACTGAAAAACCATTCAAATATATTGAAAAGACGTGCGCACACCTTCATAGAGAAATGCCTACAAGTTTCTAAATTAAAATTGCTGGTACGAGTTTATACAAAAACTGACATTAAAATGTGTACGTACATAACTTCTTATATACATATTTATACAGAAAATAGCTTTGTATTTAACATGTTTGTATTGTGATATTGTGATTATGATAATTGTCGTTTGGTAATTTATTTAACACTTCGATTGTAGCGCCGAATGTAATAAAATCATTATTGTCAACAAACGTTATCTTAACTGTATAAACAAGAAAAAAAGTAAAAAAAAAAACACAATAGCAGTAGAGAAATAGGCGGCATAAGTATGAAGTATTTTACCATTTTTTTACGACTGATTAAAGGTGCAAAACACTGTTGCCTTTTGTGGCTTGATAATGTTTGTATGTCAAATGTTTTTTACAAATTTCATATCCTTACAAAGGATTTAACAAATACTTTATGTAATTTACACATTTTTCTTAAAACATTATTTTTATACGATAAAAAAGTAATAAAGAAAATTAATAGCCGATTAAAGCATTTTATTACTCATTGTAATCACACTTTTTTAATGTAAATATTTTCGTTTATCTTCTTTTTATTTTTTGTTTTTTAAAAAATATACGAAGCCTACAGCTGTTTTTATTATTTGTTAGACTTCGTACTAAAATTAATGGCGAAATGTGCGTAAAACGACAATGCTTAGTTATTTATATTGTTGATAAAATCGCGTGATGTAAATTGTATTGTATGTTGTAAAGTATGTTTATTAATTTTTTTGATACATTTTTAAACGCGAAACTATGGTTCGTTCTAAGGGCTAGTTAGATTTCCTAGTGCCTAAAACTGTTTATGCATTGAATGTTAACAGTCGCCTTAGTCATACCCACTTATCCACTAAACAATTATCTAGGGGTAAGAATAGGTTCAACACCTAAGGTAACATTTCTACTCAGAACGATAATTGCGAACGTCGACGATCCTCTGTCTTGGCTGTTACACTAGAGAAGTAAACAAGAGCGATTTTATTGTTGTCTGTACACTGGTAACATCAGCATATTGTATGCTGTTTACACAAACTTTCTTAATAATAGTTGAAATAACCCCATAGACCTTCACATAATGGAACGCCATGATATTGATATTATTTATAACTATCTACTATTGTTACTATTATCTACGAGGGCTGCTATATATATTTCTGGCCTGGCAACACTGAGTGCTGCCAAGTGCAATCTGACATTTCCATTGGAAAGTTTGTCATTTTTAAGCATAATCGTACTCAAACCGTTTTAACGTACGACCATTTTTTGTGTTGTTAACAGTGACTTGAAAAAATTAATATAGAAAAAAATGGAATTAACTCGTGAACATTTTCGTGCCATCATTTTTCACAACTTTCGACGTGGATTATCACGACAAGAGTGCATTGATGAACTTAAATCTTTGTATGGCGATGAAGCACCAACCATGAAGCAAATTGGTATAATGAATTTAATCGTGGCCGAGGCTCGCTCAAAGACGAATTCCGTGAAGGTCGTCCAAAAACGGCTGTTGTGCCAGAGAACATTGATGCCGTGCGTGAACTCATAATGCAAGATCGACATGCGACATACCGAGAGATAGAGACATCCTTGGACATTTCTTCCACCAGCATACATTCGATACTGCATGAACACCTGACCGTAAAATAGGTTTGTTCTCGTTGGATCCCGCACAATTTGAAAGTTGCTCAAAAAAAGGCTCGTGTCGATTGGTGCAAAGAAATGTTGCAAAAATACGATTGCGGTGCTTCAAAAGACGTTTATAAAATCGTCACAGGTGACAAATCATGGATCTATGCGTATGAGCCCGAAACGAAACAACAATCGACCGTGTGGGTCTTCAAAGACGAGCAAAATCCAACGAAAATTGTTCGTGGAAGAAGCACTTCGAAGCAAAAGGTGGCGACTGTTTCGCTTGAGCAACGTAGGACGGTCACTTCTGAGTGGTACACTACAATTTGTTTCTCTGAAGTCATCGGAGAAATTCGAAAAACCAACAAGAGAAGACGAATCATTGTTCACCATGACAATGCGAGCTCTCACACACCGGCTCAAACCAAAGCGTTTTTGACCGGCCAAAACGTCGATTTTATGGGTCATCCGCCGTACAGCCCTGACTTGGTACCTAATGACTTCTTCTTGTTTCCGCACATCAAGAAAAAAATGCGTGGTCAACGATGATCGTCGCCAGAAGAAGCTGTTGAAGTGTTCAAAAACCATGTTTTAGAGGCGTCGATTGGTGCAAAGAAATATTGCAAATCGGAGTGGAAAAAGTGCTTCGACAACTGGTTTGAACGCATGCAAAAGTGTATAAATCATGCTGGAGAATACTTTGAAAAACAATAAAACCATTTTTGATTATAAATATTCGCATTTTCACTATTAGGCCAGAAATATATAGAGCAGCCCTCGTACATATATATAAAAAATTGTTGCAAGTTTATTGTGACTTTATAAATCACGATCGGTCGAATCGTATTCGATTAAATTTAAGGTTTGTTTATCTGGTTGTGTAGATGGTTTATCTTGTCGACATAAAATTGGCCGACGCTTTCGTGAGCTATGAATTTTCATGACAACATGTGATTTTGTCCACACAAAAAAATAAACAGCAAAAACGTAGGAGCCTATGGGCGTATGCGGTATATCTCTTTCCGACCGTGTACCCACAATTGTGCGCGTAATTTCTTTCTTTAATATATGACATTATGAAATAAAACCGACAAAGCATAAATGGGTATGCACTGTCTCTTTCGATCATTTTTTTTTACTTATTAATTTTGTAGCTTCACTTGTATAGTTTGGTCAGGTGGGAAAATGAGTCGAAAGGGTAAGTTTGCAATATAAATTAAAAATATTTAAATGGTGGAATCTTTTATAAAACAAGTGTGTTCAATAAGAAAAAATATTAAATATTTTATGTAAAGTATAACATTGTGATTATTTTCTGATTTTTGATAGTTGAACGTCAAAATTGTTTGAAGTGATACAATTTTGGGCGTTAGGACTGTATTATAAAAATATGTGTATGTGTTTTCTTGCTTTTCTTAGGCGGATTGATTGAAGATGAGATTTTAGATCCACTTTAAAATTCCGATTTGGAAGATTATAGTAGTGATGATGAAGTGTGTGGATGCAACTTGCGAACTACTCGTTGTAGCAAATAATTAGACTGACCAGGAAAGCAACAGTAAAGAAGAGGTAAACGCTCTATCAGGAACTCTACCAGATGTAAGTCCAACTGCCACTCAACGTGATATTTAGAAAAGAAGACCTTTTGAAATTTAGTTGAATAGCAGTTCTAGTGCCACTGCGGACACAAACGCACCTATAGAGACCCCTTATCATTATTTTTTGGTGTATTTCAATGATGAATTTTTAGAAAAAGGTTACGAAGTACACAAACAGGTACCATGTTGCCGAGAAGGGCAAAGCACTTGGAGCATCAGTAGCGAAAATATAAAATTTTTTTTATCGTTATTGCGATGAGCTGCATTCGTTATCCAAGGCTATGCATGTATTGGGAGAAAACCACAAGACTCGCTATCGTAGCTGACACCATGAGTCGTGATAGATTCTTTTTATTGCGCATGTGGCTGCATGTGCTGGACAGCAATGAAGTAATGGATGTAGACTAGCGATCAAACGTGTTTTGGAAAATAAATCCTTTCCTTGAACGTGTTCGAATTGCTTGTAGAAATATTCCAAGAAAAAAACAACGGTAATTACTCCATAGACGAACAAATGATACCCTTTACTGGTCGGTGGTCTGTTAGACAAAGCCTCCCAAATAAACCTAGAAGAGTGGGATTGAAAAATGTGGTTTTAACAACCTCTGAGGGGCTGGTCCTTGATTTTGGGCTTTACTAAGGAAAGACTACATCACTTTCTTGGTCGAATTTAGGCTTAGGACCAGGGTTTGTTTTTCGTTTGTCTAAAACACTACGTGAAGGTTCCAAACTGTTCTTTGACCGTTATGTTCCAACAATACCACTCTTACAAGCTCTATTGGAACGTAAAATATATGCAACTGGAACAATAATGAAAAACCGAATAAAAAACGTACACTTCACGAATGAAAAGCACATGAAAAGGGGTGCAGTGGAAGGATTCGTAATCTGTTCTTCTTGCATCTTCAGCTTACGGATGTGGCCCAATTGAAAACGTGAAACGCTGGGACAAAAAACAAAAAATATATGTGGAAGTTCCGGCTTCTAAAATAGTCAGGGAGTACAATAAGTGTATGGGAGTCGTTGATATCTGTGATCAACTAATGGAATCATATCGTTCATTTTTTAAACCCCTAAAATGGACTTTAAAAGTTTTTATAAATTTTATTGATCTTGTGTGCTGCAACGCCTGGCAAAACTTAATATCGTAAAATGTTCTATGTAAACAGAAATAACATATTTGAAACATTTAGATAAATCCAACATTTGGATCGGAAATATGTCGGAAAGAGATATGGATTTGATTTGTTAATATTCATGCGTAGCGAAGCACGCCGGGATTCGCTAATTATCTGTACATATACATAACTAAACTGTAACAGGGTGATTTCTGTACACGAATTATTTTTTGAGAAATTTATAATCGACATGGAATACAAAATACCTATTTTTCGAATTTTTGTCTGTCTGTCTGTTTTTATTCGCATCACGCAAAAACTACTCGATGGATTTGAACAAAATTTTGTGAAGAGGTCGTACATAAATTATTTCGTACAAGTGTGAAAGCATCCAATTTTACCGGTATATTAATACTAACAAAGTTGTCTGCACATTTTATTTTTATAAATGGACAATTTTTAACACTGTTTACAGAACTGCAGAATAAATATTTAAAAACACATTTTTCTAAATTTAAATTTTAAGAAAATTAAAAATGACACACAGGCTAAGTCTTGAGCACTGCTACGAGGGCTGTTCTATATATTTCTGGCCTAATAGTGAAAATGCGAATATTTATAATCAAAAATGGTTTTATTGTTTTTCAAAGTATTCTCCAGCATGATTTATACACTTTTGCATGCGCTCAAACCAGTGGTCGAAGCACTTTTTCCACTCCGATTGAGACACCTCTAAAACATGGTTTTTGAACACTTTAACAGCTTCTTCTGGCGACGAAAATCGTTGACCACGCATTTTTTTTTTTTTTTTTTTTGATGTGCGGAAACAAGAAGAAGTCATTAGGTGCCAAGTCAGGGCTGTACGGCGGATGACCCATTAATTCGACGTTTTGGCCGGTCAAAAACGCTCTGGTTTGAGCCGATGTGTGAGAGCTCGCATTGTCATGGTGAACAATGATTTGTCTTCTCTTGTTGGTTTTTAAAATTTCTCCGATGACAAATTGTAGTGTACCACTCAGAAGTGACCGTCCTACGTTGCTCAAGTGGAACAGACGCCACATGACCAGTTTTTACGAAGAAACAGGTGACCATTTGCTTCGAAGTGCTTCTTCCACGAACACCTTTCGTTGGATTTTGCTCGTCTTTGAAGACCCACACGGTCGATTGTTGTTTCGTTTCGGGCTCATACGCATAGATCCATGATTCGCCACCTGTGACGATCTTATAAACGTCTTTTGAAGCACCGCAATCGTATTTTTGCAACATTTCTTTGGACCAATCGGCACGAGCCTTTTTTTGAGCGACTTTCAAATTGTGCGGGATCAAATGAGAACAAACCTTTTTTACGGCCAGGTGTTCATGCAGTATCGAATGTATGCTGGTGGAAGAAATGTCCAAGGATGTCTCTATCTCTCGGTATGTCGCATGTCGATCTTGCATTATGAGTTCACGCACGGCATCAATGTTCTCTGGCACAACAGCCGTTTTTGGACGACCTTCACGGAATTCGTCTTTGAGCGAGCCTCGGCCACGATTAAATTCATTATACCAATTTATTACAGTGGTATAGGATGGTGCTTCATCGCCATACAAAGATTTAAGTTCATCAATGCACTCTTGTCGTGATAATCCACGTCGAAAATTGTGAAAAATGATGGCACGAAAATGTTCACGAGTTAATTACATTTTTTCTATATTAATTTTTTCAAGTCACTGTAAACAACACAAATAATGGTCGTACGTCAAAACGTTTTGAGTACGATTATGCTTAAAAATGACAAACTTTCCAATGGAAATGTCAGATTGCGCTTGGCAGCACTCAGTGTTGCCAGGCCAGAAATATATATAGCAGCCCTCGTATTTTATAAATATAATTAAATTATGAATATGAATATGATTCTTAAGTTTATGTTTAAATGTATTATTCGTGTTTGAGGTGAATTATTATTATTTTATTGTTACGTTTTTCCCTTTTTAGAAAAACGTACGGATTCTTTTGATTGAAAATACCACTGTGGCTCAATATAAATTCTTACTTTGTGGCTTTATCTTGCTATCCTTCTTGCTCCTACGGTCTTGTAAATTTTATGGTCTCGTATTTACTAAACATCCGTTATTATTACATGCAGCCATCCACGCTACAATACTGTGTTACTTCGGCGAGACACAGAACTACTCGATGCCTTAACCTTAACCATCTACAGACAACTCTACTACGTCTTTTATCCAAGCCAATCATCCCCTTTATCTAATAGTCCCAACACAAGCCTGCTATACACTATTGTAATGCTGTTTCATTTCCCTGCGCTAACCGTACCGTTCTTCTTACTTTTTTTTTTAAAGGGCGTCTTGACAATTATCTGTTACTGATATACTAAATTACACGTCTCCCCTAAATTATCTGCCATGTCTTCACACAATAATTGTCGTTTCTCGGTAGGTTTATATTGCTGCTTCTTAATTTTGAATTGCATTAAAACAATTATTATTTTCATTTTTGTACGCATGTCCGAGGGTGAGCTCGAACTCACGAACTTCTGGTTTAGAGCAAGCACCTCTACCAACACTGCCATTAAGGTTGCTCATCTTTTATTAGCTACTTGTGGTATTCTTCTATACAAACACACCATTAGTGGAAGCAACTTATTCACCACGCTCATACGGACAACAACAACAGGGGTTGCTACATCTTATTTTCGTTGCAATATATATTGGTTCTTTTTTCATTATTGATACGAGTATTATATTTTTTATTATAATTTAGATTTTATAAATTATATTTGCAGATGTTTGTTTAAAGTTACAACAACAAAAATTATTTCTAATATTATAGAAATTAACAATAGTCCAATTGAAACCACAAATCAGTTTAAAGGCATAAATTTTATAAATTATTTTTAAAGGCATAAATTTTATAAATTATTTTTATGACTAAACTTAAAATTCAAACCCAAGTTAGAGATTTGTTTAAGTCAATTTAAGTATTTTTTTTTACACTAATAGAAAAGGGGTACAGATTTTTTATTTTTTATCCTTATTTGCAGTTTTAGATTTAATAGCATTATAAAGGGCCTCTATATTAGAAATTTTAATAAATCAGCTTTTACTCCTTAAAAGTGCTTTGCTGTGCATGACCTTTTCTATATTATTGTTAGTCAGTCTATTGTTCATTGCTTAAATGACCTTTTTTTTTTTTTTGATTACATTTCTGTTTTTACTAAAAATATCCCTTGCGTATTCATTCCTTTTGATTTTTTTTTCTAGTTTTCTTCTTGAAATCATTTCACTCTAGAGAACTCACTTTTTAACTGAATTTAAGTATTTGGATAAATTTTCATTTATTTTCTTTCATTTTGATTTATTTATTCACTTCAAGTTCATCATTCTTGAGTTTTATGTTGTTTTTCGTTGGTAATTTTCCATTCTATTGTTCTTGAAGAAGCAAATAAATAAAGATTTTATCATTCCTTTGTTTATTGTTGCGTATTCTTTTTATTTATATTTGCAAGAATAAAAAAAAAACTTTTTTAATTTTACTGTTGTACCAGTATTTATTATTATTAACTTTTATATTGAAGTTTTATGATTATCAGCGTGTTGTTGGCTCAAAATAATGATGGTACAGCATGTGGTTTTTATTCTTTATGAGCCAACCAGCCAATCAAGCCACCAACATATTTTACCCAAGAACTAAGAGCATCTTTTTAGACCGAGTTAGGAGTGATAAGGCAGCAAAATAAATTTATAGTTTAAATAACACGATTGATGAGTTGGGGATTTACATACCACAATAAACTAAAAATAAATTAAAGCTTAAGCAGGTTGTTGGCTAAAGAAAATTATTAATGAATATTTGGTGGGCAATAAATTAATTTTATGTGTGATAATAAACATTTTTATTGAACGCAGTAAATTTTGAAAATCTTTAACTTAATGCTTATAAAATAAAACAAACATGAAAATGAGTGATGATAAAGGAAAAATGGCCGACAAGCAAACAAGTATTAAGTGTTTGTGTTGATATTGATAACAGTCTTAGAAAATGGTCACACTTTCACCTTTAAATATGAAAGTATTTTTTTTTCGGTCTATTTAACGATGTCATAAAAATGCGTTTTAATTTTTAGCAAAATTAAATAAAATAAGAAAATAAAAAATAAGTGACTGAGTTAAACGTAAAGTTCGATTTTATTTGATTCTACAAATAAATTAAAAAAAAAACAATTATTGTTATTCAGGCTTAAGTTCATTTATTTTTATTTTAATTTTATAAAGGATTAAAAGTGTTTGTGTATTCTTTTGAAGAAAAAAGAAAGGAACATGGTCTTAAAACATGTTCCTAAACCTGACTGAAAATTATTTTTTATTCGATTTTTAGGTGTTTAAGTAATTTAAGTGAACTAATACTTTAACTTAAGTTTAAGATTAAGGCTAAATAAAGTTTTTGTAAAACTATGCCGCTTATTGGACGGTTAAAACTTCTTGGCACTAATAATCCATATCGAAGTTGTTTTTTAATTGTATCTGATTCGCTTCTTCTTATGAAGTTTAGAGACAGTAAGGCAAAACAAATTGTGTTCTTATGTGTTTAATAGCGGACATAATGGAGATGTAATTACAAATTTTAACCGGTACTAAAGAGGTGCTGAGAACTTAGACGGTTTTTGCAGTGTTATAAGATCCTTTATGTTATAATTGATGTTCCATACTTAAAGATTTGTTAACATTAATGTGAGCTTGATTATCAATGGCTGGCATATGTCAACAAGATTTGATGAACAAGGATATTGGGGTTGAAACAAATAAATTCTATGATTATATTTCTGTTTTTCAAAAAAAATTAAGGAAAAGGAAAATAATTGAAAATAAAATCTGACTAGAAATTAAAAGAAAACAATTTAAGATGTTTCACATTCGATCATTAAAAAGATCTAAAGAAAAAAAAAAAATAAAAAAATAACAAAAACAAAAATGAGAAAATTAAACGAAAACAAATTATTTAATATTTTTTATTATTTTTTTTTAAATTAAATTAAAGTGTGACCATATTTGGTTTAAGTTTCGAAGCATTCTAGTAAATAAATTTATTTTACTTGAAAAAATTATTTATTTTTAATTGCAGTATTTAAAATAAGTGTACAGTTTATTAGTTTAATATGTAAATAGTTTATACTTGTGTTTTTGTTAATGTTTTATTTTTTAAATATAATTTTTTTATGCGACGAATTTACACAACGTATTTTTAACAACGAATTTGTCGTGTTGGAAGAAATTCGTCGTTCGCCCAGTTTTATTTCTAGCCTAACTTTTCTAATTTCCTCGAAGAGTTTTTGAGACCGTGTTTTCCCTATCAATCGTTTTTAAGATGATTAAAAAAGATCTTTGATTTTTGGCACGAAGAAATTTTTAATAGTTTTGTAAAATAATTATTGTGTTTCTAATATTTTTTATTATAATTTTAATATCAATATGAAAATTTATTATTCGGAACGTTTTTTATTTTAATTTACTTTATTCGTGCTTGATTCCCTTAAATATAAATATTTCAACATATTTTCATGAAATATTTTTTATTTAAAACTACAAATTGAAATGTAGTACTGCAGTGGCCATTTCACTACTGTTCATATAGCAAAAAATTTGGCTAAAATCCATTGATGAGCTATATGATTAGTAGTGAAATGGCCATATGAATATGCTTTCCCCGCAGTAATATTTATATTTGAAGGAATCAAGTACGAATAAAGTAAATTATAATTTTAATATCTTAAATTTATTTTTATATTGCAGACAAATAATGATTTTTACAGTATTTTAAAAAAGACGTGGCTTTGGTGAAATCGTACACAAAAACGAAGTAATAAATTCTATAAAGAACTGTCGAATCGGCCTGAAGGAAGAGGACTAGGTGTAATTTCCTCTTCGTAATTCTTTACCCAGTCAGGCGATGCTACCAACGAAAAACTTATATTTTTGTTCATTATGCTTCTTACAAGAACATCGTTTTTTTTAGATTTAGCACGTCTTGGAATACCCACACGATAAATTGCTATTTTGTTTTCGGCTGATAATCTCACATCCATTCGTCACATGTCACAAATTTATACACACATCTATTGAAGCACCACGGCTCAACTTTCCTTATATCACTTGACACGAGCCTTCCTTTCCAAGCGATTGATAAATTATGGGGTATCCAACGAGAACAACATTTTTGTTTACAACTGAGTGCTCATGCAAAATCGAATGTATTGAAATGGAACTAATTTGTGTCTCTCTCACAGTATTTAACATGACGATCTTACACTATAAGTTTTCCCACTGTAGCGATATTTTGTGGCACAACAACAATTTAACAATTTTAAATGACCTTCACGGAAATCTTCGGCGACGGAACTATGACCATGATTGATTTCACTATACCAGCGATATACTGTGGTTTTTGATGGTGCTTTATTTTCATATAAGGAATTTAGGTCATCGACACATTCTTTTTGAGATAAAATACGTCGAAATTTGTGAAATTAAATCCAGCGAAAAACTTCTATCGAAATTTCCGTTTTTTCTGTCAAATTGATTTTCTGAACTCACTGTAAATTAAACCAATAGCACTTCCACATCAAAATGTTGTGACTACATTTACGCCAAAAAATATTAATCTGGTGATGCCAGATTTTAGCTACTGACATTAGTGTTGCCAATTCCCGATATATAAATAGTAGCCCTCGTAATTATATTTTAAATAACGTAAACCAATTTTTGCTGTTTATAGTACAAGTAGTACAATCAAATAAGAACATTTCTATGTTTCATCTTTCCAGCTACTTCACGTTTTGCTTAAGGACTTAATTAAATGCCAACTAAGCAGAACAAATTTATAGTCATTTATTAAATATTTGATATATTTAGTGGCAGTGATAAAATTTTCTATTGTCATAGTTTGCTGAATAAACTTATGTAAATCCACATTATTTTTGCCATTACGCACTGCTTTTATTTACTCACATTTCTATTATAAGAAAATAAATATTTTCTTAATTTAATTTCACAATTCATAACTGATTTAGTACAAGGTTTCTTATTAGATTTTTTCTTTTTCGATTCGCAAATTGTTGCGGATAGTTTCATTTCCTATTTTTAAAACATTTCTTTAGAAGACACATTCATATAAAAATGATGACGAATGCTTTATAATAAACCACTGATAATCAATAAATTCTTGTATTTTTTAAGGAAAATAATTTTGTTTGCATTGCATTCAATCTTAAATTGGAATAATATTTTTTTTCTTTCATATTATTTTTGTTTTATTAACATTTATACGGAAACCAATATCTAAAATATAATGGAAAAAGGGGAGGTAATATTTCATATTTGATGTGGAGCAAAGGAAGATAATATTTTATATTTTTGGTGTAGACCGGTTTTCTTTTGTTATCTTTCCCCAATTGTTATTAAATAAAAAGTTAAAAAAAAACTCTGTTATATTTGCATTAATAAATTATAATAAATAAAGTTTTTTTTTTATATATAAAAAATAAGTAAATAAATAAAAGAATATTTTTTATGTTTGTAATGGGGGAGCTGAAGAAGATTTGTGTTTGTTTGGTCACAGAAAAATTTTTTACTTTTACCAACAGTTTCAACTTTTGGATTTTCGATCAGATGAGATAAAGTTGAAATTTCAAAAAAACAAGTCAATTAAATCTTGAACGATTAATAGACCCAAATGAACAAACACTGCTGAATTAATGTTTGCACACTGTATTGAGCGGAGAGTAGATTTAAGGATTATTTGTGTGTGACAGGGTAACAGATTTTCGACATATAAAGAATTTCAAAATATCTAAAACACTCTAAGAGCTAATACATTTTGTTTATAATAATTTATAATAATTTTTAAAATCTTTATTAAACCTTAGCAGACAGACGGAGTACCCGCATATCACTACACAAATTATTTCAGTTTGTTTTTTAAAATGGTGATTCACTTTAACCAAAAAATTAAAAACACATATCTAATGCTAGGAACAAAATTGGGAAGAATGACGAATTTCGCCGGACACGACAAATTCGTTGGCAAATATTCGTTGTGTGTATTTATCGTAAGAAGCAAAATATCGATAAAAGATACAGCTGTTATAATTTTGCAATTTGTTTACTATTTGTGAGCTGGTGGCATGATCATATAATCAAATAATATTTAAAAAATAGAACAGCAACAAAAATTCAATATTTATATTTAACTTATAATAGTTCCAGTCATTTTAAATACTATAAAATAAAAATAAATACGAGTAATAAAAAACATTTTATTTAAGCTCTGTTAAGGCGGTTGTTAGACCTTTTAATTTAACAAATAGGGCTATGTATGTCAAATTACATCGGTTACCGTCACTATCCATTTTTACACTTTCTTTAATTCTGCTTTGATTTTAATTTTCTTTTTAATTTTAAGTTTTTTTTAACACTTTTTCAATTTTTTCATTTACTTTTATCTGACATTAAGACCGTTGTCAGATGTGTAAAATGTCCAACATATAACAATTTATTTTAAAATGAAAATGAAAATGTCTGACAATGTTCTGACAACGGCATATAAAAGCGTTCACACAATTGTAAGCTATCTGACAATATTATTGTCAGGTAGAAGTCTGAAAATTATCTGACAATGGTTTTCTCACAGTATTGTCAGACAGTAATATTAAGTTCACAAGATTTTTAGGCTTTTTGTGTATATATTTCTGACAATATTGTGAGATCTAGAAACCGTCTGTACAGAGCTTTACTAAAATACTTTAAAACTTGAGCCAAATATGTTCACATTATACTTATTTATTCGTCGTTAGTCGACGAAGCAAAAAAAAAAAAAAAAAAGAAAAGATATAAATCTATTGTGGAGTTCAACGCAAATGTTCAATTTCGACTGACGACCAAATTTGCGACTAAAAATTCCTAGTTCGTCCCAGTTATGCTCCTAGCGTTACTCCTTAATATCAACAAAACAAAATTCAAAATTTATGCATATTATTATTTTTATATTTCAGATATTAAATGTAAGAACACAATATACGACGGTAACGATATTTTCATACAAATTCGACTTAAGTTATCGTTCAACGACAATGCCGCTGAGATAAAATTTATTTAATTTTCTTGTCGGGTTTCATTATTCTCTCACTCTCCCAACAATTTGCCACATATTTCAAGAAATATTTGTATTTTATAAGCATTGGAATTCACAATAATAGCAAGGCACATTATTTAATAAATAAAGAATAAAATTTAAGGAATAAAAATAACTAAAAAAACTGATACACGTTATGAAAAAAAAGTAATGGAAAAGTTAAAAAAATATAAAAAATAACTGAAAAGATGAAAAATAATAAAATTAAAATTAATTATATTAAAACAGTCATCATTTATTCTTCGTCCCTCTCTTCAATCTGTATGAAAGTTTTGAAAACTCCCATAAAACTTCTTTTAAGATTAACCAGTCCAATAGACTCTAATGTACATGTACATGTTAAATGTACTAAATATTCTTTACATTTTATAGATTTTTTAATAGAATTTATCTGATTAATAATAATTCAAATATCTTAAAAATTGCTTTTTGTTAAATCGATTTCGCTCGTTTTTTCTCTCCTCCACTGACTCCTTCTAATCCCTATTTTTTAACATGCATAACCTCTTGGAACATTCAAATAAATATGCAGCCGTAAATATTCGTTTTTCCTATTTCCTCTCAGCTGAGTCCTAGCTTTTGAAACAAACATTACGTATAGGCTCTTCTAATTGAGCACATGTCTATTTTTCGAATTTCTTTAAAATAGTTTAAATTTTTTAAATCATAAGTTTTTAAAAGCATAAAAATTCTGTAAAAGAAGGAAACTTTTTTCCTTTCCGCTATTTTACCATGAGGACAAAAATCTACCCGTGTTTTTAATTTTATTAAATTCCTAAATATTACAACTGTCAGGCTGATCTGTTGAAAAAATTTTAAATTAATTGAAATTAACTTTGACTAAAGTTTTTTTTTTTCATTTCTAAAATCCCTGTTTTTAGCAAGAAAAATTAATTCAAAAATATCCGCAGACATTTGTGCAATAATTTTTCAAAAAAAAAAGGTTGTTAAAAATTTAAAGAATGAATTTAAGCCGAAAACAATTTTAAGTCATTTAAAATATCCACAGTTCAACTCCTAATTCCATAAAAAAATAAAAAAATTAAATTTCACCCAACAGCTTATCGAGTTGTTTACCATTTTTTTATTAAGGGAAAAACTTAAAGGTTACGCAAATATAGTGACAGCTTCAGGTTTTCAGTGTATTGTTCATAAAATAAAAACTGTTTTATTTTTTTTCTAACCTATAAACATTTAAATGAATTTTTATTAAGCATTAACCAAATATCTCTAATTACAGCACATTTGTCAATTGCAGCCATCATCTTTCTAATTTTACGTTATAAAAGCATTTGTAACCCAGGTACCCTGTCGCAATCTTGAAGGTGTTTTTTTTTGTCACACACACATAAGGGTTAAGGCTCCCGTTATAAACAAAAAACTGATTAAATATGTATGTGTTTGAGAAATGTAGTATTTTCAGTTGGAAAAATATATTAAAGCAAATTTTTGCGTTTTTATTTCGCTAACGGAAAAAGCATTTATCGCTGACGTAATATCTTTAATTGCACTGTCATTATTCAAACCTTTTCTAAAGTGGTATTATGAAAGGAATAAAAGTCCATAAAACACTAAGAAAAATTTTGTTGTTTCTTAATTTCCACAAACATTGTGACATTTAACTTTATGGCGTAATACCAGTACAACATGATAATTCAATTTTTATTACTTTTTTTCTTAGTAAGATTTTATTATCCAGAGTCAAAGTGCGCCATTACGTTTAGTTGTAAAATGTACTTATTTCCTGGTGCGAAGTATTTATAATAAGTAATTTAAACTACTTTTCTTTGTATACCACCCTTCACAGCAGGTGTAGAGTGTAAACGAGGGTAAATTTATAGTTTTTAAAATTTTTTTGTGGTGGCATGTTATAGTTTCCAAAAACATAATGTCCATGGATTTTATGCTGCAATCAAAAGTAACATAATGTACATGGACAATTTTGTCACTTAGAAAAAAATAAATGGAATTTGTGCCGTTTTTAGTATGGACATATAGTGTCACTTATAGAAGTGACATACTGTCCGCAAAATTTTTTCGCTTCTATCGGCTAGCACGTGGTAGTGTCCACAGTCATAATGTCCATAAACATTATGTCACTTTGAAATACGTCATAATGTCAATGGACATTATGTCGCTTTTAATATGGACATAATGTCACTTATGAAAGTGTTATAATGTTAGCACTTAAAACGACAACGGCTTCGCTTATTAAAGATTTTCAACATAATCGGTCCTTGGCCAGGCGCAAAGATTTTCTCCTCAAGGGTATAACTAACTGGTTTACCAAAAATTTCCTGCATAGCTGGCTTGCGGCCGGGCACAAGCATTTTCTCTTGTATGGTGTAACCAACACCGGCTTCGCTTACCAAAGATTTTCTTTGGGCAAGTTTATAAAAACGTTGCATCTTTCTTAAAAAGAAAACCATAAAAAGTAACTACAATATCCATGGACATTATGTCACATTCTGGTGTGACATGCCAACCTTTTTTTAATAGAGTCTCAATATGGAGATAATGCTGGCCCCATTGATTTTAAGCTAACACAGGGAGATAGTAATACGTGATCAAGATTAACGTCATCTCCTGCCTGTGAAGGCCTATATGACGGTGGTCTTACCACTGAGTGTAATACAAAGCGTCGACTAGCGCCCCCCATGGGACGTAGCCGATGGAGTTGCAACTTCAAGAACATGGCTTGCAGGCCATGAACTTCCCCTTGCTTGAGGGTTGGAGACTATCCAACCCCGTCTGTTGAGAGTGCAACAGCACACTTCAGTCTATTCCACGCCTGACCCGCAGATATAGACAATTTAACCACAACCACCACGTGTACCCCGAAGGGACCTCACCAATAACCGGCTACAGAGATGGGCGGCTCTCTGTATGGGCTACCGGTTCCCGTGGTGCCAGTCTTTTTTCAAAGGAGACTGGTGGAAAACCTCCGACAGTACCCAACTGTCTATCCAGCTTCAGTGCCTGCAATCACTGGGGGACTGGTTCCCCCTATACCCCCGAGGACCCTCGTCTACACCGTGGTTAGATCAGCACAGACTCTTGGTGCCCAAGGGGGGAAGGGAGATAGTAATGCTGGTTTTTATCTGATTTATAACTAGAAGTTGAAGTCTTAAATTAATGTTTAGCGCACACTTAAACATTTTGTTGAAAGTCTCGCTATCATTTCTATTGCATTCTAATTTTAAATATGTACGACAGTTCTCATTTTGTATTCTATTTTTCGTTTTAATTACCACTTAATTTGCTAACAGCACAACAAGGCAATGTTGAATTTATTGGAATATTTTATTTATTGGAGACATTAAAATAACACCACAATAATGAGGGTCATGCTAAATTTGTTACTTTGTATTTTGCGAAAACGGATGAACGGGTGTAATTGATTGATTGAAGCTTTTTTTCTCACACAACGAAACGTATGATTAATTTATAATTTAACACTATATGGGACAAAATATTATTCATACGCAGTATAATACAGATATATAAGTCGCGTTTAGTGTTGCCGTTTTAGTTACTTTAAATCAAAATTGGTATTTATACCCTTCACCACAAAAAGTGGAAAAGGGGTATTATCATTCCGTGTGTAATTTCAACAATATCCATTTCCGACCCCATAAAGTATATATCTTTTGACTTCTTATGCAAAGTAAAGTCGATTGAGCGATGTCCGTCTATCCGTCCGTGGTAGTGTTGAAATCAAGTTTTCCTAGAAATTAATATGTCAATCGATCAGATATAAAGTCGAAAAACGTGCTATTGAAAATCAGCATGATCGGTCCACGTCCTTCGGGGCAGCAGGCAAAACACCACGTCTTCCTCAAATTTTTTCGTCATTTGAAATAATAAAGTAACTAAAATCAAAAAAAAAAAAAAAAAAAAAAAAAATAAAATATATGGGGCGATAGAAAATTAAAAAATAAGACAAAAACATCAAGTGAAAAAATTGGCGCTCACCAATATTTTTCGAGTTACGGGGCTCTTAAATTTTGAAATTTTTTAAAACATCAAAATGGGTACCATTTTAAAGATTCTGAAGAGATCTTTAATACAACTAGATTTACGTAGATAGTTAAGGGTATATAAGATTCGGCATATCCGAATATAGCATTCTTACTTGTTTTATCTGATCTGTTTATGTGTAAATTTTTGTTTATTACTTTTTCAACAAAAATGTTTAAATTTTTACTTAATTTACTTTTATTTCAAATCACGTTTTACGCAGGTGCAAAAGTAATTATTTTTAGCCATACATTTGAGTCCTGAAATCAGGTATAGCAATTGACAGCTTCTAGTTGAGGATCTATCTATAAAATAAGATGTATAAAAATGCCGGTTTCTTCTCTATCCCTCTGGGTTTAGATTTTTTCACTTTCTAGTTAAGGATGTGTATTTAAAAATTTTACTAAAACCAGTTGATACATATGTAACAAAGTCTATCTATATTAAGTACATGCAAGTCTACAATAAATACAACATTAGAACAACAATAGGCATTTTGTTTGTGTTAAATCGTGTATTAAATCAAAAAACAGTTCAGAGACGGCAAAGTTGGTAACATTTTATCATTTTTCTAACTAAAAAATTAATATGAATTTTACGTTATTATTATAAAAAAAAGTAAGAGAATAACCTTTTAACGACTATACCAATGTAAATTTAAACAAGAACCAATAAAAGGATGTTCAATGTAACTTGAGTTGGAAAAGTGTAATTTGTATATTTTGTTTACCATCCCTGATAGAACATAATAAGAATGAAAATAAAAACACGTAAAAAACAACAGAAATGTATAGCAAAATAAAAATTAAAACAAATGTAAACAAATTTTGACACAAAACATGATAAACATGCACACCAATAAAACTATCAGCTGAACTCCTGCATGTACTTGTTATAGATATACTTTGATATGAAATAAGAGTTTTTATCCTTCTGGGTAGTAATTTTGAAAATGTATTAAAATCGGTTCATACAACGCAAATAAAATATAGGGTGGTAGCAATGGCGAATTCGTTAATTTTCGCCGTTAACACGAATGTTAAACTACATACAAAAAACTATTTTGGAGTTTTTTTTTGTTTAATTCGACCTGTTTGTTATAAAGTTTTAAATACAAAGCAATTTTTCCAGCTCGAGGTCAATTATTTAAATTTGTTCTTTATTTTGCCGATATTTCGCTACAATCTTTAAGTAGCATCATCAGGGCTTAATTTTATTTGATTTTTAGCACACACAGATGGACAAACAATAAAGTTTTTGAATCAACTTCAATTATTGCACTAAGTGCCCTGATGATGCTACTTAAAGATTGTAGCGAAATATCGGCAAAATAAAGAACAAATTTAAATAACTGACCTCGAGCTGGAAAAATTGCTTTGTTTTTAAAACTACATCCAAAAAAAGTACACAAATTTTTTATGTATGGAGTTTGGCAATTACATAGACTACCGGCGAAAATTAACGAATTCGCCATCGCTACAACCTTATATTTTATTCGCCTCGGGTTCATACATTTTTATCACAATTTATTTTTTCGTTACTAGTAAAATTTTTTTACCATGGCAGCACTGATTACTTTAATACTTTCTACATTTTACTAACAATTTGTATAAATAATTATACACATAAATTTAAAATGCTAAACTATGGGTCAAGTAAAAAAGGGACCTCAATAGCAATAATCATGTTAAATATTTGCTTTCCAAAAAATAACTAACAAAAAAAAAGAACAAGAAATTATTTTTATTTAGTTTATCTATTGTTTTCTTTTTTCTTAGATTTATTTTTGACTATTAATGGGGTTTACTTTTGTAAAATTGCGTAGTTCATCAAGTTTTTTGTTCTTATCTGTGTTTCTATGCGTATAATTTAGTAGGGGTTAAAAACATAAACTAAACATTTTGTAGGAACAGAATAGCAATAACAATTTTTGCTGTGATTAGAGATGGCTGTTTGATTATAAAATAAATAGTTAAGATTATTTTGGAATTTACAATATTATTAATAATAATTTATAACAGAATCCAAAAACCTAAATTGTTGTGTATTGAAATTGAAGTTTGAGGTTGGAGAAAATTTGTTATCTGTGCGTATTTTATTGGTCAGATTATAAGAAACCTTTACCTCCATCATTTATCGTTATGTTTACATATAAAGCGCTGCCCACAATAATGGATTGATATGTGCCTGGTAAAATAGGGTACTTATTTTTTGGATATTTTGCGTGGACGTGGCACAAGGACAAAATGTCCATGTATTTAATGTCCCACTCAAAGGTAACATAATATACATGGACATTTTGTCGCTTTGAAAAATGTCACAATGTGTATGGACATTGATTGGTTTTTAGTATGGGTATAGTGTCACTTATAAAAGTGTCATAATATCCGCACTTAAGACAATAACAGCTTCGGGCCTTCGGTCGTGCGCAAATATTTTCTCTTCTATGGGTTGGCATGTTATTGAGTCTACAGACATAATGTCCATGAACATAACGTCGCTGTGAAAAATTGTCATCGTGTATCTAATGACATAGAATCCCGAATTTATTTACTAGAAACATTTTTATTTACATGGATAATCCAGCGAAGAACTGGATGGATTGTGACATTGGTACCTCCTATGCAAAGTGAAAAGTTTGTGTCGTTTACGTAGGAAACTGCAAGGGGAAGGTTCCTTAAATTTCGTACAAGTAACTTCCATGATGGAGTACATAAAGAAGTTAAATAAGAATACGAGGGATAGGTCAAATTTTAATAATATGTTGTTGGTTTGACGAAGCCCTTACACAATACAAAGCTTTTTTCATTGTTAATCTTATTATTTGCATATGTTTTGTTTTTATATTAAAAAAAAAACAAAAATTAAAAATATTTTTACTATTAAATTAACAACATTTTAAAAGAAATATTGTGTGTTAAATAATAAATATTTTTTTTATTTTAAATAAACAAAATTTTTTTTGCAACAGACACGATAAAGATGCAATGCGAATACATAAATATTATTACCCAAGAGATGGGAAAGTTCCTAGAAATTATTTAACATGTTTTTAACTAGAATTAAAAAACAAACTTGCACATATCAATATTTAAATATTTTATATATATTTCAAATGTCGCTTTGTTTTTTTATTTACGAAGCTATAAAAATGAGAAAATATTTAAAAGATTTGATATATATTTTTTGACAAATTTGCATGAAAAATTTGTCACACAACGCATTTTAAAATTATTTTATTTTTTATGAATATGATAGAAAGTCTTTAAAAATGCGAAAGTTATAAAAATTCAGCTTAAATCTTAACCTGCAGCCGCTTTGAGCCTGGAAAGCAAAATGATTTGGATTTATAATTTCTTAGAAACTTAATTAAAATAAGCTTGTAAAAAAATTTCGAAATTTATTACTCATCCTGTTTATTCTACAGCTGATTGATGAAAATAATATAAAAACTTTGCTTTTATTTTTATGGGGAAATGTGAACACAATAAAATGAACTTCATAAAATATTTCTATTTTGAAAAAATTCTCTTTTAAATTAAAATAAATATAGAGAGTTAAACATGCTTTGATAAGAATCTGCTTTTAGTTTTTTACCAACACCTGCAAACTTCTTTAAGGACTGTGGCAAATAATAAAGCGGTTGATTTAAAAATTTTCAATATAACTTGGGAATGGTTTATCCGATTGTAATACATAAAGTACCAGATGATGCTGAGTAAAACTACTTTAAGTTATTTGAATTTTTATTCAGAATTTTTCAGAAATTAGTGGTGAAAAAGAAATTGTACTAATGTAAAAAGATACTTTGAGCTTAAGGTAATTGGGCCTACAATTTTATGGTAATTAAAACAATTTTATTTAAAAATTTCACCCGTCGATATTTTGTCGACTTTCTCAAGGTTTTTTTTTTTGTAAATTTAAAAACGTTATTAATTTAAATTACATTTTTCATTAAAACAAACTTTGAAAAACAAGAAACACATAAGCTTAATGCCGAAGATCAGCTAATAGCGACTCTGGTACTAAATTTGCTATTTTATTTCTTTTATGTATTTCAATGGTTGAAACAATATTTTATTGAGATAACAATTCAATATCTACCTATCAGCCAGACAAGTTTTTTTTAAGTTAATTCGTCTTAAATGATGAACACGATAATTTCAACTTGAAACTTAGGTTTCAATTAAAAATTATTATTATTTTAATTTCTTCATAATGTCTGTAACGAAATGGCCATCGAGACGTGCTTTGATCCTCAATAATCAATATCGGTAATTAATTTTATCGGGATCATTAAATAAAAAAAATAGCACGAAGTTTTTTTTTATGAAAATCAAATATTTAAAAAATATTTCCGTGCCTTTAATTAAATGTCTATGCTTCATTGTCAGAGTCAAATGACTAAATGAAGCTTTTTTCGCTTTGTCTTCAAAAAAGAGAAATTTTTTCTTTAAAAGTTAGATTTTGAAATCTTCCTTAAATAAATAGTACGAGGGCTGCTCTATATACTTCTGGCATAATAGTGAAAATGCAAATATTTATAGTCACAAGAAGTGCTTTTTCCACGAACAACTTTCGTTAGATTTTGCTCGTCTTTGAAGACCCACACGGTCGATTGTTGTTTCGTTTCGGGCTCATACGAATAGATCCATGATTCGTCACCTGTAACGATCTTATAAACGTCTTTTGAAGCACCGCAATCGTATTTTTGCAACATTTCTTTGCACCAATCGACACGAGCCTTTTTTTGAGCGACTTTAAAATTGTGAGGGATCCAACGAGAACAAACCTTTTTTACGGCCAGGTGTTTATGCAGTATCGAATGTATGCTGGTGGAAGAAATGTCCAAGGATGTCTTTATCTCTCGGTATATCACATGTCGATCTTGCATTATGAGTTCACGCACGGCATCAATGTTCTCTGGCACAACAGCCGTTTTTGGACGACCTTCACGGAATTCGTCTTTGAGCGAGCTTCGGCCACGATTAAATTCATTATACAAATTTTTCACAGTGCTATAGGATGGTGCTTCGTCGCCATACAAAGATTTAAGTTCATCAATGCACTCTTGTCGTGATAATCCACGTCGAAAGTTGTGAAAAATGATGGCACGAAAATGTTCACGAGTTAATTTCATTTTTTTCTATATTAATTTTTTCAAGTCACTGTAAACAGCACAAATAATGGTCGTAGGTCAAAACGTTTTGAGTACGATTATGCTTAAAAATGACAATCTTTCCAATGGAAATGTCAGATTGCACTTGGCAGCACTCAGTGTTGCCAGGCCAGAAATATAAATAGCAGCCCTCGTAATCTAATGTAATTTATATTAAATCTAGTGAAAAGTTTTTCCCTATATTTCAGGGAAAATAACAAGGCAATAAATTCATTTATGGAACACAAACAAAACGAAAATAAAAAAAGAAGAACGTATGAAAAAAAATTTTCATACCGATGATACTCATGAGGATTTAAATTAGGGCACAGTACTAATATTTCGGTATGGAAAAAGTGCATTGAGTAACTAGTTAAAGTAAATTTTTTTTAATAAATCCGTTTTACCTTTTTCTTTAAAAGATTAAGCTTCGATTGAATTCACTATACTAATTATTTTAAATACACCGATATTAAAGGAAAATTTAAGTCTTATTGGCTTCAAAACTTCAACATTAACTTACTAAAAATTATTCCATAAAACAATGCGTTCCGCAAGAAAATTAAAAGAAAACTCTCTTCTAAATCGAGGTATTGGTACGGTACCACTCGAAAGTTGTCAATTTTTTCAAGTGGAATAAATAAAAATGCTCATAATGTTCGAAAGTTTGAACAGAATACTTAGTTTTCGCACGAAATGCAGCCCATATTATTTTACAGTTGGAAAGAATTTTTGCCAGAAACATTATGCTGTTTCTAAGCATGAGGCAAGAAACATTTCGTGATTTCTTACGAATGGAACAGAGTAAAACTTCAGCAATGTTACTTTTTGTTTATTTCAAACTATTTTTTTTACAGGATTTTGATTGCATTTGCAGGTAACCTTTGTTATTAAAATCGAATTGACATGCCAATCAGGGGCTTATTGCACTAAGCTACAAGTTCACAATTACAAGTGTTTTTTCCTGTAAAATTGTGAACTTGTGAACACAATTACAAGTTTGTGGCTACAAGTGAATTGTACAAATTACAAGTCGACAAGTCATACTTCTACAAGTGGTTTTGTTTCACTAAACTTAATTTGCACTTGAACACTTGTAGAATTGTAAAATAAAAGCTTAGGATCGCCGTACACCCTCAGAAAAGGTTATACAAGTTACAGATAAAAAAGAAATTTAACTAAAGTTTGATTTTTTGAATACAAATTAGTGCAAATAAACACAAAATTGTTGAATTTATAATATAAATTTGCATTTTTTTTCGTTTTGTTTATTTTTCATTATTTAATTTTTAAATATGTGATAACCGTTACATATAATAAAATTGTGCCAGGATACAGATATAATCCTGGAATATATATTTTTTAAATTTTGTTGTAGATAGTAATCGATATGTAATACAAAACACCTATTTTTAGTATTTTTCTCTGTCTGTCTGTCTGTCGATCTATCTATCACTGTTCGCATCACGTAAAATCTGCTGGATGGATTTAAATAAAATTTTGTGAGGAGGTCTCTTAGAATAATATGTAAGTTCGTAGAGAAAATAGAGATACGAATGTTAAAGCACACAATTTTACCGTTATCATGGTACTAAAAACACTGTCAGCACATTTATTTTTGCAGATGAAAAATTTTTAACACTACTTAAAGAACTCACAATAAATATTTAAATTTAAATTTAACAAAAAAAAAAAAAAAAAAAATACAAGTAACACGTTGACGAAGTCGTGGGCACTGCTAGTGTAATAATAAAAAAACTACATCACGTTGTTTAATTGTTAGAAATTATTGCAAACAACTTTAAAAGCAAACTACAGCTCTGAACAAATTTTAGAAAAGGTGATTGATTAGTGGTGTAATTACAATCAAAACAAATTGTTGGAATTTTCATATAAATAATGGGTACTCATATAAATATTCACACATCTGTTTAGTTTGTTAAAAAAAAAACTTTGTAAAATTTAATTATATTTTATTATTATAAAATTAATTAATAAAATGTTTTATATTGCGTTTTTGTACGATATTTAAGCATTTTGATTAAAAATAAATAAGATTTGTAAAATTAATATCAGAATATATACAAGAATTTGTAATTGTAGGAATTGTAGATTACAAGTGCAAAAAGCTAAAAATATTATGAAAATATGAATGAAACACAATTCATCAACACTTGTAAGAATTAGACTTATGAGTGTAACTTGTAAACTTGTAGAATAATAATGGGTGTTTTTTTTAAGTCGAATTTTCTTTTATTATTTTACGAAAGTAAGATCTGGCAACCCCTGTTGTTGTTAACAGTATGAGAGTGATGAATAAAGTTACCTCCACTAATTTGTGTGTGTATAGAATAATACGACAATTAGCTAACAAAAGCTGAGCAGCCTCAACCGCTGCGTTAGTAGAGGTGCGTGCTGCAAAACAGGAGGTCCTGAGTTCGATCACGCGATCGGACATGCGTACAATAGAAAATAATAATTATTGTAAAGCAATTTAAAATTAATAAAAACAGCAGTACAAACCTTCCGAGAGGCAAAAGACATTTATTGAGTAAAGCCATGGTAAAGTAAGAGCAATAGCGGTTAGCGCGGGAAAGTGTAACAACAAAACAACAGTGTATGGCAGGCGTGTGTTGTGGCTATTGGATTAAAGGAGATGACTGGCTTGGATATAAGGAGTAGTGGAGATGTCTGTGGATGGTTAAGGCTACCAAACAAGACATCGAGTAGTTCATGTCTCGCCGGAGTAACACAGTAGTGTAACGTGGATGGCTGCGTTTGTAAAATAACGCATGTTTGTAATAATAACGCATGTTTTGTTAATACGAGACCATAGCCACAAAGTAAGAATACAGAATTTGTAATGAGCCATAGTGGGAAGGGAAAAACGTTACATTATTTTCATTGAAATCTTTATGAATAGACTCACGCTTGAACTACGCTATCAAATCATCCAAACTTACTTTGAAAGTCAGTCATCAATTCGAGCAACTTATAAACGATTTTGTGATTTTCATGGTGTTCAACGATGGGGCTAATTTTTGGCTTAACGGGCTTGTTAATAAACAAAATTGCATATGGAGTGAAACCAATCCACAACATACCCTACAGACTCCATTGCATAAAAAAATGCGCTGTGCCACCAGCGTTATCAGACCTTATTTCTCAAACATTACGACGGATCTTACGTTACGGTCAGTGACGATCTTCACTACGATTAATGATTTTTTGTTTGAAATATGGATGGCGCCATACAGCGATCGCAACCATCGAGTTATTGAAACCAAAATTTGGAGATAAGTTAATTTCGAGAAATGGACCTGTCAATTGGCCTCCAAGGTAGTTCGATTTGACACCTCTCAATTATTTTCTGTGGGGCCACGTGAAGTCACTGGTTTATGCTGATAAACCATCAAAAATTTACGCTTTAGAGCCCAACATTGTTCATGTTATTTGTGATATACGGCCAGCAGTACTTGAAAAAGTGACCCACAATTGGACGTTCAGAATGCGCTTCGTCAAGAGCAGCAGCGGTGGCTATATGCCCGAAATCATTTATTAATATAAATGTCAGAACATGGCATTCGCATAAAAAAAATTCTTCATTACAATTTAATTTTTATTGTGTTATTTTTAACAACTTAGAGTTCTGTCTGGCTTAAAAAAAACACCCGGTAGTTGAGTAAAAGAAGCCCCAGTTAAATTTTTAACATTTTTTTTAATAATTCAAACTTTTAAAAGTAAATCTCTAATCTCAAAAAATTTTTATTTAAATGTATTTATGACAAGCAATAAAAGACTTATGAAAAACAGAACAAGAAATAAAATTAATTATCCGACAGGGAATCCAATTTTATTTTCTAAATCTTCAAATCTTGACAAGTTTTCCTGTAAACATGTTTTACATATTTTTGTTAACAACAAACATAAAAACTGACAAAAATACCTTAGAGACATCAGTATTTTATTATCTGCTGAAGCATACAGAATATTTTATATTTTTTTGTGACAAATTTTTTATTGTGACCGTTCACAAGGATGTTACATTTTATTTACAGTCTGAAATCCTTGTAAGAATCATCGTTTTGTTGAGTAGGGTCTCTTTATAATTGTTGTACATGACTTTTATTTCATTTAATCATTTATTTGGATTTTTTTTTATTTCTATTAAAAATGTCTTAATGATTGTAGAGACAACAAGCGTCAGACATGTTTTGAGATTTTTTTTATTATTAATTTTAAATCATTGAGATTACAGATTTTCAGACATTTGATTTCAAATAATTAAAATGTTGTGATTTTAGTTGAGTTATTCATTTTGTTTTTTGCCAACCTTTGAAGATTTTTTTTTTTGTTGGAAGCTTAAGAACATGAACATTAATACATGGGAAAAATTAAAAAAAAAAAAATAATAATTTTGCTTTAAATCTTATTGTCTTATTTTTGCTTGAGTTGTCAAATACTTTGTTATTATGGTAATTGAAATTTAAGGCTCACAAACATACTTTCATATTTTGTTTAACATTACAATTAAATTTTTTGAGTAGTTTATTCATTCTTTCAAGGGATTGTAAATTAAATCCTATTTCTTTAATTAAATAATAAATTAATCTTGCAAAATGTTCTATTAGAAATTGAGTTAAATAGCTTTGCTTTTAGCAATAGATTAGAATTTAATGCATTTAGCTGCATTTGTGTGCTTGATAATAAGTAAAAGAAAAAGAAATAAAAAAAAGTTGTTCAAAACCATAAATACACACAAACATTCCAACTGGGAATGCAGTATTCTAATTACTGATTTTATTTACTTAACAAGGATACGAAGAAAGTAAAATGCTATTAAATATTTTAAATTAGTAACAAACTAAACCAAATTGGAAAAATAATATTATTAAAAAAAAAAATTAGTGTAAATATGGATAAAAATAGTAAAATCATGTTGATTTTATTTAGATCTATATACGATTTATCAAAACTACTCGTAAGAAATCTTATTAAAATTAAGAGATTTTTTTTGCAAAAAATATTGTTTAATAAAACCGGATTTTTGTCTTTACTTTATTGTTCAGACAATAATTTTTAGTTTATTTAAAATGTTTGTGAGACTTTTTCTAAGGAGTTTAATAAGCGGTAGCGAAATGGCCATCGAGACACGTATTATTTTTATAAATTATAAATGAATCAAAATTAATTTTAGCTTTAGTGCGTTTAGTTTAATTTCTAAAAAACTTTTTTTTAATAAAAATTAATTTAATAAAAATTAAATTATAAAAAATAAAAATCGCATTCGTGTTTAACCGATGATTGGAACAAAGGAAAAAAATGTACAAGACGAAATACAGAGAGAGAAAAGTGAAGAAACAGGTTTTCTTGCGTGTAAATTTTGTCTAACCAAATTAATATTGATATGAATACTACTCTTTTTTTTATTTACAAAATTAAGTTAGTTAAATAGATGATGTTTACAATGTACACAGCCTAAGGTAGATAGATGCGAAGAATGCTGATGAAGGACGTAGCGGTCCAGAAAAAGCAGCATTACATTCTGCTGGCGTCTAATTTTTCTTGTTTTCTTTGGAAAGCGTTCGCAAACATTTGTAAAATAATTCTTATTTCTAAAACAGGTTTTTAGAAATTAAAATAAATAAACTAAAGCCAAAAATAATTTCGAATCATTTAAAATATCCACAGTTAAAATCCCAATTTTATAAAAAATAAGTTTAAAATTATTTAATTTGTTTAATTTAATTAAAACCGGTTAAATTGATTAAAGTATGCTTAGGAAATAAAGAAAAACTCTGTTAAATTATGAAAACTTTAGTTAAAACAGTAGTAACACATCATAAGAAAAACAATACTTGAACTTACGTCGCAATCGGAAGTTAAAGTGAAAAATTTGCCCGTTGATTTTATTATTTTTTTAAAAGTTTTTTTAAGTTTCTTTTTGTACTAGAGTCCTGTATGCTTAAAGATATTTTCCATTACCAGTTTTCAAAATGATATATAAATTATTTACTTGAAAAAATTATTTGGGGAAATATGTAGAACAGTTAGAACCTACTTTAACTTTTTCTTTAATTTTTTGTGTCAATCTAATATATTTTATAATTTAAAGTCTTTGATATTGGACAACATGTTCAATATTTTTCCGGTTATTTTTTACGTTCTTTTCTAAATTAGAAGGATAAAAATAAATTTTTTGCAATACTTCAACTATAAGGCATTACAAAATAATGACAAAAATCATTTAACCAAAAGCTCATGATAATGACCATGCACGGGCACTTGCAAATTAATTTATAAAAGTAAAAAAAGGGAATATAAATTGAAATAATCGAACTTTCAAATTATTGTGCTAATATCCCGACATAATTATTAAAATCAATAGCCGAAAATAAGTCAGCCGTGTATGGATAAAGAAAAATAGAAAAACTGTTGATTATTGTTGTTTTTGCTTAAACTTTGATTTTTGTTTGGAAAAAATCTTAAGTTTATTTAAAATGTTTGTAAGAAGTTTCCTGAAGAGCTAAGTAAGCGGTAGCAAAATGGCCATCAAGACTTGCTTTCGCCCTCAATAATCATTATCGGTGATTTAAATAATTAATCGGGATAATAAAAAATAGCTCGAAAAAAAGATTTTTTTTTTAAATTAAATTATTGTTTTTTAATTAAAAAAAATAATCGATGTCGAAGATTGGCCTGAAAAATAATAAGTTGTAACCTGTAAAATGAATTTAGAAAAAAATGTATTTTAAGTTCCGTTATAAAATCCAGGAAGTGATATTGAAAGATCGAAAACTATGTTAAGTGATTGAAGCGGTAGTTATAAAAACTTTGCTAGTACTATTCTATCAAGATAATGCTTATGGGTGTAGCAGATATGGGAAAAATTCATGAATTTGGCTACGAGCTGCAATGCTATCTATTCAACAGACCCTTCACATTTAGTACCTCGTGACTATTTTCTGCTTTTTAAGAGATCAGACTAAGATGAAATAATTGTGGGCATTAAATATTTTATTATTTAGAAAACTAGAAAGATATCGGACTAGAAGCATTGAACTTAAATGAGACTGCATTTTCAAATAGAATGTCTTTTAGACGAAAAAATTTCTCTTAACCACAAAAGTCACGGAATTACAAAATTGCCGTCGTACAAACAAAAGTGTGTCCTCTATATTTTCGATTTTGTTTTTTTTTTGTATTTTATTCTGACTTCACCAAAATAGAACTTTTAATAATGTATTTTTAACTCATAACACCTTTTTGTTATTGATTTGGCAGAATAAATTTTTAATAACGGCACATATGTCCATTAGCGTGTTTGGGATAAATTTATAAAAAGGAACATAAAAATAATCTTATTCACATTTCTAAATTTAATGTCAAGGATACTGTATTTAGTTTATCTATTTTACCTTTAAAACCCAAAAGCAAAGTGGAACAATATAAAGGCAATAATAATAACAATAATAATAAAAATTTTATGAGATTTTTTACTGAGACCTTCCTTTTATATGATGTTAATTTATTATTTATTTTCACTTGGTTGCTTTTAATATTTTTTTGTTGTTATTTAAGATCAATAATATCGCCTTTTAACAAAAGAAAAAAATATTTGAAAGGTAAGTGTTTCTTAAAAAAGTACAATCAAGTGTTGACTATTAATAGAATTTTAATCCATTTGATTGTCATAGAAAAGTGTAAATAAATAAAGAACTAAATAAAAATATTAATGTCATACCTGTATTTAAATTTTATTCTTCAAGTCAAATAAATGGAAACTTATTCCTCTTGTGGTTCTTCCAATTGTTAAGGTTGAAGTGATGTTTCAACACTTGAAACTTTTACACAATAAACACTTTTATAAAACACACAATTAACACGTAATAAATTATTTTTTGTTTTTCCTTAGTTTTTTTTAATTGTTTTTTTTTTATTTAATTTTTTTTAATTTTCTTTCTTTTTATTCAATTATGTTTTCTTTAAAGAATTATATTTAAAATTTTATTTCTTCCGTTTTCAAAGATATACTCACAACATTTCGAATTGAATACCCGGGAAAAACTGATTTTCACTTGATGAATGTAAAATGCCAAAGCATAAAATTTGCTTTCTTTGTATGTATATGTATTTGTATGTCAGTGTGTTACTGTTACCAGCATTTGTACAACATAAACGTGTTGAATGTGAAAGCTTTTTGTTATTAGTTAAAGAAAAACTCCGGGAAAAGCTTTATTGTGTAGCATAATCTGAGTTTTATTGTTAAGAAGTCCAGAAAGTTTTCAAAAAAATTCTCTATTTTTTGTTTGTGGTAAAAGAAAGTAAACTAGAGCTTTTAATATTTTCAATGGCTGAATTTCTAATCGGAATTTATTTAAGAGTGTGTTGTCTCTTGGGTTTCACACTATAATAAAATAAAATTAGTGGTGAAGAGTAAAAGAGGTTTATTTTACTTAAAGAGTTATTTACATTTTATTGCATAAAAAAAATTATATTTCTTTTTATTTAAAATGTTACTTTGAAGTTAATTTTAATTATTAATATGATTAATTAATAATTAAATTTATTTTAACTGCATATTTTATATATAATTTTTGTTATATTTTATTTTATTTATTTTTTAATTTAAGAGTACAGAAAAAAAAAATATATATATTAAAGATTTTTTATTAAAAATGTTTTTATATTAAAAATGTTTTGCATTAATTTTTTGGTTCATTTTTTAAAAACTGTTTTTTTTTTTGAAATTCTATATTTCTTCTGCATAATTACTGGTTTATTACATTATTTAAAAATAACGTTTCCTATTTGATTATATTAGAAATCAAAGATGCACGAAGTACAGCCTGATTAAATTTTTCTCATTTGGTTAAATAATTCTTAAGTTCAACTTGTAATCAATTTTAAGTTAAATATATTATTATAGACTTAATTTAACAGAATTTTTAAATATCGTTTTCTAAGAATTCTGAAGGTATTTCGATTTAGGAAAAAAGTGTTTCAAAAAGTAAAATTAGAGATTTTCTAACGAAATTGTAGCAGTGGAGTAGCAAGAAAAACAGTTGTATTTTGTTTCATCTTAAAATTGGAAAAAAATATTTTTTTAATATTTTTTAATATTTTTTAATTATTGAAAATATTAGTTGAATTATTTCAATATTATAACCAAATAAATAATTTTACTCTGCCTTAAGTTAATTTCTTAATTGATTAAAAAAGAAAAACAAATATTAAAAAAAAACTTTGTTAAGAAATGTTTGAATTCCATTGTGTTTGTGTTTATTTTTTTCTTGGTTTTAAAAATAATTATGATTTCAGAAGTTTTCAAGTTTTTTCTAAAACAGTTAAAAGTCAAAGTCTTAGGGTGGACTCTAATATTTATGCATTAGAATACTTTTTTGTACCACTCCCGTTTTTGCATATCTCTTTCAGACCTGACGCAAAACTACCGGGAATTTGTTTATAATTTGTGGAACATGTGGTCTTTACATCGTATTAAAATATAATCAATGAATTGATTTTATCGTTTTTACAACCTTCAAGGATTTTCGGGACATTCACGTCTGATGGGCACAATTGATGCACTCAATAATATTTTTAACTAAAACACATTTTTACTCGTATTGCATGAAAAGATTTCAATTAGTTTGAAATTCTAAAATTTATAATTTTTTTAGTTAGTATTTTAGTTTTTTTTAGTTATTTATAAACGATTAATACTTTTGTCATTAAAGACACAACTTACTTTTACGGCTCATTATGCTAAAACTGAAATGTGACTGAAGAATTTCGCAATAATTAAAGTAACGGTAAATTTAACAGAAGTGAAATGTAAAAGCAAATATAGAAAACAAAAATTAGCACAATCGATACATGCCAGTATATTTCACATTAAGCAAACAGAAGTAAAAATATTGAGACCGAAACCTACCCGCACAATCGATATATCACGGTCTGAAAGGGATATCATAGGAACAGTACGTTAAGAAATATTTGATTGATTTAGAGAGATTTATTTTTGGATATATTGTTTTTGATATCTTTTCTACATTTATTTATTTTTTTGCAGAAATACGATTTTTTTTGATACCTTTCATCACAGATGGAAATATTCATTTCCGATCCCATTAGATACATATACTTGATCCTTATAAGTAGGGAAGTCGGCTTAGCGATGTTCGTTTGTCCGTCTGTCTTCAGGAGAGCTGCATAAAATTTTTGACTACAAATCTCTCAGACATAGTTTTGAAAAAGGTTTTATTGTAATTTAGTAACATCGGTCCATAAATGGTGGATTTGTGTTCAAAAAAAGTCGAGCACCTCCAATTACCTAAAGTTTTTCAGATTCAATTCTACTTTTTTTGTTCGTAAATTTTTTTTCGTAAAAATTTTGAAAATTCATTTTAAAACGCCACCTTTTCAAAAAATTCTAACTTGTTTTTTGTAAAATTATTACAATTAGGCCGAATTGCGGGTAAACATTTGCCCTATTCACAAGCCCCCTAGTACGTGCTAAGTGCTAACAAAATACAACGGTGCTAGCTCTGTTGTTGGTAATTTTATGCAAACATGCGATACAACACTTAGTACTTTTTTTCATATGTTTTTCAAACGTTGTACTTGTTTAAATGTTTTATGTTTAAATGAATTATTATTTTTGTGTTCATGTGTGAATTAAAATAAAATAAATTGAATTAAAAGATATTATTTTTATTAGTTTTATTTATTTAATTTATTGATTTGACTGATTTATTAGAAAGTTGAAGTTGAAAGTTGAAAGTTGCCAATATAAAAACTGTTCTTTAATATTTAATATTGGTTTAATGACTCGACTTCTAATATTTTGTATGGTACCGCCATCACCTATACCAAAAAGAGATGCTACCTTACGAGCACAAGCACCATTTCCTGAAGATCCCAAGCAGTAAAGTACAATTTTAAGCTGTAAGTCAATGCGTAATTGGAGCCTTTCGCCAATTGTGTGAAAAACATCGTCATTTTTTATAAGGTTGAATATATAGACAAATTCCTCTGGCCGTAGTCGTATCATATGAAGAAATCTGTTTTCATCAAAATATCTTAAAACCCGATTATACCATAATGATGATAAAATTTATTAATTTACTTGTTTCTGTTTTCTCCCCCATTTGGCTTATAAATAACAAATGATGAATAGCACTTTTCTTTTTCTTATTTACTTTTTGACGTATGAAGTACAATGTACAATGGCGCACTGATACAATGGTTGTTCACAAAGAAGTAAACAAAAAGTAGTATGCAATACTACCTACACCTTAGCAGAGCTTGTGAATACGACAATTGAATTTGATTTTTCTGGAATTTTTCTTTTGAAAATTATATTTTTATGTTTGTAATATTTTAGTCTCTTGTAAGTTTCCTGGGCCAAAGTTTCAAGACTTGGCGAATTTTGGTTTTTTGTTTTGTAAGCTGTTGGTTGGTGCTTAAATTTTAATATTTAAGGTTTAGTTTTATGTCTAATAGTTGCATGAGTTGCATGTCATATTAATTAAAAAACTTTAAACAATTAATTTATTCAATAGCTTTTTTATTACGTAAGGAGTCGTTTAAAATTAAGAGTCTCTTTCTACTTAAAAGACTCATACGATTTTTCGGCTTTTAAAACAATTTATAGAGTTTTAGAGTTTTGGGAAAAACTCCTTTGTAAAAAAAAAAAAAAAAATAATAAAATAATAAAATATAAATATGAAAGGTGCTACGTTTCTTAAAGCATTTTTACAAATTTAAGCAATTTGGCACATAAAACATTTTTATTGCCATCATTTTGTATCGCTATCGTAATTTCATCCTGCCGTTTCTCATATCTGTGACGACGTTACAATTAATTTAACTACTTTTGTTGTCATAAAAATTCAAATGCTTTAGTTAAAATATCATAAACGAGCTGTTGTACAGTCTTTTGAGACATAAAATCTTTAGTATATCGTATTAATTGATTACCCATCAAGATTGGCTATAATTTATTTTCCAACAATAATAATAATAAATATTTAATTTGCATCATATTTCTTGCCACCTTGTCCATGCAGGAGATATTTATTAATATACATAATTTTAATATCACAGCAGGCATTTGTAGCTGGTTGTCTTTTTTTCTGTTGTCCAAAATATATTTGTATTTAGTTATAGTTGTTGGTGTCGTTATCATTTCCACTTCTCCTGTTGCTTGTTTGGTTTAAGTGTTTGTTCGTGTGTTCTAATTTTCTAAGTGGTTGTTTCTACAATTGTTAAAGTGTTTGTGTTTATTTTATTCTATGCAATTGTTTTTATAGCTGTTATTGCCACTTATATTTAGTTTTTTGTGGCTTTTTATGTCTGTGTACATGTTTTGGTTATAAATTGTAGTCACTTAAATTATTTAGAATTTGGCACTTTTTGTTATTCAACTAGCACTTGGTGTCCTTACTTTTATTCAGTTCGTAGCAAAGTTTACAGTAATACTTACATAACTGGGGGGTTATTATGTATTTCTATTCGAATCGGAAAATCATCGAATTCGTAAAAATGCGATTACGTAGTACGATTTTCGGAAATTTATTTCCGAACGTTCGTAAATTGAGGGAATTTTTTAATCCAATTCGGAAACCAAAAAAATCCCTTTCGAAATTGCAATTATGTAGTACGAAAGAAAATGTCAAATGTGTTATTACCGTATGTAGATTTTTCGAATGCCATTTTGATTGCGGAAATTTTATAGTTATTTTTTTACATATATAAAAGTATATACGATTAATATTTAATCAATAAAAAAAGGTTGTTAAATGCTTTGATTTTAAAATTATTATTTAAAAGGAGTTTATATACGAAGCAAAGGCAATATGAAATAATGGTGGAATTAATGACATTGCATACAGATTTGGCAAAAGGACATCGAAATAATTAATAATAATTTTAATGCCCAAAGCAAATGCAGGGAGTTATGGCAGAGACTATCGCAAAATTTAAATGCAGTAAAAAATAGTATTGCAAGAAGTGGACCAAGTAATTACTGTTTCCTTTTACCGCTGGAGCAAAAAGTTGCTAAACTGCTTGCAATTAATAAATGTGTTGAAGGAGTCGGTAGTTCGTGTATATATAGTAGTACTCTTATCTTTTTGGTCGATTTCAATTTGTTGAGATAAATGGTCAGTGCTCCAACTTGCTTCCTTTTAATTCTGGAGTTCCACAGGGCTCAGTCTTGGGACCACTGATTCTACTTGTTGTAGAACCTTTTTGTTTGCGGATGACACTATGCTTTTGTTAAGTGGTTCTCAAACTAATATAAGAGCTTTAAATAATGAAATTAACTGCACTCTTCAAAGGCTCTTATCTTGGTTATCAATGAATTTAATGGCCTTGAATTCTGCAAAGTCGAAAGCACTTATCTTTGGATTTACTCATCGTTGTAGAGAAGATTTTAATATATTTGTTGGTGGAAATAACGTCGAACTTGTTGATCAGATGAAATGTTTAGGTATCCTTCTTGATAATTATTTGACTTTTGATATCCATATGCACAATTTGCACTGCAAGATCGCTGGAATCCTGCGTAAGCTCTACTCAATAAACATTTACTTGCTCTAATGAATTAAAATTTTTATTCACGCTTCAAATAAATATTTATATTCGACTTATTAACAAATTTGAAATTTGTATAAAACAATGCAAAGTGCTGCCAAGTTTTGACACATAAAAAACTGCCATTACTTAAAATTTCCCTTAAAATTGAAAACACAACACTGCAGGCCTTTCGAACGTACTACATAATACGATTTTCCTTTCGATTCGGAAATTCTTTTCGAAACACTTTTCGATTCGAATAGAAATACATAATAACCCCCCTGTTAGCGATGTTCAAGCTATAGTGAGAAAAGATATTAATTGCAAAGAGGGTTCCTTGTTAATGAATTCTTTACAAACTCCGTTACATCTAAAAAAATTTCCCGCCTGTTTCGGTTTATACACTGGTGCCATCATTGCAAATTATTTCTTAAAAAATGAAGCCGATAAATTGATTTTGAGAAATAGACCTGTCAATTGGTCTCCAAAAATTCGTAGTTTAATACGCAGTGAATATTGCCTGTGATGGCACGGGGATCACTGGTTTATGCTGATAAGTTAGCAACAATTGAAGGCTTTAAAGGCCAACATTATTCTTATTATTTGTGACATACGAACAGTAACCCAAAATGAGACGCCCAGAATGCACTCCATCAATAGCAGTCGTAGAAGTCATATTCTCGGCATCATTTTCATCCAACAAAAAAAAAAAAAAAAAAAAAAATAATAATAAATAAAAATAAAACTTCTACTAGTTTAATTAAAATTTCTTGTAATAATTTACTTTAATTGCACAGAGAACAGAAATTCGTTCTGAGAACCGAATTCGTTGCCAATCGAATTTTGTCGGTTGTGTGTATTATATTGAATTCGGTTGTAATAACAGAATGAATGTGGCACTCACAACTATTTAAAAAAATCATTCGTTGGTGACTATAAAGTATTATTGTGAATGAAATAAAACAATAAAATATGTTAATATTTACTTTTATTTTAGAAATAAATTACAGGAATTATATTACAATTTATAAATTTCATGTTTAGAGCCTTCCTTTACCTCTGATCCTTCTTTACGACATATGTATGTAGTTTCTTCAAGTTTTCATCCTGCCAGTTTTGCTGCTGCGAAGTGTAACATATCAGAATTTTTTTAGTTTACAAAAGTCTTTGTAGATTGATTTTGGACTTACCTTTCTACTTTTCACCACTAACAGTATATGTATCTTTGTATATTTTAACTGAAATATTGATTATTTTTTTGTATAATATGTACAAATTCATTTTTATTATGTCAAACATTTTTCGATTTTAAAAGATACAATTGATTTTTATGATTCTAACTACCAAAATTTGGTATGCAGTAGTAATATGCTGAATAAATTTAGTTGTGTCTTCCAATTAATACAATAGATTTTAGTAAATACACAAATCGGTAACGATAACTTTTCTAAGAGCTTTTACAACCAACATTTGGGCGCAAATATTATATGTTAGCTTTTAGTGTAAAATATTAGTCAAAATTATAATTTATTTATATTAAAAATCAAATAATTATATTACTAATTAAATTTTAAGCATATCAACTTAATTTTTACCAATCTTTTTTCTGTGTGTGTGCTTGATTCCTTCAAATACAAATATTTCATGATATTCTCATGAAATATTTATTGTTTTAAACTAAACTACAAAATGAAATGTATTACTGTGGGGAAAGCATATCCATATGGCCATTTCGCTACTGCTCATATATAGCTCGTCAGTGGATTTTACCCAAATTTTGTAAGCAAAACCTCAGAGTCTTATACTTAAGGCCAAATTGATTAAATGAGAACTCCATAAGAGAACTCAATAAGGCAAAAAGCCATAAAAACTCCAAAAATTTTAATACAAAAACACAGTAACCATGGATATGCTTTCCCCGCAGTAATACATTTCATTTTTTAGTTTAGTTTAAAAAAAAATAAATATTTCATGAGAATATCATGAAATCTTTTTTGTGTTATTTTTTTATATATAAAGGTTGAACGGGTTTTAAAAAGACTGCCAGTTCAACTGCATCAACAGAGTAAATAGCTGTTAAGCACAAAATCATGTTCACTGGACATTCCGCCATTTCGCACTTAAACAAAATGCAATACATCACTAAAAACTTTTTTTTTTTAAATAAATAATAAAAGAAAAGAGTAACTGTTATTATTAATATTTTATCCGTCCTTTTTTGTAAATATAAAGCAATTATTAAAATGGAAAAAATTTTTATTGAAAGCAATTATATTCTTATCAGGATATAACAGCATCAACATTGAATACATTTCTTCTCTGAAAAGTGTGAGTATTTTATTGTATTCGATTTAACAGAAAATGCAATAAATTAATTTTTTGCTTTATATTTACTTATTTTTTTTCTTAATCTACTTTTAAGGCAGATATTAAATGATTACTTTTGGCTGTGTCAAATTTTGCATACCCTGTATTAAAAGAATTGTATATTTATTTTTTAAACAGTTTTTTTTTTTTTTTGATATAAAGAAGATATTTGGAGAAATTGTGATTTTTTAGAAAACTCTTAAGTTGTTGAAAGGTTTTTTTAAGTTATTTTTATTTTTTCAAATTTTAATTATTTAGTGAAATTACCACTTTTTGATTTTTTAATGAAATTTCCAATTTTTATTGGAACATTTTTTTTTAAATATTTTTGGTAAAATGTTTGTGAAAATCTAATATTAATTTTGGTAAAATTTAGATGATTAAGTATTATCCCAATTACCTAGTTATTAATTGTTTTTTTTTTCTAAAATTTTGATTTTAGTAAAGCAAAGCAAAAAACAAGTAAGAGTGCTATATGCCGCATCTTATATACCCTTCACCATCTACATATGTAAATCAAGTTTAGTGAAGTAACTCCAATCAAAAAAGCAAATATTGGGGTGACAGAGAATTAAAAAAAAAAAAATTGGTACTGCATATTTAAATTTTTCATAAAAAAGATATCGGCTCTTAATGGGTTATGCGTTTTTAAAAAAATTTAGTATTTTTTTAAAGATCTCTTCAAAAGCTTTAAAATGATGCGTATATTGATATTTTAAAAAATTTGATAATTTCAAGGCCACTAACTCGAAAAATATGGGTGAGCGCCAATTTTTTCATTATATATTTTTATTTTTTTTAATTCTCTATCGCCATATATTTTTGATTTTTTGATTGGAGTTACTTTATTGTTCCAAATGACATAAAAATATTACAAGTAGGCGTTTTGCCTGCTGCCTCGAAGGACCTGGACCGATCATGCTGATTTCCAAAAGCACTTCTTTCGACACTATATCTGATCGATTGACACATTCATTTTTTTGCCGAGGAAAGAGTAAAGAAAATAGAGGTGGTTCCCTTTTTTTTGACAATATCTCCATCATTTATGGACAAATGTTACAAAATTTTGAAACCATGTTTTTTGTAGTTCATCTGGCGACGTGGAAAAACTTATTTCATCCCCATAACTGACAGATGGACATCCCTAAATCGACTCGCCTATTTGTAATGATCAAGAATATACATATATTTTATGGGGTCAGTAATGAATATTGTAGAAATTACAAAAGGAATGATAAGCAGTGGTGGAGTGTATAAAAAAAAAAAAAAAAATTGCCACAAAAGAAAAAACTTGTTTTAAACCACAAACAATTACAATTTAAACTTTTTTTTTTGAAACCAAGAGTTTGTTTTTTGCAGGTTCAATATATTTTTTTTTAAGAAAAGCATTAGTAATGTAACATTCAAAAAGAAGCAGCTTATTTGTATTTTGCTATAATAATCTAGTAAAGCAGGACGAAATAGGGTTAAAAATATTAAAGGTTAAATTTCGGCAAGTTAAATACACCAACCTGAGTAATATATTTTTAATTAAATTTAGTTCTTAATTTTTTGTCGTTCATTTTCATTTTTTAACACATTCTCTGGATTTGTTATCTGTACCTCGTTTCTATAACTTAAGTGAGAAAATTTTCACATAAAGATAGTATGTACTATGTTTATACCCACGTTTTATTCGCAAATAAAAATTTTGCTGCATAAACAGTGAAAGACTGCACTATTTGCAAATAAGCTGTAAAATGTAGCCACATTTTTTTCTGTTTTAGTGTTTTTGCCTATTACGCCTTATATCTAAAAAAAGTCCTAGAAGAAAACGGGCTTTAATCTGTGATCACTTTAAAAATTGAAAAAAAAAAAAATCAATTTTTTAATATAAAGAATAATCCCGATAACTATGCGTCCTAGATGGAAAAGGGCTTTAATCTGCATTTACTTAAAAAAAAAATGGAAAAAAATTCAATTTTTTATATGAAAAACTTTAAACCCATTCTTCTCGATAACTAAGCGCTCTCAAAGAAAAAGGGCTTTAATTTGTGATCACTTAAAAAATAAAACGAAAAATCTATTTTTGGGCAAAAATTAAATTATTTATATGAAAAACTTTAAAACCATTCATCAATTTAAAAATTAAAAACATTTTACCAGCTAAATATAAAATTGCTATCTGGTATCATTTAAATTTCGCAATTTTCCCGTCGTATAGACAGTGAGTTAAGTAATTACAAATAATTTTTGCAAATAGGGTACGTATAAACGTAGTTGTAGTCATCCAATTTTACACAGGGTGACCTGAAGTAAGAAGAAGAAAATTTTATAAAATAATGTTTAGCTTTAGCTCTCTGTGTGTAAAACAATATAACTAAATTTTTATAAAGTGAGAAATTTCTCACTTAAGTTATAGAAAGGAGACACTTGCTATCAATTAATAAATTAAAATTTCCATTTGGTTACTGAGTATTATTCGATTAACAGAATTTATTCGAAGCTTTAATCGACATAGCTTTGAGAAACATAAATAAAATTTAACACAAAATTGAAAAATAATTCTCTTGCTTACGAGGGCTGCTCTATATATTTCTGGCCTAATAGTGAAAATGCGAATATTTATAATCAAAAATGGTTTCACTGTTTTCATAGTATTCTCCAGCATGATTTATACACTTTTGCATGCGCTCAAACCAGTTGTCGAAGCACTTTTTCAACTCCTATTGAGACACCACAAAAACATGGTTTTTGAACACTTCAACAGCTTCTTCTGGCGACGAAAATCATACACCACGCATTTTTTTCTTGATGTGCGGAAACAAGAAGAAGTCATTAGGTGCCAGATCAGGGCAGTACGGCGGATGACCCATTAATTCGACGTTTTGGCCGGTCAAAAACGCTCTGGTTTGAGCCGATGTGTTTGAGCTCGCATTGTCATGGTGAACAATGATTCGTCTTCTCTTGTTGGTTTTTCGAATTTCTCCGATGACTTCAGGTAAACAAATTGTAGTGTACCACTCAGAAGTGACCGTCCTACGTTGCTCAAGCAGAACAGTCGCCACATGACCAGTTTTGCCGAAGAAACAGGCGACCATTTGCTTCGAAGTGCTTCTTCCACGAACAACTTTCGTTGGATTTTGCTCGTCTTTGAAGACCCACACGGTCGATTGTTGTTTCGTTTCGGGCTCATACGCATAGATCCATGATTCGTCACCTGTGACGATCTTATAAACGTCTTTTGAAGCACCGCAATCGTATTTTTGCAACATTTCTTTGCACCAATCGGCACGAGCCTTTTTTTGAGCGACTTTCAAATTGTGCTGGATCAAACGAGAACAAACCTTTTTTACGGCCAGGTGTTCATGCAGTATAGAATGTATGCTGGTGGAAGAAATGTCCAAGGATGTCTCTATCTCTCGGTATGTCGCATGCCGATCTTGCATTATGAGTTCAAGCACGGCATCAATGTTCTCTGGCACAACAGCCGTTTGTGGACGACCTTCACGGAATTCGTCTTTGAGCAAACCTCGGCCACGATTAAATTCATTATACCAATTTATTACAGTGCTATAGGATGGTGCTTCATCGCCATACAAAGATTTAAGTTCACCAATGCACTCTTGTCGTGATAATCCATGTCGAATGTTGTGAAAAATGATGGCACGAAAATGTTCACGAGTTAATTTCATTTTTTTCTATATTAATTTTTTCAAGTCACTGTAAACAACACAAATAATGGTTGTACGTGAAAACGTTTTGAGTACGAATTTGCTTAAAAATGACAAACTTTCCAATGGAAATGTCAGATTGCACTTGGCACCCCCCAGTGTTGCCAGGCCAGAAATATATATAGCAGCCCTCGTAATAAATTAAGAAATTAAAATATACGTGAACTTAAGCAGGTATAATTTTTTTATTTATTTAGTTTAATACTTAACATTTAATTTATAAATTAAAAATATTAAAATTGCTCATAAGACATCGCGCACTCACACTTCCTTTACAACAATCAGTTTCACATTGGGATGCAAAGAAAAAGTTATAAAAAATAAAAATTCAGTTGCATGCGTTGCTAAAGCGGCGTGTTAGCAAAAAGCACGAACAAAAATTTGTGATGATTATTAAGGAGAACAGCGGAAAAAGCCCTAGGTTTTGTGTAGACTTCGGCTTATTAATGGCCTTTGATTATGAATTATTCCTCGTGTTTTTAGTTGCTTTTCTGGCTTAAATTTCGTATTTCGGAAGCTTTTAATCGAAAATTAATAAAAATTTGAATTTAAATTTTACGCAATATTTTGTATAGCAGCATTTAAAGCAGTGTGAATATATTTTGAACCCAAGCTCCACTACACCTCTATTCTAGGCTTTTTCAATAAAGGTAGCCGTTTAGAGACGGCTGAATTACTTCCTCATTGTGCGATGCTATGAAATATCATAATTAGTTATTGATGTTGGGTAAATCCAAGAGAACTTGAAAAAATTTATAAATGTCTTACACATCGATTTGCACTTTCAAACACATTCAACAAGTCTGTTATGCCTTTGTTTTAATTTTCAGTAGTCAACTCAAATTGCTACTTTGCTTAAATATATTTTTTCACAAATTTAAATCACACCTTAATTTTACCAACACTTGTCAAAGTTATTTTCACGTTATTGGTTTTTTTCCTTCCTCAATAGAAAATAGAAATAAAAGAATATTTCATTATTCTGTCATCAATATGGAAATAAAAGTTAAATGAAATTTTAATAATGAAGCCACTACACAATAGCTCAAACTGTTTTCAATACGAATGAATATTTGCTGTTTATTTAAATTGCAAAATACATGAACAAGAAACATTATGGTGGATTTAATACAGATATTGATTTGTTTATACAAATATTTTATTTTTAATAATTTTGTATTCATCAATATTTTATCTGCAGCATAAATTCATTAAATGTGAATATATTTTTCTAATATTTAAAATAAAATTAACATTTTTGTTAACATTTTTGCTGTCCCACAGATGTTGCTTTTTCGCGATTCAAAAAAAAAAAAAAAATAAAAAATAAAGCAAACACTAATGGAAAACAAAATTTTACAGAAATATAAAACAAAATTAATGATGTAATATTTAGGGTATTTGAGTATTTTCAATCACTGTGTTAAGGAATGTTTTGTTTTTGACATTTTTATAACATGATAAATAGCATGACATGACTTTGCTACTTTTGTGGCATGTATGGGTGTGAAATCATTTTTGGTGCAGACTGTTGAATTGTAATAGTTTTCGCTAAAAATTACAACTTTTTTATGACCAAAATAACATGAGTTGACTTTTTAGCCATGTTTTTGCTGGTAATATATTTTTGGAAAATTTTTACATAACAAATAATATATTCAGTAAGTTTGGATTTGATTTATTATAAAATATTTATAATGAATATTTTTATACGAGGGCTGCTATATATATTTCTGGCCTGGCAACACTGAGTGCTGCCAAGTGCAATATGACAATTCCATTGGCAAGTTTGTCATTTTTAAGCATAATCGTACTCAAAACGTTTTGACGTACGACCATTTTTTGTGTTAACTCGTGAACATTTTCGTGCCATCATTTTTCAAAACTTTCGACGTGGATTATCACGACAAGAGTGCATTGATGAACTTAAATCTTTATATGCTGATGAAGCACCATCCTATAGCACTGTGAAAAATTGGTATAATGAATTTAATCGTGGCCAAAGCTCGCTCAAAGACGAATTCCGTAAAGGTCGTCCAAAAACGACTGTTGTGCCAGAGAACATTGATGCCGTGCGTGAACTCATAATGCAAGATCGACATGCGACATACCGAGAGATAGAGACATCCTTGGACATTTCTTCCACCAGCATACATTCGATGCTGCATGAACACCTGGACGTAAAAAAGGTTTGTTCTCGTTGGATCCCACACAATTTGAAGGTCGCTCAAAAAAGGCTCGTGTCGATTGGTGCAAAGAAATGTTGCAAAAATACGATTGCGGTACTTCAAAAGACGTTTATAAGATCGTCACAGGTGACGAATCATGGATCTATGCGTATGAGCCCGAAACGAAACAACAATCGACCGTGTGGGTTTTCAAAGACGAGCAAAATCCAATGAAAGTTGTTCGTGGAAGAAGCACTTCGAAGCAAATGGTCGCCTGTTTCTTCAGCAAAACTGGTCATGCGGCGACTGTTCCGCTTGAGCAACGTAGGGCGGTCACTTCTGAGTGGTACACTACAATTTGTTTGCCTGAAGTCATCGGAGAAATTCGAAAAACCAACAAGAGAAGACGAATCATTGTTCATCATGACAATGCGAGCTCTCACACATCGGCTCAAACCAGAGCGTTTTTTACCGGCCAAAACGTCGAATTAATGGGTCATCCGCCGTTCAGCCCTGACTTGGCACCTAATGACTTCTTCTTGTTTCCGCACATCAAGAAAAAAATGCGTGGTCAACGATTTTCGTCGCCAGAAGAAGCTGTTGAAGTGTTCAAATCCCATGTTTTAGAGGTGTCTCAATCGGAGTGGAAAAAGTGCTTCGACAACTGGTTTGAGCGCATGCAAAAGTGTATAAATCATGCTGGAGAATACTTTGAAAAACAATAAAACCATTTTTGATTATAAATATTCGCATTTTCACTATTAGGCCAGAAATATATAGAGCAGCCCTCGTAGTATATTTTTTAAAGTATATTTTTTATAGTATTATTTTTATAGTATAGTTTGAAAATGTTCTTAGGTTAAATATTCTAAATTTAAATATACAAAAATAATTTTTTTGTGGTTGAAGAAACAAAGAACATTTGTTTATTTTTTTGTTTTTGCAAAAGGCAAAACTAAGACAGCTTTGTTCACTAGCTTTTGCTGCCTGCTCATGAATGTCTTCTTTTAAAATAATCCAAACGGCTTCTTTTTATTGCAGGTGTTTAACAACAGTTTGTATACATTGTAAACATCATCTGTTTAACCAACTCAACCAAATAAGAATACTAGAAGTATTTATATCAACATTAATTTGATTAGAAGAAGTTCACACACAACCTAAAGTATTTCTTCACTATTCTATCTTGTATTATTTTGCTTGTATTTATTTTTGCTTTGTACCAATCGCCGGTGGGTCACGAATGCAAGGTTTATAGAAATTAAAAATGAACATAAACTAAAATCAATTTTTATTTCAATTCATTTAAAAAAATAATTTTAGTAAATTAGTTACATTGAAGACATTTTCTGTGTATAACCGCTTTCGCATTGTTACGGTATTTGCTGTAAATATTTGTAATATATGTAAACAAAGTAAGTTGTTTAATTAGTTATTAATTAAAATTAAGGAACATTTTTTCCAATCAACGAATACATTTTTCGCTTTGACGTCCATCCTTCAGTTTTATTTGTTGTTTTTCTTAACTAAAATTTTGTTAATTCATTAGGAATTTTCTTAACTGCGTTACCATTTCTAAGACAAACTTTCAAATTTTATTAAATAAAATTTTTTGTAGAAAAAAACTGTCAATTAATTAAAAAAAAAAATGGTAATTTGTATAAGTCTTAGAAGAAGTTTTTGAAAAAATCAACTTAATTTATGGATTTATTAAATTTGATCCTAAAAATTACCTTTGAAATTTGGTTCATAAAAATATGTTTTTCACTATCACAATGACAGGTTTTTAAGACTCTGTAGCAGACATCATACTTGAGATTTTTTATTGCAATCGAAATTTTATTGGCATTGTTTGATATAATGAGAATAAAATAAAGTTAACTACCATTTAATGCTAATGATTTTATTTTAATTATAATTGTTTTTACTAATGGTAATAAGATTTTAATGAAATTGTTTAATTACTAATTACAATTGAATAAGAAATATTTGTTATTGTGAAATACACATTTTTGATCGCAGAAACTTTGAAACACTATGCATAAAATAAATAAATCTTAACACTCTTGTCGATAGAAAATTGTATTTTTTAAATATGATAGATGTAAAACTTGATGTCTGAGATCTAAAGTTACCTAACACCACAAACAGCAGATCTTATAACTTACAATGAATCCGAAATAGATTCCCATAGTCTCATTTGTCCTGAGAAAGTTAAAACATAAATATTACACCAAATTTTACTGATCTAAGTGCCATTTTAAAATATTGCTTTACTATACATTAAATTGTGTATTTAGTGTACAAACACAAAGAACAAAGGAATAAATTGATTAATGATAATGACTTGAAAGCATTAAATCATTAGTCAATGGTAATGATTTTGTTTTTTAACTAGTTATCAATAAAACCTTTTCATTAAAAAGCATTACATTAAAATAATGATAATGCCAAAAAATCATTAGCATTATTTACTATTAAATCTAATTTTAACTTCCATGTACTGCAGGCATAAATTAAGCTTAATTGTTACCTGCTACTACTTCAGTTTTAAAATACGTTTGATAATTCTCAAAACATTTCGGTTATAGCTTTTCATTTTATATTTCCATTTCTATTATAAGTCAAATACTTTGAACGGAAGTGAGTTGTGAATATATTTTTTTCAATAACTTTTTCCCATTTTTTGAACGCAATATTTAACAAAACTATTGTGTTACTTAATACGCATGCTTCTTCTTATTTATATACTTGAAAAGCAAAGAAATTCAAATGGAATAATGGGATAATAATTGCCAATTTTCAGGTTTTAAAAGGAATAAAAAAAAACTATTAAACAAATAATGAGAATAGAAAAGCTTGCGAAGGTATTTGATCAAATAATAAAAAAATTTAAATTTATGTATTTTGCATATTTTTACATTAAAACATCAATTTAACCTTTGCACATTTCTTGGTTTTTCAGTCAGGTTTAAAAAAGGATTTAATTAAAAATCTCATAAGTGATAAATATTTTATGATAAAAGGACTATTAAATTTGTTCCACAAGTAGACACATTAATTTTGGTTTTAAAATTATAATAAAAAATTTTATGGTTTTTAATTATGATAACGAAATATCCTAAACATATAAAATAAATAAACACTAAAATTTTTATACTATATAATGCTTTAAAACAGTGATGTCGTAAATTCTAGCAACAAAATATTTTCCCAGTAGACTTGATGATAATTTTCTATTAATTCTATCTTCTAACTTGTAAATTCAACTGATCAAAAAATTCTTGAGACGGGACTATGAGTTACTAATTTCACTGCTTAAGAGAAAAAAATTTTACTAACGTTCATGTCATTATGACAAAATATTTACGTTCACGAAAACACACGCTCACGATTTACTTGTGAAATACAATTAGCAAGATTTTATAAAAATATTTTTCCAAAACAAAATTTTTTAAAATTAACAAAATAAAATGAGTTTCCACATGATCAATCGAATAATGCAATATTAAAAAAAAAACAATTAAAACAATTGAGCTGAATTATTTTACTATTTTTAACCGATTTTAAAAAAGAAGGAGGTTGTTTTTTTTATATTTGTGCCTCCAGAACTCAGTCTATTCTGATCCGATTTTGATAATTTTTGGAAATATGATAGATTATGCTTACAGTTCATAATCTTAAAATTAAAGGGTGTCCCCATACAACATACATATTTTTTACGTGTGTTATGAATTGTAAAATTTAAAATGACTGCGTACTACTATAGCTTCCAACAACAAAAAGTTATACAAAACTACATCTAAAAATTAAAGGGTGCCCCCATAATTAATGTAAATTTACTTATATGGACCTATTTTTTGAACCGTTATAGACAAACGCTTGCAAATTGAACAGAATGTCGATTACTATGGCCGTTATAGTAACAAGTATTAATATTACAAATTATAAATTAAAGGGTGCGCCAATAGCTCATTTAATTTGATGTATATGGCCATACTTTTAAACAGTTGTAGATAGACGATTGAAATTTACAAAGAACCTGTATTACTAACTCTCTATAACAACCATTTAAAAAATTTGGTTTTGGAAATAAACGGGTGTCCCAATAGTTGATATAATATGGTGTATGTGGCCGGATTTTGAACCGGTATAGACAGACAGCTGAAATTTACAAGGGACATGTTTTGCTAAGTCCGCTATAACAAGAAGCTTATAATTTGAATTTAGAAAGTAAAGGGTGTTCCCAAAATTAATGTAATTTGTTCTATATGGCCGTATTTTTTGAACCGTTGTATATAAACACCTTTATTTTAGACAGAATGTCCAATACTTTATTTGGTATAGTAAGAAGTATAAAAATGTTATATTTTAAATTAAATAGTTGACAAACTCTGATGTATATGGGCAAACTGTTGAACCGTTACAGACAGACAGTTGAAATTTATACAGAATCTGATTGCTAAATCTACTACAACAGCAAGTATTTAATTTGAATTTGGAAATTAAAGAGAGATAGTTGCTGCAATTTGATGTATTTTTCCAGCTTATGAAACGGTTGAAAAAGTATATAGTATGGAGATATAAGGGTGTCCCAATAGTTAGTGTAATCTAATTTATGTGGCCATGCACTTGAACTGTTATTGGCAGACAGATGAAATCTGTTTTGAATTATATAAAAATTATATAATTTTTTCTAGAGTTGCAGCGAATTTCATTGTTACGTTGAAATTTCTGATACCATCGGAACTTGTACATCTCACTTTTAACACATGTACAAATAACACACAAGCCAGAAAACGTATACAACGAATGTACACAGCCATTTTACACCATAAAATTTTTCATGAAATTTTTCATGTCATCGGAATTTGTACATTTCGTTTTAAATTTGACATCCAAAAACAGCAAAACGTATGCAGTTAACGTAAGCAAAGCAAGTGCAATACCATCTCATCAAAATTTAAAACATGCTAAATGCGGCCCACATGCATGTAAACTGTGGCCGGCGAATGTATTTAAAATTTATATGGTGGCCGGCACTTTGTTGCTGTCTTATTGCCGGTCACTGCTGATGAAACTAAGAAGAAAAGTACATTCATTTGTCTTGTGTTCGGTCGAAGCATAAAACAGTCTCTACAAATCATAACAAAAAAAGTTACCTTAAAAATAGTTACGAAAAACAAAAATATATTAATATTTTATTTGCTTTGCGTCAAGAATTTGAACAGATATTAATCGATTTCAGCAGTAAGGAATGCTATTTTGATGAATTTTCAATTTTAATTTTCTTAACAGATGTGACTAAAATTTCGGAAAATTTGAAGTTAGAATGAATTGAACTGCAAGAAAGAAAGGATCTTAAAATGAAATATATAGAATTATCAAAAATTGAATTTTATAAAAATTTAGATGCCCATATATTTCCGCAATTGAAGCAAAGCCGCGAATAACGTTGTAAAAGACAAATTTTGAAAAACCTGTTTTTTTGCAGATTACCGTTAATTTTACTCTCTTACATTTGTTAAAACAACAAAACATTAAAATTATGCATTTTATCACCGTCAAAACGCAATTACAATGAGTCAGTCAGTGGAGATAATGAAACCATTTAAATACGTTTTTTTGCTCTCCTGAAAAATTATTATTTTGTTATTTGCAACGTTATTCGCGGCGATTCTTCAATTAACTAACAACGCAAACAAAATATTTCATCGTTTGGGAGCACATATAAATGCGAACAATTTTTTTTGTCGCAAATGATTTTTTTGAAATCAAAATATAGATTGCGAAATACAAACGAGAATCTAGAAAGCATATTTGTAGTTGCTGCGACTAAAATTGAACCAGACATAAGTACCTAATCCAAAAATAAGCAGTGGTAGGTGTCTCATTAATATAATTTTACTGCTTATAATTAATTTTTTGTAATGTTATAGTGCAGTAATAAAAAGTATTGTAAATATATTATCAGAAATATTTTTTTTTTGTTCAACTTCTAAAAATTTTCTTTACCGTTTTTTGAAAACATAATTTTCATTTAAGGTACATTTAGCCGACCGTAAATGTAGAAATGTAAATGTAGATGCGTCAGCTGATCATTTTTGATATACGAAAAGCTATGCAAATGCTTAGCCGACTGAAATGTCACTTAGCCGTAACGTTTGAACCAGCTGAAAATAGAATTTCAATACAAGGTTACGTGACAGATGTAGCCAGTGACGGTAAATACTATCATAAAGTGAAGTGAAGTACAATATCCCTTTTCAAGTACTTATTTGTGCTTATTTACTAAAACTTTTAAGTTGTTAAATTTTATTACAAACAATATAATTTTAAATAAATTATGAAGTTTTCTTTTCAAAATTAAATATGTTTTACATGAAACATTTTGTGTAATTGTTAGGCTGAGCATAATTTATGCAAATGTTATATTTTTCGTTATTACAATAAAATATTATTTTTAGTACGATTGAAATATTTACGTACTTTTTACACAAAATTGCAAAGTGTGGCCATCATTGGTTTGAACAGCTGTGTGTTTTTATTTATTTATAAACTGAATTATAGAAAAAAAATAATGGACGACAAAAAATTAATGATTCCTGTTTAGGCGAATGAATGCCTTTACAATGACCATTGTCCAGGATATTAGAATGCAGAAAAAAATGACATAAACGCAAGAAGTTTAAACTAATAAACAAATCTTCGGTATCCATTATAATTTAAAAGCATACACAAAATAAACAATAAGACAAAACACAAAACAGTTTTATTAATTTTTTGCTTATGTCAAAAACACACGACACGTTTTTACACATTCTATAAGCACAACTCCATTTACATTTGCTGTACAGCTACATTTACATTACATTTACGATTTCAACGGTCGGCTTATTCTGCCTTTACCTACAAAACCAATTTTAATGGCCCGCTTAAGTTTGGTTATTTTCAATTTTGGCCCGCATTACAAGAAAGGTTGTCCATCCCTGCACTAGAATATTATCAGCTGTCTAACACATCATTTTTTAAAAGCTAAACTGTGTGTGAAGTTTTGCGTATTAAAAAAAAAAATTGTTCGTTATAAGGAAATTAAGGTTTGTGACATACAAAAAAAAAAAAAAAACAAATCTTTCTTGTTACCTAAAACCAAACGTTTTGGCCAATATTGTATAAAAGAAAGTTGTGAGTAAAAAGTAAAACATAAATCAATTTGTTAATTTCAAAAGATACATACATACTCAGGTTAGCTTTTATACTCTTCACTACAGGTGGGTAAGTTCATCATTCCGTTTGTAATTTTTACAATATGCATTTTCGACCCCATAAAGAATATAAATAGCCATTGTCCAAGTCCGTTCGTGCTCCTTGTTAATTTCAACCGCCTGTTTACAACTGCTAAACATTTTGTAATATAAGTATATGAAATTATTGCAAATATGGGGCCAGTCTTTAATTTCCAAATTCAAATTTTTTACTTGCTGCTGTCGTATACGAGGGCTGCTCTATATATTTCTGGCCTAATAGTGAAAATGCGAATATTTATAATCAAAAATGGTTTTATTGTTTTTCAAAGTATTCTCCAGCATGATTTATACACTTTTGCATGCGCTCAAACCAGTTGTCGAAGCACTTTTTCCACTCCGATTGAGACACCTCTAAAACATGGTTTTTGAACACTTCAACAGCTTCTTCTGGCGATGAAAATCGTTGACCACGCATTTTTTTCTTGATGTGCGGAAACAAGAAGAAGTCATTAGGTGCCAAGTCAGGGCGGATGACCCATGAATTCGACGTTTTGGCCGGTCAAAAACGCTCTGGTTTGAGCCGATGTGTTTGAGCTCGCATTGTCATGGTTAACAATGATTCGTCTTCTCTTTTTGGTTTTTCAAATTTCTCCGATGACTTCAGGCAAACAAATTGTAGTGTACCACTCAGAAGTGAGCGTCCTACGTTGCTCAAGCGGAACAGTCGCCACATGACCAGTTTTGCCGAAGAAACAGGCGACCATTTGCTTAGAAGTGCTTCTTCCACGAACAACTTTCGTTGGATTTTGCTCGTCCTTGAAGACCCACACGGTCGATTGTTGTTTTGTTTCGGGCTCATACGCATAGATCCATGATTCGTCACCTGTGACGATCTTATAAACGTCTTTTGAAGCACTGCAATCGTATTTTTGCAATATTTCTTTGCACCAATCGACACGAGCCTTTTTTTGAGCGACTTTCAAATTGTGCGGGATCGAATGTATGCTGGTGGAAGAAATATCCAAGGATGTCTCTATCTCTCGGTATGTCGCATGTCGATCTTGCATTATGAGTTCACGCACGGCATCAATGTTCTCTGGCACAACAGCCGTTTTTGGACGACCTTTAGGGAATTCGTCTTTGAGCGAGCTTCGGCCACGATTAAATTCATTATACCAATTTTTCACAGTGCTATAGGATGATGCTTCATCGCCATACAAAGATTTAAGTTCATCAATGCACTCTTGTCGTGATAATCCACGTCGAAAGTTGTGAAAAATTATGGCACGAAAATGTTCACGAGTTAATTCCATTTTTTCTATATTAATTTTTTCAAGTCACTATAAACAACACAAATAATGGTCGTAAGTCAAAACGTTTTGAGTACGATTATGCTTAAAAATGACAAACTTTCCAATGGAAATGTCAGATTGCACTTAGAAGCACTCAGTGTTGCCAGGCCAGAAATATATATAGCAGCCCCCGTACTTAGCAATCAGGTTCTTTGTAAATTTCAACCGTCCGTCTATAACGGTTCAAAAGTTGGGCCATATTATAACAACTATTGTAACACCATTTAATTTATAATCTAAAATAATAATACTTTTTACTATACCAAACAAAATTGTCGACATTCTGTCTGATTTTTAAGTGTTTGTGTATAATTGTTCAAAAGATACTCTCATATAGGTTTTTGCTTTTGAGAGCTATATTGATACGCCGTTTTTATACCCTTCACCACAAAAAGTGGAAAAGAGAATTTTAAAATAAGAAAAAAACATCAAGTGAAAAAATGGGCGCTCGCACATATATTCCGAGTTACGGGCCTCTGAAATGTTCAATTTTTTTAAATATCAATATGGATATCGTTTTTAAGCTTTTGAAAAGATCTTTAAGGAAATACTAAAATTTTTTAAGAATGCATAACCCTTTAAAAGCCGGCGAAATTTTTATGTAAAATTATATATATAAAGCGCCAAAATTTTTTCTTCTTACTTTCTAGTTCTCTGTCACCCCAATATTTGCTTTTTTGATTGGGAGTTACTTCACTAAACTAGATTTATATTGATGGTGAATCGTATATAAGATTTGCAAAGCCGAATATAGCACTTTTACTTGTTGATAACCTCCTTCTGTTCTTGAAGTCGGTCAAAAAAATATTAATTATCAGATAATTGGTATTTCATTAAGCGAGTGAAATATCATTTAAAAAAAAATTGTACTTGCAAAAAAAAATTTTTAATTTCATTCTTTATTCTCTCACTTTAAAAAATCCCAACTTTAAAAAAACACATTTAAATCCGTGAAAATATTATATTTAAAAAATAATACATATTTCTTTTGGTGCAGGCTATATAATAACTGCTACATCCGAAAAAAATTCAATCAAGTTACAACTTTGTTATAAACTTTTGCAAGTAAAAGAACAACAATAGAAAAGAAAACCACAACCTGTTCCTATAAAAACCACAAATGCTGTTGATAAACGTTACAACTGCAGAGAGAGAGAGAGAGAGAGAGAGCTCATGCAAATGTAATAAAAAAGAAAAATGCTTAAGTAATTTAAAACTAAAAAAACATAAAGGGTGGTTAAATTTTTAGTAATATTAAAGTTTTTTGATGTTGTGTTATATAAACAAAAAAAAAAATAATAATTTTGTTTCATTAGAAAATAATTAACCGACTGGATTTTTTATTTCTAAAAACTAGCAAAGATTTGCACAAAAAATATCATCATTTCAATTTTTTTTTAATAATTTATTTATGATTCCTAAGTTTATCTCACAAAGTGTCTATAACTGTGATACACTTTGGGCTTTTAAGTAAGAGAACGCCGGAATAATAGAGAACATTTGTTGTGATAAATTTAAATACCAGACAACAAAAATACCTCCACATAATTTTATAATTATATATCCAATTCTCTTCTGCTGTTGTTCCAGTGAGTTTCCCAAAGCGCAAAATAAAATTTTTCAATAACGTTTGTTTGTTTGTTTGTTTGTAATTGTGTGTGTTTCAAAATCTTGTTTTGATGAGATCTCTAATGAAAACGGTCTCATCATTAATATGACGGCACGGCAATTAGACTAACTTGAGGTCCACACAAAAGAAAATCATCCCTGGCATTGAATCGAATGACATTTGTTGGGATGAGATGTATGGATCGTATGTAACGAAAAAAAACCCTTATTGTAATCTTATAGTATTTGTTTCCACTGACACGTTTTTATGAAAAGATTAGCTTTGAGCAAGTTATATTGTGCATGTCTTACCATACATTTTTCATGCTAACAAAACCAATATAATTAACAGCCCGATTCTGTGCACTTGATAAGTTTAAAACATTGAGTATTTATCAACTTTTGAATATTTATCAAGATTTGGTATTCTACTATAAAAAATAAAAGCTTTTTAGTTGATAATTTGTCAAAGTTTCATTTGGTATTGATAAATATATTTTATTGTGTGTGTGTATTAAAATTCGGTAAATACGAGGGCTGCTCTATATATATCTGGCCTATTAGTGAAAATGCGAATATTTATAATCAAAAATGGTTTTATTGTTTTTCAAAGTATTCTCCAGCATGATTTATACACTTTTGCATGCGCTCAAACCAGTTGTCGAAGCACTTTTTCCACTCCGATTGAGACACCTTTAAAACATGGTTTTTGAACACTTCAACAGCTTCTTCTGGCGACGAAAATCATACACCACGCATTTTTTTCTTGATGTGCGGAAACAAGAAGAAGTCATTAGGTGCCAAGTCAGGGCGGATGACCCATGAATTCGACGTTTTGGCCGGTCAAAAACGCTCTGGTTTGAGCCGATGTGTTTGAGCTCGCATTGTCATGGTGAACAATGATTCGTCTTCTCTTGTTGGTTTTTCGAATTTCTCCGATGACTTCAGGCAAACAAATTGTAGTGTACCACTGCGAAGTGACCGTCCTACGTTGCTCAAGCGGAACAGTCGCTACATGACCAGTTTTGCCGAAGAAACAGGCGACCATTTGCTTCGAAGTGCTTCTTCCACGAACAACTTTCGTTGGATTTTGCTCGTCTTTGAAGACCCACATGGTCGATTGTTGTTTCGTTTCGGGCTCATAGATCCATGATTCGTCACCTGTGACGATCTTAGAAACGTCTTTTGAAGCACCGCAATCGTATTTTTGCAACATTTCTTTGCACCAATCGACACGAGCCTTTTTTTGGGCGACTTTCAAATTGTGCGGGATCCAACGAGAACAAACCTTTTTTACGTCCAGGTGTTCCTGCAGTATCGAATGTATGCTGGTGGAAGAAATGTCCAAGGATGTCTCTAGCTCTCGGTATGTCGCATGTCGATCTTGCATTACGAGTCCACGCATGGCATCAATGTTCTCTGGCACAACAGCCGTTTTTGGACGACCTTCACGGAATTCGTCTTTGAGCGAGCTTCAACCACGATTAAATTTATTATACCAATTTTTCACAGTGCTATAGGATGGTGCTTCATCGCCATACAAAGATTTAAGTTCATCAATGCACTCCTGTCGTGATAATCCACGTCGAAAGTTGTGAAAAATGATGGCACAAAAATGTTCACGAGTTAATTCCATTTTTTTCTATATTAATTTTTTCAAGTCACTGTAAACAACACAAATAATGGTCGTACGTCAAAACCTTTTGAGTACGATTATGCTTAAAAATGACAAACTTTTCAATGAAAATGTCAGATTGCACTTGGCAGCACTCAGTGTTGCCAGGCCAGAAATATATATAGCAGCCCTCGTAGTGCACGCTTCATGCAAATATCAACACAATGGATTCTTTTTTAAAATACATGAATAAATTTACGTATCCTTTTAGAAAAATGGAAGAAGAAATAAATTTGTTATTTGTTTGTAATTTATAAAAAATTTTCGCTTGAGTCGTGTTCTTGCTCGGCAATTAATTGCAGATTTGTAGCCGATCATATTTCGGTTTCCTTTCCGAGTTAATGAATTATACAAATTTATATGTTTATTAAAATGCTTTATAGCCAATTAATTTGTAATAATTCTTGCAAAAACCGACTTAAAAAAACAGATTTCATCTGTCTGCCTACAACAGCCCAAGAGTATTGCCACATTAATTAGATTACATTAACTATTGGGACACTCTTATATCTCCAAACTTTATACTTGTTCAACTGTTTAATAGTTTCGCAATATACATCAAATTACAGCAACTAAAGGGTCACCCTTTATTTTCAAAATTCAAATTATATACTTGCTCTTGTAATAAATTAAGCAATCAAGTTCTGTGTAAATTTCAATCGCCTGTTTATAAGGGATCATTAGTTTGCCCATCATACACCATACACATCAGATTATATCAACTATTGTTAAACCCTTTAATTTATAATTTTAAATTTTTTATACTTCATATTATACCAAACAATGTAGTTGACATTCTGTCTAAAATTCAGGTGTTTGTATACAACGGGTCAAAAAATACGGTCATATAGAACAAATTACATTATTTTGGGAACACCATTTAATTTCTAAAATCAAATACTATTCTTCTTGTTATAGCGGACTTAGCAAAACAGGTCCCTTGTAAATGTAAGCTGTCTGTCTATAACGGCTCAAAAGTTCGGCCACTTACACCATATTATATCAACTATTGGAACACCCGTTTATTTCCTAAACCAAATCTTATACTTGTTGTTATAGCGGACTTAGTAATACAGGTTCTTTGTAATTTTCAAGCGTCTGTCTACAACTGTTCAAAAGTATGGCCATACACATCAAATTAAATAAACTATTGGCGCACCCTATAATTTATAATTTTTAATGTAAATACTTGTTACTATAACGGCCATAGCAATCGACATTCTGTCCAATTTGCAAGCGTTTGTCTATAACGGTTCAAAAGATAGGCCCATATAAGTAAATTTACATCAATTATGGGGGCACCCTTTAATTTTTAGATTTATTTTTGTATAACTTTTTGTTGTATGGGGACACCCTTTGATTTTTAAGATTATGAAATGTTTTTTAAACGGGACCAATCTGTAATAAAATCGGGATATTTAAAAAAATAGCACAGGAATTTTTTATTTGTTAAAAAATTAAAAAATTTAACAAATAAAAAATTATTGTTATTAACGTTATAAAGTAAAAAAAAAAGAGATGGTTATAAGTTATATCGTATAGCATTAACTTTGTAGGTCTTTTTTGAATTGAAAAAAAATTAAGTAAAAACCAAAAAAAAAATCCAAGATAAAAATTTTGTATTTTAAATTTAAAAGTCGAAATTCGCTAAAAGTGAAAAATATACCATGAAATTTCCACGTACGTTTCCTCTATATCTCTTTATTAAGATTGCTAAAAGTAAAAAGAAATCGGTTTACTTTTGATAAAAATTTTAAGCTCTGAAATATTTTTCAAATTTGAAGTTGCCTACTTTGATACGCTATGGTATTACCCTGTAATGAAACAGGGTGTATCCAAGTGCAGTAGACGAAAAGCTAATGTCCTCTTCTATAAATCGCACTTCGTTTAATGAAAATTGAGTAAATATTTTAAAAGTTACCGATTTTTATTCCATTTTTTTTTTGTATTTCACGTCACTGGAGATATATAGCGCTTAGTTTTGAACTATTTTCTTTATTGCGTTTCATATTCATTTAAGTGTGTGCTTTAAAAGAATTCCTTGTTTGATTACTTTAGCAGCTAATTCGAATAAAACCACTTTCTTTAATTTTACTTTTTTAAACTTAAGAAAAAATATTTTTAAAAATAGCAATTAATACTTCTATTATATAATGAGTTATTTTAAATTAAGTATTTACAGAGAATTAAAAAACAATATTAAATACTTGACTTATTTTTAATGGAGTTTGATTTCAGATTTGATAAACTTTATGGAAACAATACAACCTTAAAGGAGATTTCCTGCGAAACTTATTTTAAATTTTAAATTTAATTAAAAAAAATTAAATTATATAAAATGCCATAAAATAAATCACCCTGTTTTTAGACTTTCTCACCGACAAGACTGTATCAATTTTGTGTTTGTGTGAGAGTTTATTGCAAATGTTAAAAACAAGAACATTCTTTCAACACGGCAGGTTTTTAGAAAAAAAAAACAAAAACAAAAAACGACAAAGTGTTCTAAAAACCAACGCTTACAGACAGTGAGTTATAGTTAAAAAGAAAAAAGACAAAATATTTGGTTTGAGATTGTTACAGAAGTGTTTTCCTTCTTTTATATTTTTATTACTTTTTCATGTTAAAATGTGTAATAAAATGAGGAGAGGAAATTGAAAAGTTGGCAATAATAGTTTTGCTTTTTATTCTATCTTGAAGTAGTTTTTTTTTCACGCCTTTATCTTCTGTCTTCCATTTTCTGTAGTAAGTTTTAAATTTCCTTAACTGCCCTGACGTGTTTCATGAAATGAAAATGAGTTTTTAAACGTAATAATTTTCATATTAAGTGAGGGAGTAATTAAAAATGTTTAATTGATTTTTAATGAAGTAATATCTTTAAGAAGAAAAAATACAGCTTCCGAAGTCTTAAAAGGGTTACCAATAAAATTTATGTTTTAACTTTTTAAAAAGCTGCTGATTTAATCCTTTACAAATATTTTGGAAATGCAAAATAATTTTAAAAGCTTTTAAATTAACAAAATTTTCTACAATGTTTTTAATTAAATTTAAATTCCTTTTTTCTTTGGAAAACTTACACTGTTACAGTTTAGTTTCTTTTGGGAATTTATATGCTAGAGATGACTTAGAAATTTCTTTGCAAAGTTTTAGCAATAAGAAAGAGAAAGGCAGCAGTAAAAACAAGTAACAAATACTTTTGGTTGCAGAGGAGATAAAAAAGTTTAGTATCTTGTAATTATCTAAATGTAATGGGATATCAATGCTTCTGTAGCACAGCACAATATTTTAAAAGTTAAATAAAAGTTTAAAATCCCTTAAGCTGTGTTTTTATATAAATTCTTTGTAACACTAAAACAATATTGTATTGTTGAAGTATGCTAAGTCCCACAACACAATTTGTTAGTTAAGTATCAGCTAAAGTTTAAGTTATTTATTGTTAAAATATTTTGAGTGCTTCTTGTGTGCGAAATTTAAAAGAGCAAAACAAACATGCAATTGAGGGTTAAAGGAAAAATTCTAAATATTTCGTTTTTATTTCTCCATTTTTATTTAATAAATATTTATATTTGGACATCCTTTGATTTTTAAAATTATGAAACAATCTGCAAGTATAGACTTGCAAATAAAAAAACAATTTGCAAAATCAGTTTAGAAGTGATTGAGTTCCGCGAGCACAAAAAAAAAAAATATAAAAATTCAGGCAAATTGATAACCTCCTTCTTTTTTTTTTGAAGTCGGTTAAAAAAGACAAAACTGGCTGTATTTTAACTTAAATATGATTAAACTAAATTTTTATTCAAATTTTTGTTTTGCATTCTAAATTTATTTTTTTTTTTTTTTGAATTTAATCACATTTCAAGGCTGAAACAATTTTATTTGCTTTCTTTGCATATCCCAGCTTCTCTGTGATATTTTATACTTTAATCATAATCCATATTCTCTTCTCTTATTTTATGGATTTTGTGTTAATAACTTTTCTTCGTTTTTTCTCTGTATTTTAATTTGTGAAAGGGGTTTGCAGTTTTTGTTTTATTTTTATAATATTTGCTTTAGCCAAATTTAAATTTCTTTAGTCAACTTAAATATTTTGCAATAAATTTTAAACAGGATAATGGAATAAATGTCAATATATTTTTAAAAGACGGCTTAAGTCGTTATAATCGCGAAAGATTTTATAAATTTCTAATAAAAATATGAGTTAAATTTTTTTTGCATTTCGTTTTACGCTTTAAGATTCTGTATAAAATACAAGTAAAAATGAATGTTTAAATATTAAAAGTTCCATAAAAAGTTTTAAAGAAAAAAATCGTTAAGACCTTAAAAACAGCATATTTTTTGCATAAATTAGGACTGACTACAATTTAATAGAATTTCTTCAATTACTATTATTAAAGATTAATATTATTTGGAAACGCAAGACTACGTTCGATACAGTGAAAATTGATTTTTTCATTACAAAAACAATGTGCCAGGTAAAAGGAAATATTTCGGATTTGTCTTTCATTTGTTGGTTAAATAAAGTTCTCATTTAATTAATTTTATTATAGACACAGGAATCAAATTTTTTACACAAACTTGAGTAAAATCCAATTTTGAGCTGTATAGGCAGTAGAGAAATCAACATTTCATATTTGTAGTTTAAAATAATAATTGTGAAATATTTATTTCATGATATTCAGTATTTTCTAAATGGCAGTACTGACTGAAATACACGTTTTTGTAGAAGAGTAATATTCACGCTTTAATTCCAGCTTTCGTTTTTTAAAACTTTTTGGGTGCCGCGAAATATGGGAATAAAGTAGTGCACCTCTAGCATGCAAATTGTTGTAAGGGATATCACTCCTTTAATTTGTTTTAATTGCAAGATTTTCTAACAGCTTTTAAGTCCTAACAAGGTCTTATAATCAAGAATGTAAAATTATATACTTTCTATAACGATTGATTTTCATGCGAATATTAAAAATTCTTAATTTCACAAGACTGCAAAGTCTTCTCCCACAAAAGGAAAATTTCTTAACAAGCCCTACCTCTCTGGAAGTTACTATTATGGAGATGGTTGGTACCATTTTTTTTAATTATTTGATTAAAGCCCATATCTTTTACAACCCAAAGATGTGAACCAAAAAATATAACCGATTTTATCAAGCTCTATATCATTGAATAATTTTTAAAAGTATATAATCGCTCTAAAGCCTAAAGTATAGATTTTATGAGCAAACGACTAAGAATTTAAATTTTAGGATTTTTGCGGCACGATTTGGAAATTTCTAGATTCGGTTGTATAACTTTTGATTTTTTAATTGTTTACCTTAGTCGATTTTAATATTTTTAGAAATAAACATTTTATTATGTTATATATTTGTTGGTCCTTCAAAACTAGGACTTTCAATTCAAAACTCAAACTTTAAACCTGACCTCAAAAACCTCTCTGCAATATTAAAATTTTCCAACCAACAAATAAATTGCATTTTTATTTAAAAATGTTATGAGACGTTAGTATAATATAATAAATAATATTATAAAAAATCCCGAAATAATTCTTAAAATAATATTGAAATTAATATCTACACATTTTTGGACGACTTTTTTTATTTTTTATTTAATGAACAATCTGAAAGATGCATCGATTGCAAAAGTGGATTTATTTTAATAGACCGTTGATGTGGTTATTTGAAATGTCTGTAACAAAAATAAAATCTTCAATCCCATACACAACTTTACCTTACTTTCACCATTTAAAGGTGTGTTGTGCTAGAATGCTGAAGCTATCTGTAATGTTTCTTTGGTAGAGTTATTGCGGCTGTTTCTTTGGTAGAGTTATTTGGATATTAATAAAATGGAAATGCATGAGTTCATATTCCAACAAAGCTGTGAATAGAAATTAAAATTGTCAATGAATTGTATCATTTAAACCTGGTTGGGGCACTTGTAAAGCAAGGAAGCAGTCTCCGAAAAGTTGTCGAAACTTATTTAGAGAAGAAGAAGGGAAAACAACAAAATTGTCTGGTAGTCGTAAAGCAACTAGAGATTGTTGACTAGAGTCTTACCAGAGTTACAACGTATTGTAGTTCTAAAGGCTCTAATTGCGACGAGTTCGAGACTCACAAGAGTCAAAGAGTACAGTATATAGTGGGTGGCTGCGCAGGGCTAGCAACTATGAGATCGTTTGAGTACATACAAATTGACCCAGAGTAAGAAACAACAGACAAAAAAGTAAGAATAAAACAAAAATTATTTACAAAGTCCTGCTTGTGTTTGCAACTAGAAAGAACCACTTATAATATTTCCAAAAATTCGACGGTTATTCTTTGAGTAAATAAATTAAAACAAAATAAATTTTTTTATTCTCATGCAATTAAATATTGTTTAGCACAATCATATATTATATATATATATATAACATAATATAATATATATAATATCATATATTATATATATATATATATATTTATATATACTGCATGTAAATTACAACTTCAATCAGCAGAAATAAAGCACATCATTATAAAGGATTTTAAAACATTATATTTTTTGTAGATGATTGCCAGATCGCCTTCATATTTAACTATTAATGTTTAACATCTGCAGTAATCAAGCAAGCCAAACTTTCTATTGTTATTTTTTTTATTTTAATATTCCATTATATTTTTTTTATTTTCATGTTTCATCCATGCCAACAAAACATTAAAATAAAATATTACCTTAACCCTTTCACACCTTGATGCATCGATTGTGCGGGTGGGTTTCGGTCTCAATATTTTTACTTCTGTTTGCTTAATGTGAAATAGACAGGCATGCATCGATTGTGCTGATTGTTTTCTATATTTGCTTTTACATTTCACTTCTGATTAATTTACCGTTACTTTAATTATTGCGAAATTCTTCAGTCACATTTCAGTTTTAGCATAATGAGCCGTAAAAGTAAGTTGTGTCTTTAATGACAAAAGTATTAATCGTTTACAAATAACTAAAAATACTAAAAAACTAACTAAAAAAATTATAAATTTTAGAATTTCAAACTAATTGAAATCTTTTCATGCAATACAAATGTGTTTTAGTTAAAAATATTATGGAGTGCATCAATTGTGCGCGTCAGACGTGCGATTCCTGAAAATCCTTGAAGGTTATAAAAATGATAAAATCTATTCATTGATTATGTTTTCATACGCTGCAGAGACCACATGGTCCAAAAATTATAAACAAATTCCCGGTAGTTTTGCGTCAGGTCTGAAAGGGTTAAGATATTTCTAGTGAAGCAATAATGTTTTTTATTTCAGTATATGAAATGTAATCGTAAATTATTTTATATTTTTCACGCTATCTCACGTTTGAGTGCGAGTATGAGTATGAGTTTGAACTTGAAATATTTTTATTTGCCAAATATTATTTGAAAACAAAGCTACATGAGAATATTACAGTATGATGATAATATTGTTACCATAAATGATGATAAAAAGAATAATAAAAAAAGGAAAACAATTTAAAACATGTGTGAAAATATTTATTCTTAAGGCTAAATTGTTGAATTTCATGTTAAACTTTCGTTTTTGTAAAAAAAAAATATTGGTTTTAGATGAAAAGAATTGAAATGAAAGGGAAGGGAAGGAAAGGAAAGGAAAAAGTGTTAAGCCATGTTGGTTTAAAATATAAAACAGTTAAAAAAATACAGTTGAAAAAATTAACTATAAAACTAATGGCGGGTCTAGCGAAAATAAACGACATTTTATATTGGGAGATTATATTTTTTTTTACTTTTATTAACATTTTTCTATAACAAGAAAAACACGACCAATATTTAAAAAAAGATTCGGAAGATTAGTTTTTTGTTCCTATTAATAGTTTTTTTTAATTAATTAAATTTTTAAATGAAAAAATATATACAAAATTTACGTATCAAAAAATTCATTGAATCAATTCCATATTTATTTGAAAGAAGAAAAATTCTACTTTATTAAATAAATAATTGAATCAATTAAAAATTAAATAGAAATTTCATCTAGAAATCAATAAAGCTATTTAAAAAATTTTTTTTGTCCGCTGGGAAAGTATAATACTTTGTGTTGCCGCCATTTTAGGAAACATTAGTCTTGACAGTTCGTATTTGAAAGTCGTGAAGTAGACGCGTGGAAAATTTGTAGTGAAAAAATATTCGGTGCCACATCGCTTTCAGCTAGGATTACAATGAAATTGGTGCGAAACCTCTTTCCACAACAAGTTATTTCAAGAAATGATGTTGTTGATTGTCGCCTAATTTGACTGCTCTGGATTTTTTTTGTGGGCATATCTGAAAAGCAAGCTTTAGGCCAACAAACCAAAAACAATTTTACAACTTAAATATAATATTCGTGATGAAATTAATGAAATACCGCGTGAACTGTGTGAGAATATAATGAAAAATGTGCACAAAAGGGCTCGCATTTGTGAGGCTAACAGAGGCGAACATTTATCTAATATTGTATTCCATACTTCATTGCCGACGACAAATAATACATTTATCAATATATGATCCATGGCGAAATAATACAGGTGTTCTCGATGGCGAATTCATTAACATTTGCCGTAAACGCTAAATGGCAAACACCGTATAAAAACGAATTATACATATTTTTTATATATGGAGTTTGATATTTAGCCTTACGGCGAAATTAATGAATTTGCCATCGCGACAACCTTGTATTATTTCGCTATGATAAGATCCATTTTTTTCATTTAATCAACAATTATAAACAAATAAAGTAGTATAGCTTCCCGGCGGACACCCTGTATAATTCAGGCAATTAAAAACTTAATCATGTTTGAATCTGAAAATAAAACTTTCTAATTATATAGTTACTTGAATCAAACACGTATTTAATAAAAAAAGAAGAAGATAATTTTCTAAATGAAAAAATATTTGAATTAGCAAATTTTAACTGTAACGGGAACACAGATTTAATTACAAATAAAAATGTAATTTTATAAGTAACCCAACATCAGCAGGGAAGCAGACAGCTAGTTTTTTAAACTATTTCTTAGGATCCGGAGTGATATCGCACACAGAAATTAAAAGTCACTTAACTCAAAATTTAATTAAATTGTTCATTATAAATCAAGCAAATAAAAAAAACTTTTTATATCATAATCGATATGGATTTTCTACTAAATAGTCCAAAGTTTTTAATTCAGGTCAAAAACAGTTTTTTTTTTTCGATTTCTGAAAAGTTGAAATTTTGAGTAATGTCACTTTTGAACAATGTGTTCGATATGTTTCGATAAAGGGAATGCAAATTTCTATGCGAGAATTGAAATTACATTTTTATTAAAAAAAACCCAGTCAACGTTTGAATTTTTTTTTAATAAAAGCATTAGATATTCTGATATTTATCTATTTGAAAGGAGTCTTTTTATGGCCTTCACCAACAATAGTGGAAAAAGGATATATCTAAGTTTATCATTCCGTGTGTAATTTCTACAAAATTCATTTCTGACCCTATAAAGTATATACATACATATATTCTTACTTCTTATGCAAGGCAAAGTCGATTGAGCGATGTCCGTCTGTTTGTCTGTTCGTCTGTCAATCGATCAGATATAGTGTCGAAAGAGGTGCTATTGGAATCAGCATGATTGCCTACCTCTAATTTTTTCATGTCATTTAGAACAATAAAGTAACTTCAATCAAAAATTTAATATATGGGGCGATAGAGACTTAAAAAATAAGAAAAACACAACGAGTGAAAAAATTGGCGCTCGCCAATATTTTCTAAATTATGGGGCTCTAAAATTTTCAAGTTTTTAAAAATATCAATATGGGTATCATTTTAAAGCGTTGAAAGAGATCTTTAAGGAAATACTAAAATTTAAAAAAAAATGCTTAACCCATTAAGAGCCGATGGCAATTTATGTAAAATTAAATAAATGCTGTAAAAAATTTTATTTTTTAATTCTCTGTCACCCCAATATTTGCTTTTTTGATTGGAGTTACTTTACTAAACTGGATTTACATAGATGGTGAAGGGTATATAAGATTCGGCATAGCCGAATATAGCACTCTAACTTCACAAAAGTTGTATGATGTATTTTGTATTGAATACACTTTCTGTTTAGGTATATGCTTGTGAACACGCAGTGTATTATTGTATCAATTTATTTTGTATATTAAACGTCAAAAACCAAGAAGAATAAGAAAATAAGTATTCAGAAGAAGGTTTTCACGAAGTAAAATGGACAATGGGACTGAAAAAAGCAATTAATTTTCATTTTTCTTTTTTTGTTAACAAATTTTTAACATCAACAATACAAATGTCTTTTGTTTATTTTCTTCTTCTCAACGTGATATGGAATTCATATGTAGTTGATAGTACTATTACTAATACAACTTTGAACAATACACAGTACACGCAAAGAAAAAAAATGGTTGCGATATGGTCACAATAACCATAATATGTTCATTGTAAAGTTGCAGAGAACAAATTATTGTTGTTTTCAGCAATACTTCAGTCACATCAAACACGTTTTTTTGATACTTAACCATTATATGGTTACTGTGCACAAAAAATACAACATGGTTGGTTTAGCGTAAAAAAATTTGAACTACGACCAAAGTCTTATAAATTATTAAAAATAATATAATATATTTAACCACAATAATATAAAATTAATCAAGGTATGATTAAAAGCAAACAAAATAATGTTTTCGCTTAAAAATATTTTGTTCTTAGTCTTGACAGAATGTTTATCTATCAATTTAGTAATTTTTTGTCAGCTTAAAGTTGAAATTGTTTTTAATTAAATTAATTAAAAAAATAAAATGTATGTACAAAATAAACAATTAAAAATAATACAGAAAATATGACAACAAATAAAAGGGTAAGCAAAGCATTTCAAAAATAGTTGAAATATACATATGTATGTAATTTGGCATATAAATCTTTATTTTGGTGTTATAAGCACAATTGTGAAACCATTTACGTATTTTATTATATAAAGCTATCATATTATACATCAACAATAGTTGCCAGATGCCAGATTAACGTATTAGAAGTCTTGGATAAATGTTTAGTCAGTGCCGAAGTACCATTACGTACCGTTTATCTTCAATACGAGAATATCACGTTTACTCCATAAATGAATATTCACATGGGAATGTATGCAGATAAGATGCCTTTATTTGTGCTTATAAATTATATATTTTTTTTATAAATGATTCTTGTAGCCTGTGTGTTTAAGCCTTTTAATTATATATAAAAAGCAATGATTTGTTTCTTTTTGTGCATTTATGTTATTGAATAACTTTTGTAACAAATCAATAATAATAATAATAATTCAATTATATAACATGACATTTGTTTTAAATTAACCATTTATTGTTTATATTATAACATAACTATTTTTAGATTTTACCATGTTCTTGTTATGCTAGACAATAATATGTTTCCAACACTAGCTTTAATGTAACAATACTATGTTTTGTTAACAACCATATAATACAACCATAATATGTTGCTCTTAGATTATGGTTACCTAAACCATGTCTTTTCTTTGTGTGTATACACGGATTCAGGGGGTTTTGTGAATTAAGCAAATATTTTTCACTCACTATTTACATTAGTGTCTAACAGTTTTGAGAAATAGATGGGAAAAAAATTTTAAAATTTTAAGAAATTTTTTGTGTGTTTTTTTCTTTACCGTAGCTGCTGAAATAGAAAACAGTTTTACAAATTCCTTAATGTTTCGATGTTAGAAGATCTATTTCTGACTTCAAATTTTGCAGTTAATGTATCAATAACAGATTTAAACATTTCTTGGTTAGAATTTTTTTGTAACAGAACAGTGGCATTTCTTCTAGATAGATTAAAAATGGTTTTGAGATTTTTATTTTGGATGAGTTGAGGTTTAAGTAAGTTTTTGCGCATCTGGTAGATAATACCTGGCAGCTATATGTCATTATCGGTCGAATATATGTTTTGTATAATATAGTTTTGTTTTTTTCTTTTTTTGTGATAATTTGGACTTCTTATTTAGAAGTGGATACAGGGCTCATTTCAGTGCTTTATCACAAGACTGAAAATATGCTGTTTAAATGTTAAAAATTACTTAACAACAATTTCGAGATATCTTACGTTGTCTGACAGTGGAATTGGAGATCCTAGTATTGTTTATGTGGTTTGCGGAATTCTCTTTGGCGATCTATTAAAAGGGAAAATAGACGCTTGTGTTTTTCCTTCGTTAATTTTTGTTTTCTATTTTTTGAAATATTTATCAGCGTGAATAGGACCTAGAGGAGTATTTATGTTTCTCTCTATTTAAGAATAATATTAAAAAGTAGATTTTATATAAAAAAAATAATATTCGTATATTGAAAATTAGTGGTTCGTAAGTTCTTCTTTCTTTTTTAAAATAATTAAGATTCAGTTCGTTCTTGTTTTTAATTTGACAGGACAGTTAAGCTAATAATGTAAAATAAAATAAAATATACTGTTAATTTCTCACTTTGTTCATTTTCTCTAGAGACAATTTCCAATAATTTTTCTGTATTTGGAATAAAGTAATACAAAGTTTAGTTGTTGTTTATTTATATATACCTCTGAATGGCTGCTCTTGTATATTTATACATTTTGTTAATTTAATTTATTCTTTAGGGCGAAATTTCCTAAAAAAAGAAATTAAAAAAAAATAAACGTTCTATTTATCTTTCTCATTTATTTGCCTCGAACGACACGAAATAATAATAAAGTTTTAAAATAAATACAAAAGTTTTGACAAACTACGCAGAATTTTAATTAATTTAATATTTTTTTCGCCACCTACACTTATTTTTGGAAAGAAATGTTTTACTTTGACAAATAGTTCATTTATTTTCATTGCAAAAACGAAACCTTTGCCCTGCAGCATTATTACTATAGAAAAAAATAAAAAATTTCTCGGTACTTTTAAGTGAAGCAAAAAAGATGGGTTAATTTTAGATTTGCATAGCAAACGTGTTAAACTCAACCAGCCATATTATAAACCATTTACCAACGGAAGTTGTGTTTTTTTGTCAGTTTTTTTCAGCCACAAAATTATGAGGTGTTATTAATGCATGAGAGAAAATGCCATCAGAAAATGTGTGAGTGACATATTTCACAAGTCCTGTTTTTGTTTGAAGCGCATATTTTTGCATAAATTTACTATACCATAGATAATAAAAATGCTTTAAAAAATAACAGTATATAATTGAAAAAAAGAGGGTTGACTACTTTCTTAAAGTTAAAATTATTAGTTCAGATAATTAAGTTCAAGATATTCTGCTCAATTTAGTAAAAATTAAAATATATTTTTTACAGAAAAAACAAGTAAGAGTGATATATTCGGCTATGGCGCATCTTATATACACTTCACCATCGATATACGAGTAAACCTAGTTAAGTGAAGTAACTCCAATCAAAAAAGCAAATATAGGAGTGACAGGGAATTAAAAAAATGGAAAGAATTGGTATTGCATATATATAATTTTACTTAAAAAGGACATTGGTAGCGTTTTAAAAAATTTAAGTATTTCCTTAAAGATATTCTCAAAAACTTTAAAATGATACCCATATTGGCATTTTAAAAATTTTGAAAATTTCAGAGCCCCGTAACCCGGAAGATATGGGGGATCGCCAATTTTTCACTTGGTGTTTTTTCTTCTTATTTTTCAATTCTCTATCGTCCCATATATTTATTTTTTTGATTGGAGTTACTTTATTGTTCCAAATGACATGAAAAAAATAGAGGTAGGCATAGTGTTTTGCCTGCTGCCTCGGAATACGTAGACCGATCATGCTGATTTTCAATAGCAACATTTTCGATACTATATCTGATCGATTAACCTATTTATATTTTTTTGTGAAGTCAACACTAACACGGACAGACGGAGGGACATGGCTCAATCGACTTCCCTATGCATAACAAGTCAAAATATGTATGTACTTTATGGGGTCGGGAATGGATATTGTAGAAATTAAAAACACAAAATGACAAAGTTAGGTATACCATTTTTCTACTTTTTTTAGTGAAGGGTAAAAAATTGGATTTGCTTCACAGTTAAAAAAAAAACACAAAAAATCTACTTTTACTCACTTTTCATTCTCCGAAAGATCAAAAAAGTCATTACATTTGAAATGAAGTTTGGTCAAGAAGATACTCCAGGTATTCTTGACGAAACGCATACTTGGGATTAAATTTTTGACCACTTTTTCTGGAATTGCTGACCGTACGTCATGCATAATACTAACAAGATTGTCCTTCAAAGTAGCAAATGTTGTTGGTTTATCTGCATAAATTGTGATTTCAATTAGTCGATGGTTGCGGGTGCCTCAAGGCTGGCAGCGGCATTTTGAAAGATTCAATTTTATTCACATATTCGAAAAAAAAAATTTATTAATCACGGCACAGTAAGGACTTTCATCAAACGTAACAACACCTCCGGCTTTATTTTTAAGACATAAGGTCCAATACACCACCAGCATGTAAACCGCACCAAAAGGTTTAATCTTCTAGATTATATGCAGTCTAAAGGTTTGTTGTGGATTGGTTCCACAATTTTATGTAGTAAGAAATCTGTTAAGCTAAAACTGTCTCTCAGCACTGACATTCTATTTACGCAATCAAAAGATTTTTCAAAAATTTTACTCTGCGTTATTGAAGGAAATGTTAATATTTACGGTTTTAAAACATATTTATCCATCCGTCTGTGAAATTTCTCCAATCTCAGAACGGTTATAGCTAGATGAATGACAGCTTTTACAAAAGTTGGGTCATTACCGCCTGTATAAATGCAAATTCATAAGAAGAGTAATTTTCCGATAGAGATGTAATTTTTTATATAAAATTCTCTTTTAAATTGGTAAAAGCAAAACTTTACTGTGGTAATAAAAAATTCGACTTCAACAAATATTGTCTTATCCTTTGAACTGTAAAAGGCATGGTGTACGTACCATCAAGGCTTATTATTCAAATCGAAGCAAAAACATCTACAAGCTACTAAAGAGCTTTTGGTCGTACATTTATTTTAAAAGAAGAGGACTCTCTAAGTTAGACAATGTCTATTTAATCTAACGTTCCACAAGGTAGTCACCTGGGAATTGTTTTATATATCTGACGTGCCATTCAGCATTTCTATCCACACATCAAATTTTACCGACGTCAGAGCATTTCTTAGTACGTATTCAAGAAATCTCTTGGAATGAACAAGATACTTGCAGGTCTCTAAGCCTCCTTTTAAAAAATGGGCAAGGAAATCTTAACTCTTAGAAATTCAATACCTCGATATTTATCTTATCAGTCCTTTAACTTGGGCAAGCGAAGCTGACACAAATCAAGAATATAACCTTATCATTGGTAAAAACTTTATACTTTAACTGGAGTACAAAATTCTTCTCTGCAACGCGATTCTGAAACTTACATATATAATGATACGGAATACAGTTCTGCTTCCATTTCAAACTTAGAAAAAATTCAGAGGCGTCAAAGTTAAATTTGACGCATGATCAGTGCAGCTACCTGATAAATAAAATATCTGAATCTTCATAAATAGGTAAACGTCCAGAAATCGCTAACATGTAAAAACGCATATGATAAAGTTCATAATACACCATAAGCTCCTAACCAAGAACATATTAAGGGATCGTGTTACGCTTGAACTCAGAAAGAAAGAGACGTTGTTTCTTTCGCCGTTTGCGGCTACTCTGATTAAAGGTTCTTTTGTTCAGCCCTGGCGGGACTTAATAAAGCACTATTGCTTTTCAAAACATTTTGTTTCTGTAATAATTTTAAAGATAAATAAAAATTAATTTTTTGAACTGCTATTAATTTATATAAAAAAAATTAAAAATTATAAATTAAGAATTTGTGATGGCGCATACCTTTTAAAGCACCCTTCACCTGTTGGTACTATTCAAAATTGACGGATTTATTTCTAAATAAATTTTTTTCTCTATAAAATTGAAATTAAAAGTTTTCCAGACTCTAAGTAAAAATGTACGGCTTGAATATTTTTATTCAGGCTAAAGTTCGCATATTTTAAAATTTCCATAATTTAAAAAAAAAGAAAAAGAAATTTATAATATTGTTACGTTTTTCACTTTTTAGCAGGCAAACGTACGGATTCTTTTGATTGCAAATACCACTGTGGCTAAATTCTGTTTTCGAACTTTATGGCTTTCTCTAGCTTTACTTCTCGATTCTACCGGTCTTGTGAACCCTTGGTCTCGTATTTACTAAACATGCGTTACCACCACAAACGCAGCCATCCACGCTACACTACTGTGTTACTCCGGCGAGACATGAACTACTCGATGCCTTGTTTAGTAACCTTAACCATCCACAGACATCTCCACTACTCCTTTTATCCAAGCCAGCCATCTCCTTTCAATCTAGTAGCCACAACACACACGTCTGCCATACACTGTTGTTATGCTGTTACACTTCCCCGCGCTTACTGCTATTGTTCTTACTTTTTTATTATGAAGGTCTTCTTGACAATTATCTGTTGCTCTTATATTAAGTTGGACGTCTCCCACTAAATTATCTGCCATGGCTTCACACAATAATTGCCTTTTGCCTCTCGGGAGGTTTGTACTGCTGTTTATTAATTTTAATTGCTTATAACAATTCTTATTTTTTTTCGTTGCACGTATGCCCGCATGCGGTATCGAACTCGGACCCCCTGGTTTGTAGTACGCACCTCTACCAACGCAGCCATTGAGGCTTCTCAGCTTTTGTTAGCTAAATTGTGGTTTTTATTCTATACACATACCGTTGGTTGTTGAATTAACTTATTCACCACGCTCATGCGGAAACAACTACAGGGGTTGCCAGATTTTATTATTCGTAACAATATTTTAATTTCTAAGTGTATTATGTAGGAAAAATAATTTTCCTCTTTTGTTAAATTTAGTTCGACTTATTCCCAGCAAAAAATTAGACATTACCTCAAAAAGTACTTTACATATAATGACTTACTTTTGTGGTTGCCATATTATGTTACTCGCTTACAAAACACATTATATTAGTTTCCAAAAAAGGAAGTATTAATGGAGCTAGTTCTTTATGTTAAAAGAGACTACCGTACTAATGGCACTCATTATTTCCTACAACAATTAATGTAAACGATTCTCAGTAATTGATTATAAAAGTCTCATACCTTGTTAAAATCATTAAGTTGGCAATCTAGTTGGGAAGTACTTCTGCCAAAAATGCTTAATTCCATACTCGATAACCTTTTCAAAAGTTTTTTGCTGCGTTATTAAATCAAATAAATAAGTAAATAATCAGAAAGTGAACATTTTTAAAATAGTGTTCGTTTTCAATAAATGATCACAAGTTTTATACTTTTGCTAAAAAATCCAAAATTATAAATCAACCATTCTTCACTAAGACCCTTTGAGAAAATTTTGCTTTCTTTAAAATAAAAAATTTTGAAATTGCAAAAGGATAAAAAAAAAATACTGGTTTGTTTTTTTAATTTTCCAAAGGAATATTTATCATGAGTTCATTTTGCATACAGCGGCCTACTGTGCATATAATACCAAGAAATAATAAAATTAATATTGCTCATACGCCCAGAAATTTATTTTTATTTTTAGTCAAAGGAATAAATAACCTTTAAATATTCTAATTAAATGATTGACAACAGAAAAACAAAAATTCTTTTAATTACACGAATTAGCAATTTAACTACAAGATGTAAGAAAAACTAAACATGAAATTATTTTCATTATATTTTATGCCCTGGATGTATAAAAAAAATATTTAACTGAAAGTATGAGAGTTTTCCACACAATGATAGATTGTTAATGAATATTTTCTTGTGGTGTTAGTGATGCAAGACACCTTTCTTAAAACTTTTGTTGGTTTTATTATCCTTTAGGAATTAATATTTACTTTTATGTTATATGAAATCATTCATCTGTGTAGTTTGTTAGTTTTCAATCAACGAAATGTCAAATGCCACAGGCAAGTAAAAGAATAAGAATGTGATTATTGAAAAAAGAAAAGAATTTTTCAAACAAACATTCCCACACTAAATAGAAACCTACTTTAATAGTAACTTGGGCAGACAGCCAAGCTACTTTCAACACTTGCACAAACATTTTGTATTAACAAGAAAATAAAATCTTAAATATATATTTTCTATAAAACGACAATAATGTGAGTTGTTGCAAAAGAATTTCGACTAATATTTAACACACGTACAAAGAATATAAACTAAACGGAATACAGATTTATTCTCAAACATTTTGTACTATTATAAGACATGTCTTTATGCTTTTAGTTATTTTGTTTTTCATTCTTCTATTGAAGGTAAAGTTAGAAAATAAGAACTACTGATTTGCCATGAAATTTTTACAGGGAATTATGGCAGAATAAATACATATTAAACGAAAAAAAAAAACACATCAGTATTTAGACAAGTTGTCTGGGATAACAGTCAACTAGTGTCATTTTTTGCCTTTAAGAATTGATTTTATGTGACTGCGGTAAATAAAAATATTTTTGTTTATTCAATAAAATTTTATTTGATTTTAAACGTTAAACATATTAAACAATATGAGAATTTATTTGCAGAATTATTGAATTTTTGTATTTCAATAATATCCTAAAAAATTTAAAATTAGGTAGAAATCTTATTTAAAAAGAAATACTTAAATATTTAAATAGAAATAAAAACTTTATTTGTATTATTTTATAAATTTTATTAATGTTAAAAATTTCATCTAAATAAAATATAGAAAATTTTATTACAAGTCATTTCGTAATAAATTTTTTACATTTATACTTTTAATACGTGAGTTGTATCTTAGGAAATATTACAAGAATTAAAATCATTTATTATTTTATATTTTTTACATTTGTATGTACATATATTTTTTTTAGGAAGTAGGCACAAATTTTGTAAATTGACTTAAATTTTTAAAGGAGGATTTTGGAATATTTTTGAAAAATTTTATTTATTGCTTTTATTTTCAAAATTCATAGTCGGACTATTTTAGTGTTACAACAGAATTAATAATAATAATAATTCGTTTATTGTTTATTAAAAGGAATGAATATTCGAATGAATAAAAATTTTTGCGACATTATCAAAGAAGACAGAAAAACTTAAACACTAGAAGAATGAAATGAAGCGTTTAATGAATCGTTATATTTGCCATTAGCTTTTTTCATTGCTCTCTTTTTTTATCGTCATATATATTTGTTCTTACTTCTTGCTAATCGTTGTTTTCTTTGTTTTAAAATTGGCTTATTGAACTCGGTATTGTACGGGTCTAATTAGAGGGTCTTCAAAAGCTCTGGTCATTTTCATAACCCTTTATAGTTTTCGTTCATTCTATGACTCCACTTCAATTACATCACAAACTAATCCTCAAATTGCTTAATTAATTTAAGGGATTGATTCTTATCAAAAGGGTTTATGGCAAAGGCACTTAAGGAAATAATTATGTATGCGTATGTTAACACGTGACTTTTATACATAAATTATTCTTTTTCCTGTTTTATCTACTCTAGTTCCAAAGTTAGAAATAGAGTATGTTATTTATAGTTTATATAGAAGAATATATATGTGTATGTCTCAAAACTTTTTTCAATCAGTGCAGCGATAAAAATGTCAGCCTTCCATCCCTGGGTCTGAAAAGAACCAAAGTCTAGGTTTTAAGTAGCAGCATTGATCGGGTTAACTGGGTCCTTTTATAACACATGCAGAAGAGCGAAAAAAGAAAGGATAAATAGATAGAGAGAAAAATCAGAGAGGGAAACAGAGAGAGAGAGAGACAATCCAAGAACAATCGGCGGACTATTCTGACAGGCTGACATACAATGCATAGTCCGGATATATCATGCAAAAGTTTAGCTAGTGTGGAAACTACCCACCGCTCCATATAAAGGAACTTATCCTGCCCGGGTCCCTATTCGAAACATGGTAAAGAACAGGATAAGTGATTAGATTAACGTCTGTACTTGGCGCAAAGCGCACAATTCTGTGCAATTTTAAGACCATGGCTTGCAGGACCATGAATCTGCCTCTTGCTATAGGGTCGGAGCTCATCAGAAACTCCTCTGTTGAGACTGCAACAGCACACTTTCATCTATTCCGCGCCAGACCCGCAGATAAAGACTTTTAACCAACAGCCACCACGTGTACCCCGAAGGGACCTCACCAATAACTGGCTACAGAGATGGGCGGCGCTCTGTATGGGCTACCGGTTCCCGTGGTTCCAGTTTATTTACGCTATTATTATTCATACGTTATTATCATTTAAGGAAACTAATAAAAATCCTCCGACAGTACCAAACTGTCTATCCAGCTTCAGTGCCTGCATACACAGGGGACTGGTTCCCCCTGTACCCTCGAGGACCCTCGTCTGCACCGTGGTTACATCAGCACAGACTCTTTGCGCCCCCGAGGGGGGGGGGGACCTGTAAAAAACAGCGGGCATCTATTCCTGATTATCATTCTGTCAACTGCTGCATTGGCCCCTTCTTTGCATTGCACCACAATCATGGAAACTAGGCAGCAAAGTTGCACCTTCGTCTACCCTATTACCTGTATTTTCCTGACGACCCAATCTCTATCATATAATCCTTGAATTTAAACAAGTTAGCTCGTGTAAGCAAGATTCTTACTGTTTTTAGATTTTTATTAAAATCGGTCCATTTAATCTACCGGGTTTTCTCTCTTCTTGTACTATTTCGAAAAAAATACAAAGTGTTTTGCATCCTCCACAATAAAAAATATATTTTTAAAATTTAATAAAATTATTTCACAGGTATAAAATTACGCGTGTTCCCTTAACTTTTTTCCGGGTCCGACTTTGAAATTTTATTAAAAAATAGTCTGTTTTTCGCCAATTCCTCTAGGCTCTATAGGAAAAGGCGTATTACTTTTTTATTCTCGGATTAAGCATTTATTTTAATTAATATAAAATCGGTGCAGTCGTTTATTTGAACTTACTTAGTGATATATATTTTTTTTTATAAAAAAAACCCCTGTTCACTCAGTGTAAATACCACGATACACAGAAAATATATAAATTTTAACAGCCTTATGCAAAAAAAAGACTAACGTCAACTTTAAAGTTCACACTAAGCCTAACACACGTATGGTAAAAAATGGTATCCTAAAACACTACTTTAACTAATGTATGCTGCAATACATTTTAAACGTTAATACTGGCAACACCATTCACTTTTTATAGTTAATGATACATAAACACGAATATTGATTTGTTCGGGTAGTCAAATCTATTAAAAAAGTTTTATATTATTGTAAAGTAAAATTACTTTTTTTTAAGTTAATGGTTAAATTAATGTTTTTAATACATGAAAAACAAAAATTCAATGCATTAACAATAATGTAAAACATTTAACACAACACTTTTTTGTTAGAATTGATATCAATTATTTGAATAGCGAGGTTTGTTACGAGCTTTGTTTACTTTTGTTGATTATATGCACATCAATATAGAATTTTGTTAATTTATGTTATTTTTTATGTGATTTCAAGTAAATTGTGATCATTTTAAAATAAAATTATCAATCCTTGGCTTGTAATTTCTTGGCCGATTATATCCAGATATTTCAGTTATGCGTTCTAAATAAAATATTACAATATTAAAACAAGTTTTTTCATAATATCAAAATTAGTTTTACCGATTCTGCTTACTAAATTTAATGTATCCATTTTTTAATTTTGTTTTTTAATTAACACTTTTTTTTTCGTTTTATTAAAAACTTATTTCCACAAAAAATTTTTGTTGACAGTATGTATTCCAAAAAATAAATATCGAAAACGTCACTTTAAAGTAAGGGGTTACCTACTTTAAAAATTTTAAAGTAGACGTCCGCTTACCATACGTTTGTTAAGCTACTAATCGTTTTTGGATGAAATTTTAAGGAATTTTGCTTAACAATGAGTTTAAAGCAGCGTTAACTTTTTTTTTTTTGCATAAGACCGTTAAACTTTAATTTTATTAATAACCAAACTTAGTAGTGATTATGCGACAACTGTTAATAATTTAAACCATTAATAATTCAATGTAACCGCAACTTTTCAATACGAAAAAAGAATTTAGGAATATACTGTAATTTTTATTTTTATTTATTTTTTACTTTTTAAATATCCTTCTGAATAGCAGCAAAGATCCTCTTGGCCTAGAAAAACAACTCAACACAAGATTTTTTGTAACGAAATAAAAGTCCTTTTCATGTCTACTGGAATGAATATAAACGCCAACAGTAACATAACAATTTACTGTAGAAATTTTGTTTGTCATAACAGGATGTTGAATACATAAAAAGTAATAAAATACATTTTAATAAAAATTCATGCAAACAATAAGAAATACATTTGTGAACTTAATTTTATGTGTTAGTATTAGTAACTGATGTTGGATAGACTGTTTGTTTTGTATGAAAAGCATTAAACATTGAAATGTCTACCATATTTGATATTTCCTAAAGGGCTGTTTAGACCATGCGAAGAAGTAAAATGGGATGTCGAAATTGATATCGATATGTTATTTCAGTGTTTGACATACGATTTATAATATTCTTGTTCACACTTTCATATGTTACCTAAATATGACATAACCTTCAATTTAATATTCAATTTTTTGTTAGCGATAACTATTTAGAAAGAACAACGAAAAGCACAATACTGACTTTCCTTATTATTATTTATATTAAAATTGCTATAATATTAAATTGCACTCAGGCACTTGGCTTTGTTCGTTTAAAGACATCAAGTTATATTATTTTTGGGAACACCCTTTAATTCCTAAATTCATATTGTGTACTTGTTGTTATATCGGATACAGGTCCCTTGCAAGTTTTAGCTGTCGGTTCAGAAGTTTGGCCATATTCATCAAATACCATCAGCTATTGGGGCACTCATTAATTTTCAAATTCAAATTTTATTCTTGTTATTATAACGGAGTTAGCAAAACAGGTTTTTTTTGTAAATTTCAACCATCTGTCTACAACTTTTCAAAAGTATGGCCGTATACATCAAATTAAATGAACTATTGGGGCACCCTTTAATTTATAATTTTGAATATTAATATTTGTAACTATAACGATCATAGCAATCGACATTCTGTAAAATGTTAAAGCGTGTTAAAGGTCAATTTATCTATTTAACACACCTATGGGGACACCCTATAGATTTATTAATGACACGCATTTTTATAATTTTAAATTGATGCCCTTCTCAGTTCATAATACACGTAAAAAACACATATGTTTTGTGGGAAACCCTTTAATTTGTAAGATTATGAACTCTTCATTAAACGGGACCAATTTGTAAGCATCACCTTTTAAGAAAAAGCTGTTGTAGTCAAGGTGGTAAGCACGTAAACTACAAATCTGGTTGGTCAGGATTCAACCCCTTCGGCAATCAAAAAATAAAATTGTTTTTTTCTGTTTTATGTTATAAATACAAATATAGAATTAGCATAACAACATGTAGCCTCCTTCGTCGGTACTTCTTCATATAATATTCGTCGGTGAAGTAAAATAACTAATAAAATGACTATATCTATTTCCTTTCACCACCTGTCTTATCCTTATGCTAAATGTCAAACTCCATACATAAAAAAATATGCATAATTTTTTTATGTGGTGTTTAACATTTATCGTTTACGGCGAAAATCAATGAATTCGCCATCGAGACCAACTGTATTATTTCGCCATGGTAGCACGTTTACAAACTAAATAAGTATTATTGCCTGAAGTGTTACATACTTCTCTTTAAAAATAAATAAAGAAAAAAATTAAAAAATCAGTTAAGAGATGAGTGAGTTCTGCGGGCACAAACATAAAGAAGCAGCATTCAATCGAATTGATAACCTCCTTCTGTTTTTTGAAGTTGGTTAGAAAAGAAACACATTTGAAAAATTTCCATTGAAGAAAAAATACGTTTTTTGTGTTTTTTTTGTTGTTCAACTTTTCTCTACCGGTAAGGTTTGGTAAAAAAAAAAAAACTATAGCACCCTGGAAAAATTTACTCTCCCTTAAAAAAAACCCACATCTGATTACTACAATCCCATAAAAACTAATTATTAAAAATAAAAAATAAGAAATCTTCTTTCTGATATTTGTTATAAATTTTTAAATTGGAACTGTCACCATTACTATTTTTTTTTTCATATATATTTACGAATACTTAAAAATAATTCTCAAATACTCGTCGTGCAAAAAATGGACAAGATTTTTTGAGTATGAATTTAATTCAATTCTTTTTTTAAAATAAGGTAATATGGCGATGAGTTTAAAAGGCGATATTTATTTGTTCTTTACAATTGCAATAAGATGTTCAGATGTTTCAAGGGTTTCCATTTTTTCTGTCGTGGTTGACATGTTTATTGAAATGTCTCAATATTATTTTAGCCTACGATTATTGATATATTACCTACAAATGACTAAAAAATACTTTTTTTTTATTTTAAGAAATCTAACTTTTATAGTAAAAATATTTTGAGCGGATACTTTAAAAGTGATAGTTATCGTCACAGAAAACATCTGTTGTCATAAAGTTTTACATATCAAAATAGAGATTGCTCTAAATAAAAAACTAACATATGTTATAACACATAGGAAAATAACATATGTTATATTTCATGAGCTTTAACCGGTGTGTGTTGATTTCCATATGGAAAATTTGACATTTCATACAACTTGTACACGTAGTCTAAACACACCTTAAGTAACTGAACTTAAAAGTATTTTCTACTTACTACTTTAGCCACTGAGATTTATTCAGAATGCTGCCTGATAAAAATTCATACATACAAGCACACTCATACATTTATGCCTATTGATGTACATATATACACTATACACTTGCATCACAGCATTTGAATTGACTATTCATTTTTCTCATAAATGTAAATTCAGGTTTGCAAAATATTTTCAAATCTCCTGCTGCTTTTATAAAAATGCATTTCAATGTTTTTCTGTTTAAATGTGTTTTGTGTGTTAGTAGTTGTTGTTTTTTGTTTGTATTAATTAATAATACATTTATGAAATTTTGATGTTATTTCAATGTTAGTTTTTACAACATAATTCTAATAAATTTTTGCAGTTACAAGTTTTATCAGCACAATTTTATAAAAGTTTTATGATTACTTTTCAGCCAACTTTCTACAACAATCAACCCATTTCATAAATTTTGATAAGATTAAAAGATTGAAGTAAAATGAATTTTTAGTTTTGAATGGTACACGTACGAGTAGGAAAAAACATGGTTGTTATATGGTTACAATAACAATGATAAATTATTTTTAATCAAAGTATGATATATGCATGATATGCAGGGCTGCCATATTTGCCGATTTTTTGTGTCTAATTTATCAAAGTGCCGATTTGCTAATTTTGGCACCAAAAATTACGATTTTTTGATAAACAATGTAAAATGGTAACTTTGTTTGTTTTAGAATAATTTATTAAATTTGGGCCAAACTAGAAAACTTGTAACATTATAAAGAAACAACTGTTTAAATATATTCTTAAAATTATTTATAGTATAAACAGAATATTTTAAAGTGAGTCAACTGAAATACACAATCTACCTATACAACCAACTTTAAAGGCTTCTAAAACCTGTACTAAGTAATTTTATAAAAATCTATAAACTTTATTAAACGGAATTTATGAATGAGAGCATTTTTAAAAATATGATGAGATGTATTTGGGCTCATTGACTAAAGAGTTAATATAAGAATCAAAACATAACAAAAAACGAAACAAACAAAATGGTAAATAACTGTATCAACTTTTATTTAGAACTTACAATTCAAATATTCGGCTCTGTTCTGTAAACCGAATCGTTTTAAAAAACGAGCGATTTTCAAAACCGATGAAATTACTATTTGCTGTTCTGCAAATCACTCGTTTTGGCATTACTCGAAACTAAGTTCGAACTTTTACTTAAACGCCAAAGTCAGCTGTTGATTGAAAAGGTAAACAAATTTATTATTTTAAGGCAAGAAATGAAAATGCCCGGAGCATTTGTATTAAGTTATTTGCAGAAATTTTATGATTTGATAAAAAATTTGTTTTTACATTAGATTTGTTAACATTGAACTTTTATTGCTAATTGCCGATTTTGATCAAAATTTTTTGGCACCCGGGATGATATGAAAAGAACATCGTTGAGGTGACCATAATCTAAGAACAAGATTTTATGGTTGTAAGTAAAACATAATATAATTACATTTATAAATAATAATATAGTTGGTCTAGGAAATTTATTTTTGTGTAACATAACCATAACATGTTTCAAATAAATTTAATAATAAATGAATGAAAATTGATTGAGTAGAAATGTATGCGGAAGTTTCCCAAATAAAACAAGAAAAATTAAACGCCAGGCATACATTTGTAAATAATTTTTCTTTTTAAAAATATTCAGAAATTAAATTAAATATGAACCAAAAAGCCGAAAATAAGTAAAATTTCATTTATTCATAAGATCACGGTGCAAATCCTGATTTAAAAAAATTTAAAAATGAAAAGTAATAATATTATGTTTTCTACCATTAATAAAATGTTTTACTAAAGCTCTGTACAGACGGTTGTCAGATCTAACAATATTGTCAGAAAAATATACAGAAAACGTCTAACAATCGTGTGAACTTACAATTGTTGTCTGACAATATTGTCAGAAAAACCATTGTCTGAAAATTGTCAGACTTCTACCTGACAATAAATTGTTAGATATCTTACAATTGTGTGAACGCATTTATTTGCATTGTCAGAACTTTGTCAGGCATTGTCAGTATAAAATAAATTGTAATATGTTGGAAATTTTAAACATCTGACAACGATATCATTGTCAGATAAAATTAAATGAAAAAAGTGAAAAAGTGCTTTAAAAAAACTTAAAAATAAAACAGAAAAAAGAAAGTTAAAAAGCGACGGTATTTCACGGGATGACTTTGATGGTGGGAAAAACTTGCCTGTTTTCAAGCACTTTGAAAATGACATATACATAGTTCTTCAGAAACAATGTAGTGAGCGATTTTTTAATTTAAATTGACTTACATGGTCCTATCTATTGAACTTTCATAAACAAACGCTTGAAAATTGGACAGAATGTAGATAACTATGACCGTTGTAATAACAAGTATACGATCATTTAATTTAATGTATATATGATGGTTGTAAAAAGATCATTGATTTTTACAAACAAGCTGTATTGCTAAGTCCTCTATAATAGCAATAACAAAATTTGGATTTAGAAATTTAAGGGTATTCCAATAATTGATGTAATTTGGTGTATGTGACCAAACCTTTGAGCGGTTGTAGACAGACAACTGAAATTTACAGGGAACTTGTATTGCAAAGTCCGCTAAAAGAGCCAGTATACAACTTTAATTTATAAATTAAAGGATGTGCTCATACCTAATGTAATTTTAAATGTATATAGCCCTATCTTTTGAACCGGTTTATAAAAACACTTGAAAATTAGACAAAGTGTCCACTAATTTGTATGAAATATTAAGAAATATAAAAAGTTAAAACCTAAAATAAGGGGTGTCCTAATAGTTGATGTATGTGGCCAAACTTTTGAACCCTTTTAGACAAATGGCTAAAATCCGTTTTTAAGTCGGTTTTTTCTTGCAAGAATTATTCCTTTTGATCCTCGCAAAAAACGTAAAATGTTATAATCGTTGCAGTTTCTTCGGTTTGATTAATATCTATTTGGTTTGATAACATTTTTGTACCTTTTAAAATAATTTACATTAAAATAAAATTTAAAAAAAAAATGTCTTATGAATTTTTTAATTCTGACACTTGGCAATTCTTACTACCGTGTGAACTACCAATTTATTGTCTGACAATGTTGTCAGATAAATTTATTGTCAGATAATTGTCTTACAATGGAATTGTCAGTTTTCTAACAAATGCCTTGCAATCGTGTGAACTGACAATCTAAATTGTGTTTACAATTTTATTTACCTTATCATTGTCAGTACATTGTTAGGTCTGACAATATTGTAAGACCTGACAACCGTCTGTACAGAGCTTAACACTTTTTTATTTATTTTAATTTTTTCTACATCTATGCATATAAAAAAAAACTGTAACAGGGTCATTTCTGTACATGAATTTTTTTTAAAAGTTTGTTGTTGGTGTACATGGTAATCGATAAACAATACAAAACACCAATTTTGGAATTTTTGATTTAAAAAAATTTTGTGAGGACGTCCCTTAGAACTCGGTCTCAATATAGAATATTTTCTTTTTCATAAAAATAGGTCATTTCATGACAAAATAGAGATACAATTGTGGAAGCACCCAATTTTACCGGTATAATGGTACTAAAACAGTTGTTTGACCTTTTTTTTGTAGGTGAAAATTTTTTAACACTGTCTACAGAACTCTGAAATTAATAGTTAAATTTGAATTTTACGAACATCAGAAATGACATGCAGACGAAGTTGTGGCCACTGATAGTTTTTAATAAGTGTTAAGACTTTGGTTGTGGTTTACATTTTTTTTAAGGTTTATTAACAATGATAAAATTTTTCGTGCATTGTAACCATAAAATGATTACAGACAACTATAAAGTGTTCACTGTAACTATAAATTATTACATACTTATCATATTTTTATAGTTTGAGTAAATTTAAAATAACGCTCTACAAAAATTACATTTCATTTAATTATCCTTACTCTTATAACAGACATGTCAGTATATACTGTCTGCAGACTTTAAGCATCTGCGTATAACGGTTAAAAAAATAGGTTATATATTTTCGTCAAAATCACAGTCTTTAAAAATAAAAGCTATAAATGTATTTTTTACACGTATTTCAATAGCGGACATAGTTGTTCTTACTCTATTTAAACTCTAGAAACACTCTTTATTTTTGTGTAGTTTTACTTCTAGTTTTTTGAGTTTGTTCTTGCAGGGAACATAAAATTACGTAAATTTTAAGCGACTGCCTATTGCGGTGTAAAAGTAAGGCCGTATATGTAAAATTGGCGACACTATTGGAACACCCTGTACTGCGAAATTTTACTTTTTATACTTATTGCTGCAGCGTACATAATTTTACTGACTACGTTTAAGTGTGACGTGTCTGCCTGTCACATTTCAGAAAATAATAATAATTCTATGAATATCATGTAACTTTCGGAACACCCTTTAATATTCATTCTTTTTGTTATAGCAGCTGTAGATAGACGCTTGAACCTTTTTAAAAAGATACGATTACCATTCCAGATATAATGCACTGTCACAGAAGGACAGACAGCCAGACATGCAGATATTGTATAAAAAATAATAGGATGACACTTTTACACTTTGTGCACGGACTTTAATAAAAACAATAAAATTGAGAATCGCTTAAACATATACCATTTAAGAAAACAAATCCATCTTAATTTTTTGCAAATAGACCACGTATATCGCTAAAATTTCTTTAGTTTATCATATATTTATCATTAATCACTTAACACTAGAGCTGAAATAGCTTCATCATTATCAAAATGTCGTTAAAAGCAAAAAAAAAAATTCTATTGTCCGCTAAACTACGTGACAACGACATTGATGGCACATTGATGCGTATGAGTGATGGGAAGTCAAGTTGTGCAACGTGTCTAAAAACTTTTAATCAACATGTTTGCGAGTCGTCATTTTGTGGATTTATGCCTTTGTTTAAAGCACAAACTTTAAAAAAGTTATTTTTAAGAATAAAAGAAAATTAAACAAACATGTTTATCTGAATAACAAAACCATTTAGTTTTTGTATCCCTCAAATTTAGTAAAAAAGTTTAAGTTCTTTGTAATTCCTTCTCAAAATATTTGTATAGATGAATATATTACTTGAATCTCACTCTGTAACAAAATAACATTTTAAAATTAAACTTGAAGAATTACTTAAGGAAGGCTCTAGGAGTTTTTAAGTAGAATATAAATAAGATTTTAAAAGTTAAACATAAATATCCTTGAAATCATGAGTTATATAAAAAAAAATAATTTTGCATGAATAGTGCAAAAACACAAGGGTGGGTGGTCAAAGGTTTATATACAACGAATATTTGTTTATATATTTCACATAATTAAATCTAGATCTCCAGTTTTTTTCTCAAAAACGTTGGGAGATTTATCTCTGCTGGAACTCCAAGAAAAAATCTAGTGGAAGTGAATAAAGGTGTCTCACGAGGGTGGATAGGACAAACTCCACAGGTACTTTTAAATATGTGAATCGTAAAATTTTAACATCCATGGACAATAGGATCTCACAAAAACGAAGACATTAATCTTCCTAGGAACTATGGTTTTTGTTGGCCAATGGGCAAATTCTAAAGAGATAGACAAGAAAAAAATCATCAGTGTCAGAATACTCCTGACAGAGGAATTTAGTGTAGTGAATTGGATTCATCTGCACCTGTTGGATTAGAAATGTCTGTTTCGAAGGCAGGCACCTCAAATCGTTCGTACGATATCAAGTTGGACTCTCTGCGGATCATGATTAAAAGTGAGAAGCAAGGATAGAAGACAAGACGGCGAATGTAAAAAAGGGCTCTTGAAAAGATGACAAACTGGATTTTCTGTGAGGAGTGTTAAGAAATTTAAGAGTACCCTTTAGACAACCATCAAAAGTCATTGTATTTAATGAGACTAAAAAAGGCATCAATCAGAAGCCGAGCAGTAGTTGTAAAATTAATACAAAGCGAAAATTAAAACTACATTTGCACAAGTCTCAAATAAAGATTTCAATTTAGGCATAATTAACACTCTTGTGAGTGTTTTGAAGCATCACTGCTGCGTGATCTGGATTAACTTTGTTATGGTACTGGTGCTATAGGTTTCGTATGAAACGCTTAACATTTTAATGAAATCATTGTGGTCACAATAAATATCTGGTTGAACGTACCAGACAAAACCCCAGCGAACCAGGCAAAAGCCCTAAATTAAGGTGCTAGAAGTATTCAGGAAAGTAGTAGAGAAACTTAACTGTGCACATCACCAGGCCGTCCTTCAGAATTTTTTTTATGTTAAACGAGTTCAGCTTTAATTGATAAATTAAAAATGGTTTGTGAAGGTTTGAATTTTTTCTATGCCAGGAGATTATGTAGATAATTCGTAGGTTATGAGATTGAAGCCTTTGAATTTTTTTTATATTTATAATTAAAAATTTATGGTATGGTAGGATATATGGTAGAAATAAAAAATATCTATCATAAAAATCATGTATTTTTATAGAAAATTGTTCACTAATTAAAATCAAAAAATGCCACAAAAACCAAAAACTTCAACACTCCAAGCACTCACATCAACTCATATGTAAATCTTCTATGAAATTGTTTAATTACAAAACAACTCATAGCAAACTTTTTAATTGCAGTTGCTTGTTTGTTAAACACACAGAGTTTTTTCCTTATAATTTTAAATATATTTAAAACAGATTTGGAAGAGGGTTTACTTTAAAATAATAAAAACATCAAATTTTATATTGTTATTTTATAACCTTCAAACAAAGAAAATAATTTATCTTAAGTATCAAATAAATGACAAATTCAGTAAATAAAAAAAAAAAATATAAAAAATAAAATAAAAAATAAATTCAAAACAAAGTTAAGGCAATCTGAAAGATAAGATGAAGAATAAAGTAAGAAAAAAAATTACAATAACAGATATTTAAGACAAAATGTTTCCGTAAAATATGAGGATGCAGAACAGTTCTTTTTAATGCTAAAAAGAAAATAAGAAACTTGCAATTGTGTTTGTTTTGTCTTACAACTCAGAGTCACATACACATTAAACAAACTGTTTTAGACAACATAAAATCCTCGCAAGAATTGAAATAAAAAAGAAAAAAAAACACTTTTCAATAATAAAATTCAACAGGAAAAATGTAAATATAAAAATAAGAAAAAGGGAAATGTAATCTGTTTTTTGTATCTTCAATATGATGAGGAGGACTAAATGTAATGTCATCATACGTTGCACAATTTAATGAAGTGAGGGATATCTTGCAGGTTTTTTTTCGATGTGTTACTGGTATAACCTCTACCTCCACCTGCCAGGTGGATCATTGTATGTCGAATATTAGAACAGTGGGGTTATGTTTAATTTAAATAAAAAAATCTGACATAACATATGTTCGAGAAAATGGTGATCGGTTCAAGTTAAAGAAGGGTATAAATTGAAATGTGGGTTTATAATTTTCCTAACACCCGTCTAATTTTTTTCGTTTCAAAATTATTATTTATTATTTTGTTGTAAGTTTTGCGAAAATAAAAAACCTTCATTTTGAAAAGCTCGTTTACAAGTCATTAAAAGCTCGTTTACAAGTCATTAAAGAATCGTAATAAATTTATATAAAAAAAATGTGGAGATAAAACTGTGTATCCTGGCAAGGTTTAAGAAAGGTATCCGAATTTTAAATTACCACAATTTAACGTTCATTAAGTCTTACTACATCAGTAGCCTCTTTCTCTTGATTGTAGTGTTGTGACTGGTGACTGTCCACCTTCTATCTCATCAAAGAGTACCTCGTAGCTTTAAACTAATTTTGAAAGCTAAGCTTATTCATTGCCTCTACATTACATGTCCATCCGTGATCATAAATTGTTACTACAATCTCAGTATCTTCAGGGCATAGTCTAAAAGTATTAAAACTCGAAATTTCAATGACTTCACGCAAAGAAAAAATATGGTTGAGGTAATCATAATCTAAGAGCAACATAATATGGTTGCATTATATGGTTGCTAACAAAACATAGTATTGTTACATTTGCAACCATATTGTTGTCCAAAGTATAAACGTAATTATGTTCAAATATAAACATTAAATGGTTAAATTAAAATAGAATAATATGGCTGAAAATGTCATGTTATATAATTCAATTATAATATAGTCTCGTAAGTGCAAAATTTTCCTGATATAAAAAACTGATTATTGTTTTTTTATTAACGATTTGTCATAAAAATTATTTAAAAACATAAATTCATAAAAAATCAATTATTTGCTTGAAGTAACAAATAAATGATTTCACAATTATGCTTCAAACACAAAAACAAAGATTTATATGCTTACAATACATACATATTTACTTATACTTTTTTTTATTTTTTTCCCCTTTTTATTTGTTTTCATATTTATCATATTATTTTTAATTATTTAGTTTGTACATAAATTTTTTTTTTTATTTCTTTAACAATAAAAAAACTATTTCAAATTTTAGCTATCAGTAAAATTACTAAACTTTCAAGTACGAGAACAAAATATTTTTAAGCGTAAACATTATTCTGTTGCTTTTAACCATACTCTGATTAATAATAATATATTATGGTTAAATATCTAATATTATTTTTAACAAGTTATATAACTTTGGTTGTGGTTGAAATTTTTTTTAAGTTATAACCAACCATGTTGCATTTTTTGTAAACAGTAATCATATAGTCGTTAAAAGTTAACAAAAAATGTTTATCGTGACTAAAGTTTTGATGAAAACAACTATAATTGGTTCTCCGCAACTATACATTGTTACAAAGAACATAATATGGTTATTGTGACCATATAACAACCATGTTTTTTTTCTGGGTGTTGTTACTAACGCAGTTTTCGAGCTGAAGATACTTATATTCAATTACAACTTACTTGGCTTCTTGTATAGAAACTATTAGCTCAGGAAGTTCTTAGGATATTAACCTGTCCATCTCTTGCAATATATTCTTATTAATTTTTTTCGCAATTATCCGGAGTTCCTTCAGAGACTAAACTTTTCTCCTCTTGAGGGTCTTCTTTAACAATCCCAATTGATTTATTACGGCCCAATTTTATTTTATCGAATTTAGAGTTCAAAAAATTCCCAATAACGCAGAAAAGATGCTTAACCGCACAGAGCTCTGTTGAAGCAGTTTACTCGAACTGCTTTGAGTACACTTAGAGCCAATTTACACTATGAAATTTTTCATGAAACTACTGTGAAGATATTTTCTTTTGGCGGTGAAACAAGAGGGATTAGCAATATGGCGTCTTAAATTTTTGAGGCGATATTATTGTTGGTTATGGTTTATTAAAAATAACACATATCACTGCAAATTAAAAAGGGAATTGAAAAAAATTCCATCGAAAAGTTGCATTGTATAAATCTACACTTAATTAAGGCAAGTAAGCTGAAAAAAGAAAAGTTAAATTTTTGCAATTAATAGTTGTGTGTGGACTTCGTCTAACTAAATTAAAAGTGATTAACGATGAATATTCTTTCTATTGTTATTTATTAAGTTGGTTGGTTAAAAAGTTGATCTTTACAACGTTCATAACTTATGGATGATAGACGCGAAGAATATTGATGACGGAAATGCTGTATTAATTTTGCAAGTATCTAATTTTGCTTTATTTTCTTTAAAAATTAGCACAACAATTTGTAAAAAATACGTTTAGAAATTAAAATAAACGTTAGCTTAAGTCATATCATACTATAAAAAAAAGAATGTTTTACATAAAAATTAAAATCGCAATTTCATCACATAAAAAGAAATTCATGTTAGAAATTTTATAAATTAAAAAATTAAAGATAATAAGAAATACAAATATCCAAATATTAACTACCAAATTTTAATAAAAGATTAAGTAATAAATTTATATATTGCAACAAGGCAAAATGTGTAGAAAAATATAAAAAAAAATAAAGTTCTTTACATAATCCTAACTCTATCAAACATCTAAGTGTCGTACACAATTTATTTCACTACTTAAACTTTAGGTCTCAATTTTCTTGTTATATTATGACTTTTATTTCACATTTCACAAAAAAAGAAATTTACACGATAATTATAAAGACAATAATTTTTAATCGATTTCAAAAAAAAAAAAAAAAAAAAAAAGAAGAAGAAGAAGATTATCAATTCGTCTGAATGTAGGCTTTTTTATATTTGTTTAATTACTGCTGGATCGAATTTTTTATTTGAAAGGTGATGCTTACAGATTAGTCCCGTTTTAAAAACAGCTTATAATTTCAATAATTAAAGGGTGTCCCCATACAACCTACGGGTTTTTGACATGTATTATGAACCGTAAAGTACAAAACTTTAAAATTAAAAAAAACTTTGTATCACTAAAGCTCCCAATGCCAAAAATAATACCATAATAAATCTAAAAATTAAAGGGTGTAGCCATAGCTGACGTAAATTTACCTTTATGGGCATATTTTTTGAACCGTTATAGACAAATGCTTGAAAATTAGACAGAATGTCGATTGCTATAACCGTTATAGTAAGAAGCATTAATAAAGTAATTATAGAGTAAAGGGTGACCCTATAGTTGATTTAATTTGATGTATATACTCTTGAAGAGTTGTAGGCATCCGCTTGAAATTTACGAAAAACCTGTATTGATAACTCTGCTATAAAAATAGTTGATACCTGTATTTGTATTTGGAAATAAAAGGGTGTCCCAATAGTTGATATAATACGGTTAAAATTTACAAAGATTTTTATTGGTAATTCTACTACAACAGCAAGTATAAGATTTGAATTTGGAAATTAAAGTGTGCCACCATAGTTGCTGTAACTTGATGTATATTGCCAAAATGTTAAACAGTTAAACACACACGACAAGAAGCTGTAGTGCTAAGTCTGCTATAACAAGTATAAAGTTTAGAGAAAGAATATAAGGGTGCCCCAATAGTTAATGTAAGTTGATGTATGTGGTTATACTTTTGAACCGTTATAGACAGACGGATGAAATCTATTTTGAAGACGGTTGTTTTTTGCAGGAATTATTTAATACAATTTTAAAGAGTCATGTAGGCATATACGATGATTTTTTTCCAAGATTTATCATGTAATCAATAAATTTTGTTTAGTTTTTCGTTATTTACAATAAAAAAAAATATATATTTACTCGACTGTTTTCGTTTTCGTTTTCGTAAATTTTAAATTTTTTTAAGTTGATACAATAAGATTTTAGAATTTTAGAACCAATCTAAAATAAAATTTTAATTAAGGCAAATAAAACAATGACAACAATGTGTTAAAAAAGAATTGAGAAAAAAAATCATACAAAACAAAAATCGAGTCTTTTGCTTAAACCCCATACTTTCTAACCCCGTTCCTTAACAAGTAAAAAAGATACGTTCTTAAATAATGAAAGAAGATCATCGTTTATATGTTCTGTTATGAAAACAAACTCATTTTAATTTTTCCACAAAACATAATAAAAAAAAGTGATAGAGATTTTGTCAAAAAAAGTCAATATACCATCAAAGGTGAATACTGCACTAAAACTGAGCTTAAAATCAAATTTCGTAAAAGACTCTTTAACAATGAAAGCGATAAAATAGATATCTATTTCGTCTCACTGTACCACGCTTAGTTTATCTGATAATAAATATGCTCATAACTTTGTACCATCAACGTAGAAAATAGTTATGCCGAATAAACAAAACCAAGTGTAAATGATGTGCGATTTAAAGTGTTAATGGCATTAAATATTATGCAGGCATCAGCCATTTTACGTTGAAACTGAAAAAAATTAAAATCTCTATTTGTTATTGAAGATAAAGCAACATTTTCAGAAAAAACTCCTTTAAACAGACAGACAATTTTACCATCAATGTAAGTTAATGAATTTTCGTGATACTTTCTGAACATCAACCGCAAACAGATGACAAATGTGAAGTGATAAATAAAAAAATAGAGATACTACACAAATACTTGTACACATTTTGTTCATAAGGAAATTCTAAAATATTCCACATTTACCTTCAACATTTCAATTTTCCTGTAATTTGCAATAGAAAGTAGTGATTCATTTCAAGTTGTTGTTGTTTTCTTTCCTGCTTAAAGCTTAAAAAAGAGAATGACAAATGTGTAGATAAGTGATTTACTCACACTCTAATTTGTCACGTATGAATGACTGATAACGTTTTAATGTGATTTTACAGCATTAACACGAATTATTCTTTCTACGTGTATTTGAGCGTGAGAGCAAGTGAGTGAGTGAGTGTGTAGTTGTGCAAGAAGACAAGTATGCATAACAGGTATAATGGAAAACTTACTGAATTGTAAAGAAATATTTGTTGTTGTGCTAGAAAATGGATGAAAAGAAAGAAATGTCTTTTGGAATTAAAATTTGCTTAATTGTCATCTGATGTTTTTTGTCTAAGAAAAAATAGTAATTATTTTTTGAAATGAAAGGAAAATTTGTAATATCATTGAGTGGATTTTCTTGATGATATTAAAGTATTAATTTTGAAAGAAAAAGATAATAAAACTTGAATAATTAAAAAGATTCTTAGATTTTTCAATTATGAGGTTAAAATATTATCTCTCGGCTTTAATTAATATTTAATAATTAAAAATTATGACAAAAGTAAACGATTTTCTTATGAATGAACTCAACAAGAATTTAATTTTTTAAATAATCAGGCTTTGTTTAAATCACTTAAATGGGATAAATTTTTTTTAAATTCAACTTTTTTAACCACGTAACTTTAAATAAAAACTAATTTTTTTCATAAAATTGTGGGTACATTTAACATTTTGTTAATATTGTAACATGTTAACACTAACTTTTATACGATACACACACACTTTTGCTTTTAACTTTGTCGGTTAACACGTTTTTGATTATTTTTAAAGTACCGAAAGTTTGATTAAATAATTCTTGCGAAAAAACCGACTTCAAACCAGATTTCATCTGTCTGCCTATAACAGCTCAATTGTATGGCCACATAGATTAGGTTACATTAGCTATTGGGGCACTCTTATATCTCCAAACTTTATACTTTTTCAACTGTTCAATAGTTTGGCAATATACATCAAATTACAGCAACTATAGGGTCACTCTTTAATTGAAAAATTCAAATTATATACTTGCTGTTGTAGTAGATTTAGCAATCAGGTTCTGTGTAAATTTCAACCGTCTGTCTGTAATTGGTTAACAAAGTGTCCATATACATACATCAGATTATATCAACTATTTAATTTATAATATAAAATTTTTATACTTCTTATTATACCGAATAAAGTAGTGGGCATTCTGTCTAAAATTAAGGTATTTGTATGCAACGGTTCAAAAAATATGGCCATATAAAACATATTACATTCATTTTGAGAACACCCTTTAATTTCTAAATTAAAATTATAAGCTTCTTGTTATAGCAGAATTAGCAAAACATGTCCCTTGTTAATTTCAGCTGTCTGTCTATAAAAGTTCAAAAGTTTGGCCACATGTACCACATTATATCAACTATTGGAACACCCTTTAACTTCCAAATCCAAATTTTATACTTTTTGTTATAGCGGACTTAGCAATAGAGGTTCGTTGTAAAATTCAAGCGTCTGTCTACAACTGTTCAAAAGTATGGCCATATACATCAAATTAAATGAACTGTTGGTGCACCCTTTAATTTATAATTCTTAATATAAATACTTTTTACTATAACGGCCGTAGCAATCGACGTTCTGTCTAATTTGCAAGCGTTTGTCTATAACGGTTCAAAAGATAGGCCCATATAAGTAAATTTAGATCAATTATGGGGGCACCCTTTAATTTTTAGTTTTGTTTTTGTATAAACGCAGTCATTTTAAATTTTACAGAATTTCCCTTTACAATTCATAATACACGTAAAAAATATGTATGTTGTATGGGGACACCCTTTAGTTTTGAAGATTATGAACTGTTTTTAAAACAGGACCAATCTGTTATATTACCATATATTACTATCATATTACCAAAAATTTTCAAAATCGGATCAGAAATGACTAAGTTCTGGAGGCAAAAATATAAAAAAGCAACATTTAGCCGAATTGTATAACCCCTTCTTTTTTTAAATCGGTTAAAAACTTGTTTAAATTCTGTCGTAAGCGTGCCAAATTATTTCTAGAGACCTGTGCAATAATTCAAATTTTTTTAAAAATAGGTTTAGAAAATATTTGTGGTGCTTATGAAGCAGAATGTTGAAAAAATTATTTATTTTCCGTGCTTTTGGAAAATATTTTCCACAAGACTGAATCTTTTTAGCTTTCTGTTTGATTTTTAATATGCTTTTCAGTTTCTTCAATAAACTTCATTTAAAAAAAGAAAACAATTATAATACAAAACTTGCATTTTCTCGCTTAATATTAATATTTAGTTCAGTGTTGATTTTGAAGAAACATTGAAAAAGAAATTATAAAAATATGGAAAAATTTTCTGTTTTCTAATTTTTTAAGCACTAGGTCAGTTTATAAATAATAACAAATGTTTATTTATATTTTCAATATTTCGCCACACCTTTGGGTGGCATCATCAGGAAACAGGAAACAAAAATTAAATTTTCTTGTTTTTAAAATAACAAATTTAAAATGAAATTATTTTTTCAAACAAAAACAGAAAAATCAAAAACCAAACGACAAAAAACTCAAATATTTAATATAAATAAAATTAAATTTAAATATTCTTATAAATTTAAAACTCAAAAAACATTCAAGTAAATAACTCAACAATTTTAAACATTTACATTCTTATAAAAATTTAAAAAACAGAAAACATTTAAATTATTTAAAAATGTTAAAAAACTTAATTCAAATACATTAACATAAACTTTCACGATAGAAATGTTACAAGTAATCATATACTCTCAAACGTTTATTATTTTTTATGCACTAAATGTCTATAACATTGCGCAATATTATCAGTATCAGCCTTAAAGTTTATTCTTTTTGTTGCTGGTATTTTAATTATTTGTAACATCTCTAACATATACCGACTCTTATAATTATTTTCTATATTTAAAACCGATGCATCTTCAAAGTTAGGATTATGATTAAATCTGGCACAATGGGAAAAATAATATGATTTGAAATATTAGTTAGGAAAAGTTTTAAGTAAAAAATTAAATAAATTAAATTAATGCTTTGGCCAGTTGCCGTTTAGCAGGCGGCTGTGGATAAAATCACTTCGCTCTTTAATAGCTTGGTCATCGCCATCATCTTTGTCTTTCCCTTCTTCCCAATTTTCCTAGTCTTAGTCTTCTTCAAAGGTGTTTTTATACCAGCAAAAATTTTAGAAGGTGTTGCATGTGGAGGAAAGATCCTCTGCACCTAAAACAAAAATAGTTTTCAATCGTTAACATGTTTAAATTGTGCACTCTGATAATGAATTCAAAATATGCACACTCTTTAGTTACCTTATTTCAAATGGCAGCGCAGTTTGGTGATAACGTTCACCTTGCTCATCAGATTTAGTTGGCAACTATTGAGCGAGTTGATCAAGCTGCTGATGCAAGAGATGAATTTTGTACGACCTATTAACCCCCAATTTCATCGAAAGCTGCCAACGTGTTTACAACAGATTGCCTTTAGTTGTCTTTGCGTTCTTTACCAAAATACCTTTGATGGCTGGTTTCAATACAAGCCATGCATTTAATTCTCGGTCTGTCAGAACTTGGTCAAAATCTTGATGACTCATTAGTTTCCGTATGTCGGGACCACTAACAAACCCTTCCTGAGTTTTGGCGTTACTTAGTCTTGGGAAAATGTCTTTTAAGCGGTTGAATACTTTCTGCGATGTGGAGCAGAGGCAACAAAATTTTCATTTATGAAATAAGTCTTTTGTCTTTAGGCTGTTATTAATATTATTTTAAATAATTATAGTTATTGTAAAGCTCGCAGTAGTCAACATTCTGTTCAATTTTCAAACGTTTGTCTATAACGGTAAAAAAGATAGGCCCATATAGGTCAATTTACGTCACCTATAGGGACACCCTTTTAGATTTATTTTGTATTAATTTTTGCCATTGGGAGCTATATTGATACGCAGCTTTTAAAAATTTTAAAGTGGTGCCCTTTACGTTTCATTAAACACACAAAACACATGTATTTTGTATGGAGACACCCTCTAATTTTTAAAATTATAAACTGTTTTGAAAAAAGCAACACTCAGCCGAATTGATAATCTGCTTCTTTTTTGAAGTCAGCCAATATAGTTTTTACTTTTTTTGTACTCTGTGCAAATTTCAAGCATCTGTGATTTAAAAAAGACATCTATGGAAGGGCTCTTTTATATTCAAATTTATTGTTCACAATTAAAAAATCTAAAGCTATATATGAATGTTAAAATGACTGAACTATTGGAACACTCTTAGTTGAATGTTTTGAACTTTAACTTAAACTGTTTGCCTATTGCGATTCAAAAAATGGACACCTTTTAGTTAAAATTTTTATGTCTTTCACCTCTTAATATAACGTTTAAAGATTACTGATACCGTGCCAATTTGGCGTGTCTGCCTATCACAGCTTAAAAAATAACAATATTTTAAAGAATATTACGTTACTTTGGGTATACCCTTTAATTATTAGTATTTGTTGTAATAGCGGCATAAGTTATGTGAAAATTTCAACATGGCTGGAACGGGCAAACAGACATTGTAATGTAAACTCTTTTGGTACGAAACCCTAAAAAAACGCGCTTGTATTTGAAAAACGGTGTCGGTAACAATATAAATGTTGATGAATGTAACTTGTTTCCAAAATTATTTTGAATTTACTTATTAACGTCGTTATTTACACATCCATACATATATGATTGAGTAACTCATGTAAAAAGTTGATTTAATCATAACATTATTGTACCAATCATGCCAATTATTAATTTATTTATGTGTTGAAAAGTTATTTTTTTCTAAAACTGATTAACAAATTTTTAGCTTTTTGCATTATGAAAGTGATCAGGAATGTTGGCCATTACTTTTCTTTAAATAAAATTTTTATTTGCTACTAAATCTTGTTTTATTTATTTTTAATATTTTTCAATTGTACTTTCATTTTTTTCTCTGAAAATTTCTCAAGCATTTACAAGCCAATAAAAGTAGTTTTTTTTTTGTGAAAAAAATTTCTTAAAGTTTTCAATATTATTGTCATATTAAACACAAATTTAAACCAATATAAAGTCAATCAACTGCTAACAAGTTCTTTTTATTAATTTTTTTATTAAAATATTTTTTATTACTCGTACTTTAGAGTGTTCTTTTATCAGACTGTAATAACGACATAACTTTTGGGACTTGAATTAAAAAGAACGACCTTTTTTTATTCAATAGTCTGTATTAAATAAAAAATAAAAATACAAATATTAAAAAAAAAAACTTAAACAAGACAAAGCAACTGGTCCCTTATATTTAGCTGACACCGAACAATAAACACAACAATTTAGAAAAAGAACAAGATCTGGTTAAGTAAAAATGATATTAATTTTTTTTAAAGTGGTGGTGGTGGTGGGCTTGTTTTATATCGGCTCTTCTTTATTTAAACAAAATCCTCACAGCAGAGGACAATATAAAAGTTTTTTGTAAAATGTTGTCAAAGTTTTTTTGTATTTACAGTCACTAAGTATCTGCTTAGAAATAAACGAGGTCAATTGTAAAAGATATTTTAGCGTTTAGGTAAGCGATAAAAATAATTAATTAATAAGAATTTGTTTCAGTCAATTAATGAAAAAGGGATCAATTCAACGAGTAGATCTGTTGTTGTAAGAGTGTTAAGAATTTGGAATAATATGCTGCCTTATAAATTGCGACGTTTTGGAAGATCTATTTACGAATTTAAAAAGGTTTTGAAAAATTGGGGCACATGATTTGTTTTAAGTAATCATCCCTTTCATGAATATATTTTCACTCGAAATTTTTTCCCTTTTCCCCAAATTGCAATCGTGAATAATTCACGTGAACAATTTTTCACTTAAACAAAAATTCCCCTTATCGGGAATGAGTTTTTCCCTCGAAATTTTTTTCCTTTCCCCTTAGATTTGTTCACTTAAATTTTGCTGGGTAACTGCATACATTATGCCAGTTTTTTATGTTTTAATTAGAATATTTACATCAACAACACATTTTTTTAATTCAATATCAGTAACTGCAGTGCAAGCTGACATTATGCTCGTCAAGATGCAAAACAAGGAGATCTATTTATTGTATCTATTGGTTATAAATTATGAAGATTTTTTTTATTAAAATTATTTAAAAAAAAAATAAATTTTTTTTCAGTTATATTTTCTCCTCCTTTTGCAGCATTTTTTTCCCTATATATATTTTCTTCTTTCTTATTTGTATTCAGTACGAATTGATAGCGGGAACAAACGTTCCCATGAAACTCATGATAGCAATTTTCCCTTCATGGGGAATAAAAATTTCATGGGAACAAAAATTTTACATTTTGTTCACGAAAGGGGTGAATATTTAATTCAAAAAATTAACCATTATCTTTAGGTAATTTTCATTCGATATTTTTAATCTGGTCAACAGTTTCTAAGGTTATATTAGGTTGAGAGGGCACCTCATTAAGCGAGTTAACTTGGAGGCCATACGATCCATGTGATGTTAAGATGATCAATAACCCAATAAAACACCAGTTTCTAAGAATGACCTGGGCTTTCTCTTAAAAACTTATCAGGGCAGTCAGTATACCTCCTATAAGACAGCACGGGCCCTGAAAAAATTTTTGGTGAATAAGTTAGTGAACTGACAACTTCTGTAGCTCTTTCTAAGCAGTATGTGGTTTTACTGAGGGCCAATTGAACTCTTGGATTTTAAAGTTGAGCTGAGAGCCGTTTACTTTAGTGCCCCTTCCACGAAGTAATATATTGTAATATATATATATTAATAATTTATAGTATTGATTTATTTTTTATATAAAAAGCTAACAAATGATATTTGCTTCTAAATATTAGTTGTAACGCCTCTAGAAAAGTTAATATGACCGATTTGTGTCTTTACTAAAATCTATTCTATTAAATGGAAGATGCAACTAAACTTATTCTGCACATTTCTACTGAAAACCAAATTTTGGAAGTAAGAATCATAAAACTCGATTGTATATTATGAAATCGAAAAATGTTTGACACAATAAAAATAAAATTTAAACACATTACAAAAATCAAAAATATTTTAATTCAAAAATAAAAAGATTTATTAAAAGTGGTAAAAAGTTCTCCAATATTGGTAAATGGTAAGTTTAAAATTAAAAGAAAAGAAGAAACCATGATGTAAATGAAGAAGAAAGCTGCATTCAATGGTTCGAATCATGAAATTTATAACGTATAATCTTATTTTTATAATTTATTATTAAAATAAAAGTAAATATTAAAAATTATTTTGTTTTGTTTAATTCACAATAATATTTTATAATCACCCAAGAATCATATTTTAAAATAGTTGTGACTGCAACCGAATTCAAGATAATACACACAACCGACAGAATTCGATTGGTAACAAATTCGGTTCTCATGACGAATCTCTTTTCTCTGTGTGTCTGCGGAAGGCGGGCTTAACTAAAGAAGCAAAAAACGTAGCTGAAGACCGTTTCTTTCTGAGAGATAAAATCCTTCTATCACCTCTTCACAGAAAATGAAGGCACGATTGAAGGCTAAAAACAAGGATGGTGAAGGCTTCCTATTCCTTAAGAGTAAATTACCCCAATACGAAACTAAGAGAAGGAATTTATGTATGTCCACAAACACGACAGTATAAAAAATTGATGAAGTAGTAGAAAAAGCATGGGAAAGACGATTAGCATTGGAAGAAAAGAAACAGGACTTTGAACCAAAAAATATTTCGTGTGAACCGTGCCAGGCGTTAAAGGACCTATTCAGACTTTCTTTCCTGAAGGAATCCCAAGATTGTATTCAGCTGAACTGTTAGAAAATCTCAATATCCCATTTGGTGCTTAACCAGCAGGTTATATCTTTTTTGATACATCATCATTCAGAATACGCTTATAAGTTTCTTTGTCGCAGTCACAGAGTCTGCACCAGCTGCTGCTTTCAATGCCTAATTAGCTCAGGTGTTTCCTCAGGTGGTAGTTTTGCATATTTTTAAGCGGCAAATTTAACCCAGTTGCGAGTCTTGGTAGTTTCAGTTTCCGTCCATATTTGCACTCGAATGCTGTTTGCTTAAAGTTCGCAAAAAGATTCTATCCCAACCATGGATATTCTTGCTACCCTCCTAACCCAACCTTTCTGCCTTTTCAATGCCCTGTGCACATCTTTCTATAGCACAAAGAGGTAGAGCGGGCTGTTGTTAATTGTGGGGAAACAAAAAAATTGGAAGATTACCCAAAAATTGTTTAGGAATTTTTTTGTTGCTTTTAAAGCTCCTAAATATCTTCAGTCCTTTAAAATTAATATTTAAGACCTAAAACAATCCTCAACTAATGATGTATGTTGCGGTAAATGGACACTATGGACACTTTGTAAATGATTTTTGTTCCTTAAAAAGCCATGAACTAAGAAATACCTAAACATAAGCCGGATTTATATTATTTAATTATACAGAAAAATTGTTTCCGCCTATTAAAGATTTTAATTGATTTCAGGCTGCAATTTAATTAAATTTTTAATTGACGTTATTTATTACAAAATACAAATTTGTTTAATTCAATAATTCTTTGAGTTGGTCATATACTTAATTAAAAAAGAAAAAAGCTTGCTAAAAAGGTAATTGAATCAATTAAAAATTTAATTAAATTCCAATCGTTAAATAATTAAAAACTTTTAAGATGTAAATATTTTTTATGTTTATATAAAAATGGTGTAAAAAATGTATAGTAATTCATAAAATGAGAACGGCAAGCCTGGTTTCTGTAAAATTATTTGTCAGTTATTCGTATTTTCGAGGAAAATTTGGGAAAGTCCCTGCGGAAAAGTCGAAAAATTGGAAAAATCAAAAATCTGGTTTTTGTATGAAATTTTGCGTGAAATTATTGCTTAATGGCTTTCCAAATCAGAAAATATAAAGTTCTTAGTGGAAATCATGGAAAATTGCGGAAAATGGGGAAAATTGGAAAAATAGAAAATTGATTTTTTGTATGAAATTTTGTGCACCAAATCGCTTTCTACTGATTCCATTAAATAAATCATATTGAAAATTTAAATATTTGTGTTGTATTATTACTCTTAAGTTTATCCGAAGGCTAAAAATTGGGGCGAGGCGAAGTTCGCCGTGTTCGCTAGCTTTTTTACGTTTATGGCACATTACATTGTATAAAATGAAAAATTAAATAAATCTCACGAAAATAACTCGCAATCGCTTTATATTTCCACATAAAGCGTACGTAGCAATACAGGTCTCTTGCAAGTTTCAGCTGCCTTTCTGCAACTGTTCAAAAGTAAGGCCATATACATTAAATTAAAAAACCTATTAGGGTACCCTTTAATTTATACCTTTGAATATTTATACTTGGTACTTTAACGGTCATAGCAACCGACATTCTCTCCAATTTACAAGCGTTTGTCTATAACGTTTCAAAAATAGGCCCATATAGGTCAATTTACGTCATTTATGGGGACACCCTATAATTTTCAGTTTTATTTTTGTATTATATTTTTTCGGGAGATATAGTGATACGCAGTTTTTTTAATTTTAAAGTGGTGCACTTTACGGTTCATAAATAACGCAAACAATTTTTCTGTATGGGGACAGCCTTTAATTTTGAAGACTATGAACTATTTTTAAAACGGGACCAATCCAATCCTCAAGTAAATAAAAAATTTCAAAGCCGGCTTAGAAATGACTGAGTTCTGCGGGCTTTGTGATAACCTCCTTTTTTTGAAGTCGACAATGACGTACTACATTTGAGCTAATCAAAATAAAAACAAAGTATGTATTTTGAAGTATTTTCGGTGTGCTGTCCAGCCTTCTCCAGACAGGCCTATCTACGCCACTGTGTGTAATGCTTGAATGGCATTTTCCCAATTTTACAACTTTTAATATAAAGTTGTTTCTTATGTTGTTTGCTTAATTTGACGGATTTTGATTAATTAAAATATTCATTTGTAATTTTAAACTTTAAATTCTATCAATTCATTTATTTTACAGCAAAAAACTTTACTGTATGACATCATGCATCCAGCTGTTTTTAATATTAAAGCAAATCTGTATGAGTTTTATGTCTCATTTCCACAATACTGACATGTTACCGAAAACCAAAAGAAACAACTAAACAACAAAGTCAACCTTCATCATTAATCACACAGAACATACAGAAAATGTTTGTTTATTTTAAATTTTCTTAAATTCTTTCAATTTCGTTCTGGTTCTTGTATCAGTGTGGTATTTCATTTATTTAGGGGAATAAACACACCTACACAGATACACCACCGCAACGAACACATGAACGATAAAAAAGCAAAGCAAATTTACCTTAATATAAACACATACATCCATACAAATGTCTGCCCTAAACACACACTAGCAATCAAGCACAAAACTGTACATGTTTAGTGTTGCCAAAAAGCATTAGGTGAAGAAAAAAGGAAAAAAATATATTTCAAATAAATTAAGCTGAGGGATAAAAAGAGATATTGCTTCTTCATTTTCTTGACATTATTGAAACTAAATTGCAAAAAAAAAAGCAGGAGAAGGTAAAAGAAACAATTTTGAATAAGATAAAACAAGTGTCCCAGTATACAGCCTGGCAACATAATTCTTGTTTTGTGTTTTTTTAAATACCACTAATATTGGTGGTGAGTTAGAGTCAAAATTCACAGTTTTATTAATGATTTTTTTGTGTGCTAAAATTAAATGTTTATGATACAAATCATAGTCGGTCGGTCATAAATAAGACATAATGATGATAAACTAAGGAACATAACTTTTATTAATTGTAATTGGGTTGACAGAAAATGTTATTTTTTCGTAATTTCTTTATAAGGCCAGTTTTGTAAACAGTTTATTTCTAATATAAACTTGTCATATTTTTGATACAAATACCTGAATGCTACAGCTACAATAAGGCTGTCGAAATAAGGGCTAAACGTTCTTGTTTATAACTGACAGTCGGATAGAAAAAAATTATTTGAAAACAGATAACAAAATGATTTATGATTATCAGAAATATGAAATTTTTAAGTCATGTATTTTCGAACATTATTTACGAAATGAAATAAACCATTAAACAGAATATTTTATTATTTAAGTAAGACTAATTATTGAAAAGCACCTTTGCATTTATATAAGGGTTTCGTTGTTGTTTTGAGAACCACATTTTAATTAAATTTTACATTGGTTCAATTATTTATTTAGTAAGAATTTTTTTTTATCTTTCAATTAAATATAAAACTTATTAAATATATTTTTGAATAAAGAAATTTTGTATTTATTTTTCAATTAAATATACATATAATTTAGTCAATTTAAAACTTTAATATGAAGATAAATAAAAAAAATCAATAGGTGTAAAAAAGTTTTTCTTTGTATTCGATACATCTAGAAAATACTATTGCTTCAAATATGTTGTATCCCCAGGAATTCTTTTGTGTAAAGACATTCAAATGAAAACTTTTAAATACAGTTAGAATATTAAATTAAACCACGGAAATATAGAATGAAATGAATTAGTTTTAAAAAAATATCGGGAATTTTTTACACCGACTGAATTATTAAATCATTGATACGAGTATTGATTATTGAGGGTGAAAAGCGGTTTATTTTAATTAAATTATTTGTGTGCCCTTGCATAGAACAAAAATAAGTATCGTAATATTTTCTGATATCTTTTTTTCTTCATCTTTTACAGTATTAAAGAGCCGAAAAAAGTCACCCACTTACAGTGGATAAAGAAAAATAAAAGCATTGTTGATTATTCTTAACTCGTGAACATTTTCGTGCCATCATTTTTCACAACTTTCGACGTGGATTATCACGACAAAAGTGCATTGATGAACTTAAATCTTTGTATGGCGATAAAACACCATCCTACAGCACTGTGAAAAATTGGTATAATGAATTTAATCGTGGCCGAAGCTCGCTCAAAGACGAATTCCGTGAAGGTCGTCCAAAAACGGCTGTTGTGCCAGAGAACATTGATGCCGTGCGTGAACTCGTAATGCAAGATCGACATGCGACATACCGAGAGATAGAGACATCCTTGGACATTTCTTCCACCAGCATACATTCGATACTGCATGAACACCTGTCCGTAAAAAAGGTTTGTTCTTGTTGGATCCCGCACAATTTGAAAGTCGCTCAAAAAAAGGCTCGTGTCGATTGGTGCAAAGAAATGATGCAAAAATACGATTGCGGTGCTTCAAAAGACGTTTATAAGATCGTCACAGGTGACGAATCATGGATCTATGGGTATGAGCCCGAAACGAAACAATCGACCGTGTGGGTCTTCAAAGACGAGCAAAATCCAACGAAAGTTGTTTGTGGAAGAAGCACTTCGAAGCAAATGGTCGCCTGTTTCTTCGGCAAAACTAATCATGTGGCGACTGTTCCGCTTGAGCAAGGTAGGACGGTCACTTCTGAGTGGTACACTACAATTTGTTTGCCTGAAGTCATCGGAGAAATCCGAAAAACCAACAAGAGAAGACGAATCATTGTTCACCATGACAATGCGAACGCTCACACATCGGCTCAAACCAGAGCGTTTTTGACCGGCCAAAACGTCGAATTAATTTGTCATCCGCCGTACAGCCCTGACTTGGCACCTAATGACTTCTTCTTGTTTCCGCACATCAAGAAAAAAATGCGTGGTCAATGATTTTCGTCGCTAGAAGAAGCTGTTCAAGTGTTCAAAAACCATGTTTTAGAGGTGTCTCAATCGGAGTGGAAAAAGTGCTTCGGCAACTGGTTTGAGCCCATGCAAAAGTGTATAAATCATGCTGGAGAATACTTTGAAAAACAATAAAACCATTTTTGATTATAAATATTCGCATTTTCACTATTAGGCCAGAAATATACAGAGCAGCCCTCGTATGTGTATAATTTAATGATAGAAAAATAATATTATTTTATACAGTGAAACAAAATTTATCAAAACAATTTGTTGGTTGCTTTGTAGTTAATTTAACCATATTTGTAATAAACATATTTTCATTTGTGATTAAAAAATTGTATCCAGTTTTTTTATGCAAAAAATTTTAAACAAAAATAAGGTGGAAAGTCATAATCAATCAGACGTATTCTTCCGACAATAATCTTACTTATTACCATTTATTTTGGGCTTACTAAACAAGTCCAACATTCTTGCATTGTTTGGAGTAAAGTAATACAACCTTTAGAAAATAATAATTAAAATAAGTTATTTAAAAGGTAAGGAGATTTTAAGGCAGACGTTAAAAAAGTCGCCATCTCGATATTTGCCTAAAGCTACAAAGGAATGATCGATGCTAATCACAGTCCGGCTGCGGACTACATTTATTACAACATATTATAACATAATCCTGCCTACATCTCAATCAGGCATGATTAAACTTAACAAAGATATGTTAATTTATACTTGACTTGTTCAAACCCTTTTCAAATAACAAAAAAAAACTTAACTATCTTCATTCAACAAAAGATTAACTTTTTGTTTACTATTCACAAAAATAAAAAAAGAAAATACTTTTGCACTTTACGCTCATCATTATCCATCTCTGTCTTTGGATCATTTATACGCACATTAAACTTAATATAACTACGGATTGGGTGTTTTCAAAAGTTGTGTTCGTTTTTTCTAACGTACGCCTTAAATCATTTTTTATAGGATCTTGATTTTTGTTTTCCATTCTGATATACAATCAATGAGTTTTTTCTACGAACGTGTGTAGGAAATGATAATAGCATTGACACAAATTGAGATAATAAAATGTCTGCCCTTTTATATTCTTTTTTAAGGATTCTATTGGATGTTATAGCTTAAAGCTTTATATTTTTATATACAATTACCGTAAGACTTTAAATCAGGGATGGGTATGTGAATGGAATGAAGGAAACAATTTAAAGTATTAAGAATTTTTAAAGAAACAAAATCTTATATCTGTTTATGTTGAACCAAATTTCTTAAGTGTTATTAATGAAAAACAAGTAAGAGTGCTGTATTCGGCTATGCCGAATCTTATATACTCTTCACCATCTGTGTAATTATAGTTTAGTGAAGTAACTCCAATCAAAAAAGCAGATATTTGGGTGACAGAGAATAAAAAAATTTGGTATTGCTTATATATAATTTTATATAAAAATGACATCGCCTCTTAATGGGTTAAGCAGTGTTAAAAAATGTCAGTGTTTCCTTAAAGATCTCTTCATATTGACATTTTAAATAATTTGAAAATTTCAGAGGCCCGTAACACGGAAAATATGGGCAAGCGCATATATTTTCCCGTGATGCTTTTTCTTATTTTTTAATTCTCTATCGCTCCACATATTTATTTTTTTGATTGGAGTTACTTCGTTGTTCTAAATGACATGAAAATATTAGAGGTAGTCGTGGTGTTTTGCTTGCTGCCTCGAAGCACATGGACTGATAATGCTGATTTTCAATAGCACCTCTTTCCACACTATATCCAGTCAATTGATATATTTTTTTTTAATGTGAAACGCTAAATCGACTTTGCTATGCATAGGAAGTAGGAATATATACTTTATGTACATATGTATTTATTGTATTAAGGAGTATATTTAAGAATACGTGCTGCATTTCTTTCTCCTTTATTATCGGTACATTTTTTATGAAAAGTAAAAACAGCTTTATTTATAACATTTCAAAATTATATTGAAATCGTTCGCATGCCGCATATACCCAGCTCTGCTATATATCTTACAGTAAAAAGAGTTGTGTACGTATTTATGTGCGTGTTTACAGATTAAGGGATAAACTTTTTATTGAAGTATAAAAAATGTTTTTTTTTTACATTGAAGGTTTTATTACGTCTACTAAAGTGTGTGTATGTGTTTATAAATATGTATGTGTTCGTTGTAATACTTTAACTGTCTTCAATAAGATTAAATAAAATAAAATTAAAAGAAAAAAAACGTTGACAAATTTTTGTGGAATATGTATTTTTTTTTTTTAATTTTCGTATTTCTTTTTATAGCCAAATTAAAGATGTCAATTTATGGGAATTTAAAATGATCACCACGGAAATTATTTGTAATTTGTACTGTCGAGGACTGAGCTGACAACTTGTTGAATGTAAAAGTTAAAAATAAATTTCGTCAATTTAACTTTAAAGTGGCAAAGTAAATGGAGGAAAGGAAGAATGATTTTTTTTTTGTGTTAAATTTTTTTAAGAGTTGAAATGTTAAATGATTTTATGAGTAATAATTGTTTAGGTTTTCGATAACAAACTTCAACTCAAGGCAGTTATGACTTACAGTACTGTTCGAAACCTAAGCAACTTTTTTTCCATTAAATACTCATGGTCGTATATGTTCAATTTAAATAGATTAACGAAAAATTTCCCTTTTATTTATTGTTATACATATAGTTTACGTACGAATAATAACAACAAAAAATAAATTTTATGTTGTTAAAAGAATTCATAAAACAAAAACAAAATTAACTTAAAAATTCGCTGTTCGAAACCTAAGCAACATTTACATTGTTGTATAAAGCTACTGGGAAAGTAGAGGAAGCCAATAGCGGTGAACGACCTCGAAAAACTTGTGAGCGAACAGACCAGAAAATTTTCCGTCTGGTTAAAAAAAATCCATTTATTTCGTCGAAAGACATAGTGAATGAGCTTGAACTTCAGATTAGTTATTCCACAGTAAGAAAACGTTTATTGAAACAAAACTTAAGGAGCTTCATGCTATCTAAGAAGCCTCTGCTGACTAAGAAGAATTAAAAAAAGAGGTTTGTTTGATTGATTGCAACGTAGTCTCTGATTTTCTCAGTTTTTGGTTGTTTATGGTTGGATTTTGCTAGAGCACATATGATTTGGACTATATCCAAATGAAGAATTGTTTTGTTTAGTGATGAATCTAAATTTAACTTACTAAATTCAGATGGAGTTTGCCACCTGAGAAGCCCAAAAGGAAAGCGGCTACATCCTCGGTATTTTGGCCAGTGGTGTTGGTCCCTTTGTAAAAATTCAAACAAAAATGGACCGTTTTGTTTACAGAGACATTTTAGCAACTCACATGCTTAACTACGCTGTGTGGGAAATGCCACTTTGATGGTTGTTTCAGCATGACAATGACCCGAAACACTCATCGAAGTTAGTCAAGGATTGGTTATCAGCTAATGGGGTTCAAGTTTTGGATTGGCCACCTCAATCGCCAGACTTAAATCCCATAGTGAACCTCTTTGGAATTTTAAAACGCAGAGAGTTGGAACTCGACGCTTTAAAAATAAACAGGAGTTTATTAACTGTCTAAAATCAGAGTGGGAAGCTATACCAATATCTATTCTATCGAATCTTATTGAATCTATGCCCAAAAGATGCGCTGAGATCATAAGAAACAAAGGATATCATACCAATTATTAAAAGTTGCTTAGGTTTTAAACAGCGAATTTTTAAGTTAATTTTGTTTTTATTTATTATAACTTCCAAAGAAATCGAATTTAATTTTTGTTGTTATTTTTAGATTATAGACACATTGTGTAGTAGTAAATAAAAAATATTTTCTAAAAATTTATTTAAAGAAAAGATATGAGTCTATTATTACTTAGTGGGAAAAAGTTGCTAAGGTTTCGAACAATACTGTATGTTTTAGGTAAACCCATTGTTTTACGGTTCTTTTAAACGTTTAATTTAGTGTGTATTATTAAATTTAGAATAAGCCAAATATTTAAGAGAATATACGTTAATTAAGTTGATTCTTTTAAACATAAATATTTCATGATAATTTCATGAAATATTTATTATTTAAAACTAAACAATCAATTCTATTATTGCAGAGAAAGCATAGCCATATGGCCATCTCACTACTCTGTAGAAAATTAAAAAGGTTCATATCAAGCCAAATTGATTATTTGAGCAAAAATATATCAAAAACTTAAAAACTTTGTAGAGAAAAAACACAGTGACCATTAATTAACTATTTCTATTTTTTCTTAAAATTTTTATACGGATGTAATAGTTTTAAATTTTATTTATTTGTGAAGATTAACAGAAGTTTCAAGATTTTTATATTTTGCAGAGCAAAAGAATGGAAGAGAATATTTCATAATAATTACTTTCTTATTTCTTATAAACAAGGTTATAATATTGTATCATTAAAGTCTTAGCACATAGCAGAAATAAAAGCAAATTATAATATTAAAAAAGTTTAACAGAAAACAGCGGAAGTTAAAGTAAAGTTTGACATATCAAAGCAATCAAAGGCAAATAATACTATAATCATATATATGTATAAGACTTATAATACACTATACATTACAGCATTTAGCAAAAGTTTTATATAAAAATAAGTTGTTATAAATAAGTTGTCCCATGTTCGTGATTTTATAATTCGAGAACCACTCAAACAATTTTTAAACGAGTACATGCGTTGGAAAGGTATACTATCACTGATGGCTTATAAAAAAACGTCGAAAATTTTCTACGAATATGGATTTTACGCGCACTTTTTTGATGGTGTATTTTCCCTGTATAAAATATATATTTTTTTCTTATGAGAATAACATTTTGTCAGTATAAGGCTCAGCTTGCTCGCGTCATTTGACTTAAAAAAATTTCTGTGTGTTTATTGATTCTCATTTAAGTTTACAGTGCGAGCATTAACATTTTGTAATTATTGATTTGCAATCTTTCAGTTAAAAAAAAAAAAAAATCAACAAAAAAAAAAAATTATTCAATAACGCCGCTACGAAGACGTTCATAAGAAACTAGCTTGGAAGAGTGGTCGTGGTACGATTATTCTCATTGGGTTAGCGAAGCGCCCCGGAAACAACTAGTTTTATATAAAAGTATAAAGCATTGTACATTTAATAACATAATCATATAGCATAACATAAAGTATAATATATTGCATATTATAGAGCAGACAGCATGGTATATAGCAAAACATATACCATTGCATTAAATACCAAAGTATAGCATAGTGTATTAAATAACATTTATTACAGTGTATAACAAATAAAACTGGAGCAGATGACACGTATGTAGCGATAATACAATACAGCTCATTGCACAGCTTATATCGAACAGACTGTATATTACAGCATATAGGATAGCTTATAGCAAAGAATATAGCAAAGCATATAACACACCATCATGACATATAACACTTTAAGTATAATATATCATATAATATAGCATTGGAAAAAATAAAAGAGCATATCATAAAGCATAGTATATTGCATTGTATCAAGGTAATTTAGCATAAGCATATTTATACACATATATCATAGAGTATAGCAAGGCGCATCACACCTAGTGTTTTTATGATAAAGCACCTTGCACATTGCATACACCATAAAATATAGCACTATATTAAAGTATTTTTTTTTTTTGTTTATTTATTAAGTATTGATATATATTTCACTACAAATAAACAAATAGTACAAATATAACTTAATCTAAATACAAAGCCCCAAGCATACGAGTTTCTCAAGTATTAATTCTATCAATTATATAATTTTCTTCAAATATAATATAGTTATTATAAATATGGCTACACACATCTTAATAATAATTTAAATGTAAGTAAAAAATTAGAAAAAAAAACTTTCTTCTATATGTGAAAATATAAAAGCAGTGGTCATATTATAAAATCTAGTCTAAATTATTGGTGAGCCACCAATATTTTTCAGTATTCATATTAGGCTTAATATTTCTATCTCCCAAGTAAATACTTGTGTCGAAACGGCAATTATCAGAAGCAAGTTCGTCGCAGCAAATAGTTTTGATATTGGCTCGTCTATAAATGTGATAAATTATAGAAATGACCTCATCATTTTGGATATAGCCCTTTCTGTCAAGATAAAGGAAGGCCTCAGGTGGAACATATCTACTCTGCAAAGTCTTCGTTATGTAATCATCCGAAACATAATAAGGAGCCATTATAAAATTATTTTCGTAACTCTTCATACAGTTTAATATGTGATACCTTATCACATGTGTGACAAAGTTATCTATCCTGGTGATTTTAGTTTTACTGTACAAAATTTTATTTGAAATATATTTTTCAAAGTTAGAGCTAGGTGATCTATTTAGTCCAGAGCAACATCTTAGCATTTCCTTTCAAAATTTCGTATTTTCTCCATATAAGCAGGAGAAATATTAATCCATCTTTGACAACCGTAGGACAAAATAAGTCTAATCAGTGATTGATACATTAAAGTTTTAACCCTCGATTGAATAAATTTAAAAAAAAAATACATTTTTCCTGGCGAAAAAAGCATTTCTTGCCTTAATTAGTTGTCTATTCGCGTGTTCATTAAAGTATAAAAATTTATCTAAATGAATACCTAAAAGCTTTACAGCCTGTTTAACGTGAATTTTTATATCGGACTTTGACTTTATACCGAAGTATCTCCAGTTCCTCCTCAAATTGCTATTACATTTCCCCACTGGGGGTCGAAAGAGTATGTTCTCGCACTTGTCAAAATAAATTTTCATTTGCCAATCTAAAGAATATTTTTCAACTTCTAAAAATTGATCTCGTTAACCTCTATTTATTTTACTGATTTCATTGTCCATGTAATATATTGTAATATCATCTGCGAATGCAATAATATTATCTATCTTAGTCAGGAGGTGGTAAATGTAAAGGTTAAACAGTAATGGAGAACTTACTGTGCCTTGTTGCACACCATTAGCTATTATGAGTTTTCTTGTGCTAGTATAGTTTATAGCAAATTAAATAGCATAATATATATAACACTATACATCCATATAGCGTATAGCATGACGTAGCATATCATGGCGCAGAATTGCACAGCAATAATACAAACCATAAAATATGGAACACAGTACTTATATATTATCGTACTAAAGAGCACATTATAGAGCTTATTAAATCACATCACATATAATCTCATATCATTTTGTATCATATATAATCACCATATTTTATCTTAAAACAACGTATCATATCACATTGAAAACTGCGTCGCAAAACGTCGGGGTACGAGGTTCTGAAATTTTCAAATTTTTTTAAATATCAATATGAATATCATTTTAAAGGTTTTGATGAGATGTTTAAGGAAATACTGAAATTTAAAAAAAAAAAATGCTTAACTCATTAAGAACCGATGGCATTTTTATGTGTGCAGTACCAAAATTTTTTTTATTTTTTAATTCTCTGTCACTCCAATATTTGCTTTTTTGATTAAAGTTACTTCACTAAACTAGATTTACATAGACGGTGAAGGGTATATTAGATTCGGCATAGCCGAATATACCACTCTTAGTTGTTTTAATACTACTTTTGATCTCGTATTTATATTATATGACCTCTTATTCATATTATTTAATTTTTTAGTTGATAGGTTTTACACTAAAGCTAATGCTACGTAACAGCCTTTTTAAATGTCAGCAGCAGATGCGATAAAATAAGTAAACAACAGGTATTTTATTAAAATAAAAATATAATTAATTTGACAAATTGTCAGCATGTTTATTACGACTTAAAAATTTTACACTGTTGTGTTTCCCGCTAAAAAAAAACCTTTACAAGTTAACAAAATGTTTAATAGAGAAGAGAACAACAGGTGTAATTTAATAGAGTTTAAATGACAGGCAAAAACATTTAAAAATGACGGTCAACATGATGCCAAGAAGCTGGAAATGACAAATAGGTGAAAATGTGTTAAAAAAGGTAAATTAAGACCACTGAATGATAATGATGAGCTGACATTATGGTTTTATAATGTTGACAAAATTACGCATTTACATAAACAAGTACACATACAATTTTAGCACTTAACTGTTCTTGTACTACTTACAGTTTGTTGCTTTTTAATTTAAATTATCTTCAAACGGAAATAGCGAAAGCAATGATGACAAAAAAAAATTATTTATACACTTGTTGAAAAACTTATTCATGTTATAACATCATAAATGAGTTTTTGAACCACGATGCTTTTACTTATATGTATGTATGCGAGAGCGTTATTACGTGGCTTCACTTACAACAGCAATAACGCTTGTTGAAATTTAAGCACTTAAAAATAATTAATTTTAACTTATCTTAAGGTGCGTCTAACTGAGCTAATATTTGTGCAAAATCATAAAAATTTTGTTTGTCCTAGTGTAAACACTCGAATTTGTTAGCCACCAAATATTTTTCGACTGTTTGTTGGCTAAAAAAATCTTTGTTTGTGAATAAAGCTTTGCATAATGTAAACACTTTGTCAGCACGTCGTTACAAATATTTGGCTCGATATTTTGTTTGTTCTCGCAATATTTTTGGCGAAACAAATAGCGACAAATAATTGTAGAAACGTGGGCTGCCAATAGTTATTTTTGACAGAGCTTAACATATAAAAAATGAAATAAATTAAAATGGCAATACTGGTCAATTCGTTTGACAGCTTGGTAAGTACAAAGCGCTTTTTTGTAATTCTTTATGATAAAGCACATTTTTCTGAAAGAAAATGGACAACATCAATTATTGAATCGCCACCATCTGCCAAAAAACCAAAAGGAAGAGGACGACGCACGATTGGAGTGAAGAAAATATATTTAAATTGATCGGCGAAGTGGAATGCCATCCTTGCATTTGGAATGCATCAAGTGCTGACTACCATTAAAAACCCATGCGGGATAGCGCATGGACTGAAATTGGCGATATGCTTAATGTTACAGCGGAGGAAGTTTTCACAAAATGGTCGAATTTGAAGATTCAGTGCCGGGGCTACCTCAAAAAAAAAAAAAAAAAAAAAACAAATCTGGACAAGGTGCAAACAATGCATCAAAGTGTAAATATTTCGACTCCATGGCTTTTGTTGGACATGCGGAGGTTAGCCAGCAGATATTTTATCTGAAAGCGAAGGTATCAAGTAATAGAAGTCATTTAAACCCATGCGCACGAAGTTTTTATGCAGCGAAGGTTCTTCAAAACTTAGTTCCTTCAGAAGTTTTTTGCAACATCCTTCCATTTTACGACGCTGCACCCACGCTCGAACCCACATTCTTCTGTATTTTTTTTTCTTTTTGCTGGGTTTTTGAAAGTGCCATAGCTCCAGCAGTTATTAATAATAAATCTTCAATATCACTGTCACTAAACATTTTAATTTTTCACGTTGCTTCACAAACACAATTTGATACTATTTAGCAGATGGATTTCATAAACATAACAACAACATTATTTAACAGATGTTTGTTCATACACACCGGACAAATAAAATTATTTGTGCAGTGTAAAAGGGTATACAAATATTTGTACCAAACATGGCTGACACAAAATCTTCTGTTATTTGTGCAAATAAAATTCAAACAAATATTAGTGCAATCTAAACGCATGCCCAAATATTAGTCACAATACCATACTATTAGCCCAAACCATTATTTTATGTGTTTGGACAAATATTAGCATAGTCTAAACGAACCTTTATGTAACATGTCTTTGTTCGGTTAAGACTTGTTGTTACACTGTTTGTGTTTGCAAAAACTTGAAAAATTATTTTGTTTTAGAGAGGCAACGCATTCTTAAATACGACCATAATCAAACATACTTCCACTTTAAAATTATTTTAAAGTAATGTTTCCCTAGAAAAACATTTGTAAATAATATAAACATTAATGTAGAGACATGTTATTCTCCTGTCAACAACACCAATGTATGTACACATCTATTATGTTCCTTGGAAATAGTCTTCATCGTTCTGAAACTACTTTAATAAGGATACACAGCAATTCTTTTGATCAACCAGAAAATTTATTTACTTTATTAAATAATTAAACTAACATGTGTTTGAAAAAATCAAATGAAAATAATTTTTCTTTATGAACTTAAAAAATGAATGTGATTGTTAATTTCTTTAAGCCATTGATATTTGTGTCGAAATAAACTTAGGAATTACGAAGTTCTAGACAATTAAATAATTCGCTAGACTCTATCAGTTCTTAGTTTCTAATATGACTCACTTAATTTACTCATACGGTATTTACACTATGCAATTTTTTATGAAATTAGCAAAGAAATTTTTGTTTCTTAGTGAAGCAGAAAGAGTAAGAAATATGCTATTGCTTGAGTTTTGGGGGAATGTTACTGTTGCTAATGTTTATTTTTAGATAACGTATAATGCATTAACTTAAATAGAAAATTGAGAAAAAATGCCTCAAAAATTGCATAGTGTAAATCTGGACTTACATATTCCAATATATATTTTACCAGGCTTCTAGGAAATTGAAGGGTTTTCAAGCAGAAATACTAACAATAATTTTCATTGATCAAATTGAAACATTTTACTCGGTCCAATATCCAACGTTACTATTTGCCAATGTAGCAAAATTCCTTACGCGAAAATTGCCCTGTAACTGCGTACATTGACTGCTTTCATTTATTTAGAATATCCTATTACTCAAAATATTACAAAGTTCACTGAATTGTTTAAACCAAAAAGCTAATCAAATTTAATTGATTAACTACTAAAATATCCTAACGTAACATTAATGTTGATAAGCGGCTTTTGTTTACTTTTAGTTGATACAAAGTTGCGTACTTGAAATGAAACAGAGTTGCATATAGAAGAACAAATGTGATCGTAAACATGAAAATGAATTAAATATATTTTGTTTACATTGAATGGATTTTATCAATACACTATACTTCTTGCCAAAATAAGTTGTTTTAAGAAATGGTGATGTTGATTAGCCTTCACGGTCACCTGCATTGACTGCCCCGAACTTCTTGTTGTGAATCTGAAAAGCAAGGGGGCTTATTCTGAATTGCGATGCGAAAATCAATGCGATGCGCAAATGAAATGGGATGCGAAAGAAAATTGGTATTCTGTTAGACTTTCGCAATTGCATTCGCAATTTATTTCAAATCGTTGGCAACGATGCTCAAATAAACATCAGTATCAACAAACGTCAAATTAAAAATAAATTTTCTGTGCTTCGCTGTGAAAATTGTTTCTAAAATTTATTTAATAGGTCCAAACCTATTAAAATTTAAACCAAATATTTTTGAACTTCTCTAATAGGTGGTCCATTAATATTTAGTTCTTCAGTTAACGTTTGCCACAAAGTATTGGCAGACTAACGTGCATTTGGTGTTTTTAAATGGCCTCTTGCCAAATGGCTGTGCTTATTCATAAATTCTATTTTTATTTAAAGTTGACGCGGTTTGTTGGTCTTATTGTTTACTTCCCTGAATTAAATAATAAATATATGATGAATACATAAATAAAATATTGTTTTTTACTTACATGTTTGTACTTTGCGAATGCTACTTTGTTGTCGAATAAATTTTGCGAATTTGACATGTGTTTTCGCAATTTAGAATACCGATTTACCACCTTTTCGCATTTGAAATGCGATTAAAATATAACTTTGCGAATATCGCAATACAGAATAGCAATTGTTCGCATTTATGTATTTTCGCATCGCATTGACTTTCGCATCGCAATTCAGAATAAGCCTCAAGGTTTGTGCAAACAAACTAGAAACGCTTGAGCACCTAGAAAAAATATTCGTGATGAAATGAAAGAAATACCGCTCGTATTTGTGAGGCTAACAGAGGCGGACATTTATTTTATATTATTGTATTCCAGACATCATTGCCGATATTAAATAAAACATTTATTAATATAAAATCCATTCTCTTTCAATAAGTCTAAAATTATAAACAAACAAACAAACAAATACCTTCCCGGCAGACACCCGAGGAAAGGCTAAACTCTTTTTATTCTGAGTACGAGTAACAAATTAATTACAGTGTTCATACATGGGAGTAAATATTTGGATGGACTAACTAATTGGTCATTACCATTCACCATTGATTAAGTGGTTTCAAATTATTATCGTTAATGTATATTTTCCTAATCTTGGTACACTAAATGCACATCTTAAAACAAATTATTCTAAATGACATTATTCTAAAATGACATAAGGATAAGAAAACTTTGGTGAAATATATATGTTTGAACACTATGGGAATATTTGTTTTTTTGTTTTTGTGTAAGTAATAAGATCTGCTAGCTGGGGTGTTAGGTGGCTTTCGATTTCAAAAATCAAGTCCTACACCAAACTCCCTTAAAAATGATAAATTATTAAAATTTTCAAATATAGATCTATCTACAAGAATGCTTAGATTTATTTATTTTATGCGTACAATACCCATACAAAATCCACGGCCAACTGTTACTTTCTGATAAAGATGTGCGGGCTCTTAGATTATTTTATTTCTGATGTTGAGATAAAAATTGACAAAAATAAATCATTTTTTTCCCAACTTGAAATTAAGTTCAGAATGAAAAAAGCGAAGCAGTACAGTTCTCAGAGGTAAAATACTAAAAATTGCCTATCAGTATTTTTTGAATAGAAACAATCTTTGGTAAAAAAAAAGAATATGATTAAAAAAACTGGTTCAAAATATTTATTTTTTTATTTCTCTGCCTCCATCTGCCACAATTTCAATGTAATCCTGGCTGTATGCGATGTGGCACCATCTTGTTAATACCTCGTGTTAATCAAGCCCGAAGCATGCAGTTGTTGTGTTAAAACCATATCACGATATCGCTACCCGTTCACAGTTGCCGTTACGCCACGCGTGAATAGTGCGTTTTATTTCCTCGTAACTTTCTCATCGTCACAGAAATCGATGATTGATTTTGATAAAATTTTTTAACGATTAAAACACGTCCATGCCACGTATATATTTCACGACTGTCAAATATGAATTGACAAGTCTACTATTTACCAAAATGGCAGCAAAATGCGGATAACCGTTACATGTCCCCTCGATTTTCTTTTTTTTTTTTGAATTAAGTAAATTCACTTTAACGAAATTTCTTCCATTATAGATTGTTAAAAAATACCGTAAGCAGAACGATGCGCACTTGATCTAAACGTTAACTGGTATCAGGAAACTGCGAGCCTTTGATTTATCTGAAGTTAACGCTCCAATTTTTTGAACATATCGTTAAAAAAAATTAATTTAATAGACAAAAAAGGAAGTTATTATTTTTAAATCTCCCAGGCCTGAAAACAGATGTTTTAAAAGAGTATATTACCTACTTTTTTGTGCTGCCAGCAAAATGGTATTTTTCCTGTGTTATTTATATATGTATATATTTTTAAATTATTATTTTTTAAAAGTAATCAGTCCAATTATAAACAAAAATTCCGTGGGAGTTTTTTTAATTTTTCCCTCTTCTACAATTAAATTTTTTCCCCTTTTTATTGATTGTAGAAAGTGAATAAAATTAGGAGGAAATAAAGGGTATTATGAATTATAAAATAAAATTAACATGTAACTAATTAAAATGCCCCTTGGAGGAATCTTTTCTCGAGAAAAATTTTTTTGTGAGAAAGAAATTCCGTGAGAATATTCGTGATTGGGCTGCATACATAATAGTTAAAAAACCGCAAAATTAAAGTTTGACTCACACGTACGATATGGGTCACCCTTTTTATTTTATTTTACAGCGGTGATAGTAAAAAATACTTTGGATGAATTTAAACAACGCTCTGTGAAAATGGTGTTACTATTAGGTCACTTTTTAATTTTAATTATTTATATATTGTTTTAATAGCGTCTCAGCAATACATATCCTGCGTAAATTTGTGGTTTAGGCGTATGACGGTAAAAAAAAAAATAAATAAGTGAAAAAGACATTACTATCGCGTTGCCCTTTATTCAATTTTACTTATAGCAAACATGGCACAAATTTCAAGCGTCTGCCTATAAAAGTTTCAAAGATTAGGTCATATCGCTAAATTAACAGCCTTTTAAAAACACCCTTTTGTTTTAAAATTGTTGTGTTTACAATTTTTTTTAGAACGGACATATTTGTACACACTCTATGTGAATTCGTAATGTCTGCCTATTGAGGTTGAAAAACTAAAGTACTATTAATGAAAATCACATCGCTTTTGACACACCCTCTAATTTAAAATCTTATTTGTTCTACTTGTTGCTATAGCGCACATAACTTTACTGGCCTTACTCTGTAGTCTTCCACCTATTACGGTTCCAGAAATAAAAGTCTATGACAGACTAACAAACAATTCGGCGAAAACAAAAAGGTAACGTATTTACACTTTGGGCATTGCGGAACCCTAAAAGCTTTTTTTTTTTAATATAAATATATGAAAGAAATTTCGTGGTTATACCGAAGGTTGCACGAAGCAAAAACAAATTTACAAGACAAGTTACAGAGAGAACGAGAAAGAAATGCTTTAAATTGTGTGTGGACTTCGTCTAATGAAATTAGTATTAAGATTAGTTCGTTAAAAAGATGATGTTTACAACGTACACAACGAAAAATGCTGGTAAAGAATGTGGCGGTGTTTTCTTTGGAAATCGGTCGCATACATTTGTAAATAATTTTTCTTTCTAAAAATTTTTTTTAAATAAATTAAAAAATTAATCAAAGCCTAAAATAAGCCAATTTTGATTCATTTAAAAAATTTTATTGGTATTTTTTGCAAAAACAAGCACTAAAGTCTACCGCTATTGCTGGCTGCAAAAAAAACTCTTAAAATAATAGAGATACAGCTAAAATTTCTTTAAAAGAGAAAAAGTAAAATCTCCTTGAAGGCTTTCATTAAAAGAAATGAGAATAAAATAAATAAATAAAAGTTTTAATCAGACCCAACAGATGATATGAACAAAGAACGCCTCTCCAATTTCATTACTAGACACGGTTTATGGGTGTGTGTGTGTTTATGTGCATCACACTCTATTTGTACCATGTGTTCACACAATTACTTCTGTCTGACTTTATCAACGGTACTTAAGTTTAAGAACACAATACATGACTTCCAGTTAACCTTACTTTACTTTATTTTCAACATTGTTACTACTATTTTTTATTTCAGCGTTTTTGTTGTTGTCGTGGTTAATAGTTGGTTATATGGTGTTCGTACTATTTCTTGTATAGTTTGTTTTTAATAATGTTCTTATTGCTGTTGTTTTACGGTTTTTAATGTACCACAACAGAGTAACAAGAACAAAAAAAAAAACCATAAGAAAACCCCCAATTGCTTATAATCGGTTTTGGGTCATAGAGATGGTGTAAAAAAGCGTAAAATAAACATCATGTGTTGATAATGTTTTAAGACACAACTGCAGTTAATTTTATTCTGGTTATATACATATATATATGTGTGTGTGTGTGTGTTTGTAATATGGTTTATATATTTTGTTGTAAGTCTTAAAAATAAAGTGCATGAGTTAGCTTCTAAGTGGCAGTGTGAATGCACGTCAGTGTGCTTTTAAACAATCTTGTGTTCAGGTTACAATGCTACAGTTAAATTGGCCTTCTGCTTTAATATTTGCTCTTCTAAATACTTTAGATTCCCAAATGCATTTATCTCAAGTTTTATTTTTGTTTTTTGTTATCTTTTTCACATGTTTATATTTTATAAATTTTACACAACCACAAGTATAAGAGGAACTTGATTTAGGTCACTTGAGTTTTTAACGTATTTATTTTTATTAAATTTAAATATTTAAGTTTTAGTATTTTTGTCTTTATTTGAACACTGCCGCCTTAAGCAAGAAAAGCACTGTTTATTAAAAATCTTGAAAGTTTGAGGCTTTTTTACTTTTAAAATAAAAAATTAATTATTTTTTTTTTGCAAGAAGGAATGCTTTGTGCTGCTGTGACATGACTCTTTCGGCCGTTATAAGACGCATTGTCGACCGCTGCCTTAGGTAATCGGGAGGAGAATGGCTCAAAGAGCAGATCTGCTTGAATGCAACGATTTTATGGTAAATGTTGGTTTGGGCCAAGTCAATGCCGCTTATAGGGCGTAGGAGGTCGCAACTTTACGACGTAGTGGCCGTGATTATCGCTCAATATAGATTCAGGAAATAGTCCAGATGGATACGACTCCACGGCAACGATAACTGAGGAACCTGTTTCGCGCTAACTGATCATTCTTTACTGTTCCTGAGCGACCGGCTAGATTGTCCAATGTTTCGGAAAACGACCTGGGCATTATAAGTAACCTCATACGGAGCAGTAGGTTGATGACAAACTGTGTCCATTTTCTTGGGCGCGCTACGGAAAGCATTACAGCCTGCCGTAATAGTTAAGCGATTGCTTGTGGTTTGTCACTTTTTCAATCTCTTCGCAATCATTTCCTCTCTTCACTCAATTATCATCGTTTTTTTATATCTGTCTTTTGCAGGCGACACAAAAGATCGTTAGGTGGACACAAGCAAACTGATCTAGGATGCCTGCTCAACCTAACGTAACATTCCTTAAAATCTATTTAGATTAAGTTATTTAAAAACCAGCAATAAAATTTGAATTAATAGTGACATGGTGTAACGAATTTTCTTTTCCATTAGCTAAGTACACAACACCCATTAGTTACTAACAAGTTAATCAAGAGTTGATACTTAAAAAATTATTATTTACATTTGGGTTTCCCTAAAAATATTCACCAATGCTATTAGACCTTAAATGCCGCCTTAAAACTTACAAAACGTTCATTTTGTAGGATTTATTATGTTGACGTATGTTTTAGATTTCGCCTATTGAAATGAAAAAATCGATTTATTTTTAATATTTAAAATATTTCATTTGGAGTTTTTTCTATTTAGATTGATAGTGCTTATTAAGCTTAAACTTAAACTGTTATTTAATGTTTAAACACAAATAAGAAATTGTTTGCATAAAAATATTGTTACGAATAATAAAATCTGACAACCCCTGTAGTTGTTTCCGTATGAGTGTGGTGAATAAAGTTAATTCAACAACCAATGGTGTGTTTACGGAATAAAAAAACCACAAGTTAGCCAACAAAAGCTGAGCAGCCTCAATGGCTGCGTTGGTAGAGGTGCGTACTACAAACCAGGGGGTCCGAGTTCGATATCGCATGCGGCCATGCGTGCAACGAAAAGAAATAATAATTGTTATAAGCAATTAGAATTAATAAACAGCAGTACAAACCTCCCGTGAGGCAGAAAGACAATTATTGTGTGAAGCCATGGCAGATAATTTAATGGAGACGTCTAATTTAATATAAGAGCAACAGATAATTGTCAAGAAGCCCTTCATAATAAAAAAAAAAAAGTAAGAACAATAGCAGTAAGCGCGGGGAAGTGTAACAGCATAACAACAGTGTATGGCAGACGTGTGTGTTGTGTGGCTACTATATTGAAAGGAGATGACTGGCTTGGATAAAAGGAGTAGTGGAGATGTCTGTGGATGGTTAAGGTTACTAAACAAGGCATCGAGTAGTTCATGTCTCGCCGGAGTAACACAGTAGTGTAGCGTGGATGGCTGCGTTTGTGGTGGTAACGCATGTTTAGTAAATACGAGACCAAGGGTTCACAAGACCGGTAGAATCGAGAAGTAAAGCTAGAGAAAGCCATAAAGTTCGAAAACAGAATTTAGCCACAGTGGTATTTGCAATCAAAAGAATCCGTACGTTTGCCTGTCTAAAAAGGGTAAAAACGTAACAATATGTTTTCACTACAAAAGAGCCATTTGCAGAAAAATGGCTTAGAATCAAGACAACCAACCACGTACACATAAAAATGTTTTCACCTATGAGTTTAATTAAAAGAAAACTTTGAACATGAGAACAGTGTTGCCGTTTGGTTACATCTTTAACTTTTTTATAACTTCTGAAGGCCCCACGTAGCAGGTATAATTATGTTATATTAGGCCAAATTTTCGTAACTTTTGGTACAGACACGAAATTAAATAATATCACTGAAAGAGTACTTCTTTCATTATTTTAGGTAAGAACTTCTCTTAACATATCCACTTAATTTTAATAACAAAGGTTAACTGTAAATGTAATCAAAATCCCATAAAAAATTAGTTTGAAATAAACAAAAATAACATTGCTGAAATTTTACTCTGTTCAATTCATGAGAAATTATGAAATGTTTCTTTCTTCATGTTTAGAAACAGCAAAATGTTTCAGGCAACAATTCTTTTCAACTTTGAAATAATATGATGTGCATTGCGTGCGTTAAAGTAAGCATTTTGTTCAAACTTGCGAAAATTGTTAGCAACTTTAGTTATTTCGTTTGAAAAATTTGACGACTGTACCAATACCTCGATTAGAAGAAAGTTGTATTTAAATTTCCTTCAGAATGTGCCGGATTATATTACAGCAAAATTGTCAGTAATTTTATGTTAAAGTTTTAAGCAAATAAGATTTAAGTCTCAATAATGGTGTTTTTAAAATAATTATTGTAGTAAATTCTATCGAAGCCTAATATTTCAAAGAAAAACGGATTTATTAAAAACAATCCTACTTTAGGTAATTTTATTAAATGGCGAGAACATACACTTTTCAATCATGGAATATTAGTATTGAGTCCTTATTTGCTGATCCTCATGAGAATCATTGGGCTGAAATTTAATTCATACGTTTTTCTTTTTTCATTTTAATTTTTGTTTTGTTTTTGTTCAGTAAATTAATTTGTAGCCTTGTTATTTTCCTTGAAATATGGAGTAAATTTTTTTATAGATTTTATATAATTTACATTAAAATACTATTTATTTAAAGAAAATTTCAAAATATAGCTTTTAATAAAAAAATGTAACTTTTTTTGAAGGAAAAGCGTAAATTTTTCCTGTCTTTCACAGGCAACACTGCATGAGAGCTTTAAACTTGACACTTGACACTCGACTTTGAGTTTGATTAACTGATATAACTAATGCCTGAAAACTTATACTCACAACTTAATGTTATTAAAAAAGAAATTTGTGGAAGCTTATTAAAATACATGTATGATACGACGTAATTCGTTATTAAAAAAATCTCATGCTTTTAATCTGATAGAAAACCAAACCGGAAAGAAAATGTGTTTTCGTCTTCTTTAAACGTTAACCAGAAATTGATTTTTTTTTTTATTGAATTTTAACATTTGTATGAGAGTATTGAAAGATTTTTGCAGCTAACGATGGTTTATACTTTAAATGACATCGAAGTGAAAGTTTTTTCAATTCATATTAAATAAAAAATAAATGATTTCTGTTGTTTTAAAAAATTAAATTAAATATATAACTGCTATTAAGAATTAATAGTACAAGTACCTAAAAGATCGAAGCGTGGGCGTAATCTTTATTTCATTCACTGCCTTGTTTCCCTTTTAACTCTTAAATGTCTATGTTACGGACTCGAATTATCTTGTAAAACAGGGTAAGAAAAGGAAGGGGGTTAAAGAAGAAATGTCGTATTTAAGAAATAATACAGCCAATATAACAATGCAATTTTTAAAGGGCTGCAACATTAAAATTATTTTCAACAATTTTAAAATAAAATAATACACACTTAATGACTATGCACATAAAATCTCTCTCAATTGTTTTACTAATGTACCGTTCATAACTGCAATTATTATATTTGGACGATTAAAAACGTTTAAGGTCTTATAATGTGAAAAGATCTGGTAGTTTGTTCCATGTTTTTCTTTAATACTTTTATTTATGTTCGTGTGGTTACCAAACAATCAAGAGAATTCTACGACTACAGTTAAAAAACTTTAATGTACGGTTAATAATTTTAGCAGAATTTATTTGTTATTGAAAAATATACATTGGTCAATAAGATCACACTATTTATCTGCATCAAAAAGTCTATGCTAATATTTTAAATTTGTTCCAGTGAATGGTCGCGCCGATTGTGCAGTACATTTTATATTAATTTTTTTTGAGATGTTGGTTACTCTCGTCATTAAAAAATGTAAAATAAAACAAGCAATAATTATTTTTTTTTGTCGGCTTATTTTAGCCGCTTGTAAAGTTTTGTTTATGATACGCAAAATTCCTATAAAACATTTTAATTATTACTGTCCATACCGCACAAAATTTCGATTGCTATATTTAGACGATTAAAAACGTTTAAAGTCTTATTATATGGAAAGATCTGGTAGTTTTCTCCACGTCTTTCTTTAATACTTATATCCATGTTCACGTGGTTGCCAAACAATCAAGATAATGTTACAACTACAATTAACAAACTAAAATGTAAAATTAATAATTCAATTGTTAAATTCTGATATTGTTTGTAAATGTTAAAAATACAAATAATATAGCAGATGTTTAAAATTATGATAATCCTATTTAACTGATTTAAAAGATTTGTCTTAATAATGTTAATATGTTCCAGTGAATCTTTGATTGTGCACTATATTTTCAGTGATCAGAAAATGAAAATGCAGCTACTGGATGGAAATATTTTCCGTAACAATTATTAACAGTCATTTCGTTTTCAATATCGCGTTTTTTTAAATATTTTTTTAAATGTTTTCTAAAATTGCCCTCGTATTTAGTTGATGCATTTTCATCACAGCTTTGAAATAGCAATAAAAAAGAACGAGTAAAAGTTTGCAAATTTCTATTAAGTTTTTGTCTGCGTATGTTTAGTTCACTTATTCATTTATAAGTTGGCTGTGTGTTTCTTGTTTAATAGAGTTTGTTATTCCTTTGAATTTTAATAAGTCAACAGAGGATGTGTATACATCCTACTTTTAGTATGTGTGAATTTTAGCGCCAGCAAGAATACTTTAATAAAAAAGTACACACGCATAAATCTCAGTGTATATTAATTTTATGTTTTTGAACGTGTGAAAATATTAAATAAAAAAAAAGTCATAATAAATGTCAATTTTCTTCACAATATCCAATTCTACTGTTGGTTTTATTAGCCCACATTGAGCAGATTGATTCCATAAATTTCCATTTGATTTAAAACATTTTTATGATTCATCTTACTGCTCTCATAAATTCATGCAAATAAATATAAAATCGTTGAAACCATAATTCGTTTTTTCTAATAAAATTTTATGTCTTGGAACAAAATTAAAATGTTTTTTTAAGAATTTAAATTATTTTCATGACTTTATTGGGTAATATTGGGAATGTTTTTATTTGTTGTGTAATAAATAAAAAAAAATGAACACCTTTTAAATTTTTATTTGTATGAAGATAGAAATTCAATTAAAGTTCTTAATCGCTCAATTTTATTAGTTCAAAAAATAGAAGCAAAATTTTCCAATTGAAAAATTTATGGTATTAATTATATATTTAATCAAAAAAGAATAAAAAAACACACACACACACACACAACTCAATTATAAATTTAATTGAATTTCTATTCAAAAAATTTTTTTCGTGCTATTTTTCCCGATTTATTATTTAAATCACGGATATTGATTATTGAGGGTCAAAGCACGTCTCGATGGCCATTTCGTTATCGCTTACTTACCTTTTCAGGAAACTTCTGACAATTATTTTAAATAAACTAAAGATTTTTGCCCAAACAATAAAGCAAAGACAAAAATCAAAGTTTAAGCAAAAACAACAACAACCAATAGTAATTCTATTTTTCTTTCTCCGCTGTATACGGCTGCATTTTTTTCGGCTCTTTCATACAGTTGAAAGAGGATGAAAAATAAAATATAACAAAATACTACGATAATTCTCTATCTGAAAACAAATAGCAATTCAATAGGTGCAAAATCTTTTTTGTGTTTATTACTTTTGAATATTTATGAAAGTTTAATTGCGAGTAGAATTTAAATTTAATTTGGTTTCTTTTCATATTTTTAAAGATACAACATGTACTTTTGCTTTTCTTTAGCAAATTTTTTATCTCAGAATGAACGCAGCAGCATTTGGTTTTCAAGCAACTTGAACAAAAAATCATTACCAGTCTTTCTACCACGTTTTATATAAACAAAAAATTATTGACATTAAATATGTCAAAATAAATAGATTCGATGCTACAGCTTGAACAAATGAATGTGACGATTAATAATGAGATCAACGAAGAAAAGATTTGTGTTGTGTATGGAATTTGATCGATTATTAGTTATTCCTCTTGTTTTTTTTTAAATACTTATTTAAATGGATGGATGATGTTTATCACATACACAGCGTAAGGTAGACCGATGCAAATTATGCTGATGACGAAAGTAGCGCTGCGGAAAATGCTACTTTAGATTCTACTAGTCTAACTTTTCCTTTTATTCTTTAAAAATTAACACAAAAGTTTTCAAGTAATTTTTCTTTCTTTATAAATTTAAAAATTAAAATACACGTAAACTTATCGTATTAAAAATTACTCATTTGTTTATAGTGTATAACTTATAGAAGTAGTCTTTTATTTATACTTGATGTTATGGTTAATAGTTTTTATTGGTTTTGTAAATAATATAAAATTCTTTTATTCATTCTTTTTTTTACTAAAATTTTATACTTTCACACAGTTATAAAATTTAAAGCGAAAAAAAGAACAAACTGTACTATTTTACATCATTTTGAAAAAAGAACTTTATCTGCCATTTTTATGTCGAACGAATAGACAACACAAAATGATATTTTTACAGTGAGCATTAATCTACATAAATTTATAAATATATAAAAATATGAACATTTAACATTAATTAATAAGAAATCATAATCTGTAAATAACTACGTAACTGTGGTTTGTGAGGTTCAGTACACAAAGTACGAGGGCTGCTCTATATATTTCTGGCCTAATAGTGAAAATGCGAATATTTATAATCAAAAATGGTTTTATTGTTTTCCAGAGTATTTTCCAGCATGAATTATACACTTTTGCATGCGCTCAAACCAGTTGTCGAAGCACTTTTTCCACTCCGATTGAGACACCTCCAAAACATGGTTTTTGAATACTTCAACAGCTTCTTCTGGCGACGAAAATCGTTGACCACGCATTTTTTCTTGATGTGCGGAAACAAGAAGAATTCATTAGGTGCCAAGTCAGGGCTGTACGGCGGATGACCCAAACGCTCTGGTTTGAGCCGATGTGTGAGAGCTCGCATTGTCATGGTGAACAATGATTCGTCTTTTCTTGTTGGTTTTTCGAATTTCTCCGATGACTTCAGGCAAACAAATTGTAGTGTACCACTCAGAAGTGACCGTCCTACGTTGCTCAAGCGGAAAAGTCGCCACATGACCAGTTTTGCCGAAGAAACAGGCGACCATTTGCTTCGAAGTGCTTCTTCCACGAACAACTTTCGTTGGATTTTGCTCGTCTTTGAAGACCCACATGGTCGATTGTTGTTTCGTTTCGGGCTCATACGCATAGATCCATGATTTGTCACCTGTGACGATCTTATAAACGTCTTTTGAAGCACCGCAATCGTATTTTTGCAACATTTCTTTGCACTAATCGACAAGAGCCTTTTTTTGAGCGACTTTCAAATTGTGCGGGATCCAACGAGAACAAACCTTTTTTACGGCCAGGTGTTCATACAGTATCGAATGTATGCTGGTGGAAGAAATGTCCAAGGATGTCTCTATCTCTCGGTATGTCGCATGTCGATCATGCATTATGAGTTCACGCACGGCATCAATGTTCTCTAGCACAACAGCCGCTTTTGGACGACCTTCACGGAATTCGTCTTTGAGCAAACTTCGGCCACGATTAAATTCATTATACCAATTTTTCACAGTGCTGTAGGATGGTGCTTCATCGCCATACAAAGATTTAAGTTCATCAATGCACTCTTGTCGTCATAATTTACGTCGAAAATTGTGAAAAATGATGGCACGAAAATGTTCACGAGTTAATTCCATTTTTTTCTATATTAATTTTTTCAAGTCACTGTAAACAACACAAATAATGGTCGTACGTCAAAACGTTTTGAGTACGATCATGCTTAAAAATGACAAACTTTCCAATGTAAATGTCAGATTGCACTTGGCAGCACTCAGTGTTGCCAGGCCAGAAATATATATAGCAGCCCTCGTATAAATTGAAAATCTAATGTTTTCGTTACAATGTATATCCGTCTGTCACAGTCCTCTATCACTGGAACTGTAGTAGGTATACTCTTAAAATTTTCATTACTCAAGCAGCTAAAAGAACAAATACTGAAAATTAAAGATTGATGCGAAGCTGAAGTTAAATTCATAAAAGTCTTGTTTTTTTTAAACTGTTATAGGCAAACATATCAAATTTGCTTAGTGGCAGTAATTTAGTGTACACTATAGTAATAGATGGAAATCGTACAAATTTAAAATAAAGGTGTCCCAGTAGTGACTTTATTTTTATGTACGTGATTTTATTTTTGAACCGCAACAGGCAACAATATTTTTATGTCCGCTTAAAGAAAAACTTAAAACAATTAAAAATAAAACTAAACACATAAGAGTGCTATTTTCTTTTATGCCAAATCTTATATACCCCTCGATATACATGTAAATCTACTATAGTAAATTAATAAAAAAAAATTATATAGTTTTATATGAAAATGTCATCGGCCCCTAATGGGTTAGGCATTTTAAAAAGATTTATATTTCTTTAAAGATTCCTTCAAAGGCTTTAAAACGATACCCATATTGATATTTTAAAAAATTTGAAAACTTCAGAGCCCCGTAACTCGGAAAAAAGGAGTGACCGCCAATTTTTTCACTCGATGTTTTTTTTCTTATTTTTTAATTCTCATATATATGTATTAGAATTACATATAGTTGTTTTCTTCGTTGATTGGAGTTTTGTACTCGAAGGACTTGGAACGATCTTTCTGATTTTCAATAGCAAAATTTTTGAAACTATGTCTGATCGATTGGCTTATTTAAATTTTCTCTAGATCATCTAGTGCCTTGGCAAAGTTGATTTCAACCCCAACACGGACTGACAGACAGACATTGCTCAATCGACTTCGCTATGCATAAGAACTCAGGGGTGGAAATGTTACATCCGTGATCGTACAACACGTATCGTAAAAATACGTTGTTCGTTATCGCATACATGAATGTACATTTTTTACGAACTGTCATACGTTAACAAAACTTAGTTCGAATAAGATGAAAAATGAAACAAATTCGCTGAAAAACAGTGGGACTTAAACAAATTTAATTTTAGTTTATGTTAAAGTTATTATTGCAATAAGTTAAACCTAAGATTCATGAATGAATCTACTGCTAACAGACTATGGGATGAGCTTTCCAAGTGTATGAACGCACTAGTACCACCAGTTAATGATGTTAAAATTTTAAAATAGGAAATTCGCAATTTATATTTTTGCAAGAAAATATTTATATTTATAATTTTGTGCTTAAGGCTGATCAAAAATAGGTATCAAGGGAAGAAAAACCTTTTTGTTTTTTTAAATTGAAAAAACAGAATGAATGAGGCCTTTATAAAGAAAAGCTGCTGGTGCCAAGTGAAGAAGTGTTAATTGAAGCACCAGTCCTTAAATCGAGCGCTATAGGCAAAAAATCGGTTTTGACCTTTAGAAAGAACAAAATTTGAAAAACTGACCAGCCTGAATACTCTTTCCTTAGCTCTAGAATTTTTTAATTTCAAAACTATTGTGAATCATTCGAAAAAGTACGATCCGTTTACAATCGTATGTCATAATTCCATTTAGTTCATACGATTAACGTATCACGTAATTTTTTTTTCGTACGATTGTCCATACGAACACGGATGTAACGATTCCACCCCAGAATTGATAACCGTTTTTTCAAATAAAAATATTACAAATAAAAAATACCTTTAGTTTTTAGCCGTAGGAGGCGCAGACATTTAGAATTTACACACAGAGTGTGCAAATATATCCGCTGTAAAAATAAGTTTGAAAAATAAATTTGTAAATTAAAGGGTGTTTCCATAGAATCCGTTGATTTTTGATGAATATGGCGCAATCTTTTAAGACGCCTGAAATTTGCACAGATCATGTACTGTTATGTCTGCTATAATGAAAGGTAAAAAATTTAATGTAAAATTAAAAGAAGAGTATCCAGATTTATATAAATTAATTATTATAAATTTTATACCATAAATTTATGTAGAAAGCGAATGTATTGCTAGTTCGCTATTGAAGCAAGTAAAAATTATGACTGACAGGTGTCCAAGCAGTAACATCATTTTCAGAGCGCTTTATTTTAAATCTCCTCAAAGTATGTATTACTTTATCCGTTGTAAAAGGTTTATAAACATAAAATTTAAGTAAGAAAATTTATTATTTGGAATCTATTTTATATTAATTTACTTTTATTTTGTTTGATTATTTCAAATAATATTCTCATGGAATATTTTTTATTTAAAACTTATCCATATGGCCATTTTGCTACTGCTCCAATAGCTCATCAATGGATTCTACTAAAATTTTGTATAGAAAACCTAAGAGTCTTATATTATTATATTATATAATTTTTTATCAAAATATTTTGTCAAGATTTTATAAACCAAAAGTTCGGCTGGTATTCTGATAAATAAAAAGCTTTTGAAATTCACCAGTGTGGTGAATTTCTATTGAAAGCTGATTTTGATTATTGTTATCAAATTATGCAGGGAACAGAATTGGGACGAACGACGAATTATTCGTTGCGAATATTCGCTGTCAAAAATAAAACACATTGGTGCATATGAAAATTAACACAACACCGCCGTCGACGAAATTCGTCGTGCGTGACGAACTCTCCGATAGATTTATTGCTATTTCTTACGCCGACGAACGACGAACAAACTATTACAGGGTTGTTGAACAAACTAGTACAGGGTTGTTGTTTCTCTGTAGCTTTTAAAATATATTAGTAAATAAAGTAATTTTTGCCTGAATTATTGTTTATTTCTTAATATTCATCATTAAGTTAAACATCTACAATTATTTTCCTTAAAATTGAATTCTAATGGCTTTTTCTTAATGTTTAATATTTTGTATAACTATTTTATTTTTTTATTGTATTCTATGGTAAGACTAACAACTGTCATATGCAAAACAAAACAAATTTAAATATGGACAAAAGTGAACACGATGTTCATTTTAATAATTTTCACAAATCTCAAAATTGTTTGCCTTATTTTTTTAAATGTTTACTTTTTTGTCATAGGCAGCAAACAATTTTGATTATCATAACAGCTGTAACTTTTTCGTTCTAATTGTGCGCCACACTGCGAATTTACGCAGCAAACTTTTACAGATGAATTCGTCGTTCGTCCCAATTGTGTTCCCAGCATATTTTGCAAAAACAAAAATATGGATACATCAGCTAAGTAAGTATTTTTACAAATTTATTGGCTGTAAAGTATATTAATAAACATATAGTAGGTTTGTATAATTCATTAACCCGTAAAGAAATACCGAAATATGATCGGCTGCAAGTCTCCAATTAATTGCCGAGCAAGAACACGACTCAGGCGAAAATTTTTTGTAAATTCTGCCTCCAACAGCTGAAAAGGATCGCTTGAGTCATGTAATCTTTGTAAGTCAAACTTACGCCTTTTTTTTTCGTATTTTCTTCGTCTTCACAAATCAGCATTAACAAATTTATTTCTTCTTCCATTTTACTGCAAGAATACGTAAATTTATACATGTATTTTAAAAAAAGAGTCCATTATGTTGATATTAACATGATTCGTGCACTATTTACCGAATTTGAAAAAAACACATAATAAAATATATTTATCAATACCAAATGAGACTTTGACAAATGATCAACTAAAAAACTTTTATTTTTTGTAATGGAATACCAAATCTTCATAAATATTCAAAAGTTGATAGATACTCAATGTCGTGAACTTATCAAGTGCACAGAATCGGGCTGTAAAAGCAAACTTGATAAAATTGATTGATCATTGATTGATCATTGAATCCATAAAGCTTTTAGTTTTGCAACCGTAGTAGGCAGACATTTAGAATTTGCACGGAGTATGTGTATATATACCCGATGTAAAAATAAGTGCCAATTATAAAATTTTAAATTAAATGATGGCCCAGACATGGTACGGAACCCACCGTGTGTGAGTTCAACTTACATTTGGTGGATTTATTTTATTAAATTATTAAATAAATTGGCTGCTTCTTCTTCTTTTTTTCAAGCACCAATAATATAAACGCCGTGGAAGCGCAATTTTTTTTTTATAAAGAGTTTAAAAAAGATATGAAAAAAGTAAGTTATTCTTAATTGCTAACATTTAAAATATTTAAGAAATGGGTAATAAGCTTTTCTTAAAAAAGTTATAAGACTTTTTTATTTTACCTCTTGCAAAAAAAAAAAAAAAAAGTTGTGCATCTTATTGTAATGGTTTTTCTTTTATATCGTTTTCTTTTTTCTTGTTTTCCAGATGCTTAGTTGTTCAATATTTTTTTTTCGCAAGAACTGTTACAATTTTTAAAGAAACATTAATGCTTCGTTGATTTTTTCGATTTTCTTATACAACTTTCATTTGTTGTTAAACTAACAAATAATTTCTACATTCTTGTTAGTTATGGTAAATAATCCAGTTTAAATTTTTTCATTGGAATGGTTGAAATTCCCCTAAAGTCGACGAAGAATTAACTTTCTTTGTATAATGAGATATTTATAAAAAATAAAATACATCCCAAAATATAAACTCACCAATAGAATTAAAGTAAAAATTAAATAAAAAAGAAATCATCAATATCTAAAGTAAGGATCTGCCAAAAAGTATTATAAAATTAAAAACTTCCAAAAATGTCTTTAACACACCGAAAACATAACGCAAATTACATAAAAAACAAGTACGAACAACCAAGAAGAAGATTGTATATGAACCATTGTAGCAAAATAAACGATTTTCGCAATTTAAACTTTTTAAGGTGTTATAATCACCATGACATTATTCTCCTTAAATTACCTCAATTTTATTAACATCACAAAAATAAATAAAAATATTGTCTAAAATAAAGTTGCAAGAAAACATGGAAAAGGCAAAAAAGAAAACTTAAACAACACATATGCTGAGACATCACTTTAATAACAGACCTACAAAATCACACCTTCATTTATTCTTGTTGTAATGTTTTTCACAACTTTTTATATCAATCATATACAAAATAAAATCCTAATGTGGCCTTTTTCACTTTTGACATCCTAAGCCTTCTTCATTTCACTGCCATTTTTACATTATTTTATTTTATGCTAAAATCTGCTGAGGTTGTTATTCAAAGTTGTGGCAAATTTTAGTTCAAATTGCTATTGTTATTAATGTTTTATTATTTGGTTACTGTACACAGATGTCTTTTGTTGTTGTTGCTATTTCTTTCTCAGACGACATGGCGTTAAAACTTTTCTATATCTTTAGATTTACGTTTCTTGTGTTAAGAAATGTTTTTGTTTTTTTTTTTTTGTTATTATTTAGTTTTTGCACGCATAATCTTTCAACGCAACATAAAACCCACAAAGGTTAAAATGAATTTCCCTGACCCATGTTCTGAAAGTGTGCGTGACAATGTATGTGTAGTTGGTAAAAGAAGGACAATACCGAACGCGTGTAGCAGTGTGTATGCAAATTCTCACATTATTTATTTGCTTTTGTAGCCAGGGCTGCCAGATTCCTTTTTACGAAATTCGCCAAAAACAATGCAAAAAATCGCCAAAATCGCCAGAACTATTATTTGAAAGTTTAGGTCCACAATATTTAACAACAAATAATTGATAAACATGTGAAAGGTACAGCAGTTTTTCTAAACTGGTTATAGTTCAATTAAATCAATAAAAATATAACAAAACCATTGAGATCTGATTAATAACATAACATCGATCATTTACGAATACAACGTCATAACTCAAAAATCCAAATTTTGAAGTTAAAGATGCAAAATTGTTTGCTATTTCAAACTTTATATTGTGTATGTCTTTTGTACTTTCCAGTTTTAAGAGAATAAGTCGTTGTTTTATTTTATGTTAAGAAACTTTTTGTCTATAATAACGACACATTTGAGTTGTAGAGTAAACTTCATAATATGAAGACCATATCGCTTTCTAAAACATCATCACATTTCTTAAATAAATTAATTTTTTAAAAAAATATTTGCTATTTTTTTAATATCCCAATTTGAATTATAAATCAGCGATATTGATTATTGAAGGTGAAAGCACATCATCATTAAATTTCGTTTTGTAACTGTATAAGAAAACCTGAGCATTTTCAAATGTACCGACATTTTTGTATATAATGTATGTTTTTGAGTTACAGCTGTGTTGATGAAAAATTTTACTATGTAAAATTCTTTTCTTTTTTTCATAAATAACGACACATTTAAGTTTATGACACAGTAGCGGATATACTTTTAAATCAGTAACGTCATAATTCAAACATACCATATTGTTTGTCCAAGACCTACCCTTTAATACAAAATGGATTTTTTATTAATGAAGTTCATTTATTTTAATTACTAAAAACCTTTTAAAAAAAACACATAATTTTTTTTCAAATGTATTGCAAAGAAAATAAGATAAATTAGACACCAGCTGCATTTTTTGGGCCGCTATAACCTTCATCAGCATTCTTCGCATCTACTTACCTTAGTTATATAATCTCTTTAACCAAATAACTTTGTAAATAATAATATGAGGAGTATTTATATCAATATTAATTTGGTTTGACGAAATCCAAATAAAAACTAAAGTATTTCTTCACTGTTTTCTCTGTAACTCGTGTTGTACATTTATTTTTGCTTTTGTATGAACCTTCGGTTAATCACGAATGGAAATTTTATTTTTAAACATTCTTTGCTTATTTTTTCACATTATAGATGTTGTTTCACTATCATATTGATTTTTGTGAGCTAAGCATGAATATATAAGCGCTGTGTCGTCCGTTTTTATAACTGTAAACCTTCGGCCAGAATTTGTGGAAATTAAATCATTAAAACTATTTTTCCAATTATAAAAATATAGTTTTGTAATCAGTTTTATAGACATTAAACGGTGTATTAGGGTTCATAATAAAAATTTTAAAATAATCCTTGACAACAACGAATTTTGTTTGTGATAATAATTTTCAACATTTTGCAGTGGAAAAATATTTCGTAGATTTTATATACATTCGCATTTTCAGGAAGCCAATTTATTACTTCTTTTAAAAGCATCCTTAAACTTGAAATCAATTTTCTCGCATAGTTTAAGGGGTTTCATCATCCATTTCCATATAAATTCAATGGCATTTTTGAATTGTTCCCAATTATGTACTTTATTTAAAACTGATGGGTTAAACATTTTTGAGGTAAATAAAGTAAAATTAGAATACAGGCTTTGATGCTTACTACCTGTGTCCACATTGTATTATTGAAATTCTAATTTTCAATTATTCATTTCATTAACTAGGTCATACATAATTCATCCAATATATTTTTTGTTGTTTTATCATTTTCCGCTGTTTAAATTATGGAATGAAAATCGCCAAATACTTTGTAAGTCGCCAAAAAGATGAGTTTGAAAATCGCAACGTTTGGCGAGAAATCGCCATATCTGACATAGCTGGTGTACGCTTGTTTTTAATAAAGCTTTTCTCATTACTGCCCAAGTTTATTCTCTTATAACTAAAATGTTTTGAAACATTGTGGGAGAAATTCCTATACTTCTCTTAAATTAGATTGTGTTGTAAAAAATTTACTTATTCTGCTTGAAAGCAAAGTTCAACTAAAGTTGTATATTTGAATAAAAGCTTTTACATAATTTTGGTGTATGTCTGTGGTGAACTTTTTACTTTTTTTGTTTTACATGAATCACTCTGTTGCATAAAATTGTTGGTGGGATTAAAATACAGTCGTAGCAGGTGACAATAATTGTTTAGTTGTTGTTTGGTGGCTATTACTAGCAAATGCTTCTCGTGTAATATGCCGCAACTTGTTTAAAAAATTTGAAGCACTCAGGTGTTTGCTTTTAGGTATAAACTTTTCAGACTAGTTGGTCATTTGTAATTTAGTAACAGCACATAAGTTAATTTTTTCAAACAGACAATTTTGTTACCGTGATGTGACATAGAACATTTAAGCAAAATCGCTAAATGCGAACTTCGCACAAGAAGTTTTTCATACACTATAGAGGTCACCATTTAATTTTTTATTTTATGATTTGTCATTTTTTAAGGTTTGCTGTTTATTTATTTATTTTTTTTAATAGAGTTCCAGGAGAAGATTTTTTATAAGTAACAACGGATTTAAAAAATTAAACCGATTTTGATAAAATTCGAAAAATAGATAAATCCTGAAGTAGAAGTTCCATTATAGCATGTTTACACGGCAAATTTAAGCACTTGCTTCCACGACACATACTACATGCTTCGCTTTGACTTCTGTAATAAAATTTAATTTTTTGTTTAAATTTTTGTGTTTGTAATTTATAATATTTTAAATTATGATTAAATTAATTGTTTTTACGTTAACACATATTCACACACCAATTTTAATATTGTTTTACTTTTTTGTTTACATTTATATACAGCTAGTGCAGATAAATTAGCGATAAAAATTAGGGAAGACATAAATTTTTCATGCTTCGTAAGTAGATTCAGAGTTCAAAATCTTTCATTTATAAGCATTAAATTATAAACATTTATGATATTTTTCATAAACGATATTATAAAGATTTATTTCTTTTTTCACGTTCATAAACGAGCATCAAAAAATTTTCTTACTACGATTACACATGAATGAGAGCGTCTATTTCGTTTTAAAGCCTTCATATATGATTAGAGATAAATAACATCATTCTCATTAATGCTGCTTTTCATAAACGAAAGCGAAGAATTCTCTAGCGTTGAAAACTTCTCATAATGAGAAAAAATTTTTTTCACGGTCATTAACGAGCAACTGCTATCCCACATGAATTTGAAAATGTTAACAATATTTTTTTAAGGATAATTTTTTTAAAGCATATGGAATTTTAAACAAATTAAAAAATAATTCAAATGGGGAATCACTAAGCTATTCACATTAATAAAGCTGCTATTACTAATACGAAATACTGACTTCAACGGATACATTAAAAATAAATATTCTCAAGCACTTATGCAAAATATGTATTTTGTTTTAAAATAACTAGTAGAGTAATGTTTTAAAGGTCACTAAAGAATATAGTAAGCCATGATAGCTCAAAAGTACAAATTTTATATCTTTATATACTCCTAAACAAACCAAAAAAAAAAAAAAAAAAACTGTAACATACCCATATATACGCAGGCAGTTTAACATGAAAAATATGCGTATATACACACACGCGCACGTTTAATGGAAAAACTTTTCTACGATCTTTTCACTTATGAAAAACTATTCAAAATGCAATTTTTCATAAATGAGCATATTTTTATTTTCTCATTTTTTCATTCACATTCATAAATGAACAAACGAAAATATTTTCTAGCCTCTCACACATTTATGAAAAGAAGCAACAAAAACTAAAATGTCTCACCGCTCTCTCATGTGTGAGAAATGAGAGAAAATTTCGGTACCCTGGTGTATATGATCAGCTGTGCTGTCTTTCATTTGCCACCAGAGTTGCCACCTTCTAAGAGTTCCAATTGGATAAACGCTACATAATGTGGTTGGATAAATGCTAAATTGCGATGAAAATAGCGTTCCATTGCCTGAAGGTTTATGAGGGCATTGCAGCCATTATAAAGGCAGCTTCTGCGGATATCTGTGGTGAACTGATCTCACCATTTGCGCTGCTGTTCTATATCTGCTATATCTGTACACACAAAATTTTCCTTGCTCTTGTCTGAGTCGCTATAGTCGTAGCTCATATTTTGAACACATACAGGAGTATGCTATTGCTTGCTACCATAGATATTTTTGTCTCGCTTGGCAGAGGACTGCCGACGTCTACCATAAGCCTACTCAGTTTTAATTTTCTTTGATTAGGTTAGACTTGGGGATGGTGAAGTCACCTATAAACATTTTAAATTAGGTTGGAATGTGCCTCCTAGTAAGTAGCAGTAAATCCTTTTTTGCTTAAGTAATTATATCTTTAAAAATATGTTCTTTAAATCATTTTAATATTTTATAGAAACGCCAATACATATATACACAATTTACATTTAGTTCAATTTTAAACTATTTATCATTAGATTGTACGACCAGTGCATTAACTCAAAAGCCTTTCAAATTAAATAAAAGAAAATATTTCAACACCTTAAAAATTTCAATTTAAAAGATGTTACGTTTCCAAAGCAAATAAAGCAGCAAACTCCTTTAACAAGCTACAAATGTTGTACCATTAAAAATCATTCAACACAGCAATAATTTTAAATCAACGTTAATAAAATGTAGTAACTCTATCCAAATGCAACAAGTAAGTGCTACAACGATACGCCACCACTACTCCACTTATAAAACAAATAAAAAAAAGATTACCGAAAAGAGACTTTTAACATCCTCCAGACAACAACAACAACAAGAACAACAACAACGAGAACAAAACAATCATGTCTACGGATATTACAGTATCCAGACAATGGTTGCTAATTCACATTAAACTTCAATTACTAGCGAAGCAGATGAGCTTAACAGCAAACATCAACAACAACCGTCTCATACAACATGGTTTATTTGTAGCAACAAATAAAATATCACTTTTCAAAAGCTTTAACAAATAAACAAGCAGCTACCACAATCAAAAGAAATGACGAAAACAAAGGTTAAATTGTTGTTGTTCACTTTAACTGGGAGTTGGGGCACTACAACATAAACTTGTTTTTTATGTTGCACTTAACGTTGGTGGCAATAAGGCTCCTGCAAATGGTACTGGATAAATATTTCGCACGCCGCCTAAGTTACTTTAAGGTATTATTAAACATTTATAATTTGTTCGTGGGTATTGCTTTATTTCGATGAATTTTGCTAACAACAGTTATTAGTTTTTCAATTTCTTGTAGCTTTCTCTAAAACATTTTGCACAAAAAGAAAGTCTGTGACAAAAATTTTGCAATTTAAAGAGTTAAAGCTGTTTTAACCACCTTAAAGAAAGAAGGAGGTTATCAATTTGTCTGAATGTTGCTTTCTTTTATGTTTATGCCCGCAGAACTCAATCATTTTTGAACCGATTATGAGCATTTTTTTCACTATACAACATAAATTTTTTACGATGGGCACTACTTTAAAAATTAAAAAAAAACTATGTACCACTATAGCTTCCAACACCACATAATAATGCATAAATACATCTAGAAATTAAAGGGTGTACCCATAGGAGACGTAAATTGACTAATATGTGCCTATCTTTTGAACCGTTACAGACATTTGCTTGATTATTGGTCAGAATATCGACCGTTGTAATAATATGTATATATATTCAAACTTATAAATTAAAGGGTTCTCCGATAGTTGATTTAATTTGATGTATATATATGGCCATAATTTAAACAGGTATAGACGGTTTAAATTTACAAAGAACCCGTATGGTTTAGTTCGCTAGAAAAACAAGTATGGATATTAGAGGGTGTCCCAATAGTTAATGTTACTTTATGTATGAGTCTGAACTTTCAACGGTTATAGACGGATAGCTAAAATCTGTTTAGAAGTCAGTTGTTTTGCAAAAATTATTTGTTAAATATTATTGTGGTTAGAAAAGACGAGGCTGGTGTTAAAAGTAGTTTGGTTAACATTGTAAATTTTTATCGATTGCAAAAATGTCAATCAAATTAAGAACATTTTTAAATTTTCTCAACTGTAAATAGATTCTATAGGATTTTATAATAAAGGCGTTATTTATATCCAGCTTAAGGATTTCGTTCTCAAATGGTAAATGTTTAACGCTGTTGTTTTCGCTACAATGCCTGACCGTCTCTCCGCCTGTACGTCTGTAAATCTGTCACAGCCCTCTATCTATGGTGACTAAATACATTTTTACAGGAGATATATTACTTGAGAACGCTATAACAGCAACAATTAAAGGGCGTCATACAAATATTTTTAATTTTCAAACTGTGTCACATTTGGATAAAAAAAAATAAATATGTAATATAAAGGGTGTTCCAATGGTGATATGGACTTGCTTTTGAACCCCCATTGACAGACATTTACAGTTTCAATAGTTTTATGTACGCTACAAAAAGGAGCATAACAAAATTGAAACTAAAATATAAAGGGTGTTCCCATAGTGATATGATCTTAAAGTATATGGCTTTAATTTAACAATCGTAAAGGCAGACATCTAGAATTTACACGGAGTATATACAGGATACGTGATTAGATTAATATCTGTACCTGGCGCCAAGCCCTTACCAGACGGTGGTCAAACCACTATTCTGTGCAATTTTAAGATCATGGCTTGCAGGACCATGAATTTTTCCCTTTATAAAGGTCTGAGCCTACCCATAAACATCTCTGCTGAGAGTGAAACAGCACACTTCTGTGTATTCCACGCCAGACCCCCAAAAATAGTCTTTTATTTAACTACAGCTACCACGTATTCCCCGAAGGGATCTCACCAATAAACGGCTATAGAGAGGGGCGGCTCTCTACTGGTTCCGTTGGTGCCAGTTTATTTCTTTGCTATTATTATTCATACTTTATTATCATTAAATGACACTGGTACATCCTTCGACAGTTATCCCACTGTCTATCCAGATTTTCTACCCTGAAGGTACCTGTGTCAAAGCCTATGTTACCTCAGCCAGACTCGAAGTTCCCCTAGGGGAAACATAGTATATACAATATGCCCGCTATAAAAATAAGAGGCCGTGATCTGCACTAATATGGTCTTATCTTTTAAAAGAGTGTTCCTAAAAGAGACAAGATTTTGACATATGTTGGCATATCTAAAAAAACCGTAAAAGGCAGACTTTTTAAATTTTCTGCCACAAAGAAAATAAAAATATATAATTTAACATTAAGACAAATAATGTGTTTCGCTTTGGAAGTGTTATTGACTACTTGGTCACTGAAACACACATCGCTATTAACTTTAAAGATCCCTTCTGTGTATGAAAAACATAGACAGCAAATTTACATTTAAATGCTTAAAAATGCCAAACAAACGCAATAAACCATAAAAATTTCAAATAAATATTACGTAAGTGTTTGCGTCTTCCTTAATAGAAAGGAAAACCAAATGCTGTATCGTCTTCTCTGTGAAGTATCTAACTGTACATTTTTATCGCCATCATCATCATTATTGAATCAACTCATTAAATTTTATATATTTTTTAAAATTGGAAAATAACAAACATTTTAACACTTTTGGGATTTGGCGCATAATTTAGTTTTTTTTTGTTTGCAGTTTTTGTTTGTTTTCCTTGTTGATATTTAAGTATTTTGAGTTTTTTATTTTTTTATACATTCTTTTCTATAGTTTATATGACGAAATTTGTTGGGGTAGAGGCTTTTTCAAAATAACTCAGGATTTTATTTCAGTTGAAATTTAATTAACTTGTTGAAGTTTAATTAAGTCCTAAAAGTAACAGATAAATATCTTTTATTGTGGCATCAATAGAAAAAAAAGATTTTATACAAATTTACTACAAAGTGTTACATTTTACATTAATTTTACTTTTAAAATAGACGAGGTACACATATTGTAGGCCTCAAAATTTAATTTTTTTAAAGTGATTCGAACACGTTTCACACAAATATATCTCGCCACAAAACTTTTACACAATTTTTACAAGCATCTACATTTTACATATTTATATTTGTAATATGTTTTACCTTCTCCTGGAAACTTGAAATTATGCGATTAAAGGCCCAATTATAATGTGCATAAAACAACTTAAGCAAGCTTATACAACTGTGCAAATACATTAAATTATAAGTGGTAAACTATAAAGTGCATAAGATAACTTTTCGTCAAGTTTCGTTAAATTTCATTTCTTTATGTGTTATACATTTATAAAGAAAAATTTTAATTAAGACCTACAGTGTTAAATTTTTAGTTTTTAAATAATGCAAAATGTAGAAAAAAAGAACATCTTTGTTTCTGGCCAATTTTTAACAAATAAAAGAAATTCAAATTAAATTTGTATTTATACACACATGTGTATACGACATAAGGGATGAACACCGTTGCATTTTTTAGTATGACTGGCCACAAACACAAAACAGAAACTAACTTGTAATATTTTTTATGAAAATTATCTTAGAACACGAACCAAAAAATATAAATATGTATGTGATTGTTCTTAAATAAATAAAATATCTTCTTCAAAGCCTTTTCGTTTTAAAATTTTGTTTATTTATATAGAAATTATTTTTGGCAAAAGAAAGAATTAAACATAAATGTGCAACTGTGACAAATAAGTTACTAAATTTATGTAAGTACATTGTAGCCACATAAATTTGGTTAATAAGTTACCTAAGCATTTGACAGGCTTTTCGTTGGATTTTTGACATAAGCTAAAGCTAGCTTATGCCAACTTATACAACTGTGCAAATACATTAAATTATATGTGGTAAACTATAATGTGAATAAGATAACCTTTCGTCAAGTTTCGTTAAATTTCATTTCTTTATGCAAGGTACGAAACTGATCGCACTTTCCGTACGGAAACAGCTGATTATGCTTTGATTTTTACATTAATAAAGAAATTTTCTAATTAAGACCTAAATTGTTAAATTTTTTAATTTTTAATTCAATAAAAAATGTAGAAAAAAACAACATATTTCTTTATGGCCAATTTTTTACAATTATAATATATTTAAATTAAATTTGTATTTATACACACATATGTATACCATATAAACGATGAACATCGTTGCATTTTTTAGTACGGTTGGCCACAAACACAAAACAAAAAATAATTTGTAATAATTTTTTTTTACATTTTCTTAGAACATGAACCAAAATATGTAAATGTGTTTGGGAATGTTATTAAATATATAAAATATTTTCTTTAAAGCCTTTTAGTTTTAAAATTTTATTGATTTATATAAAAAGTATTTTCGGCAAAAGTACGAAATAAACATAAATGTGCAACTGTGGCAAATAAGTTACTAAATTTATATATGTACATTGTAGCCACATAAATTTCTTTGATAAGTTACCTAAGCATTTGACAGGCTTTTCGTTGAATTTTTGACATAAGCTTAAGCCAGCTTATGCACATTATAGTTGGCCCTTAAGGCTTTTCTACATGACACAATCTGTTTAATATATTGTTAAGGAAATAAGATGTGTATAAACGTGGTGAATAAGTTACTCTCACTAATGGTGTGTGTAAAGAATAATGACACAATTAGCTAACAAAAGCTGAGCAACCACGTTGCTTGCATTCGCAGAGATGCTTGCTGTAAAACAGAAGATCATGAGTTCGAGCCCACCTTCGGACATGGAAAATACAGTGGTATTTGCAATCAAAAGAATGTGTACGTTTGTATAAAACGTAATAATGTAAATGTTTACAAAATTGTGTCTTCTTTTGAAGGGTATACAAAATTTTTAATAATTTTTTTAAAAAACGGGGAAGACACATTTTTAGTTATTAATTTTGTCTAATGGAATTGTTTAAATTTACAAAAAAAAAAAAACAAAAATAAATAAAATAATAATAATAATTTTTAAGAATATATAATCCTACAATTCCCACAAAAGTTTTAACAATTTCCAAAAATGGGATTTACTTTTCTTGTAGTAGTAACCATAGAACGAGCAAGCGGAGAAAGTCCAATTGCAAAGTAAGAAAAGAAATAATAAAGCATTCAAGACAAAGCCGGACTTTGATTGCATTTAATCAATGAGACTACAATTTTTCTACATAAGATTTGTCTATTTTGGAAATCTATGGCTTATAAATTTATAAAAAAAAATTGATTTTATTTCTTTGTGTAAAACTTTCATTAATAAAAACTTTATAACCGACATATACATGTGGTTACACATTTCTAAATGAATAATAAAAAAGAGACTCAACTTTGTCACTAAAATTATAAAAAAAAGACATTTTTAAATATGCAAATTTATTTTCTTTCTCAAATTTGCAAAATTTGCTATTAATCCAAGAAAAAAAATCTAAAAATTAAAAATCAGCTTTAATATTTCACACACTTAAGTGAGGTGTACTCTTTTAGCCGTTTGGAAACTTCAGAATTATTTCCATTTTTGTTTACACAACTCCTCCACTGTGCACTGTCTGCTTATGAAAGGATGAAAAGGAAGAGCAAATATTAAAAAATATACATACAAACATATATTATTGTGTATAAAAACTAGTGGCAGATAGTTGCATTTGTATTTTTCAACATAAAAAATTAATAACTTTGGTTTAGGGTAATAATATTTTAATTACTTTTGTGTAATTTGTATTCGTCTTTAAACACTTTTAAGTGTTTATTAATGTGAAAGATAAAATAGTAAAAGAAGTAGTAAAAAAGATATTTTTGAATATTTTTTTTTTTAACTGAACAATTAAAATTTTCCAGCAAGATGCGATTTGCTATTGACTTAAAATTCAGCTGCTAACTTCAAAATAGTTTGTTTAGTAGAAAAATATTGTCTATTTAACAATTGTTAGTGAATTTAAAAACACATTGATTTTTTCATTCGCCAATTATATGATGGGTTAAAAACAAAACAAAACTATAAACTTTGTTTAACTTGTCAACTTGCCGTAGAGTCTAGCATTAAACTGCGAATAACGATGTTTTAAATATCAGAACAAATTTGTATAAATATTAAGAACTAGCGACCTATCGATATATTTTATGTAACCGAGATTATTTCAGCAAAGTAGGCAGATATCAGAATTTATACAGAGTATGTATGCTGTATTCATGGCAGTAAGCACTTTCACTTCAAATCGGGTTGGCTAGGGTTCAACCCCTGCGGAAACCAAAAAAGAAAGTTAAAGGATTTTGTTGTTGTGTAATGGTATATATATATAAACATATTCAGAACTTAACATTACAGCACGCAGACTCCTTCGTCTGTACCTTACACAGCATAGCATATTCACTGGCTAAGTTAAATAACTAAAAAAAAATTGTTATTTGCTTCATAAACAACCGCAGTGCGGAATAAAGAATTAAAAATTAATGGCGTTTTCTTTTCTGAAAATAAATGTTACCCAAAAATCACATAAAATATTTTGCATGTTGCCTAAACCCCGAAAAATGCTACACATTTTATAGCCACAATAGAACAAAAACTGTTATTGAATTTTTCTAACTTCCTTTACATGTCAGTAATATTAAATTAGCGTTTCAAACATAAAGTAATATAACACTGGGTTTAGCAACAAAAGCAAACAGCACTTATCAAGAGTAAGAACTACTGAAAAAAAGTGTAGTAACTTACCTTACATAAATTTGAGGGTAAAAAATGTAACATACACTTTTTCGTGCAACATATTTTCAAAAGAACATACTTTTTATTTACACTATCGAACATTTTTTAGAAAAGAACACAAAGGTATAAAAAGTGTAAAACACATGCAACATTTTTGTCAGAAAAGAAAACGCCATAAGTCGTTTTTCTATGTTTCTGCTTTCACATCTGAGATTAAGAGAAATACTTATTCCCCTTATACGATATTAAGATTAAAATGGAGAAATGCTCTGTCGATGTTTTCCCTCATCTTATATTATAGTTGTAGGCTCTGTGTAAAGAATGTAGCACGGTTAGTGTTGTCAGTTATAGCGATTTCTAACCAAACCTGGTGATTAAAAATCCCTTTTGGCAATAAAAATTTTAAAGGGCGAGAGGCGAGATGTCTGGTGATATTTAAAATACTTGGGGAAATTTTTTTTATTTTTCATGAATTTCTCTACGATAATATTGCATTTAAAAAAATAAAAAAAAGCCTTGTAAGATTATTTTATATTTTTAAGGCTAAAAAAATGTTTTTCTGTATATTGGCAAATTAACTAAAATCGCTTTTATTCCTTTATTTGTACGAACTTTTTTTATCTGCCTTCTACATACAAGCAGCATTGTTTTTTGCACTAAATTAAAACTGAATTGAAGAAGACTGTTACATGTAACTGATTTTGCGAAAAAATTCCTATATAATAATGCTTGATTAGGCTTCCAGAAAACATCTCTTTTTTATAAGTTTATTGACAATTTTCAAATTAAATTTTTTCCAGTTCAAGCAGTTTTTGAACGATTTGGAGGACCTAATTACGCACTTGGTATTTATCAAACACAGTTTTTATAAATAATATTACATATTTTTTATATTGGTTATATTCGGCAACCCATTTGGCAACACTGAGCACAGTTACAAATATAACATTGTTGCCTAAAGTGTTACTTCTCTATAAAAAAAAGTGTGAAGAAAGAATAAATTAAAGGTTGTCTCATAAAGGTCGTAAATATGGTGATATTTTTTAAACTGTTATCAGCAGGCGCTGATAAGACCAATATAAAAAATTAAAAAAAACAAAATTACATGAAGGTTAATTATTATATGTTAAAGAAAATATATATGGTTTTAAAGTCCGAAAGAATTTTAAATTGTAAAAAATAACACTAAAATTTTAATATTAATAAAAAACAAGTAAGAGTGCTATATTCGGCTATGCCGAATCTTATATACCCTTCAACATCTATGAAATTCTGTTTTAGTAAAGTAACTCCAATCAAATAAGCAAATATTGGGGTGACAGAGAAATAAAAAATAAAAATAATTTTGATACTGGTTATATATGACATCGGCTCTTAATGGGCTAAGCATTATTGGAAAATTCTATATATCCTTAAAGATCTCTTCGAAAGCTTTAAAATGATAACCATATTAATATTTTAAAAAATTTTTAAAAGGCGTGGTGTTTTGCCTGCTGCCTCGAAGGTCATGGACCAATCATGCTGATTTCCAATAGCAGCTCTTTCGACGTATTTTTATTTTTTTTCTTTTCTTGTGAATTCAACACTAACACGGACGGACAGACGGACATCGCTCAATCGACTTCGCTATGCATAAGAACACAGAATATATATACTTTATGGTGTCGGAAATGGATATTTTAGAAATTTCGTGGAGAGTTAAGTAAGCGGTAACGAAATGGCCATCGAGGCGTGTTTTGACTCTCTATAATCAATACCGGTAATTTAATTAATAAATAAATATCACGAAAAAAAGATTTTATTTTGAAAATTAATTAATTTAATAAAAATATTTCGTTGTTTAATTGAGATAAACTCTCATTCCGTCTGTGGTGAAGGGTATAAAAACTATTTTGAATATATTGGTCACTGCAGTTGTTTCTGACTACCATATTTTGGATTTCTCATTTTGGGCCAATAAATACTGCTTAATCCAGATCTTATACCGATTGATGTCATTTGTATTTTCAAACAAAAATCATTAATAATGGTGCATTTACGATAACTATCGGCCGTAACTTGAGCTCCGTCTTTAATTTAATGATATAAGGTCTAATGGTGCCATAAAATTTTAAATTGAACCAAATTTTTTTCTAAATGGAATGAAGTCTTTTCGGTTTATTACGTATTAGTTTCACTTCATAGGCGTCATTTTTTATATAAGAAAGCCAATTAAGTCATTATCTCATCTCTTCACAATATTTTACGTCTATACTTGTGCAAATTGACTACTGATTAAAAAAAATTCATGATGGTTTGCCAGAGTACAATATTCATAAATGTCAAAAAGCTAGAGCAGTATACGCCTTTTATAGATTCTATCAAACCTAAAAACATCCGATAAATAGCATACGAGGGCTGTTGCATATATTTCTAGCCTGGCAACACTGAGTGCTGCCAAGTGCAATCTGACATTTCCATTGGAAAGTTTGTCATTTTTAAGCATAATCGTACTCAAAATGTTTTGACGTACGACCATTATTTGTGTTGTTTACAGTGACTTGAAAAAATTAATACAGAAAAAAATGGAATTAACTCGTGAACATTTTCGTGCCATCATTTTTCACAAATTTCGACATGGATTATCACGACATGAGTGCATTGATGAACTTAAATCTTTGTATGGCGTTGAAGCACCATCCTATAGCACTGTAAAAAATTAGTACAATGAATTTAATCGCGGCCGAAGCTCGCTCAAAGACGAATTCCGTGAAGTTCGTCCAAAAACGGCTGTTGTGCCAGAGAACATTGATGCCGTGCGTGAACTCATAATGCAAGATCGACATGCGACATATCAAGAGATAGAGACATCCTTGGACATTTCTTCCACCAGCATACATTCCACCAGCATACATTCCACCAGCATACATTCCACCAGCATACATACGGCCAGGTGTTCATGCCTGCATGGCCGTAAAAAAGGTTTGTTCTCGTTGGATCCCGCACAATTTGAAGGTCGCTCGAAAAAAGTCTCGTGTCGATTTGTGCAAAGAAATGTTGCAAAAATACGATTTCGGTGCTTCAAGAGACGTTTATAAGATCGTCACAGGTGACGAATCATGGATCTCTGCGTATGAGCTCGAAACGAAACAACAATCGACCGTGTGGGTCTTTAAAGACGAGCAAAATCCAATGAAAGTTGTTCGTGGAAGAAGCACTTCGAAGCAAATGATCGCCTGTTTCTTCGGAAAAACTGGTTATGTGGCGACTGTTCCGCTTAAGCAACGTAGGACGGTCACTTCTGAGTAGTACACTACAATTTGTTTGCCTGAAGTCATCGGAGAAATTCAAAAAAACCAACAAGAGAAGACGAATCATTGTTTACCATGACAATGCGAACGCTCACACATCGGCTCAAACCAAAGCGTTTTTGTTCGGCCAAAGCGTCGAATTAATGGGTCATCCGCCGTACAGCCCTGACTTGCCACCTAATGACTTCTTCTCGTTTGCGCACATCAAGAAAAAAATGCGTGGTCAACGATTTTCGTCGCCAGAAGAAGCTGTTGTAGTGTTCAATAACCATGTTTTAGAGGTGTCTCAATCGGAGTGGAAAAAGTGCTTCGACAACTGGTTTGAGCGCATGCAAAAGTGTATAAATCATGCCGGAGAATACTTTGAAAAACAATAAAACCATTTTTGATTACAAATATTCGCATTTTCACTATTAGGCCAGAAATATATAGAGCAGCACTCGTACTATTTTTGCTTAAAGCAAGCATATTTTGTTACAAGGAACATAATATGGCTCTTGAGATCACTGGTCGTCATCTTGTGCACTTCGACACCAAAAATAATGAACAAAAAATTCACCTCACAAAGACTATTTTTGGTTAAAACTTTTATATTATTAATGCAATTGCAAATTTTATTGTTGTGCAAAAGATGATACGCTCCAGGTTTACAATTTGTAGCCAACATAAAAATTACTATTTGACATGCTCAAGTACTAAGAAATTTTCCAAATAACAAAAACTTGTTCCTTTTTATGAAAAATGTTTCTTATTGCGAAAGAGTTTGATAAAAAATTAAAAACAATTTTTTTTTTCTACAAATTTGTATATACAACATGCCCACGAGCATACAGACTCAAATTAAATCTTCTCAAGTTAAATGTCCCTCATGTGTATTCGTGTAACGGAATATTGAATGAAACTGAATAGAAGCAAAAACAAAAAAAATGAAATTCATCTTAACATGAGTTTAGCGTGATCAATGTTCATAGAAGTACAAGTATAAACCTGCGTTAACCAATTATTATTTTTTGGCTCATTGATAAAAAAACGTTTGCGAAATTTTGTGTTTTAGTGTCTTTCATCAGCTCTAATGATTACAGCGGTAATAATAAGTTTTTTTTTTAACTTTTTTTGGTGATTTGAAACCACAAACTTAAAAAATTCAAAAGTGAATGGATTCTAATGCCATTGTGTTTTTGTTTTTAATTTATTTATTTTTTGTTTTCATTGTAACTGAATAAACAACAAACAACTGTAAAATGCTTTTTCAAATTTTATTAAACATCAGGAAGACTTAACAATATTCAAAATTCTTCAATCAGATAATGAAACAGAACCACCAGTGACTAAGTTTAAAGTTTTATAAAATTTTGTGGTCAATTCAAGTTACAAAAAACCAAACGAATGATTTTATTTAAATTTAAGTTCTTTTTAAAATGTTTCTGGTTTTTTGCCATATTTGGGTAAAAAGATAAACATATAAAACATTAAGATAATATTTTTTCCTATTAAAATTGTAATGAATGTCTTATATATTTCCTTTGGTTTAGAAGAATTTTTTCAAGAATTATAAAATAATTATATTTATGGATTTCGCATACCCTACAGGCAACAGACAGACGCTAAAGTAATATTTTTTTATATGAAAATTTTTAGAGCGAAAAAGTTTTTTGAAGTAAATTATGATTTTTAAAAACATTGGTTTTTAAATAATTTCTTTTAAATTCGAGCTCACACTTCTTGCTTTTTCTAGTGAATTGTGGGTGTTTCCTAATCGGCTTTGATTGAAATTTAAATTATTTTTTGTAAACTTAACTTCTAGTTGTTTCTTCTGTCTCCACGGATGATAACCTCACAACAAGAGTCTGCTTCTTGTCTAGACTTCTATAGTTAAGCACAACGGTCAGTCTGATTAAGTTGAAGACAAAACAATAAGTCTTGTCATGATCAGCGTCGCTGTCTTGTACACAATGTTTTTTTTGTGCGGATTGTTAAACAAGAATTATGAAATTATCCATGTAAAAATGTAAAAAATATGGTTAGAATCTATGAAAGATTAACAATTTGACAATTTTATAATGATAAATAATTGATTTAAATTTTGTAAGACAAGCGACGATTTCAAAATCACACATCTTTATGAAATGTTTCCTTATGATGTCGAAACTTAATTTCGTAGGATTGAGAAGTTGTAGTCTTTTTAATTTTGATATCTTAAAATTTATAAATATTTATTTAATGCAATGTGGGGCAGAATGGAATGATTGGAAAAATAAATCAGCAACTTCTCAAATTTCGTATGCTGTTACAACAACAGTACTTAAGCTTATATATGTAAAGCTGGAGTCGTAAAATTCGTTTTAAAATAACAAAAGTCTTTGACGAAATTTTAAACCCATTTTTAGTTTTTGATTGGCAGCCTTGGGATTGTAAAATATGCGAGCTAAATACAAAGTTTCCTAAAAATAAGTCTTGGGGTAAATTTTTGTTTCAAATTATACTTGGCTTCCAAAAGGCTTTTTCCACTAAAATTTGTTTATTTACTTTGGTGGAAAAAAAACGAAAAGCCTTTAAAAAAATTACATTTCAGAGGTGTCCGTCCCTAAAAGCTATGATAAGTTTAAACCATAGACATAAGTCAACTACTCTTTCACTGTCAGAGTATGAAAACTTATTTAAATCGATTTAACAGTTCAGAAAAAAATGATGTACATATTTTCCAAACATTTTGATTTTCAATATATTTCGTTTTTGCCCTACTGTGCAAAGGAAAAAGTTATATAGAACCAAAGTATATCTATATTAAGTAGTTGCAAGTCTACAACAAATACAAGATTAGAACAACAACAGGCATTTTGTTTGTGTAAAATCATGTATTATGTCAAAAAACAGTTCAGAGACGGTAAAGTGGGTAACATTTTATCATTTTTCTAACTAAAAAATTAATATGAATTTTTCTTAATTATTAAAAAAAAAAAAAGAAAATGACTATATCAATGTAAATCTAAACAAGAATTCAATAAAAGGATGTTCAATGCAACTTGAGTTGGAAAAGTGTAATTTGCATATTTCGTTTACCATCCCTGATAGAACATAATAAAAATGAAAAGAAACACGTAAAAAACAAAAGCAAAATAAAAGTTGAAATAAATGTAAACAAATTTTGACACAATACATGATAAACACGCACACCAATAAAACTATCACCTGAACTCCTGCATGTACTTAATATAGATATACTTTGTATAGAACTAAAGTAATAATTATTTTATTTCATTTTATGTTATTCGTACAAAGGCGAATTAATTTACAGGTGATATTTATAGCCCAGCTGATTTTTGTTTATGTTCGGGGTTGTTTTCAGAATTTTAAAAATTCAGAATTTTTAAATAATTGGAAGAGCAAAAAAATTGTAAATTCTAAAAAATTAAATTTCAATACCAAAAAATGCATTATGTGGTATTAATGCATATGCTGTAGAAAGAAACCAACTGGTACAACTTCAATTAAATTTTGGTTCCTTTTGTTTAGTCAGCTATTTTTGACATCAGCGTGGTGCTTTGCAACAACAAAATTACAATAGGTGTTTGTTTTTGTAGCCGAGCGGCCACCTAATGTTTAATTCGCCTTGCTCGTGCACAAACGATTAAGTTAAGGCTTGCCATATTTGCCGATTTATCATCACTTTGCCGATTTTTCGCCTCAAAATTATTAAATAGCCGATTTGCCGATTTTTGCTCCAAAAATACTGATTTTTTCGACAAACTCTTAAAAGATGGTAATTTTGTTTACGTAAGTAAAAAATTATTACAACTGGGCATCACTGGAATTTTTGCAGCATTGTTCTCTGGAATATAGAGTCATTAATAATGAAAGTGATGTAAGTAAAAAAATATTGAGCTAATCAATTCCTTCGCACCACACTGCTTTAAACTAAATAAGTTTTTTTGATATTATCAAAAATAATTCATTTATGAAAATGTTTTAAGTTAAAAAAACTTAAAAATGTAGTTTATAATAAACTTCAAAAAAATAAAAAAAAAAATTGAAATGACAAATCACAAATTTCTGTTACTAGTTATACCTTTCTACTTAATGACCTTCATTTTGTATTGATAGAAATGATAATAAAAAAAAAAGAAATAGAATTACTTATGTTATCTTGACCATTTTTATGAAATAATGGAACAGTGCAGTAAAAGAAACATTTTTCGTTCAACATATGCCGTAGCAGAATTTTATTCCAACAAAAAATTCAATAACAAGAAAAGTAAAAAATACCAATGGAAGAGATTTCGGAAAAATAAATCGTATAAGATGTTTAGGTGGCAAAATAAATGAAAATATTGGATTAGTTCTACTTTATACGACCAATAAATCATTAACGGAAGCAAATTATTTGTAAAACGTTTATTTTTATTTATTTTGTGTTATTTTATATGTTGTGAACAATATTTAATACTGAATTGTTCTGTTTTGTAATTTTTTGTTTATAAAAATAATTATAATTGCATTTAAATTAAGTATTTTAATTTGCCGATTTTTAATATTAAACTGTCGATAAGGCCGATTTATTTTCAATATGCCGATTTAAGTTCTGTTTATAAAGGAATACGGTTTCCCAAACGAAACTCTCACTCACTTCGGTAACAACTGACGGTCAAAGTACTATCCTTAATCGTAGTTCTTTTATTTAAACGAATTGGAGTTTGAGCATGATAACTACTTCTGCAGATTATATTTTACGATCGAATCATAACTGTCAACTATGCGTTTTGCTCACAGACGCCATCTTAATTACTGTTAGTTGCTTGTAAATCGCATCATATCTACATCCAATACATGCGTTGCTAATTGTTTAAATTATTTAAAATATATGTAAATATACTTACACATTTAAGTGCCTTAATTTATTTATTCGTGCTCTTTCTATCTTGGTCAAATTATAGAGAGCATAAATTTTATTTTTATTTTGTGAGATTCAGGGACAAAAATTTCAGCAGAAATATTTGATGTTTAAGAAAATTATTGCAAAAAATCTTAATTTTCCCAAAAATAAATAAAAAAATTATTTTAAAATAGTGTTTTGTATACATACGAGGGCTGCTATGTATATATCTGGCCTGGCAACACTGAGTGCTGCCAAGAGCAAACTGACATTTCCATTGGAAAGTTTGTCATTTTTAGCATAAGCATAGTCAAAACGTTTTGACGTACGACCATTATTTGTGTTGTTTACAGTGACTTGAAAAAATTAATATAGAAAAAAAATGGAATTAACTCGTGAACATTTTCGTGCCATCATTTTTCACAACTTTCGACGTGGATTATCACGACAAGAGTGCATTGATGAACTTAAATCTTTGTATGGCGATGAAGCACCATCCTATAGCACTGTGAAAAATTGGTATAATGAATTTAATCGTGGCCGAGGCTCGCTCAAAGACGAATTCCGTGAAGGTCGTCCAAAAACGGCGGTTGTGCCAGAGAACATTGATGCCGTGCGTGAACTCATAATGCAAGATCGACATGCGACATACCGAGAGATAGAAACATCCTTGGACATTTCTTCCACCAGCATACATTCGATACTGCATGAACAACTGGCCGTAAAAAAGGTTTGTTTTCGTTGGATCCCGCACAATTTGAAAGTCGCTCAAAAAAAGGCTCGTGTCGATTGGTGCAAAGAAATGTTGCAAAAATACGAGTGCGGTGCTTCAAAAGACGTTTATAAGATCGTAACAGGTGACGAATCATGGATCTATGCGTATGAGCCCGAAACGAAACAACAATCGACCGTGTGGGTCTTCAAAGACGAGCAAATTCAACGAAAGTTGTTCGTGGAAGAAGCACTTCGAAGCAAATGGTCGCCTGTTTCTTCGGCAAAAGTGGTCATGTGGCGACTGTTCCGCTTGAGTAACGTAGGACGGTCACTTCTGAGTGGTACACTACAATTTGTTTGCCTGAAGTCATCGGAGAAATTCGAAAAACCAACAAGAGAAGACGAATCATTGTTCACCATGATAATGCGAGCTCTCACACATCGGCTCAAACCAGTGCGTTTTTGACCGGCCAAAACGTCGAATTAATGGGTCATCCGCCGTACAGCCCTGACTTGGCACCTAATGACTTCTTCTTGTTTCCGCACATCAAGAAAAAATGCGTGGTCAAAGATTTTCGTCGCCAGAAGAAGCTGTTGAAGTGTGCAAAAACCATGTTTTAGAGGTATCTCAATCGGAGTGGAAAAAGTGCTTCGACAACTGGTTTGAGCGCATGCAAAAATGTATAAATCATGCTGGAGAATACTTTGAGAAACAATAAAACCATTTTTGATTATAAATATTCGCATTTTCACTATTAGGCCAGAAATATATAGAGCAGCCCTTGTATTTCTCAATTTTGAACACACTAACATAGTTTAAGTTTATTCTTTGCCAAAAGCCATTTTTGATTTATTGACTGCGAAAACTAACGACAAACTTGGTGTTGTGTCACAATAAAATCAATCATGGGAATATTGAATTAAATTAATTAATTTTTAAACATATCGTGCTGTTTTTTAAGATATCTTTCGCGAATAAAGTTTTAAATCACCGATATTGATTATTAAGGGTGAAGGCACATGTCCTTTTCCAAATACGCGTACAAGATCCTTAAAATAATTAATCTCTGCAATTTATCCCAATTAATACACTTTGATTTCCAACTTTTTCTCATGCCTACTTTTTTATTATTTTTATATGAGTTTTTAAATTCAAGTCATTCAAATCCAAATTCGAGCTGACAAAAAAATAATAAAAAAACAAAAAAACTTAAAAATAGACACATTTAGATGCAAAATTGCAAAAGTATATAATTTGGCAAAAAAAAAACCTTTAGGCATTTATAGAAAATAAAATAAACGGGAACGCAAAAGTCAATCATTTAGCTTACACAAGGAAGAATGGGAAAGAAAGGTGGAAAGGATAAGGGAAAAGGAAAAGGCAAAGGAAAAGATAAAAAGAAGGGAAAGAAAGCCTCACTGCCAGTTGCCGTAGAACCACCAAAGGAAGAGAAAAAAGAAGAGCCTCCTCCACCGCCGCCTCCAAAATTAGTCATATCAGAACCCTGCCTATTCAATTGCGCTCAAGACAAGGTAACCTTCCGTCCCAACTCTTATCCCGGACTTTTAGGACAACCCAAAACAATGTCCGTGGTGGGATCGGAATGCGGCAGTTATGACAGTATATGCAAATTATTACATTCAGCCTTTCGCTGTGCGGATCGTACCTACATAATGCTTCCTTGGGGCAACTATGTAGCTTTTCGCTCTAACGATGAAAACAAAATGACTTATTATCTATTCGATGGCTGCACTTGTAACGTAAATCGATTTCGATACTTGGATTTGACTTGCGGCACAGCTGGCCTTTTATATTTTGAAGAATTGCACAAACTTATCAATTATTTGATAATGTCACGACAACGGCGCGAAGAAATTAAGAACCTAAAGCGCTGTGTCGTCGATGAAGTGTGCAAAGAAATGTATGGTTCCGACCATATTTAAATGTAAAATAAAAGCTTGTTTCAAACGATGCCATACAAATTTTACTGTATCATTTAAGTTTTAAACATATTTTGAGAATATCATTTAAGTTAAAAAAACAATAATGTACCTCAATGACCTACAAAAATGTAATAAAATGGGAAATTTAAGAAATAGCAAAATTATGGCATTTAAAGAAAAATGTAATTGTGTGTGTGTCAGACATATATGTTTAACAAATATAATTAACTCTTAATAAACTTTGTATAAGAGCCAACTAAATTAAGCATTTAAGGATTGCAGTATATCAATGAAGGCCACAAAATACAAGACGAGTTGCAAACAACATTTATGTAAATTGTTTTTTCTTTAAATTTGTGCAATTATTGCAAAAAATCTACTTTTTGAGTTAATACCATTTTTCTGAAATTGAGTGTTTTTCTATTTTTGGTTATGACGCTTAAGTTGAAAATTTAATAGTGTCCAAATTTTTTTTCAATAAGGGTATTAACTGGAAATAAAAACAAATTTAAATATAACAACTTTATTTTTATTTAACTTGAATGAAGGCTCAAATGAAAATAATACATTTTTTATCATAGCCATACGAGACATTTTATTTTAACAGTTTTTTTTTCTTGGCTGATTTAGCCCAATCATGAATATTCTCACGGAATTTCTTTCCCACAGAAAAAATTTTTCTCGAGAATAGATTCCTCCAATTATGAATTCAGGGGAAACAAAATAATAAAAAGGTTAATTTCTTTAAAAGTGTAATTTTAAAAATTTTGATAATACCCTTTTGTTGATCATGTGCGATATGTGTTTCAAAATCGTTATAATTTTAAATCACTTTATAATCCCACTTCTGATTTATTCCAGTTCCGTAAATCACTCAAAATCTCAAAGTAATAGGCCGACTTCCTAAACGCCTGTTGCAATGGCGTTAAAAACTGCCAAAGTAAAAATTGTGTATTTTAAATTTAGAGTTGAATTTCTCTAAAAGTATAAAAAATACTATGCAAATTCCAATCAAATTTTTTTGTAATCGGTTCACTTTTGATAAAGTTTTAAGCTCTGAAACAAGGCGAATAAATTATAAGGTGGTAGCATAGCGAATTCGTTTATTTTCGCCGTAAGCACTAATGTCCAACCATGGCGAAATAATACAGGTGAACGCGCGGGCGAAAAAGCCCATCAGCTGTATACATTACAGTTGTCAAACAAATTTGTCAAAAATAAATAATTTGTTAATTTGTTTTTAATTTAATTTTTTTTGATTGCTAATAGAAAACAAACAATTGAAATTCTTAGAGAAAACTACCACAACATGGAACCGTATTTGCAGTTCCTGATGTATTTAGTCAAAATATGTGTAAAAAGATAATGAAATTATTGTTAACACATTTATAATTTCTGGTTTTTTTTGTGGAAGATTATGTTAGTCTTCAAATGGTCAACGTGCCAGAATGGAACGATGCATGTGATTTAGGCAAACTAGTGGTACAAAAGAATTTTGGTCACTTTTCCTGTATTTTTATTTTTATGTAACTTAATTTTTATAATTTTTTTATTCTAAAAATTACAACCACTTTTTTTCATCAAATATATTTTTTTATTTTGTTTGTTTTTTACAATATTTTTTTGACAATATACATAATTTTGTAGCAACAAATTGCCTGTTGTTTTTTGTGTTGTTGGATTGTTGTAGTCGTGCGGTCAGCTGTATTAATTCGCCTTGTGTCCAACTATATATAAAAAAATAGTATACAGATTTATTATGAATGGGGTTTGACACTTATGCTTCCGGTGAAATTCGATAAATTTGCCATCGCTACCACCTTATTACTATTAGTCTTTACGATTAATTTTAAACAGAAATACAATCTCCCAAGTATATTCTTTCAAAAGATGTCTATATTTTCGCCATATTTTACGAGGAAACTTTTAAGTTTGTATATAAACCTTTAAAATTAATAATTTGTATAAGCGTAACATTATTAAAATTGGCCAGTAAAAATAAATCGTGGAACATATGGCTACAAGACTAAAAGAAGGAAATAAGAAAATTAATAATAAAAAAAAATCTAACAAATTAACGCTCATAACACAGCAGCACTGCCAGGATGGCAGACAGTTAATTACAATTTTATGAGGAATTTTTAAAACCATCAAATAAGCAGTTAAAAATGTATTTAAATTTGATACTGTGAAAACTTTTAAGAGTTAAAGTTCCTCGTAAATGTAAAAAAGTTTTTCACTTTTCGGGTACTCTAACATTATTTAACAAGCATTAACAGCAGGCTCGTAGACTAGTCAAATAGACAGACAGATACACTTGTAAGTAAGCAAGACAATTGTAATGCGTTCTGTTGTCTTTTACTTTGGTCAAAATAGTTTATTAAACAATTTTTTCTTAAAGGTTTTTCATTTATAATTTATATCTTTGTTCCACTACAAATTTGTAAAAAAAGAAATGAAAAAAAAACAGAAATAGTTAAGCTTTAAATTTCGCGTTAGACATTGTTTGTAAAAATTTAACATTTACATTTATATTTATTTGTATCTCTCTGTCCCCTTTAACTATGTGTAACTAATGTAAATTTGGCTGTAGTAACTGCAAGAGCGTAGAGTGTACGTGTGTAGTTGCCTTTTTTCTAACAAGACACTCAAGTGTGGTAAGCATCTATTAGCCATGGCCTCAGGAATGTATAATGATTGTACAAGTTTGTTATACTTTTGTACAAGTATTATAAAATTGTTTTAGCAAAACAAAAACTACAAAAACCAGGAGCTTTATTGCAGTTATTGTTTTCTATGTTTTTTTTTCGTTATATTTTCTATGGATTTAAAGTGGGCTTTGGAGTTTATGCTTTTTTCTGCTGTTTTCAACTTCACTATTTTTTCTTAGTAATTGGTTTAGCGGATAGGCGCCTTTGGCTCTGCTAACAGTGCACTTGATTTTGTCTGTATTTTTTTTTCGAACCAAAAATAAATTGCTATGATACATTAGTAAGAGTTACTACTTTGTTTTTGTTGTTGTAATCTATAGAAAGGAATTTTATTGATGTAAAAACGTCGCACCAAAAATGTAAATGGATTTTTATAATAAAGTTTTTTATGTGAGAGAGACAAGCAATTGATTAAATGTTTCTAAACATCAGAATGTTTTTTTTTAATTACCTACTATTGGGTTTATAAAATTCATTATTCTATTAAAAAAAATTAAAAATTATTTTGAATGAAAAAAGTGAAAAAAAATTTGTTAATTTAGCTTTACTGAAAGATTAAAATAACTGTAAAAAAAAAAGACAGCCCACTAGAAGAAAAAAGTGGCTTTGAGTCCAAACGTTAGTATAAATTTTATCTAGATTCAATAATAACAACTGCAAAACAAATCCTTCATAAATCTATAAAAAAAAGGTTTGAGTAATAACGACATTACAATATGAAGAAGTAATCTTATTCACTAAACTTTCCTAAATGTGACAAATCTTTTGGAAACAATTGCCGACGCATAATTCAACTGTTGATTAAACAAATATAATGACTTTGACAAGAACAGAATATGACTTCTAAAATATACATATTTTCCGTATTCACAAGCACTGCTAAGGTGTAAGTAGCATTGCATACTACCTTTTGTTTACTTCTTTGTGAACAACCATTGTACATTGTACTTCATACGTCAAAAAGTAAATAAGAAGAAGAAAAGTGCTATTGATCATTTGTTATTTATAAACCAAATGGGGGAGAAAACAGAAAAAAGTATATTAATAAATTTTTTGTGTGAGGATGAAATTCAAGACATTTTTAGGATGAACCTAATGTACTTGCTCTCCAGTCGCAGAATTATACATTTAGGGCTACCAAAATCATCATTATGGCATAATCGGGTTTGAAGATATTTTGATGAAAACAGATTTGTTCATATGATACGACTACGGCCAGAGGAATTTGCCTTTATATTCAACCTTATAAAAAATGACGATGTTTTTCACACAATTGGCGAAAGGCTCCAATTACGCATTGACTTGCAGCTTAAAATTGTACTTTACTGCTTGGGATCTTCAGGAAATGGTGCGTGTGTTCGTAAGGTAGCATCTCTTTTTGGTGATGGCGGTACCATACAAAATATTAGAAATCGAGTCATTGAATCAATATTAAATTTTAAAGAACAGTTTTTATATTGGCCACTTTCAACTTCAACTTTCTAATAAATCAGTCAAATCAATAAATTAAATAAATAAAACTAATAAAAATATCTTTTAATTCAATTTAATTTAATATAATTCACACATGAACACAAAATTAATAATTCATTTAAACATAAAACATTTAAACAAATACAACGTATGAAAAACATATGAAAAAAAATACTAAGTGTTGTATCGCATGTTTGCATGAAAATTACCAACAACACAGCTAGCACCGTTGTATTTTGTTAGCACTTAGCACGTACTAGGAGGCTTGTGAATAGGGCAATTGTTACGTCTTTCCCTTTTTTAGAGCAAGCGTTCGGATTCTTTTGATTGCAAATAACACTACACTGTGGCTCATTATAAATTCTGCATTCTCTTCTGGCCTTACTTCTTTATCCTACGGTTCTTGGGAATCCTGTGGTCTCATATTTATCAAACATGCGTTATTGTTACAAACGCAGCCATCTACACTACACTACTGTGATACTCCGGCGAGACATGAACTACTCAATGCCTTGTTTAGTAAACTCCACTAGGCCTTTTATTCAAGCCAGTCATCCATTTAGCTAATAGCCACAACACACGTCTGCCATACACTGTTGTTATGCTGTTACACTCCCCTGCGCCAACCGCTAGAGCTCTTTCTCTTATAAAAAGGGGCGTCTTGACAATTATCTGTTACTCTTATATTTATATAGACGTCTCCACTAAATTATCTGTCATGGCTTCACACAATAATTGTCTTTTGCTTTCCGGGAGGTGTGTACTGCTGCTTCTTGATTTTTAATTACATTATAATAATTATTATTTTCCATTGTACGCATGTCCGAAGGTGGGCTCGAACTCATGATCTTTTGTTTTACAGCACGCACCTCTACCAACGCAGCCATTGAGGTTGCTTTTGTTACTTAATTGTGGTATTATTCGATACACGCACCGTTAGTTAAAGAAACTTATTCACCACGCTCAGACGGAAACAACAACAGGGGTTGCCAAATCTTATTTTCGTAGCAATATATTCAGCCCAATTATAAATGCTCTCATAGAATTTCCCACGAGAAAATTTTCCTCGAGAAAAAAATCCTCCAATTAAGAATTCCGTGGGAATAAAATAAAAAGAAGTGGCATCATCGTAATTTTGAGGGAGTTTTTTTTTTTTTTTTTGCTTAATTACATATAGTTTTTATTTGATAATTCATAATATCTTTGTACATCTTCTTTCCGAATTTTTTTTTATATTCCGCAGCCAACCAAAACGGGAAAAAATTATAATTGGAAAAAAGGGAAAAGTGAAAGAACTCGCACGGAATTTTTGTTTATAATTGGACTGATTTTATTTAAAAGATTATGAAAAAAAATAAAAAATATAGAAATAAGAAAATTAAAAAGAAAATATTTTTTCTTCCAACCAACTCTTTCAAGTGACTTGACAGCTGTAAATGCAATTGAGTTAAATTATTAGCTGCGGGAAAAATACGCAAAGATGTGAATGTACGTGTAAAGTTGTTTAAAAATGCGAAAGACATCTGCTGCAGGGCAGTGCATTTATTAATTAAAAAAACATTCAAAAAGTAAGAGTGTTATATTCTTCTATGCCGAATCTTATATACCCTTCACTATATATGTATAACCACATGTAAATACTGCAGATTTCCCATTAAACAGGTAAAATAAAAATCGGGATAGGAAATTCTTTTCCACCATAATGTTTGTTTTTTCAAATTAGTGAGTGAAAAGATTGCTATATCAGCTGAAAGCTGACTAAGTTTTCTTACCATTTTGATTAATTTTTATTACAAACAACCACCACCTTCAGGAATAAAACGAAAGGACAAACAAGAACGGACATCTTGCAATCGACTTCGATACGCATACGAGGGCTGCTCTATATATTTCTGACCTAATAGTGAAAAGGCGAATATTCATAATCAAAAATGGTTTTATGGTTTTTCAAAGTATTCTCCAGCATGATTTATACACTTTTGCATGCGCTCAAACCAGTTGTCGAAGCACTTTTTCCACTCCGATTGAGACACCTCTAAAACATGGTTTTTGAACACTTCAACAGATTCTTCTGGCGCCGAAAATCGTTGACCACGCATTTTTTTCTTGATGTGCGGAAACAAGAAGAAGTCATTAGGTGCCAAGTCAGGGCTGTACGGCGGATGACCCATTAATTCGACGTTTTGGCCGGTCAAAAACGCTCTGGTTTGAGCCGATGTGTGAGAGCTCGCATTGTCATGGTGAACAATGATTCGTCTTCTCTTGTTGGTTTTTCGAATTTCTCCGATGACTTCAGTCAAACAAATTGTGGTGTACTACTCAGAAGTGATCGTCCTACGTTGCTCAAGCGGAACAGTCGCCACATGACCAGTTTTGCCGAAGAAACAGGTGACCATTTGGTTCGAAGTGCTTCTTCCATGAACAAATTTCGTTGGATTTTGCTCGTCTTTGAAGACCCACACGGTCGATTGTTGTTTCGTTTCGGGCTCATACGCATAGATCCATGATTCGTCAGCTGTGACGATCTTATAAACGTCTTTTGAAGCACCGCAATTGTATTTTTGCAACATTTCTTTGCACCAATCGACACGAGCCTTTTTTTGAGAGACTTTCAAATTGTGCGGGATCCAACGAGAACAAACCTTTTTTACGGCCAGGTGTTCATGCAGTATCGAATGTATGCTGGTGGAAGAAATGTCCAAGGATGTTTCTATCGCTCGGTATGTCGCATGTCGATCTTGCATTATGAGTTCACGCACGGCATAAATGTTCTCTGTTTAATACCTAACGCGCTGTCAGATTTTGTCATTGATACGGCTTAACGCTGAGATATTTCGGTTTGCCTCATATATTTTCTATAAGCATGAGAATTTCTGATATGTAGAGGATGCTATGCATATTGAATAAAGATTGATTGTTTGTGGTGATACTTTAATTTTAAAGACAAGGAAAATTAATATTAAAGAATCATCAAACTGTGACAGTTAAGAAGAACAAACAATCAGTGTATGTTTTACACTGATAAACAAAACTGTATTGAAAGTTTCGTTCAGAACTGCGAAAAAATCTACAACAGTTAAAACTTTTACAAAATCTAATGCATACAAAAAATCCTCCACTGAAATTATAACGAAGTTTTAGCAGAACTTTCTTGTGGCAGGCCTGAAATTGTGCTAGATTTATATTGTTAAGTCAACTAAAAAATAGAAAATTTATTATAAAAGATAATCGAAAATTTAAAAAAGAGTTAAAAAAAATCAAAATTTAAAATATTTTAGACATTGACCAAAAGGTAAAAAAAAACTAAAGTTATTATACTGCCGTATTCATAAAATATTAATATAGATTTGAAATGTATTTTAGGACAAATTCTTATGGGAAATTTGTCATAAAACGCAGTTTTAAATCATTTTATTTTTTATGAATATGGCAGATAAAATTTCGCTTAAAAAAATAGTAAATAAATAAATAAAACAAAAACAAATTAAAGAGAATGCTAACAAACAAATAAAAAATGGTAATACAATTACAACTAAGTCCAAAAAAAAAGTATTCCAATTTTGTTAAAAAATTGCAAATATTTTAGTCTTGATTAAATTGACTGAGTGAGAATTATAATAATAATAACATTCAATAAAATAAAAAGTAAAAAATCTAGCAAAAACATATTTAACTTAATTTTATTTTTATTTAAATAATTATAATTGTAATCAATAACATCATTAAAAATATTTTCTTGAAGCAAATAAAACTCATTGAATTGTTTTTTTTTAGGATCAACACAAAAATCTTAAAGCTTTAAAAATATTTTTCTACATTTAGTTATTCAATAGATTGGTAATATGGCAACTCTTGATGCAAAAGTGTTGCTGTTGATCTTCAAAATAATTCTCATTTTGTCATCAAAGTTCCTTTGCTTTTACAAAGTACAGCTATTTCCTTAGCAAATTAATAAAAATATTGTGAGTTATCTGCGCAATTTTTTTTCACTATTTTTACGATTAAGGAAAAATTTTTTTTTAAATCTTTGTAAAAATTTTAATTTTACATGAATATAAAAAACCTAGAAATATTAGCAATATATCTTCCTTGCATCTAACTTAGAAACAAAAGGAAATCTAAATGAATTTTCTAATTTTTCAAAAATTTAAAGTTATTTATGGATTTTCCAATATTCTAAATTAATTAAAATATTTTTTGTCAAGTGAAGGTGTGGGAGTTTTAAATAAATTGAAGAAAATTTATTAAAACATTTACTGCCATATTTTAGGACAATATGGTAAGAAAATTTGTCATAAAACACATTTTAAAATTATTACATTTTTTATGAATATGACAGTTAATATTTAAATTTAACATTTCGTTTAATTTGTTTGATGCCCCAGAAGTCAGCTTACATCGTATTGGACATTTTAAAAATATTTTGACATTAAACATGCTCTACATTTAACAATTTTAAATTCTGTTTAAAGAAAAAAACAAAATTACCATTAACTTTTTTGTTTATTCGCAATGCTGAAGCTTAAAAGCAACATGACAAAATAATACAAATATTAGTAATGGAAATCGCCACGGTGACTTAGACAAAAAATTCTTAATTTTCAATTATATCTAAATAAACTTCAAATACTTGGCTCCATTTTGTTCTTTTTTGCATTGTCTAAAGCGTGCTGATCTCAAGATAGTCGGACGGTAGCAAAAACCATTTTTCGCTAATACTTTTAAAAATCATGTCATTTCAAGTGTAATTTGTTTGTTAAATTAGCCGAGTTAAAATGTTAAGTTGTTTTTTTTGTACCGATTAAAAAAAAAATAAAACAAAATAATTTTAACAAACGTTCTCAGGTGTTTTAGTTGATTTGAAGTCATTGTAGAATATTTGTTAGCGAATCTCTCAAAGGTTAAACTAGTGTAATCGTTTGTGTTAAAGTTCTTTTATATTATTTTGTTAAGTTCAGCTTAAATATGCTTGACCAAATCTTATTACCAATTAGTTTTGCTTACAACTATTTTTTATTTGAAAGTCTTCGTTTTAGTTAGATATTTATGGTTTTGTCATTGAGTTTGTTACTTCTAAGTCCATCATTATATAAATAATTTTGACTTAACCCTTAATTATTGTATTATTGATTATTGTTTGTTTTAATTGATATAATTCAAGCTAAAGGTGGCAAGGCAACTTAATATATTTAATTTTGTTTCTTTAGAGACTGCAAAGTTCTCAATAACAAAAAAAAAAAAAAACAAAAAAAATTGGAGAAAAGAAAATAATTTTGAAACATTTATTCCAAAACCAAACCCTATCCCAGACGAATTTTGGCAGCAATTTCTGGACGACGCCTAGTAAGGTAAGCGGCTGTCCAATGAGAGATCAAGCATCACCATAAAAACTGGGAAGAGAAATGTTTGTATCGCTTCTTTTGGCCGTGCTTACTATTTCTAATAATCACACTACTACACGAGTGAATTTTTGGACCATTACGTGTTGCAGAAACTGTATTAATAGTGCAGATGAAGTTGCAGAATTTGTAAAAAGGTTTCTTAGGGATCTAGAACGCGAAGCAGAAATTAGAATTAATGTCTAACCTATATAGGTAAATCGATGCTAATTTCGTTTGTTCTTACACTGAATAAAAAATTTCATTTCTTAACAGACGTTTTTCGTAAAGCATGGTACTCTGTTCACCTTTTTATGCGAAATGCTGTCAAACTACATACATAAAAAATTTGTATGAAAAAGTCTTATAAAAATGTTGCAGAAGTAGTACCCTGTTTTTACTGCGGGAAAACATATGAGATTTTTCTGGCAACATTTTATCAAAGCTATGAAATAAAGCAAGCAGGCATTATTTCATGCGGAATTTTTCAAACATCAGCTGATCATATGTCTTTTGCTTACATTTGAAAAACAATGTAGTATACGTGAATACAATAAAACGTCAAATTGTTCCAAAATGCGAAATGGACACCACATTTTAATGTCAAATTTTCCACATAAAATAATCACCGTTGCTTAACAACTTTCACATAACAACAAAAATTTTAATTTAATTTTAAAAATTTAGTTATTATACAAACTTTTTTTTCAGTATGACTAACAAAAAGATATTTTGTAAAATTAGTTATTGACTTTTGTTCGTTTTTGTTTAAATTATCTAACATGTTAAAATAAAACAAATCTTTAGCAGTTAAAAAACTTCAATGAAATCTGAAAAACAAACATTATTATCTCCTCACTCCACTTGCGCTCATTATCTAGAGGTTTTGTCCAAATTATTTTCTGCCATTGATTTGGAAAATAGTCGTGTTTCTATAGGATTATAATTGAAACATTTAAAAAAAATTACGTGCGTCGTTCAAATTTATAAAAATGCCAAAAATAACCGCAAATATATTCAAAATTATACTTGGGATTTTTTCATTGCAATTGAAATTTTATTGGCATTGTTTGAAATAATGACAATGAAAAATTTTTAACTACCATTTAATGCTAATGCTAATGATTTTATTTTAATTGTAATTGTTTTTACTAATAAAATAAATAAATCTTAACACTCTTGTAGATAGATCAATATTTGAAAATTTTAATAATTTTAAATGAGATATGTAGGTGTAAGTTCTGATATCTAAAGTCAACTAACATCTCAGCTAGCAGATCTTATAATTTACTTGGAAATTAAAATATAATATCTTATTTTTCTTTAAAAAGTTATCTGTTTTATTTATTTATTTTTTTTTTTTTTTTTTTGATTAAAATGCAATTTTAAAATAATGCTCTATTATACTTTAAGATGTATATTTAGCGTATAAAAACAAGGATCACATTCATTAATGATAACGAATTGAAAACATTTAATCATAAGTCAATGCTAATGATTTTGTTTTTTAACTAATTATCAATGGAACCTTTAACCTAAAAAGCATTACCATTAAAATAATCATAATGCTAAAAATGCATTAGCATTAGTTATTATTCAATGCTAATGAAATCGGCAATTAATTACCCCATCTAATTAACCACTCCTATTTATGTTTAAAATACTGTCCGAATTTAAATGTGTTTTATGACTAAATTTCCATACAAGTTTGTCTTAAAATACATTTAAAATTTATTTTATTATTTAAGTACAAATTTTTATTACAAATTACACATAAGCACATTTCAAAGTTATTTAATTTTTGTAAATATTGCAGTGACAAAGAAAAATCTTAAGAACTAAAAAAAAATATTTTTAAGCATGTCTCGGTGGCCATTTCGTTACCGATTACATAACTCTTCAGGAAACTTTTGACAAACATTTTAAATAAACTAAAGATTTTTGTCTAAACAATAAAGCAAAGACAAAAATCAAAGTTTAAGCAAAAACAACAATAACCAACAGTAATTCTATTTTCCTTTCTCCACTGTATACGGCTGACTTTTTTCGGCTCTTTTATACAGTGGAAAGAGGATGAAAAATAAAATATCAAAAACACGACGATAATTTATTTATATGCACAGGCACTTTGCAAATTATTTAATTAAAGACACGGAAAAATTTTTTTTTTAAATTTAATTTTCACAAATTTTTCGTTAAATAAAAATATCACGAAGTTTTTGTGAAAATTAAATTTTAAAAAAATATTCCCATGTCTTTAATTAAGAAATATTTTTGTTCTATACGTCTTTTAAAACTGTGTTTTCTTAGTAAATAAATTAAGTCAAGCGAAATTGAAATGTATTCTATATAAATTTTCCTTAAAAAACATTTCAAATCAGTTTTTAAATTTCATGAATACGGCAGAACATATTTTTTTCTTAATCTTAATTAATTGCTACAACTTTACTGGGTTTTTTTTTTGTAAATCTACGTGTATTTATTCAGTTTAAAAAGCCATTCTTAGTTTTACGTAAATAAATAAAATAAATAAACAGTGTTATTATATCAAAACTAGTCAAAATATTTATATTTATTTGTTAAAGCAAATTCTGTAATACAAAGAGCAGTAATCCAAATTGCTATCTGTTAAGTTTTTTGTCTTGCTTCGTAAGTACGTAAGAGCATAAGTGAAAGCAATTGACCTCAATGGGCATCCAATTAAACTTGGTTATACCCATTGTTTATTTAAGTAAACAAATTATAGAGAATCTAATGAGTATCAGTGAGCTTTTAGTAGACCGCAGTTAAGGGTTACTAGGTTAACGAAGTAAAAGGGAGTAACCAAAGAATCTCAAAAAAAAGTAGAAGGATAAAAAAAAAACTTTGAATTGCAAATAATTTTCGCCGTTTTGTTCAGTTTGTCTTGTGTTTGGTGGGAACCCAGGCGGCATCTGGTGGGAGGAGTGTAGACCCTAAAGCGTCAAATAAGCAACCCAAGTACATATATTTTAAGAAAATAATAACAAAATTGTAATTAGATTCGGTACGAGCAATTCTAATTGTTAACATCTAAGTAATAAAAATAAATTTATTTTAAATAATAATATTTTTATTTAGTATGTATTTCTAACGTTCAGTTAATATATTAAGAAAACTTTTGGATCCGTACTTAAGGTGGGGCAATAATTTATTATCATTTTCTGTTGACAAAAAAAGAAAAAAAATTTAAATAATATTTTGGTCAAATTACAAAAAAAAAAGAAAAAAAAAAATAAACCAAAATCGACTACTTTTAAACTGCGCTCGCAAATACTTTATAAATCAATAAAATTTTATTATCCGCTAAAATATTCTAATGTTTAAATTTATTTTATTTTTAAACAAAAGTTAAAGATCAGAGATGCTGTCTGTTTTAACTTTTAATTACACATCGATACAACATAAAAGTTCATACATTATGTTAAACGACAAAGTGTCACTTTCGCATATTTATGAGTGCAAGTTTTAATAAAACAGCGAATAACAAATAAAATCCACACTTAAAAAGTTGGAATTAAGACACGAAACATAATTTTGTTATGACTAATAGTTGTTGCACGACAAGTAGTATGCTGCCTGCCAAAAACTCTCAGAATTTGTCTCATTAAGATTGTTATTTTTTATATTTTTTTTTATCTTGATTTAACTGCCATTAAATTTTATTTATTGATACTATTTGAAAATAAATTTTTTTTTCTTTCAATTATTTGGCTTAAAATTGAAGAAAAAAAAAAATAAAATAAATAAAAAATTCATTAACACCTGACAACTTAATTTGGACAACCTACACCTTGCTGCGATATAAATCAAAATTTACGGAATTCTTTATCGACACTCTTGTGAACAAGCGCAAGTTTTAATATTAAATAAAAAAATAAAAAGAAATAAATATACAGTTGCATTCATACAGATATTTGCAAATATAATAATATTTTCAACGCATGATCTGCAAGATTTTCTAACCACGGCTATAAGTGCGTTCACTAAAATGTTCTTGACAATGATAGCTGCTAGCATGAGTTAGTGTGTGTGTGTGTGTGAGTGCAAGTTTATTTAACAACTAGATATTTTAAACCAGTCTCTTGCTATAACAGATTATTAATTAAATCAAAAATGTTATGATTGTAAAGGAGCACAAAATCATAATTAATGAATTGCTTGGGAAATTTAAGTTAAAATTTATAACGTACAATTTGACGTTGTCAAAAATGTAGCTGAATAAAAACATTAGTTTTTTTTACTGTGTCACTACAAAGTTTTAACGAGGCTCGTAAATTATTTGTTTGGCATTATAAAGTACTGCTTTATCCAAACCAGGGTATGTCACCAAATGAAACTAAGTCTTACTCAAAATATTATTTCAGGCCCCTGCAGATATATTTCAGTTTAAAAACTTATTAAATAATATATTATGGTAATTATTGCTTAGAAATAAAATAAATTATTCTAGCCTCTCTGCGTGAAGCCCTAAATTATTGAGTTTTTTTTATAAGGTCATGATTTGTAGCAAGATATAAATAATTAAGGTTAGATCAGTAACCAGTATATTTACCTAGTGAGTAATCATTTGGTATAACAAATATCAAAGTAATAGTTCTAGATTTACAACTGCATTCATAAAATAATTAAGTAGATTTGAAATGTATTTTATCACAAATTTGTATGTCTGATTAAAAGCATTCTAAAAGTTATGGCGTAGATATAGTTAAACTATTGTTATTGATTAAAAAAAAAATTAATCGTTACTCATGAATTTCTAGCGACCCTCCTAAATGCGTAAGAATATATGTATCAGCTTTACGCATACCTTACATAAGTTTTAAAAATTTTTTGCCACAATTTTTTATTTTATATTCCACGCTGTGTATTCATGTTTGTTTTTGCTTATTGTCAATTTTGCATTTTTGATCATTTGCAATGAAATGTTTTTTGCGCACGTCCAGGGTAACGATTTGAATATGTGGGTTGAACATACAAGTGTTGATGTAGATAAATTAACAACTTTTTCTGCTTTAGTTTTTTTTTCTTTTCGGTACATTGATAATGACAACCGAAATAGATTTCATTAATTTAAAAAAATCACGAAGTCATTTTTTTATTTAACACAGTTTATTTTTACAGATATGAATTTTTAAATTGTTTTTTTTTTTCATTGAAGTTTATAATTATTTAATGGAATAACGAATTCACGGCATATGTATATATATCTTAAAAGAAATTACTTAGTTTTTTATTATTTTCCACACAATTGCCTAACTACCACAAAAGGAAATTTGAATCATCCCATTCAATGCTGCTCATGTAAAAGTGTGCGCTTATTAATATCGATGTTTAACTTTCAATATGGCGTTTACAATTCATACCATTTTTATGATTATAGAGCAGTTAGCTATGTATGCTCAAGGCCTACATCAGATCGGGACAAGTGCACAGAAATGTACGAACAACCCTGGACCACAACGTACTAAAAGATCTGCTGAAAACATTGCTGCTGCTCACAAAAATTGTTCAAAACAATCCATCAACCTCAATTCGATTACCGTGCTCAGGAGCCTGTACCACGTTTCTGTATTTCTCGCATCGTAAAAGTTTTCGCATCAAGAGTGAAACAAAAAATTTCATCGTTTCTCGATTTGCGAGTAAAAAGTGTTTCTGGTTCTTAATGCGAAAACAGACAACACTGATTCTGTTTTTACTGGAATAATTCCAGTACTAGTGTCAAATAAAAACAAAACGTCAAAACAAAGAAATAAATTATCAACCAATATAGAAAAATAGTGAAAGTGTAGAAAAGAGTTAATAAATAAAATAAGTTTTAAATAATATAGCGAAAAAAATGTATAATAGAGTGTGGAGGACATGTAATCAATTAGCTTTTGCTGTTTGGAAATTCTTTCTATTTTCTAAATAAAAAGATATAAAACATAAATAAATGCATAAATACTTATTGATAATACTTGTTTATTATTAATTTAAATTGCTTTTTACCTTTCGGCTGATTTAGACTCCATGTTTACACAAATTTAAATATATATTTTAAATCATACTTGTTCTCGCGCTGTTTTGAAATGTGAGTTATTTTGACAGTTCTTGCGTAAAACTTTTCACAAAATATTGGTACAGAAACACTCTTTCTCGCAAACTTCCAATAACTGTTGGAAAATAACTTAAATGACATATAGTTCTCGCATTTTAAAGATACAGAAACACTTGTGTGAGAAAACCCATTTTTTGTTTCAATTTACATCGTTTTCCTAAAAATTCACTTGTTTCATGCGAAAACTTTTACGATGCGAGAAATACAGAAACGAGGTACTGGTCTTCAAAGAACAACTTTGGCCGCAATTTTAAACAAGGATTTGCATTTGTTTCCATTTAATATTCATTTGACAAAGGAGCTTCTCTCACAAGACCATTTACGCCACCGTACATATACCAATAGGATGTTAAAGCTCGCTACTAACAACTCCGATTTTTATGAAAATATGTTAATGGGTGGCGAGGAATATTTCCATTTGGTAAATAAACAGAACAGTCTGTTTTGGGCAATGGAAAACCCTCAAATTAGTTATCAGTCAAGTTTGCATCTATTAGTTACAGTCTAGTGTGCATTTAGGTTAGGGGGAATTATTGGACCTTACTTCTTTGAAAATGAAAACGGGGTAACGGTAATTGCAAATGGAGAGCTATATCGTGATATGATTAACAACTTTTTAATGCCACAACTGCATGCTTTGTGCTTGATTAACATATAGTATCAACAATACAATGCGACATCACATACAGCCAGGGTTACAAAGGAATTGCTGCGAGAGCTCTTTCCACAACAAGTAATATTAAGTGATGTTCGTTAGCCTCCACGGTCGCCTGGTTTGACAGCTCCAGACTTCTTTTTGTGGGGATATCTGAAAAGCAAGGTTTACGCCAACAAAACAGAAATGCCTGAGCAACTCAAACAATATATTTATGGTGTAATTAGTGAAATACCGTGTGAAATGTATGAAAATGTAGTGAAAATGTAATGAAAAATATGTTTGTAAGAGCTCTATCATATTTTATATATTTAAAACAACTTCGGCACTTACCTAATTTATTGTGCCCTGACTTTGGTCTTTTATATACCAATACATACATAAACACAATCCCATCATATTGATGTTTCGTTTTGAATCATTTTATTATACTAAAATTCTGTAAATTTTTATTTATAATTTTTATTGAAGACCAAAATGTTATTTAACAACTTTAACTTTTTTTTTAATTTTAATATTGTATTGGGGCAATAGCTAGGACTAATAGTTCATTTGTCTAAATAACTTCAATTGAAATTCCTGCCATCAATATTAGAATTTTATTTTATTTTTAATTACATATAATTGCGTATGATTATACCACACATTTACTTATTTTAATACAATATTTCATATTATTAGAAAATTGTTTTGTTTGTTTTTGTTGTTTGTGGGTTTTATCAATTGTTAGTTCTACAATTGATATAATAAATAACATATATGAAAAATATATTTTAATAAACGATATTCCCATATCGTGTATTTTTGTAAAGATTGTAAACTGAACAGTTATATATTATTGACGAATTGTAATCACTTATTTAACCCTTATCGGACGCGACTTTTCACACGTTTGATTCTCACCAGGTTGTAGTTATTTTTAACAAATATGAAAAAAAAACAATAGTATGTTATTATACATTTATATTCATTTCTTTTCAGTTTTGTTACAAATTATTTATTTTTTGTACAACTACTACATGTCTGAGTTTCTGATAATTATTTATATACTTGTAAGGTATGGTATTTTTTGAAGCAATCTCCAACATGAAGAAATGGTTTTCTCTAGGAACTATAATAAGCGTTATTGCTAAACTCATCACTAGAGCTAAAATCACTTTCAGAAATTTCTTTGATATTTATAATATTTTCTTTATTCATTTTATGGGCAAAAAATAAATTCAGATATTAAAAAAAAGAATTGAAAGTTTATTGCACAAGTTAAATGCTCTGCTGATAACGACAAACTGAAAAGATTCTTATGCTCAAACGGTAACGGTAAATACGTATTTTCAAATGGTAACGGTAAATTGAAGAAATGAATGCATTTTAAAAACAAATCTCATCAATAGACAGTATGTTTCGACATAATTCGCCTTGTCACTTCACACGTGCCATACGACCGTTGCAGAAAAGTACTGTTGTCACGTCAGAGGTGACTTACGACCGATAAGGGTTAAAATAATTTTTGGGAATAATTATTTTATATTAGTTTACTTTTTAGTGTGCTAATAATCCAAATATTTTAAATAAAATCAAATATTGATTATTAGTGGTAAAGCTAGTTCCTATGGCCATTTCGTTGATTGCTCAACTCAACTCATCAGGGAATCTTCTACCATATTTTAGATAAGCTAATGCTGCCTATTATATTTAAAATTTTTTTTAACCAACTGAGAAGTAAACAAAAAAAATTAATAAACACAAGCATCAAAGCCTAAACACTTATATTTATAAGATGTTTAGTTAACGTTAATGTAAAGATTCAATAAAAAATCACTGAAGATGATATTCGAAGAATATCGAAATATAGGAGAATAAAACGAATATTTACATAACAAAAACATTGAACAATTATTTTATTATTATTGGTTAATAACAAAAAGGTCAAGAATAATTTACAATATTGAATAAATATTTTTTAATATTTTTTTAATCAATTACTTTCTTTCAAGGACTGGTTACCAACGACCTAAGGCTCGCAATCAACCTATCTTTCACTTTTAAATGCTTTTATTCGGTTAATTTAGTGTTTGCCTTTCCCTTTTCTCCTTACTAACTAAAAAATTTACATAGTAAGGCTACCTTTAGAGTATATGTAACTAGTCTGTTAGATCTGAATGCCCTTATTTCAACTTATTTGCTACTTCAGGTGCGGTTAAAGTAGTTGAATATTTGTCTAAAAAAGCGTAACCACCATTTAACAAATTTTTATTCGTTACGAATGTCGTTTTATAATATAATCTATACATATAACAAAACTGTCATTTCTGTACATGAAATATTTTTCGAAAATTTTGATGTTGTTGTTGTTGCAGATATTGATCGATATAGAATACAAAACACCTATTTTTGGAATTTTTTTCTGTCCGTCCGGTTGTCTGTCTGTCCGTTAAAACTACTGGATGGACTTGGACCAAATTTTGTGAGGAGGTCCCGTAAAACCTTGATTGTAATATAATATAATTTTTTTCCCAAAAATAAGTCATTTCGTAAAGAAAATGCAACTGTGAAAGCACCCAATTTTATCGGTTAATGTTGCTAAAACAGTTGTTGCTAAAACAGTTGCAAATTTTATTTTATTTATTTTTATGAGTGTTTGCGCTTTAAAATATTTTTCCCGTGTATATGAAGTCAGCACACAATATACAAAACGCAAACCTTCATAGGCGCCTACGTATTAGCTGTCGTTTTTTTATATGGGCAAAATCACATGTTGTCATGAGAAGTCATAACTCACGAACGCGTCGACCAGTTTCGTGCAAACTTAATATAAACTATCTACACAATCATACGAACAAACCGTAAAAGAATTTTAATTAAATCCGGTTTGACCGTTCGTGAGTTATAAAATCACAACGCACTTGAAACAATTTTTTTTAAATATATAGATATATTGAGTAGGATCTTGTATTTGAGAAGAACAAAAATACTTTCCATATATTAGTGGTTACTTTTCATTGGTCAAATATTTGACCAATTTGACCGCATCTTCTGAATAAATTTTAACAAAAGTTGTTATTGAAAACACATTCAAGCCTTTTTCTCACACATTTTCTTTTTTTAATTAAGTTACAAAACCATGATCGAGCATGCACTATCTTGACTTCGTTTTTATTATAATTCTAATTGACTGATTATTTCTAATTTTACTTACATTTTTTTATGGTACTAAGCTTAATTCAGGTGTATACTTTCTAGCGGATGGCTTTATCAATTAATTCAATAGGGCTATGAACAGTGAATAAAAATGATAACCTTTTTTCAAATAGTACCTAATACATTTAAAGTTCTTAATGAAAATTATCTTACTTGTCAATGAAAGAAATATAAAATAATAAAAATTAAAGAAAACTCTTAATTCGAGTGAAATGAATGTTCTTATAAAAATTAAAAGCAATCAGTAAAGTATTTTTTTAAAACTGTAAAATTTATTTGCAGGCTTTTAAAATAAAAAATAAATACAAAACCATTAAGAGGAAAACCAATTAATTTTATAGAATTTTGTTGTTATTGTTAGTAATGAAGTTGAGTTAATTTTTTATTAATTTTTATTAAATTTGCGAATTTTCCTTTTAGTTTAAAAAAAAAAAGTTTATAAAAATATGATTGTTAAGGGCTACATATTTTATTCAAATTTGAACGCTATTTAAAACTTTAAACGTCTGCCACGAATTCAACTTTGGCTTAAATTCATTTTTAATTTAATTTTCAAAAGTTTTTCAAGAAAGTAAAATGAATATAATGCAGCATATAACTGGATCACTACAGCTTTCGTCAGCGTTCTTCAACTTATAATTTCATAAAAATTAAAAAAAATAAAATTTTGCCATAAAACGAAAGACATAAGAAACATACATGCGTGTGGCAAAGTTAAAAAAAATATTAAAATTTAATTATCTGATACAGTATAATTGACATATTTGTAGCCATGAATATTAGTATTTAAACTTTATTACAGCAAAACTGAAAAACCATTAAATGTTATTTTCAAGCTACTGTGCTGCAGTTAACAAATCACTTATAACCGCGTATTAAATTTGAAAATCTACAAATTTAAATGTTTTTTTTTCTTTTAAATTAACATTCACACAAACATAACCAACAATAACTTATTCTAAAATATATATTTAACAGTTTTAGAGATTGTTTAAAACTACAATAGCAACAAGATTTAAATTGTTTATATATTTTGCCTTCAAATAAATACAAGAAATTTCCAAAAACTATAAACTTTTTCGTTGATAGTTAATTTTTTTTTTTAACAAGCAGTCATGTACTCGCAAATGTAACACAAATAAATATTTATTCCCATTTTTAAGTATTAAGTAAATATTTCAATTTGATCATATTTCTATTTACTGTGTGTGGATATGAATAAACTCGAACTTGCAAAATACGAATAAGTACGATGAAAAGAAAAAAATTTAAAAATGCATAAATAAGTTCATATTTAATGCCATGAACCGTTGCATTGCATTCATGTATGGCGACCGTTAACTATGATTTTGCTGCGACTTTATTCAAATTTTATTTTATTTCTACATTTTGATTATGCTTCGCAGTGTACGATTTGCATTACAAAGTCATACAAGTTGCAAAGTCATTTGTTGTTTAGACATCATTAATGTCAAGACATGTTAAGATTATATGTTAATATTTTTTTCCCTTTGTTTACATGTTGCTTAAACTAGAAAGCATAACTGTTTTTGTGGTAGCCCTGGAAGGAATAAATAAATATTTTAAGCTTGAACGATATTTTGTATTTCAAGTTATAAAATTTATGATCTTGTAAAATGGTATGAGATATGTTGTTTTGCTTATAACTACATAAAATAAAGTAATAAAAAAAATGAAAAATTCACAACAACAAAACTAATAATATTTTTATAACCAGATTTAATAGCCCACAAAAGCAATTTGAATGTAGAACGAAAGTATACATGTTTATAACTGAATATTGATTCGGTATCCTTTGAAGAGTGGGCTATTTAACGATATTTTACTAAATAACTAAAAATTTTATATTCATTTGAATGCATTGATGTCTAAATAAGTTTTCCAAATAAAATGTTTAAACTACCGAATATGTTACATATATTATGAAAGCATACAAACTATTTATCTTTAGTTATTAAAGCATTTGTTCTTTATGATTTTTGTCATTTAGCCCGTTTTACACTATAATACTAAGTAGAAAGATTTGTCAAATACCTAAGTATTATGAAAAAGCGTGATAGTGTGAAAGCAAATATAATGAATATGTCAATTATACGAAAAGGAATTTGACATCCTGTAATACAAATTCATTTTTATATATTTTTCTAAATACGCTAATTTTTCATTTTTTCATAGTTGCCTTGCTGCTTATAACCCAGCCCACCATTAAATGAGCACTCCGAAAAAAGACTCTTAGAAGAACCCACCTAGGGAGCTATTTCTGAGCATGCCTTTAAATGGCTCACTCTATGACTCCCCTATTTTTAGAGATAGAAATTGAAGAGATATTTTAGAGACAAAAAATCTGTAAGAAATAGTCTCTTCTTAAAAAAATTGGGCTAAAATGAAGAAAATATTTTCGTTTCTTTGACCGTTATTATTAAATTTCTTTTCTACTTTATTCAAGCAGTTGGTCAGTTTTTAAAATAAAAATATTATTTTTAATATTTTTTAATAATTCGAGACACATCTTCAGGAAACAGGAAACAAAAAAAAAAAAAAAAAAATAAATAAATAATAATAATAAAACATTTCAAATATTATATTTATTTTAAATGAAAAATCACTTTTAACAACTACTTTTTCATTTAAAAAACGGTCCACTTACATTTCATTTAAATTAAATGTAATTAACAATTGTTTTTGAATGTTGATTTTATAACTAACAAAATATGTAAGAACAAGTAATTTTTCTTTTAATCCAACGCACGAAAAAATAACTTATAAGAAAAGTAAAAAGTACTGTTTTTTCATTTATTTCAACTAACAAAATGTAACCTACCAAAACATTAATAATAACTGTTTCTGTATAAATTTTAATTTATAAAATTTAACCTACTAAAACAGTAAAAATAACTGCTTTTTTCTTTTACTCCAACCCTCTAAAAATAACCTACCAAAACAATAAAAACTACAGATTATTTATTTATTTTAAACATCAAAAGGTATTAATTTATTTATTGATAATTTTTTCTACATATTTTGACACAAAAATGCTATTTTTTCTTCTTATTTTTGTTCTTTCTTGAAAATCAATGGATTTCAGGATTTTTCTATTCTGAAAAAATAATGTACTTTAAAATTTTGTTTATATTTGTTCAACCAATACTTAAAGTACATATCGCTCTTTTACTACTAGAACGCTTTAACTCAAAAAACCATTGCGAGATAATCGCAGTTGAAGTTTTTGACTTGTAAAATGATTCAGAAATAAAAAGTAAATTTAAGAAAACTTGCATCAAATTTATATTAAAGTGCATGCTTTTGGATAAACAAGTGGAATGTTTGAAATTCAAACTTTGAATTATGACGTTGTTGCTGTAAAAATACATCTAAAATGTGTCGTCATTTATGAAAAGAAAAACCGAGCTTTACTTTGTTCGTAAGAAGCCGATAGATTCTAAAAAGATCACCTTTTTATACATACAGTTACAAAACGAAATGTGACGATGTTTTAGAAAGCGATATGATCTTTACGTTATGAAGTTTACTCCACAACTTAAATGTGTCGTTCTTATTGACAAACAAAGTTCCTAAACATGAAATTAAATAACGGCCCATTCTTTTCAAAAGTGAAAAGTATAAAAGGCATAAATAAAATGGCGATAAATTCTGCATGATTAACACCAAAATTTTAAATTTTCAGTTAACGTCATTACTAAATGAGCTATATGACTGTAATGCAAAAATTTAAATAATTTACCTTAGTTTGGGACCAAAAATGGACCCAAGTGGGCTGTGGCACCACGCCTGCCTGCCTAAAGACTACAGAATTTATTTTCTTTATTCTCTATCTGCAAAAAGGGAACATAATATTTTTTAAACATAATGTAAATTTTAAATAATATGTAAAAAACTTACCAATACTTTTTTGATATTTTTCCTACATTAATTATTTTGTTCTAAATGTTTTCTTTTAATGACATATTTTCCAACAGTTTATGTTTTTTTATTTTATATTTCAAAGCTATTGTAAAATAGTGCTTTTCTACTGATGAACTGTTTTTTTAATTAAGAATTTCATTTTTACTGAAACAATGTAAAAATTAATTGATAATTTTGACTGCACTGAAAATCAGTATTTTTTTGTCGTTTGCTTTTCTAACAACAGACAAAAAAAGTTAAATAAAAATTTTCTTCCTAAAACAACCACATTTTCATTTATTTTTAACTTTACTGAAAATTTCCTAAATAAACGTCAAACAGTTAAGGTAAAAAATTTTTGAGTGTACTTGTTTTATTTAAAAGAGACAACTGCAATCAATTTAAATTTTATTTACATTTTAAAACAACAAGTCAGTGAAAATGATGCGGTAATGATGTCTAGTAACGTCCGCTGCAGCTTCATCTGTAAAGAAATAAGGTTCTGTAACGCGAACTGCGGCTATAATTTTAATGAAATAACGTTAAATAATGTCACCATCTTATCAAACCGTATCAAACGGTTAATATTCCTGAATGAATGTACTATCTTTTGTGGATTTTTTATAATTTGCATTCGGCAATTTTAAACTACATCAAGAAAATTAAGATCCCTTCTACATTAGTAACGTAACCATGGGTTAGAGGGCTGCTATATATATATTTTTGGCCTGGCAGCACTCAGTGCAATCTGACATTTCCATTGGAAAGTTTGTCATTTTTAAGCATAATCGTACTCAAAACGTTTTGCCGTGCGACCATTATTTGTGTTGTTTACAGTGACTTGAAAAAATTAATATAGAAAAAAATGAAATTAACTCGTGAACATTTTCGTGCCATCATTTTTCACAAATTTCGACGTGGATTATCCCGACAAGAGTGCATTGATGAACTGAAATCTTTGTATGGCGATGAAGCACCATCCTATAGCACTGTGAAAAATTGGTATAATGAATTTAATCGTGGCCGAAGCTCGCTCAAAGACGAATTCCGTGAAGGTCGTCCAAAAACGGCTGTTGTGCCAGAGAACATTGATGCCGTGCGTGAACTCATAATGCAAGATCGACATGCGACATACCGAGAGATAGAGACATCCTTGGACATTTCTTCCACCAGCATATATTCGATACTGCATGAACACCTGGCCGTAAAAAAGGTTTGTTCTCGTTGGATCCCGCACAATTTGAAAGTCGCTCAAAAAAAGGCTCGTGTCGATTGGTGCAAAGAAATGTTGCAAAAATACGATTGCGGTGCTTCAAAAGATCTTCACAGGTGATAAATCATGGATCTATGCGTATGAGCCCGAAACGAAACAACAATCGACCGTGCGGGTCTTCAAAGATGAGCAAAATCCAACGAAAGTTGTTCGTGGAAGAAGCATTTCGAAGCAAATGGTCGCCTGTTTCTTCGGCAAAACTGGTCATGTGGCGACTGTTCCGCTTAAGCAGCGTAGGACGGTCACTTCTGAGTGGTACACTACAATTTGTTTTCCTGGAGTCATCGGAGAAATTCGAAAAACCAAGAAGAGAAGACGAATCATTGTTCACCATGACAATGCGAGCTCTCACACATCGGCTCAAACCAGAGCGTTTTTGACCGGCCAAAACGTCGAATTAATGGGTCATCCGCCGTACAGCCCTGATTTAGCACCTAATGACTTCTTCTTGTTTCCGCACATCAAGAAATAATGCGTGGTCAACGATTTTCGTCGCCAGAAAAAGCTGTTGAAGTGTTCAAAAACCATGTTTTAGAGGTGTCTCAATCGGAGTGGAAAAAGTGTTTCGACAACTGGTTTGAGCGCATGCAAAAGTGTATAAATCATGCTGGAGAATACTTTGAAAAACAATAAAACCATTTTTGATTATAAATATTCGCATTTTCACTATTAGGCCAGAAATATATAGAGCAGCCCTCGTAGTAACTTTAATTAGAAGTTTAATGAGGTCATTGTGGGTAAAACTAATCAATCCTACAGACGAGAAGGGAGTTCATAGAATTTTAAGGGCCTTGCTTCTTAAAGGACTAAAATACTTATACGTTTGCCAGGCAATTACTGAAAGTCTTAATAAAATGTTAAGTTAGAGCAAGAAATATTTCTAAAGAATTTGGGGGAGACTAAGAAGTGCTTCATTATGTCCACATGGCCAGAAGTCTTCATTATTATTAGAATCGCGTTAATTGTTTGAGAATATAAGAAGGAAATAGAAGAATTGAAATATCATGTCTTTTAGATATATTCTTTCTAACTTATCCTAACCCAGTCCATCTTCCTTTGTTGTATAATACTCTAAGTTCTGGGTAAAATTAAAAAATAGCACTGAGCTCTAAGCAAAAATTATATATTAACAAAAAATAAAGAAGTTTTTCCCACGTCTTCATTGTGTGAGTAAATATATTTAACAGCTGCTGTCTCAAAACGATTTTACATCAAGGTGCCTGCCTCACAATAAATGATTATTTCAATAACTATTTCTTTGAATGATATTATTAAAAAAAAAAAGAAAAACTAAAAATTGTTTATCATTAATTGATATTTTATGACTTTGCAATAAACTACTGGCATAAAATTCAATTAAGTCATATTAATAAAAACAAATAAGGAGATAAAAAATGTATAGATATTTCAAACAAAAGATAAAAAAGGCACATATTGACTTTAAGTTCACTATCAATTTAAGATTAATATCAATTGTGTACATTTGTTTTTTGTTGCCAATTTATTTAAAACGACTTAGCGTTAGCATTTGTCCATTTGAGTAGAGATTTGTATGAGTAAAATGTAATTCTTGGTCTTATTTAGAGTTTTTAATCAAACAACGCCTTCACCAAGATATGTTAAATTATATTTTTTTTAAGATTGAAGTTTTTTTCTTTTCGAATAACAAGTGTTTTGATCTTAGGCGAACAGATAATGACCACAATAATAATGTAATCAATTTTATTAAATAAATTTTTATTAAAATCTTAAATAAAAAAATATTTAAAGGCAGCCAAAAGCTGCAGCAGCAAGAACTTTTTTTGTTAAGTAGTTGATATAAAGTGTGTTATTAAATTTGATACATATATTTTTAAATTGGTAATAATAAATTATAATATGTTCAATTAAATTATAATTATGTGTCGCGTTTTTTTTAAATTTTGTATTACTTGATTTTACTTGTTGGTATTTATGAAATATTTTTATAAATAAAATTTAACCTACACTGCTAAAGTTTAATTAAAAAAAATGAATTGAATTACAGTGCACCCTAGGGCTGAGAAAAAAATATTAAAAAAAAAAAAAATAAACTATGTCTGAGTTGTTTTACTTCTGCTGGAACATGTCAAAAGCATTTTTAAAAATATAAATATGGCAAAAGTTAATGACAATAATAATATCATTCTTTTTACATATCTTAAAGAATTTCATCTCTCAAAATGCTCAGACGTCCATGACGAATCTTCACAATCAGTTTGTTCGCTAACTTCAGAGAAAAATAGATAAAATGTCATACTAAAAGATACAATTATATAAATATTTGAAAAACATAGGTCGACTTCCTAAACGCCAGTTGCAATGCATGATTTAAAAAAATGCGTATGCAATGCTGAACATGTTTTAAATGCAAACGTGCGTTGCAGAGACATTTTATTGGCATTTAGGAACGTCGCTATGCAACTCATACATAAAACAAATGTCAAAAACATGGTATAAAATTGAATAAATTTTTTTGAAAAACAGAGGTTATACAAAATTATTTATCCATTTTGTTGGCAAGTGCTGAGGATTTATCTCAGATCAAATCTTCCAAAAAATATTGATTTGCTATAGAAACCTATTACAAAGAAAAAAAGAAGAGACAACTTTGTTAAGGACAATAAAAATCCCGGAAACAAGTGATCAAAAATAAATATTTTTTTAAGAATTCATTGAATTAATGGATGATGACATTTTTTATTCACATTTCATTTAAAAAATATCATTTTTAAAACCTTTGCATAAAAAATGAAGATGACATCTGACACTCATTAAAGTGAGTTCCCAAACGATTAGGAACATTGTACGTTGCCAAAAAATTAAGATATGCGTTTACGAAGTGTATGTATTGTAAATATGCATTGCAACTAGCCTTTAGGAAGTCGGCCATTGGTACCACCTGTAGGTGTTTTGGCAGTAATTCAACCTAAATTAAATCTTATTCATTTTGTTTTTTAAAAGCAACAGCAAATTATAATTCATTTTATGCCTGTAGTATCTTCCTTCGCCATGGTGTTTATTAACATGATATCTAAGTTAGAAAAAATTTAACAAAGGTAGAAGAAAGTATGTAAACCTAAAGTCTATTTTCAAAATCTTCAGGTACTGTCAGATATGTCAAATATTTTATCCAAGAACTGTAACCACTAAGTTATGGAAAGAAATTTTGATTTTTCTCAAATAATTTTAAAGAAGTTTTAGATCCTACTGATCATAAAGCGTAATGACACGTTAAGCTTAATGATACGTGCCAGAAAAGATTGAATACACATTTGTATAAATAGTGGTTAAATATTTGACATATTTGACAGCTTCTTTTGTTACATTTTTTAGGTACTTGACAAGGGATGACGTCAAAGCATACTATTTTAATTCAACAAAAAACCTAAGTACTTCTGTAAGCTATTATGGAAGGCTTAAATTTTTTTCAAGTTTAGTATGGCCACTGAAATGTAGAGTTCCAAACGCAAAGTAGGTCATAAATGAACAATATATTGAAAATAAATTGGTAATTTTTTAAAAACTGGACCGATTGAAATAAGCTTTAACAGGCTGCTGGTAGACGAGCATTAGGACTTATGTTACAGTTTTAACTTTTGAGACTTTTTAGGTGTGTTACAATAGCGTCCCAAAGTAAGGCATCTCGGTCAAGGTATATTTTGTGAATTTAAATAATTACTTATTTGTATACCCTTAACTACAAAAAGTGGAAAAGGGTATATCTACGTCTGTCATTCCGATTGTAATTTCTTTAATTTCTATTTCCGACTTTATAAAGTATATATATCTTAGGCATAGTGAAATCGATTGGGCGATGTCCGTCTGTCCGTCCCTGTTCGGTTTAAAATCAAGTTTCCAAGGCACTAAATGAGCTAAAGAAAATTTTAATACTGTAATCGATTAGACATAGTTTCGAAAATTTTGCTATTGAAAATCAGCAGGAATGGCGCATGCCCTTCGATGCAGTCTGCAAAACACCAGACCTGTCTCTAATTTTTTCATAAAAAATTTAGTCTACCGAAGTACTCGAAAAAAGCAAGTATATGGGGTGATAAAGAATTAAAAAATAAGAAAAAAATATCAATTGAAAATATTTGCGTTCGCCCATATTTTCCAAGTTATGGGAATCTGAATTTTTCATAGAAAAGTACGATGTGCACCACATTTTTTAATAAATCAATATGGATATAATTTAAAAGCTTTTGAAGAGATCTTTAAGAAAATACAAAAAAAAAAAAAAAAAAAATGCCTAACCGATGACATTTGTATATAAAGTTATATGTAGTATTTAATTTTGTTTTTTTTCTTATTTTTTAATTCTCTATCATATTTGGAATCACTTTACTAAACTAGATTTACATTACTGGTGAAGGATATATAAGATTCGTCATATTTAAATTTCTACAAATTATTGGACATTATTTTTTTTTTCTTTGTTTAAAAAACACAAAAATTTATATGATAAACTATGAAATTTTTGATTTTTAAATATTTTGTTTTTATAAAAAAAGCACCATCATTTCTTTCTACATAAATTTTTTTTTTTAGATTTCTGCTGTAAAAGAAAATTGAACATGAACATGACTTAATTATTTATTTATTTATGATTTTTTTTTGTGCAATTGCACGTTATGTTTAGTTCTAGAAAAACATTGTAGTTATTCTGATGTTGGTAGGCGCATTAAATTTTTTTGAAGCTGATACAGTAATTTTATTTATTTTTTACTTTGCCGACGATTTAATGCTGTATATTGAAGTGATAAACCTTATTATATATTAGAAAAATTTAAGTTGTTAAATTTACCGTGGTTGGGTTATTAACATGAATCTAGGCATTAAGCCAATAACAGATAGGTAGTCAACGTGAAAGTTTCTGAAACTGAAACTGTCCTAATAAACTCTAAACGCCTTGGATTATCCCTGAAATTATTGCCTGAAACTAGATCCAAATGTAGATTTTATGAGAGTGCTGCTGCATTAAGTGAAAGTTTGTTCGCATATTTATTCTTATTGACGAAATAAAAAAAAAAAAATTGGTTGAATATGTCCTATTAGTCAAAACTGTTAAGCATTAAAAATCGGTATTTCTTCTTTATGATGAAAATTTTATTAGATTTTGTAATTTAAAATTAAACTTTTTTTATCCTATGCATTTTTCTCTATGACATTTTGGTGCAACGTGGAGCATTACTTATTGTTTAAAAACTCTGCCTAATAATCATTTTAAAACTAAAATTATAAATTACAATCTATGATTTTCTTTGAATCTCTTTTATTTCCCCGATTAAATATATTTTAAAAACCAAACGGACTGTATGTTGGATCACTATAAAAACATCGAGTAACCCTCTCGTAATCTTCCTTTTTTTATTAAAGTGAAACTTTGAAAAAATGTCTCTAAAAAAGCGGCATAGCTGAATGTGAGGATTTACATATGAGACTGCTCTACCTGGTTTATGGTGAAAGGCCAATGCAAGCGTCAACAGTATTGCCTAATTGAAAAAAATTAGTTTGCAATTAAAAATACTCACACATATTTTTTAAAACGTTGAATTAAATTTAACTTGGCAATGCCGTCAAAAACAGCTGAGCGGCAATGTTGAAATTAGTTCAACTTTTCGTTTTGCCGCTTTATTTCGTCAAATCATCCATAGTTTTATTTTTTGTGTTTCTTTTTTTTTTCACTAAATCGTTGTTCATTTTATTTATTTTTCCTTTTAAAAGTTTTAGCAAATAAATTTATTTTTTTCTGCATCAAAAAACTACAAATGTTTTATATATTTTACACAAGTTTCTACTTCAAGAAGCCGCATTCATTTGCCTATGTATAATAAATTCAAGCAGCAAAAATAACAGCTGATTGCCGCCCGCGTCCGTATGCCGCTTACATTGGCGTTTCACTAATATGCGTTTAACTTTAAAACGCGTGATACTTAATATTGACTGTTTTGAATAAATTAAGAAAATTCCTTTTTTTTTTCTTTCAACTAAACTCAATTTGAACTAAGTTTTATCAACTTTTTGTTTAGTAATTAATTTAATTTTGGATATGTATTAATGTTATAACTCATGTTGTAATTTAATTTATTTCACATTATTACATCAATCAAGTTTTCCAGGTTTTTTTCTTACCTAATTGATTTCATATTGCACATTTAGGTTTAATTTTAATTAATTTTAACCATTTCTTTTGTATTGCTCGATCTCTTTTTGGTTGTGGCAGACCATTTAGAGAAAATTTTACAAATTATTTCTATAACTACAACTGCACATTTTTTGAATTGAAAAAATATCATGTATTAGTATTTCTTTTAATCATCAATTATAGTATTCAGCAAAGTATAAAAGTTTAGTATTACTACTTTCGTGTTCACAGAAGAAAAATTGTCGTTAGGTGTATCGATATGAATGGGTTTCTTCTAAGGACGGCTCAACGTTTAAAATGTCAATTGAGGCATAAGGTACATGCCCTATATTAGTTTTTAAAGACAATATTGTTGACGTCGTTATTATTTTTGGTAGTAGTTGTGTGCAATCTGCAAGAAAACACTCGTATTCTACTCAACAAATTTATACTTAAATTAATTGGGTTGATTCCGCCAGTATATAATAAACTGTTGTTATAATTTTCTGTAATAACCGTCGTCACTGGCTGTGTACTTTGGATGTTCGGCGAGCGCTTTCGATGTGATAACATCATTTTCAAGAAAACTGATGGAAAAACATAAAATAACCCATTACTACAGATACGTAGACGACATTATATGCATCCTAGAAAGAGACAACGCCGAACAAATTCTTATAGACTTAAACATAATACACAACAAAATCACATACACAATGGAAAAAGAGCAAAACAGAACTTTTCATTATCTTGACATATCAATAATACGAGGAATAGATACCTTAAACTTTGACATTTATAGAAAACCAACCATGACAGACACAACTATCCACAGCTCCTCAAACCATCCTACTCAACATAAACTCGCAGCGTTTAGACACATGATTCACAGACTTAAAATAGTCCCACTCGCTCCAGATAAATACAACAAAGAACTCGATACAATTTACACTATAGCTAAAAATAACGGTTACAATACAACAACAAAAACAAGAAGAAAGAAGACAAGGAAACAATCGACACAACACGACGACACATCTTTACTTCCACAGGACCAGAAATATATAGATTAACCAACCTTTTCCGAAAAGAAGGTTTACACACAACATTAAAAACGAGCAACACTCTACGTAACAATCTCAAGACATCAATAGAAACAACGGATAAATTTAGCACCGGCGGAGTATACAGACTTACTTGTACTTGCAACCATACATACATCGGACAAACTGGACGAACATTAAAAACAAGGTTTACAGAACACATACGATCATACAAAAGGAAAAGCGAAGACTCCAATTTCGCAAAACACCTCAACACACATGGACACGAACCAAAGGAAATAGATGAATGTATGACAGTATTACACCCAAGTAAAAAAGGACGAAGACTAGACATTCTTGAAAACATGGAAATTTACAAAACACGAACGTTTAACAGAGACATCATTAACGAACAGGTAAACACAACCTCTGACACGATTTTTACACCACTAAAATTACTAAAACACTCTTACAAACGAAAAACACCCACAGACGGTCACACTTACCTATCCAATAATAAAAGACCCAAATATTAACTATTTACCCCAATAAACAAGACAGACATCAGGAAATCTACCTGCATAATACCATTTAAACGGACAAAAATTACCTAAACCCACCACCTTTTATTCTTAACACTATCTATTTTAACACTATCTCTTCAGTTTTAATAAACACGCGGCTTGAAAATGATGTTATCACATCGAAAGCGCTCGCCGAACATCCAAAGTACACAGCCAGTGACGACGGTTATTACCGAAAATTATTACAACAAATTTATACTTGTTTGTTATTAATTTATTTAAATAATTTTTCTTTTCTAATTTATTAAGCACTAGGTCAGTTTTATAAATAATAAAAATTTTTTATTTATATTTTCAATATTTCGCCACACCTTTGGGTGGCATCATCAGGAAACAGGAAACAAAAAATTAAATTTTCTTTTTTCAAATATAACAAAAATTAATTAATTAATTAATTTTTGAAAAAAGAGTGGTGATTGACACATAATGAAGATTATAGGTCGTATTAGAGGTCCACAGTTATTTAAATAAAATTATGTTTATTAAAAGAAAACTTAACTTAATTAATTAATTAATTTTTGTTGTTTTTGAAAAAAGAAATTTAATTTTTTGTTTCCTGTTTCCTGCTGATGCCACCCAAAGGTGTGGCGAAATATAATTAATTAATTAATTTTTGTTATTTTTGAAAAAAGAAAATTTAATTTTTTGTTTCCTGTTTCCTGATGATGCCACCCAAAGGTGTGGCGAAATATTGAAAATATAAATAAAAAATTTTTATTATTTATAAAACTGACCTAGTGCTTAATAAATTAGAAAAGAAAAATTATTTAAAAAGGTCAAAGAAACATTTACATATAATTTATTTAAATTGTATTATCCATGAATTTCATTTTTGCAAACTAGTTCTATAAACGTTTTTAATTTTTTTTTTTCGTTTATTCCATTGTAAGTTTTCTTTTAATAAACATAATTTTATTTAAATAACTGTGGACCTCTAATACGACCTATAATCTTCATTATGTGTCAATCACCACTGAAAAATAAAAATCCTTGAAACTCTTTTAGAAACTTGCGATGCGGGGAAGTATTCATAGTTTTTTACCTGCGGTTTCCTCGAGGACAGCTGGCCAAACTGGTAGCTGTGCTGACAGGCCACTGTGTTATCGGTACCCATGCTAGGAGACTGAGTCTTCCAAACCATTACTACTGTATGATTTGTCAGGTTAAGGAAGAGAAAGAAACGGTGGAGCACTTGCTCTGCCATTGTCCAGCTCTTTCTGAAAACAGAGTGGCCCTTTTTGGCAGTCCTATCGGTCGGTGATGTTGATAGAATAAACTCGTTAATCCGGTCTTCGGATCCTTTGCAAATTCCTTTCCAGGCAACACAACGGGACCATTTAGGACCCAAGTGATTCGGGTTTCTCATGCCGGCAGCCTGTGTAACCTAACCTTACCTTACCTAGCGACAAATTAAGATATTTTTAACATTTCAAGGTCACTTTATAATACAAATAAACTGAATTTACAGGGTAAGAGAAAGGATTGAATACAATGAGTAGTACATTTCTATTTAAAAAAAATATTTCCATGTCACTTGTGTTTGATCAGTCCCAAAGTATATCTATAACAAGTACATGCAGGAGTTCAGCTGATAGTTTTATTGGTTTGCAGTATATATCCTTTTATTGAATGCTTGTTTAAATTGACATAAATATAGTCGTTGAAAGGTCATTCTCTTACTTTTTTAATAATAATTAGTAAAATTCATATTAATTTTTTAGTTAGAAAAATGATAAAATGTTACCCAATTTGCAGTCTCTGATTTGTTTTTTGACATAATACATGATTTTACACAAACAAAATGCCTGTTGTTGTTCTAATGTTGTATTTGGTGTAGACTTGCATGTACTTGATATAGATATACTTTGATCGGTCCCAAGTATTTCAAAATTAATGTTTAAATTCTTAATTTTTTCAGTACAGTATCTAAAGATTATTTATATTTGAGGGAATACGAGGGCTGCTCTATATATTTCTGGCCTAATAGTGAAAATGCGAATATTTATAATCAAAAATGGTTTTATTGTTTTTCAAAGTATTCTCCAGCATGATTTATACACTTTTGCATGCGCTCAAACCAGTTGTCGAAGCACTTTTTCCACTCCGATTGAGACACCTCAAAAACATGGTTTTTGAACACTTCAACAGCTTCTTCTGGCGACGAAAATCGTTGACCACGCATTGTTTTCTTGATGTCATTAGGTGCCAAGTCAGGGCTGTACGGCGGATGACCCATTAATTCGACGTTTTGGCCGGTCAAAAACGCTCTGGTTTGAGCCGATGTGTGAGAGCTCGCATTGTCATGATGAATAATGATTCGTCTTCTCTTGTTGGTTTTTCGAATTTCTCCGATGACTTCAGGCAAACGAATTGTAGTGTACCACTCAGAAGTGACCGTCCTACGTTGCTCAAGCGGAACAGTCGAGACATGACCAGTTTTGCCGAAGAAACAGGCGACCATTTGCTTCGAAGTGCTTCTTCCACGAACAACTTTCGTTGGATTTTGCTCGTCTTTGATGACCCACACGGTCGATTGTTGTTTCGTTACGAGCTCATACGCTGTGTTAGTGTTAAAATCAAGTTTGCCAAGGCTCTAAATGACCTAAAGAAAGTTAAGTATGCATTCAATCAGACATGGTTTCGAAAATTTTGCTATTGTAAGTTAGTCAGATTGGTCCATGCCCTTCGAGGCAGCGGGCAAAACACCGCGCCTGCCTCTAATTTTTCGATATCATTTGGACCAATGAAGTAACTACAACCAAAAAAAAAAAAAAATAAATAAATAAATATATGAGGCGATAAGAATTTAAAAATTAGAAAACATCAAGTAAAAAAATTGGCGTTTTCCCTTATTTTCCGAGTTATGGGCCTCTGAACTTTTCATAGAAAAATAAAATTGTGCACCATATTTTTTAGATATTAGTTTGGATATCATTTAAAAGGTTTTGAAGAGATCTTCAGGGAAATACTTAAATTTTTAAAAAAGGCTTAATCCATTAAGAGCGGATGACATTTTTATGTAAAATTACATATTGTACTTCGTTTTTTTGTTTTTTTAATTCTCTGTCACCCTAATATTTGTTTTTTTTTTTTATGTGAATGGAGGTACTTCACTAAACAAGATTTACATTAATGGTGAATGGTATATAGGATTCGGCGTGGCCGAGTATTTCTAATAAATTTTTGCTTACTTTGAACCGCTTTCAAGAAATTATAAATTCCGTCATTAATTGTATGCGTTATTTATTCAATTTTATCTATGTAACCTCTTTTTAATAAATATTTGCCGTATTCACAAGCTCTGCTAAGGTGTAAGTAGTATTGCATACTACCTTTTGTTTACTTCTTTGTGAACAACCATTGTATCAGTGTGCCATTGTACTTCATACGTCAAAAAGTAAATAAGAAGAAGAAAAGTGCTATTCCTCATTTGTTATTTATAAGCCAAATGGGGGAGAAAACAGAAAAAAGTAAATTAATAAATTTTTTGTGTGAGGATGAAATTCAAGACATTTTTAGGATGAACCTAATGCACTTGCTCTCCAGTCGCAGAATTATACATTTAGGGCTACCAAAATCATCATTATGGCATAATCGGGTTTTAAGATATTTTGATGAAAACAGATTTCTTCATATGATACGACTACGACCAGAGGAATTTGCCTATATATTCAACCTTATAAAAAATGACGATGTTTTTCACACAATTGGCGAAAGGCTCCAACTACGCATTGACTTGCAGCTTAAAATTGTACTTTACTGCTTGGGATCTTCAGGAAATGGTGCTTGTGTTCGTAAGGTAGCATCTCTTTTTGGTATAGGTGATGGCGGTACCATACAAAATATTAGAAATCGAGTCATTAAAGCAATATTAAATCTTAAAGAACAGTTTTTATATTGGCAACTTTCAACTTCAACTTTCTAATAAATCAGTCAAATCAATAAATTAAATAAATAAAACTAATAAAAATATTTTAAATTCAATTTAATTTAATATAATTCACACATGAACACAAAAATAATAATTCATTTAAACATAAAACATTTAAACAAATACAACGTTTGAAAAACATATGAAAAAAAGTAATAAGTGTTGTATCGCATGTTTGCGTGAAAATTACCAACAACACAGCTAGCACCGTTGTATTTTGTTAGCACTTAGCACGTACTAGGGGGCTTGTGAATAGGGCAGTTGTTTTTGGAATCTTGAAACTTAAACAAATTTTTAAGGTTTTTTTTATACCTTAAAGAACAAACTTATCTGTCAGATGATAAAACTTGTATTTTAATTTTGGCAAATAGTTAATATAATAATTACAGGGATGCCGGATCATTTTATGCATGCACCTTTAAACAAGGTACTATTAATTTTATTAAAAATAAATTACTATTAGCAGAAGATTGTAAAAAAATACCTCTTTTTAACCTCTCTCGCTGTACGTCACTTACGATAGATAGTCACTTGCTTGATAGTTTGGACCACAATGTGCTTTCTTTACGAATAGAGTACCTTCTGAGTCAAACATAACGTCCTTACTGTATTTGGAATACTTCTATATGTGTAGAATCTATTCCACATTATAGGCACAAATGTTACGTTCAGTATTTTGGAAGTGACCACATGTGGATTAGTATTACTACAATCCACTTTTTGAAAGAAAATAGTATTTATTACACTAGTAACTTGCCACGGTTATTAGTGTTTTTATGTGACAAATAAAAAGTAGAAAAACACCATAATCATCATAAACTAAAAAAAAAAACTACCTGTACCTGTTGGATAACCTTTTCGTAAGACAATTTTTATGAAAAAATGCAGTATTCCAAAGAGGTGTTAACAAATGCAACATTTATGGGACATTTTCTATTGCCATATTAAAAGAAAACAACATATCTGCAACAGCAGCAACAGACATAAACTTGTTTTATTGATTTTCTACATCAAAAAGCATTATCACTGAATGCTAAAATTAATAGAAAAACTGCCACCTCATAAACCATATTAAACAGAAGTTTCCTAGCAAAAAAAAAAAAAAATAACAAATCATCATCTTTATCGTAGTCATCGTCTGTAGTGAAATCATCGCTGTCAACATTGTTGCCATAAACATCATCTTGTTAGCAACACCTCTTTTGCTTTCAGTTACTGAGGCTGCAACAACACTGTGCTCATCAAAACAATTAAATGCGTACGTTAAATTTATTTATTAAACACTTGAATAAAATTCTAAAATATTAAAAAAAACTAGTTTTGTTAATACTAGGCTTTTAAGCCAAGTTGCTTTAATTTTTTTCTTTCGGTGGTTTTGTTTTTTTTTTTTTTTGTGTTTTTTAATACTTTAGATCTTTTTTTGCAAATGATGCAATTCTACAAAAAACAGCAATGAATTTAAAAAAGAGTATTTGATATGTGTCTTTATAATTTAACTTAAGAGCCTGATTAAAATAAATTAAAATTGATTTGAATGTGTTTTTGCGTTTTGTAGCAATGATGACCCCCAGTAGCTCTGAGAAAAATGTTGGGGTGTCAAATACTTTGTATTACACATGTAAAAAATTATATGATTTTATTTGTGATTCACATATGTATGTATGAATGTGTGTATGCATGTGTATAAGTATATACATATGTATGTTTGTATGTATGCACATTTGGTTTTTTTTGTTTGTTTGAATGTAAATAACAACAGGTCTTAAAACGTCCAATAATTTTATATGGCAACTTGATAAAAAAAACATTGCGAATTATTATAATTTGCTTTATCTTGTCGAGTTTTAATTTATGTTGATTTTGAATTAATTGATTTTTAATTGCTGATTAAATAATTGCGTGTTTTGATTTGTTTGCTTACGCTTTGGAAATATATTTGCAAATATATAAATTATTTTTTAGTTGTAAAAAAGCAGATGTTACTAAAACGCTACGATGGCATGGAGTTAGCAATTTAGTTTTTGAATTATGCACGCGTACTTTAAAATTTTCAATAATAAGAAGAATTGTTAAAATATAAATTTTAACTGCCATATTCATAAAACAGATTTAAAATTTATTTTAATTTTTATGGTTATGGCGGTAAAAATTTTACAATTTTTTTTTTTTTGTTTTCAAAATTAATAGTCGAACTGTTTTGTAATGAATTAAGTTAATTCGGTTTAAGTTCACATATATTTTTAATTAAGATAAATCACGGAAATATTGAATTAATTTAAATGACTGATATTGATTATTAAGGGTGAAAGCATATCTTGATGGTCAAACCGCTTCCACTTACTTAGCTCTTCAGGAAACTTCTCACAAATATTTTAAGTAAACTTAAGGTTTTTGACCAAACAATAAAGTAATGAAAAAATTCAAGTTTAAGCAAAAACAACAATAATCAACAATGATTTTATTTTTCTTGATCCACTCTATACGACTGCATTTTTTTCGGCTCTTTTATGCAGGATAAGTGATAAGATTAACGTACCTGGCAGTAAGCCCTTATCAGACGGTAGTCAAACCACTATCCTGTGCAATTTTAAAACCACGGCTTGAAGGACCATGAATCTACCCCTTGCTATAGGGTCGGAGCCTATCTTTAAACTCCTCTGTTGAGAGTGCAACAGCACACTTCCATCTATTACACGCCAGGCCCGGGGAAATAGACAAAATTAACCACAACCACCACGTGTACCCCGAAGGCACCTCACCAATAACCGGCTACAGAGATGGGCGTCTCTCTGTATGGGCTACCGATTTCCGTAGTGCCAGTTTATTTATTGCTATTATTATTTATACGTTATTATCATTTAAGGAAACGGTTAAAATCCTTCTACAGTTACCCCACTGTCTATCCAGCTTCAGTGCCTTCACACCAGGGGACTAGTTTCCCCTATACCCCGGAAGTCCCTCATCGGCACCTAGGTTAGATCAGCACAGACTCTCGGTGCCCCATGGGGGGGGGGGAGGGGAATGCTCCTTTATGCAGTTAAATGACGATGAAAAATAAAATAGAAACAAGAAATAAAACGTCACAAAATACTACGATAATTGTGCATAAACACTTGCAAATTATTTTATTTAAATAAATTATGGGAATATTAAATAAAATTAATTTATTTATTTTTAAAAACACCGTGCTGTTTTTTTTTGTTTATTTATCCCGACTAAATTTTTAAATCACTGCTATTGTTTAAAAAAAAATCGTTCATCAATTTTTTGTGTTAATTTTTCAAGAAAATAAAAATAAAATTGCGTTCGTATCTTAACTGACAGTGAGCAAAAAGCAAGAACAAATGTGTGTAACGATAAATAAATAGAACAACAAACCCAGCTTAAGTTTCGATGTGGACTTGGTCTATCCAGATAAATATTGACTGTTATACAGTATTAAGTGCATAGATAAATGAGAAGAAGGCTAATGATGGATGCAGCGATTCAGAAAAGGCTACTTACATATTGCAAGTGTCTAATATTCTCTGTTTCTTTAAAAATTAACACACACAGTTTTCAATAATTTTCTTTCTTTATTAATATAGAAATTAAAATAAACGCATTTTGCATTTTTTTATTTAAACTCAATTTTAATTACACTTAATATTTTAATTCAATAATTCGTTAATGATCATATATTTTAGTATTTTTGTTTTTAGCAATGAAATTAACTAAATCTTCATTGCTGTTGGGTTGAGTACGCAAAATGTGGGAAACTTAACAAATTTTCAATTTGTTCTCAAAATTAACCTTAATTCATTAAGCAATTCTTCAACTTGCTGGGACTTCCTCATAGAAAGTTTTCTCAAAGATATTGAAAATCCTCCCAGCACTTTCAAAGGATTGAGGAATGAATTATTCTCAACAGGTCTTAAATTTAATATTCTTCTGATATTGTAGTATCTGTTACATAGGTTAACGGTTTTAAAAAAATTCCATATTAATTTTTACACTGAACCAAAAATTTATTTAATTAATGGGAAAAGCCCCATAGAATTAAAGATTATTGAGTTTTGTTTTGTTTTTTAATTCTCGCTTCTTTATTCGACGGATTTTAAATGATGAAAAGATAGGTAAATTTATTGAAAATAAATAATTGAAATAACTAATGATGATTTAAATTAATATCGGCTGATGTTAATTTTTTTTATTTCTAAAAATTAAAACAAAAGTAAAATTATTTAAAAATGTATGCGGACGTTTTCTAAAGAAAACAGTAAAATTCAAACAGCATCAGACAAATTAGCATTTTCTGAATCGCTACATCTATCAGTAGCTTTCTTCGCAACAAAGAAACGCGTTGGATTGTTTGTGGACTTCGTCTAACCAAATTAATATTGATAGATTGTAAATATTCCTCGCTGCTTATTTGCAAAATTAGTTGGTTTAATAGATGATGTTTACAGTGTAAACAACGTAAAATAGACAGATGCGAAGAATGCTGATGTAAATCATAATTATAGAAACCATTTTTCGATAGATGATTTCTCCAGATAAGCTCATTCACTTTTAGTTTATACTCGCTTTGAATGGAAGTATTTGATCAAAATATAAGAAACTATAAAGAGTAATTTTAAGTCTTGAAATATCTTAGTTTCACAATCCTTAATACGCCTTGAATTGATTTCCACCTTACAAAGTAACAGATGGGCGATATATTTTCATCTTAATGTAGATTTTAGAAATAAAAAATATTGTGAATAGATATATTAATGTAACAATTATTTTAACATCTTGATAATTTTAATTTTAAGATCTCTAAACAAATTAACAATCAGATCTAATTTGCTGTATTTAAAATATTAAGTATTTACTAAACCTTGAGTTTTCTTTCGAAAACAATATAAAAGTTAACAATTTCTACACACTACAGTGACATTAAAAGGTCAATAAAATCAATATCAATTAAAGATTAGAGTTGAAGCAAAAAAAAACTTAACACAGAAAAAACAGGCTTTAAGCCACTTTCAAACACGTTTTAAAATTACAAAAATAGTTTTTAAGCCAAACTTTACAGAAAAAAGTGAAACAAACAAAACACAACACAGCACAGCAATGAAAACACAAATAACCTATTTTGATATTTTTAAGCAATTGTTGTTTATTTTCCTGACATTTGAAATAATAAAAAAAATCAACCAAAAGAAATAAACTTTAAAACCCATGAAATGCATAGATTTTTAGCAAAAACCACATTAAAGCAAAAAAAAAAAAAAAAATGTGGCATAAAAAGCAGCAACAAGTATTGCCAGAGAAGAACGTATGTATGTATATTTATGCCTTGTGAACATTTCTAGTATTTGTTTGAGTGTACGTGATAAGTCAAGAATATATAAACATTTCGGGTTTTCGTTAAAGACTCTTTACGCCACGTTCTGGACTTTTTGCCTTGTTATAACGTAAAAATTACTATAATGGAACTTAAATGTAGAGGTACAAGACATTTAAGGCCACAACCCCCCCACAAATATATTTTGTGACTTATAACATTATTTGAGCAAATGAGCCTTTTGTATTCCTACAACATTAATATCCCAGCATATGTTTACTTGGTTTTCTAAATATTAAAATAATTACACTTGCTTACAGCCAAGATGTCTTAATTATGTATTACATTTTTCTACATTTATAAGCGGGTATAGATCATGACAAAAAAAATTATAATTTAATAATTGTGTGGATAATGGTACATTTTTATTTTTAATAAATTATATATCCTTAAAAAGGCTACTAAACTGTGTTTTTTGGACGATGGCTAATTGGTTTTGTTCGGATAAAAGGTGACTGAGTTCTAGATTCAAAATTAGATTTCCTTTAAATTTTTAAACATTTTCACCGATTGTTATTATTTCAGAAGCTATTGTTTCATCATAAAAACGGCGGTTTTTAAATATCTATAAACATGGCGAAATAATACAGGTGGTGTCGATGGCGAATTCATTATTTTCGCCGTAAACGCTAACTATCAAACTCCATATAATAAACTGTTTTACATATTTTTTATGTATCTAGTTTGACATTTAGCGTTTACGGCGAAATTAACGAATTCGCCATTGAGTCCACCTTGTATTATTTCGCCATGTTTTTAAATGTGGCATTTTGCTTCGTCAACGCAAAAAAAATAAAAATGCTGTAATAAAATAAAGAAAACAATAGCATACCATATATTAGACCATAATTTGGGACAGTTTATCAGAAGACTAGTTTTTTGAGTTATTTCCATATAAAATTTTCAGACGAGTTGATCGCCTGTAATACAGAAACAGCACATTAGGAAGAAGATTAGGATAGTTCAGCGAAAAAATTTATTTTTCAGCTCAACAGTTTTAGAATTATTTACAAATCAATGGTGAAGAAGCTAATTTTTCGTGCAAAATTAAGAAACTATAGTTTTTAAAAAAATTAAAAAAATAGAAAAATAAATGAATAGAAATTATTTTGGCTTAAGTTCATTTTTTTTAATTTCTAAAAATCTTTTTTAGATAGAAATTTAATTTTTACAAATTAAATTATAAGCACGCAAGGCACAGCGAGCATTCATGCTTACTTAGCAACAATCAAAATAATACTGCAACAGCATCTATAAGGTTGTGAGTAAACAAGTAAGAATGACTAAAAACAAATTTGCATTCGTGTTCAATGGATGATTGAAACAAGCAAAAACAAATGTACAAGACGAAATACAGAGAGAACAGTAAAGAAATACGTTGGTTTGTGTGTAAATTTCGTCTAACCAAATTAATGTTGATATGAATATGAGTATTCGCGTATTCTTATTTACAAAGTTAGTTGGTTAAATAGATGATGTTTATAAAAAAAATACACAACTAAGGTAGATAGATGCGAAGAATGCTGATGAAGATGTCCAGAAAGTGCAGCATTTCATTCTGCTAGCGTCTAATTTTTCTTGTTTTCTTTGGAAAACGTCCGCATACATTTGTAAAAATTAAATTTCTATCTAAAAAAGATTTTTAGAAATTAAAAATAAATGAACTTAAGTCAAAATAATTTGTATTCATTTATATAATATTCAAATTTCAAGTAGTAATTTAATAAAAATTAAAAAAAGAAATAGAAAATAAAAAAAATTAACCGCTTTTTTTTCATTAGTTATAAATAAGAACCTTCATTTTATATTTATTATATTTTTTTTTGCCATAATATATGAATTTTGAGGAAGATATTACATTTGAGTAGAAATAAGTTTTTGAAAAATTTGTGATCGCTTTTTGCATTTTAACCGACTTAAAAATAAAGAAAGAGCTGATCAATTCGACTTAATGATGCTTTTTTATATTTGTGCTTCTACAACTCAGTCATTTGTAGATCGATTTTGAAATTGTTTTTTTTATTTATTTAAAAGGCAATGCTTACACATTGGTCCCGTTTTAAAAACAGTTCAAATCTTAAAAACTAAAGGGTTCTCCATACTACATTGATGTTTTTTACGTGTATTACGAACCAATTTAAATTTAATAGAAAAAAAAAAACTGCGTATCACTATAGATTGCAATGGCAAAAACTAAAACGAAGATGAACCTAAAAATTAAAGGGTGCCTCTCCTTTGAATCGTTATAAGCCCACACTTGTAAATTGGACATAATGTTGATTGGTAAGCCCGTTGTAGTAATAAGTATTAATATTCTAAATTAAAAATTTAAGGGTGTCCTTACGAGTATGGTTCATTTTATTTTATCTACAGTTGTATACAGACGCTTGAAATTTACAAATAATCTATATTGCTAACTCTGCTTTAAAAACAAGTATACGACTTGAATTTGGGAGTTAAAGGGTGTCCCAATAATTGATGTAATTTGATATATGTAGCCAAACTTTTGAACCGTTATAGACAGAAAGCTGAATCTTACAACGGTTCTGTATTGCTAAGTCCACTGTAACAAAGAGTTTATAATTTGAATTGAGAAATTAAATGGTGTTCCCAAAATAAATGTAATTTTATGTATGAAGCCGTATCTTGAAAATTAGTCAGAAAGTCTAGTACTGTGCTTGGGGTGATAAGAAATATAAATACTTTATATTATAAATTAAAGGGTATTACAATATTTGTTTATGGCCAAACTGCTAAACTGTTATAGACAGACGCTTGAAATTGACAAAAAACCTGATTGCTAAGTCCACTACAACAGCAAGTATAAAATATGAATTTGAAAATTAAAGAGTGCGCCTCAAATTGATGAAATCTGTTTTGTAGTCGGTTTTTTGCAAGAAATATTTGTGTCTAAAAAAACAATGACACACATTTAAAAAAGGAGACAAAGATCTTTCTTTTGCTTTTTTTTGAAGGCCCTTACTATTCTAGTTTTTATGTTACACAAAGATAATCATTAGTCGTAGTTTTTTAAAAAGAACTGTTACAAGCATTTTTTCTTTCTGACTCAAGGGTATTTCGAATAAAACTTTTCTAAGTGCACCCTTTTTTTGCCAATGTTTTACTTTCTAGGGAATATGATTCGAGTTTCCGATTTTAATACACTTGTTGAAATACAATGAAAGAAGTAACACACAAGACTATTTACGGGATTTTCTCAATCATAAAATATAATGCATATCTATTTATGACTTAATTTGTTAACTCTAAGAACTAAAAAAACTCTTCTACTTTAAATGTTTGTAGTTTTGCGGGATTTCATACCATAAAATTCAGCTTTGTTTACTGATGAATAAATATACAAATTTTTGTAAAAGTCAGGTACCTGCACTAAAACATTCTACAGTTATATTGATATATTAAAGTAATCACTTTTTTGTTTGCCACGCCCCTTTAAAAATCTGTACATGCTTCTATCAGTTGTATAAAGGAGACTTTTTCGACAGTACAGTGCACTGTAGTGTTATTAACAATTTTAATATTCTTTTTGATGCTTACCACATGGATAAAGCATAATCGTCTCTTAGCGTTTGCTGGGTTACCTTTAGCGAATCAGTATATTTTTTTTCTATTATTTTTATAAATTCTTTGAAACATCTCCAATGAGAAATAAACATGAATAAATGAAGCAACTTTTAGCAACACGATCTCTGCTGTCTGATTAGAAATACAAAGACAACAAATAGCACAACTATCTTAAGTAATTTTTAAAATGACTTTAAATGCGCCCTTTCACGTTTTAAAGTATTTTTTGAAAAATGTTTTTTTTCCTAAAATGCCGCCATACATTCTGCTTAAGTTCAGTACTGACGTTACCAGCGTTAGCATTGCTGCACTATTAAAATGACATTTAAATTTTTCTTTTTTTTTTTCTTTTCGGTTTTAAGCAATTCAATGAAAATCATATTATTTGTTATGTTGCAGGTTATAGACCTTACAATTTATATTTATTTTTAGAATTTAATTAATATAAAACTTTTGAAGTATTTTTAAAGGTTGCAAAAATAAAATTTATGAAAATTCGTTACGCTTGTCTTCGACACTATTATTTAAATTATCTGACCTGTGGGCTGCCTATTCATATTTTACATAATGAGTTTCCTGTTGAGAATTCACAAAAGTGTATTGTTACTTTGTTGTACATTATTTTTAAAAAGATTGTGAAACGCTTGAAGAAAATGATGATGTTGATAAAGCAATTTATTTAGTTTAACTTGAAAGCTAATATTTTATTAAGCTTTGGTGTTTTTAAAATTAAAGTAAGTTCTATTTTACCCTGTAAAAGTATGAAAAAAAAACATTCTCTGCGATTTTTGGAATTTACCGAAAATTTTATTAAAAATTCGTAAATCTGAAGGAACTTTAAATATTTTACATGGAAGCAATTGTTTATAATTGCTTTTGGTCAATTAAAATAAATAAGTGATAAAATTGGCGGATCTCGAAATTCCCAAATCATTTACACAAAATCCCAAAATTGCAATTTCTGGTAATTAAGGTAAATTGACAAATTTTTGTTTTAAACTTAAATTCAGAATATAGTCAAAAGTTTACACAAATATAAAAAAGTGGTACAAAAGGAGTTGAAAATAATGATGCTGAAATTATAATTTGTTATGAAAATTTACGAAATAAATCTGGCAGTTTGTTTCATAACTGCACAATGTTTACGGTAAAATTTCTTCACAACTGCGAAATAGTTGAAAAGTCTTCTTTTTTGACCAGAATTATATAAAAATGTATGGGAAAGATTTGTTTGAGGTTTTATTATCTTGCTAGGAATCCAGCGAACAGTTAATGAAATTATTAAAAAAAACTATATTATAGTTATTCTTTAAAACTATCCCGATTAAATTAATTACAGATATTGATTATTGAGGGTCAGGGCCATTTCGCTACCGCTTACTTAGCTCTTCAGGAAACTTCTGATATTATTTGTTATTTTATTTTCCATCCTCTTTTAACTTTATAAAAGAGCCGAAAAAAAGTCAGCTGTATACAGTGGAAAAGAAAAATAGAATTATCGTTGGTTATTGTTGTTTTTGCCTAAAGTTCGATTTTTTTACTTTATTGTTTGGACAAAAATTTTTAGTTTATTTAAAATATTTGTCAGAAGTTTCCTAAAGAGCTAAGTTAGTGGTAGCGAAATGGCCATAGAGACGTGCTTTTGAAAATTAAGTAATTTAATAATATTCTCGTGTCTTTAATTTAAAATTTATTTCATTTAATTAATTTTATGGTTATTGTTTTACAGAATTGTTTTGCTTAAAATATCCACGAAATTTTGTTCAGTGTAGAACATGAAATATATTTCAATTGGTTTAGCCGTTTACAAAATGATGATAGTTTTTAAAAGTATTCTCTACGTTGTGGTATTCGATAGATAACAAAAAAAAGTTTCTCAACTTTAATAAATTAGTTGTCATATTAAAATCTAAACAAAAAAGTAAAAATTAATTTAATTTACTTTAATTGTGCTTGATAATTATAAAACTTAAAGTAAATAAGACAATATTTATGTCTGATTACATAACTTTGTACTTTTGTGTTTTAGCAATAGCAGCTGTCGAAGTCGAAGGATACATAGTGCGTCTGGGTTTTAAAAGTTTACATATTTGAAATATTCATAAAGGCCTCATCATTGCAAACGAACATACATTTTTTCCCTCATCAAATTTTTAACAGACAAATTCCTATTTTAGGAAACATATCGTGCCTCTCCCATAATCATTAATAACTATTGCCTGATTCAACATTATATTCTTTTTGCTTGTTAATTTTAGTATTTCACATTCAATAGAATTATAAAAATTTATTTCATATACACAACCATTCCGTACAATAAGATTATATGGCTTATTTTGTTAACCAATATTAAAGATTTTGAAATAGCAAAATTTAGTTATTGATTTTTGTGGTTAGCTTAATGTATTTCTACCACATGCAACACAATATGCTGGCATCGTCATTACATTACCCCACTAACTGACTACCTGTCTAGCTCTGTAGCAATGTGATATCTAACTAACAGCAATGAGTGTTAAAAGTTTATAGATGCATTTTTTTTATATTTCTAAGTTGTATATTTTAATGTTGAGAAAATGAAAATATTAAAAATCTAAAAAGAACTCCCACATTAAAAATGGCGGGGTATGATGGCAGGTTTGTAGCTTAAGTCTTTTGTTTAGATTTTAACTTTCTACATTTGAACAAATAATGAAAAATAAAATTTTTATTGTGCTGTATACCAACATTATTCCTAATGATTATAATTGAATATCTGTATTTAATTTAAATCGCTGTCTGGCAATCGCCAAAAAAGTATGAAGTTAAAAAAACATTTGCTGCAATAATAAAAAAAACTATTTCTTTATGACCAAAATATTTTTTGTTAATTAAGTCATTGCAGAGATAAAAAGACGCTATTAAAACTAAAAATAATTTTTATTATCACCGGTCATAATATTTTGCACATTATTATTTTTTTTTTTGTGATAAATATTAAATAAAAAGTTTTAAGTTATAAATAAAACAAATTTATTTATTAAAGCTGTTTCGCTTTAATATGAATTTTGATTTTTTTGCTTTTAGTTTTTTTATTAGCAAAATCTATAAAAAATCGCCATAAAATCTGAAGACTCTTTAAATTTAAAAAAATTGTTTTTAAATTATTAGTTTTTTAGTAGCAGTAGTGCAATAACTATTTTATAATGCAACAACGATTTGGATGAACACCTTTTCCATTATTTATTAAACGGCTTTCTGAAGCTAAAGATTATTTTATTTTACCATTAGCAGATTGTCCATAAATATTAAACTTAAATCAGAGACCAGTACAAATTAATTTTCTCACAGATGTAAGAAAATGAAAGAAATGCCATAAAAGCATAAATGTTTCATAATATTCAAATTTTTTTAATAATTGAGGAAGAAAACAGCAAAAAATCAATAATCAAATAGCTTTAAGTAAATGAAGTGGGCAACATTAAGATGAACATTTTGGTGAACAATATTTTTCAAAATATTAAAAATTTAGTTTTAATATGTTCGTATGTTAAAAAAAATTAGCTCCAAAAATTTAATTTTTTATATTTAAATTTTTAATTAATTTAGTTGTGTATTTAACTAAAAATTTTTTAATTTCTTTTTAATTAAAATACGTAATTTTTGCAATTAATTTATTTGTTCATCTATTTATTTTTAAATTAAATGTGTAATCAAGAGTGTTAAATATTTAAAACCAATTCAATCAATCTGTTTCAAAATTTCATAATAAAGCAATTTACATAGACATTGAGTGGTGTAAATAATAGACAAGAAGAAGAAGAAGAAGCACTGAGCAGGACAATATTTCTTCAATGATATGATCACTATCGGTCCTGTTTTTATATTTTTCATTTTTAAATGCAGATAAATTAGTATTTGTTTTTCTCTTCTATTTGCTGCCTTGTAGTTCTTAGTCTGTGACTTTATCTGGATTTATACATACTTTGGGTACTCTGGCGATAATTCAACTTATGATGTGCAAGTTATCAAACATGCAACTTCAAGCAAGTAGCATGTCAAACTCATGTTATCGTTTTGTTACTAAATTGCCACATTGTCCACCAAGCAGACGCCTTCGGCAAGTCATCTTAGTCGTGAAAGGTTTGACCTACTGTTTTTCATTCATTCGTCTTTTAAATATTTCAATCACAGTTGTTGCTTAATAGCTTTGATTGGCCGGTAAATCGTACTACGCGAAAATTCTCAAGCGAGACAGTACGTATGTCGGGATCTTTCTCACTTTCAATATACAAATAGATAAATCGATTGTTTAAAATGCTCCCTCTATCGTCCTTCCTACAACCTAATTTTTAGTTCAGGCATTATACGTTGAAGGGTAGAAATCATCCCCTGACTGGTACTCCTATTGCTTTTTCCTAAAACTTCTGTTGGGGTTTAAACTCATGCCCTTCTTTTCATTTGAAACCAAGCATACACACCTGTATCAACGCGGTCATAGCGACTGATTCACATGTGTTAGATTATTTTCATTTTATTCTGTTTTGCCATACTAACACACTACTGTTTTTAGTGCTTGATGTTACTACGCAATTACCTCTTCTTGTTTTGAAAATGTAATGGTGCACCTTTAATTGCATTACACTCACAGACACGCAAGTCCAAGTACTAAAATACAGCAAGTATAGCAAGCTGCCAGATATTTTCATATCCAAGGAATCTAAGCGTTTTAACCCGCCTATAACTTAAAATCGCAGTTGAGAATGGTAAGGCGATATTAAGCAAAATGCCGAAAAGGAAAGTTACGTTTTGCTGTTTGTTAGATTTATTGTTTACATATTTTTTCTAGCAGACATATTTGTACACACTGTGTGTTAATTCTAAATGTCATCCTAATACGTTTGAAGAATTAAAGCCTTATGCTTTAAAATCACGTCACCCTTTATTTTATCATATTTTTATTATTATGTATTTTTCTTATAGCAGACATAAACTGTCTGTCCATTGTTGTTTAAAACCCTTTATTTTAAAGAAGTTGCTTGATGTGCAAAAGTAATAATATTTTAATGAATATAGGGTCAGTTTTGGAACACTCTTTAATTTTTACTGACGTATTTACAATATATTTAAATAGACTTGAAATGTATTTTAGGACACATTTGTATGGGAAATTTGTCATAAAGTACATTTAAAAAATATTTTATTTTTTATGAATATGGCAGCAACCATTTGCTGTTATATTCGTATTAGTAGTAATACTTCTGTATGAATTTAAAGAATCTAACTAGCTATTAGCAATGGGGTTAAATTTTTACCCTGTTTCTCGACTCTACATTCCATTTGTCGCACAACAAATATCTCGTTCTAATGTAGCATCTATTTGAAGAACTTTAATTCAAAACCTAAAAATTATAAAACATTGAAATTTATTACATCTTGTGTTGAAGTTACCGCTTACCTGCTTTGAAGATTGATTTCCTGTTACGTGAAAAATGTGTTATTTAAATGCAAAATAAGCATGATGTTGGCTTTTTACCAGCCATCTCAATGCATTTGCAAACAAAAAACTTAAACCGGGAAATTTTTGTAAAAACAAAACCTAAACCAAAAGTATAAAATGAAAATGTTTCCATGTTTAGTACCTCTTCTTTATTTAGGTTACTTAACAAAATAAATGTCATGAAATGGCATTGTTTTTCTTCTTCTTTGCTATTATTTTTGCAATCAACATGGCTTAAAACATGCAAATTGTTGATTGTGCGAATTCGGGGAAATATATTGTCTTTTCCTCAAGCATTTACTTTATACGCAATAACTTTCTTGATGCAAAACAAAAACAAAAAAAAAAAAAAAACAAAAACGAGAAAAATTTTATGTAACAAATGTTTTAAGACGCGTAAGTGACTTATGTTTGCAACTGCGAGTGCAAAGTCGATGTGTGTAATACACTTGTCTAACGTAACCAGTCCGGCATTCCGTAAACGCACAAATAATTTTTATACAATCATTAAACCCATAAAAATAGATATGTTTTCCTGTTTCGCTTTAATATGTTTTCTCTGCAATTAGTGTGATGTTTAATCTATTAATTAAGTCTTATTTTACATACGAAATAAATTTGTAGTTACCATTTTTTTTTCTACCAAAGCAATTTATGCTGGAACCTAATTAAAAGCAAAAAAGCTAAACATTAATTTGATTTATATTCCATAAAATAAATAGTTTTTTAATTAACAACTGCCTGAATCCAAATGACATATTTGTATAATTTATGTTCATGTTATTGGATTTTAATTAAATGACATGTTTTTTTTTTTCTTGTACATTTGCTGCAAAACTAAAGACTCACAAAATGACTGGATATATATTTTTTAATACATTAAAAAAACCCATTTAGTTAAATTAGCTGCAGTTTTGAAGAACTTTATAGTTAAAGACCAATTAAGCATAATAGTGTGAAGTTATAAAATAAAAAGAAATAGAAAACCGATAAGTTATAAAGATTAGTTAATGTCATTGTGTCAATGCATTTAAGTTTATATTAAGTGATGAGTTTAAGATAATCTTCCTTTTTTAACACCGTTGAAAATTACGAAAGGGTTAGTAAACGAACAGTCATGCTGAGTTCACTTTTTGGCATTAATGATCAGTATGTTCTGGCAAAATATTATGAATAGATTGACGCTTGTACAATGCTAACATAATATTCGCATTCATTTTGCAAATCAACTATAATTTTAGGTAACGTCAAGGGGCAAAATTATATTCATAGATGAGGCTTATTTGTGGATTAATGTGTACGCTAGTGCTGCATGTGGACTGAGAACAATGTACAACAGACCCTGCAGACTCAATTTCTTTTTTCTTTAACAAAATTTAAGCGGAACTTGTATTGTAGTCAATAAGATGGTACCATATTGCGATAATACTAATCGACCTATTGCAATAAAGTTCGGCGCTAAGAAAGGAAAAGTCGCGCTGATAAACCAACAACCATTGACATTATTTTCTGGATAATTTGTAATATATGACAATGCAATGTTTGAAAACGTGGTCCAAAGTGGACGTCCAGAATTCATTGCTATAAAAAACATGGTTGTTATATGGTCACAATAACCATACTATGTTTTCTGTAACAATGTGTAGTTAATGCAGACATATAATAGTTATTTTTCAACAATACTTCAGTCTCTACTTGCTGATGCAATTTTCTTTTAATTAATAATTTGGTTATAAAATAGTTATTAATTTCAAATATAAAAACTGAAAGGATCGCCGAATAGCACTATAAAATCGATACCCAATAATTCTGGTGTATTTGACGACTGGAATTCACTTTTCGACAACGATATTATTACGAAAATATAAAAAATAAATACAATTTTGTTGACAAGTGTCAACCGAGTGACCAAGTATTTGAAATAATCAATAATGAAATTAAACAAGAAAAACGACTTTAAATTAAATATATTACGCAAGATAGCATTTTTTCCATATGTAGGCCTTTAAATAAACAATGAAAATAATAAATTAAAAACTATTAGCAAAAAAAAAAAAACTTGAAGAATTAAATAGACAATCGGTTACTTTGTTCCAAAAAATAGAAATAGATCTATTGCAGATATCGTTAGGCATAACGAATTTCGTTTAACGTAATATTTGTATACACCATCATATACACGAACGTTTTTCTTTAAAGACAAGTATTCTCAACAAAAAAATTTAATTCAGCTTTGAAAATAATAAAAAAAGTACTTAAAGGAAATATTAAAAGAAATATTCCAAAATTAAATATGCAGCAAAGTCTAACAACAGCTTCTTAAAGCAAGTAGACATCGAATGGTTAATATAAATAAAAAAATTAAATACTTACATTCGACAAATAATTTATTTATTCAAGCAAATTTTTATAATCACCCCTATCATGAATATTTTTTCACTCGAAATTTTTTTCCCTTTTCCCCAAATTGCAATCGTGAATAATTCACGTGAAATATTTTTCACTTAAACAAAAATTCCCCTTATCGGGATTGAGTTTTTCCCTCGAAATTTTTTCCCTTTTCCCTTAGATTTGTTCACTAAAATTTTGCTGGGGAACTGCATACATTATGCCAGTTTTTATATGTTTTAATAAAAATATTTACATCAATAACACATTTTTTTAATTCAACATCAGTTAGTGCAGTGCAGACTGACATTATGATCGTCAAGATGCAAAACAAAGAGATCTTTCTATTGGTTATAAATTTATGAAGATTTTTTTATTAAAAATATTTTTTAAATGATCTGATACAAAAATTTATTTTATTGAAATGGGTCAGTAGCAATGTCTAGGGTATGTTAGCCGTGTTGCCATAGCCCAATTGGGTCCATTGATTGGACCTTTTGTGTCTAGGGTAACTTCAAGGGCTTTTAAGCGTCTTGCACGTCACGTTCTTGAAATGAAATTGTTCTCTGTTGTAGCATCTCCTCCTCTTGCAACAACACAATAGCACCAATCATTAACATTTCTAAATTTTTCATAACTTTAAAAAAATTTGAATATTTTTTCCCTATTAATATTTTCTTCTTTATAATTTGTATTCAGAACGAATTGATAGCGGGAACAAACGTTCCCATGAAACTCACGATAGCAATTTTCCCTTCATGGGCAATGAAAATTTCATGGGAACGAAAATTTCACATTTTGTTCACGATAGGGGTGAATATCAATTCTTATTTTCCCAAAAAAGTAATTTATTGTCGTTGTAGGATAATATGCAAGGATGCTGTATGAATTTTATACCACCGCGCTTGTATGAAAGCTTTATTTATGAGCGTCATTAAGGCAGGATTTCGTTTTGCTTAAATAAGGTGGAGCATCGCAAGTAGAGCATATCCAATAAGTTTGTTTCTAATGGCCAGTCTTGTTACAGTGCGTACATTATCGCAGTGTGGCTTTTACTAGCTGATGGGATGTCGAGGCTCTTATTCTTGCATCTACAAAGGTTTATGGTTTCTTTAAGTCGAATGGTCTTTTTTTATTTGGTTTTTCAGTAGTTGCTGGTGAAGATCAGCGCGAGTGGCAGTCTTAAAATGATATTAATCTTAAAATCTTTACGTTGTAAAATATTTCCAATACTTTTGGCAATAATAAAACCATTGTCTAGCGCCTGCAACTGCAATGGTATGATTATAAAGTTCTTGGATTTTGTTGTGTTCATCGTGTTCTTTAACATCATCGACAATTGAACCAGCGTCTGATGGAATCTCTTCCCAATCAACTTTGTCCTTAATAGTTTCCAGTGTAAAGGATATACATATCACTGTCTTTGAGTTTATTGTTCTGAGCCATGTGTGTATACGTATTATCAGACGCAGTGGTATTATTTTTATACCATCAAATTAAAACCTTCACTACTTTAACTTTATAATTTTTTTTTTGGTGTCGCTTCTCTCAAGCATTTTTTCCACTATTTTATTTATCAAAAATTGGAAGAACATTTTCACCATTTGACTAATGGTACTGAGGAAAATTAAAATAAAAACCTGGTATACATACAAACACCTTTTTTTTGTAAAATACAAGCTTTAATTTGCATGTAAAAGAGGTATTTAAAATATAAAATTGAACATAAAATTAAGGAAGAATAATTAGATAAGTGGAATAGTTTTCATACCACCACTCCAGAAGAGTTAACAGTAAATATAGTGGAAGCACATAATTAAATAAGTTGTTCGTATCGCTAAATTCTTTTCTAGGTAGTATACGTTATAAAAATCCTCTATTTAAGCACGTTATTTATGTAAAAGGCAAATACTCTTCAAAGTCAATCAAAATAAAAATAAACATTTTAAAAATATGTATGAAATTTTACCACATTTATTTAAAGTTTATTTCATTTAATTTATTTTTTTTTTTAAATTTGTTCCATTAACTTAAATTTTACTTTAACTTATATTTTTTTCTTTTTTGTGTAACGATTACTTACAGCATAATAAAAATTGTTTTTATCTTAATAAAATCAAGTCCTGCTTTTAATGTATTTTCAGGCAACCAACCAACCGTAAAGCATTTTACCATAATTCATTATAATCAGACAGCGCAAAAGACAACACTTTTCCCTTAAAATAAAACTTCATCAAGTGATAAAAGAAAGAGAGCGCTTCATACTTACCTAATGACCTAAAATGAAGTTTATCCAATCTTTCGAATAAAAATATATTTAGTCGTGCATTAAAGTTTTAACAGAATTATTTTGTTTTATTTCAGGTTGTTTGTATTTAATAAATTGATAGCAACTGAACACACACAAGCATATAAATATAAATAAATCTACACACAGATGAATATCGCTTAAATATGAGAGTGTTAAAAATTGAAATATTTTACAATTACTTTCAACTTTAACCTAATTAAAAGTGTGAACGTAACAATAATATTAAAATAAATGGAAAATGTATGGTTATTATTTGATCGATTAATGTCTGCAAACGGATTCGTTACAAAAGATATGATAAATAAAAAGTTATTTTTTTATTGCAGCATTTCAACAGGCACTTTAAAATATTTAAATTTATAGAAAATAATATTTGTTGCAACACCTCTGGAAATTTGGGCAGCTTAATTATTCCTTTTAAAAAGGCTCTTATATATACAGTGTCCGCCGGGAAGGTATACAACTTTGTTGTGTCGACATTAGTCTTGACAGTTCATATTTGGCAGTCGTGAAGTAGACACGTGCCAAAGTTAATATGTAAAAATATTCGATAAATCAACGTATTTTATTCCTTAAAGTTTTTAAACAAAATTAATCATCGATTACTATGACGTTGAGAAAATTACGTTAAATTTTTGGGAGAAACAACGTGACAACAAAACGCACTATTTATCGTGTAGTGAATGATTTCGAAGAAAGAGGGTCTGAAGGTGATAGGCCTGAGCGTAGACCACAACGTACTGTAAGATCGGCTGAAAACATTAATGCTGCTCAAGAGAGTGTTCAAAACAATCCATTAACCTCACTTCGACGCCGTGAGCAGTGCCTGGATCTTCAAAAATTTAATTTGGCCACAATTTTGCACAAGGATTTACATTTGTTTCCATTTAATTAATTGACACAAGAGCTTCTTTCACAAAACCATATACGCCGCCCTAACATGCCAATATAATGTTACAGCTCGTCCATGACAACACTGATATTCATAAAAAAATCATAATGAGCGACGAGGCACATTTTCATTTGACTGAATATTTGTATAAAAGGAATAGTCGATTCTGGGCAGTAGAAAGCCCTTAAAATATTCAACAGTCATCTTTGCATCCATTAAAAGTGACAGTCTGTTGTGCAATTTGGTCAGGATCAATCATTGGGCCTAACTGTTTAAAAATAACAACGGCATAATGGTAATTGTGAATAGGGAGCGATATCAACATCGCATACTGAAAGATTTACAATAGAAACGAAAAAAGTAGTAGTATGTCTGCCCTGCACTTAATTTTATATATAGAAAAAAGATATTTGCAAGAATAGTTTATTACTTAAATAATTATGTCATTATTTATTTATTTATTTAAGTACTCCTTCACCAAAAGAATTGTGTATAATTTTCTTATTTGTTAGCAAAAAATTTGCTTTTCAGATATCCCTTCAAAAAAAAGTCCGGAGCAGTCACATAAGACGACCGTTTAGGCCAATCAACATCACCATATCTTGAAATAACTTGTTTTGGAAAGAGGTCTTGCAGCAATTCCATTATAATCCTGGCTGTATGGCACCGTCTTCTTGATACTACATATTAATCAAGTCCAAAGCATGCAGTTGTGGCATCCTGTAAATGTAATTTTTATGATTTTGCATTTTCTTTAACGTTGCATACATACGTATATATGTATGTATGTTTTTCAAAATGTCATTATAGATCACGTCCCACAAAATTTCGCGAGTCAGAAAATATCGTGTTGGTGTTCTAAAGGCTGGTTCACCCACAAAAATTTTGTTCCGAAACATTTTTTTTTTATATGTAGTTTGACGTTTTATTTTTTGAGAGAGAGAGAGAGAAAAAGAGTAAACTCACTTCGGAACAATTTCAGCTTGAATTGGTTTAATTTTAATTTTTGTTCGGAAACAATGAAACTGTGCTGCCAACTATTGTATATTTTCAAAGAAAATTTAACTGAGCTGCCACATCATATTATATGTACATATCAAATATATGTATATACGCATATAAATTTAAAAGGTAAGACTGCTTGCAAATTTAAAAAGTAAATTTAAAAAGTTGTGTCATGGATCCTAACGAATTATGAAAATTTTTTTAATTTAGAATTTATTTATAACAAAACGGCATTCAGTGATTTTAATTTTCTGTCACAGTGCTGCCTGCTTGTAAAGTAACACATCTCGCTTACACATATGTTTCATATGGTAGCTTTGTTTTTCCAGAAAAATTGTTCGAAGTGGGTGATTCGTTTCAGAACAAACTCTCAAAAAACTAAAATTCTCTCACAACGAAAATTTTGTTCCGAAACAATGGGTGAACCAGCCTTAAGTCTTTTGGTAAAACTAAAAAAAATATTTTTCAACAATATGACACCTCTTTTTTTTGTCAAATTCACACTATAATAATTGCCCAGCATGTTGTTTGTTTTGTTGAGTGTTATTTAAACAAACACATTTGACATATTTTTCCGCTCGTAAACAATTTTTTAATCTAAAAAAATAATGTGCAAAAAAAGACAAGAGACGAAATACATGCATTAAACTGTATGCTGCACAGAATGATGAATGTTTTTGAAAATATTAACTACTTAAATATAAACTTTAAGACAAAAATAAACACACATACATACGTTAAAAGTGAAGTAAAGTAAAAATTATTTAAATGCTAATTGATGTTGGAATAACATTGACTTTGAGTTACTCACGCAGACAGTGATTTATTGATTAAAGTTTTCTACTTTTTGAAGAGTTTGTAAAATTGATTTGATGGCATTAATATGTCATCATCATATTAGAACTGGCTAAAAAATAAACATAAGAGTTGTCTTGGCGTTAAAAATTTTTTTGTCGGGGAATGTAGTCTAGAAATGTAAAATATTTCATATAATTTCTTTTTGGATAAAATGTGGAATTCTAAAAAATTTTGTGTCAACTTTACAGTGTATAATGAACAGAAAAAACTAAATTTATGAAGATTTTTTAAAAAAGATTATTTAAATTGTAATTAAGAAGACAGAAGCGACAAGTAAAACTTTTGCTTATGACATACAGGCATTTCCGTGAATAAGTCAACCATGTCTGAATTAATGAAAACCCTTTGAGCTCTTTTCAAAATAGTTAAAAACGAAAACCTAGTTATGTGGGGAAGAGTTTATAGCTTTTAACGTTATTAAAGAGCAAAAATATTAATTTTTATTGATTATCTAGTGTCTAAATGTTATATTTGATTGTGCACGTTGCAACACAATGAACTGAATTCACGGAAAAAGAGAAAAGATAAAGATCACTTAGTGGTCGTGAAAAATATCATTTGTCTTCCTCATTTGTATTCAATTGGTTGCAAGAGAAAAAAGTTAAAAGTTAATATAATGAGAATGTGTGATACTACCCAGTAAAAAAAAAGTGAGGAAAAAGATGTTATTAAAACACCATATCTATATGAACGAAGTGGTGCCAATTGGGGTGAAAAACCTATGAATTTTACATTGGCATGTCATTGAAGGCATGTTGTTCGTTTTTAACAAAATTGTACTACTTTTAAATAGGTTTCTAAATGCTTAAAATTTTCTGTGATGAGAATTCATCTTTAAGTAATTAAATTCCGTTACATTATATGTAGTTTTTAGAATATATATATTTTTTTGCTAACTTTAGAGCATCTCTTAAACTAGACTTAAACGATTTTTGATTCGAGTTCTTATTATACGTACTATCTAACAAATAAATTAAAATTGTACCATTAAGAACAAAATAAGAAAAGTAAAGGTTATAATTAAATCAAATTTCTTTAGAAAATGTGCATTCGTATTGAAAATTTGCATTCTTTTGATAAGCACGTTATGTTATGACTACCAAAACTTTTGGACATACTCTCACAATGGCCTTATTTTAATAGCACCAAAGTATTTTGACATTTGATTTCTTAAATATCAATGGTTAAAACAAAAGCAAAAAACAAATTTACAAGAACAAATACAGAGAGAAGTGTGAAGAAATACTTTGGTTTGTGTGCAAACTTCGTCTAACCAAATTAATATTGATATGAATACTGCTCGTTTTCTAATTGGTTAAAGTAGTTGGTTAAATAGATGATGTTTGCAGTGTGTACAACCTAAGGGATATAGATGCGAAGAATGCCGATACAGGACGCAGCGATATAGAAAGTGCAGCATTACATTCTGCTGTCGTCTAATTTTTCTTATTTTTATTGGAAAACGTTTGCATACATTTGTAAAATAATTTTTCTTAAAAAAAAAGGATTTTAGAAATTATATATGAATGTTTTTTTGACCTTTTTAGTTAATTTTTGTTTTTTAATTTTTTAAGCACTAGGTCAGTTTATAAATAATAACAAATGTTAATTTCATTTTAAATTTGTTATTTTAAAAAAAGAAAATTTAATTTTTGTTTCCTGTTTCCTGATGATGCCACCCAAAGGTGTGGCGAAATATTGAAAATATAAATAAACATTTGTTATTATTTATAAACTGACCTAGTGCTTAAAAAATTAGAAAACAAAAGATTTTAGAAATTAAAATAAATGAACTTGAGCCAAATTCACACTCTATTCATTAATAGTAATAATGTTTGGTCACTTTAAAGTGAAAACGCCAACTTCAGGTTGAACTTTTGTTAATTTTATTTTGCTATGAAAGATATGAAATTAAGTTTTATTTAAAATTCTTGTAGTCATGCAGGGAAAAATGTAAATCTAGTAAGTAGTTCATCATGTTATCTGAAAAAAATATTTTAAAAATAACTCACAAAACCTAGAAAAGGTGTATTAGCTAAGAATGACATACATTATTTTTTACTGGGTATAGGCGCTATAACATATTAAAAATTACCAGGTAAGGTATTTGGCAATATCATGTATGTAAATCTAATTTAGTGAAGTAACTTCAAACAAAAATCAAATATTGGAGTGACAGAGAATTTAAAAATAACAAAAAAAAAAAAAAATAAAAAAGATTCCGTACAATACATAATTTTATATAAAAATGTCATCGGCATTTTTTAAAAATTTTAGTATTTCCTTAACGATCTCATCAAAAGCTTTAAAATGATACCTATATTGATATTTTAAAAAAATTATAAAACTTCAGAGCCCTGTAACGCGGAAAATATAGGCGAGCGCTAATTTTTTCACTTGATGTTTTTTCTTGTTTTTTAATTCTCTATCGCCCCATATAGCACTGTTACCTGTTTTAATAAAATGGAAAAAATAAAGACAGCTAGCTGCCTTAAAGGAGATGGTCAGATCTTGTTGATTTCCAATAGCACCTCTTTCGACACTATGTCCGTTAGATTAGCGTATTTAAATTTTCTCTATCTTATCTAGTGCCTTGACAAAGTTGATTTCAATCCGAACACGAACTGACAGCCTGACATCACTTAATCGACTTCGATATGCAAAAGACCTCAGAATATTTATACTTAATGGGAACGGAAATAGATATTGTAGAAACTATACACGGAGTAACAAGCTTAGATGTACCCTCTTCCACTTGTAGTGAGTAACGTGATTTAAATATACATACAAGGCTTTGGTTTTTCAACCATAAAGGACATATATGTAGAACTTGCAAAAATTATGAACAAATATATTCACTATAAAAATAAGTGTGAACAACAAGAAGAAATTAAGAGGTTTTTCCAAGAGGCCGTGATTTTGACAGATATGGTTGCATCATTTAAGCCATTACATGACACTATATGCATTTTTGTTATAAAGAATAAGAAATAAATATTAAAGGGAGGTCCCTTACGTATATTCCTCCATATGTTTTACTATTATAGACAGACATGTGGGACTTCATATAGAGAATGTTCTTTATAAAGACAAATAAAAAATTAAATTAAATTGAAAATTAAGGGTGCTGCTGTTGAGTAGTAGTTTTTACGTTTTAACAACCAACAATAAAAATATTCAATTATTTATTTAAGGGTGATGCTTTCATTGTACTGAACTCTTTGTATGTGGGATATTCAATCAATTGTTGTCATTATTTCTTTTGTCCGTAAAATCTGAATGTTTTGTTGTTTTGGAATTTGTCCTTTTTTAAGTCAAAATATCAAGAAGCTTTTAAAATTTGATGTTTTTTTTTTAATTTTGGCTATACAAGCGATAGTTTGAGTTTTAATTTTTTGTTGTATTTTTTTTTTGTTTTTTGATAAATTTTCAGTCCTTTTTATTATGGTAAATTTTTTGGTTTTTAAATAGGAAATCTAATTGGAGACATTTAACATTACTTGTTTTAATCATGCATTTTTTCCACCAAATAATTACAAGGTATCCACCGGGGAGGTATGCTATTTTTATTTGCTGCCATTTTGGTAAATATTTAATCTTGACAGTTCATATTAGGCAGTCGTGAAGCATACTCGTGAAAAATATAGTATAGAGAAATATTCGATAACCAACGTATTTGAATCGATAAAATATTTAATCAAAATCAATCATCTATTACTGTGACAATGAAAAAGTTACGTGAAATTTTTGGGAGAAACAACGTGCCAACAATATGTTCTATTTATCGTGTAGTAAATGATTTCGAAGAAAGAGGGTCTGTAGGTGATAGGCCTGAGAGTGGACCACAACGTACTCTAAGATCGGATGGAAACATCACTGCTGCTTAAGAAAGTATTCCAAACAATCCATCATCGATGCCATGCTCAGGAGCTTGGTTTTCAAAAAATAACTTTAGCCACAGTTGACACAAGAGCTTCTATCAAAAGACTATTTAAGCCGCCACACATATGCCAATAGAATGTTACAGCTCGCCTATGACAACCCCGATTTTCATGAAAAAATGTTAATGAGTGACGAGGCACATTTTTATTTGGGTGGATAAGTAAATAAACAGAATAGTCGGTTCAATGGACAACCCTCCAATTATTCATTAGTAACTTTTGCATCCAATAAAAGTGACAGTCTAGTATGCTGTTTGGTCAGAAGAAATCATTGGACCTTACTTCTTTGAAAACGAAAACGGCGTAACGGTAACAGTGAATGGAGAACTATATAATGATATGATTAAAAACTTTTTTAATGCCACAGCTGCATGCATTAGGTTTGATTAACATGTGGTATCAACAAGACGGTGGCACATCGCATATAGCCAGGATTACAATGGAATTGTTGTGTGTCATACCTTTTCGGCGGGCACCCTGTACTTTCCAATAACAACATTTTTCCAGATATTCTCACAAAATAAGCGTCACCAAAAAATAAACAACAGAATAGATTACTGTAGGGAAGGTGAGTCCACACTGTCATTTTCTATCCCTTACAGAGCTTGCCAGTTGTCTTTATCTATATTTGGCCCAGAACTCTGTAGATATCTACATAAGTCTAGAACAAAACTAATTAATTGAGAAAAAACTAAATTTAAAATTATTGCATGTTTTGTTGGAAAAAGTAGAAAGAAATTACTCGAGGCTATTTCAGAAGTTAGTTGAGCCGTAAAAAAGCTTTATAAATCATTTTTGCTTAAAGGTAAATCTGCTCATGCTGAAAAAAATGCCTGTAAATTTAAATTCAACAATTTTTAATTCGAATTCAAAAAAATGCATTTTAAACTATTGTTTAATATAATATTTACTTCTACTGAATTAAGGTTGGGGTTGTGATTAAATATCAAGCTGTTGAAGCAGTTCATCTTACAAGACTTTATGTGAGCAAACCACGAAACTAAAAGCTGAAAAAATTTAATTTATAACAAGCGGAATTACAAAAAAAAAAAAAAAAAAATAAATACAAAAATACAAAACACTGATGACACAAATAATGAAATATTTAATACACTCCTTATTGTAAAATAAATATCAAATCATTTAATATTATATGCCAAATAAAACAAAGAACACTCCTTTAAATCACACTGATAAAAACCACAGACAGATGGCTGACTTTTTACTTTTATTTATTAAACAAATTGTTAACATTTCTTATTTATTCAAGCCCGAAAACAAAATCAAAATTTTCTGTTAAAGTTCAAGTTAGTCATATTTCGTGCAATTGTCAATAAAATAAAAAAAGATGCAATAAAAAATGTCTTACAAATGATGTTAAAAAAATAATAAATTAATAAAAATAATATGTTTTTAAAAGCAGATGCAACCGATGCCAACCAAACAGATGGGTGCAGTGATCATGATATCAACGCATTTAATACTTTAAAATAAAAACTAACGTACAACTCAAATAGCCAACTGCCTTTTTTTTTTTAATAGTAACTCGTAAAAGGAAAAAGGTTAATGTCAGCCAATATAATAACAATATTTATTGGCTGACATTGACTTTAGCTTCTAGTAATAAACATTAAATTTTTGTGTTTGTTTTAGTTTTTACTGCGACAAGTTTCTTTCTATTATTTTACAAAAATTGTTTTTGTTTTTTTTTATCATCTTCTAGTAATTGTGCGGCTTGCCTGGTTTAAGACACCTTTTTATTGTTTATTTAACATCTGTAAATGACTTGTTGTTAAAATTTAATAACACGCTGCTAAAGTTTTTAAACAGCAAAGAAAATTCTCATTTAAAAAATAATAAAAAAAAATTACTTAAAATATATTTGCGTCACTAAAAATCTAATCGCTATTCAACTTAACACTAGATAAACACATTTTGCATGCAATTATTATATTAAATACATAGATCTATTTACAGTGGTGGTCATGTTATTAAATGCATAATTGCAGTTTCATGCAATTTGAAATTTATTGCCATTGTGTTGAACAATTAAAGATACTTAAACTAAAGGTTTTTTTTCTGTTTTATGTCTTGTCTATATAATTTCATATTAATAATTATTGCTATAAACTAATTTGTTACTTCGTTTAAATACGTTTATGCATATTGCACAAACATAATAGAAACATCTTTGACTTTTTATTATAAAGAAAATATTACCCAAAAAATTCCCCCCATATTTCACAGCTTTTGTTGCTTTGCACTTATTCAATAAATAAGTCAATAAATATAAATAAACAAGCGTTAAATAAGAGCTTTCTTAAACTTTCTTTTTTGGAACATATTTATACAGGAATTTATTGAATTTTTCGTATTTAAATCTTAAATACCCTTCACTATCTCTGTAAATCTAGTTTAGTAAAGTAACTGCAGTCAAAAAAGCAACCATCACAGAGAATTAAAAATTAGAAAAAATAAGTACTACAAATTTGCCCATATTTATGAAAGTGCTCTAAGTCAAAATTAAAAAAAAATGAATTTACCAGTTATTTTCATACCAGACTATTTTAAACAAAATTTATTCAATGTAATTTTTACGAAATTGTCAAAAATGAACCATTTGAAAGTGGTTGTTGCATAATGTAAAAATATTTTTTAATTTATTCAAATGCAATTCATTTAATATCTCGAAACAAAAAATACCGGACTTAGAACACTTTCATAACTATGGGCATATATATATAATTTTAGATAAAAATGCCGTCGGCTCTTAAGGGGTTTAGCATTTTTTAAAAATTTTAGTATTTCCTTAAAGATCTCTTAAAGATCTCTTAAAATGATATGCATATTGATATTTAAAAAAAATTTAAAAATTCAAAGGCCCGTAAGTCGGAAAATTATGGGCGAGCGCTAATATTTTCACTCAATGTTTTTTTCTTATTTTTAATTTTCTATTGTACCATTTACTTGTTTTTTTTATTAAAAAATACTATATTGTTCCAAATGATATGGAAAAAATAGAGGTAGGCGTGGTGTTTTGTCCACTACTTCGAAGGGCATGTACCGATTTTGCTGATTTCCAGTAACACCTCGTTCGATACTTTGTCTGATCGATTGGCATATTTAAGTTTTCTCTAGCTGATCTAAAGCCTTCGCAAACTTGATTTTAACACTAAGACGGACATCGCTCAATCGACTTCGCTATCCATAAGAACTCAGAATAAATATAAACTTTATGGGGTCGGAAATGGATATTGCAGAAATTTTAAAAGAAACGACAAACTTTGTTATAACCTTTTTCTACCTTTTGTGGTGAAGGGCATAAAAAAATTGGTAATGCTATCATTATTATTGAATTTGGATTATAATTTTTTTTTTCTATAAATTTCTTAAATACATTTTATAAAATTATCGCAAAAATTCTCTTGTATATAAAACTACTTATGTATGTTTATAAAAATATTTAGTTTTGTTCTTTAAGTGAAAATAACTTATCAGGAAATCTTGATTTGAATTTTCTGCTGGCTTAATTGTTTCAATGAATAACAATACGTAAACACGTTTATTTACTTTGATATTTCTATTTAAAAAAGTCACAATTGATTGGGAGGAAAATATCAAATCAATACAATAAGTAATTAAATTACAAACTATTTGTTAAGCAAAGTTATTTTCTTATAGGGGTCGCTTATATGGTGCACTATTTTAAACGGGATAAAAGGAATATGAGTGACCAAAGATAAAAAATATTATAAAATTGTGAAAAACTATTTAGTTGAAGTTAACAAAACAGAAAATTACGTATGCTGGAGCTAATGAATTTAACCTATTGCCAGATAATTTAAAACATATAGCCAAGTTATGCGCTTTAAAATTTAGTTTAAAATAACATTTGCTAAACAACATTGAAAGTTTATTTGGGAAATGGGGTACAGGAAAACAAAACACTAAAGACACACATTTTATATAAGAGAATTTGTACTAAGAAATTTAAGAAACAATTGCGTATAAAAAGATATTCAGCCTAAAGTAAATATTACCAACATAATGCAACAGAGGCATGTTAATTTTAGTATTAAAGCTCTTTATAATGACATTAAGGAATAATAAGTACATATAATAGGCATTACATTTATAAAAAAAAAAACAAAAATTTTAGTTAAAATTTAATTAAACCCCCGATGTTTATTTTTGAAGATGAAAGCAGGCTTAGGGTGGATAGAGAAAAATTCTTGCAAAAAATCGACTTAAAAATAGATTTTAGCTATCTGTCTATAACGCTTTATAAGTTTGGAAACATGCATCAAATTGCATTAGCTATTGGGACACCCATTAATTTCCGAATCCAAATTTTATACTTGTTATTATGCGAGCCTAGCAATACTGTTCAACAGTTTTATTTTCAAATCCAAATTTTGTTATAGCGGACTAAGCCGTTTCTTTTTATACAGGGTGGCTGATGAAAGCCACTACCAAAAAAAAAAAAAATGTAATAACTTTTTTCTATTTAATGAATGTGGTCCATTTTTTTTTATTTTGCAGACTGATTCTTAGATTTGACAAAACTGGATAACTGGGACACCGAAACAAGAATTTGGATTGTCCGCCGTTATCGCGCACTGGAGTCCGTAGTTTCGGTTCAAAGAGAGTATAGGCGCAAATTTGACGGACCATAATGAGACTTGTAAACAATTAACAGAAGACCTTACCATCGAAACCCTTCAGTTCGAACGGAGGAAATAATCGCTGCTGTAGCTGCTGCGATACAACACAATCCAAGAGTTTAGACAAGAAGCTTATATGCTCAAATGGGTATAAGCAGACAGTCATTACAGTCAATTATGCACAAAGATTTGGACTTATTCCCATATAAAATTCAAACGGCCAACAAACTGAACGCTGCATACTTGCCGATTCGCTTGGAATTTTGCCAGAAGATGCTTCAAATGTAGAAGAGGATGGAAACATGTTGAACTGTCTTTTCATGTCTGACGAGGCCCATTTCGATTTCGGCAACGTAAACAAACAAAATTGTCGAATATGGAGTGCTTCCAACGCAAAGACACTCCATGAGACGGAATTGTCACAGTGTGGTGTGAAGTTTCATCACGCTGTATTGTAGGGCCCTACTTCTTCGAAGAAAACGGTCACCCCGTTACGGTTACTAGAGACCGTTACTTGAGCATGTTGAGATAGTTTTTCTATCCAGAATTACGCCGAAAGAGAATTCCTTTTATTATTTTTAAAACAAATTAAACTATATTTAATAAAATTGAATGAGCTTTAACCTGAATAAAAGAAAAATGTATTCCATACACTGAAAAAAAGTTATTTGACTTTCTTAATGTAGCAATATTCATCAGCCCACCCTGTACTTCAACCGTCTGTTTACAACTGTTCAAAAGTTTGACCATATACATCAAATTACATCAACTAATGTAACGTGCTAAAAAAAAATTGTTATCCGAATAAAAATATTATTCGAATAAAAAATTTATTCGAATAATAAAAATTTATTCGAGTTCCAGTAAGTTTATTCGAGTACATGTGATTGCAAAAATTTTTATTGAGCACTCAACAGAACAAAATTTTTTTAATTCGTGTTTCTGATCTGCCCTTTAAACCTGTGTTGTGAATATCTTTACTTTCCATTAGTGTTTCACCGCTACCAATCAATAGTTTGAGCGTTAAATTCATAGTAGTGAATTAATCTTGCTTGTGTGTAAGTTGTTATTTGCTTTTGATTCTGTATGGATATTAGTTATGAATTTAACGAAATGTATACAGGGAGCAAACTACAATCAATAGAGTTTAAATGTAATATTCGATCGATATCGAATGCTAAAATTTGCCCCCAGAATTATTCTGTAGGATGCGAATTTGCTGTATAATAGCAAAATTAAAATATAAACATTTAATAAGAAGTAAATAACACAACATATTGTAAAATTCTGTAAAAATGGTGTAAAACAGATAAGTCGTTCATTTGGTATCTATTTCTTTTTTTTGTTGGCAAACACCCGCATAGTTTAAGGTGGAAGGTGATATATGTTACACAATAAACTTGGTTGGAATTGAAACGACATGAATGTGTTCTCCTTCTTTGTTTCTTAGTATCTCGATATCATAAAATACTCTAGATCTCAGCATGTTAGATTCTTATAAGATTGCATTTATAGAGTTGATAACTTTTAATCTATTGCAATAAAGAATTAACAAGTTCACATTAGAATTCAATTTGTGTATCTGTCGACGACGATTAAAATGTTTATATGTTTGTATCTGGATTTATTTTATTTTAGTTTACTCATGCCAGTGTTTGTGTGTTGATCTTATTTGTCTTATTTGTTAAGAATTCCACCGCATAAATTTGTTGCATGCACACAAGTACTTGTGGCTTAAATCTACAGCTTTAAACGGATTTTATTTAAGCTTAAATGTTTTGAATTTATGTCTTTTGTTTTACTTTATTTAAAAGTTATTTATTGTTTCAATAAAAGTTTAATATTTGCACATATTTTTTTATCTGCTTGATATACATTTTTGCTTTTAATCGGTCAATTTAGATTTTTATTACGCTAATCACCTACATTTAGTTAAAAATGTTCTGGTTTTTATTTTGCTATAATTTTATTTCGCTTCATTATTGTTCGTTTGGTTTCCATTTGTATCAATGTCTTCAATTAAATCTTTAAAAGAATTTATTTCTTTGTTTTAAATGATTTTAATTGCTTTTTATTTATTAAAAAAATCCAGATTTGTGTTCCTCAGCAAGTGGGTTTTGCGTTATCGCTTGTTAATCTATTGAAATATATAACAGCTTACTTTCAAATATCATCTTGACAAGAGTCCGTTTGTATAATTTATTAAAGGGTTTTTGTAATTTCTTGTGCAATTTTAAATTCCGTAAACTTGTTGATTTATTCGTTTGTTTCTTTTTTTTTTTTTTTTTGTATCACTTTGCTAATATTCTTTAGAATAAAATAAACTTTAGAATAGAATAGAATAAACTGGTTCAATGTTATCCAACTATGTTTAGGTATCCATTGTCATTTGTCCCTTTTATTTATTTCCATGATTTTAATGAATATTTATTATTTCGTTTCTATAATTATTCGTTTGTTTCAAATATGTGCTTCAGATTATGCACGTAATTAAGTCTTTATCAAAAACTTATTCCTCGGAATTGTTTGTTTCAAATTAAAGCCAATAAAAATTTAATTGCTGTCACGTTTTTTTTATTTTTTGCAAGAATGCTAAGGTGTTTCGGTTTCATAAATGTTGAAGTTAAATTTCTAAAAAAAAATCGTTTAGTTTGTATGGAGATCATATGGAAATGACATATCATTAGAGGCATTTTTATGACAAAAAAGTGTGAAATGAGAAGGTGTTTAACACGCGAGGTTTTCAAGATTATAAATTAATCTTCATTTTAATTAACAACTGGCTTTACTTGAGGCCATTTTCCTATATTCATAATTACAGCTTTTGTAGTTGGGATGAATTCTTAAATATTTTAAAATAGTCCTTCTCATGCATAAAATAAATTTTCTGTACTATTTAATTCTTTTTATAATCTTATTTCCCCAACATTTGCAAAAAAAAAAAAAAAAAAAATACTTTAGAGCCTGATATATAGAGTTGTCCTTTGGCACATATTTGAGTGCAGACTTAATTAGAAGTATCTTAAATATTCCAAGCATCTTCATATAGAATATTGATTTTTAAGACATAAAAATTGAAACAACTTTTATTTCACAAAAACTTTTCATTTCTTTACAGTCTCTAAATTTCATAAAAACAGCATTTAAAAAATTTCAGCAAAATATTTTAAAAACCGAAATTGTTTTACCCTTCACCACAAATAGTAGACTTGTTATGCCTTGCGTAGTCGATTCAGCTATGTCCGTCCTTGTTAGTGTTGAAATCAAGTTTGCCGAGGAACTAGATCAGCTAGAAAAAAATAAATATGTCATTCGATCAGAGGTGCTATTTAAAATCAGTCAGATCGGTCCATGCCTTTCGAGGCAGCAGGCAAAACACCACGCCTACATCTAACTTATTCATGTCGTTTGGAACAATTAAATAACATCAATAAAAAATAAAAATCGGGCCATACAGAATTGAAAAATAATAAAAATAATATCAAGTGCAAAAATTGGCGTATTTTCCGAGTTGTGAGGCTCAGAAATTTTCAAATTTTTTCAAATATCAAATATCATTTTAAATCTTTTGAAGAGATTTTTAGGAAAATACTATTTTTTTAAAATGCTTGACTAATTAAGATCCGATTTCATTTTTATGCAAAATCATATATACTAAGTACCAATTTTTTATTTTTTAATTCTCGGCCACCCGAATATTTGCTTTTTTGATTGAGGTTACTTCACTAAACTAGATTTACATAGATGGTGAAGGGTATATAAGATTCGCCATTGCCGAATATAGCACTAATACCGTTAAGTAATTCATTTGAAATTTGAGGATTGAATTTTTCAAAGTTTATACGATAATACAAATAAGTTTAATATAGAGTTTTTTTTCGCTAATCACCTTTAAATAATTGTCATATTATAAAAAAGTTGTATTATTTATTTTTAAAAGTTTAAAATAAATAAATAAAAATATTACATGATATTCTCATGAATCAAGCACGATTAAAGTAAATTAAAATCAAAAAATTTCAAATAATAAATTTTCATATTGATAAATAAATAAAAACAAAACTATTTTGTATGGTAGTTTTAAATTTTTTCAAATTTGCAGTTAGGTGTTGCGATGTCAATAATGTTAGCAGTAAAACAAGAATAAATGCGTAGGGCCTCATATGATTCCTGAATTCAAAAAACTTTATATTTCTTAGTAAATCTGATCTTCTTGAAGAAAATTGTAGTAATTTGAAACATTTCTAGCTCTTTCGGATATGTAATAATATCAAAATGTTTAATTTCGTAATTTTTTGTAATCGTAGAAAATAATACTGGCATAAAATCGATTTCAAGATAGATTTTAGGTGCCTGTCTGTAACAGTTTAAAAGTACGGCTACATACATCAAATAACATTAACTATTGGGACACTCTTATATTTCATCTCCAAACTTTACACTTCTTATAGCGGCCTTAGCACTACAGCTTCTTGTTAATATCAACCGCCTGTTTAAAACTGTTCAAAAGTTTGGTAAGATACATCAAATTACAGCAACTATAGGGGCATCCTCTAATTCCGAAATTTAAATTTTATGCTTGCAGTTGTAGCAAATTTTATCTGTCTGTCTATAACGGTTCACCATTTTGGCCATGTACATCAAATTACATCAACTATTGTAACTCCTTTTATTTAAATTTAAAATATTTTAACTGTTTTTTATACCAAAGAAAGTAGTAGACATTCTGTATAATTTTCAAGTATTTGTACACAACAGTTCAAAAGATACGGCCATATAGGTCAAATTACATTAATTTTGGGTACACCCTTTAATTTCTTAATTGTATATTTTTTGTTATAGTGGACTTAGCAATATAGGTTCCCTGTAAGTTTCAGCTGTCTGTGTATTACAGTTCTAAAATTTGGACACATTCATCAAATTACTTCAACTATTAGGGCACACTTTTATTTACAAATCCAAGTTTTGTACCTGTTGTTGTAGATTCTTTGAAAAGTTTAACTGTCCGTCTACAACTATTTAAAGATATGGCCGTATACATCTAATTAAACGAATTGTTAGGGCACCTTTAATTTTAAATATTGATACTTGTTACTATAACGGTCATATCAATCGACATTCTTTCCAATTTTCAAGCGTTTGTCTATAACGGTTTAAAATGTAAGCTCATAAAGGTCAATCTACGTCACCTCTGAAGGCTCGCTTTATTTTTGTATTAGTTTTTTCTATAGGGAGCTTTAATGATACGCAGTTTTTTAAGAGTAGTGCGTTGCATAAGGACACCCTTTAGTTTTAAAGATTATAAAGTGTTCTTAAAACGGGACCAATCTGTAAGCATTATCTTTATATTAAAAAAAAATTTCAAAATCGGTTTAGAAATGACTGAGTTCTGCGGCACAAACATTTGTGAAGTCGTTTAAGGGGTTTTAAAATAAACAATAACCAATCTTTAAAATCATCAATTTATAAAAAATAAAAAATCGGCAAAATGACGGAAAATTTTCACACCTATTAATGTCATTTGTATTTCTTTATTTAAACCATATTTAATTAATATTTTTTTTTAAGAGTGAGAATGTCATAAAACTAACTTATTTAGTAAGAATAAAATATAGAAAAGAACGAGTATTGGAAAAAAGATTAAATTATTTTGTTTAAGACAAATTGTTGATCCGCACTCTTTATTATCATTAAGTATTGTTACGTTTTTCCATTTTTAGACAAACGTACGGATTCTTTTGATTGCAAGTACCACTGTGGCTCATTATAAATTCTGTATTCTTACTTTATGGCTTTCTTCTGTCTATACTTCTTGATCCTACCGGTCTTATGAACTACATGGTCTCGTATTTACTAAACATGCGTTATCACCACAAACGCAGCCATCCGCGTTACACTACTGTGTTACTCCGGCGAGACATGAACTACTTACTCGATGCCTTGTTTAGTAACCTTAACCATCCACAGACATCTCCACTACTCCTTTATTCAAGCCAGTCATCCCCTTTAATCCAATAGCCACAACTCACGTCTGCCATACACTGTTGTTATGCTGTTACACTTCCCTGCGCTACCGCTACCGTTCTAACTTTTTATTATAAAGGGCTTATTGATAATTATCTGTTACTCTTATATTAAATTGCACGTCTCCATTTAATTATTTGCCATGGCTTTACACAATAATTGTCTTTTGCCTCTCGTACTGCTGCTTCTTAATATTTAATTGCTTATAACAATTTTTATTTTTCGTTGCACGCATGTCCGAATGCGGTATCGAACTCAGGACCTCCTGTTTTGCAGTACGCACCTCTACCAACGCAACCATTGAGATTGCTCGGCTTTTGTTAGCTAATTGTGTTTTTTTTTCTATACACACACCATTTAGTTGTTAAATTAACTTATTAACCACGCTCATATGGAAACAACTACAGGGGTTGCCAGATTTTATAACAATATTGAAGCCGTAAAGAATATCAAACATGAGTTAAAATTATATTTTTGCCATAATCTATTAAAGTTTTATTATGAAAGATACTCTTTGAATTAAATAACTTTGAATAATTTCAAACACTCTGTAATTGCTTAAAAGTTCAAAAAAAAATTCAATTTTTTCTTAAACTGTTGTTAAATTTAAATTCTATTGAATTTTTTCAACGCACTTGTTTTCAAAATTAACATATGTATCTTTGTATTTAAAAATAATTATTTAACACATGTTAAAAACTATGAAACAAAAAATAAACGTTAATTTTTCTTAATCATTTTTGACAACTTAACAAAAGACCAAAAATCACACATGTAAAAGTTTATAAATGTCAACTTAGATTTCATGTCAACTTAGTTCCACAAAAAAAGAAAAAAAAAAACAATACACATTGAACAATTGTTGTACTTAAAAAGTCAGTTTAATTTTTTATTATTCACAAATGATTGATTTGTTACTATGAGTGCTATTATTAAGATAAATATAGAAAAAACAACAGAAAATAAAAGATACATTCATTATTTCTTCCTATAAGGTCATTAGGGTTATGTATTTTTTTGAAAAAAAAAAAACATTAATAATAACATTAAAAGACTGATTGTATATGAATTTTGAATTGTATAAAATTAAAACACTACAGCGTAGAGAAGAAAAGTATTGAAGAAGAGTGAAAATAGCATAAATTTTAACAACTTTCCAAGTCTAGTTATTTCGGCCTTGGGATTCGGATCTTTTCGGACAGTCAGGTGGCAATCAGGACACTTGCTGGTGCATATTGTACATCTACACTGGTACTGAGACGTCGCTCTTCACTAAACACACTATCGGAGCGATCACAAGTTGACCTGTTTTGGGTCCCTGGTCACAGGAATATCCTGGGAAACTGTGAGGCCGATGATCTCGCCGAACGGAGTGCATTGCATCCTAGCGTCTCCTAATTACCCGACGTTGGAATTCCTCTGCTAACGGTTAAAATGACCATAAAGAACCAATACCTCAATTTGGCTTAAAAATTATGGGTGGAGGAAAGTTCCTGCTGTATCTCCAGACAACTGTATACTACACTGCATCTCAGGCGAACCAGGCAGCTGCTGGGACTGGACAGGAAATACATAAGTGTTATAGTCTCGATACTTACTGGTCACTGTCTACTAACTACAATCACCAGGCATGCTGAAAGATTGGGTTTGCCCTATAATGATTTGTGTTGCAGCTGTGGCTTGGAGGATGAGGAAGAGACTGTACTGCATCTCCTGTGCCATTGCCCATCCCTGGCTCTCCTGTCTTCGAGACTCTTACGGAGCTATCAGATCACTCTATAGGGGTTATAGCGAAGTTCATACGGGAATCTTCATGCTTCTCAATTGAGTAGGGGGAATCGCGCCGCCTTCCTTGTAGTATCACAAGGGGCCATACAATTGTGCTCAAGTGAGCTTCGTCGTGAGAGGCTGCCACTTCTAACTTACTAACTAAGTCTAGGCTATTTTTATTTTAAGAAAATGTAGGTAGCCCCGCTTCTAGGTGTTAAAAACTTACTTAATGAATGATTAATTACTCTAGTAAGAATATAAGCTTATATATTTAATTATCACCATTATTTATCACTAATTGACGAACGAAGTCAGATAACTTAAACTCAATTTTTTAATTCCGTCGCTTCAGTGATATAAAATTTCGTGTAAATAGACCTGAAAATATTAATTTTTGTTAGTTTCTGCAGTGAACTCAGTATAATTTTTATTTCGAGTATTTAACGTAAAGTTTACACCTCTATTTAATTCGAATGATTTTTTAAGATGTAATGTTCTAAATGTCAAAATGAAAGGAGTCGGATATAAGTCTTGCCATGACTTGAAGTTAGATTTATTTAATCAATGTACAGAAGAAATTCGTAAATATATCTTTCCATGAAGGGCTTCTAGCTAATCCAATGGAAAACGTATAATTTCTTTTTCTTCTGTATTACTTAAAATTGTTTTAGTCTTTCGTATGTTTTATTTGTAGTATATATTTATATTAAGAAGAAACATTTTTTGAAAATATTTTGAAAACATTATTTATTTTGCGAAGTTCATGCATCATTTAGAACCAATTTCATTTAGAAATTTTCGGTACTTTTTCTATTTTGTACACGAGATAATCAGCATCAGCATGGTTATTATATCATTAATATAGTTTGTCTAATTAAAAGATAATTAAGGAGATAATTTTCTTCAAGCAATGCGCTATAGAAAAAGTTATTACATCCAAACGACCGGACCAATATTCGCAATTTTTGTACTCAACACTTAAGTTCTTTAGAACTTTTTTTTTATAAAGAACTCTCTCGCACTCTCAAGAAAAATATTTTAAGTCAGGCTAGCTCACGCATCCAGTTCCTCTCATGTTTATTAATTTGTAAATTGATTTACTTTTAATAAATAAATAAATAATATATCTCAATATGAATTCTTACGAACTTTAAAACATGCGATTTTTAAATATACCTTTTAAAACCTCTGAAATTTATTTACACCCAAAAACAAAGATTAATTTAAAAAATAATTTATTTAAAAAAAAATTATTTTTCAAGTTTCAGAACTATTAATTGCAAACATTTCCACTAACTAGCGTCTAAATAAAATTGGAATTTATTATTTTCCTACTTCTTTTTTATTTTACATAAATTTTTCTGATTTCGTCAAACAATGTAATAGACCAATGTATCGATATTTCACTAAATAATAAAAAAATATAACTTTCGATTACTATTAATTTTTTATTTGCTCTGTTTATATGTAAGTTAAACTTGTGCAATTTTCTTTGAGTTTACTGCCCTCTGTACCTTTTTTTCTAAGTAATTAATAAACCTCATATTTTTCCATTTATTACGTAAAGGTAGAGGAACGCTGCTCAAGCGATGAATTAGACTGTTGTTTTTTTTTTTTATTAAGACCAGCACTCCGGGGGTGACCCCTACTTATGCAATGCATTGTGCCAGAACTAGGAAATTAGGTTGTGGGTGGAGGGATAGAGGGAGTAGTGCTTGTGGACATTTGATTTGAATCTTTGCACATTGAAAGTGACGGCCTCCGCAGGTTGTTTACTCTACATACGAACTGTTTGGCTAAAAAACGAATTCTCTCTGTAATGCGTAGTGCGATTCACTGGCCAATCGATCACAAAGCCATGCGCTCTTGATGCAGAGCGCGTTGCGCGTAGGAAATTACGGTTTTCATGAACAAGTTCCCTGATTTCATAAGAGCACATTCGGTTGTAGTAACGATAAAACAGTGAAACACACCCCACATTGCGTCAATGCTCCAGTGAATCAATAGAGTTGGATACCCTACTATCACCGATGAGCCTCTTTGCTCTCTCCTGCACGCGGTCGAGTAACTCCAAAGTAGACTTTTATTTATTAAATAAATAAATAAAGAAGAGATTAATAAAATTAATTAATTAAATTAATTAATATTGAAAAAGTTTTTGTTATTGGCCATTTCGCTACCGCTTTCTTAGCTCTTGAGAAAACTTCTCACAATCATTTTAAACTGAATATTTTTGTCCAAACAATAAAATAAAGACAAAAATCAAAGTTTAAGCAAAGCAACAATAACCAACAATGATTCTATTTTTTTCTCTACTGTATACGGCTGACTTTTTTTCGGCTCTTTTATACAGTTAAAAGATAATGGAAAATAAAATATCACAAAACACTACGATAATTTATTTCTATGCACTGACACTTTCCAAATAATTATATTAAAAAAATAGCACAAACATTTTTTTTGAAAATTAATTGAATTAATAAATGTTTCTTGTGTTTTAAATTAATGAAAATATTTTAAAGTATTTATTTTAACTTTGATAAAAAAACGAAAATTTTAATTAATCAAAATGTAATCAAATATTTACCATAAAACGTAAATTTGGTACCTCCTTAATATTTTTACTTTTGTACTTTGTAATAATGTATGAACAATGAGTTGACATTAGCCAGTCCATAAGTGTCGCATTTATTTTTTTTTCTTTCTTCCATTTTGTTTCACAATTTTCTATCCAGTCTATTCTTAACTCATTCACGTACACGTATATATTAGCATTTTTTTACCAAGAAACATTTATATTTGTTATATTACTTTTTGTTGGATTATAGATTTTTTCCTTATAATTTAATATTCTTAAGACGTTGTGTCCATTGTTATTCTTTGCGTTTAAGATTAATGTCATTGCTGTTTAAAATCGCCATCAAATTAAACTTCAAGGTTACGCATATTTTATTGTATTTTATAACAATAACAATAAAAAATTATTTTTGCAAACATTACAAAAAAACTAATTTAAATCTCTTTTTTTATGAACATTTTATATGAATTAAAATTTACTAACCTGATATTGAATGAATCTATATTTTTGTATTGAATAGTAAATATTAAAGGATATGAAGAAGTATTATTAGAATTTTGTTATGTAATTTTTCAAAAACAATTTACGGAAGTACTCCTTTGGGAGGTATTTATTTACACCATAACAAGCTTTTTTATACCCTAATGGTGAAAGGCCAATGCAAGTGGCATGCAGCAACAGTATTACCTATTTAAAAAATAGTAAGTTTGTTAATAAAAATATTCATACAAAAGTTTTAACACGTTGAATTGACAAAATGCCGTTAAAAGCGGCTGAGCGGCAATCTTGAATTTAGTGTTACCTTTTGTTTTGCCGCTTTAATTTGTCAAATCATCCATAGTCGTGTTTATTTTCTTCACTAAATCGTTGCTCATTTTTCTTATTTTTCCTTTTAAAATTTTTAGCAATTAATTTATTAATTTCTGCGTCAAAAAACTAAAAATACTTTATATATTTTACACAAGCTTCTATTTCAATAAGCCGCGTTCATTTGCCCATGTAGAATAATACAGCTGATTGCAGCCCGCGTCCGCATGCCGCTTACAGTGGCATTTCGCTATAATACAGTGATTAAAAAATATTGCTTTGAAAGGAAGAAACTTCTTCACTGTCATTTGCAAAACCATGTAACCTATCAAATAGTGGTACAGTTGTTGCAATTACTAATAATCGCTGATGCCAAGTCGTCAAAGCTGATTGCGATGGCTTATTAATATAAGATCTCGATTAAAAAGGGACTAAAAGAGGTTAAATCAAGGAACAAGCATGCTTTTAGGAGACAGAAACAAAACTATTTCACCAGCAGATTTCTCGATTACGCTACAACTAAATGTTTCGTATATTTTTAAAAGAAGCAATTTGAACTCTATATTTGTGCGCTATAGTTAAGCTGAGTAATTCTGTATTTTCTCTTACTATGAATATACTTTTTTCAGTTTTATACTCTCATCACAACAAAAGGAACATAGAGCATAACTAAGTTTGTTATTCCGTGTCTAATTTCTATAATATCAGCGAATTTGTTCCTCAAAACCGTAATTTCGTACGCGCAACGCACTCTGCATCAAGAGCGCATTCCTTTGTTGTCGATTGGCCAGTGAATCGCACCACGCATTACAGAGAGAATTCGTTTTTTAAACGAACAGTTCGTATGTGGAATAAACTCCCCGCAGAGGGTTTTCCTACCACTTTCAATGTGCAAAGATTCAGATCAAATGTCCCACTGGCACACTGCATTGCATAATTAGAGCTCATCCCCTGAGTGCTGGTACTAATAAAAAAAAAATAATAATAATATCCATTTCCGACCCCATAAAGTATTTATATTCGGACTTCTTATGCATAGCGAAGTCGATTGAGCGATGTCTGTTCGTCCGTGTTAGTGTTGATTAGAAATTAAATAGCGATTTCACAAAAAAATAAATATGTCAATCGACCAATTATCATGATCAGTACATGTCCCGAGGCAGCAGCCAAAACCTAATTTTTTCTTGTCATTTGGAACAATAAAGTAACTTCAATAAAAAAATAATACATAGGGAGATATAGAATTATAAAATAAGAAAATAATATCACCGAGTTACGGGAATCTGAAATTTTAAAATACTCGTATCAATATGGGTACCATTTTGAAGCATTTGAAAACATTTTTAGGAAGTATTAAAATTTTTAAAAATGCTTAACCCATTTAGAGTCGATGTCATTTTTATGTAAAACTATACATATGCAGTATCAAATATTTTTATTTCTATTTTTTAGTTCTCCGTCACCCCAATATTTGCTTATCTGACTGGAGTTACTTCACTAAACTAGATTTACATAGATGGCGAAGGGTATATAAGATTCGGCATAGCTGAATATAGCACTCTTACTCGTTTTCCATTATTTTATATTTTTCTATTTATTTTTAATTTCAAACTACAATTACCAAGAGATTTGTGTAGTCTGTTAGTATTAAAAACAAAAATTAATGTGATGTGATCTTGTAGAAAAATCTTCACGTTTTGTATTCGCTCACAAGAGAAGTGTAATTGAAAGTTCATAAAAAGTTCAATGTCACACTAAAACAGTATAATTGAATTAATGAGAAGAATACAATATTCTTCATTGTATTATTATACGAAAATAATGCATTATTATGCAATTGTTGTTACATGATTTTTTACTACTAAAATAAACTTATTTAAATAAAATGTCAAATTGTGTTATTTAACGCTGGTAATAAATTAAAGATGAGGAAACTAATACGAGTTACGTAAGATTTTCTGTTGAAGAGCAACATAGCGTTAAAAATTAAATAAACGGTTTTAAAGAATTGCATATATAATTTTTCACAAAATAATTTAAAAAAAATGTCTCGGATATATTATTTTTTACCCGTTTTGCACTACTTTTATTACGTATGTAGACTTATGACAGAAATTAGCACGAATTCAGAATAACATGCTTAACTCTGACTTTAAATGTCTAAATATCGCCTCTTACAATGCCAACATTTGGTTTGCAAAGTTCAACATTAGGTGTTGATTTGGAAGTGAAAATAAAGCGAGGGTTTTAGAAAACAATGAGAGAAAAATTGATATGTTTTGAGAAATAAGATTTTTTTTAGAAAAAATACAGATCTCTTAGCGAACTACACGATGCAATTGTATTATTGTTTTGTTATATCCAAGCAAGGATATGAGTGAGAGACATTCAAAGTTATTTATTTTGATTGTGTTAATATACAAAATGATTAACAAATAACAAGAAGCGAAACGCTTTGTTTATTTTTATACAATGGTGAAAAGTGGTTTTTGTTATAGCCGCCAGAGTAATACACACTCTGTTTAATATCTTTCTATTATCGTTTAAATGTAAGGCTATATATTCTGTACTTATGAAAACACTGTCTAATTTATATTTTCGTTTTCTGTAATAATTGTTAAGGTGGTCTTAGTAATACATACGATGAAGAAATTTTAAGTTCTCCTACGAGTATCAGTGTTCAAAATATAGAATAATAGACGTCAAAATCACGGCTCTATGGAAACACATTTTATTATTTTTTTTAATTTTTATCTTAATAGAAGAATTTATACTCCTATAATTGACAGTGCCTGCAATAACTATAGGAATTCCTATTATTTTTAACTCCATTATTTTATCACGATGAGACCAAATTTTCACAATAAGAAAAAAAATTCAAAAAGTAGTCTGCAACGATGCAGTTCTGAGAGAACAAATATTAATACACTGACTGTCAAGGTACTTTCAGCAAAAAAGATGCTGATAGCCACAATATTTATAGGGAAGACCAAAGTGGAATTGTTGTTCTTTAGTGGCGCCGTACCCCTGATATACGTATTCTTTCAACAAAACATAGTCCACAAATGGTCGAAGAAAACCAAAATAATGTCGAACAACTAATAACTGATGTTGTCGATCAACCGTCAACCAATGCCTCTAGTTCAGTTTTTTTCTTACTGTGTATAATAAAATGAATTAAATTTTTTTCAAAAACAATTTTTTTAAATTAATTTTATAGCTGCGCCGAAACTATTATTAAATAAATTTAATGTGGGGCCATACATCATATTACTGCAATAAAATCCTATTTGTCGTCAGCTACTATTGTATGACATGGCTAGAGAGAATGCAAATGGCGTAAACCACATAGTGCAGTGTTACACATATGTGTCCAACGTGGCAGTCAATGCGTTAAGAAAACAAGTCGTTTATCAATAAAATTCATTCTCAATGATCGCTATTGTTTAAAAATGTTAATTTTTTTTCAGTAATAGCGAAATGACCATTTTTCTTTCACTCTCATTAATCAATATCGGTGATTTAAAAAATTTAATCTGGATAAAAAATAGCACGATATGTTTAAAAAATTAATTAGGTTAAATATTTTTGTTTTCACAATATTTATTAATTATAGTTCTTAAGTATCTACAGCTACTAAACAAAATTTGGATAAAAACCACTGTCGGGCCATTTCAGCAGTAGTGAAGTAATTAATAATTAAATTTATACACATTTTTACAGCATTATTTTTTGTATTTTGTAAGGAAGTCACGTGTTAAATATAAATATTTCAAACAAATCCGTTACAGCTAACAAAATTAATTTTATAATAATGATTTCATAAACTAGAATAGCAAGAAACAGATGATCCGATTATACTAAATAAACTTCATCGGAATAAGAAAGTATACAACAACGCATTGATTTGTGCTGTACTCTGCATATTATGCGGCGCTTTGTTGTTGTAACGAAATATCGTCCATTTCAATACCATCCAGTTTGAGCAGAAATAACGCGTTTAAATATCGTAATGTGTACCATCGGTTTCGACACTACTTGTTTAGCCTCGTTTGCAAAAAAAAGTCCTACAACTTAAAATCCGCTTCGAGTAGTGACAAGCTTAAGGATAGTCTGATTTATGGTTTCCACAAGCTACCTTTGAGAATAATAATTAGGAGCTACTTGTTCTTCTTGGTCTATTTAATAATAATTAAAAGGAAGTACATTATTCTCTCGTGTAACGCCCTTGTGGAAATTAACCTCTAAACTTTGAAATTCGTTGAAAAAATGACAAAAAGTTTTGAATTTCCCTTTATAATCTGAGGTTAAACGTTATTTATTTTATATTAAACTTATAACTATTTAAATAAAAAGCAATTTGAAATTAAATAAATAAATTTAAAATGCCTTTTCTTAAAGGGAGCGCCTGTTCATTTAATAAAATGTATTAATTTTAATTTAATTTAAAACAAACAAAATATATAATAGATTGTCACGATAAACCGCAAGGAGAATTTATTCAAAGAGCCGAAACTAATTTGTTTACAATTTAAAATTGCCATCAAAGCTCTAAATCATGAAAATGTTGAAAATAAAACGCATCAATGCAGTACAACTTAAATTCGAACAAAACGTTCGTAATTTCCATATCAAAATTCCATCTATTTGTAAAAACACTTAATGCAAAAATCTTTTATTGCACAAACATGACTCAACTTAATTAAATTTCTTTAGGTTTCAACAATTGTTTTATTTGTATTTACATAAGATTTAATATTGTTTTATTGTTGTCTTTATGAACCTTTGTTGGGTGTGTGTATTATTGTTCATTTTACAAGTAGAAGTAAATTTATATTTTCACACGATATAAAATTACATTAACAAACGGATTGCTAGTGAAATAAACAGAAAAAAAATGAAAAAAACCTAATTAAGTACAAATTGCAATCTTGTAAAAATAGTAGTAGTTTTGTAAGAAAAGTGTAAAAAATATTTTATTTAAGTAATTAAAAATAACAAGTAAAAATATAAATTACATTTGAAACTTGTAGTAAAACGTATAATAATAAAATATAAACAAATATTTTAATAAAATATTCTATACTTATCGGCAAAATTTTATCCACATCGATTGCTTTGAAGAGAGCATTCCACCAACTATTATGTAAGGAATGTTCTACGAAGGTATATGCTTCCATTATTAATAGGATCATTCCCTTATTTTTATACTATTAACCTATTTGTAGAATACGGGCCATATAGTCCGAACCGAATGGCTTTTGCACGAGTTCATATTTTACCAGAAGAACGAGAAAAATTTAAAGCTTGCGATAGTCAATACTGTGAGTGTTGTTGTAAGCATAATATTTTGCTCTGTACATCGACGTTGAGTACTCGAAAAATAGCCAATAACCAACAAGACTATAGTTTTTTTGTTATAATCGATTTCTTGCCTATGCATCTCTGTGTAAGAAGTTACATGCACCGGGTTAGGCCTGTCAGTTTTGAATCTGACACAATAAATATATTCAAGGTACATGCCTTACTGGTACCTAAGGCGTTAATTAAAGAATTCAATCGTTCTATTTTATAATAAGCAAATTTATTACGAGACGTTTACTAAATGTTTGTTTTTTTACTTTGTTTTCTTTGAGAAGCTTTAATTTATAGTACATCTTGTCCTTACTAGCAAAACTAATCCCACACTAAATAGCACAAACTTTCTCATTGCTTCTATTTTGTGCTTGTTTTAATCACTGTAAAAACCAAAACAAAACAAACGTTTCGTTGCGTTTTATTTATTTATTTACAGCCTTTTTATGGAACATTTCAAGAGCGAAACGAAACTGGATGGCATATGAACGAATACGTAATAATTAGGAGCCGTTTAACACGTTTCGGTTTTTTCATTTAACTCACGTTGTGTTTCCTATAAATAAATGTTGTGTCAAATCGTAGTATTGTCAATGTATTAACTAATGTTTTTTATTTACTTTTTTTCTTATACATTTTATGTTTTTGCCTTAAATGATGGTAGCCCTGCTTCGGCGCCTAATAAGAAACAGCTGAGTTAAATAAACAAAACAAAATTATCAAATAATGAAGTAAAAATTTTTATCTGCAAAGTAAAAATTTGTAAAAATAAAAAAGTTTAAACAATAGTTATAAAAATAAACAATAATTTAAATGTATCTATAATACTTATAAATTTTTTTATAAGTGAAAGTGTTGTGATGGGCAGTTGCCCAACAACATTAACTTCTGACGAATGTTTTGTTTTCATCCCTCATTTTCGACGTGTCTGACACTACAATGCGCGATACATAAACCAAAAACAGTTGCCATTTGTTACGTTTTTTACAAAAACAAAATGACATCGCGTTTTAAAAATCCAAATATGGGAAACGGTAATGTTTTAGTTCGTTTAAACGGCAAATTGTGTTCTGTAAACTGGGTGTTATTTTTGAACCCTTCTTTTGTCTCTGTTTTAAATATACCTATCCGTACTTTCTATAAAATAGAAACATAGAAGAAAAAATAAAAAACCGGACAAATACGAATTGGACTTACATAAAAACCTTTTGTATTGATGTATGGACCACCCTTTACTGTTTAGTTAAAGTTTTTTAAAGCGTGTGATTGCTATGATTCAAACTATAAGACAATATACCGTAAAATATTCAAATTTTATACTTGTTATCATAGCGATGTCATCATTACAAATTCCATGTAAATTTCAGCTATCTGTCTAAAACGGTTCAAAAGTTTGGTCACATATATCATACTGCATCAACTATTGAGACTCCCTTTAACTTATAATTTTGAATGTTTTTACTTGTTATTGTAACGTTTATAGTAACCGATATTTTCTCCAATTTTTAAGCATAGGCCCATGTAGGTCAGTTTTCGTCACCTTTGGGGACACCCCTTACTTTTTAGATTAATTTTTTTTATTACTTTTTTCTTTTGGGAGCTATATTTTTACGCAATCATTTTAAATTTAAAGAAGTGCCCTTTACAGTTCATAATGCACATTAAAAATAGATATGTTTTATGGGGATACCCTTTGTAAGATTATAAACTGTTTTTAAAACGGTAAGAATCTGTAAGCATAATCTATAAAATTACAAAAAAATTTCAAAATAGGTTCTTGAATGACTGACTTCTGCAGGCACAAACAATTAAAAGCAACAATTAGACAACAACCTTCTTTTTTGAAGTCGGTAAGAATAAAGGATATTTTAGATGAATCAATGAATAATTTATTCAGTTTTTATTCCTTTTAGGACTTTAGATTAACTTTACGATAAATACCTACTGGGTTTAAAAAAATTATGATCATTCCAAAGAATTTTATATTTTTAATTTCTTAGCTAAATTAACGGATTTTTAATTTACTCTTACAAATATTAATATTTCTTGATATATTTATTATTTTAAACTTAAAAATTAAATGTATTACTGCGGGAAAAGCATATCAATATGGCCATTTTGCTACTGCTCATATAGCTCATTGGATTCTACCCAAAATTTGTATAAAAAACTTGAAAGTAAAAGCCAAATTGATTAAATGAGAACTCAATTGAATCAATAAAGCAAAAAGACAATAAAAACTCAAAAATCTATTATACAAAAACACAATAACCATTGATTAACTATTTTTATTTTTTCTTTCTTATTAACAGATTTTTTAAAATATTTTTTTCACAAAAAAAAAAAAAAAAAATTGTTTAATGCTTTATTATGAATAAATTATATTTGGAGCTAAATAAAAATAAACTTAATATAACTTATTAAATCGCTAAGATTTTACAAGATCTTTTCTTAATTACTACCCATAAAATTGCGCTCAGTCTATATAACTATAGGTCAAAAATAGAGTTTAAAAATAGAGACGGGAAAATAGAAATAATAGCAATTTTGGCAGTAGCTATGTAAATGGTACAACCATTGTATTTAAGTCATATTCTGTCTACATGTCTGTAAGTTTTTTAGGTTTAAGTTTCTAAAGAGGGAAACTACGGAATTTTTTAAAGGTTATATGATTTCTCAGCAATAAAGATTTATATATTCCCTAATATTCTTGTCCTGTTATGTCGTAGAACAAATGATCCTATAATAAACTATTCCCCGAATCTTAGGTATTTCAAGTACATTTGTAATAATATTCATTAAAGCTACGTTATATTTAATACACATGTGTAAATACATTCTCCTATTATTCATACATATGTATTTATTTACCACATTTGATCAAGTATCATCAATTATAACCATTTACGAACATGAAATCAATTTGTTTTTGTCACATTAGTAGCAGCATCCAAAAAAACAATAACAGCAACATGATTACAGAACAGAAAAGTCAATTAAAGTAAATTATGACTCTTCTTGCAGAACAGAAGAGTCTGTTTCTTTAATTTTAGCCAAGATTAATCTAAACTAAAATTGAAATGAATAAAAAGAAGAGATGGCAATCACAAAACCTTGACAGCATTTTACTTCATTTTTGTTGTTGTTTTATTTTATTTATTGTCATTAGTTGGCAATGCCGTTGCTTTTTTTGTGGTAGCAGAGATTTTTATGTAAAATCATCATTGAACTGTACAGTCAGTTGGAAAAAAACTCAACTGAAATGAAAAAATATTAAATAATGACAATTGCTGACACATTCATCGTATGTTTTGTTTATATACTTCAAAACACTTCGTCAGCCTGAGCATCATTAATGTCTGAGGACATCATCATCATTATTATTTTAGTCAGCGTCTTGATAGACAATTGTTTAGAATTTTTAAGTTTTTATTTTTTTTTATTTTTAACACTTCAAAAAATAACAATAAATATGAACGTTTGGAAATCATTATCGAAAATACTTGTGTTGTCAATGTTAATAATAAATTAAATTTTAATATGTTCTGCAGCAAGTTAGAATTGTGAATTTTGAATCTTCACGAATATTTAGATACCAAAAAAATATATTTGAGAACTTTGCAATGAAAGCCCTTCAAAATGAAGGTTTTTTTTAATGGGGACAAAATTTATGTATGTGTATAATAGACGTCAGGTTTTTATGTAATAAAATATTCAAAATAAAATATAAAAAAAATATAAATATTTATTTGGTATTTTTTCAGGGTTCGAATTTTAACGAAACATAGAAACACATTTATTTTTGGGTTGATTCTTTTTTAACCGACTTTAAAATGAGAAGAATTTATCAAGTAGTCCTAGATTTTTTGGATGTTGGTTACTTAAATACTCCGTTATTTCTGAACCGATCATGAAATTTTTTTTATAACAAATAAATTCAATTAATTTTGGCTTAAGTTCATTTTCAGTTTAATTTTCAGAAATCTTTTAGAAAGAAAATTTATATATAAACGTAGCACGACGTTTTTCAAGAAAAAAAAGAGAAATTCGACACCAGGGATTGATGAATTTCAGTTTAAGGTAACAATAACTATTTAGTTTTTGTAACCGTGCAACATTATTCTGAGTGATAAGACAGGTGGTGAAATGAAAAAGCTGTAGACATTTTATTAGTTATTTTACTTCGCCGGCGAATAGGCTATGAAGATGTACCGACGAAGAAGGCTGCACGTGCTGTAATGTTATCTCTGAATAAGTATGTGCACCATTAAACAGAAAAAAAACATTTTTATTTTTGATTGCCGCAAGGGTTGAACCGTGGCCAACCAGATTTGTAGTCAACGTGTTCACTACCGTGACTATAGACATGTCAATTGTAAGAAGTTGATTAAGAGACATACCCAGCTTTAACAGACTTACGCAGCTATTCACGGTACTGCTTATACAGACGTCTTAATCAATTTTTTCTTTTTATTGGGACCAGCACTCAGGGGATGACCCCTACTCATGCAACGCATTTCGCCACAACTAGAAAATTAGTTTATGGGATGGAGAATAGAGAGTAGTTCTTGTGGATATTTGATTGGAATCTTCGCACACTGAAAGCGACAGAAAAGAGCACCGCTTGGGAGTTCATTCCACAAACGAATTTTTCGGCTTAAAACGAATATTCTCTGTAACGCTTAGTGCGATTCACTAACCAATCGACCACAATGGCATGAGCTCGGAATTCAAAAGCAAGTTCTCTGATTTCAGAAGTGCACATTCCGTTGTAGTAACGATAAAACAGTGAAACACACCCAACATTGCGTCGAGGGTCCAGTGAATCAATATAGTTGGATACCCTACTGTCACCTTATGAGCTTCTTTGCTCTCTTCTTCTAGGGTAGAGAACTCCTTTGATGAGTTCCCATCTAAAACAACTCCCATTGTGCGATCGCTTCGAAAGCTCTATATTAATCGAGAGAAGCTATCACCGATACCTAAAGCAATAATTTTTAATATAAGGACACCATGCCAAACTTTATCAAATGCCTTTTAAATATCTCAAGCCACCGAAATGTTGAATGTATTGACACAATTTTTCCGAATGAGAGCTCAGAAAACCGTAGATAATCCCTGCCGGTCACTAAGTACATACCAGTACTAAGTACACAAGAGTTTTTCCACAGCGGCTGCTCTTCAACAATAATATTTCTTTTTACTTAGACTCTTTTGGGATTTGAACTTATAATCTTCGGTTTAATAAACACGCAGATACAATTAACGCAGCCAACATGAGTGCTGAAAATTTATTTTATTCTGTTCATACATACCAGATTTATTAGCGATAAAAGTAACAAATTATTCAGATCTGTTTACTAACCTCACAAACGCACACACAAACAAATTAACATCTTTAACCTTTTTTATAGTCTTCACCGCAAAAAAAGGAAAAAGGGTATATCTACAGTTGTCATTCCGTGTGTAATTTCTACAATATCCATTTCCGAACCTATAAAGTATATATATTTTGACTTCTTATGCATAGCGAAGTCGATTGAGCGATGTCCATCCGTCCGTCCGTGTTAGTGTTGAAATCAAGTTTGCTTCGGCAAATTTTTTAAAATTTTTAATTCTCTCATCTCAATATTTGCCTTTTTGATTGGAGTTACTGCACTAAACTACATTTACATAGATGGTGAAGGGTATATAAGATTCGGCATTTCCGAATATAGCACTCTTACTTGTTTAGTATCAATATTATAGTATATGTGATCAGGGAAAAATTAGATTATAAATTTTCATTGAAAGCGTTAAGATGTACAGCTTTCGTTCTTTTACTTCTTTAAAGTCTTTTTAAATACCTGAAAAAGCTGACTTCATGTACTTTTTTTTTAACACGTTTCTGTTTTGTTCTGATTGTTTTTACTTCTGGCTGCGTATGTTTAAATTAATGCACAGTTTAGAAAAGCTAATCGAATAATTTAATAATTTTTGGTGGAAGGACTTTCCAACTAGATTATCAACCTAATGATAAGGCATGAGACTTTTATATTTAATTACTAAGAATTGATTACATTGTTTATTGCAGGAAATAATGATGGTCATTAGTACGTATTTTAAGGTATTGCCTTTTAACTCAAAGAACCAGTTTAATTACTATTTTCCTTTTTGCGAACTAATGCAATCTGTTTTTGAGTAGTTAGAAAACAACATGGCAATCACAAAAGTAAGTGGCAAGTACCTTTTAAGGTTATGGCTAATTTTTTGCTGGGTTGTGGTCATTAGGAAAAAAGTCATACAAATAAATGGCAATATTGTTCGAAATGAAAGGAACCGTTTAGTCTATTATTTTTGTATCCTAGTTAGTATAACTCAGTACCGTGAGGGGCAGATTAAGATTGAGCGGTAAATATAGGATATGTAAGGCTTTTGAATAAATAAAAAAATATTACAAAGTTGTTTTTTTATAATTTTTTTATGTCTTTCATTAAACATATATGGGTATTTATTATTTTGATTAAATAATTTCTCTAAAGCCTTACAACGATATCACAAAAAATAGGAGAATAAAAATTGCAAAAAAGGTGTGTTTATAAAAAAATTATTAATTCGACCACAATTTATTTAAAGTAAATAAATGTATTTCAATTCAACATAATTCAATATGTTTTCTTAAAAACTTTACACATGCGAATAAAATTGTGGCCACATTATAAAAATATTTTTTTTTTATAATTTTTGCTTAAAATTTATTAAAATAAAAGAACAAAAAAATTATTTTTTGAATAATAAATTGTTCAATTAATTGCTTAATATTTATTGTTACAAATAGCTTGTCGAAACAAAAAACACTTTTTGTATGGCTTGTGCCATTGTTCAGTCAGATTAATCAGCCTCCTGAATTAAGTTGTTTCAATCAAATGAGTCATTTTTACATCCAGGTGGTAATTTAGATATAAAAGTTTTGTTATGTAGGAAATTTGTATTTTTATTAAGATGTATTCAAATTACACTATAAAACAAGTATTATCGTGTGATTATTAAGCGATATTAAAAAATAGACTAATAGCTGCAATATTATGTTTTCTAGCAAATCAAATAGTTATAAGCTTTCCGTAAATAAGACGAATTGGAACTTTAAGGTCGAAGGAAGTAGAAGTTTACGTTATTAAATAATAATAATTTCGTATAAACCAAATGATAAGAAAATATTTCAAATTAGCTGCTTGATCATTTTAAGCGGAAAGAAGTGTTGTTATCAAGAAAGAAATTTCGGAGTCAAAACATTTAGGATCTCAGAGTGAAGCGAATTATATGCATGTAACCTTATTTTTGAAGTTTAAATATTTTTATGTCCACTATAAAAGAAGTACTAAAAATTAAAATAAAGGGTATGTTCCATAGATGTCGTGATTTTGGCGAATATGTCCTTATCTATTAAACTTTTAAAGACAGTTTCTAAAGACTTGACTGCTATAACGATATACATAAAACATTTTTGAGGTGTCTCTATAACAGAAAATATAAAAAATATAATTTAAGCTTCAAACCTGTCATCACAGGAAGACCTATATATTATATATTGGCTTATATTTTAAGTCGGAACAGGCAGGTACTTTAAGTTTTCAATAATAATTAATAATAAAATATTTAAAATAGCATCTGTGGAATTTTTAGTGTGTGAGTTCATTTCTTGGCTGACTAATTTACATACTCTGAATGTATATTTATTACCAACTAATATAAAGAGTATCTCAGCAGGTACAGATTATATTGAAATAAGGGGATTATTTCTATAACAAAATACCTTCCGAACCTTTACATTGCAAAGTTCTTTAACAAGTTACATAATTGTTGGAGGAATGTAAAAAGAATCAACTAATATCAATTTGATATTCAATGTTTTTCAATAGGTTTACTGACTAACATTCGTGTGTTTGTATACATATATACACGTATACACTTAAACACTTCTAACCTTATATATTTTTTAATTAATATTTAGTTTAATATACATGACGCTTATCTAATTATCATAAAGATTAAGTAAAATATCATTTACAAGAATAAGATTTAATTTATTTTACTAAAATACTAAAGCGTAAATTTTCCCAATCCTCCTAAATAATTTACAACACAAATCTTAAATCAAAGTCAATAATAACAAATTAAAATGCATGTTGACATTTCGCAACACTCTTAATGAAATTCAAACAATAAAAAACAATGACATTCTATATTCTACTTATTGACAGGTTCACAACATTGTACGTCTATAAAAATGTTTATTTGGTTTATCAATTCCCAAGAGAGTAATTTGTTTTGTAACAATTGACAGTAGTTCAGTAACGATAAGTACAAAAAGGATCTGTTTTCGATATATTTTTCAGGGCTGTGGGATTTTTTCATTCTACTTTATGTTATAAAATTAAAATCTTCAATTGTTGAATATCGATCTTAAATTATTGCAGAATAATAACTATAAAATATATTTATTGACGGTTTTGTTAAGTTTCGATCATATGATGCATGTTTACAAAGAGTTTAAAATTTATCTTTGCTTATAAACTTTTGCATGTTTCCAATATAAATTTAGCTGCCTTCAATATGTGTGTATTTTTGTTGGCTGCGTTTCTTCAATTATAGAAATTTTTTGTTGCAATTTTTCTTGGAAACACGAGTAATTCAATATCTAACGAAAAGGCTAGTTAATGCTTTTTAAGCTTTCTCTCTAACTGTTTTCCTTTTCTTTTCTTCTGTTCTGAGTAGTTTTGCTTTCTTCAGTTCTGTGATTGTTTATTTTGTGTCCATCGATACTTGCAAAATTTTCTGTATCCCATACATTCTCTTTTGGAAAAATTAATTTCTCGAGTATATTTCGTACATTTGTATATATCTTCCGGTAGTTTTTTTTTGTCTTTCTAGATTTCTTACACTTTTTTAATAATGGTTGGTGTGCAGTTGTTCCGCAGTGGGCCGCAGGTATAGTTTTTTGGTCAGTAAGTTAACATATCTTTTAAAGTCAAATTTAAGTAACGACAACCCTGCCTGTAAATTTGTTTTCATCATACGTGCTGTGTATCGACAACATCTCCATTACTTTTAGACTAAATTTGTTTCATTCATTTCAAAATTACACAGATTTTTTAAGCACCAAATATTTTATAAAATTTGTTGTTGTTTTTATTAAAATTTTTAGTATACTGTACAACGATAAAACAGTTGTACATAATTTTAAGCTAAAATAAACTACACAAATAATTCAATTGGATTATTTTCGGCTATTTGTTGGTGTTTATGAAAAAAAATGTGTTAAAAAAAAAAATATTTTACTGCTGTACACATTGATTCCAATATATAAATAACCTTATAACGATAATAATAAAAAAACTTTTGATTAATGAGTGTTTTAAAAATAAATAAAAAAACGAAAGTCGACAATATTTTTAATAAGTAGAACTCAACTATTAATAAATTTGTATCGCGATAACACGTCTCCGCTCGCCATCAACTTCATATAAACAAGGCAGTAAGCACGTTGACTACAAATCTGGCTGACCTGGGTTCAACCTTTGCGGCAGTAAAAAAAAAATTTTTTTTCTGTATAATGGTATATATACATATTCAGATCTAACCAAGACAGATTTATTTTAGGCAGTTCATGCTTTGTCAAATACTTCAACTATCTGCTTTTAGCGGATTAGAATTCAAATTCCCAGGCTTTTGAAACCACCCATTTATTTCCAAATTTATTGTTTACAATTTATTTTTATAGCAGATATATTTGTACATCCTTTTTATGAACTTGTCATACATGGGAGTAATTAATTAAGTGGACTAATTAATTGACGATTAAATTAGCATTGAAGGATAACTAATGCTAATGATTTTTTTAGCATTATCATTATTTTCAGTAATAGTATTGCTTTTTAATTAAAAGGTTTCATTGTCAATTAGTTGAAAAAAAAAAATAAAGTCATAACCATTGACTTATGATTAAGTGGTTTAAAATCATTATCACTAATGCATATATCTCTTGTCTATGTACACTATATACACATCCTAAAGTAAAGTAGAGCATTATTTTAAAATGTCGTTTTGATCAGAAAAATTGGATGAAATCGATATGTTATAAGATCTGCCAGCTGGAGTGTTAGGAGTCTTTAGATCTCCATTTAAAAATAATAATTTATATAAATTTTCAAATATAGATGTGTCTACAAGATTGTTAAGATTTTTTTATTTTATACAAAGTTTTTACAGTTGTTGTGTTCACCAGTTTGTGTGTCAAGAAAACAATTATTTTTGATTTAATTTTAATTAGTAAATTACCGATTTCATTGAAATTTCATTGCCATTAGTAAAAATAATTATAATTAAAATAAAATCATTAGCATTAAATGGTAGTTAAATTCATTTTCAATTAATTTTTTAAAAATTAATTAATATAATTATAAAAAAATCCCGTTTTTTTAAATAATTTAATATTTGCAAAGTGCCCGTGCATAAAATAAATTATCGTAGTGTTTTGTGATATTTTATTTTTTTATCCTCTTTCAACTGTATAAAAGAGCAGAAAAAAACTCTGCCTTATACATCAGAGAAAGAAAAATAGAATTACACTTGGTTATTGTTGTTTTTGCTTAAACTTTGATTTTTGTCTTTGCTTTATTGTTTGGACAAAAATCTTTAGTTTATTTAAAAAATTTGTCAGAAGTTTCCTGAAGAGTTAAGTAAGCGATAACGAAATGGCCATCGAGACGTGCTTTGACCCTCAATAATCAATATCGGTGATTTAAATAATAAATCGGGAAATAGCACGAAAAAAAGAATTTTTTAAAAATTAATTAGTATCATTATAAAAAAATCCCGTTTTTTGTAAATAAATTAATTTTCATTGTCATTATTTTAAACAATGCCAATGAAATTTTGACTGTAATAAAAAATAACGAAGTATGGAATGTGATATGTCTGCCTACTGCGTTTAAAAAGCTAAAGCCATACAAGCGATAATCACATCAATATTGGGACACCTTTTGATTTAAAGTTTACTTTGTTACCTTAGCGCATATAGTTTTACTGACACTGTGCAAATTTGACGTGTCTGCCTATTACAGTTCAAAAACTATAAGTAATACATCCCGGCTGGTTACTGGCGGACAGACAGATAGTCGTATAAACTGATTTATTATTGAACATAATGTTAGAAAAGAGAATGCCGTTAAAATATATTATTCTGCCTTGCTATTCAATATGGTTTAATGTATTTTCCATTGGTATAAGAACACTTTTATCGAAGTTCGGCTCTATAATTAATCATGTCTGGGACTTACTTTTCCATAAAGATGAAAGTAGTCAACATATTCCATATCGCTCCTTTATTGCAACATAGTCATATCTCAAAAAAACTTGAACTTGGCAAAATGCGATTTAAGTTTTCAAGACATAAGTCCTATGATCTAATTGCCGCAATTACAATTGCTATAACTTCGGTTCAGCTTGGGATATAAAACTGATTTTTTTCAACATGTACAGAAGGCCTAAAAGAGCAGTTTTGGTTAAGTAACTACAAATTTTTGATTATTTGAGATATGACTATGTTGCAATAAAGGAGCGATATATATTCTATAGAAATTTATACCAATGTGTCGCAAAAAGAAAATGATACGAAATGATGAATGCATATTTTATTCACTCAGGGATCATCACACATTTGTTAAGAAAAAAAATTATTTTATTTTATTTTAATAATAAATATTTAACGTATTTCTAGCTAATATCTTCTTAGGCCTTTTTGTAATACAATACTTTTCTTAACTCTTTACTCAACTTCAACAGGCGATATATGTAAGTATATTAAATATTACACAAAGTTAAACAAAACAACACTTGAAGCTGTTGTAGTCATGGAAAATCTTGAGTACGATATTAAAATTACAAAGAAAATATAATTGATTTATTTTTACATGTTTTCCCTTTAAAAGTAGAAAAGCCTAAAGCTTAAAATTAATGATTTCTCGTAGTTTTTTTTGTTCGTCATTTAACAAAACAATTGCTCAAGACAATTGTGTAAAGTGAAAGATAATGACATGTTAACCATATTATGCACCCCAGTATATGAATATCACAGACACATTAAGTTAACTTAAGCAAATTGTTAAGTCTTGAAAATAAGACAAATTGAATACTGAAAAAAAAAAATAAACAAAAATAATGAACTGTGAATGTGAATTTTTGCATATAAATTTTAATTTAGGGAAAAAAAATTTATTAACTATTTTCAACTGTTGTAAGAGTTACAGTAATAAAAATGTAATAAATATTTTTATGGTAAATAGAAAGTAGTAGTCTCTTAAAGCTAAAAAAAATATTTAACTTAGGAAAAGTTTTGTTTTCATTTGTTAAAACATAAAAAACATTTAGATTAAATAAATAAAAAAAAATAAAATGAAAATACTGCCTGGTTTTTAATTAATTCTGAATCGATATTGAAATTTTTTCTACAGATTGGTCCCGTTTTTAAAAAAAGCGCATAATTAAAATTTAAAGGGTGTCTCCATACAAGATACATGTTTTTTAAGTGTATTATGAACCGTAAGGGGCTCCACACTAAAACTAAAAAAATAAGTATCATTATAGCTGCAAATAGCAAAGAGTAATAGATAAATTAATATAAAAATTAGAGGGTGTACCTATAGGTGTAGGAAACTTTAAAAACAAACGATGAAAAATTAGAAAAAATGCTGATTACTATGACCATTAGAATAAGAAATATAAAATTTTAAAATTAGAAATTAAGGCGTTCCCCAATATTTTATTTATTTCTATGTTTAAGACTATACTTTCGAACAGTTGCAGGCAGTCGTTTGAAATTTAAAAAGAAACTATGTTGCTACATCCGCAATAATAACAACATAACATTTGGATTTAGAAATTAAAGGGTGTCCCAATAAATAATGTAATTTGATGCATTTTGGCAAACTTTTAAACCGTTAAAAGTAAACAGCTAAAATCTGTTTTGAAGTCGGGTTTTTTTGCGTGAATTATAAATGGACATTTTAAAAGTTATATTTGTGTATATTGTGCTGAAATTATACAGATATATATTTACGCTTGCAACTATGTTCAACGATGAGGTCTATTTTGGGCTTATGGAGGTTGCTTACAACCAGAATTGCCACCCCTGGATCTCCTACCTTCAAAAGTAGAGCTAAAATTCATGTTACTATCGATGGAAAGCGTTACTGCACCCTGATCAATGATATTATTTTAAAAATCGGACGACATTTATCCTGATGAAATGTGGTTTTATAAAATAGCGCTGCGTACCGTAATTTTTGACTTTGGCGATGAGTTGATTTAGAGAAATAGACTTGAAGATCGTTATTCAAGGTCGTGCGATTTTACATCTTCTGATTATTTACTGTGGGGTCACGTGGTCACAACATTGTTTGTGCTATTTGTGTCATGTTTGTGTGTGTTTCCCGAAATATTTTTTTTAATAAACTTTATTTTATACTATTCACCACAGTTGAAAAATAAGTCTAAATTTTTCATTCCGTATGTAATTTCCGCAATAAAGTATATATATTCTGAGTTCTTATGCATAGCAAAGTCAATTGAGAGGTGTCCCTCTGTCCATCCGTGTTCTTATTGAGATCAACTTTGCCAAGTCATCAGATGAGTTAGAGAAAATTAAAATACGGTAATTGAGCAGACGTAGTTTCATTATTGATAATCACTAAGATCGCTCCATGTGTCTCGAGGCAGCGAGCAAAACGCCACATCTGCCTCTTATTTTTCCATATTATTTGGAACAAATCTAGCTTGGTAAAAAAAAACTCCAATAAAAAAAAGAAATATGAATATAAGTCGATAGATAAAATAAAAAATAAAAAAACATCAAGTGAAAAGATTGACACTCGCCCAATTGATCGATCGGGCTTAAAAAACACTATATATTTACATCGCTCAATAGAAATATTCGAGCAACAGGTTTGCCTCTTAAAGCTAGAAAGCTGTGCGAAAAATCCTGATCATAGAAGGGAGCTTTTAAATTATTACCGCTTAATATCTATAAAAATAAAAATAAAATACCTATAAATTGAACGTCAAAAGTACACTGTGCTTGAGTTTGTTAAGAATGCACAGGGAAAAAAAGCAGTAGTATAAAATTTGTCAATCATCTTTGTTATAGTCCCCTTATGCTACTTCTTCAGGAGCAAGGGCAAGGACTGTTAGGAAGCGAAATAATGAATAGTTAACTGCATTGATAGATTATTTCAAAAGGTGGGGCCTCAACTAAAACATCCATAACATTGTCGCTATGATGTTTAAAGGAAGGCGAATTACAGATCATTTAGACCGTGCCTTCGAGATAGAGCGACGTTATCAGGACTTCAGATAGGTTAAAATACCATGGCGTTGCCTTTGATGAAAACTTTAAGCCAAAGCGGCATATTGATAATGTGCTTGAGAGCACCAAGAGGGCCTACTGTGCATATTAGAGTGTACCAAAGCGCAAAGGTGGACTCGAAAAAAAGTGTGCCTTTTGGTGTACCTCTAGATCATAAGTCCTTTTATCTTCTTCGCCTTTCCAGCTCGGTTTAGAGTTTCTTCAGCCCAGATGCAGAGTCTTAGAAGATGGGAGAGGCGAATCCTTTCTCAGGCAAGGGCCTACGGAGCTCTATATATATTGTAGTTTATTTCTTGTAGCTTTTGCAAGAAGCTAATATTAATTGTAAAATTTATTTAATATAACCATAAATTTAATAGAGATAGTTACCGTTAATTTATTAATAAGTTGTATGAAAGTATTTAATCATAAATAAAAGTTAATCGAAAATTAGAAAAAAAAACTAATAAAATATATAACGTATGTTGCTTAAGTCTTCAGTTTTCTACCTACTAGTGGATTTTTCCTTTATTTTTTGTTGCTTAAGTCTTTCGTTTTGTTACTTCATTTTCAATATCTATAGCAACAATATAAAAATATTAAAAATCTAATTTATTTTTATATTAAATCTTTATAATTTTACAAGAAACTTCACATTATAATTTCAGCTTAAAGTCATCTAATCTATAATTTGTATAATTTTCTTTGTTTATTATGGACAATAAATTAATTTTAAACTGTAACCATTGTTTGTTTTATATCTCTATATTAATGTAATACTTATCTGTATGTGTCTATAAATACATATGTATGTTTGTAAGGCTGTGTGTTTGAGCATAAAATCTCCGTTGTTTTTTTTTTTTGTGTGCATATTTAAGTATTAAATATATTCTTATCGTTATTTATTAATCAAATAGTTGTTACCTGCTTGCTTACCCACCGTAAAGTAAGTAACTTGTCAAAATGTCAAGAAAATTTCAAGAGATTTAATGTTATTTTTATATACTGAGTAGCTACATTTTTTGTGTATTAATTTTAAAACCAGCTCGCAATTTTTCACACTCCCACCAAATTTAAAACAATTGCTTTTATACATTTTTTTCAATTGACTACTTCTTTTGTAATTTCCAAGATTTACAAATGGTAAGCAAACGCATAATTACAAGTGTAGTTTTTAAATATATTTAGTATTTTTGTTCAGCTAGTTGTTAAATTATTTAAGATTGATTATTTTTTCCGGGTGGCCCGCTAAATAACCAACCTAGTTAAAATTAAAATTTTTTTATAAATATGGGTTATTTTTTTTAACTAAGTGCAAAAATTATAGTAAAAAGCAGCATAGCACGGATAAATAATTGACATTTATAAATGGTTTTGATTTGTTTGCTTTAGAAAATTTATTGTCTTGCTTCCATTCTATTTTCTAATTTCATATAACACGTATGGTAATAAAGCTGAGCGAGAAGCAATAATTTTAATTACAACTTTATTATATTTGCCATCATAACGAGGGAATGTATTATTCGATTTAAATAAATCAAGAAATTTTGAATAAAAGCGCCTTCAAATTAATCGAATACAAAATTTTTATCCACCCAATATTTTCTATATTATTCAGAAATAAATCGCAAAGTTGATGTGAAAATCAGGTAACATCCATAATTTGTGAATCAAGCCAAGCCTGTCACATTAATTTTAATAAAATGTAGCTGATTTTTTTTAAATGCTTTAGTCTTTATACATCATAAAAAACACATTTATTTCTTGCAATTTCCAACTTTTTCAGTTTTGAAAAAGAAAAATATTGTTTTGTTAAAAAAAATTTTCTTCATAATTCCGAAAATATTGTGTATATATATGTTAGGAAAGCTTTCATTGTTATATTTATCTAATACGTTCTCCAGTTGTAATGAAAGTAGTAGTGTGACCGCTTTTCAAGAAGGCCATATTTACTATTCCCACCAAAAAAATAAATTGCAATCAATTATAAGACACCCTCCATATTCATCCTATTTTCTAAGGTAGTTTTTTATGCCGAAAAGCTCAACATTAGATTCACTATAAATAAAACGCTACTAAAAGAGTTCTCTTTTATTATTAAATTAATGTTTTTTGTTGTCCATATAAAATAGAGGATGACCGCCGGGAAGGAATACTACTTTATCTGCTTATAATATTGAATATGATGTAAGAGGATGGATCATATATTAATAAATGTTTTATTTGACGTCAGCAATTATATATGGAATACAATATCAGATAAATGTCTGCCTCTGCTTACAAATGCAAGCACTTTTGTGTTACTGTTTTATTTCTTCACACATTTTACGCGGTATTTTATTAATTTCTTCAGGAATATTTTTCAGATATCCCAAAAAAACAAAAAAATCCGGAGCAGTCAAATCAAGCGACCGTGGAGACCAATCAACATCAGCATTTCTTGAAATAACTTGTTGTGGAAAGAGGTCTCGCAGCAATTCCATTGCACTCCTGGTTGTATACGATGTGGCACCGTCTTGTTGATACCACATGTTAACCAAGCCCAAAGCACAACCGTGTGACTATAAAAAGTTTTCAATCATATCACAATATTGCTTGCCATTCACAGTTACCGTCATGCCGTTTTCATTTTCAAAGAGTTAAGTCCAATGATTCATCCTGACCAAATTGCACACAAGATTGACACTGTTAATGGATGCCATGTTGGGTTTTCCACTGCTCAAAACTAACTATTCTGTTCATTCACATATCCATCAAAATAAAAATGTGCCTCGTCGCTCATTATGATTTTTTCATGAAAATTAGGGTTATCATGGGCGAGCTATAATATCCTATTCGCAAATATACGGCGTAGTAAAAGGTCTTGTGGAAGAAGCTCTTGTGTCAACTGAATCTTTTTTTTTTATTAAATATATTCTTTTCTTACAATCTATCCGAAGAAAAGAGGCAACTTTGTTAGTTAGTTAGTTAGTTATTTAGTGAGATACAGAACAAAAAAATAATATATTTAAATCATATTCATGAACAACTAAATCTTCAATGGAAACAAATGCAAATCCTTTTGTAAAATTGTGGCCTAAGTTGTCCTTTGAAGTCCAAGCTTCTGAGTACGACGTCGAATTGAGAATGATGGATTGTTTTTAACACTTTCCTGAGCAGCATTAAAGTTTTCAGCCGATCCTGCAGTACGCTGTGGTCCAAGCTTGGGCCTTTCACCTACAGTCCCTCTTTCTTCAAACCCATTCACTACACAATACATAGTGCGTTTTGTTGGTATTCGTACGTTGTTTCTCTCAAAAATCTCACATAACTTTCTCATCCTCAAAGTAATCGATGATTGATTTCGATAAAATGTTTTAACGATTAAAATACGTTGATTTATTGAATATTTTTCTATAATAAGTTTGTTACGTGTTTACTTGACGACTGCCAAATATGAACAGTGAAAATAGCGGGAAAACAAAGTAGTACTTTCCCGGGGACACCCGTATATCGGAAATTTTTAACTGAGAGCCTTTTCATCAGTCACACGATTAAAAATAATGCTGAGAGAAATAGCAATGTGATTAAAAAGAACAGAAAACCTTACAATAGTTTTTATATTAATCTCAAAGTAGCACGGGATAATAATTAATGTTTTCCAGGTATATTGAGACTGCCTTACAAAACTGAAGTTAAATGCCAAATAAAAATGTAACTCGACAAAAAATCTTAGACTTAAACTTTGCGTCGACAAAAAGTTACAAAACTCCATAGTCAACATAGTGAATGATATTCACCCCTATTATGAATATATTTTCACTCGAAATTTTTCCCTTTTCCCCAAATTGCAATCGTGAATAATTCACGTGAACAGTTGTTCATTTAAACAAAAATTTCCCTTATCGGGATTGATTTTTTACCCTCGAAATTTTTTCCCTTTTCCCTTAGATTGTTCACTTTAATTTTGCTGGGGAACTGCATACATTATGCAAGTTTTTATATGTTTTAGAATATTTATATCAATAACACATTTTTTTAATCAACATCAGTTACTGCAGTGCAGACTGACATTATGATCGTCAAGATGCAAAACAAAGAGATCTTTCTATTGGTTATAAATTTATGAAGATTTTTTTATTAAAAATATTTTTTAAATGATCTGATACAAAAATTTATTTTATTGGAATGGGTCAGTAGCAATGTCTAGGGTATGTTACCCGTGTTGCCACAGCCCAATTGGGTCCATTGATTGGACCTTTTGTGTCTAGGGTAACTTCAAGGGCTTTTAAGCGTCTTGCGCGTCACGTTCTTCAAATAAAATTGTTCTCTATTGTAGTATCTCCTCCTCTTGCAACAACACAATAACACCAATCATTAACATTGCTAAAATTTTTTAACTTCAAAAAATTTGGAATATTTTTTTCCCTATTTATATTTTCTTCTTTCTAATTTGTATTTAGTACGAAGTGATAGCGGGAACAAATGTTTCCATGAAACTCACGATAGCAACTTTCCCTTCATGGGGAACAAAAATTTCACATTTTGTTCACTATCGGGGTGATTAAAGCTATGAACAAAATAATAAGGAATAAAAATGGTATAAATGATCATAGAAAAATTGATTTAAAATTAAGTTCAACATAAGATAACGTTAGTTTTAGCTCACCTTATTTTTAATATTAAAGCTTTGATAGATGATAGATGAGTGTATAGATGAGATATTTTAACTTTGATCAATTTTAGTTGTGTTTAAAACATACGAAAAGTTAGTTCAAGTTGCTGTCGTTTTTCTTAGCTATGTCTTGCATTAATGGCTATTTAAATACATATTTAAATTACGTCGCTTACTCTAAATATACCTGAGAAATCATCAGCAAAAAATAAATGAAGATTAGGGTCTGTATTTATAGTGAAAATTGTTTGCGTTTTAAGAAACAACGTTGTTTATTAAAGACATAATATGTATGCAAAAGTTTCGGTCATATTTTCATTTTGCTTAAAGAAATTGACTTCATTTTATTATACATAATGACCGATATTTTAATCAACAGCTACATTCAAATTACCCGTCGAATGATCCGTCAAATAACCCATCAAATGACCCCACTCTTCTTTCTGAAAATAATAATATAAAAGTTTAAAAAGCTAACAAATAAAATAATAGTTGTCAGGTATAAAATAATCTATAAAGATTATACAGATTTTATAAAATAAAAAAATAATATACAAATGCTCCGTTTTTGTTAAATTTCGCGTTTAACTCAATTGGCACCAAAATCCTTCAAAATGTCAAATAGTGCAAGACCAATACCAGAAACATAAATTCAATAACAAATGTTTAAAATTGAACATAAATTAAACAAACAAAAGATTTAGAAGACAAACATGACTACCTACTTGTTTCAAGTATAAATGTGTCCGACACTAAGTTGTTACACAGTCAACCAACCAATCAACCAGACATTTTTAAATTTACACATTTTTCAATTTACAACACTCATAAATTTGTCGCTTTTATTTCACAATTCAATCCACATAACGTAAATCATTTTTTGCACATATCAGAACATGCTACAGTTTCTTACATTGTTGCTTTTTTTCTGGTGCAGATTTGCTGCTTTATTTAAGCCACTGACATACGCATTTAAGGTGATTTAAAATTTGTAGCAGCTAATCAAAGCTAATACTCATGACAATGAACGGCAACTTATAACAAATTCGTTTTTTATGATTATTGTCAATAATAGTTGACACTTAAGGAAAATTGAAAATCAAATAACCACCTTGGCCATTAAAAAATTGCTTTACGCCTTTGGCTACATTTTATAGTTTTTTTTTTTATAATTATTATGTAGAGAAAAAAATTAAAAAAAAAAAACAAATGCAAAGAAATAAAATTGTCAGTAAAATCGTGCTGAATATTTAAGCATGCGTTTAATTTAATCAAAATGTTTCTGTAAATAAAGGTGTGTAATAAAATTTTTTTTTTATTCGAATGCCACAATTACTAAGATTTAATTTAACTAATGATTATTTCTGAAATTAAATTTAATAGAATTTTTGAAATAGTATTTCTTATTATTTAAAGTTACATAAATGTCATTATTGTCTTTGTAAGTACTTGACGTTTATTAATTTTTTTAGCTTTATTAAAACATAAATTACTTTATTTCTAAGTATATAAAAAACTTTACACACTGTAAAGAATTTAGATAATATTTTGCTGTAGTTTTAAGTGGTACAAAATGAACTAGAAAATAAAATTCTATAGATAATTCTGTTCAGTAAGCATTTCTTGAAGAAACTGCTATTTTAAATATTGCATAAATAAGTAAATGCTTCTCAGTAATTTTTACATTAATAAGTATAATACTCCGTGAAAAGTATAGAAAACATAAATTTATAATTGAAAAAATTTTCACAAAATTTCGACAGCACCAAAAATATATAGTTTGTATTCTCTGAGTTTTTGGAAACAAATGAACAATATGTGACCTGTTTTTTTTTGAAAGTGGTATAAGTCCATTTTTTCATATATTAAGATATTTCTGGGTTTGAGTTTGAATCAATTAAAAACTCTTTTCGCCAATGAGTGATGTTTTTACACTATAAACTTTTTAAATTTTGTTATGAAATAATAATTACCAAAATTATTTTAAAAAATAACCAATTTTTGTTATGCTCCACATGGACTTGTACCACTTTCAAAAATAACATTTTAGAAGAAATAAAAATAGGAGCAAATTTAAGTCCATATTTTAATGGACATTACCTTTACTAAAATAAATTTTCATGTAAAAAGTAACAGCTAAAATGACGACATTAATATACACTTCATCTTTAAAAAAGAAAAAGGTATTTTATACTTAATTTCCTTTAACATTGGAATATTTATGTATTTATGGTGAATATTTTCATATTTTTATCTTTTTATGCTCCATAAAATTTTATACTCGTAAAGTACTAACATATTAATTTTGCTGAACTTTTTTTTTTTGAATAGAGCATTTTCTTCCACACTTATTATGTAAAAAATTTTTTAAGGTTCATTCTTAATAAAACTCATCTAACATATTTTAAGGCAATTTAAAATTTCTTTGTCCATATTTTTTCTGTTGAATATTGTATATTCTAGAGACTTAGTTGAGACAAAGTGTTCTCTTTTGATTTCCTACAAAATGAAAAATGTAGTTGTTTGTTTTTTCGGCTAGCCTTAGTTGCATTATAATAGTCTTGGCTAGTGTATCTTGGTCTCTTTCTTTAATGATGTTGCCACAACTGAAGAAATTAATGAAAGTTTTTTTAAGTAAACATATTAGGATTGGACTTATTCCACTTTCAAAAGAAATATTTGTGCGATAGAATTCTACAGCAAAACTGTTTTTGTTTATTTTTTGTCAAGATAGAACTCTATTGAAATTGTGATTGCAACTAAGGAGAGAAGGAATCTGTGGCTCATTAAAATTACCGTAACTTAGTTTTTTGAAAAATTGGACTTATACCACTTTCAAAAAACTACTTCCTACTATATAATATACATAATTCACAATTATAAATAATTTTTTTTTTTTATTGATTCCTTATCAATTATTTAACATTTTTTTTTTTTATAAAAATATTTTCTAAAGTTATATAAAGTTTTTTTAGCTTTCCTCTTGCTTAGTAAATGAATTAAAGTTGTTCAGGAGCACGTTTTGGCAAAAATTCATAATTTTAGAATTTTTAATACTTCGTCAGTAAATCATAAATAAATTTTCTTTATAATTTAAACTTTTGTTTCTTCTTTAGGCATTGCAAATAATTTATCGATATTAATCAGTAACTAGTTGTAATATCTTATAATTTACTTTTAGGATGTGACGATTCTTATGAAAAGACTTAAAATAGTTTTTCTATAGAATTATTTTCCAAGACTGCTTTTAAATAAGAAACTGCAGTTCTATAATTCATATATTATTGACATTTTTTAATCACCCTAAATTAATATGAAAAAAAGGGATGGCAAAAAAACTTATTCTTCTTATTTTTTTACTCTACAGAACAATTGTTGTTCGTGTCTAGAATTCAATTAGGTCTTGTTTTGTCAAGTAAAAGTAGCAGAATGAACAGAAATTTTACCTTCGCAATATTTATAATAGCGGTTTTAAAGAGCAATTAATATCCTTTCAATAAGGTTTTATATATTTAAATGGTCCCTATAACTTGTCATTACTACTGCTTATGCTAAATACGGTGAGAATATTCATTATGAATAACTGTCAATTCCCGAGGCGCTCCACTACCCCAATGACAATAATCTAACCACGACCAATTTTCCAATCAAGTTTTTTATTTCATAAATATGCAGGTTAAAACAGATTTCCTCTATTCTAGTCTATTGGGCCTAATGTATCAGGACTTTTTTAGCTTTTAAATATTTTTAAAATTTTTTTTTGTTAAAATCCAATAATTAAAATCTCTCCATTTCTTATTTAGAGTTTAAGTCTTAAATTACATTATATTTACAGAAAAAATATCAAAGACGATATGTGTTGTCAATTTGACATTTACATTCAAATTGAATTAAATTTATAAATAATTTAATTATTAATTTGATTAAAAATGTGTCGTCCTTAATGACTCATTTAATAAAAAAAAACGAAGACATTTTTAAACATGTTCTAAAACTTTATTTGTATAATTTTTTAATTTCAATAAATCGTGTATAGATTTAAATACAAGTTTAAATTTTTTTAAACGTTAAGATTTTCTACAATTTTTCGTATGATATTTAAATGTTAATTTCACATCTTACTCTTTGCTTTTTATATAGAGTAAAATAGGCTTTATGTTTTACTGACGCTAAAAGCATTCATAATATAATACAAATTCTGATGCGAATAAATTAATAAACAAACAAAAAAGATTAAAAAAATACTTCAAGTTCAAACGTTTGGCAGTCAGTAGTCTGTGCATCACGTTTCTGTAATTTAAATATAAAATTTATGACTTGAAGTTGTATTGTTATTCTATTTTACATTAAATATGCTAGAAGTAATTTAGAATTTTAGAATATTAAAAAAAAGAAAAATGGAATTAATAATTCTAGCTGAACCTGTGTAAAACAAGATGGATAATATTTTCATGTGAAAAAATGTTTAATTTTATTTGCAGAAAAAAAGAACAGGTCTACAAATTTATTCTTTTTATTGCCTGTCAACATTAATTTATTATGTGCAATATCTGATATCCCAGGTTTATCTAAATAACATAAAGGAAACGAAGTATAAAAATCTTATAAAGCAATCGCATGAGTTTTTTGTGGCAATATGAAAATATGTGAAGCATCCGTCTGCTAACTTGATTTTAGCAACACTCAAGTCGTCTGCGAAAAAAATATCTCGTTTGTTTTACGATCTTCCAAAACGAATTAAAAGAAAATATTTAACAATTGAATTTTAATATTTAAAATTCACCCTTAACATTCCTTTACAATTTTTTTATTGCTCGTAATACTTGCCACATCTTTTGCATTTTTATAAAACACCAAAACATAAAAAACAAAAAAACAAACATTCAAAAGACTTAAGATACAAACCTTTTTTTATTCAACAAAAAACGAATTACTTAAAAAATGTAAAACAAATTGTTGCTTTTTAATGACATTTAAGCGTAAAATATTTAAACTTTTTTTTTTATTTATTTTTGCTTGTAGTTTATTTTTCTTGTATATTTGGCCGATTTGTGATTTTACATGCTTTTTGTTCATAAAAAACTAAAAAAAAAATAAATTCCATGTTAACACCACCACCTTTTACGGTATAATTGTCTATTCACAATTGTTATTTAAAGTTATTGACTTACAACCTTCTAAGGTATGTATGTACATTAAAACTAAATAAAATAAATATACGCACCAATAGAACTGAGTGATGGTTAACAACTCTACATAATAGAGTGAACAAAGATAAAGGTTTTTATCAACAAAAAATTAAATATATTTTTGCTTTTAATTGAAAAATTTTTTCTTCTAAGATTTTGGAGGCAAAAAACAATTGTTTTTAACAGTTGTCCGCTTAGAAAAATTTTTTTTTTAAAATTGGCTCTTTTTGTTTTGATCTTTAATACTCATAGAGAAGTTTATTTTAATGCAAAACTCGTTGCCTTTTGCGATTTATTATTAATGATTACTGAATTTATGTCAGTACGGATGTCCGCCGAGAAGGTATACTCTTCGTTGTTTCCATTGTAATAATCCTGGTTGAATGCGATGTTTCTTTTTGATACCACATGTTAATCAAGCCCAAGGGGCTGCAGTTACCATTTTGTGGTCCTCCTGACCACATGGTACACTAGATCATATTTTTTAATGGATGAGAAGTTAACTGATGAATAGTTCAAGGGGTTTCCATTGCCCAGAACCGATTATTCATTTTATTCACATATCCATCCAAATGAAAATGTACCCCGTCACTCATTACGATTTTTTCATGAAAATCGTGGTTGTCATGGGCGAGCTGTAACATCGTATTGGTATATGTGTGGTGACGTAAATGGTCTTGTGGAAGAAGATCTTGTGTCAGCTAAATTTTGAATGGAAACAAATGCAAATTTTTGTGCAAAATTTTCGCCAAAGTTGTTCTTTGAACACAAAGTTCCTGAGAGCAGCAGCATTATTTTCAGCCGTTCTTGCAGTACGTTGTGGTCCATCCTTGGGCCTATCACCTACAGACCGTCTTTCTTAGAAATCATTCACTCTTCTACAAATAGTGCGTTTTGTTGGACGTTGTTTCTCACAAAAAGTTTGGTAATTTTCTCATCGTCACAGTAATGGATGATTGATTTTGGTTAAAAGTTTAACGATTAAAACACGTTGGTTTATCAAATACTTTTCCATAATAAATTTGCCACGTGTCTACTTCACGACTGCTAAATATGAACAGTCAAGACTAATGTTTACTAAAATGGCGGGAAAACAAAGAAGTGTACCTTCCTGTAGCGGATACCCTGTATTTTGCAAAACTAATAATTTTAATGCGGCATAGATTTATGTAGGGTCACGATGCAGTAGTCAAGGTGGTAAGCACGTTGACTATAAATCTGGTTGGACAGGGTACAACCCCTTCGTTAATCAAAAAATAAAAATGTTCTTTTCTGTTTAATGGTATAAATACTAATTCAGAATTATATTAAAATAAGAATAGTGTTTTTGTTTTTTCAATATTTCGCCATACCGTTGAATGGTACCTTCAGGAAACAGAAAACAAAAAATATGAATAACTAGTTGTTTCAAAAACAACCAAGTAATGTGTTTTACTTATAAAAAATATTACTTATTTTTTAATCAATTATCTACATAGTTGAGAAAATTAAAATATTTAGTATTTCCTTCCAAATGGTCTAAAGAATTCATTAATTTTTTTAAAGAATTATTAACAATTTCGTGTAGTCTATTTGCATCGCAATTATAATAAACATATATGATCAAAAATTTTCCACAGATTTAAAATTTTTTAAACACAATAATACATTATAAAAAGTTGGTGGTTATACAATCACTTTTTTGCTGTTTTATATACAATTTTTTCTATTCCCTTTTATTTTAAAATTTATTGTTTCATGTTACATAACAAGAAGACTGCAAGAAAACCTTAATCAAACATATATGAAGTTAGAACACAAAAGCTTAATAAACAATATTTATTATCGAGGTAGTATTTTTGTTGTAGTTTTTTTTTCTAACAATTTACTCATTTAAATATTTTACTTTATGGTTTAGTCAATCTTTGTGGCCATAATTCATGGTTTATTATGAAATTTACTTCACGTTAAACGCATTAAATTAATAAGTTTTTTAGATTGTTCTTCATTTTTTTTTGTGGATATTTCGCGCCACAATTAAGTTTTGCTTCAATATAAAAAGTTTCTCTTTCATGGTTAGATGAGTATTGCAATGAAAAGAATTAATAAAAAGATGATTAATTGAGGCCAAAGAATTTGCTAACAAATGTATAAAACCGAATTTTTTAAAACAAACAGAAGAAGTAAAAAAAAACGTTTAAAGTTTTCACAATATTTTTAAATTGGTATTGAAATTGTTCATAAGTTTTGTACTTGAGTTTACTGAGCCAAAATGATCCTCGTCCAACACATCATCGGATCTATTACTTATTATAGAAAATATTATTATAATGTGTTTTTTACTTCGATAGAATGTACTTAAAAAAAGAGATCAATTCGACTGAATGTTGCTTTTTTTATATTTGTGCCTTCATAACTCAGTCTTCTCTGGATAAATTTTAAAAAGTTTATTTTTTATTTGAAAGGCGATGCTTGCAGATTGGTTCCGTTTTAAAAACAGTTCATACTCTTAGAAATTAAAGGGTGCCCCCATTGCTGACGTCAATTGACTTATATGGACCTATATTTTTGAAACGCTTGCAAATTAGACAGAATGCCATTTGCTATGACGTTATAGTAACAGGTATTAATTCAATATTAAAATTTATTATTCGGAATCTTTTCAAATTTAATTTACTTTATTCGTGCTTGATTCCTTCAAATATAAATATTTCATAATATTCTCATGAAATATTTATTATTTTAAACTAAACTAAAAACTGAAATGTATTACTGCGGGGAAAGCATATCCATATGGCCATTTCACTACTGCTCAAGTAGCTCGTCAGTTGATTTTACCCAAATTTTGTACAGAAAACTAGAAAGTCTTATATCAAAAGCCAAATTGAAGTTCTATCGGGCTTAAAACCGTTTTTGTTTTGAAGTCGGTTTTATTTGCAAGCATTATTTAAATTTTTGATCAGTATACACTGGCGTGCAATCACGAATTAATTAAATATCCCGATTTATCTTAAAAATAAATCATTAAGTTAGTTTATCATTTAATTTTTATTAAATTAAGATTTGAACTGTGAATATTATAAATGAGTCGAAATTATTTTGGCTTTAATTCATTTATTTTAATTTCTAAAAATCTTTTTAGAAAGAAAATTTATTTTACAAATGTATGCGGACGTTTTCCAAAGAAAACAAAAAAAACTAGACGCTGTCAGAATGTAATGCTGCAATTTATGGATCGCTACGTCCTTCATTAGCATTTCTCGTATTTATTTACCTTAGATTGTGTACACTGTAAACATCATCATTTAACCAACTTAATTTTGTAAATAAGAATACGAGTAGTATTCATATCAACATTAATTTGGTTAGACGAAATTTACACACAAACCAAAGTACTTCTTCACTGTTCTCTCTGTATTTCGTCTTGTACATTTGTTTTCGCTTTTATTCTATACAGCTTTTGTTTGTTTCTGAACAAAAGCTGCTATCGTCGAATTTTTCTTGTGTTCTTTGGAAAGCGACATTTGTAAAATTTGTAAAATAATTGTTCTTTTTAAAAATATTTTTAGAAATTAAAATAAATGAACCATTAACTTATCACTTTAACGCTAATTCGTGTTTAAAATTAGATCTTACAGCCTTCATTTAGGTCAGAAAAACGCACTCTGGTGGAGTCATTGGACCTTTTTCTCTTTAAACACACGCTTTTGAGTTTTTTTCTTTTTGGTTTAAAAAACACTGTGAACCTCTCAATTAGCTTCTACCGTCCCGCAGCCTAGGTTTAAATGTCCACATTTTTTATAAAAAATTTGGTGGTTTAGAAAATGTTTCATCAAGAATTATCGTTTTTAAATATGCATTTTTAAATTTTTATTTTCAAATGTAATTTTTTGTGTTACTTTTTAAAACTTTAAGTTTAATCAGGTTTAAGAAATACCCTTAACATTTCATAAATATTTTATAAAATCATTTTAAGATATCCTATAGTTATCAAAATAATTATTTGAATTTAATTTTTAGCAATATTTTTCCATAATCATCACCTTCCAAATCTAGTGATATATTTCTTACACTTAAACACACAAAATTTTAAATATGTCCTACACTTAAGCAAAGCAAAATTTAAAAATATTCAATAAGCTTTGAAAATTTGCGATCATGATTTGCAATTTTGATTATAAAAAAACCGAATAAGTCTATAAAATATTAATGCTAGTATCATTACACTATTGTATTATTTAACAAAAATCTATACAATCATTACTATCATCACTATCATTATTAACAGAAATGATTTGCAGCGGCATGCACAAAAATGTATGTATGTGCATGACGTTTCCGCATCCACTATGAGCAGATTTGTTAAGTCACCATAAATTTTTGATTTATTTGAAAAGTAAAAAACAAAAGCAAAAGTTTTTTTTTACTTTTTCTTTACTCTTTTGTTAACATGTATTTCTATTTATGGAAAATTTAAAAAGATACGAATATTCATCGTTTCTTTTTTTCTATGAGTTATTTTCTTCAATTTTTTCATTATGTATGAGTTGCTATTAGTTTTATGTACGGAGCTGATTTGAAGATGAAATAATTTTATACATTCTTTAAAACAAATAGAAAAGTATATTTGAGTTGCTTGTTTCGGTTGTTGTTTATAGTAATTGGAAATAATATCCATTGTAGGTATTTGATATATAAATTGAAAATGTTTAATATAAAAAAAAAAATAATATAAAATTCACAAAAAATCTGAAATGTTCAAAAAGTCGAAAGCTAGAGTTTGACCAAAAACAACAAACACTTAAATAAATAACAATTGGAAAAAAAATTGAAGGTAAAATCATTAAAATATTTTAAATTCGCCATAAAATTATTCATAAAAACTAAAAAAAATACCAAAATCCTAAAATCCCAAAATTTTACGAAATATTGAAACCAAATTTTTTAAATTTGAGCAGTTTTCAGGAAAAAAGTATTACAAACCTCTAATAAATATATAAAAGAAATATTTCTTTAAAGTGGATAACTAACAAAAAAGTAAAAATATACAAACAGCCCACCCATGGGTCTAGGTAGGATCAGTTCCTTTTAAGGCGCAGTGGGTGGTTTACTGGCCTTCAACCGGACATCATGACTCATTCAAGGGGATAAACGCACACTTTGGCCGACTGGCCATATTTAGCGGGCTCTTCTCTGCATTTTTCGGACCTTCTACGTATCTTGACACCCGCGGTTCTCTCTCTCTCTCTCGCTCTCTTGTCCTTATCTTAATTTCTTTTTCTATATCCTGATTTACTCTTCTTATCTCTGTTTCTTCTTATCTCTCACTTCTGACAGCAGGTAACACAAGTGAACCAATCAATGGACCCAAGTGAGCTGTAGCAACACGGCTGCCTGTCTAACTTAACCTAACTAACCTAAAGGGAAAAGTAAAAAAAATAGGAATGGAATATTTGTTAATAATTAGGTTGAAAATCTTGAATATTTATAAAAACTAAAAAAAAAATAATTTATAAAATCCACCAAAAAACAATTACTGTATTGATACATTACTAGCTCAAAATAACGGTTTCGACTGCCTTCATGGCAGGGTATGACATCATTACTTTACTTAATAGAAAAAAAAATTCCATTATCTTATTTTCATTTGTCATCGTGCTCTCCTCTTTAAAAGTACTTTCAAAAAAATTTTATTCTTAAAAAAATATGAAATGTGTTTAAGATTCGGTTGAATCCTCTTTTTGATTTTTAGTTGAATAACGTTATCTATTCATAATAGTTTTCTTTTGCTACCAGATGAAAAACTCATCTTGAAAATGTTATATAAAAACTTACAAATATAAGTCGTGATGTTAAAACAAACATTAATTTTTTCTGGAAGCTGAAAACGATTTTTGTACTTGAGTATTGAAAACTGCAAAAGTGAGAAATTTTTAAAAGTCATTATGACTGCAAAAATACGAAATTGGAAAACAATTTTAAAAACGTGAAAAGTTTGTTGAAATTTGCTTTAAGAATTGTAGTAATACAAAAACGTTATACATATTTTTTAGTTTCTTTAAATAATAAAAAATAGGGTTACATCAGATTAAATTTGTAATATTTTTTTTTAATTGTCTAAAAAGATTTATTGCCGGCATAATGCCAAAAATTATTTAATATGGGTTATTTTTTGAACTATTTTGTCTTCTCCCAAACGATAACAGTTTATTTTAAGATTCTAGAAATTTCGCTAGCAAAAATTTTATTTTTTCAATTTACAACAGCTTGCGCAGGCAAGCAAGACATTTTTGAAAGCTGGTATATTAAAGTTACAAGGGCTGTTTGAAGTATGTCACTATTAAAAGTTTAGTTGAATGCATTATAGCTTTAATTATTAAATGTGTTGTATTTAATGAATCTAATCGCCTCAATTGTATCGTTATAACATATAAAATATATTATTAAGAACAATTTAGTTTTACTTAGATTTGGCGGCATAAAAACTGGTTGCTTTTTTTAAATATTCTTAATAATTATACAGTCGTAAAATTTCAAGCGTTTTCAAAATTAATTAGAAAACTAGAAACATATTAATGAAAGTAGGCAAAAGCATAGTTTTATTAAAGTTTTGTTTTTAGTTGTGTTAATGAATTGTTTTGGCGTTTTTATAATGAAAGTCAGTCAATCATTCGGTCAATACAACCTAATTTTAAATTCCACAAATATCTGGAGATTCATACCTTATACAGTTCGAGTTCGTAAATTTCACAAAAATTTATTTTTTGGCGACGAAAACCCAATTTAGCGCCGGCAATGAAACATTTTTCACCAAAATTGAATTGATAGCCACATCTGAAAATATAAAATATCTGGCAATCAAGATCTAAACATAGTCTTAGTAAAAGAACAAATTTAATGCAGACTTAGTGTTTATTAGTGTTAAGACATAAACAGCCTTTAATAAGTCTATTAAAAGAGGTCCAATAAAATATTAATTTATCTGTTTGCTAAAACAATGTCTGAGAATTTTTTTAATATTTTTATTCGGCAGAAGTTCATTTATTGCTTTATTTTCAATCAAGAGAAGATTTTTTTTTTTACTAAAATGCTATATATATTATAATTATATACATATCTTGTTACGAAAGTAAGATCTGGCAACCACTGTTTTTGTTAACCGTATGCGACTGGTGAATAAAGTTACTTCGACGAATGTTGTGTGTATGGAATAATACCACAAGTAACTAATAAAACCTGCGCAACCTCAATGGTAGCGTTGGTAGAGGTGCGTGCTGTAATACAGGAGATCATGGGTTCGAGCCCACCTTCGAACATGAGTACAAATGAAAAATAATAATTATTGTAATCAATAATAATAATAATCATTATTATTATTAAAAATTATTAAAAATTGAGAAGCAGCAGTACAAACTCGTGTTTTTATGGCCGAACATTTCTAACCGGCCAAGAGTAAACTCGTGGTGCGCTTTTTTTGCATCGCTGTTGTTTTCTCTGTTAGCGTCCATACAGTGCAGTTCTTAGTCAGTATAACACAAACCGTTTCTCTCGCTTATAAGACCCGCCAAATCTTTTGTTGTAAAAAATATTTAATAATTAAAAAATTTTTTAAAAACGATGACGGAACTTAATGAAGAACCTTTCAATGAATTATACGCGGATTCTTTATCTGATTGTCCGAGTGGTTGTGAATCCAATTGCGGTAACTGTGTTATTAAGTTATTATTAGATTATTAACCCTTTCGGGACTACTGGGATAATACGTCCCAGCAATTTTCAAATTGTCTTTTTTCTTTATTTTAAGCGCAATCGCCAGGGAGGTAGAACTGCCAAACGTCCAAAAACGGATAGCATCAATATTGGAGACCACTTGCCAGTAGAGCAAGAGAAGCGTTGTCGCTGTGTCCGCTGTTCTTCACTTGGCATAGAAAAGCGAACAAAGATGATATGCTCAGGTTGTAACAACGCCTTATGTTACAAGTGTTTTGGGCCATTCCACAAATAAATACCTAATTGCATTCCTAAAATGTTAAAAATAAATGTAAACTTTTATCTAAATCCAATAATATTTATATTTTAGTTATCTTTTTAATTTTTCGGGAACACTGATTGTGATTTTATGCCCCATGAAAACACTAGTTGGGATTATATGTCCCAGGATAAAAGGACGAATTTAAAATTTTTAAGTATGGAGAACATAATACTTTTATCATACCTTTTAGTATATGAAAAAAATTTTACCATACATAATTTGGTTTGCAAAATAAAACTCCGTCCCGAAAGGGTTAAACTTTATTTTTATTGTTTTACTTCCACATCCAATTACGAAATAATAGCCGGTGACATGAGATAAATTTTAAGTAAAACTGCCGGTCCACAATGTGTTAATATACGAGTTACAGATAATTGTCAAGACGCTTTTTATAATAAAAACGTAAGAACGGTATCGGTTAGCGTAGGGAAGTGAGATGAGATGAGAGGGAATGGCTGGCTGGAAAAAAAGGCCTAGTGGAGTTGTATGTGGATGGTTAAGGTTACTAAACAAGACATCGAGTAGTTCATGTATCGCCGGAGTAACACGGTAGTGTAGTGTGGATGGCTGCGTTTGTAATTATAACGCATGTTTAGTAAATAGGAGAGCATAGGATTCACAATACGTAGAATCAAGAAGTATAGCCAGAATAAAATGCAGAATTTATAATGACCCATAGTGGTGGTATTTAGAATCTCTACGTCTGCTTTCAAAAAGGTAAAAACGAAACAATATTATAATTTTAGATATTTATACTATATGTTGATTTACTTGCACTACTGTAAATTAATCTCCATTGATTTCTGTCTGTAGCAATATATCTGTCTTTGACTTTTTGTGGAACTTGTGGATTCTACTGAAATATTGTATCTTTTGTCCAGTTATTCTGAATTGTATATACGAATAAATATTACCTGGTTTAAAAGTAAAGGGAAAATGCAGCTACGACTTTGTAGGCCCCTGAATATATCTTGCATAACGATGTTAAGTGGAATCCATAACGATGCAAATGAAAATATTACTGTTCTTAAAAATATAAATTCTAAACCCTACGAAAATAACCATTAATATATCTGTTACAAGGAAGCTTAAAAGTTATGTTGGCCCTTAAATATTGGTTCTTAGATAAAAGAAAGAGCTGAATAATTTGTTACAATAATCTTGTGGTGTAGTGTGTCTAGCAGCCGTGGCATTGAAGCTTTAGAGGAGCTATCTGCTTGTTTGTTAAATAGAATATTACGTGTCATGAGTCCAGTACAGCCTTGATTATAAAGAAAAACACGATTTGTTTTTAAAATATGAATTTGGTTAGACAAATCTTATTCACTGTTCGCTCTGCACTTCGTCTTGTACATTTGTTTTTTGGTTTTGTTCCGACCATCGATCGGACACGAATGCAATATATATTGATATGAATGCTAATTGTATTCTTATTTACAAAGTAAATTGATTAAATATATGATGTTTACAATGTAGCAACCTATGGTAGACGCGAAAAATGCTGATGAAGGGTGTAGCAGTCCAGAAAATGCAGCATTATATTCTGCTGGCGTTCAATTTTTCTTGTTTTCTTTTAAAAACGTCCACATACATTTTTAAGATAATCTAAATAAATGAACTAAAGCCAAAATAAATTTCGATTCATTTATAATAAACACAGTTCAAATCCTAATAAAATTTAAACCATTTAAAATTCATTAATTAACTAAATTCTATTATGTTACAACAAAGAAACAACTTGTTACTAATAGTTTAAATTTCTAAAAAATTAAAGGTGTATATTGATTTATAAAATTAATTTAGGATTTACATACATATTTCGCTGATTGCTTAAGCCATCTCTTAAGGAAATCTTTATCCAAATTCTTGGAAAAGCTAAGTGCAGAAAATTAATTAACAACAAAAGAAGTTAAAGCCCGTATAAAAATCCACGTTTTATTTTACATTCCTTACATTTAAAGGTGTTCCTTTCTTAAAAGGTGTTCCCTTTGACACCCATTGTGTAAGCATGTGTCATATGTTTTTTGCAGAACAACCACGTGTCTGTGTGTGCATTTAATTGTTATTTTGTCAATCATTTTCATGCACATATATAATTTATTTTGTCATTTTAAATTTTTATCTATAATTTAAATGCCTTTTAATTGTCATGTACATTCAAGTCATTCTTTTTTTTTTTTTTTGTTTGATTTAAATCTATTGTTTACTTTTTTATCTCAATCATTAATGTTAACATCGTAGCCACCTTATTTGTATTGAAATTAATGTTTGGTGACTAGTATTTACTGTCAACAGTTAATGTGGCACCCACATAAATTTTCATCATAAAAGTTCTATGTGCAGTGACAATAAGTGTTACTCTATTGTGTTTTTTATTTTTTTTTTTTTTTTTTTTTTGTTTGTAAGAATTAAACAATACTTCGTCTACTCAAAGTGCTACAAAGTCAATATAATAAAAGTTTGAATATTATTTTCGTTCATTTATCCATTGCTTAAAAATATATATGTTGTAGCAAGCGTTTTTTTTATGTATTCACAAAATGCCCTCCATCAGAAAATAAAGATCGTAATGTACAATTATAAGGCAAGCATATTCATGCGGTCATTTCTATACTGTCAGATACTTTGATTGAGTGAGAATTATAATCATTTTAGTAACTATTTTAAAGCGGAAAATTGCAAATATCCCAAAACTTATTTATCATATCATTTTTTTACTTAAGTCAATTAGTAATCGTATTAATAAAACCACTTGTATCAGATGTTTAATTAAGACCGATAAAACTTATAAAAAGCTTAACTTTCAAAAGAGCGATCACACTGCGCTCAGATTTTGACATTTATGGTTAGTATACTCTGACACATAATCAATAATAGATTGAGCCTTGAACAGTGCATCAATTTGCGCAACTAATACGCGCGAATATAAATAAAGAAAATTGCAGCCTGTAAAATGAGTCAATAGCAATTTGTTCGCTGGACAAAGGGGTATTTTGCCAATCTAGCGGGACATAAATTTTTTTTGCTTATATTGGGTCTAAAAATTTTCTGAGTGCACCTAGATTAATGAAGCTTGGCAGAAAAATCTAATACAGCCGTAGGCTTTCAAAGCTAGAAAGCAAGAAAAATCGGTTGAGGGAGGAATAAGTTCTCCTTTGAAGAAGTAATCCTACCTCTGAAAAATTAATTTTTTTTTAATTTTGCTTAGCAATTACAACTTTTAATGTCAAGAAATGTTTAAAAACTTAACATTGGACTCAAAAGATTCTAAAAAGCCATTTTCCCCACCAAAAATTTTTTTTTTTTTTTTGCAAATTTCTTAAAAATATTCATTATTAATCTTTCCAATGCCTTACCAATCCCCGCCTCTTAAGAGTATTATTGTAAAAGATATTTTTGTAATTTGTATTTTATTTATCTGACAGTACGAGTAACTAATTTATTCATAATAATAACTTATTTATGAATGCTACGGTAAATTTTTTTCAAATTGTTACAACTAATTTAATTTAAAGAACTTCTCGTTTGCACTAAGATGAAGATGAGTGCCTTGGTCCTTATTCGTTTGATTCTTTCAAGACCTCTTAATCCTCTTCAGCGTTAAGTACAGGTGGAAGCATAATGAACGGTTATATACTTTTTTGGAGTGGGTTATACTAGAAATAGTGAGTTAGGCGCAAAAACCGGCATCGTTTTTTTCTACAGTATAAAAGTAGGGATCGTAAATTTTATAGTGATATACATATAACATTTTACGGGCGCGACGAAGATCACTCTCAAGAATCTTTATACTTTTTTTTGACAAAAAAAAAATACTTTTTTAATTTCGAACGAAATTAGCTGGTAGTATAACCTTTTACAGAAAAAAAAATGAATACAGAATCTTTAAGCGCTTAGTTACAAAAAAACATATTGCAAACCTCTCAAAATCGCATAAATTCAATAAAAACGTGTGTAATTTATCAAACTTTCCTGAATTTAACAATGTCCCAAAATGACAAATCTCAAGCAAAAGCCTTGAAAATTCACTCATCCATCTAATTTGAAAATTCTCTCATCCATAAAATTTTTAAATTTCTCATATTTAATTTTGGCTGGTGATACCACAGGACCTTATTTTTTAAGAAGTAATGTTACAGTAAGACAAGAGTAATTTTTTTTTTTTAAAGAAGAGTTGACATTGATCCGGAAAGTAGAGATAATAGGTTGGCGCAACTTGCCATACAACGACCGCAGTCATCGGCGTATTGAATAAAAAATTTGGTCTTACATTGATTTTGAGAAATATACTTGTCAAGTGGCCTTCAAAGGTGGTACGATTTGATACCTCTCGGTCACTTTCAGAGGAGCCACGTGAATCCATGGCTTATGCTCATAAATCAGCAACAATTGACAGTCACAATGATAAAAAATAAAAAAATGGCCATATACCGAAATAATTTTTATTTTTTCGAATAAAAAATTTTTTGGGATTTAAATTTAATTTTTTGTGTTATTTTTTACTGGGCTTAAAAAACATACAGGCTTAAAATAAGCCAGCATAAATTATTGATTGATTTGATACGATATTCTGCTGTGTAAAAATTTACATAAAATGATCGTAATTGTGCATGACCTTTTCTTCATTGGGAATTTTTTAACTAAATAAGAATTAAGTTACGGTCAGATTAGTCAAATATTTGACCAAAAAAAACGTAACTACTCTTCTTATATTACGAATGACGATTTACAATATCATAAATTAGCTTTGTTCCCTTTTTTATTAAGTTGGATCTTATATTTGTTAAGAAGTATTTAAAGACAAAATTTTTTTTCCATAATGTAGTGGTTACGTGATTTTGGTCAAATATTTGACTAATCTGACCGTACCTTTATCAAAAATGCAATATCTAAGCGACGAAAAATTAGAACTTAATGAAGAAATCACGGTTGACGTTAATTATTTTCCTTAAGGTATAATAGTTTCGTTAAATTTCTTTGATTTAATTTTCACTGGGTCACTGAACCTTTGACTTTAAGATTGTTTAAAAATATTTCAAATCTAGATTAATATACTTTATGCAACATTTAATAAGAATTTAAATAAAAAAAAAGAATTTCAATACCCAATAATTATTTTCCATGAGTCTCTTTTTATAATTTATAAAAAAATTAGTTAGAATACAGAAACTACCTTCTTACCTCCTTGACATTATTAAAATTTTTAGATAAAATATTTGTATCATAATTACCTACACATTTCAACTTTTGTAAATGAGAGCAAATTGTTAATTTTCTTTATTGTTGGTTTAAAGTTGTTGCGTAGGATACAAACAAAATTTAAGTAGATCTTATGTTTTATATGTGATATTTACAAATTGCTTACAGGATTTGTTATGGTTGTTTTGAAAGACAATAGAGATCACTATCTATAGTTTAACAAAATAATTTGTCTCAGAAACACCCATACAACAGTAATGGCATACAATAAATAAAAAAGCAAAAATAAATACCGTATCAAATAAAGTTTAATGTACTCACAAGTATGTCTTCATGAATTAAGGCACGAGACTATTACATGCAGCAAAATATGTAGTGCAATAATTTATTTAGTTTTATTTATTTGGTATGTATTGACTTGTTTATACCTTATAATAGATTTCAAATATTTATTTAAGCAACTGAAAGTTTATATGGAAATATTTTTACATGTGGGATATGAGAGAAATTTACCTCGTCTTTCACAGCTGTGATGTTTTTAAAACATATGGATTTAAAAATGGTGAATGTTGCATCTGCAAAATTGTACCGTATTTATGCAAAATTAAAAAAAAAAATGCACAAAGTTACTAGTGAAACCTTAAATGATAGTAACTGTAATTTTCGGCAGACAGCTTTCGCTAAACTTAAAGTACCTTAAAAATATGTAATATTAAGGACGTTATTACGAAGTTATTAAATAAAAATATCATTGAACCTACTGCCATGCCTATATGAAGAAAGAACGAATGTTACATTCTTTTTTGCAAATACCTATAAAATAGATTTTTGGTGAATCATTAGCTGAGCAGCTCATGGGCTTTAGAGTTTTTGGGCTTCTTATTTCTACTGCTTCTCTTTTTAATACCCTTTACCACAAAATATGGAAAAAGGGTATATCTACGTTTGTTATTCCGTGTGTAATTTCTACAATATCCATTTCCGAAGTCGATTAAGCAATGTTCGTCTGTGTTAGTGTTGAAATCAAGTTTGTCGCGGCAAAACAAGAAAAAAATCGATATGTCAATCGATCAGATATAGTGTCGAAAGAGGTGCTATTGGAAATCAGCATGATCGGTCCATGTTCTTCGAGGCAGCAGGCAAAACACCACGCCTGACTCTGATTTTTTCATGTCATTAGGAACAATAAAGTAACTCCAATCAAAAAAGTAAATATATGGGGCGATAGGGAATTAAAAAATAAGAACAAAAACAACAAGTAAAAAAATTAGCCCTAGCCCATATTTACCAAATTTCGGGGCTTTGAAATTTCCAAAATTTTTAAAATATCAATATGGGATTCATTTTAAAGCTTTTAAAAAGATCTTAAAAGAAAAACTAAAATTTTTGAAACATGCTTAACCCAATAACAGGCGATGTCATTTTTATGTAAAATTATTAATATGCAGATTTTTATTTTTTAGTTCTCCCAGGCATGTCACTGAACTCAATTCGGATCGAAAGTGGTTTTAATTCCACAAATTGGAAACGAAAACGAATATTTTCTTCGGAAAACGAAAAATTTCTTCGGAATGAAACCACATTTAAAATTCAAAATGGAATTAAGATTCTTTGAAATTTCGTTGGTCTGCGCAATATTGCCACATTTAAATAAAAGATAGAGAAAAAGCCTTTTTTAGAAATAAGCAAAATATATCGGAATCTGAAGAAGGTAAAACAAAATCGATCGGAATTGTTTATACAGAATCAAAACCATTTCGATCGGAATTTGTGACACGCCTGTCTGTCACTGCAATATTTTCTTTTTTTATTTGAGTTACTACCCTAAACTAGATTTACATAGATGGTAAAGGCTATAGAAGTTTCGGCATAGCCGAATATATAGATCTCTTACTTGTTTAACACTTTTCTCTTGCCCTTAAAATTCCCTTTTGAATCTGCTGTGTGGAAAGCTAAAGAGCAAAATGAAACCCTATTAATATAGCACCAATGTCTCTTTATAAAGATAATTATATAAACATAAAATGAATAACTAAAGGGTGACCCATATATAAAGTGACTTTAAATATATAAGTTCATCTCCAAACCACAACCATTTAGACGCAGTGTATCTTTGTTATAATGACATGTATAAAGGGATTTTTTATCTTTAGGACTGTAATAGATAGAAGCACTTAAAAAAAGTGAAATTTTAAAGGGAAGCCTCCCATACATGAGGAGACTTTTACATATATTGGTTTTTACTTCTGTAACCACAAGTTGTTAGAGTGGGCGCTCGTTGTAATTGGAAGCATAAAACCAAATCAAATTTTTGCTTATATTGTTTTAGCTTTTGAAGCATAATAGACAGGCACTTTTAATATTCAACAAAAAATAATAAACACTTAAAATTAAAGGGTGGCCCATACATGATTCTAACTAGTACTTGGTAGATTTAAGTTTTCTTAAAACGTATCCGATGCTAGTTATTAGGTATTTAGTTTTTAAAGCTTTTGGGAGCTAGTAGTCCTTGCGGAGTTTAATGAATACGTATTACTGAGCTTCAGCTCGGCAGCCTTGAAACTTAGAAGTGAAAAGTTTGAAGATAGAAATTTTAATTTACACAATTTTTTAGAAAATGTTTGCAAATGAATCATACTTGAATAATAAGTTTTACAATAACCTTAAAATAGCAGTAACCAACCCTTGGAAATGTCTAAGAGTCAGTTTATTAAATGTAATGAATGACTTTAAATTAATGTTAATTTCTAGGTGCTCAAATTGCGCTGTTATTTTTAAAATCTTTTAAATTATTGTTTTTTACTTTGCAGCAAACAGCAATAACAAATATAATAATAAATGCAAGTATTTGATAATGTCACACCTAAATAAATGTCTTGACAAACAAAAAAAAATAATAATAATAATATAAGAATACAACAGCAATAATACAAAGAAAAAAAATTATAAAAGATAACGTTACAAGGCAAGGAAATGAAAGATAAAAAATATTCAAAGCCAAAGGAAAAATGCTAAAATGTTGCTTTAAATAAAATATTCCAAAAATTTTCTAACAAAAAACAAATTAAAATGTTCACATTTTTAAGTACTTCAAACTGACATTTAATTAAAATTTTTACAAAAATTAAGGTTTTTTATCTTTTTTTTTTATTTTTTTATATAGATAAATAATCGTATTAAAAAGACATGTTTTACTCTATCCATCAATATTATTGAGCAAACCAGAATATTCAAAATTTTGTGTTGATTTGTTGTCATTAATTAGCATACAAATTACTTATTAAATTGCTCGTTCATACACGTTCACGTAATCAAAGACAACACGCCCTCACTTGACTGTATGTCCGTCTTATACATTCTCTTGTTTGCCATACAGTATTTGACACATTATGATAGATAACTATAACAGTTATTATCCTCCAGCTACAACAATATAAAACGGTTTATTTACAACAACCAACAACATACCACTCAATTCTTAACGGTTTCTTGTTAGTCATGGTCACCGTCCATTTGTCTGGAGACTTTTGGTCTTTAGCCTTAGCAAGTTTGCAAGCACTCGTGTGAGATAAAGATATGAGTATGAGCAATTTGTGTTGTTTTTTGTTATTTTTTTATTATAACTTCTTTAATTATTTGCCTCTTTTAAGTCGACAACACTTCTAGTATTATGTAAGAATAGAATGTTGTTTTATTTGAATGGTGTATAACAAAGGTTTATGTAATAATTTTTATTGTTTAAATATAAATATAATAAATTCTTGTATATTAAAATATTGCACTGTGGGTTTCATGGATTATTAAAATAATAAAAATTTTATTTATTATAAAAAGAATTTTAAAGATTTTGGGTTAATATTTTTGGTAAGTCTTTCTCTAGGTCAGCACATTTTATATTCATTAACTGTTTGTTGCATACATAATCTGAATATGTAAAACAAGATCAGTATTAAAACACTCTATTTACAATCTAAGAATGGCTGCATTCTTTTAAAATTAATCCCTATAAATAAAAATAAAAGAACGACTGTTACCGAGAGAACAGATTTGATCGATAGGATTGGCAAATAATTTTAAATGTAGAACCAGACTACAGTGGGTGCAAGAAGATCTTTTACAAAGTATTAAAAAATCTTCTCATGTTTTATTTTCCTTATTCATTAATTGCTATTATACCCTTTTTCTACGAGCAAAACACCACGGCTGTCTTTAGTATTTGCAGCTCATTTGGAACAAATCTAGCTCAATGAAGTAAGTCACTCAAAAAAAAAAAAAAACAAAAAAAAAATACATGAAGCAATGTATTAAAAAATAAGCAAAAACATCAAGTGATAAATTTGGCACTCGCCCATATTTTCCGAGTTATGAGCCTCTGAACTTTTCATAGAAAAGTACGATTGTGCACCCTATTTTTTAAGATATCAATATGGACATCATTTAAAAGCTTTTGAAGAGATATTTAAGGAAATACTAAACTTTAAGAAAATCCTTAATCCATTAAGAGCCGATGACATTTTTATGTAAAATTATATGTGTATGTAGTTTTTAATTTCTTGCTTATTTTTTAATTCTCTGTCACTCCAATATTTGTTTATTTTGATTGGAGCTACTTCACTAAATTCAATGTACAGTCAAGGACTTAAGTCCTTATACATACCAAAAATTGCATATATTCGCCAAACAAAAAGTGAAAGACAATTTTTTTTATCAGACATATATAATTCCATTTTCATTATGAAACAAAAACAAACATTTTCATTTAACTCAAAAAAGTAAAAGATGGACAAACGCGTTCACACAATTAACTCGCTCTCTGTTTTAATCATAATTTGCAAACTGTTAGTTTCTTGCAATCGAACTAGGACCGCGTATCTGTTGAACTATTTTTTTTTATTACACTCGATTATCTGCCGGACTCCATATACTCGTTCTATTTTTTTTTTACAAGAAAATCTCTTCAATCAACTCAATCACGACTCCAATTAGAACTTCGTTAATTTCTGCACCATAATCCGTCTAATTTATCTGCTGCTTTAATATTCAAGTGCCTGCAAGAATTTTTTTTTTTCATTTTTATTTCCTTCTCTTACTATATACGCTCCTCAACCATCTAAGGCTGCTACTTTTAATTTTGATGTTGTTATATACACGCGCCTTAAACATTTTAAATTTTTTATTCAGGATACCAGGAGCTTTTCATTTATTTGCCTTTCTAAACAACTCTCACTTAAAATTGACTTTTCTGTATACTTAAAGATTTAATCGGTTGTGATCTTTAGTTCTTTTTTGTATTGTACTTTATTTATTGGCATTTTTGTATTTAAATAGTTTTCTATTTTCAAGATAAGTAAGCGTAAAGATATTTAAATAGCTAGAACAACTTTCTTAAAAACCTATTTATTGTTGATTCTTTTTTAAATATGAATACAAATAAATATTGCATACAATATCTGTATTTTAGAAATTTATTGCACACCAGATTAAAGTTTTTGTAAGTCAACATTAAAGAAGCATTTTATTTCAATTGCTATATTTCCCTTTCTCACGCCTCTCTTTTCACCAGTGCTTCGCAATCATCAGCTTACACCCTGAATATTATTTTCGTTAATTCAGCCACTTCCAGTGTCAACCGAAAAATCCTCACCTTTTCTATTTTATGAGAAATGTTATACTTAAATTGTCATGTCATTCATGTCTTAGATTTTTTTACACCTCTTCAATTTTTCTTCAATTAATTGTCTTGTGCTAAATTCCCCAAGTTATTGAAGCAATAATTATTTTATTAAAATAAATCTCTATGAGCATGAGAAGAAATCGAGATTGATCAAGTGGCAAATTATATAAAACTAAAATTAGCTATAGAGTAACTGATATCAGTGATTAGCAACATGAGTTGTAATTTGACAGTGGTCTTACTACCAGAGAAAAATTATTCCAACGCCCTGGGTGTGCGGAGTAATAGACAACATAATTTAGCATCAGAGTTGATGCTCTGCTCTGCTCTGACATAAGAAGATATTTATGTTTTCTGTTTTAATAAAACAGAAAGTTGCATAATTTTATAACTATACCCAGGAGAGGAATTCCAGGTTTTTTTTTATTTATTCAAAAATGCAATTATTATAATAAATTAACAATTGTCCCAGCATCTCTTGGACATTATTGAGGCGAGCCGGCAAGGTATTAACATTAACATTTTTAATTTTATACAATTAAATAAAAATTAAAGTTTACAAAAATGTATAAAACAAAATACAACAAAAAAAAAAAAAGAAAAAATCATTAAATGATCAAATATATTGCATCCATTATTAACAAAAGGGAGAAAAACAAAATAAAAAAAAAAGTTAAAAAGATGAAAAAGAAAGTAAATGCAGATTCTATTATTGAATTAAATTAAAAGGACATATTTCAATTAAGTCTTTCTTATAAATTATATGAGAAGTGTTTCTAAGTTATTAAGTAAATATTCTTTAACTCTTACTTTAAAAGTTGATATTCTATCAATATTCTTTATATTTTCGAAGAGATTATTAAATTCCAAACTACCCATATATTCAATATGTTGTTTAGTAATTTCCAGCCGAGATCTAGTTGTCATAAGATTCATATAATTTCTCTTGTTAAATCTTGCTTGATTTCTTACAAATGAAATTGTGTGGTAACCAATATTATAGGTTGATTTAAGAACATAAAGAAGTAGTTGTAATTTTTGCAGTCCGTAAATAGGCAGAATAGTTTCTGAAATATCTTTATATAGCGAAATTGTTTGATACGTAATTGGCAAATTAAAAGTTTTCAACTTGTCGCTAGTCACTTGGTATGTCTTCTAAGCTGTAGCAATCATTTTTAGCTGAATGTATGCGGTTGAATCACGGAGATTCGGAATTTTTTAAATACAAACTCGTGTCCGGCATTTTTCAAAAATATTGATTTTACCTTTAAAAAATATTCTTTGACTCCATTTAGTTACCTTTCTTTAGTGAGCTGGTGGTGTTACGCAAGCGATCAACTCGTGTGAAAAATTGTTATAAAAAGCCATTAGTTTTTTAATTTTTTCTCTACATTTTTTTTCACAAGGTGATCGCTTGTAATACAGAGACAGCACATACAAGACATTGTCGTTTTTGGTACAGTACATCACACTGATTTTGCGGCTGGAATCATTAATGATGCATGTGAATAGATTCGATAGTTCTGTTGATCATTCTACTGAATGTTCTGCTAGTCGGCAAAAACTCTTTTCCTTTGCTCACTGTTTGCTGCTATTAGAGGAGCGAGGGCATAAATCTGCATTAACTTTTTTCATTTAAGTCTGCCTTAAAACCAAAGCTCTACTGCACTATTTTTTTTAATTATTTAATTTTTTCTTTAGAGTTCAGAAAACTCATGTTCATATTGAATCTTATTATTAAAAATATTAACATAACAATTTCAGTGTTGTCGCTTAAAAGTTCACCATTTTGCTACAATTATTAAACGTGTTGTTTTTACTGTAACTATAAAATTGCTTGTTGTTCATTTTGTTTTGCAACTCGTAATACAAATGAATTATTCTTATTGAATTAAACATTACATAACAAACGTAGACATATAATACTTTTAATAAAATTGTAAAAGAAAAATTATTTAAATATGAAATTCATTTGTAATAATTTAGTTTTTAAAATAAATCACTATAGAAATAAAGGATATACTAAATGACAAATAAATAAAAAGCAGAAGTAACTTATTTTTTGGTTTTATTCAATGAAATTTCAACATCATTGTTGGCTTTAATTTTTTAGAATCTTTTTTTTTCTAGTTTAAGCATTTTTCTCAATTTCAAATCTCATAAAAAGGCTTACGATTTTCGAAATTTATTATGATGAGAATTAAAAATTTTGCAATTTCATTAATTAGCCATCAGCGTTAAAATTGTCATGATCGGCTATAAATTTTTACCGTTAAAACTTCCATGTCTTCTTTATTATTCTTCTTTGAGTTAAATTTATTTAAAAAAAAAATTAAATTGTGGCCGCTTAAATGTGAATCATGCTTTCATGCTTCTATGCTTCTCAGCTTAAGTCTCATAGAATTAAATTCTTTTTTTAAGATGTTCAGAATTTGCGTAATATTTGTAACAGTTTTCAGTGGTCTTTTTGTATTTATTTTAATGTATTTCAACACCAGAAGTTAAACTTGTAAACTTGTCAACAACAATTTAACGTTTTTGACTTTATATTAAAAAAAACACTTCTTGTTTATTTACAAACATCAGCCTCGTCATCCTCATTCTCATCGTTAGCGTCATTTGTACTGCAATCATTTTAATGACTTGATCTTATAGTTGACAATTTGATTTTCTTTAAGTTTAGAGTGACCATGTTATCTTTTTCTAAAATATCTGAAAGCAAAGGAATTTGACAATAAGGAATTTGCAATTCGTATTAAGGTTTTCTGATAAGGGCTTACAAATCTGCAAAAACTATTTGCAGTCAAAAAATAAAATAAAAGGTTTAGAACTAAACATCCAACCTTTCATTTTGAACTCTTCTTTTACCAGTGCGGTCTTAAATATTCGTAAAAAAAAAAAATAAATGGATTTTTTCAAAACTTTTTTTTTGCAGTTTATGGAATGCAAATTCTTAAGAGTTAAAATTTAAAAAAATTAAAGTTTTTATTTAAGAACGATTCTTTCATTGTAGTGTTAGATTTATAATCAGTGTCATTTGTTTATTACACTTGATTATCTGCCGGACTCCATATACTCGTTGTATTTTTTTACAAGAAAATCTCTTTAATCAACTCAATCACGACTCCAATTAGAACTTCGTTAATTTCTGCACCATAATCCGTCTAATTTATCTGCTGCTTCAATATTCAAGTGCCTTCAAGAATTTTTTTTTTCGATTTTATATTTCCTTCTCTTACTATATACGCTCTTTAGCCATCTAAGGCTGCTAACCTTAATTTTGCTGTTCTTATATATACGCGCCTTAAAAATTTTATATTTTTTATTCAGGATACCAGGAGGTTTTCATTTATTTGCCTTTCTAAACAACTCTTACTTAAAATTGGCTTTTCTGTTTACTTTGATGGGGTGTAAACTTTGGTTCTTTTTTACTTTATTCAAAACATATCTAGCAATTGAATCATTATTGGCCAGTTAGACTTCATTTATTTATTCTTCGTTTTTTTTTTCTAGCTGACGCAAAAATTCCTTTTTTAATTCCTTTTTTTATTTATTTATTTATTATTATTTTTTTTTTTTTGTTAAACTGGATATGTGATGGTGTCCAATTTTACAATACAGACTAAAAACAAATTTGTGTAATTGACCGCTTACTGTGTTACTTGTGTTGCGTTGTACAAATATTTTTGGTTCTTTATTTTCGTTTCTATCCCCGGTGCTCTGATAGTTTTTGTATGAATTTTATTTTCTTGACTTAAAATTTCTTTTAAAAATTCTGAATGCTTCAGAACGGACCTAAAATATGTATAGCGATTCTTTAGTTGTATGTTGAAAATTAGACTATTTTCTACACCTGTGGACAAAATACTAATCCAGCAAATGATAGGACTGATTTTTGTTTTATATTGGAATTTTCTTTCAAACCTTTTAAATATTTATAGATAAATGCGTCAACTATTTAAATGTTATCAGGTAAGAGTGCTATGCCGAAATTTATATACCCTTTATCACATATGTAAATGTAGTTTTTGGGAAATAACTCAAATAAAAAAACATATATTGGGGTGATAGAGAATTAAAGAATAAAAAGAAAAATATTAAGTACTAACATAATTTTAAATTAAAATATCATGGGTTCTTAACGGGTTAAGGAAAATAAAAAAAAAATGTTATTTCCTAAAAGATGCGTCCAAAAGCTTTTAAATGATATCCATAATGATATTTTAAAAAATATGTTGCTTAATCGTACTTTTCTATAAAAAGTTCAGGGATCCATAACTTGCAAACTATTTTTGGCGAGTGCCAATTTTTTCACATGCTGCTTTTTTCATATTTTTAGTTCTCTATCGCTTCATATATATATTTTTTTTATTGCAGTTACTTCACTTAAATAGATTTGCTCCAAAGGATATGGATAAATAAGAGGCAGGCATGGTGCTTTGTCCGCTGCCTCGAAGGTCATAGATCGATCTTGCAGATTTTCAATAGCAAAATTTTTGTAACTATGTCTGATCGATTGGCATATTTAGATTTTCTCTAGTCTATCTAGTGCCTTTCCAAAGTTGATTTTAACCCAAATACGGACATGCAGATGGACAGACGGACATCGCTAAATCCTCTTCGCTATGCATAAGAACTGTATATATATTCTTTATGGAGTCGAAAATGGATATTGTAGAAATTACAAATGGAGTGACAAACTAAGACATACTTTTATTCCACTTTTTGTCGTTAATTGTAGAAAAAAAAACAATATACAGTCAAGCCAATCTGAAATATAAAAGTGTGTTTTTATAATTTGGTGGTAAATACCACATTCATTTTTAAAACTTTTGTTATATTTTATATTTATAATTAACATCTTCTAAATTTGCATTCTTTTTTTCAGTACTTACATAATAAAGACATCTGTCCACTCTGCCAAAACAAATTTTTTTATACTTTAATCATTTCATTTTAATGTTGACATTGAGTGTTTAACAAGTGTACGAATGCAAACATCGTATCAACCGAAACTGGTTGTTTATACGACTGTCAAAAGATTATTGCTGTGTATATTCAGAAGTTAAATTGATTTTAATATTGTGGTTAAATGCTGGCATGACTATAAATATTTTTTATTACTCTTTTAATTATACCAATTTAAAGTTTATAAATATTTAAGTTCAATACAACGGAACAAGCATGAAGTAACAACTAAAAACTACGACAGATCGATCTCATCATATGCAAATTAATATTTCAAATTAAAATGTCTTAAAATGACATAACTCAAAAAAAAAAAAAATTGCGTAACGTAACTAACACAAATATCAGTCGCAAGTCACCACATGGCGTTATGATATTTAAATAGAAAAAATATATATTTGTGATTAGTATTTAAATGATTTTCAAGAGAATAAAACTTCTTTAAATTTTAATAGATTTTTTTATTTATATTATTATTTTATTATTTAGTTTTTAAATAGGAAAGTTGAAATTATTTTACTTACCCCATTTCCTTTACTTTAATAACAAAATATTTTTACTCTATTCATTTTTTTTATTTATAAAAACAAATAATTTATTGAATAATCATGAAAATGTTTTTTTTTACATGAAATTTTTGCTTATAAACTAAACTATGATGTTTCTCTTTAACAAAATTAGCACGTAAAAAACTTGTAAATAATAATAATTTTCATCTTTTTTACAAACATAACTAATATTAAAATTATGTAACTATAACAATGAATGAGTGTTTTTTTTTTTAGTTTGTGGCTTAAACTATATTTTTTTTTTTTTGTAAGAAAAATTTGAAAAAAAAAATTAAACAATGGAAGACTTTTAAAAATGTTTAATGAAAAATCGAATGACATGACCATAAATAAAAATCCCTTGAAGTAATTGTTCAAGAGTAATTACTACATAAACATAAAAGAAATATATTATCTTTTTATCTAAAAAGTTTTTGTTCTAGTGAAAATAAAAAGTCTCTAATGAAACTGAATTAAAGGAGGGAAATTAGATAGAAAGTAGATTTCAAATGGCTCATTTTAAGTTTTGCAGTGAAATTGATTTACAGAAAAAAGGCCTTTAAATTTATTTCATTTATGATACAAAGATAAGAAATATCTACATATACAATATACAGCACAATTGGAAATAATGAGAAAATGTTTCTATACCGCTGTAGGTTGTTAGTTTTTAGGGTTTAGTATAGAGCTGCAAAACTATCGATAGTTGACACATTCGATAGTTTCGATAGTTTGCTTAAAAACTATCGATATCATAGTTTCGAACAAATTTTTTAAACCATCGATACTATCTATTCTAATTCATGCAACTATCGCTTTTCGATACTATCGCTTTCGAAAAAAAAACTATCGATGGCAAGCCAAAAATAAAACTATCGATGTTATCGATAGTTTTTTCGACTGTTTTGCAGCTCTAATTCCGTATCCAAATACTACGAATTAAAGGGTGTTTCAAAAGTGAGTCCCAATTTTTTAACTGTGACAGACAGCCATGTTAAATTTTCATAGTAAGTATAAAACTCGGGGTGCTATAGCAGCAAATACAAAAAAAAATTAATTACAGTGTATTTTTATGTCCGCTAGAAGGACAAGTAAAAGAAAATCAAAATACAACAAAAATATAAAGGGTATGCCCACAGATACGTGATTTTAACGTAAATGATTTTAGTTTTTTAGTTTAATTGGCAGACATATCCAACACAGCAAAAATAATTAAGAAGATTAAACATCATGGGTATTTTCATTGCCTCTCTTTTTATTAAGTTCGTTTATTTTAAGTTAAGTTTCAATTTTTGAACTCATGAATAACTGAAAAAAAATTCATGGAAATTCAGTTATTAAAACTTGCCTTGAAATTAAATAAGATGAAATGAGTTAACTGTTAATGAAAACTATTTAAGTTTATAACTTTTACGGGTTGCTTCAATTTATTTAAGGAAAGTCCACATTTATACCGTGCCTTTTTTTGTGCAATTTTTTTTCAATTCTCTTTTTAAGTTGCAGCGATGTCTGTGTTTATAAATAAAACACAAGCAACAATAAGATCTCGTAAAAATTTAAGACATGCCATATTGCTTACCCCTCCTCATGCTTTCCCACAAAAATTTCATAGTGTAAATTGGCTCAAATTATAAAAAAAAAATTTTATGAAAACAAACCAGCAAAAAATTAGACATTACATTAAAAAGAACTTGCCATATAATGACTCACTTTTGTGGTTGCCATATTTTGTTAGTCGCTTACAAAACACATTACATTAGTTTCCAAAAAAGGAAGTAGTAATGGAACTAGTTCTTTATGTTGAAAGAGACTACCGTACTAAATGTACTCATTATTTCCTACAATAATTAATGTAATCGATTCTCAGTAATTGATTATAAAAGACTCATGCCTTGTTAAAATCATTAAGTTGGCAATCTAGTTGGGAAGTACTTCTGCCAAAAATGCTTAATTCCACACTCGATTACCTTTTTAAAAATTTTTTGCTAGGAAGTTCTTAATCATCAATTTTTCGCTGATTTTATGAATTCATTTCATGCTCGCCAATCATAAGCTTATGTTAAAGTAATGCGTGTTTCCCCTAAACTGAACCACGTCATTTTAAGTTGAACCTTTGAATTACCTTCTTTTTTGCATGTCTTTTTTTGCTGGGATTATTCAAATAGTATGTAATAATTGAAAACAATGCAAACTAAAGTGTTTTCACAGAGGCCTTGTTTTTTAAAAGGTTATAGGTCGACGCTTCAAATCATAGTATGTACTGCAATGTCTGCTATAAGCTCAAACACAAAACAAAATGAAATCAACGTTAAATGAAGTGTGATTAATGAATAAATGCAGAGACCAGTAAATTTGTACTGATAATGAAATTTTGTTTTCATTACCAGTAAATTTTTACTGATAGCTGATTTTTTCACTGCTTTAGTAAAAACTTTTTCGTTTACAATTTTTTTTTTAAATGATCAGTAAAAATTTATTAGAATTGAGAATTCGAGTGCAATATGTCCAGATTTACACTATGCAATTTTTAAAGCACTTTTTTATGAGTTATCTAAAAGCAAAGATTAGCGACAGTAACATCCCCTCAAAACTCAAGTATTACCTTATTGCTTACTCCTTCTGCTTGACAAACAAACAAAATTTCATGCTAGTCTCATGAAAAGTTGCATAGTGTAAATGCCGTATATCAGTAACAATTTTCTGATTACTTCAAAGTTTTTCAGTATTCGGTAAAAATTTAGTGCTAATAAACATAATTGTGGTATTAAAATAAACGTATTTATGCCGCAGTTTTTCTCCAGTAATAAGGTCTACAAAAAGACACTTTGATAAATCGATTTAATACTTCCTAATTGAAGATATTATTTCGAATGTTCTTTATATCATAAGATTTTCTTTACAATGGAGATGTCATGGACAGATGATTGAAATATGTGTAAATTAAAAATATTAAGCCATTATGATACGTTGAAGAAAACTTGTATGATTTTGTAGACACCAAAATGTTCGTATAGTGTAAAAAAGAAAACTTAAATATGAAGTGAAATTGAATGAAATGAATTAGATAAAATATTTTACGGCTAAAAATATTAAATGTGTCTTTGTACATCTAACTTAAAACATATTTTATTTTCAGCTACCAAATAAACACAAACATTTAAAGAAAATTCGATTAAAATATCGTTACATTTCCTAACAGTTTGGCACCATGCACTAATTATTCTGGTTGGCTTATTTTGCTATTGTTTCGAATATTATTTAAAAAAAGTATGTAATTAAACTAAGAGCAATTAAAATGAACACTGTTTGTTTCCAAATGTTAAATACGAAACGCTTGATGTGAATTTTAATGCTTTTTGATTAAAATTAATAAATTAAATTTAGAATAATTTTAATATTCTTTTAGAACTTTGAAGAATTCACACAATTCCTTTAGCAGCAAACAAGGCTTTTAACTTAAAGCCAATAGAGGCTCTTCGTCCATATCTTTAAATGCCGCTGTTGCTGTTGCTACTGCCGCTGTTGTTGTTGAATTTATAGCTTTTTTCTTGTATTTCTTTTGTTGCAATTTTGTTTTGGCCAACTTTGTCTTTGACTTACTCGCCTGTTTGGATTTTTTCAATTTTCTCTCCTCGGCTGCCTTTTCCTTGTCCAAGAGCTCTAGTTGTTCAAAAATATTTTTCGGATGTGGATGTGTGCTGGGCTTGGTGGAATTCTTAGCTTGATACACTACCACAAAGTGTGAAAAAGCCGTATCAACGGGTGTATTTATATCAGCAAAATCACGAAAATGGGCAAATTGTTCTTCCGGATAAGTGTATTTTTGTACAAAGTCTATACTGTCTTCGGGATGATAAGGCATTTCCTCTTCAGGATAAAATGTACCACCACGTATGACACCAAAGTCTCCGGAACCCAGAATACTATGATCGTAGCCGGCCGCTCTTTGATGGGGTGTTAGGCCGGGGCCAAAATTACCCTCAGGTCTGGCTTCGGCATATTTGGGCACAATGGGAGCATCGCCTAAGGGAAAATAGGGACGAGAGTGTCCTAGAGGTGGTGCCTCCCTGAAAAAGGGTGGATAGTAATTTTGAGCTGCCTGTGTATGTGAATCGATGGGGTTTACATGTGTTGCCTTCGGGGCATCAGATTTGGCATTGTATCTAGGATTTGGTATGGGACGAAACTGCGTTGAGGGTGGTTCATGAAATTGGCGCTCTTGTGAACGCAGTATGGTTATGGGACCAAAATCATTGGGCTCCATCAACATATCAGTATCTTCTTCAGGAAATTCATCTGAAAGTAAAACAAAAAGGAAACTTATTAATTCATTCATTCCATTCGTCTACAATAATTACGAATAAATTTTAAATCATTTGAAAATAAATATGCTTTGAAGCAAATGGCCTTAGATGGCGTATGGGAATTAATGGAATTAATTATTCACTTAAACTTAGGTCTTTTGTCTGCCGTTGGGTTGACTAGTTAATTAATTTAATTTTTCTTATTCTACCTTAATGTTCTTTTGTCCATCTAATGAGTTTTGTGCTTTATCATCACGTTAGCCTTTTTCAATAATTAATTCCGCGTTAACTAACCGTGGATAATTCTTCTAATAATTTAAACAAAAAAGCTTTTAAATGTTGTCTTATTATTTGATCATTAAGAACTTCTTTGATGAATGTTTATGTTAGAACATGCCTAGTTTGCATGACACCTCTTCTTAAATTATAGAAGATTGTATTGTTTTTTAATGTTTTTGTAATGATGATAATTATTTTATATTTATAAAATTCTTAATGTTGTTAAGAAAAAAGAAACAAAAATCAAGGTTAAATTAAATTTGTGATTGTTTTCCGAATAATGTACGATGACTTCATTTTTTAAGAAACAAATTGGTGTGAATAATTTTTTTCCGCAAAAGCTATTTGAAAAATTGATGTATTTTTAAAATTTTGGTAAAAGTTAAGTTTATTGATTCATTAAAACAATTTTTATGCGAGTCTTAAACAGGCACCAAAAAAAAAAAGGTTTTTTAATTTGTTTGTTACAAAAATATTTATCATTACACACACAAAAAAAAAAAAATTTAAATTAAAAACTAATTTAAATATGTAAATATCCCTCAAATTGGAAAAAATAGTTTTCTTGAAACAAAACGTTTTCTTAGGAAAAAAAAAACAAATCAGAAAGGTTTTGTTTTGCTCATTGTATTTTAAATAAAAATAGTACATTTCTTTAAATCTTTCACGTGATATATGTTGCTCTGATTAGGAATCATTAAAAAATTATAATAAAAAAAATTATAATAAAAAAATTATAGTCGAAAAAATTATTTTTGCAATCTGTAAGTTGAAATTTTGAATCTCTCAACAATTGAAGAAGTAGCATTAGCAGTGCCTGCAACCCAAGTATCGGAAGAACCGACGAAATTTAGGTGCAGAAAACATAACTGTTAAGACTTGATGGAATACTAATTGATAAATTGACTCTTTAATTGCTAATTTAATTTATCTTCATTTTAAATAAAAAACATTTTTAAATTTATGTGAACTACAAAAAAAAAAAAAAATTTAAAAATTAAATAAATAGAAAAATATTCCCGTGTCTTTAATGAAATAATTTGCAAGTGCCTGTGCATAGAAATAAATTATCGTACTGAATAAAGGAGCCAAAAAAAGTCAGCCGTATACAGTGGAGAAAGAAAAATAGAATTACTGTTGGTTATTGTTGTTCTTGCTTAAACTTTGATTTACGTCTGTGCTTTATTGTTTGGACAAAAATTTTTAGTTTATTCAAAATGTTTGTCAGAAGTTTCCTGAAGAGTTAGGCAAGTGGTAACGAAATGACCATCGATACGTGCTTTGACCCTTAATAATCAATATCGGTAATTAATTTAATCGGGATAATTTAAAAATAGCACAAAGTTTTTTACAAAAATTAAATAAATTAAAAAATATTCCCGTGTCTTTAATTAAAAAAAAAAAAAATTTTTAAACTTCAATCGTTCAATTAAATACATAAAAACATTTTTTGTTAATTTTTTTTGTATCTGCAAAATTATATTACAAATATATCGCTAATTTATTTACGCAACGTCATAACTTTTGGAGTTCATCATACATAATTGTTTGCCATTTCATGCTTTATATTGTGTATAGGTTTCATATTTATGTAATTTGTACTTGCCACCTTTCATTAGAAAAAGTCGTTATTGCATTTTATATTTGGAAACTTTGTTGTCAATGAGAACTACAGATTTGAGTTGTGGATTAAAGTTTATAACGTAGAGATTATATCACTTTTTAAAACATCACATGACATCGTCACATCGTCTTTTTACAATGTATCTACTTTTGCAAATAATGTATTTTTTTGGAGTTATGGCTGCGTTAATGAAAAATTTCATTAAGTAAAACTCGGTTTTTCTTTTCATAAATAACGACACATTTTATAATTCAAACAACCCACGTAGTTTGTCCAAGACCTCCCCTTTAATACATAATTAATAAAAGTTTTCTTTAACGCATTCTTAAGTTGTGAATTATTTTTATATTTTAAATATATGTATTTTCAAGCAGTCTGACATATTTCTCGATGGTGAGAACGAGTTAAAAACTAAAAACTGTGATTATCTCGAAATTAATTTTTATGAGTTATGACATTCTATTAGTAAATGAGCGATATATTTTTAAAAATTTTTTGTTTTGTTTTTAAACTCAGTAAAAACCATGGCAAAATAAAACTAGATGGTCGCGATGATGAATTTATAAATTTCACCGTAAACGCTAAATGTCAAACACCACATAAAAAAATTATACATATTTTTTATGTATGGAGTTTGACATTAAGCGAATTAATGAATTCGCCATCGGGACCACCTGTATTATTTCACCATGGTAAAAACAATATTCTTTGAACCCATGTGTTTTATTTAATTTTTTTTTTTTTTTTTTTTGATAAAAACTGAAAATTTTTGGTTTTCAATTTTAAACTTCTGATGCCCCATCTAAAAGTAAACATTTAGGTAAAAAAATAACGAATTATTCTTTAAAAATCTAAAGTAGCTGAGCCTTAAATTTCGGCTTTTTTGTACGAGCAAAAAATCTTGAAATGTATTTATAACGAAAAAATTTTTTTTATATAAAATGAAAAAAAGCGAGATCTCATTTTCTGACTCAATAATATTACTTTAAAATACAAAGAAATAAATACTAGTTTTTAAGCGATTGTTTTAATAATTTTTTACACCATATAACTTCAAACTAATAACTTTTTTAAACGTTACTTCCTTTAAGCACATTTTTATTTGTAATAAATTTTTGTTTTTTTCTTTGATGAAAAATCTTGAACTAAAAATTAATAACATAAAAATTAAATTGTCATATACGAACAATGAATTTAAAATATGAATATGTGTGTATGTGTTTCATCATAAATAGAGAACAATTTAAATCCAAATTAAAGAATAAGAAACTAATAAACGTATGAATTTTTAAAATCATGCTCTAGAGCTGTAGGGTGAATACAAATTATATTTAAATATGAAAAAACCAAATATTATGCCGAAAGCTGTTGAAGCCAATTAGTCAAATTATAACATAAATCCACTTAATCACTTTAAAATTAAATTAATTAGCCACAGCTAGAAAATTATTACACAATATGACATATTTGATATGCAAATGAAAAGGAACCCTCTATTGGCTGCAGTAATTTTGACTTTAGATTCATGTTGTTTGTTGTGCTGCATTTTGACATGGCATTTAATACCGGCTTAATTGATTAAAGGTGGTTTTATTCAGTATAGTATTAATTTAATGTAACACAAACAATAATTTATTTTCACTTCATTTATGATAAAATATTTTTTATTAGAAAATAACCCCAAACAAAAGATATTTTGATACAAGTTTTTTTTTCGATCTTTCTCTGCACAACCCAACAGAATCTCTCCACATTGAATTGAATGACATTACGTTTATTGTTATTGATAAATCGTGACATACTTTAATCAATTTTTATATAAAATGAATTATACGGAAATCTAAATATACATATTTGTATCGTGACATAAATGAAGTCAACAGGAATCAAAAGAATAATGAAGTTTATATTCTTTTTAATAACTATTGTTTTTTATTATCTTTTTTTAAGAACAGAATACCAGGAAAAAAAGTTTTTATTGCAAACAATTTATGTCAAATTGTATAAAATTATTGAAGCACGAAATTCAAATCCATTTGCATGGGAGTCATATAGCAATGATGGATGTAAGTAATGTGTGACATAAATGGAATATTTGTATTGAAATATTAGTAATTTATTATTATGTAGGAAAAATGGCTTGACCATTAACTTTTAACACTCGAAATTTCTTTTTGAGATTAAACAAAGTAATTTCAAATATAAAACTCCTGAAATTTATTTTATCTTTTGCATTCATTTAGCCAAACTTAAAAAGCGCCTTAAATTAATTACAAGATATTTTTAGAGCTCCATTTTTATATTTTTACTAAGTGGCATGTTTTTACAGTGCGCCAGTATTGACGGTTTCTTCAGTTATCAGGAGGTGGAAAAAAGGCTATGAAACCTGAAACATGCGAAAACTTTATTAAAAAATTTTCATTAATTCCTCAGATGAACTTAATTCTTTTCAAGCACTAAATCTTTTTTATTTATCCATAAAGATTTAAAGAAATATATCATTTTTTCGAGTCACGATAGAAAAATGTGGCATTTAATGATGTAAACAATTATTCTGCTGAGTTGTTAGAAGACAGAGGTTTTATCGAGAAATTACCGTAGAACTTGCTCTAAGATCTCTATAAACAATACAAAATATTAGAGAGAATAGTGAAGAAATAGTTTAGTTAATGTGTGGATTTCGTCTAACCAAATTTGATATTGAATTGAATACTTCTCGTATTCTTATTTACAAAGTTAATTGATTAAATAGATGATGTTTACAATGCAGACAATCTACTGTAGATAGATGTGAAGAATGCGAATAAAGGATGTAGCGGTCCAGAAAGTGCAACATTACATTCTGCATTTACGATCTCTACTTTTGTTCTTTAGAAAAAAAGTTGCGCGTTTTTGAGCCACTTTTTTGAGATTTTTAAAAATTTTATCTTTTCTTGCATGAGTACATGCGAGCAAGAAAGCTTTTACTATTCATAAAATTATTTGCTTTTTAATAATTGAAGTTATATGTTTTTTATCTAAATCATTACGTCTAACACTGTCATTATTATTGCCTATAAGGCTGTTAATAGAAAAGGCAGCAGAGGCACGGAATAAACATTTCTGGCTTTACAAACAGAATTTAGCATGAAAGTGTTCAAGGGTTCGCTTCTGATTCACTTATTTCTGGTATAGGTCTTTAAAGAATCACACAAAGAAGAGCCTTTCATCATCATCTTAGTGCAAAGAAGTTGTTTTAAATAAATTAATTGTTATAATTTGAAATAAAATTTACCATTACAATCATAAATAAGTTGTCACTATGAATAAATTAATTATTTTCATATAAATAAAATTCTTTCAAGTAACAAATTAGAAAAAATATATTTCTAATAATATTCTTGGGACGCGGGGATTGGTTAGGCATCGGAAAGCTCAAAAATAAACATTTTTAGAAAATTGCCGAAAAATTTTTTTAAGGTATGTTTTCGTGGTGGGATTGGAGGGATACCTCCTCCTACTCATAAAAATTAATTATTATGGTTTTAAGGTGTACATATATAATCAACTTCTTTTAGTTATTAAATTATTTTTTAAAATAATATTTTATTTTACCGTCCACAAAAGAGGGCGGGGCTAAACAAAATGACAAAAAAAAATTAAAAAACTTGTATTTTTTAGAGGTAGAATTAGTTCTTCTGAGGGGAAATTTTTCTCTTTGGTCCGATTTTTATTTTAAAGCTTTAACATCTTAATATCAACAATAAATTTTTCTGCCAATTTTCAATAATCTAGTGAAAAAAAGTAATGTCCGGCTAGATTGGTCTGAAAACCTAAATTATATTCTCTGTAACATTTAACTGCTCTGACGAAATTTTAGTTGTTTTATACAAGCCTTTGTTAACATTAGAAAATAATTCGTTATAACAACCAAAAAGTAAAACATTGAACTAAATAAAATATGCAAAATTCTGGTGCGAAAACCTTGCGTGAGTGACTTATAGAATAGGGGAGAAATATAAAGACACATTGATTTTAATATTTAAAAAATCCATAATTTTATTAACTCTGAAGTCCCCTTCTTAATGCTTTGCTTGTTTTATAGATATAAGATAAAAATATGCCAAATGTCAGTTTGTCAGTCAAAAAACCAATAAAAAAATTATTTATCAAAAAATTAACTTAAGTCGTGATTTAAATAAAGAAAAAAAAACAGCAATACTGCCAGTAAACAGACAAATTCTTTTTTTTTTATATTTAAACAAAACACCACAAAAAATTATAACACCCAACCCAAATATCTGCCTTTTGAAAATAATAATAATAAAAATATCAGCAACTGTTTTTCTCAATTATTTTGCAAAAAAAAAAATATTTTATTTTTAAAAGAATTTTCACATTTAACAAAATTTTTAAGCACGTTTTTAACATATGGCACAAATTGATCTCCGCACAATGTTCTTTAATAAAAATGTTTTGCTGTAACAGTGAATCCTAACTAAAAGTCAAGGTTTTATATATTTTTTGGCTATATTTTCATGCACAAATTTAATTTATAATTTAGTGCTTGTTTAGTAGATTCAAAAAGAATATTATAAAATTAATCTTGACATTAAATACACCACCCCAGTTGGTAGTTAGCAAGACATGTAAATAAAATATCTAAAGGTAAATCGTTAACAAATTAATGATTATTTATTAGTTTTATTTGATATTCAGCTGTATGGAATCTGAAGCACTCTTCAAAAGTGTTTTAATTTAATGAAATAAAGTCATGAGTATTTGTCTTAAGTATCAGAAAAATTATTATTTAAAAAAAAAATCATTTTTTTAAGCCTACGATTTTTTTAAGAGCAATTTTTTGTTTCCTTAAACAGGCATCTTTTAAAATATTTTTTGTGATATTGACATTGAATTAAGTTTTTACTTCTCTCGATTATACATTAAATTGAAGGAATAATACAAAAATGTTTTTTGTTAAATAATTAATTAACTCAAATATATATTTTATTTAAAAACAACAAGGTAATTTTTAATTAAATAAATAATTGAATCAATTAAAAACTTAATTAAATTTTTATACGAAAACAAATAAAACTTGAGAGATACAAGAACTCTTTTATGAGAAGTTTCTTTCTGTTTAAGCTTTCCGGCAAAATCTTATTAAAGCCACAGTTCCAAAAAACTACAGGATTACATGACTAAGGTCGGAGAGGAATTTACTAGGAAAAGTAGACTCGCTTAAAGCACCAGTCATATAATACTGAAGAACTGTTTGAAAGCAGGGTGATTTGAAAAGTCTCATAGCCCATTTGGCTCATACCAGACACGGCAAGGTCTACACTACTCCGAAGTTTGGAATTGAAAGTTCTGAGACTCATTACAGATATGATTACTGGTCAACGAGCAGTAGATACGTTGAGAGCACATCAGATCGCTATAAAGGATGTGAGAAGAAAGAGAAGATAGAAATCATGGGAAATGTAATGCATAGATGCTTAGGAGAATATTTTCGCGATTTGTAAAGTGATATCGCTGGGATTCCTTAAGTCTTAGACTGAAGGTACCGTTCTGTAGGAACAATTTTACAGAGCTTTGCATTTATATTTTTTAAATAAAATAAAAAACAAAAATAAATATTTAACAAGTAAAAGTAATGTATTCGGCTATACTAACTTATATAACCTTTACCATCTATATAAATCTAGTTTAGTAAAGTATATCCAATTAAAAAACCAAAACTGGGGTGACAGAAAATTAAAAAAAAAGAAAAAAAATTTAAGTACTGTAAATAATTTTGTATAAAAATCTCATCGGCTCTTAATGGGTTGAACATTTTTAAATTGTGTGTTTCCTTAATAATCAAAAGCTCTTTAATGATACCTATATAAATATTTTTTAAAATTTAAAACTTTCAGAGGCCCGTGAATTGAAAATATGGGCGCGTGCCAATTTTTTTACTTGCTATTTTATTTTCTTATTTTTTATTCCCTATCGCCCTATATATGCGTTTGTTTGATTGAAGCTACCTCGTTGTTCGAAATGATATGAAAAAAAGAGGCGGACGTAGTCCTTTGCCCGCTGCCTCGAAGGACATGGACCGATCTTACTGATTTTTAATAGCTTTCTACACCATGTCTTGATTTCAACAGTAATACGGACGGACAGACAAACAGATGGACATCGCACAATTGATTTCACTATGGATAAGAAGTCAGAAAATGTACACTTTATGGGGTCGGAAAGGGATATTGTAGAAATTGCAAACGGCGTGACAAACTTGGAACCATTTTTTTTTTCTGCTTTCTATTTTCGAGCGATTCGAATATTTGTTTTGAATCTGTCTAAATCTATCCTAATTCCATTCATATTCATTCATGGACTTTAATAAAAAATATTCTTAGACGATTAAAAAACACAAATTCTGACGAAGTGTGAAACGTATGCATAAATGAATACCTTTTCTATTCTTGTTGATGGCTACAAGAACGGGAAAAACAAAAGACTTAGAAGCCAAACTTGAATTTTTAAGCGGAATCATACATGATCGATGATAACAAGGACAAATGAACTTACGATTTAGCCGTGAGGAATCATGCTTCATTTAGTCTATCAATATAATTTGTGTATTTAAATAAACGACAAACAATGTAAAATAAAGACGTATACCATACGCTTAATATAAATGAGCTTAAATATTTTTAATGGCATTTAAAATTACATAGTTACTTTTTTTTCTGAAAAAAAAAAAAAAATCAAACTGATGATCATTCTCAGCAGAGTTTTATATTTAAGCTTGCGAATACTGTCATTTTATATATATATTTTTTGCTCAAAAACACCACTATTAAAACAATGAAACAACTTCAAAAACGAAAAAAAAATTCTTTAGTGTTTTTTTTTAGAATCTTAACTTATTTAGGAGTGGCTTTTAGAACATTAACATTAAAAAAACCAAAAATTTGTTTTGGAAGTAAAATACATATCTAATTATTCATCTCTGTTATTATTTTAAATAAATTTAATATTTTGAAGTTATTTGAAGTAAACAGCAAATAATAATTGAATATTATCTCCCACATGGAAACACTGAATTATTATTCGCTTCATTCACATTTGCTTTTAGAAATGCACTTATGAATACTAAAGAATGGTTGTGTTTCTAAACCGATAGAACTTTAGATTAAAAAATTCATAAAAAATAAATTTTAATCAAAATATTTTTATACAAAAGATAAATACATGACATTAACATATGAAAATGATTTGGTGCATACTGCCAGCTCGGCCAAAGCACATTCTGGCTATTTAACTTTGGGCCACTTTTTATAGTATTGTTGGCTGAATGTTGTGACTAATATGAACAATGTTGGTTGGCTACCAAGCCGTCAATGGTTGCTCGTTTATCAGCATGAACTAGTGACTTTAAGTGGCACCACAATAACTTCCATCCCTAAATTAGCATGTAAAGCGCAACGCCTTCTTACGTCGTGCTTTTACGCTGCAATGACATACCTAAATAAAAGCATCAATTTTATAAACCCGCTGCGTAAGAATAAAAAAGAGATAAAACCAATAGATTGCCTTGAAAATAACTAAATTGTCATAACTTCTCAACCATAACAAAACAAACCAAACCAACAAGCAGCCAACTTCACTTCCTAAAGCACTGTCAAAATTGGATTTTCTAATTGCTAGGCATTGACGCCGTGATATTTAGGGATGCTTCATACATTTTGTATGTAAATGAGAAATTTTGACAGATATCTTGCGCTTTACGCGCTTATTTAGGGATGGCAGTAATTAATCGAGATATGTCAAATCCTGGACCCTTACAGGGCATTATCTTGATTTTAATTCGTCAGAGTCGTATAAAAACCTCATCTCTTTGATCCTGGTAACAACCTCCGACGACTGTGACAATCTCCGCCGACTGTGCTTTATTTTTAAAGAAAAAAGATAAAACGATGGCATCAGCGTGTAAACTGCACCAAACTTTGTGGATTAGTGTAATTCCATATGCGGCAATTTTGTTTATTAACATACCTGTTAAGCCATAAAATATCTTGATAGCTAAACACAATTCTACATCTATAGATTGCGCAAATTGAGGAATGATTTGTAAAGCAAATCTAGATAATTTGGTAGCGTTTTGTTAAAGCGTTAATTTATTCATCAAAATTTATCACAGTCAAAAAGTGAGCACAGTATAACAGTGCATTTGCAACTTAACCACTTAAAAGTTATATCGGGCCTAAAAAACACTCGAAATAAAATTAAATATTAAATTGCTAACAATTTGCATTTCTTCAAACTTAATAACCATTTTGAATTCATGAAGAGTTTTAATTGTTTTTAAATATTTTTTGTTTGTGGTGTTTGTAGGAACAAGGTTAAGGTTAATTTGTGTATTATATTTATTATTTTATTTTATTTATCAGCAATCCATGGCATTTTAATGTCTATGGATAAACAAAAACTTAGTTGACGTTGAAGTCTATATTAAAAAATCGTAACATGTACGTTAACAAATAGCAAACACTTGCATTCAGATCACAAACTGCTTAAACGAATTCAAACGTTAAATCCTACTATTTAATTTAATTTTTTAGTTAAGTGAAAAAAAGGCAAACAAAAATATTATTCAGTTCACGCATAGCCTAAGAGTGCTATAAAATTTTGTTTTATGTTTTTGTTTTTGCCTTTAATCTGTTTTAACTTAACTTGTGTTGTGTTGCAGATATTGAAAAATCCAAATCCAATTATTGGTAGTGTTTTTTTTTTTTGTGTTTTATATTTAAATGCTTAACAACTGTGTGTGCAGTGTTATTACGTTTGTTCTCTAATTTGTTTAAATCAGTACATGCCTGGGTATAATTTAAGCAATCGAAGTCATTTTTAGATGATTGATTTAAATTGTTAACTCACTTATAACGTTTTAATAAAAACTAGAATAAAAGACATGCTGTTGGTCAATTTAAGAGCCAAGTATATTTTTTAAAGTGATTTCTGTTAACTCATTAAAGTTTTAAGTGTACTTTTCATATTCAAATGAAATTCTAAAACTGTTTAATATAATCCTATTGTTTTCTCTACAATGTTTGCCCATCTGTCATAGCCATTTATTGCTGGAAATGTAATTAATAGAGTCTAGAAATTATTACAGAAGGTGTAGTACTATAGACAATATTACAACAAATTCTCAAATTTAAAGGATGTTCCGAGAGTGATGCAATAATAATAAAAAAATATAATTCTTTTTTAACTGTAAAAAGAACACAAGTCAAATAGTACGGTGTCAGTAAAACTAAGTAGAAAAAGAAGAATTTTAAATCAAAGAGTGTCTCTGACGAGGCGTAGTTTTGAAACGGCAATAGGCGGATATTTTACTTTTATATATTGATATGTCAACTATAAAAAAACATAAAGCTTCATTCTATAATGGCATTGTTTTAACGTTTATGGTTTTTGTTTTTTAATTGAAGAATACAGACATTTAGAATTTATGCAAATATGACTGCTCTAAAAATAAATTTAATAATTAAAGGGTGTTTCACTAAGGCCGTGATTTTTACGAATGTGGCCGTATCTTTCAAACTTTTATAGATAGATGCTTAAAATTTGCACAAAGTACATACTTCTATGTCTACTATAAGAAAAATTACATTAGAAAATGAAAATAAAATTAAATAAAGTGTAACATGATTTTTTTTAATCTTATTTTTATACTCTTCACCACAAGTAAAAAAAGGGTTAATCTTAGTTTGTTATTCCACGTTTAATTTCTACAATATTCATTTCCGACCCCATAAAGTAAATATATTTTGAGATCTTATTCATAGCGAAGTTGATTGAGCACTGTTAGTCCGTCCATCCGTGTTCGCGCTGAAATAAGCTTTGCCGAGGCACTAGATGAGCTAGGGAAAATTTTTAAACGCCAATCGATCAGACATAGTTTCAAAAACTTTTTTTATTGTAAATCAACGAGATCGGTCCATGTTTTTCGAGACATCAGGAAAAACACCACGCCTGCCTCTAATTTTCTATACCATTTGAAAGAAATCTAGTTTTGTGAAGTAACTTTAATCACAAAAAAAAAAAACAAACATATAGAGCGGTAGAGAATTAAAAAATAAGAAAAACACATCAAGTGAAAAAATTAGAGCTTGCCCATATTTTCCGATTTGTGGGGCTCTAGAATTTTAAAATTTTTTAAGACATCAATAAGAAGCTTTGAAGAGATCTTTAAGGAAATACTTAAATTAAAGAAAAAATGCTTTACCTATTAACAGCCAATGACATTTTTATGTAAAATTCTATATGGTACTTAATTTTATTTTTTTATTTTTTTAATTCTGTGCCACCCCAATATTTGTTTTTTTTTTTGTTTTATATGAAGAGGATTTAAAATTCGGCGTAGCCGAATAAAGCATTCTACTTATTTTAACCTGACACTATACGTTTACGCACTATGAGTGCAAGCAGGAAGGAGTCTTATTCTGTAATTCTCATAGCTAAATATTGATCGCTAAAAAAGCTCAAAATAAATTACGGCAAAAAGCAATATAGAATAGTATTTTTCACCAAAAATCGCTAAATAGACTTTTTTAGATTTATAGCGATGGAGATTTAGCTTTAGCGATTTACAGAATACGCCAACAGAGATCGCAAATAATTATTATTTAACAAATTTTAACCAAAAAATTATAACGAAAGAGACAGGATACAATATTAAGAACTATACCAACGGTTAACAAAACTTCTTCGTCACTATAACTGACATGGTAATGCTGCCTTCGGAAACCAAAACTCTCTTATTAGTGTTTATTTGTACTTCATGACTTTCGAAACTGTTTTGATAACTCGAATGTATGTGTTAGCTTTGCCTCATGTGTCTTTAGGTTCTAAAGTTTAAATAAATTAATAAGTGTAACATTGTACTTGAATTGAATTAACTGTAGAAACAGCGTTTCTAATATTGACTGATTTACGGTAAAAATTAAACTTCAGACTCCGTAAAAAAACTCTTATTTTTTCAAAACGGGTAACTGTTTTTGCTGAAACGTTTCTAAATCGTTGAAACAAGAATATCGAATTTTGGTTTATCATTTATGTTACGGTGACGATCTGCGTCAAGTGTAACGCCAGCTTATTATTGAAGAAATAAACTCAAATGAAGCCGCTGCAGTGTTACCGCACCAAAAGGTTTATTTTTCTGGTTTAACTCCATACGAGGCAATTTTGCTTATTAATAAACCCCTTAAGCCAAAACTGAGCCTTATTGCTAAACACAATTTTGCGTCTATATGATGGGCGAATTATTAACATATTTTCACAGCAAATCTGAATTATCTGACTGCATTGTTCAAGCGTCAATCTATTCATAATAACTTTCTAGAGTATAATGATCATAAGTGTCAAAAAGTGGCAACAGTATGACAGTTCGTTTGACAATTAAATTTTTCTTAATATCTACTGAGCTTAAAAAACCACTTATTTTTAGAAATACGCTTTAAATACTCATAAACTTTAAATATTTTAATATTCCTGAATTTTATACGTTTCGAAAGCTAACACTCTCTTATTAAAGCAACAATAATAAAAACAAAACCTGAATTATGTGTAAAAACTAAACTTGACATTGAAAGTAACAAATTGCAAATAAAGACCTTTAATTTCAAAAAACATATATTCAGCAAATTAAAATTACACAAAATATTAAACATTAAAAGCCGTTTTTAAAATTTCGAGATTATAATGCATTTGCATGTAGCAGCCTTTCAAATGGTCTGTTTGCTAATTATGTTTAATATTGAACTAATTTATTCCAACAAAATTTTAATGTATAAATAAGAAATATTATTATTTCCTTTCAAAATTAGTTTAAAGGTTAAATTTAATTAAAGATGATAATTTAAAAGTTCAAAAAAGCATTGGCCTACAAACGTACTGGAAGTAGATTTAAGAAAAATTTATGAATTATCCCAGTGAAAAAAAATAGCTTATTAATCAATAAAAGATACAACGTTGAAATTGAACCTGAATTGATTTAATCATTGTTAATTACCTGGCTTTCCTCTTGGGTAGGGGAGTTATCATAACCAGGTAATTTTATTGTTGTACAAAGAGCAACATCCGATTTCGTTTTCTTTGATATAGTAAATGTTTTTGTTTTTTGTGAAAGTGATTAAATATTGAAAGGAAATAAAAAATTATGCAAAAATCATAATGTTGTTAATGCTTTCCAAAAAAAAAAAAAAACAAAGCAATCAAGTTAATGGCGAGTTGTGTCTGAAATAAAGGTTATCCATTAAAAATGCCAAAATATTTTTGCATAAAATTAATCTCTTGAAACTTTCAAAACAAATAAATTCATATTTGCAAATAAGCAAAAAGTTTGATAATTAAACACCAAAAAAAAAAAACTTAAAAAAAATTTATTGGAAATATATTAAACAAATGTAATTCAGTTTTTATTTATCTTTTTGTTTTGTGTTTTTCAAATTTATAATTTACATATTTATGGTCACTTTGTCGGCTCCAAACTTACATTAGTTTACATAAAAAATTTATATCAAAGTGTGGCATAAATCATTTTATTTACGGCGCTTTGTTGTTTGCATCTTATTTAATTACTTTTTTTTATTAATTTATTTATAATTTTTAATTTGGAAATATTTTTTTAATTAGTTTTATTTTGAATGGCGTTAAAATATTTGTTATAAATTGATTGAAAGTTTTAAGATCCAGCTTAATTAAAAATCAATTTATTTTATTTATGACTTGATGCTAATAATGTCAAAGAACAGTGGTCTGTTGTTAAACGACTCAATTTGTTTTAGTATTTAATATTATTAAAATAAGAAATAGTTTTCTGTTTAATGTTTAATTTAAAAAACAAAAAATCAGCTGCTCTTAATCGCATATATTATGTGTAAATTAAAAAACTAAAGTCACTCACGCTAAAATAAAATTCGCTACATAATCACCCTTAAAATTTTGTTTTATTATACCCGTCACCACAAAAAGTAAAAAAAGGATATATCCGTTTGTAATTTCTACAATATTCATTTTCGATCTCATAAAGTATATCGATCAGACATAGTTTCGAAAGATTTGCTATTAAAAAGAGGCAAGATCGGTCCATATCCCTTGAGGCAGCGGCAAAACATCACGCCTGCCTTTAATTTTTCTATACGAGGGCTGCTATATATATTTCTGGCCTGACATTTCCATTGGAAAGTTTGTCATTTTTAAGCATAATCGTACTTAAAACGTTTTGTGTTGTTAACAGTGACTTGAAAAAATTAATATAGAAAAAAATGGAATTAACTCGTGAACATTTTCGTGCCATCATTTTTCACAACTTTCGACATGGATTATCACGACAAGAGTGCATTGATGAACTTAAATCTTTGTATGGCGATGAAGCACCATCCTATAGCACTGTGAAAAATTGGTATAATGAATTTAATCGTGGCCGAAGCTCGCTCAAAGACGAATTCCGTGAAGGTCGTCCAAAAACGGCTGTTGTGTCAGAGAAAACTGATGCCGAGCGTGAACTCATAATGCAAGATCGACATGCGACATACCGAGAGATAGAGACATCCTTGGACAATTCTTCTACCAGCATACAATCGATACTGCATGAACACCTGGCCGTAAAAAAGGTTTGATCTCGTTGGATCCCGCACAATTTGAAAGTCGCTCTAAAAAAGGCTCGTGTCGATTGGTGCAAAGAAATGTTGCAAAAATGTTGCTTAAAAAGACGTTTGTAGGATCGTCACAGGTGACGAATCATGGATCTATGCGTATGAGCCCGAAACGAAACAACAATCGACCGTGTGGGTCTTCAAAGACGAACAAAATCCAACGAAAGTTGTTCGTGGAAGAAGCACTTCGAAGCAAATGGTCGCCTGTTTCTTCAGCAAAACTGATCATGTGGCGACTGTTCCACTTGAGCAACGTAGGACGGTCACTTCTGAGTAGTACACTACAATTTGTTTGCCTGAAGTCATCGGAGAAATTCGAAAAACCAACAAGAGAAGACGAACCATTGTTCACCATGACAATGCGAGCTCTCATACATTGGCTCAAACCAGAGCGTGGTCAACGATTTTCGTCGCCAGAAGAAGCTGTTGAAGTGTTCAAAAACCATGTTTTAGGGGTGTCTCAATCGGAGTGGAAAAAGTGCTTCGACAACTGGTTTGAGCGCATGCAAAAGTGTATAAATCATGCTGGAAAATACTCTGGAAAACAATAAAACCATTTTTGATTATAAATATTCGCATTTTCACTATTAGGCCAGAAATATATAGAGCAGCCCTCGTATTATTTGAAAGAATGTAGTAACTCAAATCAAAAAAATAAAAAAAAAAAACAAATATATAAAAAAAGAATCAAACATCAAGTGAAAAAATTGGCGCTCGCCTATATTTTCCTAGTTACGGGTATCTGAAAATTTAAATTTTTTTTTAATATGGGTATTATTTAAAAGCATTTAAAGAGGTATTTAAGGAAATACTAAAAGTTTTTCACTAGACTAGATGGTGAAGGATATATAAGATTCGACATAGCGTCATTACTAGCGGACATAAAATAAAGTGCCCCCTATTGCCGTTCTAAAGCAATACTATCGAGACACATTTTTATTGCTTATTGAATAATCAAAATGGTTATAAATGTAGATTAAAATTCAAAATGGGCGTGGCATTTCCAATAATATAAAAATTAATCAATGTGTTGCTTAGAACCAGTAGAAGATATAATCTTGATATACTACCCATTGCGGCCCAAAAACAAGCTGATTTGGGCCAGTGGGCGTGATACCTCCTATGCAATAGATATAAATTATTATCGTGACCCTGTAAGGTCTAACAGGTTGAATGTTTAATAAATAGTACATTTATTATTGTGCACAATGGAACAAAAAAGTTTTTGCATTAGAGCAGTGAGCGTGGTATCACCCATTCAAAGTAAATATTAATCACTAACTGACTAGTGAACTAAAATAGGTGAAGAATTTCAGTTTTATATCATAAATCGCTATACTGATGTGAATATCTGGCTAAAAAATTTTCAAAATTTAAACAGGGGGCAGAAACCCCCTAGACAGAGTAATATATGATTAACGTTTATTTAGACTACTAAAACAGAAATTTTAAATAAGTAAAGCCCTTATAAACATGCATAACCACAAAAAAAATGGCCGGGTGGTAAGAGTGGGCGTGTTACCGCCCATACACAGTGAAATTTTTTTAACGTATACCTGAAGAACTATAACAGTTAGAGCCTTAAAATACAACCCCTTATTAATGTGGTTATTCCAACAAAACACTGGCAAGATTGGGGCAGTGCGCGTGTCATTTCCCATTAAAAGTAAAAGGTTATTATTTTATTGGATTATCTATATAATATAAAACTACGTATATATTTTATGTTTTGTACCACAGTATTTTTTAAACAATAATTTTTAACCACTTAATTTAAATCATATTAATGTTTGTCATCAAAAACACATACATATATATTTTTATTTAGATATTTTTACTCTTTTTTAGCTACAACCATTTATTTATTAAACATTAATCAAATATTTTCGTTATTAATTAAAACTAACAATCTGTGGAGGATAGTTGATAATAACATTGCCAAAATATTAGACTTTAATTATAACTTAAGTTACATTTTTTTTTAGCAATTTTTTTCAATTTTGAAGAAAACTTGAAACCAGGTAAATAAATTTTTTTAAATAACTGGCAATAAAATATGAAACTTTTAATTTGTAGTTTAAAATTGTTGCAATCCATTCGGTTTTATATTGTTGCACAATTTTATTTATTTATTATTTTTTTATTGTTTTTTGCCTTTCATAATTATTTGTAAAACAACAATACATTAAAAATTAAAATAAAAGGTCTAAACGTACGTTCAAGTTCAGTATTAATTGTATAATTTGGTTTCATGCTTCACATACATGATTTCAAAGTGCATTCTACTGCAATTGGATTTTCTAAATAATAATATAACTTTTTTATATCGTATTGCACCTTTAACCAATGTGTTACTAAATTCGTTTGTTTGTTTTTTTTTTTTTTTTTGTACATAAAAAAATATACGACTTTTCTTGATTGTTTATTATGAAAAAATTCTTTTTTAAGCTTTCAAAATATTGAATGATTTTGTACGGTTGCTTTTGAACAAAAAAAAAAAAAAAATAATTGGTTCCTTTCGTGATGTCACTTTTTTCTATTGAAATTTCTATACCCAGAGAAAAATTTTTGTTAAAGATTATGTATGTTTCTGCTTTAAATTCAATTACATTTTTAGTGGAATCATTTAAATATTTAATTTAAAAATAACTTGAGAATATTCTTAAAAATTTAAGTGAATCGATTATTTATATATTAAAAATATAAAAACAAAGTTTTTCTTTTGAAAATTTAATAATAAAAAAAATAATTTAATCAATCAAAACTTTAAAGAATGTAGCACGGTTACAAACTGAGTAGGTAGTAATGCCTGAAGTGCTACTTCTTATTTGTAAAAAAAAAAATCTACAAATATAAACTCTTTATAATATCTTCAAAAACTTGTCTTTATGCACTTAAATCTTATTAACAACTCATTTATTTATTTTTGTTTATTTATGAGCCTGAGTCGAATATTAGGGCCTTTCTAGATACTGTAGAATATAATTTAGCCTTGTTTACTCTAATTTGTTATCAAAAGAGTAATTTTGGAGATAACATATTTAGAGTTTGAGAAAAGGCGTCACCGGTCCGATCCAATCTACCAATTATGAGACCAAAGGTACGCAAATATAGAATTTGATTGCATTTGCGCATTCAAAAAATAGTTCTTTCCTTTTAACTCAATTTTAAAGAAATTTTATTCTGCAACTTGGCATACCTACAAATTTACTGTCACCCACCAAATATTTCTTCAAGACAGGATTTAACTTCAGTTATCAGTTATTGTATAAACGTACGTCATAATGTTTAATACAGTTTAGAATGACGTTATATGTATTGACCGTAGATTATAAAGTCTTGATTGTTTTATTATGTGAAACAATTAATCCGTATTTTAATTGCCGTTGAAGCTTGATAATATGAATGTGACTTTTTTTCTTCTAGAGGCATCGTACTTACTTTTACTCTGAAAATATCAAAAGGCAGACCTTTAAATAACTGCAAGAAATGTCACGCAAGATATAAAAATATTCTACTCATTTATAAATTTATAGATTTTCTGTAATTAAATAGCTCTTGATTTAGATGCCAAATCACTGTTTTCGTTTTTACGATGATAACCTTTGCAGCAGTATTATCCTCAAATCAATATAGACTTTAATAATTTCATGCTAGTAAATCTAGTTCAGCCATACTATTTTCGAAAGTTTTAATAGGACAATTTTTGTAAAACTTCAATCACATATCGCTCCTTTATTGCAACATAGTCATATCTCAAAAAATTAAATTTTTTAGTTACTAAAGCAAAACTGCTCTTTTAGACCTTCTGTACATGTTCAAAAAAGATTAGTTTTATATCCCAAGCTTAACCGAAGTAATAGCAATTGCAATTGCCGCAATTAGATCATAGGACTTATGTCTTGAAAGTTCAAGTTCAAGTTTTATTGAGATATGACTATGTTGCAATAAAGGAGCGATATTATTATTATTAGTTAAGACTATTAACGTGATTAATTAGGAAATTATTAAAGTCGATAGCATAAACTTTTTGCTAGCATATTTAATGTAAGTGAAAAGAGAAGCGCCCTCTGTCATCATATAGATAAACAATTGTCAATCACTTTATAGAAATTAAAAAAAGCTAAAAATTTAAACTAGTGAGAATAAAATTATTACTGTAAATGGTTCTGTTCCGCTATTGAAAATATAAATACCCTATATCACTATGAGGACAAATATCTACCCGTGTTTCAGATTTCATTAAAAATGGTTCAGTCGTTTAGCCGCGATTAAAGCATGTACAAATAAACAAACTTACAAAGAGATTAATAGTATAAATTAAAGCTTTGTTTGTTGAATGGCATTTACCTCAGAAATAAAATATAGAATTTTAATCGCCACAAAACAAAAACGCGTCGTGATATTCTTACAAAATTTTGAAATTTTTCGGATAAAAGAGCTTTTAATCAAATGTTAAAGTAAAATTAGTATTTATTTTTTACATATAAATTTCCGAAATGGGGAAAAATGTCCAAAAAATTTTGTATTATTTTTTTTCAAAAGTGGCTAGCTACCATGCTTTTAATAATCACGGGGCTGTCACATCTTTTTTGTTAGAGTATGTATCTAACAATTGAGGATATAATAATTCGATTACGATTTTTAAATGGTTGCTTTGCGCTCCAAGAAATTTTTAAAATAAATATGTTTTGACCTAGTTTTCATTAATTCGCGTTTGCAGTAGTTAAAAAAAATTTTGCTACTACCGAAGTAAGTTTAAATTACATAAGCCAAAAAAATACCACCTTTTTGGGAGAAAATCCTGAAAAAATTATAATTTTGAACAGAAATCGCTATCAGAACAAAAGTTACTACATGTTTGTTTTAAGTTTTATTAGGAATATCGCAAATGTCCTAAAGTAGTAAGTCGATCATTAATAAGTATACTACGCCAAGAACACTTAATTAAATTCGAACAAAATTACACAAAACAAAAATTAAAATTTTAAGCCAATTTTTTTCCAAACTAAAAGCGATAACCAACCTACACATGTAAAATATTTTCAAGGTCTAATTAAATTCCAAAAATCTTAACGTTTGGTTAGAAATAAATAAAAGTTATATGCTCGAGGTATCCAACTTTGGGGGCCTACCCCAATTAAGTTAAAATAAATTTAGTGATTTATGAGATACCATATTATGTTCAAAATAAATAGTTTTAAAACCACTGTGCAAAGTTTCACTTTTGTTAATCGAATAATTTATGCTAAATCAATTTCTGATAAAGGCATCAGTAGTATTCAGACCTGTGATTTTTTGAGTTGCTTTTAAAAATTATTCGCAGAGTATAATTTGCAAAGAGAAACAACATAAAATTTGTCAATGCTAATTGTCTTTATATTTAAATTTAAAGTTTTATTAGTTCCTAGCCTAAAAAGTTCAGACAAAAGTTGACAAAAATTTGTTTTATATTATTGCTGCTCTAATTTGGCATTAATTTGGTTTTGACAACTGACTTTTAATATTATTTAACTTTCAAAAAATGATTGTGCTAATATTGTTGCGAAAAATATGACACTACTTTACACAAAGTTAAAAACTAATTCAATTTCTACTGTCTGAACTGAATATTTCGTTATTTACTCCAGTAACCAGTAAGTGTGTGGAGTGAAATAGAAAAACAGAAAGTCTGCTAATTTTTTTAAGTGCCATTAGAGAATGAGAAATAATGAAACGAAAAATTAGTAATTAAAATATACCGTATTACGAGGGCTACTATATATATTTCTGGCCTGGCAACACTGAGTGCTGCCAAGTGCAATCTGACATTTCCATTGGAAAGTTTGTCATTTTTAAGCATAATCGTACTCAAAACGTTTTGACCTACGACCATTATTTGTGTTGTTTACAGTGACTTGAAAAAAGTAATATAGAAAAAAATGGAATTTACTCGTGAACATTTTCGTGCCATAATTTTTCACAAATTTCGACGTGGATTATCACGACAAGAGTGCATTGATAAACTTAAATATTTGTATGACGATGAAGCACCATCCTATAGCACTGTGAAAAATTGGTATAATGAATTTAATCGTGGCCGAAGCTCGCTCAAAGACGAATTCCGTGAAGGTCGTCTAAAAACGGCTGTGGTGCCAGAGAACATTGATGCCATAATGCAAGATCGACATGCGCCATACCGAGAGATAGAGACATCCTTGGACATTTCTTCCACCAGCATACATTCGATACTGCATGAACACCTGGCCGTAAAAAAGGTTTGTTCTCGTTGGATCCCGCACAATTTGAAAGTCGCTTAAAAAAAGGCTCGTGTCGATTGGTGCAAAGAAATGTTGCAAAAATACGATTGCGGTGCTTCAAAAGACGTTTATCAGATCGTCACAGGTGACGAATCATGGATATATGCGTATGAGCCCGAAACGAAACAACAACCGACCGTGTGGGTCTTCAAAGACGAGCAAAATCCAACGAAAGTTGTTCGTGGAAGAAGCACTTCAAAGCAAATGGTCGCCTGTTTCTTCGGCAAAACTGGTCTTGTGGCGACTGTTCCGCTTGAGCAACGTAGGACGGTCACATCTGAGTGGTACACTACAATTTGTTTGCCTGAAGTCATCGGACAAATTCGAAAAACCAACAAGAGAAGACGAATCATTGTTCACCATGACAATGCGAGCTCTCACACATCGGCTCAAACCAGAGCGTTTTTGACCGGCCAAAACGACGAATTAATGGGTCATCCGCCGTACAGCCCTGACTTGGCACCTTATGACTTCTTCTTGTTTCCGCACATCAAGAAAAAAATGCGTGGTCAACGATTTTCGTCGCCAGAAGAAGCTGTTGAAGTGTTCAAAAACCATGTTTTAGAGGTGTCTCAATCGGAGTGGAAAAAGTGCTTCGACAACTGGTTTGAGCGCATGCAAAAGTGTATAAATCATGCTGGAGAATACTTTGAAAAACAATAAAACCATTTTTGATTATAAATATTCGCATTTTCGCTATTAGGCCAGAAATATATAGAGCAGCCCTCGTATCGATTAGAAAATAATTTGATTTTTGTAACTCGGTAGATTAATTGGTATAGGCCCCTTTAAATTATAACACGCAAATGAGTTGGTGAAGGAGCCTTAGAGAGGAGAGTAATAACATATAGTAGTGTGGGGCTGTCATGACTGGGTTGATTAAGCGGAGATCGATTGTAAGTTTGAGTCTCGCCTTGGTAATAGAATTTTATTAAATATTATAAAATATTTAAAATTAGAATTTTTATACAGATTTTTTTATTATGGATCTAAGTAGGAATTGTGGTGTTTTGCGCATGGATATGGATTCACTAACGCTAATTATGGAGTGTTTTACTATTTCCTATACCCTTCACCACAAAGAGTAGAAAAAAGGTATAGCTTAGTTTGTCAGTCCGTTTGTAATTTCTACAATATCCATTTCCGACCCCATAAAGTATATACATTCTGACTTCTTATGCATAGCAAAGTCGATTGAACGATGTCCGTCTGTCTGTCCGTGTTAGTGTTAATTAGTGACTGAATAGTGATTTTACAAAAAAATTAATGTCAATCGATCAGATATAGTGTCGCAAGACTTGCTATTAGAAATCAGCATGATCGGTCAATGGCCTTCGAGGCAGCAGCCAAAATACGACGCCTACCTCTAAGTTTTTCATATCATTTGGAACAATAAAGTAATTCCAATTTAAAAAATAAATTTATGGGGCGATGGAGCTCGCCCACATTTTCCGAGTTTTGGAGCTCTAAAATTTTAATTTTTTTTAATTATCAATATGCGTGTAATTTGAAAGCTTTTAAATAGATCTTTAGGAAATACTAAAATTTTTTTAAAAATGCTTAACCCATTAAGAGCCGGTGTTATTTTTATGTAAAATTACACATATGCAGTACCAAAATCTTTTTTATTTTTTAATTCTCTGTCACTTCATTAACTAGATTAACATGTATGGTGAAGTGTATATAAGATTCGGAAAAGCCGAGTATATCAGTTTTTTTTTTTAATTGCAAAAGATTTTAAGTATTTAATTTGTGGCTCTAAAATATAAATAATTCTGTTTTTGTTATGGGGTTACTTTCTATAAGATCTCATTATTTTGGCTGGCATATAATAGAACTAACTTTTAGTTATAAGTACAAGTATAATTGTTAAAAAAAAAGTAAATTATCTGCATTATCCCATTAAGCACATTTATGCTAAATATGCCGAACCATAGACAATTTGTTCATCAATTAGAAACTGAAATATAGACTCCCACAACATGATTTTTAATCACCAATTGCTACCATGTTTTTCAGCGCCCATATAAATTATAGCAAAAGATTCGAATTAAATTTTAGAATTAAATTTACGAAATAAAAGTGTTAAGTAATTTAGTGAATATCACAAAAAAATAAAATAAAAATCGCTTAAATTAAGACTGCAACGCATGAAATATTAGTCCGTGCCTATAATCTATTGCTGCAAGATTATTAAGATTGTGAATACTGGGGTTAATTAAGCTTGATTAATGTTTAAAAAGAGCTGACTTTCTTCATTTAACTTGTTTTTCGTTATTTGAATATATTTTTTTTTTCATTTTCTCTCTGCTGCAGATTTGAAAAGTATGCAGACAACAGCTAGAAAAATACATTTATTTTCTTGTTGTAGTAGTTGCAACAGGTAAACAACATTGAACGACATCATAATCATAAACATTATAATCATTTATTTTATATTTTTCAGCCAACAGAGAGCAGTGTCATCAGCAACTTTCTCCTTTAACGTGCATATGGCAGTGCTGTCATTATTTTCTAACATTCATTTGTAAAAGGGGTTATTGATTTTGTTTTTTATAAGAAAATTTAAATTTCGGACAAAATATACCAACGAGTCATATAAGCAGTAGATATATGACCAAATAGAAATGATTTCTCTACAGTAATCACGTGTTTTACTGTTCAGTTTCTACCGGAGAAGAGTTTACAATTATATGTCAATAAAATATGATAATTGTAGCGTTTAAAAGTTTACGAAATGTAACTACTGATATAAGGAGTCTGTTAAAACTCATTCTAGCTGTTAAAAGAAATAACTAAAATTACTTGAGAAAAAAAGAACAAATACAATGGAAATATAAAGCACTTTGGAAGAAAGAATTTATAAAACTTATAACTTACGTATTTATATTAACAGACATGTGCTGTAAATGACCTTACGTGAAAGTGAACGCAAATTACAATAGAGATTTTTCTGCCTTCAAAAATATTTAAAATTATGTGGTTTTAAACCGGTTGACATAGTAGCTGTCGATTTTAAATAACATTTTATTTTTGCGAAACCATGGTATGCAAAATAATAATAATTTTCACTCGTAAAAAGACAACTTTTCTTTTATGAAACTGCATTTTAATTTTGTGATTTTACTTTTGTTTCTTTCTATTGGCAATCTGTTTATTATTTAAAACTAAAAATTAAATGAAGTGCTGCGGCGAAAGCTTGTCCAAATGACCATTTCGCTACTGCTCTTATAGCTCATCAATGACTTCTACCTAAAATTTGTATAGAAAATTCAAGAGTCTAATATCTTAAGGAAAACTTATTGAATGAGAACTATGTACATTCAAACACCAAAGCAAAAAGACAACAAAAACTCAAAAACTTTTATAAAAAAAACACAGTAACCACTGAGAAAGATATCACATTTATTTAATTTTTTCTGCTTTTATTTTTTAATTAATTTTTTCACTCAAGAGTTGCTATTGGAAACCATTCATATATGTAACATTCAAATACGTATTTTTACGTTTTTCTTTATTTACCACGCTCATACGGATAGCAACAACAGTGGTTGTGTGTGGCAATAGTGGTATCTTGCTAACTAAAACTGCGGCACTATTCTAAACGCGATAAAAATCAAGCCGATCGGATTATTACTTTAGGAGTTATTGAGGTTTTAGTGAGAATAGTACGCGGACGTGTGAATAGGTCCGTATGCACCTTGTACTGAATTTCACTAATAAATGCATGTTTTTAGGGATCATCATAACTTTTTTATTGTTTCAACACATAATTTACTTGTTCTGAACACAAAGACCTAAACTCAAAGACATAAGGGATGATGATAAAAACAAAAAATTCTAAGAAAAATGCGAAGACATGAACTTTATTGCTTTCAGGGAAAGGCACAATATTCTAATTTTATACTACTGGCAATAAACCAGTTTTTTTTATAATAGTCTTAAGAAAATTCAAGCAAAAAAAAAATTAAAAAAATTATTTTTGTATGTAGAATTAAGTTATAAACCCTCATCGGAGGGTTAAACAAGACAAGACCACTATTCTGTCCCGGCAGAGACTCCATCCGTCCTTTTTCTCTCGTCTACATCCAGGCCAGTCGTCCCAATTTTTCCAACTTTAGCCAAATCTGCCATACAATATTGTTATGTCGTATTTCCCAACGCTGAGGCTCTTTCACTTTTAACAGAGCGCCTAGACTATTATCTGCTACTCTAATATTAAGAGATGCGGGAGGTTTGTGTAACTTTTTCCCATTTAATTTTGATTGCACACATGACCGGTGGTGAGTTTGAATTATCATGAACTTGTTAATCTTCTGTTTTAATAGCAAGCACACACCTCTTCAAAAGCAGCCACCAGTGTGGCTCAAATTAATTTAGCTATTTGTTGAATTAAAGACAAACAATTGGTAGAGATAAGTTTAGTCACGCACACACGGAAAAGAACAACAACGATATTTTTTTCATATATGTAGGGGTTGTGAATCCATTATTATTCTAACTCCAAATAAATAGCAATCAGTTAACTCGGTTCAAAACTTGTATGGATAATTAAGGCCCAACTATAATCTGCATAAGATAACTTAAGCAAACTTAAACAAATGTACGAATACATTAAATTATATGTGGCAAGGTATAATATATTTAAGAAAACTATTTGTCAAGTTTCGTCAAATGTCATTTCTTTAAGCAAAGTACGAAACTGATCATAGAACTTTCCGTACGGTGCTTGTACTTTCCGTACCAAAACAGCTGATTGTACTTTCCGTATGGAAACAGCTGATTGTGCTTTATATTATACATTTATAAGGAATAATTGCAATGAAGAATTAAGTGTTAAATTATTAGTTTTTAATTTGAATCGTGGTTATTATAAATGAATTAAAATTGAATTATATTAGCCTATGGTTCATTTTTTAATTTAATTTCTAAACATTTTTTTATAACAAAAAATTATTTACAAATGTATGCGGACGTTTTCCAAAGAAAACAAGAAACATTAAACGCTTGCAGAATGTAATGCTGCACTATCTGGAAATGGAAGAAATTTTTTATTTCTTGTCCGTTTTTATGATTATTAAATTATGGTTTGGCCACAAATAAAAAAACGGAAAAAACTTGCAATATTTTTTATTGAATTTATCTTGAACATGAACAAAAAAAGTAAATATGCATGTGAGTGTAATTAAATATATGAAATATCTTCTTTAAATGCCTCTTGGTTTTAAAATTTTGTTAATTTATATTGAAATTACTTTTGGCAAAAGTACGAATTACACATAACTGTGCAACTGTAGAAAATTAGTTACCAAGTTTATATAAGTACATTGTAGTCACATATAATTCTTTAATGTTTTGTCCTAAGCATTTTACAGGCTTTTTGTTGGGTGTTTGACATAATCTTAAGCTAGCTTATGCACATTATATTTGGGCCTTTAGGTAGTTCAAGTTCAAATATAAATGATACGAATAAAGGCTGTAGCGGAATTTTAATATTATTTTATTATTCGAATACAAACATTAATCTTTATAATATAAACATTTAAATGACTTTAGTTGAAATAATCAAATATTTTGAAATCTTTTTTATATGTAGTTATTTTGCAATGTTTATTTTTCTCCACTTATTTACAACTTAATGCGGCCTATTTTTTTATTACAAATTAAATATTATTTTAATTGTGTTATAAACGAATTTGTGTGCATGTTTTATAAAATTAGTATTTTTTTATTGTTGCTACACTTAAATTCGGTTTTAGATATAAAACAAGAAAAACACAATAAAAGTTATTTCGTGATTTTGAACATTAAATACAATTTTAAGTTAATAACACTGTTTTATTAACCATTTTTAAGCCCTTCACGGACTACATTTTTATGTTGAGAAAAGAGAATATGTACTTGAATTTAATTAAAGTGATCATGATGAAAAGGGGGATCATCTTGTAAATTCATCAACAAATATTTTTTACCTATAGGATTTGTTCATTACCTTTGAAAATTCATTAGCTTTACATTAAATAATTCTAATGACAACAAATTTGACTACAATTTGGTGCTAATGATTTTATTAATATAATTTTTTTTTAACTTATAGTAATGAAATTTTAATTAAAAATTACTGGATCTATATATGAACACTTCAAAATTAATCAATTTGAAGTGGAATAGGTTTAAAATTTTAAACAAAGTAAAATAGTTAATTACTTAGTTATTATTTGTTTGTGTTGTACTAAAATTTTTTTTTGTAATCTGTTTCGAATATTTCTTATGTATTTTTGCCGTCTGCCGTTCAAAAATTTTTTAAGCGTTTATATGGATTTTTATAAGTAGCTAAAATTTTCGTGAAATCTGCATAAAGAAGCCACAAATCGCGAATTGAAAAGGGAAATACGCAACCCTTAAACGATAATGAAATTCACAATTAATAAATCCACATAAATAATTACACCTATCTGTGTTACAGGCGACCAATGCGTTTAAAAAAAATTCTATAAAAAGCCCTCAGAGTTTTGAGTTATTTATCTATATAAAATTTCTAGACGTGTTGTTCGTCTGGAACATAAAAACAGCACTTAAAAATTTGGCAACTCAGTTTTATTCCGTAAGATGTTTTCAAGTCAAGACTTTGAAAATTCTTATTATTAACACAAGAAAAAGAACTAAACTGCAAAAATATGTTGTTAAATACGTCAGCAAAGAACAATGCCATCGACAAACAAGAGGCAAGTAAAAGTCATGTTTTAGTTTATTTATTACGTTTATTTTAAGTTTTATTACGAACAGACTCTTAGATCTCTTTTTGACAGTGAATTATTTTTTTTTTAATATTTTTTAAATTTTAACTATTGTTCTTGTTTAATATTGGAAAAGTAGATTTTTTCTTTTAAAAATAGAATTTTCAATGGTAAAAGGTATTATGCATCTGAAGAGATAAATTTCTGTTGCGAAGAAACTAAATATAAACTAATAATATTTTTTGCGTAGCCCACACGTTTTTAAAAATTTTTCCAATGACCGATTTACTTAAGAACAATGGAAAAGACAAAACACTTCTGTAAATATGAAACATTTTTCGTTTAATTAAAAAGTGAGTTTTATACAAGTTTTGCAATATAAAAAGGTTTTTGTAGTTGCGTTCTTTATACTGTCTAACTTATAATGTTGAATTTATCCAAGTTGCTACTTCCACTAGCAAAACATTTTAAGCAATCCTAGGATTGCACTAGCCGCTTGTTGTAAATAAGGAGGCTACTAGTAGTTCGAAGGCAATAAGCACAAAAAATATATAAAAATTTGATTGTGATTGAGACCGAAAATGCAAAATTTGTTTAAAAGGAAAAAAATAAAACAGTAGTTTAAACCTCCGAGAGTCCGGATGAGAAAAAATAAGACAGTAAATAGATTGGCGAAGACGATTATATATTATAATAGCAATACAACACTGCCTAGCATTCGTTTTAGAGTAAAAATATATAATTAGAAATGAGATTTGTTTTTTCTTTTCTTTTGACATTAAGAATAACAACAACAAAATCCTAACCAGTCATATATTTGAAAAATGACGTTAACGGATTATAACACTGTGCACATACTGGATTTCATTTTGATATATAAAACGGTATGGCCTGTAGAGCGTGCCATGCACACCAACTCATCCATAGGCGTCATCGCGAAAATAGCAAAAATTAATTCAGGAGACATTAAAACGTAAAAAATGCTTTTCAATCCCGTTATTGATTTTTTGAACGATTACTACACTTTGCCTTATACTACGTCCGGTAAAGCGAAAAAATTAATTTGAGCCTATTTAAGTTAAAAAATCCTTGAAAGGTTTTTATACACTTCACCACAAAATGTGGAAAATTTGGTCATTCCGTTTATTATTTCTACAACGTATATTTCCGACCCCATAAAGTATATATATTCTGAGTTCTTATGCATAGCGAACTCGATTAAGCGATGTCCATCTGTCCGTTCGTGTTAATGTTGAAATCCAGTGTGCCAAAGCACCAAATCAGCTAGGCAAAATTTAAATACGCTAATCGATCAGACATAGTTTCGAAAGAGTTGCTATTCAAAGTAAGCAAGATCGGTCCGTGACCTTTGTACCTGCAGGAAGAACACCACGCCTGCCTCAAGTGTTTTCTTATCATTTGGAACAATGAAGTAACCACACAAAACAAAAAAAATTTATGGGGTGATATAGAATTAAAAAATAAGAAAAAAAACATCAATTGGCACTCGCCCATATGTCCTGCCTCTGAACTTTCATAAAAAAAAAATAATTGTGCACCAAATTTTTTTTAAGCTTTTGAAGAGATCTTTAAGGAAATACCTAAATTTAAAAAAAAAAAAATGCTTTACCCATTAAAAGCCCATGACGGTTTTATGTAAAATTTTAAGACTTATTTTTTCTTATTTTTAATTCTCTGCCACCCCAATATTCGGTTTTTTTGATTGGAGCTACTTCACTAAACTAGATTTACACATATGGTGAAGGGTATATAAAATTATTGCACTCTTAATTTTTTTATCTTAAATTTAAAATATATTAAATAAAAAATTATTGGTAAAATAAAAAATAACTTACCATTCTTTTTATCATCTGAGATCTGTGCTTTCTCCTCTGTATCCTTTGAGGGTTTGGCTTGTACGGCATAAGATATTAAATATAAAATGCAACCAAAATACAAGATTTTCGATTTTGGCAACATTGTGTTAATGAAGATTTTTTTTTTCGTTTCTAATTCTTTTTATTAATTTTTATTTCTTTTTAATATATTATTAAAACAACCAATAAAAGAAGAAAACAAAATATCTGCAAAAAAAAAATTATATTTGTAAAGGACTACAATAATCCTGACTAAAAAAAACAGAATATTTAAAATTCAAAATCAAATGTCGATTCATATTGTTAAGCGATTGTAAAAGAAAAAGCTTTGTAAAAGTTTCGTTAGATAACTTGTGCTGCCGCTAAAGCAAGATCCTTTGATAATAATTTCATAAAGCTCACTGACGACAACGCTAATCAAAAGGGTGTACAAAAAAATTACCACACTATTTAAGGCGGCCATCAATTGTGTTTCCTCAAATAAGAAAGCATTTATTTCAGATTTCGAAAAGAAAAGAACAATGTGTCTTTATTGGTGGATACTATTTTTAAATGTAACAAAAAATTTGGCTCCAGAGTTTGTAAATTTCTTGCGGAATTTAAACGGATATTTTGAAAAACTTTAAAAATTTGAAATATTCAACACACTGGCCATCTTGAAGGAATGTGTGCAAGAGAGCGCTAGTGAAAGTTCTATAAAATCGATTGGGTTGAAGATAAATTAGAAGATTTTAAAATTTCTGTCATTAGCGCTTTTCGCCTGCGTCTGCAGTTTATAGACTAAACTCAAACTGTAGTCAAATGCGCAGCTAAGCGACTTAAGAGAGATGGTTTTTTTGAAAGTGGTACAAGTCCATTTTTTCATATATTGAGATATTTAAGGGTTTGCGTTTGAATTAATTTAAAAATATTAGCCGACTTTAATGAACTTGAGTAATGTTTATTACACCTTTAAATTTTTATTATGAAATAATAATTACTAAAACTATTTGAAAAAATAACTGATCTTTTTGGCTCCACATTGACTTATACCACTTTCAAAACTAACGTTTTAGAAGAAATAAAAACAAGAGCAAATTTACCTCCACATTTTTATGGGCATTAGCTTTACTAAAATAAATTTTTACGTAAAAAGCAACGGTTAAAATGAAGACACTTCGTTGTTAAATCGGAAAAGGACATTTTACACTTAATTTTCTTTAACATTAATTGAAATATTTATGATGAATAGGCGGTATATAAGGTAATAAGCATATCACATCATTACATTTCTCTCCGCAAAGTTTAACAAAGCAGTTACATATTAATTTGCTTAGGTGCTTTTGTCCTTGCTTTATTTCCAAACTAAAAAATTTGTTTTGAATGGAGCATAATCTTCTACACTAATTTTATAAAAACAATTTTATGGTTCATTCTTTCTAAACCTGATCCAACAAATTTTAAGGGAGTTTTAAATTTCTCTGTCCGAATTTTTTTCTGTTCAATATTGTATCTCCTAAAGATTTATTTGATACAACGACTTCTCTGTTCATTTCCTACAAAATAAAAAATTAAGCTGTTTTTTCATCAAGCCTTGATTGAATTAAAATAGTCCTGGGCAGTGAATAAGTGGTATTTTTCTTTAATGCTATTACCACAACTGCAAAATATTTGTCGTTTGGAAGAAATTAATGAAAGTTGTTTTAATTAAACTTATTAGGAATAGACTTATTTCACTGTCAAAAGAAATATTTGTGCGATAGGATTGTACAACAAACTAGACGCTTATTCTTAATTGCGATAAGAAAATACTTAAATTCCAACAATTGGTATTCTGTATTGCGATATTCGCAAAGTTCTTTTTAATCGCATTTCAAATGCGAAAAGGTGGCAAGTCAGTATTTTAAATTGCGAAAACAAATGTCAAATTAGCAAAATTTATTCGACAATAAAATAGCATTCACAAAGAACAAACATGCCAGTGAAAGATAATATTTTATTTATTTATTCATTATATGTTTATTAATTAATTCAGAAAAGCAAGCAAAAAGGCCACGGAACCGCGTCAATTTGAAATAAAGATAGAATTTATGACTAAGCACAGCCAAATTGGCAGGAGGCCATTGAAAACATCAAATGCTCGTTAGTCGACAAATATTTTGAGGAAAACGTTTACTGAAGAACTAAATATCAGTGGATTACCTCTTAGAGAAGCTGCAGGATGGAAAAAAGTATGAAATACATACATATTCGTATGTATGTATATAAACCAGTTCAAAAATGTTTGACTTCAACTTTAATTTTAATAGGTTTTGTTCGATTTTAAAGTACACAAAACAGAATCGTAGACGAAATAGAACCTATATTGGCGATGGCCCATCAAGATAAAATCCACTGTCTTCCTTAGAGGAGCAAGTGGTGAAAATGTTAAACTTGACGAATTTCCACAAATGGATAACCGGGCGTGCTTTCCCTTGGGGCAACAATTGCTTCTAAGCAATCTTCTCTGTATCCTTTTATTTAGCTCATGTCCTTCTTCGTCGTTGAAACACAGTGGCGCAAAACCCATTTTTTTACTTTTTTCTTACAGAATTTCCTAATTAAATTTTATAAACAATTTTTACAGTCAAACACAACAATGTATTTATTTTTGATTTGACGTTTGTTGCCACTGACGTTTATTTGAGCAGCGTTGTCTCGATTTGAAATAAATTGCGAATGCTACTGCAAACGACTAACAGAATACCAACTTTTTTTCGCATCCCATTTCATTTGCGCATCGTATTTATTATCGCATTGCAATTCAGAATAAGCCTCTTGTTATTGATTACACTGTTCTGCAGGAAAATCCTCCTTTAAACCAAAATATGCTTTCTTACTGTTTTCAAATGTGCTGAACACGAATTTGAAGTCAGAAGAGAAATTCTAGTTTTTTATCTAAAATAGTAGTTTTTTGTAATATTGGCGAATTTTTTTTGGCATCAAAACATAGTGAAAAAAATTCAAAAGCCCGAAGATTTTGAGCGCAATAAAATATATTTGAACAAAAAAAATATTTGATAAGTGGTTGAAGAAATATGGCTAAAAGTTTTTTTCCTGTATGTATAAGCTTACAATTTTTTTATGGTGGTATCCTTTTCACTCAAATCCCTACCTGCCTCCCTTTCATCCTCAATACCCCAACTCGCCCCCTCCCACTCAACCACTCTGTTGACACTATTTTCTTCTAGGATTTGATCAGTACTCTCGAGGCTTACGCTCCATGTTTCTCTTCTTTTCTCTCAAAATCAGAGGGTGATAGAATTTTTCTGAGTTCAGATTCGGCCTCAGCACACCTGAAAACATGAGAAACAGGCAAAATTGTTCAAGGGAGGGGAGAAAAGTTTTTTTTTTTTTTTGCAGAACAGTGTTATTTAATGTCAAGTTAGAATTCTATTGGAATGTTGATTGTAGCTTTGTAGAGAAGGAGTCCATAGCTCATTAAAATTACTGTAAACTTAATTTTTTGCAAAAGTCGACTTATACTACTTTCAAAAAAAAAAAACAGCTCATTAAAAAAAATAGTTGCCAAATAACAAATAAAGCAGAGTTAGCTCTGTTATGCTATTCAAGAGAATTTAGCCTGATCTATGCAGAACTGAAAACACAAAAGGATTATTAACATAAATGCTAAATTGTTAAAATAGCTTGATTAGGAGGTCTTGAAGATTAATTGTCACATTCTATATAAATTCTGATCCTATATATAGGTTTTAATAAAAATATACACTTTGAAAAACAATTTGTTTCTTGTTTTTTGTAACGAACACAGTCAATTATTTGGTTTTTTAAAATTATAGCGTAATCATGTTTTAAAGAAAATTTTAACTTATCAAGTCTTTTTTCAAATAAATTTTTAAATTTTTTTTTTAATATTTTTTATTTTTAACATTTGTACAAAATCATTCTTTTATAATTTCATTCAAAATTCATTATTATAATATTCTTTTTTGTATTTCACGGTGTTTAAAAATCACTTAACTCAATTATTTTATATCAATTTTAACTTCTTCTTTATATTTCTTTGCACTTGTAGATTTTTTTTTGCACAAAAATTCTACTTGTTGTTTATAATACACTTAGAGAAATTTTAGTAAATAAATGTTAATGTTTCAACGTTAAATAGAACCAGTTTCTAATTGTTTATTTTAAACGAAATTTAATATTTGTTTGCAAATAATAAATTAAATATTATTCTGTTTCAGTAGCCTATACCATGTCAGTTAATTATTATTAAAAAAAAAATGTATATGTATCTGATTCACGGATATTCGATACGCTTTTATGTATAAATATATACATTTTTTTTTTAAATTTAAACATTAAAAACTTTTGCAATAATAATATGGTCAGTTGATTTGCAAAGTAAAGCGTAGCATAACAATAAACAATATAAATTATACCACTTTATTTTATATTGAGTTTATATTTTACGATGTTTGTTATTTACTTTTAGTAGTTTAGCAAGTGGCTTTGAAAACTACTAGTGCAGAAAATTAAAAAAAAAATAATAATAAAAATATATATTGAATATTAAATTTTTATTTTTTAACCATTTTTTCTTTTTAAGCAAATAAACAATAGAAAAAATTTTAGCAATTGCATGTCGAAAATATGTTATGCTGCCACCGTAGAAAATAGTATTCCATATTTTTAAGTCTTTTTTTTTTTCTTATCACAATCATGTTTTGCAACTGCATAAATGATGAAAAAGGTGTTTTTTTTTATTTGATTTGTAATTTGAAAATTCATTTTTTGTAACATACAGTAGACTTTCTCTAAGCATTTTTGTGAAAAAAAATATTTAGCAATTAATCGCTTAATATTTATTATAAAAATAAATATTGCGGAACTTTATCTATATTAGCTGACCACATGTATTATAAAATATTTGATTATAAAAATTAGCCATATATGAAGAAAGCGGTAAAAAAATACTGTTTAAAAAAAAAACTGGTTCAGAAACGTATTTCCTTATATTCAAGGCATCAGTTGCAGTTTAGTCCACTATTGCGTAAATTTTAGAGTACATAACACTTATAGATTTCTCATTTAAGTTTGAACACTTGGAACACAAATAACTACTTTAGATTTAAGCTTTAAATGTTAAAAGAAAAACAGTCCTTTTAAAGTTGACAACTACAGCATTCGAGTACTTAATGTTTTGTAATTTTGTGGCAACTTGCTTCCATGTCAACAAATTACACCTTTAACTTGCACTTGTATGTTGCTCTTAAATTGTTACACCAAAAAAAAAAAAAAAAAACTGAAAAAACAAAAACACAAGTGTGCGTGTTTATTTTCCTACAAAATCAAAAAGGCTTAATCTACTTTACTAACAAACGAAACTTTTTAAATTTTTGCATTTACGTAATTCACGTTATTATTATTTTTAAAACGAGAATGTTGTTTCGTTTTCCGCTTTTACCAAGTGTTAACCACGAATGTTACCAACAATCTGAAATGTGGTTTATTTGCAACAGACCATAAAACTTTAATTCATACTCTGTTTAAGATTTCAAAGTAAATAAATTATATCTCTTAAATAATGCTCAATTTAAACTCTCACACAAGTGCTCTCTTTCGTTATAGAAAATGAACTTTTGTGTTTGTCATAACAGCTGTTGTGAATGAACTCTTTTATTATTGTTTTTATTTTGTAAGTTGTTGTTGTTATTTTTTTTAAGCCGGCTTTGGCTTGGTCAGCTGTTTTGTTATTTTAAGAAAATAAATAAATAAATGAAATGCCGGTAGTATGTTTTGGTCAATTTGTTACACATACTATTACTGGTGTATAATTGTTGGTTAAACCTGTTATTTTCTTTAAGTTTCTTGCATTTGTTATTTAATTTAATTTTGTATAAATTATGTGATTTTCTTGTTTGGCCGTTTCGAGTTAAGTTTTGTGTTTAGAAAATACCAACTTAATATTCGATTAAAATATTATAATCGATAGTGATTCGTATTAATTTTATAAGTACAAATCTTGTCTAATTATTAGACGAATTTTATTTTTTCAACTTTTATTACACATGAATCAACACTATATATTCTACGTTAAACATCATAGAAATATTTCTCAGCTTTTTTTAGTTGATGTTGTATAATTATTTTGACTGTCTCAAATCCACATGTACGTGAATGCAAGAATAAAACAAATAGCTTAAATGACCTAACAGATCTTTTTATATTGAAGGTATCTAGACGTTTTAACTCGCCTATAATTAGATATAGCAGTTGGGAACTGTGTGACAACATTAAGAAAAACATCGATTAGACAACTTACATGTTCTTAGCAGCAAAGTGTGTGTTGTTTAACTGTGTTGTCAGCAAAATAATGCAATGCTCTAAAATAAAGTCATATATATAACAAAAATTCCTGTTTCGCAATAAAAACAATAAAAGAGCCCAACGAGTAAACAATACACAACAACAATACAATTATAATTAATCTGACCTATCCAATATAATTTATAACTCACAATTAAAATTAAAAAAAAATTTAAAATAATTAAAAGTGTGAGGGAAAAATTATGAATAAATAAAAATGTTATTGAGTTCGTTGCTAAATCGACGGTTAGCGGAAAGCAAGAACAAATGTATGTGACGATTTATGAAGAGAACAACGAAAAAAGCCTTTGATTGTATACGGACTTTGTCTGACCAAATTAATAGGGATCGATACTGAATATGTCACAGACTATGTATTAAGATGATATAGAGAGTTAGAAAATTCTGCAATAAATACTGCCAGTGGTTAGTTTTTTTTTTTATTTAACCTACAAATCTGTAAATAAATTTTGTTTATAAATTCAGAAATCAAAATATATTTGAACTTAAGATAGCTTACAAATTAGTCATTTAGCATTTACAATATTAACACTATTTAAGCATACTTTATATTTTAAGATACTCTTTATAAGTTTGGTACAGTGCATCTTGCTCCACTGCTTCAAATTAAATCGTACTTGATTAATTATTGTTATTCTAGCAACATTCTACATTAAATAACATATTTTTCATTAATCTTAATGTCTTGTGTTGTAATAAAACACGGCTTTGTTGTTTGTATCTATTGTTTCAATTTATTTAACCTGGTTCTCATTTATTTAACTAAAATTACTAAAAAGTGAATTTTTGACATGATCCATCTATCAATCTTTGTTGATTATAATAGATCAAAATTGATATTTTAGTGCATTTTTTTTGTAACAAAAAACTTTAATAAGAATAGTTCAATAACTACAAGTTATTTCCTGTTTCCATTAATCTTCAAAAAAATAAATAAATAAAAACAACATTGCATGTTTTTTTGAGGTCTTTTAAATAATTCTTTCAAGAATTCTTAATCTGTTTATAAAAACACTTATCACACTTAGCTTCCCATTAAAAGAAATAAAACTTTAAAAGCATATTAATGAAAAAAGTGTGGGTGTCTTTTATTTATTCTAATCTTGATAAACAAACATAAATGTTGTTTGATACTCGTACCTTTAATAAATGTGTTGCTTTTGTTGCTTTGAAATACATAGAGGTTCATAGAGGTTTAACACCAAAAAAAGCAAAATCATGGCAGAACATATTTTTGTTGGAAATAGTTTCCTAGGTTTTTTTTTTCTTTTGTTTGATTATTAAGGAGTGCTTGTAAATGTTGTTGTATTATTGTTGTAAACGTCATTATAAATTCGGTGAGTGATGTATTGTTGCGTTGTTAATTTTTTGCTGATTAAATACTGTGTTAATACTTTATCGATAAGATCTTAAAAATATCAGCTGTCAACTTTGTGTTAGATTAGCTACAAATAAAAATATTTCTTTGGCAGATCATTTATTTGACCTTGCATTTAAAAATTGAGTCTTTTAATTTTTTTTTATTTTATTTTATCAGGTTCACTGGTGCTGAATAAAAAATTGTAATTAGGAAAGAGTTTTAGAAATAAATTATTATAGTTTTAAATCTGTTTTCCTCTATAATTTGATATATAAAGTTTTTCAAAAAAGCCATTAATGAATGATATCATACGAGGGCTGCTCTAAATATTTCTGGCCTAATAGTGAAAATGCGAATATTTATAATCAAAAATGGTTTTATTGTTTTTCAAAGTATTATCCAGCATGATTTATACACTTTTCCATGCGTTCAATCCAGTTGTCGAAGCACTTTTTACACTCCGATTGAGACACCTCTAAAACATGGTTTTTGAACACTACAACAGCTTCTTGTGGGACGAAAATCGTTGACCACGCGTTTTTTTCTTGATGTGCGGAAACAAGAAGAAATCATTAGGTGCCAAGTCAGGGCTCTACGGCGGATGACCCATTAATTCGACGTTTTGGCCGGTCAAAAACGCTCTGGTTTGAGCCGATGTGTGAGAGCTCGCATTGTCATGGTGAACAATGATTCGTCTTCTCTTGTTGGTTTTTCGAATTTCTCCGATGACTTCAGGCAAACAAATTGTAGTGTACCACTCAGAAGTGACCGTCCTACGTTGCTCAAGCGGAACAGTCGCAACAGGACCAGTTTTGTCGAAGAAACAGGCGACCAGTTGCTTCGAAGTGCTTCTTCCACAACTTTCGTTGGATTTTGCTCGTCTTTGAAGACCCACACGGTCGATTGTTGTTTCGTTTCGGGCTCATACGCATAGATCCATGATTCGTCACCTGTGACGATCTTATCAACGTCTTTTGAAGCACCGCAATTGTATTTTTGCAACATTTCTTTGCACAAGTCGACACGAGCCTTTTTTTGAGCGACTTTCAAATTGTGCGGGATCCAACGAGAACAAACCTTTTTTACGGCCACATGCAGTTTCGAATGTATGCTGGTGGAAGAAATGTCCAAGGATGTCTCTATCTCTCGGTATGTCGCATGTCGATCTTGCATTATGAGTTCACGCACGGCATCAATGTTCTCTGGCACAACAGCCGTTTTTGGACGACCTTCACGGAATTCGTCTTTGAGCGATCTTTGGCCACGATTAAATTCATTATACCAATTTTTCACAGTGCTATAGGATGGTGCTTCTTCGCCATACAAAGATTTAAGTTCATCAATGCACTCTTGTCGTGATAATCCATATCGAAAGTTGTGAAAAATTATGGCACGAAAATGTTCACGAGTTAATTCCATTTTTTTCTATATTAATTTTTTCAAGTCACAACAACACAAATAATGGTCGTACGTCAAAACGTTTTGAGTACGATTATGCTTAAAAATGACAAACTTTCCAATGGAAATGTCAGATTGCACTTGGCAGCACTCAGTGTCGCTAGGCCAGAAATATATATAGCAGCCCTCGTAACACTGAGTTTGTGTATAGAAAATAGGACACCTTAATTAATTATCTTTTCTAATTTTCTAAGCACTAGGTCAACTAACCTAATCATAATCTATGATAAACCTGGGAGATATTCGACTTTTGACTTTTTTTCATATTTAACAGAAAAATGTACGGAGATTCTTAATTAGTTAAACGACAAAATTATTTAAGCAAGTCTCACATATTACTATTAAATACTGCAAAATAAATAACATTTTGTAAAAAATAAAAAAAATTTATCACTACAAAAACCAGAGCCATCCAAACTTAAACCAATTTTTTAAGAAAGCTTTAAATATAAATTGAATTTCCTTCAATTGCATAGCTGCAACCAAAAAATTCTTAGCAGCTTCTAATGGCCTTCTTCTTCTTCATAGCTCTGGAAAGATAATTCATTACTATGCTCTTAGTATGTTTAATAGCATGCTTGAGAGTAATTAATAAGAAGGACTAATTAATTGAAAATTTTACTAGCATTGAATGATAAATAATGATAATGATTTTTTTTTCAGCACTACCATTATTTTCAATAAAAGTGATGCTTTTTAATAAAATAGTTTCATTGATAATTGCTTAATAAAAAAAGTCATTATCATTGAATAATGATTAAATAGTTTTAAAGCATTACCACTACTTAACGTCACTCCTTGTTTTTCTGCTATAAATAACCACGTTAAAGTATAGAAGACCATTATTTTAAAATAACATATTTATAACAAAAATATGGAGAAATCTATACTCGTATATATGTTTAAACATTCTAAGGAAAATTAAAAGAATATAAAAACATATTTCTGTTTTCCTGAAGGTAATAATAACTGCTCACTTAAATTTAAAATCTTCAAAAGGGAGAAAGTTAATTTGTTTTATGCAGCGTTATTTTTGAAGGGACCGTTATTAAAAATATATTTTTTATAACAATATATATTTTTTCCAATTTTATTTGGTAATTACCCAGTTTTATACAAACTTAATTACCATTAAGAGAAACAATTAGAACAAAAATTTATTACAACAAATGTTAGTTATTTTTTTTTCATTGTAATTATTTTAAACAATGTCAATGAAATTGTAATGGTATTGCAAAAATTCTAAGTATTTAGAATTTTTGCAATAGACTTCAACTTCAATAATCAATACCGGTGCTTTTAGATGAGAATGGTGGCGAAGCAGAAAGTGTATTTCGTATTGTATTTCGTATTTTGTATTTACATACACATTTTTTAAGCTTACGCAGCCATGCATGCTTAAGAACTGTGTTACTCTGTTAATATAATCGGAAAGCCGTTAACCTATAAAGAATTTCACTCACGGTATCCTCTCCTGTTTACCAACCAGGCACTTTAAACTGAAGCAAGACAAAATAGTACCGTTATTATGTTATCACTTACTCCGCTAACTAAGCCTCCATTTTGTTTAATCATACAGAAGCCTCGACCTTCCTTTCTAATTTAAACTCCGAGAGACGAGTAATTTTTTAAATTTATTTTTCTATTTTTTAAAAACTGTTATTTTTTTATCTTGTTACGCATGACGCTGATGGAATTTAAACTCAAGACTTCTTGATTTGTTTTTGTTTTTTTTCTGTTTGTTTTTGTTTTTTTTCTGTTTCTTCTCCCAAAAGTCAATGCTAACGTTATAATGCATTACCTTGACCATGACATTACACACTGATTTTATATTATCTTTGCTTAATTAAACAAGCTTAAAAATGTGATGCCAGTAATATTTTGAATCATGACTGCTTAATAATATTGAGTTGTTCTGAAACCCGCCTCGTAACAAAATTTTTTCAAAGTGCTACAACATAAGGGCGGGACAAAAATGTTTATAAATTTTAAGAACTTAATGCGCACAAAACACTCCTATTTAAAAAACATAAAATATGTGAATATAAAAAATTTAAGCTTGAATTCTTATAACAATTAATGTTTATGCAAAATTCATGTTATATGCGATACAATAAAGGGATCAGAGTTTAAATTAATATTTTACATGTTTAACAATGAGTCATTATTAAAAAAATTATTTAAATATTCAAGGCTTAATAAAACATTAATCCAAATGTCGCAAATAAATCAATTTATTTATATTATAATGCATTTTCTAAGCTACAAGCAAAAAAAAAAATCACAAAAAACTTTTGAACTAAATTTAAGTAAAAAAATGCCGCCACATTAAAACCAGTGTCAACTTATGACATTTTTTTTCATTGTGACATAAAATCTCTAAAACCAACAGACATTTAAGCAAAAAAAAAAAAAAAAAAAAAACATAAAAGCAACTAAAAATCATATAAAATTGTTAACAATGTAGATTGAAAATTGCCAGGTATGCAAAATAACTCATGTCCAGTTGTTGGAAAAATATGTAACAAAAAAAAAAAAAAAAAAAAAAAAAAAAAAAAAAAAAAAAAAACCAAGAAAGAAAAAACGTGGTTTGAAAAATGAAACTAAAACAAAAGAACGAGTAGCAGCAAATTTATGATTTTCGTTAACGCGTGCTTTTTAGCACGCAGTGATGATATTTTATGTTCAAGTCTTTGAACTTTTTGCGCGATTTTTTATTTGCACAAAAAAAAAAGAATAATCAAACAAAAAACAAACCAAAAATAGTCAAAGTAACTTTATGACAGCAATAAAACCAATTTTTTTTATTACGTTGGTTAGTTTTTGGGTTTTAAAAATCGAAGAATTATAGTACATTTTCCATTGAATTGAATTGAATTTTTAAATTGAATTTGTTTGAAAGTTAACTTTTGTTTAGCATGTTCTGCCATCATAAACCAAAAGGTGTTGACGGAAAATAATATTTTTGTCCTCAAAAACATTTAATTTATCTCAGATAGTTTTCGAACATGCAATATAATATTTCTTTTAGATTTGATTGTTCAACCGAATTGTTTACTGTAAATAGAATAAATTTGATCTTTGGTTTGCTAAAGCTGATTTGATTTGGTTACTAGAATGGAAAAAAATATTTTAGTTTTAATAAGCAAATAATATTTTCAATACAAATAAGTTACGCTACAATAATCTCGGCATTAAATATATGGAAGCAGTAGAGTGAGAAAAATATTTTTAATTCTGGCCAACATTTTTATGGATGAAATTATTTTCTAACCCATTAAAAAAGGTAAATGGATTCCTAGGAAACAAAGCAAATTGTTTCTTGAAATTTTTATAACACTATGTCCACTCGAATTAAAATTTTATTTAACAATCAAGAGAATCGATGATAAATTACACTGAATCAAATGCTAAACCAGTAAAGGCCTTATTGAGTCATGACTGAAATTTGATTTGATTGAATATTGCTCCTGAGACAACGTCTATTAAATAAATCCTTTATAATGTAGCTCACCTTTAACCGCAACAATATGCTGCAGTCTTAAATATTTTTCCAAATTAAACGACATGTGATTTTCGTTAACACATGTTTCTGTATCACCGTAAGAAACTTTTATTTTTCTTTACCTTTTGTTATTGTTTTGTCTATAGTTACAATTTGTGGGTTGGTATTTGCTACTGCATTTGATGTGCCACCACACAATAAACTTAAAAAATTTTATTAGTTGCAATTTAAAATGGAAAAAAAGAATAGAAACTCCATTGAAATATGGCTTAAAAACTTTAAAGTTTTATTGGAAGTCTGCTGAAAAGTCTTGCCATGAAAATTGATCGTTTTGACATAATTTTTTCTATTAGTTGTAAATTTTTTATTTTTGTTTCTTTAAGATGTTGAAATGTTACTGCAGATTAAAGATTTTGAGATAAACATTAAATTATAGACTTAGACTTATCAACTGTATGCCCTTGGGTGGTCCAGGAGGTGAGTACAGTGTAGAAACAAATTCAAGAGGATAAATGCCAGCTGAATTTATTTTTCTTTTTTTTCATAATTAAATAAAAATTTTTAAATTAAAACAAAGTCTAAAAATAAAATAAATATTTTTTTAAATCATTTAAGGTTATTTTAAAGAAATGTTATTAAAATTAATAGAAGTGATAAAAAGGACAAAAATTATGTTGTTTAGCTTATTACAAATAAGTGTTATTTATGGTATGATAATGAAAAATCATTTTTGCAAAAGAATTCAAGTTAAGTTAAAAGTAAAAAAAAGGAGGGCGCTGTAGCTCAGATAGTTAGCACGTTGTCTACTAAGCTGTTATTGATTCACTGAACTGGGTTCCTAACCCAGCCATAGTCAATTTTAACTACTTTAATTTTTAAAAATATATATTAAGGTTTGTGTACTAATATGTATATTAAACAAGTAAGAGTGCTATATTCGGCTATGTCGAATCTAATATACCCTTCACCATCTATATAAAACTTGTTTGGTAAAATAACTCCAATGAAAAAAGCAAATATTGGGGGGGGGTGACAGGGAATTAAAAAATAAAAAAAAACTTGTGCTGCATAAATATAATTTCACATAAAATGCCATCGGCTCTTAATAGGTGAAGCATTTAAAAAATTTTCAGTATTTCTTTAATGCTCTCATCAAAAGCTTTAAAATGATACCAATATTGATATTTCAATAATGTTTAATTTTAGAGCCCCGTAACTCGGAAAATATGGGCGAGCGCCAATTTCTTCACTTGATGTTTTTTTCTTATTTATTAATTCTCTATCGACACATGTATTTGTTTTTTTGATAAGAGTTACTTTATTGTTCCAAATGACATAAAAAATTTGAGGTAGGCGTGGTGTTTTGCCTGCTGCCTCGAAGGACATAGACCGATCATGCTGATTTTCAATAGCACCTCTTTCCACACTATATCTTATTAATTGATATATATATTTTTTTTGTGCCACAGCAAACTTGATTTCAAAACTAACACAGGCGAACAGACGTACAGACGGCCATTGTTATGCATAAGTACTTCGCTATGAAAATGTATTAATTTTACGAAAACAAAACATGGCACTCCACCATTCTCACACTATCTTCATTATTTCTCATTATACAACGTTTAGTGTAACAAGTGCGTTTGAGTTAAGTTTGAGTATGTTGTACCGGTGATTACTACGCTCAGACGGTCTGTATGACCGACTTATAGTTAAATGTTACATTTGTGTCAGGTAAATTGATTTTGCTAAATTAGAAATTTTTTGACGAAAATGGATAATTAACGATTAGTTTATATGATTAAATGAAAGAATCATGTTCAAAATTAATTATCGTGAAATTTTCTTTAGATATAGATGTTGAGCGCGGTAGAGCTATTTTGAATTAAATCGATTCAGATCCAGATTCTGATGTGGAAAGTGGTACTGATTATGAGGATAATATTGATGTGTATGAAGCCAACACTGATACTGAAAAAGCAGACTCCGAGGAAAGTGATGTTGAAGATTCACAGGACGCTGAATCGAGTAAAAACCACTTTTTTTTATTGGAAAAGAAAAAACTACAAAGTGGATTGAGCCCTTTCCAAAATCTTCAACAAAAACATAGTCGAAATCTCCTGCTGAAATATGGATTTTTTTCCGATAATGTTATAAATATAATAGTGAATGGTACTAACAAATACATCAAACATATTGGCAAAAATACACCTGATACCAACATTGCAGATACTTTAGAGATAAATGCATTCCTTGGTCTCCTGCTTTTTGATGCAGCTCGGGAAAACTCTCAGCAAAATACTAAAGACCTTTTTAAAACTGAAGAAATTCTTTCGTCTAGAACGCCCAGTAATGGTTTGTAGTGAATGCTTCTAACGCTTCGAAAGCTCTATAGAGTGGTTGAAATTTACAAAGACTATCCTAAATGAGGCATTTTGATATTAATTTTTTAAGTGTTCCTGTTTTTTTTTTTTAATTCATTTTATTTATTTTTGTTTAGGAAAACAACATTTTATATATGTTGTGTTTTGTAAATGCCAAAGATTGTGATGAAATATAAATTGATGCTGTAAACTAAAAAAAATAATTTTGATTTCTTTCCTTACTTCAGTTATTTCAGATTAGTTTTCTAAATATGTCCACTGCACAGGTTTTAAAAATTTTATAATAGTTTTTAGATACTGGGAAATACTTGAATCGGTCTGAGAGACCGAGAAATGTGAATGTGTCGCACAAAAATGATAATAGTCAGGAAGGTTAACTCTCTCTTTATCACCTATATTCTCTTCACTATTCGTTTTCAAAGAAGGTAACACAGTAAGTCGGCATTATTGCCTACTTACTTCTCTTAAAAGGAAATGTCGTTTGCATTTATGATTGTTTTCTGTATACGGTTATCAATATCCTCGCCCTAGCCTTAGTGTTTTGAAAGAATACTCACAAGATAGCAAAATTAACGAAGAACTTCAATTTCATCCGTGTACCTTACAAATAATTCCTGAAAGGTCACATTTATACGGCAAGGTTTTGCCCTTATGGTATATAACTTTAGACCAGCGAGTTCCTCATTACGCTCATAGAAATATTTAAATTAAATTTTACATTTAATTGAGTCAGTTATTAATAAAAATAAATATAAAATGTTCTTATTAAAGATTTACTGAATCAACCAAATTCTTACCTCAAAACAAAAACAACAACTTGAATTAAAAATTTAAAAAAAACTTCAATTTCAAGAAAATTAAAACATTTTATAATTATGTTTCGTTAATTTAAAGATTTCCTAATTAGATAAAAAGAATTGGAGCACACATTATAAAGAGCTGCGTATTTTACCTTTAACTTAAACTTTAACTGTTAATATTATTACGAATAAATGCCGAACATTATCGCCTGGGAGCTCAACCATCATAAGCTAAGCACGACTGATCAAGGGAGCGTAGCTGTTAGTACTTTACCGAAGTAAATAATTGTATGTGTCAAAGCTGTAAATAAAGATATATTTATTTAACCCCAGTAGTGGGCAAATTCAATCGAGTTATAACTTAAGGTTTTTGTGGATCTGTAAGTAATCCCCGGGACAACCCTGATCTACCTCAGCCGACGACAAAATCCACGTTACGTTAAGTACGTTTTAAGGTCATACCCCTCATCTCAAAAAGTGTAAAAGGTTATGTATTAGTTTGCCATTCCGTGTGTAATTTCTACAATATGCATTTCCAACCCCATAAAGTATGTGTGTATATTCAGAGTTCTTATACACAGCGCAGTCGATCGAGCGATGTCCGTCTATCCATCTGTCCGTTCGTGTTAGTTTTGAAATCAACTTTGCCAAGGCACTAAATGAGCTAGAGAAAATTTAAATACGCCAATCGATCAGACATAGTTTCGGAAATTTTGCTATTAAATAAATCAAAAACACCACGCTTGTCTGTTATTTTTACTCCAAAAAAAAAATATATGGTGCGATAGAGAAAGAAAAATAAGAAAAAACACCAATTAAAAAATTCACGCTCGCCCATATTTTCCGAGTTATGGGTCTCGGAACTTTTCAAAGAAAAGTGCAATTGTGCCCTATATTTTTTAAGATATCAATATGGGTATCATTTAAAAGCTTTTGAAGAGATCTTTCAGGAAATGCTAAAACTTTTAAAAATGGCTACCCATAAAGAACTGGTGACATTTTTTTATTAAGTTATATTTAGTACTGAATTCTATTTTATTATTTTTAAGTTCTCTGTCACCCGATTATTTGTCTTTTTTATTGGAATTACTTCACCAAACTAGGTTTACATTAAGGGTATATAAGATTCGGCATAGCCAAATATAGCACTCTTGCTTATTATTTCTAAGTTAATCTAGGTTTGTTGTGAAAGAATGTATAGAATATTTAAAGTTAAATTGATTAAATGAGAATTATATTCATGAAACAAAATCCAAAAATATTATAAAAATAACGGTGTTGTTATTAAGAACAATTTTTATATTTTCTTTAATTTTTTTTTGCATAAAAATAATAAATAATTCAATTTTGAAGGAATCAATTAATGTAAATGAGCTTAAAAATAATTCCAAATAACAAAATTTTATATTTTTATTATGGAAAGTAAAATTCTTTAAAATAAAAAACTTTTTAAAGATAACTTTCTTTCGTATATTATAGAAATAAAAATTATATAAATGATGAACTTGAGCCTAACCTAAAATAACTTATTAAATTTAAAGTTTTCTCTAATGCAAAAGCAAATAAAATACGAGTGGAACAAATTTTCTAAATAAACTAACTTGTAAGAAAATTAGTATTCTTATGTAAACTTTTAATGTTTTCCAATATTATTATTAAAAATGCGAATATTTTTTCCTTTTAAATCCTTTACATTTATTATTATCATCAACCAAGGCAACTCCTATTAATTCAACGAAAAAATGAAAGTGCCTCAATTAATGTATAATTCTTTTTATTTTTTTTTATTTTGTGATACTGTGTATCATCTTGATTTATATTGCAGTTAATGACAGTATCTTCATTTTTAGGTTGCGAAAAAAGTGATTTATTAATATTAAACGAGTGAAAAGATTTAAAGAAATTTGCATTACAAAAACAAAAAAAAAAAACAAAAGATAAAATGAACAATAAAATGAACAATAAAAAATTAAAAGCACACACGCCTCTGTCAAAAAATTTAACAAGTTGTCCCAATAAACTCCTTTTCATTGTAACGTTACATAAAAGCTTAAACACAAAATTAATGGTCATCGGGCTTATTGTTATGATGTATTTGTAGTTATAAAAAAGAAATAGCTGCTAAAAACGCTGCTTATAATTCCAGAAGAAGACAACATTTTCTACTTCATAAATTTATAAAAAAAAATCATTCAATAGAAGAAAAACGCAATGTTGGTTTTTATTGGGACAATTTTAAAATAAAAGCAAATGTTATCTAATCCATACCTGATAAAGAGCCAGTTAGTTGCAAGCAAAAGCTCAACAGAAATAAATGCATTGGAGACCCAAACGCCAGTTTCATGAAAAAAATATACTTCCCATATGAAACAAAAAGTATTCAACAGTCAATTAATATTGAAGAGGCTCTTAACCAGTTGGATGGACTGCAGTGAATTGTTTGTTAAGTACTAACAAATTTACAATATTTTTACGATGGCAGACTGGCCGGCTGGCTGGCACACAGGCAGGTAGGAAAACATATTGCATGTTCGTTTTTTTTTCTTCTTTCATATATTGGAGTCCATTCCTCTGGCCACATGTCTGTTAAATAAGCTTGTTGTTTTGTGCGTTTCCAGTGACTTGTTGCATCTGGCTAAGATTTATATTTTTTGTAATTGTATAAAAGTGAAAATATTTACAAATTATAAACGATTATGTAATATTATTTAGATACGGTAAAGTGTCTGCATTAAGTAAAGTATTCATTTTGTATGCGACACTGGTTTTCATGAAATTGTTGTAAATTGCTTTCCCCATCATATTTTATATCAACAACATCTTCTTTAGATCAGCATGTTTAAATATTTTCATAATCGATTATGATCAGAATTTGGCAACTTTTAAATGTTGAAAAAATTTTTTTCTGCTTGATTTATTCATAAATACTGTAAATTTCGTGGAAAGGAGATGGTACAATCGTTAATTGTTAAGAAAAATTTTTTGTATGGGAAATTTCATTTAAACTAATTATTTTAAGAGCATTCATGTTTATGTTTTTTTCTGTTTTTTTTATCAAAGGTATTTCATACAAAGTTTTTTTTTCTAGCCTGATAGTAATAGTTGGATTTTACTTTACAAAACCTACTCGTAATTTAAAACTTTTAACTTCAGTCAATCATGAAGCATATTGACTCTACTCGTAAACCAATTAAAGTTTTTGTTAGTTTTTGTTTTTTTTTTGTTGGTCAAATTAATCAATTTTCATCTACATAGAGTACTCTTTTTATTGTCTGGCTAAGGTTCATTCACTATCATTTAGGGTGGCAATCCGACACTTAAAGCATAGAGTTGTTCAAAGTTTCCAATATTCAAAAAGACATGGCTGAGGTAAGCATTTTCTGTTAGGAATAATTTATATTATCATATTATTCTTAATTTTTGAATCATATTTTTATTTAACATAAAAACAAAACTGCAAAATATATACATATCATATATACATATCTCAATTATTAAACAAATTTAAAAATGTTTTTAGTTTTGATAATTAACAAGTTTTATTGACTTATTCAACGACATATTCCTTTTATTGCATTTTTTTACATATTAATTTTCTTCAACAAGAAATTTCAGTTTTATATATTTTCTAAAAAGCAAAGCAGTAACAGGTGAGTATACATGCAGGGTAAAAAATAAATAAAATTAACACGTTATATATTTTTTAAAATTATATTATGGTTATAAATACCATATTATTTTTAGACAGTTATAAAAAATTATATAGCTCAAATTAACTGTAGTTCACTTTTTAAATAAGAAATTTTTAATTGTCATATGCAAGTTCAAAAAAGAATTGCAATAAAATCATTGCTTGAAACAACTAAAAATTTTTCGCCGTAACCATATATTGTTACAGAAAAAATACTATGATTTTTGGAAAATGCAATAACAAACCTTTTTTTGCTTGACGATTCATTTACTTTAAATGGTTTTGAATACATTCAACTGCTTTGGAATATCGTTTTAATGCTTTAAACTTTTGTAGCCGTAATGAAAGTGTTTTGCAATCAACATTCATATCAACAACATCGCTTTGTATCCTGCGATAAATAGATGATTTCTAAAAAAACCTTTTTGGCGTAAATTTCCTTAAAAGTGCGATAACTTTCAACACCTTCCGCCCTAAAACTCCGAGTTTTCTCTTGGTAAAACATATTATATTTTTCATGCATTTTTCATGTTAAATATATTACACTAGCAGACCCGGCGAACTTCACCTCGCCCCAATTTTAAGCCTTCAGACAAACTTAAGAGTAGATTAATATGAAAATTTATTATTCGGAATCTTTTAAAATTTAATTTACTTTATTCGTGCTTGATTCCTTCAAATATAAATATTTCATTATTTCTCAGGAAATATTTATTATTTGAAACTAAACTAAAATATTAAATTTATTACTGCGAGGAAAGCATATCCATATGGCCATTTCACTACTGCTCAAATAGCTCGTCAGTGGATTTTACCCAAATTTTGTATAGAAAACTGAAAGTCTTATATCAAAAGCCAAATTGATTAAATGAGAACTCCATTGAATCAATAGGACAAAAAGACAATAACAACTCAAAAATGTTTTATGCAAAAACACAGCAAACATTCAGTAACTATTTCTATTTTTTCTTTAATTTTTCTACATAAGGGATCCCAATGGGAACCATTCATAAGTACTCGTATTTGAGAGACTCAATGAAAAAATAAAAATTGAAAACAATTTCTATTAATACTCGTAAGCAATGTGCACATGCAAATACATCAATATGAAAATTTATTATTCGGAATCTTTTAAAATATAAAAATTTAGAGTAGATTTTTTATTTTTTCATTTAAAAATCCATTAAAAAGCAATTGTCAATATTTTAAACCAACAGCTTTCTATTTTTGCATTTAGAAAGCCGCTAAAAATTAATTAAAAAAAAAATCGTACAAAAAAATCAATTTTAGATTTTTCCAATTTTCTGACTTTTCTTAGGGATTTTCCAAAATTTTCTTCCGTAAAAATCTTCTCCTCGAAAATACAAACAACTGTCAAGCAATTTAACAGAAATCGGCTCAGCAGTTCTCTATTTATGAATTACTGTAAATATTCTACACCGTTTTTATATTTATAGATTTTTATTTCGCAATATTAAAGAAGAAGTCCTATAAATTTGGGTAAAATTTGGATATTTGAATAAATCGTACAGAGATTGAAATAAAAATTAATTTTAATTAACAAATTTTTCGTTAAGGTTTTAGTAAATTTATTTATTAATTTTACCTTTAAAATATTGTTACGTTTTACCCTTTTTTAGCAGGGCATACTTACGGATTCTTTTGATTGCAAATACCACTGTGGCTAAATTCTGTATTCGAACTTTATGGCTTTCTCTGGCTATACTTCTCGATCCTACCGGTCTTGTGAACCCTTGGTCTCGTATTTACTAAACATGCGTTACCACCACAAACGCAGCCATCCACGCTACACTACTGTGTTACTCCGGCGAGACATGAACTACTCGATGCCTTGTTTAGTAACCTTAACCATCCACAGACATTTCCACTTCTCCTTTTATCCAAGCCAGTCATCTTCGAATGCGGTATCGAACTCAGGACCCTCTGTTTTGCAGTACGCACCTCTACCAACGCAGCCATTGAGGCTGCTCAGCTTTTGTTGGCTAACTTGTGGTTTTGTTATTCCGTAAACGCACAATTAACTTTATTCACCACACTCATACGGAAACAACTACAGGGGTTGTCAGATTTTATTATTCGTAACAATATATAACTCAATGTATAATTGTTAAAAAGATTCTTTTATTCTTTTTTGGCCTTGGTTAGTTGCAATAATCAATCATCTGCTCTCTGTCACTTTTGCAGTTTAGTTCAACCATTTTTAAAATTTTGATCCTGTCATTTTGCAGTAAAATAGTATGACACAGCAGATAATCTGCTGATTTATTTCGCTCTCCTCTATCCATTTACTTTTGCATCATCTGCCGTTGACTTGAATTACAGCTGTTAAGGATCACAGCTGACCATCGTGCTCAGTCGTGTAATTGATTTATTCAGAATAAAATTAAAAAAAAAAACCAAAAGAAAGTGTGTTGAGGAGCCATGTTGTCGTATAGGCAAATCAAAATACAACTCTGATCGCACAGAAGCTGTTATTTATTAAATTTTATAACTGAAAGGCAAATCGATCAGACCTGAAAAAAATTCTATTACATGTTTTATTTTAATGCAATTTTAACAACTCCATGCCGTTTTTGAGAGTTCTAACGATTTATCTGAGAGTGGGACATAGACCTCAGATATTCTCATAGGAGAATACTTGCGCATGCCACAACAAGAAAACCTAAGATGACAATTACAGTTTATAGGAGTTTTATGGTATTTTCTTTCTTTTAGTTTCATTTATTTCAAATTAATAATAAATAATTAATTTTTTTCTCGCTCTTACGTTAGTTTCTCTAATTCAAGTTACATAATTTTCTCACAACCAAAAAGACTGAAGTTATTTTCACTAAGTAAAGTTGCTGATTTATACCAAATTCATATTGATTTTAATGAAGTTTAACTAAATAAATCCTTTTATTAATGATAAAGTCTAATTTAATTTCAACTTGAATGTTTCTTAAAAATCGTGCTTTCGAAAAAATTGGTGAAAATTACGAGAGTTGTTGGATAAAATGACTGTAGAACTCATACAGTTAATTAATAAAGTTTAGGCACATCATGATTTTCAATTATTAAAGATAGATGGGTTTTAGTGATCACCCAACATAAAAAATAATTTTTATTTTATTTATTTATGCACTTTGATCGCTAAATTTATATTTGTTTATTTCATTTCATGTTTCTGCATGTGTTAAGTCTTCAGTAGGCAAGTTTTAAATGTAAAAAAAGATTTTCTTCGTACTTAATTCGTGGCGAAAACAGCAAAATGAGCAATCGTTAAGAAATTTTAATAGATGTTTGTACAATTATTATTAATTTACATGGGCAGGAAAAATCCTATCGCGAAATTGTTGTTTTTGTACAGAGGCAGAGAAAAATCATATAACATTATGAAAAAACTAACAATTTAGAGCATGTGAGGAGAAGTGGATGCCCAAAAAAGTTTACACCACGCCAGGAGCGGATCACTGTTGCTGCAGTGACTCAAAATTTAAAGATTTCGGCTGTAAAATTGTGCCAGGAAATGAGGCAAAGTTTCAATGGAAACTTCAATCCGCAAAAAATAAGAAATTCGCTGCACAGGGTTATCATGGAAGAAAAAAGATTAGATTTCGCAAGACTCCACATTAATCAGCCTCAAACCTTCTGGAACAGCGTGATTTTTAGCGATGAATCAAAGTTTAACATTTTTGGTTCCGATGGATCACAAAAAATTTGGCGAAAAGCAAACAAAGAGCTTTAAGAAAATATTCTTAGTAGGTCAGGCAGGCAGTCGTGTTGCCACAGCCCACTTGGTTCCAATGATTGGTCCCTTTGTGTTACCTGCTGGTAGAAGGGAGAGAGAAGAGAAACAGGGATTAAGAGATGAGATAGGCAGAGAGGGAAAGACAGAAAATACCGCAGGTCCGAGAACATGGTGAAGGTCCAAGTAAAATGCAGATAAAAATCGGATAAGTGAGATCAGTCGACGAAAGTGTGCGCTCATCCTCTGAATGAGTCACAGTGTCCGGTTGTGGGCCTGTAAACCACCCACTGTACTTTAAGAAGGAACTAATCCTACTTGGACCCATCGACGATATATCAGATAGGCCCTCATTGTGCTGCTGTCCGAGATGTCTCAGCCGTATACACCCCTGCGCAGGGCATTGACAAAGGAGGTGTTCCACCGGCTCCTCTTCCTTCTTATCCTGACAACTTCTGCAGAAGTCGTTGAAACGGATACCCATTCTCCTAGAACGGGTCCCGAATAGACAGTGCCCAGTGACCGCAGCCACCAAATTACGCAGTCGAACCCTCGGTGGCTGCAATAGTGCAGCTGCCCTGCCCCAATCCAAATAGGGCCAGATTGTTCTAGTGGTCGAACATGTCGATTCGTTAAACCACTTGATCTGGGCCAGTTCGTAGATAGCAGCGTCGGTGCGCTGTCCGCAAGCGGAGAGGATTATTCCATAGAAGATGTCAAAGGCACCCTCGTCAAGCATCGTCCTCTTCTTCGCCAATTCATCGGCAACGAGGTTGCCCAAAACTATTTCGTCTCCCCACTTTACGGTAACTGTCGAAACCTCCGCCATCACGTTAAGGGATGTCCAGTATTTAGAGACAAATTCAGAGGGAGGCAATTGCGGCACACCGCCTTTCTGATAGCAAATATTTCCGCCTTTAAAACACTGCAGTCATTTGGGAGTCTGAAGATCATCCTTATTCCGAATTCCTTAATGTATACCCCACCCTCAACTCTCGTCCCTCTCTTGGACCCGTCCGTGTAAACACAGAGTGCTCGAGATGGAGGAGAGCGGCCCTCTGTCTGGTCAAAGATAAATCTCCTTGTGAGGGAGGGTTCTGGGGTGTGCCTAAACTTTATTGATTCACTGTATGGGTAAATTTAAAAAGTTAGAATTAATTTTAATATTTTTTTCTTTTTTTATAATATTTATAATCAAGATAATCTAAAAAGAAAAAATAAAACTTGAAAATTACCAAAATTCAAAACATTCGTTCAGCCCTCGTTTCTGTTTATCTCATCGAACTGTCATGAATTAAGTTTTGTTTTTAGCAAACGATTTTACTGACATTAGATGATGGTAACAAACATTATTATTTAGTCTTATTTTTTTAACTGTTTGAACTACAATAATAATAAACAACTTTTTGCACGTAGACACGTTCAGACATGTTTACTAGACAATTTACGGATTCATGTTGTTATTTCAATGTTAAAACAGCGACATATAACTTTCAACATTTTTCAAACTAGTGAAAAAAAAACTTTAAAAATAATAGTGAAACTAAAGCACAATATTGTCTTCGTTTCAAGCAATGTATTGTTTTTAATGTCACACAAACAAAAAACTGCAATAAGAATCTTTCATATATTAACTCGTAAACAGACATGAAATTCATGCAATCTGTTGTCATGTTCTGCATTATGAATGCACAATTGATGTTCACATATTCCTGCACTTATTGTTCTAAGATGTGTTCAAGTTTTTGTTTTTGTAATGCATTTTTTGCCATAATAAAATACTTTTTAAAATTGAAGTTAAACTTTCAGTTTCAATTACCTTAATATGGCATGATTAGTTGCTCTTCGCTTCAAAGCTTTATTGTAGAAAATAAAGCGAGAACTTAAAGTTCTTTTAAGCATGTTGTTCACAATTTAAAAATTAAAGAAATTCTTTACTAATTTGTTTTCTCAAGCATTACAATGTCAAACTAATGAACTAAAAAAATAAATTCTAAAGAGTTAAGACACATACTGGGTTTCGAAAAAATGTTTTAGTAATTAAATATGACACACAGAGTCGCTATTTAAGATGCCAATATATGAGCTTTGGTTATGTCTGGGGAGGAAGTATGATACATAAATGGCATAAAGCTATTTAACAACAGCAAAAAAAAAAAAAAATACGAAGCATTCTAAAACAATATTTGTTCAACATTCAGATTTTTATCGAAAGACCTCAGTAACAGATGGACATTTAATTTAAAAAACGAGAAAAATGCATCAAAAATATTCAAATTAAAATATTATTTTAATTAAATAAAACGAAAACCTTTAATTAAACTTGCGTTCCATTTATTAAGTAAGAAAAATTTCTTACACAATTCTATGTCAATTAAAAAAAAAAAAACAGGAAAAATTAAACTCAAGCTGATATTAATACAGCATTTTATGGATGCATTATCCGCATCTATCTAAGTTAGTTTGTACGTTTTTTGAACATTAACTATTTAACCCACCCAATTAAAAAAATTCATAATCAATTTAAAGCTGAATTAAAATATAAATTTTAATCAAATTTTATAAATATTTTTATAGTCACACGGCGTTAAAGGCGGTTGATCTAAATTGATTAAAAACCTTTAAATAATTATGTGTGAAAAATTAAAATAATTAATTCGTTTTTAATGTACTTGAAAAATCAATTCCGTCATATCTTAACAGATATTGAATTTCTCATTTCAAAGCCAAAGCTTAAAGATTGCTGCTATTTAGAAAACATATTCATAAATATAAAAAATAAAGAATATTCCAGTATAACACATGGGTGAGCATTAAAAAGCAGGAACTTCTAATTAAAATTAAAGGAACACCCTACAAGTGCCATTGTGTAAATTATAGAAACTTATCTCTTGCACCGATATAGAAGTTAACAAATTGGAATTAAAAATTTTCAAATAGAAAGCGTGATTTTTAAGGTAGGCGCTACTGTAGACATACACTTAAATTTGCATAACGTTTGTTTAAAAAAAAAAACTTAGTGTAAGAGCAAGACTGGAAAATAATAGTATTAAAAGTACCCCAAAAGTATCATGGCTATACATATACGGCCTTACCTTTTGTAACTCTTCAAATAGGGTCTTCAGGCTATATGTTTTAGTATGTCCGCTGCTTACATGGGAGTAAATTATTAGATAGACTAATAAATGGATGATTTCATTAGCATTGTATGATAAATAATGCTAATGATTTTTTCAGCATTACCATTATTTTTACTTATGGCAATGCTTTTTAATGAAAAGGTTGCATTGATAATTGGTTAAAAAACACAACTTTTACCATTGATTAATGATTAGAGTATTTCAAATCATTATCATTAATAAATATGTTTCTTTTCTTTATACACTAAATACACATCCTAAAGTATAGTAGACTAATATTTTAAAATGGCACTTAGATCAGAAAAATTTGGTGAAATATTTATGTTTCAACGTTCTCAGGACAAATGAGATACTATGGAAACCTACTTTTTTTTTTGTGTGGTGTTAGGTGACTTTAGATCTCAGACATCAAGTTGTACACCTATCTTATTTATGAATGATATTTTATTAACATTTTCAAATATATATATCTATCTTAAGATTTATTTATTTTATGCATAGCTTTTTTAAGTTTTTGCGTTCAAAAATTTGTGTTTTATAGAAACAATTATTTTTTTTATTCAATTGTAATTAGTGGTGAATTGTTTTCATAAAAATTTCATTACCATTATTAAAAACAATTATAATTAAAAGAAAAACATAAGCATTAAGTGGTAGTAAAATTTTTTCAGTTTTATTATTTAAAACATTGTCAATGAAATTTCAATCGTAATTAAAAAATCCCAAATATGCTCCGCTGTAACAAATTTTAAAAATTTGTTTTAAGGTTTCATTATTTTTTTTTGGAAATATATATTTAATCAGAAAACACATAAAAATATAAGTTATATTTTCGAGCTATTGTAATTCATCAACGTTTTGTTTTTATTTTATTTTATTTTATAAAGAAGATTATAAACTCTAGCTAGCTTTGTGTATAACAGTATGGCTACAATGCAATCCTATAAGAAATTTCCCACTTTAGTTACAGAAAGGCGTATTAATATTTTTTAACCTATTATGTGTTTTTTTAAATGCTATTTTAATTTCATTTCATTTCTGCCCGGCTGACTATTTTAGTGTCGGTTTATTTAGCAAGAATTATTTTAAAGTTTTCTTTCACGATGAGACAAGACGAAGTATTTTATTAAACATTATTATCGCAATGTTTTTAATATAAATTTAGAATTTTAGAATTTGTTTACCTGAGGTGTGTTTCTCATCCCTGTTTATATGTTTAAAATCATAAAGGCCGCACTTTGGATTTTTTCAAACGATTTTTAAGGCAATTGCTTAACTTGATGCTTTTCCATTGCACTTACACCTTTAACCCTAAATACACATTTTCTTTTAACAAAATCAATGATAAAAAGCTCTGGATTTTTTTTTAATAAATATAAAACAATATGTTTTACATAGTAAACATCGAATTAAGACTTAATAAAATTTTAATTAAACACTTTACAAACAACTTTAAAACACCAGAAAACATGTAGCAGTTGCATAATTAAACACATTTATCAAACCAAACCCTTAAATTAAAAATAACAATAATGTACCACTAACTATTGCATAATACCAAAAGCTGTGTTGTTAACGTAATTAAACACTTAGAACATGATAAATAAGAACAAACTAAAACTAGAAATAAAACTTAAACAAAATTTACTTTAAGTGCTGTTTGGTAAAGGCCAAAGAAATGCCACTCCTTAGACAAAAACAACTAAGTTGTGGAACCAATTAAAAGACTTATGAATTAAAAAAAAAGTCTACTAAAAATCTTTTAAAGAATGATATACAACTTTTTGCAACGGTTAATGGCCGATTGTTTTGTCGTCTAGACCGAATAGTTTTACTAAGAGGGAGAAAGAGAAAATTTTAAGTTCAAGTTTTCTAAGACTCATAAAGTTCTGTATCACTTTAAATGTTTTACATTTTGTTAAACTAAATACTTACAATTAATTGTATCTAGATATACTTACTAATATACATACATACATACATGCATACATATACAGACATAAATATATTTTAAACGTTTTTTTTTTTAAACAGTCATTGAATTTGAATTTACTTAAACAGGTTGACAAGTTATAACGGGGCATATAAAAAATTTTGAAATTATTTTATCAATTCATATTTATTAAAAAAAATATATTTTTATTTTATAGAAAATAGCTAAAGGTGCAACTTGATATTATATGGTCCATAACATAGTCCAAAAAATTAATAAATTTTATTAATAAATATAGATTTGTCATTCTTCTGTCAATGATGTACTCGATTTGGCAGGATTGATGAACAATTTTGATTTGAGAGTCATTAAGTATTCAGAAAATAAGAGGGTCTTCCAAAAACAAGTATTATAAAGTTTTTAGCTATTTCACACTTTGTATTGAACTTGAAAATTAAAACAAACAAAAATATATTGGAAAGAATTATAATTATTTATTTTTAAAACATAGCGGACAGAGAGTCCTCGTTTTTCACTAACAATATTTAACAAAATTGTTGCCAAGGTAATGTTTAATAATCGTTGTGAACAAAGCGTTTTTTTCTTATCAAAAGTTTTCAAGGCATGAGAATTTTTATGTAGCATACGGAAATAACGCGGCGATAACGCTTTAAAATTAGAAAATCCGATTTTGAAAACACGTTTAATAATAACAATAATTAAAATTAAATAAAAATTTTATAATTTTCTTTTTTTTTATAAATTTTTATGAGTACGAGTATTTTATGGGGAAATGATCAATATTGGAAAGACAATATATTTATTTTTCATTTTTGAACTACGTCCGTAAACTAGATTCGTTCCAAAATAAATATAACTTCCATCATAATTTCAACAAGAATAACATTTCTGGTAATTGTGTGTTATAAACTAAAAATTTATGAAAAAAAAAATGAATATTTAAATTTTTATTTAATTTCAATACTTGTTATTATTAAACGCATTGTCAAAATCGTATTTTTTGGTATAATACATATAAAATATAATGTCATGAACACTTTTGGCGCCAAAAAAAATCTTTCCGCTCTTATTTTATAATTGCAGTTAAATTCCCTTTTCGAGAAAAAGACACAAATTTGTCAATGTTTTGTTCTTGTTAAGAGAATCATTAAATAATTTTTTGAAGTTTGATAAAAAAATTAAATTCAAATGTACGTAAGTACATAGAATTTTTATATAATCATAAAATGTTCCAAGAAATTAGGAATTCTGTTGTCCTCCCTCTCCATAAACGCCGATAGAAAATTTACTCCAAATATTTTAATTATGTTACAGAGTCCTGTTAGTTTCTCCAGTCATTGTGATTTAGTACGTAATGGCACTCAATATTATAATTTAACCCGTCTGCCTGCGATAGAGATTTAAAAATAGCTTAACTTTTTTCGTATTAAGATACCAATAGTTCCAGTCAAATAGGCCTCATTTACTAACGTGACCTCGCATGTCATGTGCTCTCATTAAATTTTAATTGATTTATTTGCCACATTTCACCACAAAAAGTAGAATAAGGGTATAACTAAATTTGTCATTCCTTTTGAAAGTTTTACAAAATCCTTTTCCGAAACCATAAATTATATATATTCTGACTTTTTATGTATAACGACGTCGATTGAGCGATGCCCATCTGTCCGTCTGTGTAAGTGTTGGCATTAGATTAGCTAGAGAAAAATTAAATACTTTAATCGATCAGATTTAGAGTTAAAAGAGGTGCTATTGGAGGCAGTAGGCAAAACACCACGCCCAAATTTATTTTTTTATGCCATTTGGAACAACAAAGTAACTTCAACCAGAAAAGCAAATATATGGGCCGATAGAGAATTAAAAAATAAGAAAAAAACATCAAGTGAAAAAATTGGCGCTCACCTATATATTCCGAGTTACGGGGGGCTCTGAAGTTTTCAATTTGTTTTTAAATATCAATATGGGTATCATTTTAAAGCTTTTAAAGAGATCTTTAAGGAAATATCGACATTTTTTAAAAATGCTTAACCCATTAAGAGCCGATGGCATTTTTATGTACAATTATATACATGCAGTACTTAATGGCCCAAATTCATAGTTAAAATAAAGTATACTTTAAGGGAACTAAAGTAGGTTTTACTTTAGAGTCGACTCTAACTCATTCATAGACAATTTAAAATATACTTTTGCGAGAAAATCAACTCTAAATTTTAAAACTACCTAAAGCTGTTTTTAACTAATTTTTCCAAAATTATTTTATTTCGTTTAAGAACACAATACTCCTTATCTAATTTTTATACCAAAGTGAACAAAATAAAAACAAGGTTACTTTTTTCAAATGTTTGGTTAGAAATTGTATGAAAACATTTATCAAATAAGAGTTGACACCCAGTGGAAGGCGTCTAAACTTAAATTATACTTTATTCTTGACTATGAAAACAAAAAAGATAATAAGAGCTTTTTATTTTAGAGTATACTTTAGCAAGAATCGACTTTATTCTATAACTATGAATATGGGCCAATGTTTTTATTTTTTAATTCTCTGTCGCCCCAAACATTTGATTTTTTTTATTGGAGTTACTCAACTAAACTAGATTTACATAGATGGTAAAGGGTATATAAGATTCGGCATAGCCGAATATAGCACTCTTACTTGCAAAGCATGGTACCCTGTTAAGAGGTTAATATTTTGCAGCATAGTTAAAAATATAACAAATATATGTATGTGCATTTGACAATTTAATAAACGTTTGGTCGTTGGCTGGTTCGCTCTTAAAAGTCGTATTGATATTAAAACGTTAGCAAACAGCACAATATATATTTTTAATTTTAAACTAAGCTACAAATTTATTTATTTTTTGCTTATAATAAATTAAATTAATTGATAAATTAATAGCCTATTCTATAGCAGTGAAAACAAAATATATTGTGTGTTATTAAACTTGAAATTATGAAGTTGATTTTTAGAAAAGAACGTGTTGATTGTGTTAAATTGATATTTATTTATAATCATTTAAAGAAAAATTAATTTTAACTAAAAGAAAAATAACGAAATATTGTCTCATATTGTCTCTCTACATAAATTATTTTATAAATTTAACAAACAAAAATTAATAAAAAGCCGGAAAAGAACTACTACATCGATAAATTGCAATTTCTACAAAGGTTAACAACTTGATTTAAACTGTTCTTTTAGTTTCCCATATGCATGAGTAATTTATTATCGTCTTTTTTGTTAAGTTATGAACTTGGGTGAGTAATACCAGACAACTTTCATTTTATTATTACTTTTTTCTATCATAGCATTTTTCTAATAAATCTCCTAAGGCATAAATATATTGATGTTGACTGAACTTTTAAATATTTAATTAATAGTTGTTGATATTAAATAAATATATTAAATGTTTATAATAAATCTTATTTAGTGATTGATTTCATTTTTCAGCTCACTTTAGAAAGGCTTTCAGAGTGTAGGAAAACCAAAGGAGGGTGTAAAAGGAAGTTGTATGATGTTAAATATTTCTTCAAACTGGTGTTTTTTAGATAGAACTTTAAATATTAAAAAGTATTGCATAATTTAAGAAATTGAATTTTATCAAAAAGATTATGATATATTATTATCATTTGAAACTGATCTCGGGCATATGGCCACCGTAGCTATTCTTGACGAAACACATTCTGGATGTCCAATTTTAGAGCTTGCTGCCCATTTGTCACGAATAACATCAACAATGTCGTTCTCAACGCATCAACTTTTGTTGGTTTATAACAATAAAATAGAGACTTCACGTGGCCCCACAGCAAATGATCGAAAGTTGTAAAAGTCCACGGTCGATTGACAGGTCTATTTCTTATCGTTAAATTTTAATATAAAAAGCCGTTGGTTGTGTTCACCATATGACACATATTGCCATCTAGTTGAAAGCATATATCTGCCGTATCAATTTCAATAATATTTGCAAACAAAAATTTCTAGCGACCGAGGCAAACTTGATTTCACAAAAAAAAAAAAAAAGAAAAATCAATCGATCAGATATCGTGTCGAAAAAGGTGCTATTAGAAATCAGCATGATCGGCCCATGTCTTTCGAGGCAGCAGGCAAATTATCACGCATATCAATCAAAAAAATAAATATATGGGGCGATACAGAATTAAAGTAGAAAAACATCAAGTGAAAAAATTAGCGCTCGCCCATATTTTCCGAGTTACGGGGCTCCGAAATGTAAAAAATTTTTTAAATATCAACATGGGTATCATTTTACAGCTTTTGAAGAGAAATACTCAAATTTTTTTAAAATGGTTTACCCATTAAGAGCTGATGTTCTTTTTATGTAAAATTATATATATGCAGTACAAAATTCTTTTATTATTTTTCTCTGTCATGCCAATATTTACTTTTTTGATTGGAGTTATTTCACTAAACTAGATTTACATAGATGGTGAAGGGTATATAAGATTAAGTTTGTCATTCCAGTTGTAACTTCTATAGTATCCGTGTGCGATGCCATAAATCAAATATATTCTGAGTTCTTATGCATAGCGAAGTCGATTTAGAGATGTCCATCCGTGTTCGGATTGAAATTAACTTTGCCGAGACACGAGATAAGCTAGAAAAAATTTAAATACGCCAATTGATCAGACATAATTTTGAAAATTTTTCTAATGTAAATCAGTAAGATCGTTCCATGTTCTTTGAGGCAGCGGGTAAACACCACATCCGCCTCTAATTTTTCCATATTATATAGAACATTTCTAGTTTAGTGAAGTAACTCTAATCAAAAAACGGAATATATGGGGCGATAGAGAATTAAAAAATAAGGAAAAAACATCAAGTGAAAAATTAACGCTTGAACATCTTTTCCGAGTTTCGGGCCTCTGAAATTTTCAAAATTTTTAAAATATCAATATGGGTATCATTTTAAAGCTTTTGAAGATATCTTTAAGGAAATACTAAAATAAAAAAAATGCTTAACCCATTAAGAGCCGCTGACATTTTCATGTAAAATTCATTCATTCATTTTTTTTCTTATTTTTAATTCTGTCGACCCAATGTTTGTTTTGCTGGATTGTAGTTACTTCATTAAACTAGGTTTACATGGATGGTGAAGGGTATATAAGATTCCGAATTCTTACCTGTTATAATTCATTATGTGTCGTTTCATAAAGAAAGAGGAATTAATAGACTTTCAATATAACAATGTCCATCTTTTTAATTAATAAAAAAAAAAAAAAAATTTGTAATCATTTTAGTTAAATTGTGGGTCTATAAGTAAGATCTCTATTTCTTGTAAAGTTTACATATTTTTGGTTTACAAATCCAGAAATTTCTGCTTTAATTTTCTAGTGTTTAATTTTTACTTTTTTTTAAAAAAAGTTACAGAGAAAATAATAATAATTTTTCTTTTTTTATACATTGAAAAAGTAAAATATACATAAACTTAAGTCTGAAGAAAATTTTGTATTTGGTTAAAATTAACAATTAAAGAAAAAATTAATAAAAACAAGTTAAAAACTTGACACAGTGTGATTTTTCTACTGTGATTTAAGAGGTCTTTAAAACATGCACTAATTTTATTTAAATAATTTTTGAAATGAATGAATAAATTAAACTATAGCAAGTGGGGTGGGTTTATATTTTTAATAGTTTTGGTGTTTTAATTTATCTTCTTAGGAACAATATATTTAGATCGTAAAAAAATAAATTTATTGAGTAATTAAAAAAACAAGTTTGGGAATGTTGGGTTTAGATCTGCCTCATAGTATTTATTTTATTTATTTAGGAAATCCTATGAACTAGAGCTGAGGCTTTATATTTTAAATAAAACAATAACTTTTTTTGTTTGTTTAAAAAGCCAACTTTTTAAATGAATATTACGAACTCTTTTATTAAAAATATAAGTTCTTATATAATTATAAAAAATTTTTCTATGATTCTGCCGATGTTTATAGTAAAAAATTTTTTTATTTATTTATTCAAAAGTTTTTAAGCCCTTAGACTGATAAGTATATTTCATACGAAGTACAATTTCAAAACTTTATTTTATAATATAACCTACATATATACATATAAAAATGTAAAAAACAATCTTTAAAATGTTAGTATTATTATTTTTATATTCTAATGTAAAATAGTAGCAATTGCACAAATATTTTGTGAAAATTTATGTTAACATTAACAAACAAATGAATGAATACTAATGATAACAACAACATTCATAGCATATTGCAGGAATGTATTTTTGAACTTTCTTAAGCTACTAATACACGACATGTTTTTTTACATCTGACTTTTTAACTGTGTGAGTAATATGTAATTCTGAATGTGTATCAAAATTGATATTTTACAGAAAAGTCTTCTGGTCTGGTCACAAACGTACATGTATAATTACGTCTGACATAATTATTATTTGTTTACAACAGCTGATCTGCTCGCAAATTTACTGATATCCAAGCCCTTCAGTTCCAAATTGCTTGTAGTCGTAATAAAATCTTTTTACGTGCGTTACAGAATTACTGAAGACTTGTCAATTTTAATTATTTTCTTTTTACTTAATATGAACAAGATCAGTTTTCATTGAAAAATGATACAGAATTTACATAATTATTATCAAATAGTTAAAAGCGATTTCAGATTTTGTTCATATAAAATATTACTATATTACCGCCGTTGCTTGTTTTCATACGGCATAAGCCTTTGGCAATACTCTTTAGATTTATAAAAACAGCTGATGTCAGATGGTTTAGCAGATCAAAATAGAACGAAATTTTGTCAGATGACTTTTCAAATGTATTTTACAGAAGCAATATTTCAACAGCTCTACACGACATGAAAACATGAAATTTGACATTTCAGATGTGAAAAACGTGTGGTGTATGGGCAGCTTTAAGTAGCATGGAAATTTTTAATCCAAATATGGTATAAAACAGTTCCAAAGTCCAACGGATCCTTTCATTACCAATGTTACGTATAATTGAAGAATTAAATCATAAGTTCTCTAAGAACTACCAAATTTAAGTGTTTTTCTTAAATATAGTTGATATTCACTTTTAATTAATTTGCATAGTAAAAGTACAATTTTAATATTCACAAAACTCTAAAAGTCACATCCCAAAATTGATATTATACAAGATGTCATACGAGTTCTGTATTTAAGTCATCATTATCTTAAGTATCGAAATTATTATCCAACTAAAAATATTTTAATTATAAATCGTTTAAAATTGTGACAAATACAAGTAAGAGTGCTATATTCGGCTTTGCCGAATTTTATATACCATTCACCATATATGTAAATATAGTTCAGTAAAGTAAATCCAATAAAAAGAAAAAAAATCTGAGGTGACAGAGAATTAAAAATAAGAAATAATTAAATTAAGTTCTGTATATAATTATATCCTGAAAGATCTCTACAAAAGCTTTTAAATGATACACATATTGATGTCTTAAAAAATGTGTTGCAATTGTACTTTTTTATGAAAAGTTCAGAGGCCCATAAGTCGGAAAATATGGGCGAGTTCCAAATTTTTTTACTTGACGCTTTTTTTATTTTTAATTCTCTATCGCTCCATATATTTCTTTTTTGGTTAAAGCTATTTCATTGTTCCAAATGATATGCAAAAATTAGTGAAAGTCGTGGTTTTTGCCCGCTGCCACGTCGGACACGGACAGATCTTGCTGACTTTTAACAGCGAAATTTTCGAAACAATGTCTGATCTGTTGGCATATTTACATTTTTCCTAGCTCATTTATTGCCTTGGCAAAGTAGATTTGAACCCGAACACGGACGGACTTACGGACATCTCTCAATCGACTTCGCTATGCATAAGAAGTGAGAATATATATATACTTTATACGATCGGAAATGTATATAGTAGATATTACAATCGGAATGACAAACTTAGATATGCCCTTTTTCCGCTTTTTGTGGTGAACTGTATAAAAACAGAGAAATCTCAAATAGAATGGAATCTTTTTATTTTCTTGGTTTCTTACCTTTCCTTAAGGATGCTTTAATTTAACAAAGCCGAAAAAACCACTGTAATTTATTTTAACCCTTTCGGGACTACTTGGATAATACGTCCCAGCAATTTTCAAACTGTCTTTTTTCTTTATTTTCAATGCAATCGCCAGGGAGGTAGAACTCCCAAACGTCCAAAAACGGATAGCCTCAATATTGGAGACCACTTGCCACTAGAGCAAGAGAAGCGTTGTCGCTGTGTCCGCTGTTCTTCACTTGGCATAGAAAAGCGAACAAAGATGTTATGCTCAGGTTGTAACAACACCTTATGTTACAAGTGTTGTGGGCCATTCCACAAATAAATACCTAATTGCATTCCTAAAATGTTAAAAATAAATGTAAACTTTTATCTAAATCTAATAATATATATATTTTAGTTATCTTTTTAATTTCGAATCGCTCTTCGAGATCACTGATTGGGATTTTATGTCCCATGAAAATACTTGTTGGGATTATATGTCCCAGGATAAAAGGACGAATTTAAAATTTTTAAGTATGGAGAACATAATACTTTTATCATACCTTTTAGAATATGAAAAAAATTTTACCATACATTATTCGGTTTTCAAAATAAAACTCCGTCCCGAAAGGGTTAAAAATATCTTGTATAATCATGGGAGTTAATATTTGTATTTGAATTTAATGCAAACAATAAGACAATAATAAACAATGATCCATTGTTTAGATTTATCATGTTGGTTTAATGAGGATCACAGCATGTAGGCTTTGAAATAGATGCCACAAATAGATTAGACTTTAGTAATCAGTTAATAAGGCTGCCTTAACACGTTAATCTTGTTGTATTTTTAGCAGAGAAGGTTACCAGACTATAGATCTTAAGTAAAACTTATTTTAGATTATAACTTTGTTTTTATTATGCGCATGTAATTAAACACAAAATAATGGAATTCTTCCCCCTTAATGAAGTACGAAGAAAAAAAACAAAGTGCAACAAATTTATGCAGTGCAGCTAAGTCAAACAAATGAGTTAACAAACTCTTTAACTGTAAGATTAAATAAATGAGATGATATACAATAGGTGAGGTGTAATAAAAACGAAAAAGAAATAAACAAAGCAAATAAAAATTACCAAATAAACAAAACGAATAAAAAAACTAATGAATTTTCACTATTCAAAGAGTGTTGTTGATTTAATTATATTTTATTTAACTAACACTATGCAATTAATTTGATTACCTTCTGTATTTTTATGTATTCAGTAAAGTTAACAAGAAAGAATATTTTATTACTGCCACTCCTAGATTTTCTCATAAAAGTCCATTTTTGATAACTCAATGCAAAACTATCTGTATAATTAAAGCGATTATAATCTTTAGTTATTTCTTTTTTCGGTGTAGAATATCGGTTTTTGGTAGATAATCACAAGTTTTTCTTTTAAAGGTGTGTTTAGACTAAATGTGCAAGTCATAAAAAAGGTCAGATTTCCCATGTGTAAATCAATACACATAGTGTAAGCCTATGTGTAATGTGTTGTAACATATGCTAGTTTAGAGGACGCTCTATTTTGATATGTAAAGCTAACTTTTAATTTTATTCTAAATATTTTCATTATGAAATTTAGGTTTTTCAGAGTGAACAATTTATCTTTTAAACTTTTTTAGGTGATAAACACATCAATGTACCGTAACTGAAAAGGTAATATTTGCGCATTTCCATAAACAAGCCAACCACGAGAAACAAGTTAGTAACCTTTGAACCTTTTTTTTAATGATAAAAAATAAAGAAATATTCATCCTTATTCTAGTTGTCGGCGTCGTCATATTTCAATGTTGATATGTGTCGACTCATTCGATTTGTTATTCTACTTGTCGTGTTTGACAGTTATCGATTACTGCTAAAAGATTTTTTATATTCTATAACAAATCTGACGACGATATTGTTAATATTGACGTGACTCTGTTTTTTTGTCGACGCCTTTTTGCATTACGACTAGAAGTGATTTAAACCAAACATAACATTGAAAATGTAAAAAAGTCAAGGTTACAAATGCAAACCAATTTGGAAAATTGGTGAAAGAATTGTAGAAGAATCGATCTCTTGCACGTAATTTTAAGAAAAATGGGAAAAATTAGAAAAAATTCTGAATTCTCTTGTTCCGTCTAAAAGATTAGCAAATGGATAGCAAAAGGTAACAAAATAAAGAATCGAATAGAGATTTATAAAAGTGTTTGTAAAAATTAATTTTAAGATATGGCGATATTTAAAATTCAAAGTAAAAAAGAGGTGGTTGCGGAGTTAAAGCCCCTGGCGGCCGAATGTTTAAACAATTTTAACTCAGTCCGCTGAAAGAAGCTGTGGTAAACCTTCTTAACTTCCAGAAGCATTTAAATCCTGAAAAAGCAGTTCAAATGGTTGATATGGGAAACGATTCTTATGACATGGAACTTGCTGAAGTCAAATTTGTCGTTGAAAAACCAGTCGAAGTCAACCAAAAGTTAAGGGAAACTCCTTGCATGCCTAACGCTGCTGCTACCAATGATACCAGTTCTGCTCAGCCTGTTCCGTCGAAAGTAGTTAAATAGAAAGCAAAAAACCATGCAATAATCCAACTGATTTACTGCAGAAGCACAGACAGGAACAGGCAAAACATATGTACATAATTGCGATCCAGCAAATTAAAAATATTGCAGTTCTGCCTAAAAATTTTCTTTCCAACACAAGTTTCTATTTTTTCGAGCTTTCATCATCAATTAAATCAAAATTTTCTTCACTTATAGAAAACATTTTACCATAAAAGTATCACAAACACAAATAAAATTTAACAAAAAAATTAGGGATATGCATTTTTATTTAATAAAAATGGATAAACCGTCGACGTCGTCACAAGAATGTAATACAAAGCAAAATTTTTATTGAATTGATGCCGATATTGATACGAAGTGATATTTATACTAAAACGGCAATGACGACGACGCCGACAACGAGAATATTTGCTTTTTTGATTGGAGTTACTTTACTAAATTCGATTTATATATATGATAAAGGGTATATACGATTCGGCATAGCCGATTATAGTACTATTACTGGTTTTTACTTCAAATATTTAAAATATTTGTGACAAAAATACTTAAGTTATATTAAATCTTTAATAAACTGCAAGGAAGCTGAATTGATTTCTGTTTTTGCGTGCACATAGATTCGTGACCATTTTTTTTTCTTTCTTAATTAAATAGTCTTGAAGATTAAGGCAAATAACGGTTTTATATTATGTTTTTATTATTATTTTGTTTATTTTTTTATTTATGTTACTTTCTTAATTAACGTGAAATAAAATTTTTTGTTGTGAAATATTAAAAAATTTTAAACAGCTATTTTCGTCTCTTTAATTAAATAAATATTTGTGTTTTTTTTTTTTTTTTGCTTTTTCAAACCCTTTAAAATTATAACAAGTTATTTAAAACTTTATTTTACTTAGATGCATTTTACAATTATTAATCGTTTTTTAAAAATCATTTGTTCATTTTGCTTTAATTAATATGACAGCAGTTAAAGTTAAGCTCCCCTGACATACGATTTGTGTGAAATAGTTTTCACACTTTATTAACAAATAAACATTTTAATATTTGTTGATTTAACATAATTTATTTTTTATTTTTATTTTTATTTATTTTTTTTTATTTTATTTTATTACATTTTTGGGGTTTCTCGTTTTTAGTCATTAAAATTTAAATTTTGTTGGATAATTGTGTTATTAAAATATTAAAACCATTAAAATCACATTTTATGCTTTTTTATTGATGTTTCAAAATTTTATTTTAAACTTTTCCACCCAAAATTTTTGTAAAGTGATTGAAGGGTTATCGTGGTCATATTGAAAGTCAATATATAAATTTAGTTTTTTATTGATGGAGTTTTTTATTTCTAAATAAATTGTCTTACTTTCGTAACTATATTTTTACAACATATTTCACAGATTACATAATAGTAATAGACTATAAAAATGTTATATTTAATATAATATAAATTATAAATATATGCATTAAACATTTATATTATGTGTTGTCGTTGGCTAAACTGGAAGGAAATAACAGCAATTTTAACTTATCAAATTCTATTGAATTTTAATAAGGTTTTTATGAACTCAATTGTGCAACTAAATATTAACTGTGATTACTTAACTACAGTAGGGGCCTTGCTAGAGTGTATCAACAATTCGTTGTGAATCAGTTATTATAAAACATGATGGCGTTTACAGATAAATTACAGTTTTAAATAAATATAATATAAAGAAATTGTTTAATTGACTTTTTTTTTTAATTATTAGTTAAACTGTTTTGATGTTAAAATAAATGAATTAAATTAATTTTAGCCTTAGTTCAATTCCATCTTTTATCACCATTCTTTGCATCTATCTATTTAAGGTTGTCTGCATTGTAAACATCATCTATTTTACCAACTAATTTTGCAAATAAGAGTACGAGGAGAATTTATATTAATATTAATTTGGTTGGACGAAGTCGATACACAAACCAAAGCATTTCTTCACTGTTCTTTCTGTAACTTGTACATTTATTCTTGCTTTGTACCAACCTTCGGTATGATCACGAACGCAATTGTTTTTAATTATTCATACTTCTTTCCTCACAACATTATAGATGCTGTTTCAGTATCATATCGATTGTTATATGATCAGTATGAATGCTGATGTAGGATGTATCGATGCAAAAAATGCAGCTTTACATTCTGCTGGTCTCTAATTTTTTCTGTTTTTTTTTTTAATCTGTTTTTTTGTTAAGAGCTTAATTATTATTAATTTTTGCACGTACCATAACGGATTTTTTTTTTCATTTTTAAGGCTTTGTGAATTATCACAGCACTATATTATAAATATATTTTAAGAGTGATCCTTTGTCTTTGCTAGTAAAAATGCTCGTTCAATACCAACCTGACCTTTTTTATTATTGTGATAAATTTGTTTAACACTTTGACCTTAAAATGGTGAATAAATTAATGAGGTTTACGTTCATTTAAAAATAGATATTAATATATATATATATATATATAAATATATATATATATATATATATATATATATATATATATATATATATATATATATATATATATATATATAAATATGGATATAAAAAATATAATATAATATAATATAAAAAAATATAAATATTTAAAAATTTTTACGTGCTTTTTTTTTAAGAAAACAAGAAATATTAGACACGAGCAGAATGTAGTGCAGCATTTTCTGTTCCGCTACATCCGTATTATTCGCATCTATCTACCTAAATATCATTTATTAAACAAACTAATTTTGTAACTAAGAATTCGAGGAATATTCATAATCAATCAAAATTTATTTGGTTAGATAAAAACCATACACAAAGCTTTCTTATTTGTTCTCGTAATAAATCGTTACATATACATTTATTTGTCTGTCGATTTAGTCATGAATGCAATTTTTTAATTTAATGTTTTTAATTTTTATTAAATTAGTATTTCAACTGTGGATTTCATAAATAAACTGAAATTATTTTGGCTCTAGTTCATTTATTTTAATTTCTAAAAATCTTTTTAGAAAAAAATTTATTTTTTAATTTTCTTAAAAACATTGCTCATGCGATTCTAGTATCAACCAGCTTTGTTATGCAGTAAAAAAAAGCGCACTATGCTATATTTTTTTTATATTTTAGTTAAGCTGTTTGACATTATAATAAAAAGTGGTTAATAATATCCAAAAAATTGCATTCTGCTGGTGTCAATTTTTTCCTGTTTTCGTCAGCATACATTTAAAAAAAATTGTGTAAAAAAATCAAAATTTAAATTACCTTAAGCCGAATTAATTATTTTATTTGATAAATAATTTTTCCAAAAATTCTAACTGCAATTAAATCTGAAAAAATTATCTTAAACCGTTATTAATTTATTTTATACTTTCAAGTTTCAGATGCGAGACAATAAATATAAAGTCACATTTGATTTCAAAGATTTTTTCTGTAAAGTTTGGATATAATTGAAGAAAATATTGTTCCGTATTTATAAGAAAATTTATTATTTGGAATCTTTTTTATAATAATTTACTTTAGTTGTGCTTGATTCCTTCAAATATAAATACTTCATGATATTCTCATGAAAGATTTATTTTTTAAACTAAACTAAAAATGAAATGTATTACTGCGGGAAAAGCATATCCATATGGCCATTTCGCTACTGCTCATATATAGCTCATCAGTGGATTCTACCCAAATTTTGTAAAGAAAACCTCAGAGTCTTATACTTAAAGTCAAATTGATTAAATGAGAACTCCGTATTTATAGTTAAAGACTAAAGTCGATTCTTGCTAAAGTATACTCCAAACTAAAAAGCTTTTAGTGTTTTGTTTGCTTTCATTGTCAAAAATAAAGTATACTTTAAGTTGAACTGGCTTTAACTGGGTGTCAACGGTAATTTGATTAATGCTTTTATATTATTTCTAAATAAACATAAGAAAAAAGTAACCTTGTTTTAAATTTGTTCATTTTTGTATAAAAATCAAATATAGAGTGTTCTTGAACCAAATAAAATAAATTATGGAAAAATCTTTTAAAGGATTGCTTATTTATGCATCTAGAAATTATTTTGGTGGTAATTGATAACAGATTTGTTTACAGACTCTCACGTAAGTAAGAGACAGAGAATTCCACTGGAGTGCCGCTGAAAAGGAATGCCTTCATGAATGCATAAGCCTATATTTGGATACGGTGGAAAGCACAGGTATTACGTGTCAATGATAGACAAAAAGAAAAAGTTATGGAAAGCAATACACTAACGTATGAGCATAACGGGTGCGTATGAAAGTTAACGCCAGAAAATATGTTACAATACAATTGCTATTCCTGAACTAATCGTAGAGGACAGTCTTGCTGACGCTATGATTGTTGCCGAATTAGAGGATGGCAAAATTATAACCGACTGCATTTGCTTTACGGAAATTGCCAGCACTAAAAGTTTTAGTGATGAAATTACTACAAAATCTTATCAAAGTCCTTCGAAATGTGCAGTTTAAGAGATAAATAAAATAAAATATACTTCCCCCGGACTGCAATAAGATCTTCACACCATAGTGCAGTATTGAAAAATTTCTTCTATTAAAAAATAAAGTTGACCAGTAGCACTAAGTCAAGTTAAAAAAAAGAAAACTAGTCGTGCATACGATTCGTTTACCTTCCTTTTTTCATTATTTAACAAAAATATGTAGTATTTTTTTGTAAATATAAGAAAACTGTATATTAAATTTAGCATCAAAGTATAACAATAAAAACGGATGTTCGTGCTTAAACAAAAACCGCTTGGTAATATAGTGTTTAATTAAAGAATTTATCTTCTAATATAAATTAAATTCAATATTTGTTTGAGTGAAAAACATAATTATTCAAACACGAAGCACTATTGTTGTGACATGCAATCATGGTTTGTTCTCACTAGTAGGGGTATTCAAAAAGCTTAGTGATTTGCAAAAGAAAATTTTTAATAAGACTAGCAAAACACTGTTGAAATTTGTAACTCTTTAGTTTTTTCCGTACTAAAGATATGTAAAAAAATTTCAGTCTAAAACGTTCGTCTATATAACGATATTTTACAAATGTTTATACGTTACATCTGATCTGAGATAAACATTTTGCATCAATTTTTTCAACAATTATCTAACAATTATTTTCAGTTCAAAGTTTTTAATTGATGTTTCGAGTAGGAATAACGCAACTGTATATTTTTTTCCTAGTCCTAATATTTTAATATTTATTTATGAACTGAAAGTGAAACTCCTGGTTATTAAAAGCTATGAAACTCTTAAACAATATTTAATATTGAAATACAAATAATCAAAGCAGTTCGCAAAAAATTACTACTAAACACACACAAGCACTTACATACATGTAAAAATTAAGAAATGAACAATATTTTTAAAATTGTAATATGAACACAATGTAACATTGCAAACAACATCTGATGTCGTTTGTGTCAATGTCACAACATACAAAAAAATTATGCTACAAGAATCGAGAAAAAACAACAGTGTGCAGCATAAGTACGTGTACACCGAATAAAAAATATCTTAACCATAACAACGGGTCAAAGTTTTCATTATTTGTTCTTCGCTTAAAACGCTAGTAGCTTCCACATTCAAGTGACGTACAATGAATAAAAATAAGAAACCCTTAATGCCCCCTGTAAGTGACACTTGCAACATGATTCGACTAATAATAGTAAAAAAAAAAGTTGGGGTAGGAGCAGGAATCCTCCTTAGATTTAAAAAATAAAAGCAAACAGCGGTTTTAACCACTTCAACTCCGCTTGTGTTGATACGGTGAGTTTAAACAAAAGAGAATTGCCCCAACTCTCAGCAAGTTAACTTTCACAGAATGAAAACTTCTTTGAATGAATTCGACACTTATTGACGATGAAGGTGTCCTAAATAGAGCATAAACACCAGTAGAATGAAATGCATTTTCCGCAAATTTTTTCTACTTATACAACTATTAAAAAATATTGAGTAAAGGAATTTATAATTTTTTTTTAATATTATTCATTTATTATAATTGTTAGTTTATAACGATTTGTTTAAACATACATTTTTTAAACTGGAGCTTTTTTTACATAGTATAATATTAAATTATATTTTATACTCATTTATTTTAATTTAAAATTTTTTTCCAATCAGAATTTGATTTTTTAATATAATTTCTAAACATTTTTAGAAATAAAAATTATTTACAAATGTTAGAAAAATCATTCTGGTAGCGTCTAACTTTTCTTGTTTTCTTTGGAAATCCTCCGCATACATTTGTATATAATTTTTCTTTGTAAAAATGTATAACAATTTAACTAAAAAATGAACCAAAGCCGAAAATAAATCAATTTTAATTCATGCTCATTTATTTTCTTATTTAATTGTATTTTACTTTTTGATTATACTGTAAAAATAATTTATATGATATTGTTACTATTGCCAACTATTTATTGCTTGATGTTGCTTTTATTGTTCTGTGTAAAATACGTTTGAAAATAAGAAAAAAAAACATATTGAATTTATATGGTCAATATAAATCATTTCAAGATAAACCACTTGCACAAAGAAGATTTATTTTTTGTATATAAAACAGTTTCAGCTAATTTTATTTTGCTTTTATTTGCAAAATAACAACATACAACATCAGTAACAATTACAATAACAAGTGTGATGAAGTGATGCTGTTGGAATTAAGCATGCAACACAACGAAGAACAAATAGAATTGAATACAGGCCATATTTCTAATAAACTACATAAAATCAGCTATGAAAACAATAAGTGTCTGGGGAGATATTATTTATTATTATTAATTTTTTTTGCTATCATTAAAAAAGTTTCAATTGCATAAAAAGAAAAAAATTTCATATGTATAGTTTTATATTTCTACGATTACTTGCAAAATATATAGAAATAAATTTCTATGTCATGGTCTGGGCCAACAAGTTATTTTTTTTTTTAATTTTTTATATATATGATTATTTTTTTCTTTAATAATAGAAGTGTTCATTTTTTATTTACATGAATATGCATCAATAAAACTTTGTAGTAATTTAATGGTATGTGCAATGCATGCATAAAAAACTCAGAGTTTATTTTATTTTATATTAATTGCGGGTGTTGCGACTTTAAACGCTACACAAGTTCAATTTTTTTTTTTTTTTATTGAAAAGTTTGTAACTTATTGAAGATAATATTCGTTTAGTTAGAAGCAAAACAAATTTAAAATATTTTAAATGATAAATACTGTGTTCATGTCTTAAGTCTTTTGTTTTGTAGTTAATTTTAGAAAGAGTATTGAAATTATATATCAATTTTAAATTATTAAAGAGCTCGTGTGTGACTTGAATTTGATGAAAACAATTTTTTAATTTCAGCTTAAGTCGTATGACAAGTCATCTTAGCTTCTTATTATCCATCGAATCGTGCTAAAAAACACAAACAGTTTTTAATATATTGAAATTAAAGAGTTTATTTAAAAATAAACTCATTTTTCATCAGGTGTTACGTCGCATAATTCCTCGCCAAGATTTTTTTTCAGTACACAAAAATATACAATTTTAAATACATGAATGAATGAGAGAGTTTTTTCACTTTTGTCGCTGACCATGCGGCAGTAAAAAATTATTTCTATAGTAGAGTATATTCATGTCGATCACATTCAAGATTTTCAGTCAAGAATATTTTTCCTTCAAAATTGAAATAAACACTGACATCACTTGTCTCATATTTAAACATATACAAACATAAATGTAAATCTCCATTACAATTTTATTATGTGCGAATTGCAATTTGCTAGCAGCCACAAAATAAACTTTAAAATGTCGTCAATTCTTGTTAATAAGATGGAAACAAGTCATGCTCATACAAATCTAAAAATCATAAAAAAAGTACCTTGAATATAAAAATAAATAAAAATACTAAAAAAAATACATTGTTTTATTTTGAAAAATTGCATAAATAATTGATTTACTAAACAAGATTCAATGTTAGTATTTCTTTAACAAATATACAGAAATATATTTATTACAGTAAGTTTCAATTATAGAATTTAAATGTCATATACATTTTTTCACAAAATATATTTCATTTTAATAACCAGCATGTGCTCTAATTGCTTCATATTGGTTTAAATGAACCTCAGTTTGCTACAGCTTCCTGAATTTCTAAGTAGGCGTAAGATTTATTGAGATCTTTAGTGCTGACATATTTTTTATTTTTTTATTTTCAATATTTTGCCATTATTAATTAGCACAAATCATGGAATAATAGAACTTTACTATTAAAAGCAAAACTCATAGCAATAAATAATTTCAATTGATTTATGTTGATGTATGAATAAATTAAAAAAAAAACAAATTAACAATTTGAATAGCATTCAATTGGAAAAATAGACACTAATTGCTGAATAATTTCAAGTAAATATTTATGAACATTGTGAGAAATATTTTATGCGGCAATATTCATTATTTTATTTAAATTTTATTAAGCTCATTTTGAAAACTTGGCAACTGCTTATTTGAATAAACAATTAAGTTTTTCTTTTTTAGTTTTTTTATTGCAGAAAGCTGAGTCAGCCCAATTATGTGAATACTGTGTATTTGAAAAATATATGCAGTGCTAATATATATATATATATATATTAAAAGGATTTAATGTACATGATATAATAATGGCACGAAGAAAATAAAAAAAATGATTACTCTTCTTACCTCTTACACTTTCATTTAGTATTTCAATTAGGTAAACTTTTTAAAATCACTTAAATTTTTTAAAATTACGTAGAAAAGAAAGTTAACACATTAAGCTATGAAACATCTGAGAAATTTTTGTCAGGCAGGTTCGCTTTGGAGTTTTTTTAAACCATAACCAAATATATTCAAATTAATATTTAACCCTCTAGTGCGCAGTGATGCAAATTTGAATCATACCGAATATTCCTCTGTAGCTTTAAAATTTGAAAACAGTTTTATGTAAATGTTCGGTATATGTTGTCTCCATTTAATAGACGTCGTTTTCTCTGCTTTTGAAGTACCGTTATAGCACCATTGAATTATTGTGCAATTTTGAAGTGCCTGCTCATTCGTTTGTTGTGCGTAGAGGAAACAGTGTGTTTTTCGGACCTTAAAATTTAACTAAGTTCAACAGGTTTATAAACAGTTGTGATTTTTACATAAGTTACACTCTTTTTTTATTACAATATTATAGTGTGTATTGTTTTTTTATGGTAAGTACTTTGCGCTAAATGCGCAATGATGCAAATTTGCATCAAAGGATTTTTCGCCTCCTGCGCCCTTATAAATGAAAATTTTACAAACTGCTAGAACAAAAGTTTGTTTTTAAACCATTTCCTTTCGTTTAAGTAGTATTTTACTTAATTTGGTTTTCTTTCGCACTAGAGGGTTAAAAAAAATTTTAGATATATGACCACCATATCCTTACTTAACGAAGCACCTTCTGATCATCCACTCTTAGGTAATTTTTCTAGCATTCATGTCAAGAACAACACAAACAATATAAGTCTCCATAGCGCCATTGATGACTCGTGTATCGACAGGAAATAATCTAGAGGTGTCAAGGCAAGGCCTTGGAGGCCACATGACAGTCCCAGTTCTCGAAATTAACTTATTGGCAAATTTTTAATACAATAAGTAGATGGATGGACGTAAAAACCAAAATCTCTCCTGATAAATGGCGTCCTCTTTAAAACAAATATCATTGATCATGGTGCGGTAGTGTAGTGACACCATTCTGCAAACCGCAAAAAGTGATGAATTTTTCTGGAAGAAATGGAAACTGTTCGGTTTGTTGTAAATTAGTTTCACTCTACTTTTGTTTATAACACAACCATAAGGCTCACAGCTGAATATAATTTAGCGACAATTTGAATTGACAAACGAAAACGAATCGACAATGAACCCAAAAGTCCTCAAGTTTTATTTGCTTGAGCTATAACAGTATTGTTTAATTTGAAAGCAAATATTGGTGTCACAGAGAATTAAACAAAAAAATGATACTGCGTACATACAATTTTACATAAAAATGACATCGTCTTTTAATGTGTTAAGCAATTTTTAAATAATTTTAGTATTTCCTTAAAGATCTCTTCAAAAGCTTTAACATTTTAAAATTTCAGAACTGCGTAACTCGGAAAATATGGGCGAGTTCCAATTTTTTCGCTTGATGTTTTTTTTTATTTCTTATTCTGTATCGCCACATATATTTATTTATTTATTTTTTTTTTGATGGAGTTACTTTATTGTTCCAAATGACGTAAAAAAATTAGAGGTAGGCGTGGTGCCTTGCCTGCTGTCTCGAAATATATGATCCGATTAACTTATTATTTTTTTTTTTTTTTAATCAAGTTCGCATCAGCAAACTTGACTTCAACACTAACACGGGCGGACAGACGGACATCTCTCAATCGATTTCGCTAAGCATAAGAAGTCAGAATATATACACTTTATGGGGTCGGAAATGGATATTGCTGAAATTACAATCGGAATGACAAAATAAAATTTTGTTGAATTTTACTGAAAACAAAATAAAAAAACGTCAGTCTTACCGGGAGGGGAGTAAAAGGGAAAACGGTCATTGTTATGCATGTGGATTGATTTTAGAAAAGTCTTGACTATTCGATTTTAATGAAATTGAAAACATAGATAAGTCCTTATCAATTTCACAAAATCAGATTCTACAGATATTTTAAATATTGATATGTCCCGGTCTATAAGATCCCAAATATTTGATCGACTTCTCACGTATTCGGTTCAAAATTAAACGCTGGCTGCAATAAGCTAGTTTTTTTTTATAATTTCCTATTGTACGAATTTAAAACAAGCCGAGGTTTTTTTTCTTTCTAAACAGTCTTATGATATCTTTGCCATTAATGAAGTCCCCCTTCTAACAAGTAATAAAACCATAAGTAGTATAAGAAGTTAGTTAAAGTTCAAAAGATTTGACTTGTTGCGTTAAATATACAATAAAAATAACTGTATAGCATGACGCTAATATACTAAACACTGATAATATCCTTTATCTTGGTGTTGTTTAAGGACCATTTACACTATTATACAAGTCTTATGGTTTGCATTATATTTTCTAAGAAAGAAATCGAATGAGAATTTTTGTGACTTATTTCTTGTAGCTTTTGCACTCATAAAGAGGACGAAAAAACTCGTTGTCCATCCGAAAGCCTTCAGATATGAGGATATTTTTCTACTTAATTTCGTGAGTTTAATTTATTTCAGAAAAGACTATTTTTTAAAGTTTTTTTGTCTCTAAAAGAGCTCTTCAATTTATAGCGCCGAAGATACACATATTTGAGTGTCCTGTAGCAGTCATGGCGTAAGACATTTTAAGGCATGTTCAGAAATAGCTCCTGATAATATTTGCTTTCACACAACCACACTTTTTCATAATACATAGTTATTTGACAAATCTAAATACTAAGTATTATAGTGTGGAACGGTCTTTAGAAATACTGGATGTTAGTTATAAGTCAAGAACCTTTGCCTAACTAAAAACAACAATTAAGCAGCCCATGAGAATAGAAAGCAAAAAAATATATATAAGGGGCCAAATGATAAAATTCGTGATTAAGTAAACTTTCGCGCCATCAAATAATCGGATTGCAACATTTTATGTCGATCAAATCGAGATTTATTTTAAATATAATATATTTTTTTATTTTTTTTTAACCATTTTATTTTTTAATCAAATCAGAAGATTTTTAATTATATTGTTAAAAATAGGATATTTGTAGATTTAATATCTTTAAACTTTGAAGCTTTGCTTTTAATTTTAGTATGTTTTCTTTTTCATGCGTCATATTCTTTACTGTCTTTTTTATTCTTAATTGCTTTATTGTAGTTTTTTGTTAAGCCAAACAGACATCTTGGACAGCAGCTACATTTTCTGTCTTTTAAATGTTTATTAATAGCTCAACAAGAAGTTCTATCAATATTAAATTATGTAATTATTTCTAATTGGCCTCTGCCATGACTTTTACAAGTATTTAATTAATCATTTAACAAAAAAGAATTCTAACGGCCATATAAGAAACATAAAAGATTCTAAAATAATAGAAGATTTATTTAATAAATTTTCATATAAAAAAAAAATTTAAATATTCTTTTAGTTTTTTTATACGGATGTTAATTATTTAAATTACATGACAGCAAATTTGTTAATAACTAATAAATAAAACTATTAAATATTCATATTATAAATAATATCAAATTCTCCTCTTTCATAGGCCTTTCCGTATTTAAATGTTAATGACTTAAATCAGATTTGTCATAACAATATTTATTTTTTAAATTAAAAAAAAAAATTTAAGCAAAAGTGTGAATAAATATTTATTATCTAACATTAATCATTGCCAAATAAATGTCAAACTCAATTTATTGAAGTGCTTAATCAAAAAAGTAACATCTACACAATAACCATTCCATCTGTCGAATTACTGCAAACTATAACTTAACTTTAAATTACATCGGGTCACCCCGTAATAAATCATAAAATTTTAAACCTCCACAATAAAATGCATAATAAATATATAATAAAAAATATATGAACCAGAATATTTGAAATATCAACCTTCTTAAGCAAACAAATGGCTTTAAAGAAAAAATTTACTTTTAAGCACCAAAAAAAAAAAAATATTCCCACTTAATAATGATAATAATTAACGAATTAAACAAAAGAAAAAAATACTGGCGGTAATGTAATTCTGATTTACATACCACAACTACATAAATAAAATAGTCTAACGAATTTTTAGTTTTAAGCTTTTTACATACTTTTTAGACTATTGGACATTTCATAGAAGATGTATTACTATAGCCTCAATAACAACAAATACTAAAAAATTATAGCGTGCTCCGAAATGCACGTCTTACTTTTTTAAGTTTGATATGCAAATACGGCAACTTTACACAGTCTCAGTAAAATTATGTGAGCTATAGCAACATGTAGAAGAAGTAAAATCTTTAATTAAAAGATATTCCAATATTCACGCGTGATTTTCACTTAATATTTACTTTAGTTTTTTAACCGTAGCAGCAGATTTTTAGAATTCACACAGTATTTACAAATATGTATGCTAAAAAATAAATTTGTAAATAATAAATTTAGAAATAAAAGGGTGTTTCCATAGAGGCAACGCTTTTAAAAATATGGCCTTATTTCCTAAATTGCTTTAGACAGATACTTGAACTTACTGTCTGATAAAAGAATATGTGCAAAAATTAAAATGAAATGAACGGTATTCCGATAGCAAAATGATTTTCAAATATTGGGTGGGTAAATTTTAAGGGCCGATATTAAATGTGAACCACACCTAAGCGTCAAGTTGTTTTCTGCATTTAATTTGTCATTTCTCAATCTTAGACGCAGTTAACTTGATCAATGCAAAGATATGCAATCGAGCAATGAGTTAAAGTTTTTCAGGCTTATTAAGGAAATGGGCGTTCAAATGAAAATACATATCGTGCACTTTGTGATTTTTTGGGCCAATTTAATCGTGCAAATGTGCTTACAATCGGAAAAATCGTTCAGAAATTTTAGCAAATCGGAACTAAAGGAGATGTGAAAACACAAGTGCATGCTCGTACAGCTTGTACTGCAGAAAATATTGCTGCTGTACGCGATAGTGTGGCTGAAGAGCCGTTCACCTCAACTCGTCGGTATCTTGCGATGTTAACAAACTTTTTATGGCCCGAATTGAAAGATATGGATATGGACGATATGTGTTTTCAACAGGACGGTGCCACTTGCGACACAGCTTAAGAAACAATGGCTATTTTACGCGACAAATTCAGTAGCCATGTTTTCTCACGTGGTGGCGATATCAGTTGGCTGCCAAGATTATGTGATTTGACACCGTTGGACTTCTTTCTTTGGGGTTATTTAAAAGAAAAGGTATACGCCGATAAGCCAGCAAAAAATCCAAAAGCTAAAGAATGAGATAATTCGACACATTAACGGCATATAACCTCAGTTATGTCTCAGCGTCATCGAAAGTTTGGAACATCGGATGAAAGTGTGCCGCCGAGGTCGCGGCGGCAGTTTGGCCGATGTTTTGTTCCCTACATAATTGAACCATACCAATATGATTAAAATAAAAAGAAATGACAATAATTTCCTAAATAATTTGTGTTTTATTCAAAATCAACATCGGGCCTTAAAATTTAACCACCCGTTATAGGACCGTTTTTTTTAATCGTAAGAGGCTGAGTTTGTAAATTTACCCAGATTATTTCTAGTTCGCTATAAAAGCAAATTGTTTTCTTCGCAAATATTGTCTATCGTGTCTTTCCAAGTTATTCTTTTTCATCATGTTTCGCTTCAATTTTCACTACAGTTCTTTTTTGACAATTTAATTTGCGACATCCTGGCAAATTACACATACCTCCTCATTAATAAACGAATTATTTTAATTTGTAATAAATCTATTCTATTCCTTATTTTGTCTCTTTTAATTTTTCCGCCTACTTAAGAAACAGTAATTAATTTCTGCTGCTTGTATTTGGTTTTGTGTCATCGTCGTGATTGGCCATAACTCGCAGGCGTTTGTAATGTTGAGTTGTATAAAACTAGCTTTCTTTTGGTTAACAACTTCCTTCTATTCAGGAAGTTTTTGTTCAGATCTGAGTATAATGCACATTTGGCCGATATTCTGGCATTTAGGTCCTCATGTATTACTGAACTAAAATAGTGAAAGTGTCCTAGCGGTTCTAGCACTCCAGTTGCAGTTTTTACTGTTTTCTGGCTTTTTTGCATCTTTACAAAATTCTCTGCTGGACATGTTGTCGGCAAGGAAATTCAGATTGCTGTTTGTATGCAACAAGCGAAGTGATTGTTGATGTGATTCATTCACACACTCATACATGTAAGACTAATCACAATCATAATTTTTAATTAGCAGAAATCAGTGAAAGGTTTCGAAAAAGCTAAGCTTTAATTGATTATGTTCTTTTATGAACGTTATAACAAAAACAAAACTATTAAGTGGAAAACTATTACACATCAGTTATAACAAAGAACAATCAATAACAAATAAAAAAAGAATAAATAATTTACCAGAACTTATTCATAAATTAAGAGATGAAATCATACGCTAATCAAATGTTATTTTTGTTAATAGTGACTAACAAAATAGAATGTTAAATACAATGTACACATATCGTCAGTTGAAATAAATGAATGTTGAATTTCGTATTATAAACGATAAACTATCCTCCTCCAGTCAAGTACAAAATTGGTGTTTCATTAAGCTAAAGGTAATCATACTATAATATAACCATTAGGGTTTTTCTAAATTAAAAAAAAAAAATAATAAATGTAAAACGTAAAAAAAATGTATGTAAGAATTATACTTTAACTAATTAATTAGTGGCAGATGCTAGATTTTTATCGAAACAAAATTATGCTTATTAAAATTAAATAACAAAATATAAATTAAATATTTTGACATTGATGTGTTTTTTTAGATTGCAAATAAACGATTTCATTTTATCTGGTCAATAAAATCAATGTTACGTACTACACTAAGAATATTACTTTTTAGCATTTATTTCATTTGAAAGTAAATGATTACATTTATAAAATTAAAATATGTCTACAGTCAAAATAAATATAAACCGTTATATTCTTATAAATTACAATTGAATCATAAAAGCTTTATTAAATTAGAAATCCAAAATTACTGACAACATTTTCATCACTAGTAATATTTGATTTAATTAAAAATTTGTTTGAATTGGTAAAAATGTTAATGAAAAAACTTCTTCTGAAAAACTATTTATCTGCTAAAGATTAATTTTGACTAAATAATTTGTTGATTGTATTAAAAGACATTATGTTTCTATCATTTAATCAATCTTAGTTGCCTTTTTTTTAGTATTATAGGTAAATACATTACTTTTATTTTATATAAAAAATTAAAATATTTTTATATAAAATAAGTATTCTTTTAAAAACTAATTTATATTATTTAATGTTCCCGTGTTTTTAATCTTTAATTATTAAAATTGCAAGTGCCCCTGCCTAAAAGAAAGAATAAAATAACGCAGTGTTTTGTTGTTTTTATTTTTCAACATCTTTAATCTATATAAAAGAGCCGAAAAAAAGTCGGCTGTATGCAGTGTATAAAAAAAGATAAAATCAATGTTAATTATTGTTGTTTTTGCTTGAGTTTTGTTTTTGGTCTTTAATTTATTCTTTGGACAAAAATCTTTAGTTCATTAAAAATATTTGTGAGAAGTTTCGTGACGAGCTAATTAAGCGGTAGCAAAATGGCCATCGAGACGTGCTTTCACCTTCAATAGTCAATATCGGGAAAATAGTACAAAAAATTCAAAGTTTAAGTCATTTTTTCTTCTCCCTACTTTGCGTAGAAAAAATATCGATTAATCGCTCGATGAAATCAATGTAGATTTTAATTAAAAATAACATAATATCCATCAACAATAATACTGGTTTGATAAAATTTTTAATCAATTTTATAAATTGTTCACTAATTGTGGTAAATTCAGTTAATTGTAGTAAATTTATTAGTAATTACAAATCATTTAATTTAATTTATTTTCATTTATTGTAAAATTTGGTCATATAATGATACTACAATAAACGCTTCAGATATTTTATTCAGTATAAGAACCTTTTTATACGCTCGATATATGATCATTTGAATCTTATTTTTTACCCAAATACATATTTTATTCTTTTCTAGAAGATTCCGCCGAAAAATTGCTTAAACTTTTTTATGACATTCAGGAGGTAACAAAATTTATGGATTCTTTTAAACAAAATTTTTTTTAGAGCTGAATTCTTATGTATATTTTTTTAAGCAAAAATTACAGTATTTGTTATCATTCGAAATTTTGCGTTTGTTTTAAATAGCGTAGTTCTGGTGGCTATATGTGATTTATGAATTCCCGAAATAAGTCCTAAGTTTAGAAAATCTTTGACCAAATCGTCGCACAAGTGATTGAATAAGCTTTCGTATGAATTGACACTTCATGCCATTCAAATTAAAATTTATGCTGTTCCATTTCCCTGACTTTCGTTTTAAAGTTATGATATTTTATTTAATTAAGAAAAATATTATGTAATAAAAAAATGTTAGCCTAAAATTATATTGAGATTAAAACTAAAAAAAAAAAAAATTCACTAGATCTTAAAACAAAATGTTCTTTAAGTATGTTAAATATTTGGCAAAGAAATTATTTAACAGAAGTTTAAAGAAATCTTTCACATTTTTATATCGTAAACCACAGCGAAGCCAATTGAGCGATGTCCGTATATCTGTCTTTCCATTCGTGTTCGAACAAAACACTACGCCTGCCTCTAATTTTTTCCATATCATTTTTTTAAACTACGTTTGCATTCCTGCAGATGGTTGTGCTTATAATAAAACATGTGAATTTTACTAGTATCGGATACATTAAACTTTTCATTTACTAAGGTGGGACGAAATTTCTAAGCAAAACTTGCAAACTTGTAGTTGCTCATATGTATATGGTGTAGGGTATATAAGATTCGACATTGCCAAATATAGCACTTTTAATTAAATATATAATTTTATTGCTAATAAATATAATTTATTCATCTTCTTGAAGTTCATAACCTCAACTAATGTTTAGAAAAAAAAAAACAAAAGAATATTAAATTATCTCACAGCCTTAAAAATGTGTTTTTATGTTTTATTGTGTTAAATATAAAATAATTAAATAAATTTTATACACGATTAATATTCCTTAAGGTTTTTATGGCATATAATAACATTTATATTTAAACATATTTCATACCCTTTAATGTTTAAGCAGCGCATCATGTCTTTCTTTGTTATTATTGTTGCTTTTTTTTTTGTTTTTTTTTTTTGTTTTTTGTATTAAAGCCAAAATTTGCCGAAATGCCAAATCATGTTTAATGATCATCTATTATTGTGTGAATATTTTTTCTTTGTTATATAATTTTTTTTCTAAATTGTTTAAGAATTAAATGCCAATTCTTTCAAAATAAATGTTAAATGCAAATTAAGGTATAACGAATTCCACAGCACTTATGTTAAGTTTCAGCAAACAAAAACAGTAAACTTGGCAAAAAAATTAAATTAATTGGCCTAATTACATCAAACCCACATTTACAAAAAAAAAAATTTAAATAAAAACCAATTAAACTCACGTTCGATAATAAATGCGAATACTTTTATGTGATTTGTTATTCAATAACAAATATGAACAAAAGTTTTATTATGAAGGTTTATTAAAACCATTATTGTTTGAATTGATTAAGTTTAATTGTTTGAATGAAAAATGAAAAAAAAAAAAAATATATATATATAGAGATAATTAGCAATGGGTTGCTCATTTATTAAACGTGTATGTTTCTTCACTCTTTTGTTTTTATACATACATATGTATTTCAAGTTCTGAAACATTAATGTAGTCGGCAAACGCGATACCACAATTGATTTTTTTTTTTAATTTCAAAAGTCAATTCTTTCAGCAATATTTTTTTTTTAAATTCTCCTGATATGAGAAGCAATTTTACTTGTTAACACTATTTCATTTTTATCTTTCGTTATTGCAGATGCGATTATAAATCTAAAACAAGGCAATGGAAATACACAGTGAAGAGAAGGATGACGTTGAACACACCATTGTAAAGTGCAGTTTCTGGGAGAGGCCTTGTAGAGTATTAAGAGTATCTGAAGATACTTCACAAGGAAATTTAATGGTATCTATGGTACAACAACAAAGCTGGGGTATTACAAGGAATTTTTTTGAAAGAATACTTTGAAAATAAAAACACCGAAAAACAGAGAACGCAAGTGCTGAACCTCTTTTTCCATACAAGTGTATGTTAGATGTAGCGCTAGAAATAGGATGACGACTACATGCAAGCAGTAACTGAAACCACTTCGGGTTACGGGATGGTGCTTCCTGTGTGGAACCTTTATTTGGTGGCGCACTACCGCTGCGTCCAGTTAAATTATTTGCATGCATACTTACATACATACTTGTATTCGTAATTACATAGAAACACACATACAGGCGTGCATACATAAATACGTATATACATAAATACGTAAATACCCAGTAAAAAATAGGATCATACAAAGAGTAATCTTGGAGCGCTCCTTTGCGAGTAATGGATTACTCCATAAAACTCCGAAACACATTGGATTTTTAACATAGCATGTCCGCAGACACAAGTACTCCTTTTAAGCTCCTTATGGAGTACTCTCTTTGATCTTGAAAATGACGACAGAGGGAGTAATTGTTTTTGTCTCCTAAAAGAGCATAAAAAGAGTAAACATCCATATAAAATACAAATTTTTTTATTTTTACAAAAACAAGAAATTTTTAATTTTTAAAATTTTTTTTTTTTTTTTGCATTCGACGAGGTCGTAGTTTTTGTCAGGTAGGTCTGTTGGTAAACAGTTGCTTTACATTAAGAAATGCCACCTTGAAAGAAAAAATGACACGCAATATATTATTTATGACATGATTTAAAAAATTCAGCTATTACCGAAATAAAAAAAGTTAAACAATTTGTAATTGTTTGTTTTGATCCATCCCAATTTAATTTGACCAGCATATTTCGCAGATCCTTTTGCGTATTGCTTTTTCAATTTTGTCAAACCGCAGTTTAATGTACGAAATCTGAAATAAATTAAAATAAAAAACAAAGAATTTTGAATACTTGTTTAACTGATTGCATTAAAAACAAACTCATTCTTACCATTTCTAATTCAGGCTCTGTTTTAATCAGCTGTTCTGCCTAATTTAATTCCTTCAAAGAATCAATTGGGAAAATTTTTATTCTTTAAATTATGTGTTCTTCCACAAACCGTAATGACTTTGATGAGCTTTTATAAAGCGGCATTCCATCCACAATTATATCGATCAATAGTTCGGCATTTGCATCAGGTGATATGTATTGGCCGTGCATCATCAGTGCTTTTTCTAAACCCCAATGAAAGTATTCACCTGGTGCCATATCTATTATTTCTGGGCTTCCTGTGAAGCAGCGTGGGTTTACTGCATGCACTGCTTTTAACAATGTTTCTCTACATAGTAGAACGTCCATACCTTCACTTTTTAAAATGTAGAGTAGTGAATTACAGCATTCGTTCGAAACACGACTTTCAATTACCCAAGAAGCGAGCTTCTTTCAAAATTTTCACTGATATCATAATAAACAACAAAGTTTTTCGTTTGGATATCTTCATTTGTTAATTCATTGATTTTGTGAGGTACTGATGCCTCTTGTTCACTTTAAGTCTCCCGATTACAATTTGAGAATTTTTCAATTTCTATTTTAACTAGTCGTCTTAAATGACGATTAGAAACTAAATTTTCACACAATTTTAACAAATTTGTTACTATACCCGTACTTTTTCGCTTTTATTAAAAACACGTCTTTCACTTTTTAAAACTAAACTGACTAAATATAAAAACAAAACGAAAACATCAACAATTAAAAGTTATGTCACAAACAAAACCGAACTGATACATCCCCCATTGAAACATTTGGAGTAATAAGCGAGGCATAAACAAAAAAAAAAAAAAAACAAAAAATAGTTTCGATAGCTCGCTTATTACTCCAAACGGATGTAAATGTCATTACTCCTTTATAGCTCGATTATGGATTAATCCATATATTTTTTACTGGGTATATACATACATACATACATACAAACATACATACATACAAACATACATACATACACGCATATATACATTCATACATATATTCATTCATACATACATACTTACAAACATACATACATAAAATCATATATTAATACATGAGAATCTACACACATACATTTAAGCATACATTCACAAATACATACATTAATATAGACATACACATGAGATGACGAATATAACAATCCACAAAATTTTGCATTACAGTCGGTTAATGTCTAATTTTTCCTGATTTCCTAAAAACTAAACACAAAAACCTTTAAATAATTTTTTTTCCTAATAATTTTAAAAATTAACTGTACCTGAATCTATTTTGGGCTATGAATTATTTACTCATTCTTATACAACTTACCGTGTAGCTGACATTTGCTTACACTTAAAACAATAATTAATGCGCTATTAATTATAACTAATAACAAAAAAATCTCAAAAACACTTGATACAAAGCGAATAAAATTCATTGTAAAAATACATGTGAAGAAGTAAATTATTATAGAAAACAATTAACGAATATTTTAGAAATATAAAAAAATGTATCCAATAAGAAAAAAGAATAATTATATAAAGAGAGAAATCTATGATAATTATTTACCTTGAATTTAAATTATTAATATGTTCTGACAAGAATCATTAATAACATTTAATGAACTCCTTGAATTATGTAATAAATCAAAATTTTCAAATTTATGATGAATCGCCCGTAGAAACAAAATTAGTTTGCTTTTTAACATGTGTAATTACAACTGTTTAGTTTAAAATTATAATAAAAATTAACCATTTTAATTACAGCATATTTTTTTTGCATTTGGGATTTAAAAATATGTTACAATTTTAATAGTAAATATTTTTTTAACAAAAGACTTAAACAAACAACGTGCCCTCATATAACTGGAATAAAGCAAGTCCAAATTATATTGAATTATAATGAAAATACTAATAACTAAATAAAGCAAATTTCATACAATTATATATTATTTAAAAAATATAAAAATTATAAGAGCCATTAATATTAAAATTAAATTTGAATTATTCAAATCTGAATAGCCGAGTAGCAAGCATAGGGATATATTCATTTTTAACAATAAGTTAGATTTATTCCAGGGAAATTCAAAGTTCATTCTCAATATAAAAAAATCTAAAAAATTACGTTAAATTTTTAATTTACGGCCGCGTCTATGTTAGAAAATGTATATATCCATCACCGCCATTACAGGTCTGGTGTTCTTAAGCAAACAAAGTTTTTTTAATGGGAACAAGTTATAATGATGCATTGAAATTATTTTGGCTTAAGTTCGTTTTATTTTTAATTTCTAAAATTTTTTTTTAGAAAGAAAATTTATTTTACAAATGTATGCGGACGGGCAAAGTGTTTTAATAAATAATGGTAAAATTAAATACAGACAGAAGTAATTTTAATTACAAGAATTTTTTAGGTTTAATTTTTTTACTTCCCCATGGTACCTACACATTAAAAAAAAATCGTGTAAAACACAAAATTTTATACAAATTTTTGTTGTTTTTAAACAAAAATGGTTTACTTAACTGGGACGTATGCAAGAAATCGCCGATAAAATGCATGAAAATATTGAACAAAACAAAACATTTAAATAAAAAGAAATATGAATGCCGCCATTGGTTTCAGTCGAACATTACCATAACTATGTGACCACCTTCGTTACAAAAATAATCGTTTCTCATGAAGGAAATGTTTTTTTATGTAGTAGATAATACGATTTCATTGTCTGTGTATGTTTTAAAAACAAACCGAAACTTAGGCTGTTTGTGACTATTATGGATTCTTAAGTAAAAATTGTAATTTCTTATGTCTGTAGTTCAAATAGCATTTGAATTTGGGATAAAGATACTTTGATTTAGCTTATTTAAAATGTTCGTCAGAAGTTTCCTGAAGGGTTAAGTAAGCGGTAACGAAATGGCCAATGGTGCTTTGGCCCTCAATAATTTAATCGGGAAATTTAAAAAATTGCACGAAATTTTTTATGAAAATTAACCCTTATCGGTCGTAAGTCACCTCTGACGTGACAACAGTACTTTTCTGCAACGGTCGTATGGCACGTGTGAAGTGACAAGGAGAATTATGTCGAAACATACTGTCTATTGATGAGATTTGTTTTTAAAATGCATTCATTTCTTCAATTTACCGTTACCATTTGAAAATACGTATTTACCGTTACCGTTTGAGCATAAGAATCTTTTCAGTTTGTCGTTATCAGCAGAGCATTTAACTTGTGCAATAAACTTTCAATTCTTTTTTTTAATGTCTGAATTTATTTTTTGCCCATAAAATGAATAAAGAAAATATTATAAATATCAAAGAAATTTCTGAAAGTGATTTTAGCTCTAGTGATGAGTTTAGCAATAACGCTTCGTAAGAAAAGAAGAGTTATAGTTCCTATACAATACTCGAGTGAAGAAGAAAATGATACAGAATCAGAAGTTGATAACTCAGATGATGATTGGATTGAAGTCGAGAATGATGGTGATGATGATAATTATCAGAAACTCAGACATGTAGTAGTTGTACCAAAAATAAATAATTTGTAACAAAACTGAAAAGAAATGAATATAAATGTATAATAACATACTATTGTTTTTTTTTCATATTTGTTAAAAATAACTACAACCTGGTGAGAATCAAACGTGTGAAAAGTCGCGTCCGATAAGGGTTAAATATTTTAAAAATAAATAATTTCCAAAGTGCCGGTGCATAGAAATAAATTATCGTAGTGTTTTTGATATTTTATTTTTCATCCTCTTTCAACTGTTTATAAGAGCCGAAAAAAGTCAGCCGTATACAGTGGAGAAATAAAAATAGAATCACTGCTGGTTATTGTTGTTTTTGTTTAAACTTTGATTTTTGTCTGTACTTTATTGTTTGGACAAAAATTTTTAGTTTATTCAAAATGTTTGTCAGAAGCTTCCTGAAGAGTTAAGTAAGCGATAACGAAATGGCCATCGAGACGTACTTTGACGCTCAATAATCAATATCGGTAATAAATTTAATCGGGAAATTTAAAAAATACATTGACGTTTTTTATGAAAATTAAATACTTTTTGTTTTTAAGGTTTTTCTTTCTAAGAAATTATAAATTGTCTTATTATGAAACACTGAAAAGAAGGCTAGTGAAAAAATTTAATCAAATATATTTAAGAAAACATTTTTCACTTTCCTTGGCATAATAGTTAATCAAGTGTTTTGTGTTTATATTAATCAACCTCAATGTATTCTTGGATAACAAGTGCACATGAATGAGTACATATTTCTTAATTGTGACCTAGAGAAAAACTATGATGGATTATCAATTGAATTTTATAACATATTTTTTATAAGATTGCAGAGTATTGTTGTTTAAAGTCTTTTGTTTTCAAACGTTACGAGTCAAGATAGGGAGAAATATGATGCATTAGAAAACAATTGGATTTGCTATGAAAACCATAAAAGTGGTTTTTTTATGTCAGGCATTCTGCTCTTTGAACTGCAGTTTATCTTATTTTTATCAGTGGAGATTTTTAAACTTATGATTACCAACTAAAATATTATTATATGATCAAAATTAAGTCTATCGGCTTTTAGTTTAAAAATTATAAGGTACTTTATTTTACTTTCATATCTTTATTGGTATGAAATTGAGGACAATTTTTTGCAAAAAAAATACTTCTAGATAATTCGAAATTGATGGTTCTAAACGGTTGATCAACCAGCAGCCTTATTATGTCAGTCGCTAAAGCTAAATCTGCATCGCTAAAAGTCTAAAAAAAAAACTAACGATTTTTGGCTTCAAATTCTATTCTGTTACACTTTTCGTTATAATTTATATTTAGTGATTGAAACTTAGATTTTGATACGAGAATTAGAAATTTTAATTGCCAATATTAAGGTCCACGAGTTAATAATACAAGGGTCATTTTAAAACTAAAGTTATTTCAAAGATTAAACAGATTCTTTGTGGCAGCAAAATTTTTATCAAAAATAGTACTTTGTCAGCTGTACGTTATATTGATATCCACTTAAAATTAGTGAATGAATATGGTATCAATACTATTTTGAAAAATCATTCTAGAGTCAATTTATAATATTATTGTGAATTAAATAAGACAACTTGATATTTTCACATTTACTTCTATTTAAAAAAAATGTGGAATAATGATTTAATGATTCACATGATTGAAACGACTAATCCAGCCTTGGCGCTTTATATACAATTTTTCCCCGATTTTTGGTTTTCTTTCTGTTTACCAAGATAGACTTTAGTAAAGACACAAATCGATCACTTATTTTATTAACAATTGTTGCCACCCACCATTGTTCACCATTGTTCATTTTTTTAGTTTGTAATATAGAAAAAAAATATCAAGATTAATTTTTATCAGTTATAGCAAAAATAAAACTATTGATCAATTAAATGTTGATCACTGCAAGTGGTTAATCTTTTTAACAGATTAAATTACTCAAAATAAGGAAAAATTGTAAAACAATTCTAAGGGTTAAGCAAAATTTATTCAATTAAATTTGTTACACAAGAAGCAGAAAAAATTTTCTTTTAATTCGTATAAAAAATTAACAACTCAATGCCTTCATTAAAAATGTTTAATATTTCCCAGTTTATTAAAGATTACCAGTTTCATCTGTAGCTATACATATTACTACAGTGTCAACATCTTAACTTTGAAAATCTTAAGTGCAAGAATATCCCTAATAAACCATTTAAATAATAAAATATTAAACTTAGTTTTTTATTAAGGATTTGCAAAACAAAAATCATAATAAAAATTAGAAAACCCAAAGATAAAACTTAATTTCATAGTCAAATTATTAATCTTTATTTACATCATAAATAAATTGTTTAGCTTTTTTAATTTTACCTCTCAATTACACAGTTGATTTTTTTCTATTAAATTTTTAATTTTATTATTAACCGAGTTTGTTGCTTAAGTCTTTTACTTTGCCAGAGTACTCCTCTACAACTATGATCTCTAAACAATAAACAAATCAAGCTAAAACATTTAATTAAACTTTTGATCTTTTGTGTATGGTAATCATAAATTTAATAAAAATAAATAAAAACAGCCAAAAAAAAAGTAATCACGATTCTTTTGGGGAAAAAATGAGAAAAAAACATTGAATTTTTTCAAGTGAAATGCCTGGCAGTAAAACTAATAATTCGTTTTGAAAATAATAAATAATTTGTTTTACAATTATTCTATATTTTACATAAAACTATAAAATAATAGTATTAAATAAAATATTTAATTATTTTTAATTTATACTTAAGCTACTTTGTCTTTGCATTATTCAAAATGTCTTAACTTATTTAAATATTCAATAAAGTCATGTTTTTTAAATCATTATTGTCACTCGTTACTATTTAATAGAGATGTGAAATAATTTATGGATTGAAGCATGTTAACGCGGAAACACCTTTTACTTTTTAATGCGTTTCTAAGCCAAAGTCTTTGTAGTTATTTATTATATTATTTATGGTTTATGCTATTATAGTGTCGTTGTTTTAATTTGAATTTTTCTAGCACTTTGTTTTAATTAGAATATAAGTTCGTAAATAAGTTGTTATTAAAAATTTTATTAAAAAATGTTGTGTAATTAAAAGTGGGCGTTTGATGTTTATGTTTGAATGAACACAACATAAATTATTTTAAAATAAACGAAAGAAATAAGGTTAACATACTCAAGGTATTTATTTATTTATTATTATCATTATTTTTTTTTTTTGTGTCAAGCCTGTAATTAGGTTTTTGTAAAACAAAAATGATTGATGTTTTAATTGAATATTGTTTATTAATTTTTTTTTATAAAATTGATATTAACACGGCTTTACGTTCAATTAACTTTTTAATTCCTTTCATATCTTAATAGTAGTACTGAAATGTCAGTCATATCTGTTATTCTTTTCTTCTAGATTGTCAACACAATTTTGAAAATCTCAGATATTATGTGTAACAATCCATATGAATAATTATATATTTTAAAGTAGCACAATTTTGAAAGATCATCTAAGATTTACCGATATTTCACTAAATATTTAAAAAATATCTCGTATTACACATTGGCCGATATTCATAGTATAGACTAATGCTCTAAATCCATTCGCCACGGCAAGATACACGAACATACGACAGCAAATGCCGCTAGCAACATTTGTCGCCTTGTATGCAGCTACATTATTATTTTGAAGGCAGCAGCTACATAATAAAAATACGAAATAACTGTATTTCAGTGATGTTATTTAAGCGATTTTTAAAGAAGCAGCTCCGATTTATAATTAAAAAAATGTTTTAACTATTTTGTAAGAGGCTATTTAAAGAGTAGAATAATTCGTTTGGATTGTCTTTAAGATTGAAAATATATAGAAGTATTTCTCAGAAGCAATAATAAGTACAGCAGTGTGTGTCACTTAGTTTCTTGTCCACTAAAATAAAAAATACTAAAAACAACAGTTTTTAATATTTATTAAAACCAATCGTGTTATGTATTTACAGATATTCCATACAACAATTGAAATTAATATAAATACTTCAACCGGCAAGTACTAAGAACAGAGGTAAATTTTTAACTAAATGATGTCCACACAAAAAAGGAATTTTAGTTTTATGTACATCTTAATACATTCCTCAGAAATTTTTACAATTATTCTTCGTACACTTTCGCCAAGGTTCTAAAGGATCTCCTCACAAAATTTTACTAAAATCTATCCAGCAGAACTTACGTGAGACAGATAAGAATTCAATAAATAGGTATTTTGTATTCCAAATCAATTATTGTCTTCACCAGCAACACTATTTTCCTTAAATATTTCATGTACTGAAATTATCTTGTTACAGTTTTATTATAGATTTACATTTAAATCTTTAAATAAATAATTTTCATTTTATATTTTTATTGTTTTTTTTTCGTTTTTCATAATAAGAGATTTTAAGCACTAATTATTTTACTAAAAAAAAGTAAGCCAACTGGAGTGCCGCTGAAAAGAAATGCCTTCTTGGATGAATAAGCCTACATTTGGATACGGTGAAAAACAGAGGTTATTACATGTCAATTATAGACAAAAAAAGTCATGGAAAAAATACAGGAAGGTATTGGTGCGAATGAAATTTAATGCCAGAAAAGCTGTCGCAATACAGCTGCTATTCCTGAACTAACCGTAGAAGACAGTCTTGTTGACGCTATGATTGTTCACCAGTTAGACGATGGCGAAATTTTATTCGACAGCAACTGCGTTATGGAAATTGACTGCACTGAATGTTTTAGTTATGAAATTGCTACAAATACTTATGAAATTTTAAAGAGTCCTCAGAAATGTGCAGTTAAAAATGTATGAAAAAAAATTTACTTTTCCCGCTCTTTAAATACAAACTTGCACAACCTTTTTAATTTGACAAAAATCAGAGGGTGTTGTTAAATGAGTTAAAAGCAGCTTTAGCTAGTTTTAAATTTAGAGTCGACTTTAACGATATATGTATATTTTAAATTGTCTATGAATGAGTTAGAATCGACTCTAAAGTAAAACCGACTTTAGTTCCCTTTAAGTATATTTTATTTTCAACTATGAATATGCGCTTTTGACTTTTTTTTATACGTTTTTTAACTCTAAATTTATATCTTTAAACTTCTCTTATTCACGTGTTGATTTAATACACTTAATGGCTTTTTCGCAATATTGATAAGCAAAATCAGAGATACGCATTTTATTGTTTTTAATGTATGAAGAAAATAATTAAAAAATCCAACAATATTTTTGGATTTTGAACAAAAAAAGGCTTCTTAACTTAAATGTTAAGTTTTAAATATCTAAATTAATCTTGGCAAGTTTCAACTAAGACTCTTCATACATTACGTTTTTGAATATTATGCAGTGATCACAAAGACTCATAGCAGGATGTTAGACTCAAAGTGATAGAGACATTTCTGGTACATAAAAATAGCACAAAATGCACGGTAGTCAAGAATCCCAGAAGATCTCTATTTGGTATTTTTACGAAATATTAGCAAAATGAGCACAAATAGCGGAGGCATTTCATCTAAAGCAATTATAAGTGAACAAAATTAAGAGGCTGATGATTACCTTCATAATTAAATTAGTGGTTAATAAAATCAACGAGGGGTGCAAATCACTGATTAGTGCAAAAGCTGGCAGCACAAAAACATCAACTAATAATGGCTGTCATAACATGATTTCTGATTTCTGGCTTTTAAGTGATTTCTGGTTTCAACGAGCTGGTCTTACCGTTATGTCATTAAAAATTTCATAGGGTAATAATGACGAAAAATTATATTAAAACCTTAACGTCAAACCTGCAAAATATTTAGTATATTTTTTGGGAAAAAATATTGTTTACTAAAATCTATTTATTTGAATAATAATTTTGTAAAAAGTTAAGAAAAGTCCTTTTAAATTAATAAAATTGAAGTTTTAAAATTTAAAATTTTTTCAATTTACACCTTATTTGACCGTATTTAGATGAATTGTGGGAAACAAAAATATTCATGTTCAACCTGTGAGCATTAAGAATATTATCGACGAGACGTTGATATTATTGTTTAATTAAAAGCCCATGATTTATATAAAGAAACTAAAAGTAATTAATTTGCAAGATATTGGGCAATTAAAATATTTATATTGGGCTCATATAGTCTAAATAACGCAAAACCAGCCAAGCCAACCATAGTAATGTCTCCTTCCAGTTATCAAATAGAAAAGTAAATATAAACCAAAAAAATCTCCTGAAAAATTAATGTAAAATTAAATCATCTTTTACAATTTAAAAACACAATTTTTATTTTAACCATCAATTTACATAAATAAAATCCAATTTATACTGAAATTAATTAAAGAAAAACTTTGCACTTAACTTAAAGCTATTAAAGGATCATCATCTATGAGCTTAACTGGTGGCTTTTGTACCCATTTCTTTTCCATTATTTTCGTCTTAACCAATTTTAATTTTGTTATACTAGAGCTTGTTGCATTCTTTTTTAATTTTCTCTGCTCTAAAGCCTTCTCTTTATCAATTTCTTGCAATTGTTCGAAAATATTTTTTGGCTTTGAATTCTGATGGCCATGCGTAGAATTTTTGGCAGCATAGACCACCACATATTGTGAAAAGGCTGAGTCTGCCGGTGTACCGATATCAGCAAAATCACGAAATTGAGCAAATTGTTCTTCGGGATACGTATATTTCTGTATGAATCCTTCTGTGGAGGAAACGGTGTGAGTATTGCTGGCATCTCCATAATAAAAATCACTGCCCTCTTCATTTATGTAGGACTGTTCTTCATCGGAATAAAAAGTGCCGCCTTTAAGTATGCCAAAATCTCCTGAACCCAAAATGCCGGCATCGTGCGCTGTGTACGCTTGATGTCTGGGCTGGAATTGCTTAGATTGTTGGGATAGGAATTTCGCTAGTAAAGAGTCACCGCTAAGAGAATAAAATGCTGGACCATAATCTAAAGGCGGTAAATGAGAGAAGTAATTTCTGTTATAATTCTGGGCAGATGTCTGAGGTGTCTCGTCTTGCTGTTGCTGAGATGGTCTGCTTTTAGGTAAATTGAAGCCTCTTGGTTTAGTGGCTAGTGGCAAGTGAATTGGAAGGCGTTTGTGATGCGTAGCAGTCATAAGCAGATCAGAAGAGTTTTTAGAAATGTTATCTACATAAATAAAAAAAAAATAAATGTAATAAATTTTTTTTTAATTTTAATTTTAAATTTGTATAACAAAAGAAACGAAAATTAAATAAATTTACACACCTAAACAGGAAGTGTTGCGGCAAGAAAATTATTGAAGCCTAAAAACAATAGTTTCAATTGAATTGTAATCTACCATTAAAACAACTTAAGCTAAATAGATTTTTAAATCTGAAAAAAAAACAAAGCGTAACGTTAGAAAAGAGTCAAAGAAATAACAAGTCATAAGCAATTCATAGATCAATGATAAACATCTGAAAAAATAAAAGTATTTGTATAATTTTATATAAAAAAAAGACAAAAAAAAACTTTTAAAATTCAAAAGAAAATACATTTTTATATTCATTGAGACATAAAATATTACAATTACGAAAAAAATGTACACAACTAAAAACTATTTACTTGCAATAACATAAAGTCAATGGTAGTTTGTTTTGTGCAACTGTACAATACTTGTATTATGAACATTAAATGAAAAAAAAAAAAAAAATAAAAAAAGTTCAGCAATATTTACAACATTTTTGTTTTAGATCAGCAAAAACACAAAAGTTTTAAAGATAAAGATCTCCTAAAAACGATTTGATAATGACATGAAAGTGTGTATAAATCGATGACCCAGCAGGAAATTTTTTCAATATATAAGATATCATCTTTACTTAACACGACTGACAGATTAATAAGAGATGCAACAAAAATCTCTTCTACTTAAAGTTATTGTAGTTTCGTTGGGGCAAGAATGTTTCTTTTTTAATCGACTTAAAGAAGGTTATAAATTCGTCTATAGCTTTTTTACATTGAAATATTTGTTCGTTTAGAACTACATCGTTTCTGAAATGTTTTATTTAAAGGCCAAAGCTTACAAATCTGGGACTCTTTTAGAAATTCTAACACAATTGATATAAGCTTATTTTTTAAGCGGTTAGAAGTAGGAATTAAAGAATTTTACAAAGTGTGGTATAGATTCCAATAACAAAATATAATAAAAAACACAGAGTACCGAAATGCGCTCTCTCTCTCTCTCTCTCTTCTTACATATGTGTAAGCAGTGTTACTTCTTTTCATAAATGTGTGAGAGGCTACAAAATATTTTGAGTTTTTCATTTATGAATGTGATGACACATTTTTTCCTTTTATTTAAAAGTGAAAAAATGAGGAAATATTTTTTTTACCAAAGTGCTAATTTATGAGAATTTTCAATTTTGATAATATTTCATAAGTGAAAAAAGATCGTAGAAAAAATTTTTTATTAGCCGTCGGCGTATGTGTTCTTCTTCTGATATAAAATTTGTACTTTTGAGCTGTTATGGTTTAAAAAAGTTTTCTCTACTAGTTATTTTAAAACCAAATATTTTGTATTATTGCATAAGTTATTTATTTTTAATGTATCCGCTGAAATCAGTATTTCATGTTAGTAATAGCAGCTTGATAAATGTGAATAGCTTAGTGATTCCTCATTTAAATAATTTTTCTTATTTTTATTATTTTTATAAATATTCTTAAAATTTTTATACCTTTTGATTATAAATACATATATGTATAGTGTGAAATTATAACAACAAAATAATATCTTAGAGATACTACCAAGGCTAATTATAATATTATTATAATATTATAATATTTTTTCTCACTTATGAGAAATTTCATAAATCTCATCTTTTAATACTCATAACAGAAAACTTTTTAACGCTGAAAAAAAAAATCACATTCGTTTATGAAAAGCAGCAATAATTAGAATGATTTTATTAATCCCTTATCATATATGAATAATACAGAGGTTTTTTTTTTGTTCACTCCCACATATGTATATGAAAGAGACGGACACATTCATGTGTGTTCGCAGGCATTTATAAAAAATATCTTAAGTTTTTGAAATTGAATGCTCATAACTGAAAAGTGTAGAACTCTGAAAAATTTTAAATAAAACTTAGGTTTAATTTGTACAGCGTATTTACTTTATAAGCTGAGTAAGAATTGAAAATTAAAGGGTGTTCCCTATAAAAGATGTAAATTTACTTATATGGTCTTACCGCTTAATATGTATACATGAATATATATATTGAAATTTTTTAATAGAAACTTCAGTATGTTTTATTGTGTCCACTGTAAGCAGCACTAAAACTTAATTAAAGAAATCGACTACGATTTTGTCTAGATGCTTGGCATTTTTACACCTTTTTTTAATTTTTAAATTAATGCTTACGGATTTGTTCCCTTCACAATTCATTTTATATTCAACCCTATCATGAATATATTTTCACTCAAAATTTGTTCCCTTTTCCATAAATTGCAATCGTGAGTAATTCGCGTGAACAATTTTTCACGTAAACAAAAATTCCCCTTATCGTAAATAATTTTATCCCTCGAAATTTGTTCACTTTTCGCATAGATTTGTTCACTTTTATTTTGCTGGGGAACTGCATACATTATGCCAGTTTTTATATGTTTTCATTAGAATATTTACATCAATAACACATTATTTTAATTCGATATCAGTTACTGCAGTGCAGACTGACATTATGCTCGTCAAGATGCAAAACAAAGAGATTTATCTATTGGTTATAAATTTATAAAGATTTTTATTTAAAAATATTTTAAATGAAAAAATGGAGATAGAAAAAATCAGATATTAAAAATTTATTTTATTGAAATGTGTCTAGGGTAGGATAGCAGGAAGCCGTGTTGCCACAGCCCACTTTGGTCCTTTTGCGTCTAGGGTAACTTCAAGGGCTTTTAAGCGTCTTGCACGTCATGTTCTTGAAACAAAATTGTTCTCTGCTGTAGTATCTCCTTCTCTTGCAACAACACAATAGCACCAATCATTAACATTTCTAAATTATTTATAACTTTAAAAAATTTGGAATATGTTTTTCCCAATTTATATTTCTTTTATTAATTTGTATTTAGTACGAATTGATAGCGGGAACAAATTTTCCCATGAAATTCACGATAGAAATTTTCCCTTCATGGGGAATGAAAATTTCATGGGAACAAAAATTTCACGATAGGGGTGATTATATATAAATATATATATATATATATATATATATATATATATATATATATATATATATTATATTATATAAAGCCTGTTTTTTTCAAAAATGATTTTTTTTTTAATTTGTTTCTTAAGAAACTATCATGAGGTGAACTTAATAGTTGAAACAGGAACGTAAAAAATAGATATTTTAATTTTCATAGTACATGAACCTCTGTCTACTTGATACTGTAAATTTTTAATTTTGAAAGATATACAAAACAGGCTTTTACGTTGAATTCCTTCAAATTTGCTACAAGAATAATTATTGGATGTACCAACACTTCCTAACTTAAGTCCTTCAGATCTTGTCTTCAAAAGTATTTGAGTGCCTCCCTGTGTTATCGGAAAACAATTTTTATTTAAAAAAAAACAATTTTCCATTATTTTAATTTATGGTCTTAAAACTACAATTTCCTATCTGGCCGTTTGTTTTACCGTTTTTAATATTATCATCATATTGCACATCAACATTAAGAATCATGGTTTTTTATTTTGCTTTAACTGTGCACAAAAATCATGTTCATAAACATAAATATAAAAATAAGAAAAAAAACAACAAAATTACAAATGTTTATGTCGGAAACTTGTAGGCACTAAATTGTGTACTTAACATTTCCGTCAATTCATACACGAAATAGGAGAGAAGGTAGGGCTTTAAACTTATTGCAAAAAAAATTTATTAAATCCAAGTTTCTTGTTAACAGAATAAAAAAATATAAACTATAGTGAGCAATTTAATAGCGTACACTTAATTAAAACATTGCACAAAATTCTTTTAAAAATATCAATTGCTTAATTAAAATTGATCCTATTTGTTCGGTATAATTAGCACGATATTTTTAAAGGTTAATTATATTAATTTAATATTCCAGAGATTTAATTTTAAATTATTAATTTGCAAATCGTAGTGTTTAGTGATGTTGTATTTGTTGTTTTAATTTATTTTTCATCATCTCTTAACTGTAAAAAAGCCGAAAAATCGACCGTATACAATGGATAAAGAAAAATAAAATCTTTGTTGATTATTGATGATTTGCGAAACATTTGATTTGTACCTTTAATTTATTTTTTGGATAAAAATCTTTAGTTTATTTAAAATTTTTGTGAGAAGTTTCGTAAAGGAGCTAAGTGAGCGGTAGCGAAATGGCCATAGAGACCTGCTTTCACCCTCAATAATCAATATCGGTGATTTTAATAATTTGTTCGGAATAATTAGGACAATATTTTTAAAGATTAACTAATTTTATTGTATTATTCTTACAATTCTCAATCCACAATGTTTTAATAGAGCTGTCGTAGATTTAGAAACATGGTTGTGTTAAATTAATTTTAGAACAAAATATTGGTGATAAGAGGGAAAAAATTTGTCACATTTAAACTTACCATTTTATGCAATAGTACCTATCACAACTAACTATCGTGGTATTTAAAAGGGGGCTTAGATCATTACTAAAGATAAAAATAGTGTCTGGGAATGACTTAGTCCCCTACAGATATACCTACCTCTGCCAATATACGATTATAGACAGTAAATGAGCGAATTTTTCGAAATAATTAGCAAATAACTCATGCAAGAAAAAAAACATTGCTTTTTTATAATCTCAAGAACAACATTACTATTTCTGTTAAAATATATGCTTGCGGAAACCAAATTGTAGATGTGACGTACAATACCTAATTCACGGTAAGAAAGATCTTTGTTTTAATATTTAATAATTATATGGCTTTTATACACAAAATGCTTAATACGGTTGATTTTAACAAAAAAACAAAAATGTATTATAATTTTCATAGCTATTTCAAAACATCATCTTTGTGACAATAATAAGTGGCGTTATGCTACGAATATTCCGAAGAATGTTGGCCTCCAAGGCGCCTATTGTTACTGGTTAATCGCCAATTTTTTATTTCAATAATATATGGCATGTAGAGCAATTCTGTCGACAGCACATCTACCGAAGATTAAGGTCATGTTAAGTCATCATATAATAAAGCATTGGTTTCGGCGGAAGAAAATTTATTCATTTTATACGGATGGCTTGCTCAGAGGGATTATTATGTGCACCACGGTTACGATCACGATCACAGTTGATTTTCAATGCAAATCTGGATAGTTTTCTAGCGTTGTAAAATTGCTCATCTATCCATGATGATTTCGCAAATTATACAAATCATAAATGTGAAAGAGCATGCGCATTATGATTATTCGTTTGACAGTTAATTGAAATCAAAAATAAAGAATCAAATATTATTTTGCTATTAAAAATAATTTGATTTTTGTAATAATAAAATGATATGACTAGAATCATATAATTCACTACTATTTTCACCACCCACAACAACAGGGGTTGCCAGATCTTATTTTCGTAACAATATTGATTCAGACGCATATTAATTACCACCTTCCTTTTCGCTTTCCTCCTGGTCTGCTATTTGAAAATAAAAATACCCTATTTTACCATGAGGACGAATATCTACCCACGCACATACAAACACATATTAGATACATACATACATATGTATGCATGTTTACATTCAAAAATAAATATTATAAATTATTATTTAATTATAAAATTTATTTCATATTGTCTTGTTTGCCATATTAAATATTACAGCTCAATCATTATTATTAGATTGATAGATATAAATTAATTATGTTTTTGTTTTAAATAAATGCTGAATATCAAAATATATTCCATTGAAATAAATAATAAAAATAAATAATTCTATAAAAAATATAATTGATTAATTTTCAAAATGTTTGACATTTATGTTGATGTACAAACTACAACAAAAAACTGAAAAGTACATCCTCTGATATTTCAACAAAAAACAAAACAAAAAAAAACATCATGAGATCATGCTGTGCAAGAGTCTGAGACCATGACAAAGACATACACTAAAGAACTTTATGAAAATAAAATAAAAATCTGTTTAAATTACAAGATCATTGAAAAAAACTAAATGCCAAAATAAATAATTGTGATTATACCTTGATATTTATGGTCAATTATTAAAACATATTAGAAGATGAAGATGCGGGCTAAATAGTTGGCGGTTGAAATTGCTTAAATTCTTGACTGCCTTTTAACTAAATTGATTTTAAGTTTTTTAACACTTTTTTTAAGTTCTATGATTTTTGGTTAAAGTTTATTTATTTTTTGTTTGTCGTTATTAAACTACAATAAACTTTTTTTCAATTTATTTTTATGGCTCTCATAAAATTGGCACTTATAAAAAGTTTTAAAGAAATCCACATGTTCAAAAATTATTTTATTATCGTATAATAACTTTTTAGGTGCTTTTTAACCCTCAGAAATATTTAAGATTTATTGCTTATACTTGTATTTGTGTATGTGCCGTTTGAATTCTAAATAAATATTTTTATGCAATAAAATATGAAGAAAAGTTTATAAAATAAAATATCCAAACCTTTAACGTATTCTTATTTCCCTTTTTAAAATAAACAAGTAAAAGTGCTATATGCGGCTATGACGAGTCTTATATACACTCGCCATATATGTATGTAAAACCACATGTATCATACTGCTGATTACCCATTGAACAGCTTAATTAGAAATCGGCATAAGAAATTAGTTACTACAATAAATTCTTTGTGTTGAAAAAAAATCCAGCTTCCTTTCCCAGCATTTTAAGTGAAAAGCTACCAATTTTGCTTACATGTTTCATTAATTTTTATTATAAAACACAACCCCCTGCAGGAATACAAACGAAAGATGTCCTTTGAGGCAGCACGCCTGCCAACGATCTTGCTGATATTCAGTAGCAAAATATTCGAAAGTTGTGTGATCGATTTGCGAATTTTCTCTAGCTCATTAAGTGGCTTGGCACAGTTGATTTCGACACGAACACGGACGGATAGACGGACCGACAGACATCGCTTAATCGATTTCGCTATGCATAAGAAATCAGAATATGTGTACTTTACAGGGTCGGCGATGCAAATTATAAAAATTACAAATGTAATGACAAACTTAGATATACACTTTTCCACTGGTGGTAAAAATACGTCCTTGTGTCTGAATAAATTAAAATAAAGTTTCTTAACAATTTTTTCAAAAACAACAAGTTTAATGTTTAGCTTTGTAAAAGGTGTTATTATAAGCCCGATGGAATTTTAAATATTAAAAAACAACATAAAAACTCTTTAATCAAAAAACATTATTTTCTTTATGTTTTTCGTAAGGATAAATGTAATAAAAACTAAAATTTTTATTTTTAAATGTGATGTTTGTTTTTTAATTTATTGTAAGTTCTTATTGTTGTCTTTTGTATACACAAATATTAATTTAATAGTTTTATTAAATACAGAAGAAATCCCTTGAAAATGTCAACAAAAAATTGACGAAGCGTCGCACAGGCCTAGAGTAACCGCGGCAAAAAATACTTTTTGGCGTGTCGTCCAATTGTGATTAAATTTTCATAGTATATTAATAGATATATGAGTAACAATCCCTTTATATTTCAGCCTCATAACTTCATTACTATTTGGTCTAGAGCAAGTCAAAGTTCAGTTATGCCAACACGCTTGATATATGTTAGTTCAATATGTAATAATCAAAAGCTTATTAATAAAAAAAGTGCATAATTTTTTTTATTTAATTAATTTAGTTTTAATTTATCTAGTTGTTGTAGAATGAGTAGATGAAAAATTAAATAAAAAAAAAAAAATACAAAAAAAATTTAATTTACTTTAATCGTGCTTGATTCCTTCAAATATAAATATTTCATAATATTCTCATGAAATATTTATTATTTTAAACTAAACTAAAAAATGAAAGCATATCCATATGGCCATTTCATTACTGCTCAAATAGCTCATCAGTGGATTCTACACAAATTTTGTATAGAAATTCATATTGATACAAAAAAAGTTTCTTTACAACAGAATTGTGGTGTAGAAATTAAACATTTTGCATTTTCAATAGACTAGGAAATATAGAGCAGCCCCTCGCCCTAGGTGCAGACTTATATCAAATGAAAGACTGAAGTCTCAGTAAAGTAAAGGACATATAGCAAAAGTTTGCAAAAGTACTTCAAACATACAAAAAACTACAAAATATACGCAACGCGCACATTTTGTCGCTTTACGTATGTTAGCATGCAATAGCATGTTTACAACTTTTTAATTGTATATTTTTAATTCTTTACAACTATTCACTTATTGTTTATTATTATTTTATTTACACTTTTGATTGATAATTTTTTTGAAGGTCATTGACTTTGGGTTAGATTGTTGCATAATTTTTAATATAAATTGATAGTGCAGGCTATTGTTCTTATATAAGTTGTGAGGAAGGTGGGCGTAATAGCCGGCGTGTTATTGTTATTTTAGCATTAAAAATTTTAAATGACATAAATTACAGTTATATAAAATTGAAGGTTGTACCTTAAATATTTTAGAAAATATGGCACTTTTTATGTTTAGGTTGTATTTGCGGTGGGGTAAAAGTGGGCAAAAGTACAAAATTTTTTTTCGATAATGTTTGTAACGATATAACTTTCAACTATACCAAAATTGAAAGTTATACCTAAAGTATTTCGATTGTATGGGAGGATGGCGTAAAAGTGGGGGAATTTTCTAAATTTTTTTTTTTAACAGGAAATAACTAAGTGTGTCAATTTTTTTGTACTTAAAGGCCAATTTACAGATCTATTTCTCAAAATGAACTTTCTATTCCAATAAGCCGATGTTTGTAAATGCCGTTTACCATGTAGCGCCATCCAATTGACACTGAATCTTGCTCAGATTAACTAAATCAAAATTTTCACCTAAATGTCATTGAGCGCAACATGCCCTCCAAAGGCCAAAAGGAGCTTTTTTCTTGATACATTGGTGTCTGTAGAGTCAGTTTTTAATTGGTTTCACTCCATATGCCGCAATTTGGTTTATTAGCAAACTCGTAAAGCGTCTATAATTAGATTTTTAATTAAATCTGGATAAATTAATTTTTAAAAAATGATTGTGCTAATTTTTAAATATCCCGATTTGAATTAAAAATCACTGATATTTTTTATTGAAGGTGAAAGGACGTCTCGATGGCCATTTCGCTACAGCTTAGCTCGTCAGGAAACTTCTCACAAAGTAAAGATTTCTATCAAAACAATAAAGTCAAGAGAAAAGTCAAAGATAAGCAAAAATAACAATAACCAACAATGATTATATTTTTCTTTCTCCACTGTATACGGCTGACTTTTTTTCGACCCTATATACAGTTGAAAGAGGATGAAAAATAAAATATCAAAAAACACTACCTTAATTTAGTTCTATGCACAGGCACTTTGCAATAAAATTATTCAATTAAAAAAAAGGGAAACATTTATTAAATATTTTTATAAAAAACTTCGTGCTATTTTTAAATCATCCCGATTAAATTTAAAAAAAAAAATAATTAATTTTTAAAAATCATTGCGCTAATTTCTAAATACCCCGTTTTGAATTTTGAATCACCCATATTGATTATTGAAGGTGAAAGCACGTCTTTTTAAACATTAATTTATTTAAAAATATTTCCCGTGTTTTTCAATTTAAATCTGCATGATTTGGTAGCGTTGTTTAAGTTTCAATCTATTCATGTTGATTTGTAAAAGTAATTTATCATAAATGTCAAAAACTGTGTGCAGTATCAGTTTTTGTTTGACAGTACACCCTTTTGTAAGTTTTATCGAGCTAAGAAAAATACTCTGTTGATGCCTTGAAAACAAAATCTTCTCACAATATGACAAGAAAAGGTTAAATTAAGTTTTCATTATATTATTCATGTTATCAAAAATAAATTTGGTAATTTATTTTTAACGTGGTTAAATTTTATTTGGTTTAAAAACTGTGTTGCTTTTTTCTAGATAATACAATATTCATGCACTACGAGTAAAAAAATAATTTTTGAAAATAGAATTAAAGAATAACACTAAAAATTATTTTTTTTTTTTTTATTAATTTTAAATATTTGTGAACCTTGGCGCATGTATCTTCCATGACTCAGCGTCATAATTAGTTCCTTTTTTAAAACATAATGAAGAAGATTCTCTTAATTATTTTTTGGACAACGTAACAAGTTGTTATCGCTGAAGGCTCTTTTTTCTATAAGTGCAACTAAGTTCTAAATCAATTCTAAATTACACATTGAAACTAAATGATGCCTTTTTTTTGTAACATTTTAAGATTGATGTTCTTTTTAATTTAGTATTTTCTAGACTTGTTTTTTCTCATTATTGACTGATTTGTTTTTGCCTTTTTCCACTAATAATGTGTTTGTTTCTCTACTGAAACTGTAGCAAAATCCATACAACTAATGTTAAGGTTGTTTTAGTTTAATTTAACAAAGATCATGGTCGTGACTTTGTTACACTTGTTGTTATGTCTCTCTAACATTTGTTGCAGATCCAATCTATAAGCGGGAGTTATAAAAAGCGTTTTAATTGCTTACAGACACAGTGTATTGCATTAATTATTTATGTTTAGCGAACGAACAAACAAACAAATAAGCGAACAAACAAAATATGGTCAACAAATATGCAGTTGAAGTATATTTTGTAACGATTCGTTATAATTCAAAATCGAAATGAAAAACTCGTGCCATTACTTGTCAATCAATCAAACATCCAAGAGTCATAAATAAAAGTGTATTAATTGTTAAAATCAAATGGTCTCAAATGAGTACACAGACGTTTTTTTTTTTGTTCTTTTTCAAATCCAGTCGGTTTCAATAAAGAGCACAGAGAAAAAATTTTTAACATAAAACTGAAGGTACTGGAAGAGGCAACTGCAAGTGTATGTTCAATTAACAACTAAATAAGCACATTAAATTAAACGTTTTAAACTTAACATGATTTGGCCTTACACTTTTGTAAGCAACCAATTTGTATGTGAACAAAGAAAAATATTTTTATTAGAAAAAATTTTAAATAATAACTAGCAAGTCGATACAACTACCAATAACTTGACAGCATTTAAACGAAATATGCAATAATTTATTTTATTAAGCTATGAGAACTATTCTACAAGAGCAGGGTCACTCATTGACCGTCACTGTTTACACCAAAATACCAGTCGTTACATAGCACAAATTTCCTATCACATTCGTATAGGGAAAATTAAAAAAAAAATGAACAAAACTTTTGTGTATATATGATCTCTATAACAAGGGGTATTACCACTGAAAAATTTTTTATGGTGCCTTTTACCGCAGGTGGAAAGGGTAATAATTCCATGTGTAATTTCTGAAATATTCATATTTGATCCCTAAAATTACAATTCAATTTAATTTTTTTGCAAGAAAAAAACTTGTTAACGGCTCAAACGACAACAATTTTATTCGTTCAAAATAAAAGGCGAAAACTTGAATTTTTAATTAAAAAATAGTAATTAAGAAAATCGTTGATGATCCCAGCGTCATCAAGTATCATCATTAGTTAGGATTGTGAATCGTTACTGTTCAGATATCAAAAAATAGCTGAAAATTTTTATAAACAACCCCACTTGCGCCAAAACAAACTACATTTGCACATTAGAATAATTTTTTATAACTGTACAATAAAGCTTTCTTTAATGAAGGACATTGCAAGCCACAAAAGGGAGTATTACTATGCTAATGCAATTAAGGCGGTGATCGCATCAGACAATATTGATCTTCTGAAGCAAACATTTTGAGAACTCTAACAAAACGAACATTTACAAAGTTACAATCAGAGGAACGCACATATTATTACACCTGGAGAAATATTATAAGTCGACTGAAAAGGTGGCAGGGATTTTTTTTTTTTTATATTTATCATATCTTAATATTTTGTAGTTTTTCAATTTTATAGAAAACTTTCGATTAACTTTGATACGAATAATTTTTTTTTTGTTACTTACAAATGACAAAAGAAATAAAATCACTTTTTCGGTATTATTTTAGAAATTCTATCTACACACAAGAGCAAACTCAAGCATTTTATATCCCCCTTATCTTGACCGATTTTTTCTCTTGTTCCCTAACCAAATTGGCCCATATTCATGGACTTTTGCTAAAGTACACTCTAAACTAAAAAGCTATTATTATATTTTTTTCTTTCATAGTCAAGAATAAAGTATACTTAAAGTTTCGCCGAATTCCACTGGGGTGTCAACTGTAATTTGATAAATGTTTTCATACAATCTCTAAACAAACATTAGAATAAGATAACCTTGTTTTTATTTTGCTCACTTTTGTATGAAAACTAAATATAGAGTATTGTGTTCTTAAACCAGATATAATAAATTATGAAAAATTTGAAGAGGTTTGTTCATATGTATACTCATCAAGAAATTATTTTGGTGGTAATTGATTACATATTTGTTAACAGAGGTAATGACGTGTCAATGATAGACAAAAAAAAAAGTAATGGAAAGCAATACAGGAAGGTATGAGCTCAATTGGTGCGTATAAAAGTTAATGCCAGAAAAGCTGTCACAATACAATTGCTATTCCTGAACTAAGCGTAGAAGACAGTCCTGTTGACGCTACGGTTGTTCACCAGTTAGATGATGTCGAAATTTTATACACAGCAACTGCGTTACGGAAATTGCCTGCACCGAAAATATTAGTGATGAAATTGCTATAAATTCTTAATAAATTTTAAAGATTCCTCCGAAATTTGCAGTTAAAGATGTACGCAAATAAAAATATACTTCTCCCGCTCTTAAAAGGCAAACTTACACAAGCTTTTTAATTTGACAAAAATAGATGTTGTTAAATGAGTTAAAAAATTTAGAATCGACTTAAAAGCCAAAAGTATATTTTAAATTGTCTATGAATGAGTTAGAGTCGACTCTGTAGTAAAATCGACTTTATTTCCCTCAAAGTATATTTTTTTATAACTATGATTATGGGCCATTATTATGTTTATTTTATCACTGTTTAGTATTTCATTTTAATTCATTTTATTTCATAAAACACTTTTAATTACTTTTATTTTTTTTTCTTTCTTTTTAAAATTTTAACACAATTAACCAGCAAAACGAACATAAACTAAAATAACAACTTTAAGAAAATAGCATTTGTTAAAGTCGTAAAAAATAATCGCAAGCCGAGAGAGTCAAAAATGTTAGTAAATGCAGCAACAATGTGTTAACACACTGTTTTTAATAAAAAGAAAAATCTTAAACGACTTTTGTTTGAAATATTTAATATATCGTTCAATGTTTTTAAACATGTTAATGATCATTGTCAATGCCTACCGAATACAAGTATTGCAAATTATAGTTACGACTAATGGCTCAAGAAAAAAAAGTAAAACAATAAAATAGAATGCCAAAGCCATTTCATTTAATGACTGACAGATAGTAAGTCACAGTCGTAGTTAAGTATTTGTTGTTTTAAATGGAATAAAACGACAACAACATATGATTTGTTTTTCTTTTATTCAGTTTCATGGCAAATACCTTGACGCGATTGATTTATATGGTTTTTTTCTATTTCTTTTAAATTTTAGCTACAATTTTAAATACACTATTTTCCAACATGTTAAACATCTTCCGGGTCATGATTTTCTAGTTTAAAAAGAAAGTTTGAAAAATATATCAGCCCAATAATGAATATTCTCGCAGAATTTTTTTTTCACAGAAAAAATTTTTCTCCAGAAAAAAAAAACTGGCATCATCTTAATTTGAAGGAAGCTATTCTGTTTATATACATTATATTTGTCCTTCCTAATTCATAATATTAATTTTTTTTTCGAACGTACGATAAATAATAATTAAAAAATAAAAAAAAATCGCACTTCCATTTCAATATTTGTAGACTTTTTGCAAAAAAAAATATAAGCAAAAATTATTTTAAATTGAATTTTTTTACCATAAAGATAGAGTTTGCACCAAAAAAAATCTGAATTCTAATGCAAAATTTTTATGCGAATTTTTCTTCAATCCAGCAGAAAAGCTAACTTTGTTGTTGTATTATAATTATAGTTAATATTATTATTATTTTTGAAATTCTTTGTGGAACTGCTATTTTTGTATTTTAACAAATAAATAAATTTAATTCCGCTTAAAATCACATTAAATTAATTTCTAAATTTATTAAAAGAGAAAAGTTAATTAGTAATTTTTTCTTAAACTTTTTAAGAACACAGTAAAAATTAGACAATATCAGATTAAATATAATGCAGCATTTTTTGGATTGCTAGATCCGCAAGGCACTGCCTATACATGCTTCTTTCACAAGAATGAGCATAACACTGGAATATCATCATACCTAATACCATGGTAAAATATGAAGCAGAATTAAAATAATATTGTGTTCGTTGCTAAATTGGCAGACAAATATATGTGACGATTAATAAAGAGAACAACGAAAAAATAAGTTAATATTGATGTTTACAATGTACACAACCGAAGGTGATACATATATGCAAGGAATGCTTATGACGGATGTAGAGATTCAGAAAATATTGCATTACATTCTGCTAGAGCATTTTTTTATTTTATTTTCCTAAAAGATTACCACAAATAATTGCAATCAATTTTTTTCTTAATAAATTTAGAAATACAAATATGCGAACCTAGGACGAATTAAAATTCTTTACTTTTCATTATTATCAATTTTATCCACTAAAACAAATTGCCAAATTTAAAGGTGGCATATCATAACGTTCTAAGACAAAATGTCCCTTAACTTAGAGTCATAACGTCAATGGATATTGTAAGTATATTTTGTAGCATTCTATGTAAGAAAGGTGTAACGTTTTTTTAAACTGGCTTCTAGATAATATTTGGTAGCCAGCCGGTGTTGGTTATACCATAGTTGAGAAAATCGTTGCGCCCGGCCGACCTAAATGAACATTATGACATTTTTTAAAGGGACTTTTAAGTCCCACATAAAGCCCGATATTAAGTCAGTGGACACTAGGACATGCCGCCAATTTTAATTCTAAAATTTTTCCATATTTTCAAAAAAAGGGAGTTTTTTCTGTTCTTCTCGTATTTCTCTTACGCAAGTTGAGTGAAAAATCTAACTACGTACAATAGTTTAAATACTAACATCTGCAGTTTTAATATTAAAGGCGCCTTGTTTCTAAAGTTATGGTAAATTCAAAAACCATTTTGTAAAACAGGAAATATAATGTAGCAAAAGGAAGGTTGGGTAACTGGATGTTTATTTTTGACTCTACAAGCCTTTCGACTTTTTTATGGATCTCTAATTTCCAACTAAGTCTGACCAGTATTTAATAAATTGAATTTTTGTTATGAACATTTCTTTCTCAATCCCCCGCTAATTTGAATAAATTTTTATTGTTGTCATTTACATATATTTCAAAACAATCTGTTACCTAAAATTATGTTTTACTAATTCCATAAATTAAATAAAAATCCCTAAAATATTTTAATCACTTTACTTAAACATCTGTATTTTTGATTACAAATCTTATGAATAATCAATTAATAATTGGCTTGTTTAGTCAGTCAAAAATAGTTGTTATAAAAATGTTGACAAACTAAAAATATTTATGTGTCACTTAGCCTTTACTAATTAACTAATTAAAGTTGACAAATAACTTGAATAAGTCTATAACTTAAACTAAAAAAAAAACAAACAAAAAGAAAAAATAAAACATTTTAATTATTTTGTTTTTCAAAATTAAATTTTTAAAATGTCTATCAAAAAAATTTTTGTAATAAAAATTTATAGAGTGTTACACAAATGCTGTACTTTCAAATTAGTTTGCCCCTACAGAAAAATGACAAACAAAATATTATTTATTACTGTGCATTTGAAATTCATATTTAAATTTTAAACAAAAATTTTAAGTATCCACAATTATTTATATATTTCAATATAAAAATTAATGTGTTTAGGTTTGTTTGTTTCTCTTGTTAGTTGTCTAGACAGAATAATAATTTTGAAGTTTTTAGTGGGCTTTTTTTTATTATTGCAAAAGCCTATTAGTCCATAATTTAAATATTTCGTATGGTCATTTTACTTATTCAAATGCATAGTTGCGGCAAAAACAAAGGCCAAATATGCAAAATATTAGACGATTTACAAAATGTTTGTACAACTTTATTATGCGAGTGCGGAGTTGAAATAAAAACTAATGAATTTAAAGCAAAAGGAATGACCAATCCTGTACAAAGTAAAGAAGAAAATCATGATGGATTTGAATAGTAAGTATAAAAACCAAATTTAAATGATGTCACTTTAGATGTATAATAATTAGATCATTATGATCTAATACAAGTAGCTCCAACACTAATGCTTTTAGTTGAGCAACAACAATGGATGACGTCAAAACGTATCAACTAAAAGTTTGTATACATGTACGTATGCAAAGTTGCGAAACAGAGCATCTAGATTAAAACTGATTGCTTTTTACTGCGTTGATAATATTTGTCGACGACCTTTTGAAGTGGTATACATTGTCAATATCTTGTACTGAGGCATTACAATATATTACACTTTAGACGAATAGAGAGCAATTGACGCTTTGGGAGTCAGCGAATTTATATTAAGTTACTTAGCTAAAAGGCGTTTTCAGCACCTTTCCAAAAAAGTGTCTATTAGCACTCTAATATTTTATTTTTCCCCCTTTAAAAAATAACAATACCCTTCCAAGTCACCCCTCGCTTTTAATTCATTAACAAAACAGTTGGTTAATAACGGCATAGTCTTTTGTACAAACTCTACTTTTTTAAGAAGCCTTCTTCATATATTTCTATACTATTTGGATAAATGAAATAACTCCAATAAAGAAAAATAAATAAATATATGAGGCGATAGAGAATTAAAAACTAAGAATAAAGCATCAACTGAAAAATTTGGCGCTCGCCCATATTTGCCGAGTTACGGGCCTCTGAAATTTTTTAATTTTTTTAAATATCAATATGTGTATCACTTAAAAGCTTTTGAAGAGATTTTTAAGAAAATATTAAAATTTTATAAAAATGCTCAACCCATTAAGAGCCAATTTAATTTTTATGTAAAATTATATACATTCATATATATGCAGTACCAAAATTGTTTTTTAATTTTTAATTCTCTGTCACCCCAATATTTGCTTTTTTGATTAGAGTTACTTCACTAAAATAGGTTTACAAAGATGGTGAAGGGTATATAAGATTCGGCATAGCCGAATGTAGCACTTTTACTTGTTTCCTATTGTTTCTATTTTTTACTTCCATTTTATTTTACTTTACTACAAACAAACGAATAGAGTTGTCGATTGCATAATAGTTTACTTAGTTTAAATACTATCCGGAAGATGATCATTAAATTTAAGCTCGTCTTGTTTATTTAATTTATTTTTCTTATTTTTCATTTTAATTAGTTTATTGCTTAATGTGTAATAAAACTAAAGTTAAAATACCAGAGCGGAGCAATTTAAACAAGCAGTAAAATATATAAAATGAATACATAATTTCTATTGTATTTATGCTGTATTTCAATCGCCCATAAAATTTGAGTTTTAACGTAATGAAATAAAATTTAAATGAAAATTAAAAAAAGGAAAGCGCTTTTGTATTTTTCAATAATACGTAGGGGAAAGCGTTTCTTAGAAGTTTGTGACATTGGTTCGTGTATTAGATTTTTGTTTAAGTTGAATGTGATGGTTGTGTATACGCTTGAACAACGCTGGGAAATATTGTGACATTGCTTTGAAAATGTGTGCGAAAATTGCATACGGGTTTTGGAAGAAGAGAAACACCGACAGCTCCATATGTTCATTAAAAAGTGAAAGAAACTGGCACCCTCATCGATAAGCCAAAGAGTGAAAACCAGAAACAGTGCGTACACACGTGAATATTGCTGCTGTGACAGAAAGTGTGCGTAAAGCGCCATCAACATCAATTCTCCATTGATTTCAACAGTTGAACGAACATTTCGGAGACATCATTGAGAAAAATTTTACATAAAGACCTTGGTATGACGCCATACAAAGTCCAATTGGTTCAGGAGTTGAAGCCAACTGACCATCCAATACCTTTTTAAAAGAAATTTAAAAAAGAAAAAAGTTATTTGGCGAACTCTTTATTTTAAAATACATTAGCAAAGCTAAATTAATTTAAAAAAATCATTTACTAAACATATTCTTCTTTTAAAATTCCTAAGAACTGAAGATGGCAAAGTCGGAAACTATAAAAGAAGTGACGATTGCAGAGCGCTATTACAGAGGATATAATTTTAGCAAGAAATCACACGGCTTCAAAAGAAATTTTAGCTGTCTCTTTGTAACGGTTTTAAAGGTTCAAACTAGATAGGCTATTGGGACACCCATTAATTTCCAAATCCAATTTATATACTTGCTGTTATAGCCGACTTACCAATACAGGGTCTTTGTAAATTTCAACCGTCTGCCTAAAAATCTTTAACATATATATCAAATTACATCATATGTTGTAACACCCTTTTATTTCTAATTTTATTACACCAGAGAAAGTAAAAGATATTATTTCTTATTTTCAAGTGTTTTTATACTCAAGTACTCCAGTACACTCTGTCATGGAAACTAATGTGAGTCTAAATGGTGAATTAGATAAAATTACCCGGTGAGCCATTACTAATGAACTTTGCTTACACCCTCGTAAGTCAAAGTGCTTGTTAGTTTGTAAGAGAAAAGTCGCTTTTAATATTGAAATTCACATTTTAATAAACGGTTAGGAAATCAACATAGTAAATGCTGCTAAAAAGCTTGGGGTGATTTTAACTAATAGCCTCACTTGGACAAATCATGATAAAACATTCGAAGGCCAAACATGTATAAAGTTAAAGTGCCTTTAATCGACACAGCATTATGCTCCAGTTATGTTATTGCAAAAACTTACCTTCTTCCAAGTTGAATGTATTGTTGCCATCTTTTTGCAAGTTGCGACTCTATAAGCAATAGAAAGCTAAATGTTATGTTTAGCAGTATCGTAAGATATATGTATGGGCTAGGAAAATATGACCATGTATCTTATCTGTAATAGCCTTCTGAATGTTCGTGTACTATTGTTATAACATAAAATTGTTTACTCTGGAACTCCTCGGTCTCTTGTTAATAAAGTTAAGCTTCTCTTACGCCGTTGTCTTTTATCTGAGTGGCACTTTTTTTTTATCAATGCCGCATGCCCTTGAAATTGTCTTCCTCCAGCTCAACAACTGAATAGCCACGCAAATAGTTTAAAAACAAATTTTTTATTTTGTTGATTAGTAGAAAATTAGCAGTCTTAAAATATAAAAGTCTTGCAGTTAAGTTTTCTTTCTATATTAATCAGTATCCTTCTAATATAACCCATGAATATTACTTTAATTATAAGATAAAATCTTGTTGTACAAAGAAAAAAAAACAGTGTGTCTAACTTTCTTATAACTCCATAAAAAACATTACAATCGAAATAAAAATTCCAAGGGACAATATTACAACTTGCCGCTAGTTAAAGATAGGATTTTGTTCGTCCGGTAAATAGCTTTGCATCATTAAAATTTCCATTTTTTATTATTTATTGTCCGCCAGGAAAGTATACTATTTTGTTTGTTAATAATTTTTAATTAAATGAAAGTGAATGGATCTTATATTGATAAATGTTTTATTTAATGTCAGCAATTATGTATGAAATACAATATCAGATAAATGTCCGCCTCCGTTTGCCCCACAAATGCGAGCCTTTTTGAGCACATTTTTCATTACATTCTCACACATTTCTCGCGGTGTTTTTTATTAATTTCATCATGAATATGTTGCGTGAGTTATTCACGAGTTTCTGGTTTGTTTGCATAAATCTTGCTTTTAAGATATCCCCTCAAAAAGAAGTCCGGAGCAGTTACATCAGGCGACCGTGGAGGCTAATCAACATCACCATTTCGTGAAATAATTTATTGTGGAAAAAGGTCTCGCAGCATTGCAATTGTATACCATGCAGCACCCTTTTTTTTTGATGCCACATGTTAATCAAGCCCAAAGCATGCAGTTGTGGCGTTAAAAAATTTTCAATCACATCACGATATCGCTCATCATTCAGAGTTACCGTTACGCTGTTTTCATTTTCGAAGAAGTAATGTCCAATGATTTCTCCTCCAAATTGCACACCAGACTGTGACTTTTAAAGGATGAAAAGGTGACTAATAAATATTTTGAGGGTTTTTCATTACCCAGCAATGACTATTCTGTTTATTCACATATCCATCCAAATGAAAATGTGCCTCATCACTCCTTATGATTTTTTCACGAAAATCCGGGTTGTAATGGGCGAGCTGTAATATTCTATTTGACTTGTGGAAGAAGCTCTTTTGTCAACTGCATTCCAAATGGAAACAAATGCAAACCCTTGTGCAAAATTGTGGCCAAAATTCTACTTTGAAGATCAAACTCCTGAGCACGGCGTTGAATTGAGGTTCATGAATTGTTTTAAATACTTTCGTGATTAGCAGTAATGTTTTCAGCCGATCTAGCAGTACGTTATGGTCCATGCTTGGGCCTATCACCTACTTACCATCTTTCTTCGAAATCATTCACTACATTATAAATAGTGCGTTTTGTTGGCACCTTGTTTCTCCCAAAAATTTCACGTAAATTTTTCATCGTCATCAATATTTGATTTTGATAAAATGTTTTTACGATTAAAACACGTTTGTTTGTCGAATAGTTGTCTCGTGTTTACTTAATGGCTGCCCAATATGAACTATCAAGAGCAATGTTTGCTAAAAAAAAAGGCGGCAAAACAAAGTAGTACACCTTACCGGCGGACACCCTAAATTTAGTGGATAAAAAATGAATAAGTACAGATTTTACGATGTAAAGTCAACAAAATGCTGGTCCTAAATTTTTTAAGTAAAATTAGAAACTACCCTCGCCCAACAAATAGCCATTGACGACGATCTTCAATGGAAGGTTTGACAAATAAACGCACAAATTATTGCATTGGAATATTGAATTCTTTACGTTTTTTTAAATAAAACATGATTTTATTTTAAATCCAAAATTAGGAAAGCAAATAATTTTCATATTTAAAAAAAAGAATAATTATTTTTATTTTAATAACGAAATATATTTAACCAATTTTCAGTAATTTGATTATATTTTTATTGTTATTTGCTCTAAAAAAGCAACCACCATCATCACCATCCAACACTATAATTTTCAGTTTTAATTGTTAATGTTGGTGTTGTTGTTATTAAACAATATTGTATTTAAAAGATGTACGTACACCCGATTTGATATATAATTATATATGTATGAAGGTTTTTTCAGGTCAAAAATTTTTAAGCACAATGTGATAAAAAATTTTGCGTTTTTTTACCGTTTCGTGTTTCTAAGTGCCGCTGCTTTTTAAACTCCAAAGTTGTTTAGCGGTGTTTTGAAGAGGCAAGATTGTGTGTTGGATTTTGGTTTCTTTTTCTTCCATTTCCATTTTTTTTTATTCGCTTAGCGGGCGTGTGAAAGTTGTTGCACATGCGCAAGAAAAACGCGTTTTAATTTTTTCTATCAAGATTTTTTTGTCTTTTTTTGTTGTAATTGTTTAAGGTATGACTCAACTTGGTGGCTTTTGTTAAGTTTAATGTTGTACATAGATACAGGTTTATTTCTACATCAAAATATGTATTTTTTTAACATTACGAAAATTAAAAATTGCTTAATTTTGGATGCATGAATTTTTTTCATTGTGGCATTTACACAGCACAAGAGGGAATAATCTCTGGATATTTTCGTATCTTCATTACTTTGAAATTCTTTTGTTAATTGAAGCGTATGAAAAAATTTCAACAAAATTAATTTAATGCATCTGCTGTACAAATGCAAGTGAGCAAATAATAAAAGAAAAATGTTTAAAAAAATTTTTTTGTTTTAAGAAACCTGTCACTTATTTATATATAAGCCAAAAACAAAAATTCATCGTTAAATATAAAAAGAAAAATGTTGTATAGAATGTTTAAAGGCACAGCATGACATTTTATATGGATGGGAATATAAAGTCGTTAAAAAACATGATGATTTTAATGCTTCCATAGTGCAAATGTTATAAATTTAACAATAAATAAACAAAATGTCTTTAAAAAAAATTTATTAAATTAATAAAGACAAAACAAATGTCGTTGGTAAAAATTTTAATCAGAATTCAGCGGCAGACGCTATAAAATCTATGCCATTTTTAATCATTTATTTACGTCATTCCTGTAGTAAAATTATTCACACTCTTATAACTTATTAACATGTTGATCCTTTATCTGTCTATCAATTATGCCAGTTTGTTAGATGTACAAAAAAACTTTATTTAAATTTTTAAAAATTATGATTTAAGTTTTCTACTCCAACTTCCAGCTCGCCTTTTTGTTCTTTGGTAAAATATCACAGATGATAGAATGCTTATTTTTTTAATTTCAATTCATTTTTCATTTTGAAAGATGGGAGAAGCGAATAAAATTAAGGTACGGTAGGTAACGTTAGTCAAATATTTATTAAAAAATCTGTAACAACTATTTTTACAAATGTTATTAAATGTTTCCTAACACTTAAAATTACAAATGATGATTTTTTATATAAGAAATGTGATATCTTAATTTTTTATATTAAGACAAATCTTATATTTCTGAATAAATATTTGAGAAGGACAAAAATATTTTTCTATAACTTATGTGGTTACGTTTTTCTGGTCAAATTTTTAACTAATCTGACCGTACCTTTGTTCACTTTGGAATGAGAAGACTTGACTTTTATCAATGAGTTTTTGATCTCAACTTTTCTTAACCAACTTCAAAAAAGGAGAAGGTTTTTGTTTTTTTTTTTTTTTTATTCCACACTTCAGAATTCCCTCACTTCTAAAACGATTTTGAATTTTATTTTTTGTGTGTCCCCATAACTTTTATTGTGCGGTAGTTTGCACAAATTTCAAATTTTCACAGAGTGCGTAACTGCCAATATCAAAATATTCTAAGCAACGAAACTTATTGGACCCAGCTTTGCTTAGGTCTAATTTTAGAGCGCTTTTGTCTTCTCCTCCAATACATATTCCTTTTTCTTTTTCAAAATATTCTTCCATCTACTATGTTATTTTCGTAAAATTAGTTCAGCCGTAAAATTCCGTTTTTTCCTCTCATCTAGGTTCTAGCTCTAGGAACAGATAAGTATTAGAACTGTATTAGACCTCATAGATGAGGACCTATCTGTGTTTTGAACTTCGTTTAAATCGATTAGCCGAGACGTTGTTAATAACCGGCGAACCCGTCGGCCAATTTTGGTCAAACTTCAGACAAGCCATCTATACGACCATACGAAAATACCCGAAAAATTCAATCGAATTCGGTTTGATCGTTTGTAAGTTATAAGTAAGTTATATATATGTATATAGATCCGCTAATTGAAAACTTTGAAAATAAAGCGTGTCCGCGTAAAAGACGTCTAGTTTTACTTGACTAAGTTCACTATAACAGCATTAATGAAAATTTAAATTAGATATATAACTATTGAAACTTTGTACAAGGTGGCACAAAAATACCCTTCCGATGTTTTTTTTGCTGTAATTTAAAAAAAAAATGAAAAACTTTGATTCTTCTTGTGGATTATTTTTATTTGGTCTTTAAATTTTTTTACATCAAGTCGAGAATATATTGTCATGTAAATGGCTTCCGCCACAGTTGATTGTCATTTGAGCCCTTTTTATGGCATTTTCCATCACTTTGGCCAAAACTTCCGGCGATAGATCCTCACATTCTTGACGGATATTGTCTTTAAGAGCTGCAAGAGTCTGAGGCTTGTTGACATAAACTCGCGACTTCAAAAAGCCCCACAAAAAGAAGTCTGCGGCGGTCAAATTAAGCTATCTTGCTGGCCAGTGCAAATCGCCAAAACGGGAGATTAGTCATACGGGCAATGCATCCTTCAGCATTTCGGTTGTGGCACGTGCAGTGTGTGCCGTTGCACCGTCCTTTTGGAACCACATGTTTTCTAATTCCAATTCACCAAGTCGCGGCAAAAACAACTCGTTGATCATTGCTCTGTAGAGCTCACCATTCACCATTCACCATTCGGGCCAAACGGTTACTGGCCCGCGACGTCTTCGAAGAAAAAAGTTCCGATGACTCCTCCAGCCAAAACAGAACGCCATACAGTGACTTTGATTGGCTATTCGTGGGTTACACGCGGATTTTTAGTGCCCCAGAAGCGTAAATTTTGTTTATTTACGTACCCGCAAAGATGGAAATGGGCCTCATCACTCATGATTGTTTTGGATGAAAAAACATCTTCCTGTTGGTGGTGATTAAATAGTCACCAATATTCTGCGTTCTGAAGCAGTGTAGCGTAACATTTGCCCTATTCACAAGCCCCCTAGTACGTGCTAAGTGCTAAGTGCTAACAAACTACAACGGTGCTAGCTGTGTTGTTGGTAATTTTCATGCAAACATGCGATACAACACTTAGTACTTTTTTTCATATGTTTTTCAAACGTTGTATTTGTTTAAATGTTTTATGTTAAAATGAATTATTATTTTTGTGTTCATGTGTGAATTATATTAAATTAAATTGAATTAAAAGATATTTTTATTAGTTTTATTTATTTAATTTATTGATTTGACTGATTTATTAGAAAGTTGAAGTTGAAAGTTGCCAATATAAAAACTGTTCTTTAAGATTTAATATTGCTTTAATGACTCGATTTCTAATATTTTGTATGGTACCGCCATCACCTATACCAAAAAGAGATGCTACCTTACGAACACAAGCACCATTTCCTGAAGATCCCAAGCAGTAAAGTACAATTTTAAGCTGCAAGTCAATGCGTAGTTGTGTGAAAAACATCGTCATTTTTTAAAGGTTTGAATATATAAGCAAATTCCTCTGTTTTCATCAAAGTATCTTAAAACCCGATTATGCCATAACGATGATTTCGGTAGCCCTAAATGTATAATTCTGCGACTGGAGAGCAAGAACATTAGGTTCATCCTAAAAATGTCTTGAATTTCATCCTCACACAAAAAATTTATTAATTTACTTTTTGCTGTTTTCTCCCCCATTTGGCTTCTAAATAACAAATGACGAATAGCACTTTTCCTCTTCTTATTTACTTTTTGACGTATGAAGTACAATGTACAATGGCACACTGATACAATGGTTGTTCACAAAGAAGTAAACAAAAGGTAGTATGCAATACTACCTACACCTTAGCAGAGCTTGTGAATACGGCAATTGTTTATTAACGTGTATTTCGCATATGTTTACTACACAAATGTCAGAACAGAACTGACATTAGGGGCCAATCGCAAAATTTATAGCATTTTCTGCTAGGAGGATTACTTTTGCGCCACCTTGTATTATTCAAATTTCATTTTATATTTGATGAACCCTCTGCATTCCGGTGTATTTTAAAGCCTTTACTTTATGTTTTTTATGAAACTCTATTATTATTTTTTATTCCCTTCACTATAAGTACAAAAGGGGTGTATCTTAGTTTGTCATTCCATATGTAATTTCTACAATATCCATTTACGACCCCATAAAGTATATATATTCTGAGTTCTTATGCATAACGAAGTCGATTGAGCGATGTCCGTCTGTCCTTCTATCCGCCTGTTTTTGTGTAAAAGTAAACATTGCCAAGGCACTAGATGAGTTAGATAAAACCTAAGTACCCAAATCGATTAGACATAGTTTCGAAAATTTTTCCATTAAAAATCAGCAAAATCGCTTAATGTCCTTCGAGGGAGCCGCTAAAACACCACGCTTGTCTATAATTTTTCCTTATTATTTTTCAACTTTCATTTTTATTACTGCAGGGTGTTGTCTACACTTATTAGTATTTTGTATTTATGCTGCTGTCATTCATATTGCAGGAATACAGCAATAGATGTCGTACTAAGTACCATATATGGTTACATACATATATGGTGAAGGGTATATAAGATTTGGCATAGCCGTATATAGCACTCTAACTTTTACTTTAAAAAATAATGACATTATGAAATCGAGTATTACTAAGCAACTACTTAACAAAATTTTTTTCTATTTGCCTGTTTTTAGTGATGCTAAAGTCAAAACCAATTTTTTTATTTCATTTTTTAAACTACATAACTTTAGATTGATGAAAATACACCAACACATAAAATATTATGCCACTCTTTTATGACGATCTTCATAAAATTTAACAGATTTTATATTTTTTGTAAATATCATAATGAAAAACCGGTAGACATTTAAAATTTAATGCAAGCTACAAATCAATAGACAGATATTTACCACTATTTACAATTTGTAATTTTATACAAAAAAAAAATTTAAAGATTCAACGTTAACCCAACAAACAAAAAATTACAAAAAACATAATTCTTAAATATAAACAAACTAAGCACTTAATAGAAAAAAACTAATACGATTTAGCAGTAAGTCAGGACTTTTGCTACTAGAATACATACTTATATTTCTGCGCTTGTGATTATAAAATATTTGGTCAAAAAAATGTCCAAATATGAGGCTAAAGTTATATTAAATTTTTTTAAAATAAAATCCATGGGTTTTAAAGAGCTTCGATAGATTTTTTTAATAAACAAAAGTAAGAAGCAAAGAAGTTAGTTAACGATTAAATATCCTTCGACTGGTCAGGGAGTGAAGGTTTGGGGTTAATTTGAATATTAATAAATGTTGATTCAAAAAACTGTGATTATAATGTTTTATTTTTTGCTTGGAAATAGATAAATTGTATTAAAATTATGAACCAAAACCAAGTGTCAATAAAAAGTAAATATAGTGTGGAATTAAGGGATTTATCCGCAAAAAGGGATTTATTTTTTAAATGATAATAAAAATAGCTGAATAGTGATTGCGATTTTTGAAAAATCTTTAAATATTTTATTATTTTTAATATTATTGTAACACAAGAGGTTAATAAAAATTTTGTGTAATCCAATTATGAGCAGTAGAGAAATTACCACATGAATATGCCTTTGCCGCAGTAATACATTTGGAAAGAGGGTGTAACTTAAGGCCCAACTATAATGTGCATAAGCTAGCTTTAGCTTATGTCAAAAATTCAACGAAAAGCCTGTCAAATGCTTAGGTAACTTATCAAAGAAATTTTTGTGGCTACAATGTGCTTATATAAATTTAGTAACTTATTTGCCACAGTTGCACATTTATGTTTAATTCTTACTTTGCCAAAAATAATTCCTATACAAATCAACAAAATTTTAAAACGAGAAGGCTTTAAAGAAAATATTTTATATATAATAACATTCACATACACATTAACGTATTTTGGTTTATGTTCTAAGAAAATGTAAAAAAAAATTACAAATTATTTTGCGATCAGTTTCGTACCTTGCATAAAGAAATGAAATTTAACGAAACTTGACGAAAAGTTATCTTATGTACATTATAGTTTACCACATACATTTTAATGATCGATCCATGTCCTTTGAGGCAGCAGGCAAAACACCACGCCTACCTCTAATTTTTTCATGTCATTTGCAACAATAAAATAACTTGAATAAAAAAAATACATATATGGGGCGATGGAGAATAAAAAAATAATAAAGAAAACATCAAATGAAAAAATTGGCGCTCGCCTATACTTTCCGAGTTACAGTGCACTGAAATTTTCAAATTTTTTTAAATATTAATATGGGTATCATTTTAAAGCTTTTAAAGTGATCTTTAAGGAAATACTAAAATTTTTAAAAATACGTACACAACTTAATTTTTTTCCCCCTGACACCCCAATACTTGCTTTTTTGGTTGGAGTTACTTCACTAAACTAGATTTACATAGATGGTGAAGGGTATATAAGATTCGGCATAACCGAATATAGCACTCTTACTTGTTTTGAATAAATTTTGGATTATTTTGCTAAATTTGCTTTATTTAAATAAAGACTTAAGAAATTGTGTAGATTTTAGCTAATTTATTTTAGAACACTTTTGTAATGGAAAAGAACTTTATAAAATTTAAATTATTTAATTTAAAAAAATAGTTGAATAAAAATAATGTGCAATTTTTCTTTTTATTTTTTCTTTGTCATAATTTTACACGTTTTATCGTTAAAAGGATTTGAAATTGGCGAATAATATAATATTTCTGTAGTTATTTTCTAAATTTAAAGACATACATAAATTTTTCCAGTCTTTCAAATATAATCTATTAGAAACAGAAATCTTTTTCTAATCAAATTTTTAATTCTTAATTGAATTTAAATTAAAATAATATTATCTTCAGGGGAATTATAGGAATATAAAACTAGTTCTTAAGATTTTTCTAAAAAATTATGTTTATTCGATTTAACAATAATCTGCAAACCCTAGATAGAAATAATTATAATTGTTAAATTGAATTTATTTTCAATTACGTCAAATAAAATTCTATCAATTTTTCGTAAATATTGCTACAATATGTTTGCTGGGATCTTGTTGTCTAAACAACATTTAGTGAGTCTGTTAGTTTAAAGTTTTTGCGCAATTATAAACACTTTCTCCGGATTTCCAGCATGTTCAAATCGTATTGTTTAAACAGAAGTAACAACAATGGCAAAGACAAAAAGATAAAAGATCAAACAGCTGCTGATTGATTTTTTCTTGTTTATTTTCTTTTGCTTGTGTAAATTGTTGGTAGAAATTTCAAGTTGTTTATTTTTTTAACGGAGTTGAGTTTTGATGGAACTAAGCAAAACAACGTTTTGTTAAAGAAGTTCAATGACTTATGTCCAATAAAACAGAAAGCGAGAAGATAGTTTTTACAAAACAAATTTCAATAATTGTTTCTTTGTTTAGTACATTTAGTATTGTAAATAAGTCTTTAAATTTTTAGCATTAGCAGCACAACCTGTAACATCGTTCAAAAATACCTATATTTTTAGCTTGAAAAACATTTAATTTTAAGCCATTTGCTTTGCAGAAAAATTAAATTCTTTTTGTCACAAAATTTTATTTCATTAATTGTTGTGTTTGAAAAAATATTAAAATATATTTTTGTTTCCTGTTTCCTAAAGATGCCACCCAGCGAAATATTAAAAAAAAAATAAAAATTTTTATTTAAAAGCCTACCTGGTGCTTAAAAAATTAGAAATGATAATTAATTATAAATATTAAAAAAACATTAATACCTAACAATTAAAACAGTAATAAGCCTTAAAGTAAAGTTCAGATAAAAACAAATGTTTGTAAAAATAAAAATTGCTTAAAATTTTTATGTTTATTTCGAACAAGTATTCGGGATGGTAAAGAAAGTTAAAAAAAAAATGTTGAAAGTTTAGGCTGAATGTTAAGTTTTTCAACATATATACAAAATATTTAAAATTTTCGAAAGAAGGTTTGCTAACACCAACAATTTGCAGAAAAACTTGCAAAAGCTATTTTTTTATTGAGTGAAATTAGAACCTCATAAAAATATTATACCACAAGAAAACATATGACATTAAAAAAATATAACATAGAATTAAATATACAGAAAATAAAATCATCTAGACTTCAGAGCTATCACAATCTAATTTTACATTGAGCAGGATATCAAAAGTCGTCGAAAAATTGGTTAATTTACAAATCAGTATAGATTGAGTTCGACACAGGTGACGTGATGTAGAGAGATGTCATTTTGTTTCTTCGTACGGTTAAACACAGTAACTCATGCTAAGGTGTTTTTACAAAGGTGGTCATCAAAATATGCCGATAAAAGCAGGTAATAAAATAATTGTTCTTATATGAAAAAATATTATTTGCAATCCTTTTTATATTAATTTACTTTAATTGTACTTGATTTCGTCAAATATAAATATTTCATGATATTCCCATCAAATATTTATTATTAAAAGACTACAATATGAAATTGCCATATGGATACCCTTTCCCCGCAGTAATACATTTCATTTGTAGTTTTTTAATAATAAATATTTCATGAAAATTTCATGCGATGTTTGAAGGAAACAAGCGTAATTTAGTTAAATTAGTAATTGTTTTTAAATAGCACAATAATATCTTTCTCCTTAACATACATCTCGTAATTGAAAATATTTTTTTCATAAATGTTTTTCTTACAGCGAAAACTTTAATTTTAAGCGACTTCAAAACAGCTAAACGTTAAACACTCATCCGCATTTTTTTGTGTGCTCGAAAAACTTTGACATCGTAAACCGCAAGAAAAGAGTTCATATTTGTAAAAATTTAAATATAAACACACTTGACCTTTACGTGTCAATTGTACGGTAACGGACACCAATATACAATGATAACAAAAATGAAACAAAAAAAAAATTAATTAAAGAGTGCCCTAATAGGTGACGTAATTTGACTTATCCCTATCTCTTGAGCCTTTCTAGTCAAACACTTGAAAACTACAATTTAAGGCCCCCTTTATCAACAGGTTTAGAAGGAAAATTACAAACTAAAAAATGTCTCTTTAGATAAATTAATGTAATCAGACATTTACGATTTGTAATGCAATTTTCATTTTTGATTCGGTTTTCTTGAAGTCTAATTTCTTTAAAACAAATTTTTTTTTATAAAAAAAATTAAAAAAATTTGTTAATACTCATGCGTAGCGAGACACGCCGGGTTTCGCTAGTCTTAAATAAAAATACAGGAAGAAGATTGTAACCTCAAATTCATATTATTGTTTTTATAACCAAAATTCTTAAAAACTGAAAAAATTCTCAAAAAATGTAATAAAAAATATTCATAACAAATGATTAATTAAAAAAAAATTTAATTTATATGAAACTCCTAATTTTATTAAAATTCAAAAATTCTATAAATTTACTTAATGTGTAAGATTTTGAGTAGAACTTCATTAAAACGTTAATTTCGCAACAAAAAAAGTGTTCCAAAAAATGTTTATTTTGTAAAAAAATAATTTAAATAAAAACAGATATCAAAAAGATAATAACTAAAAAAGAAAACATAAATGTATTTGAATTTTTTAATTTTCATTACTTAAAATTATTCGGCAGCCTCTAAAAATTAGAACTCTTGTAATGGAAAGCGTATATCAAAGAAGCAAACTACGTTAGTTAGCTTTGCTTTTCATATAATTATTTATTTTACAAATTGACAATGTATTTATACAAAAATAACTCAATCACTTTCTGTCTAATCGTGATAAAATTATTGCTTAAAGTGACTATTTAATAATATTTCATTTTTTAGTAAAAAAAAAATAAACGCCCAAAATATACATACATATATTTTTATTTTGAATACTAAAATAAATTCCAGCTTTAAATGATTACGCAAAAAAATCACTGCAATTATTTATTTAAAAATAAAGGAACAAAAGCCGATCGATCAGGTTTTCCACTAAAAAGCCGATTTAAGAAAAACAGCTCTAAATTGGAAGTCATTTATTTAAAAGACGGCTTGGCTTCTATTAAGTGATAATAAAATAATTTATATAAAATAATTTATATATTTCATGTCTCCATAATAAACTTAATTAGAAAGTTGAGCTCTTTATAATCAAAAATAAACAAATAAAAACAAAAGACCTGCTGTTTTATTCAATTAATTTTATATTATAAATTTGTTAAACTCACCATCTTCAGTGTCATTATTATGATGCTTAATATATTCCATTTTATGATTAAGTTGACTGTTATTCTGATTTAATGCCAGAGTTTCATTTCTTAAGCCATGTAAAGAGTTAAGTTCCAAAGGCAGAGTTGAAATCCCAGTTAAGTAACAGCAATAAATTGAAAGCCATAAATGCATATAATTTATTAAATTCACCATTATTATGAAATACAATTTTTAATGATTACTATTTATTTTTTTAATTTTATTATTATTATTATTATTAACATTAATCACAGTTTTTATTATTAAAAAAAAATTTAAGATCCCATAAATGACAAATTATACATTTCCGCTATTGTAATGCGAAGAAAGAAAATCAGAGCCGCCACTGCAGCAGTAAAATTAAATTATTCAAATGTTTTTACCTCGTGTAAAATGACTTTTTTTTAAAAATTTATTTATCAAATTTCAATTTTTAATCCTGTTTAATAAAAATATAATTTGTTTTTTCAATAATCTTTTTCAAGCTTTTCTTTAACTTCACAATCGACAGTGCAGTTAGTGTTGCAATTCTAATGGTTTAATCTTCGTCGTCAATCATGCGCTTTAGAAAACAAAAGTCATCAAACTGTTTGGTTCTAATATAAAAAAAATGATTTTATATGTTGCAAAGAAAATTTTTAAAAATTTAAGAGATTCGTTTAAATAAATTTTTTAAAGAGCATAAATGAATTTAATTCATTATTATTGAAGAGAATAATTTCTTCTATTTTCTCTTAAGTTTTTTATAGCTCAAGAATGAAAAGCTTCATTTATTTTGCCAACAACTAAAAATTGTTTATTTAAACCGGCAATACTTGTAAATGCTTTAAGCTGATTCTTTTATTTGTATTGATTTTAAGGCGACACGTTTAAAAGTGTTAAATGATACGTCTAACAACTTGTCTTAAGAGACGTTAAATAAGATTCATAGTTTGTTATTAAAAGTGTTTCCGTCAGTGTTGCCTGGGAAAACGTGAAAAAGTTATGCTTTTCCTTCAAAAAAGTTACATTTTTTTCAATAAAAGTTACATTTTGAAATTTTTCTTAAATTTAATGTAATTAATGTATAATCTAGCAAATAGTTTTATTCCATATTACAGAGAAAATAACAAGGCAACAAATTCATTCACTGAACAATAACTAAAATAAAAAAGAGGAAAACGTATGTAAACGCAAATTTAAAAATAATAAATTTCAGCCCGATAATTCTCATGAGTATTTAAACCATGACTCAATACTAATATTCTCTAATTGAAAAGTACATGCTCTTGCCATTCAATAAAATCAGTTAAGGTAGGATTTTTTTTAATATATCCGTTTAACCCTCTTTTTTGAAAAATTGAGATATGACGAAATTTTTTAATTTTAATAATTTTAAAAATACCGCTATTAAAGACAAATTTAAGTTTATTTCAACATAAAACTTTAACCGACTACAAAACAGATTTTTTTTTATGGCCATATATATCAAATTACGTTAGCAATAGGGACACCCTTATATTCCATCTTCAAACTTTATATTTGTTATAGTTGAGTTCGCACTACGGCTCCGTGTTAATTTCAAACGTCTGTCTACAACTGTTCAACAGTTTCGCCACATGCATCAAATTACATCTAAATTCAAATTATAAGCTTCTTATTATAGCAGACTTGGTATGTTTCAGGTGTCTCTCTATAACGGTTCAAAAAATAGGCCACATACACTAAATTACATTAACTATTGGGACACCCGTTTATTTTCAAATTCAAATTATATACTTTTTGTTATAGCTGGTTTTTTGTAAATTTCAATCGTCTGTCTACAACTGTATGTGGCCATACTTTTGAATATTAATACTTGTTACTATAACAGTCATAGTAACCGATATTCTGTCCAATTTTCAAGCATTTTTCTATAACTGTTCAAAAGTTAGAGCCATATAAGTAAATTTACATCAATTATGGGGACATCTTTTAGTTTATCGATTTAATTTTGTATTACTTTTTGTGATTGGGAGGCTACAGTGATACGCATTTTTTTTTTAATTTTAAAGGGGTGCCCTTTACGGTTCAATTTATATATGTAAGAAACATGTATGTTGTACGGGGACACCCTTTAGTTTTTAAGATTATAAACTGTTTTCAAAATGGCACCAATTAAATGAAATGATAATCTCCTTCTCTTTTTGAAGTCGGTTAAAAGGAAAATCCATTAATGCAAAAATATTGTCAATTTTATTGAGACTTAAAATTTATAAGATGTTTTCCACATTTAAATCATCATATTTTTAAGTTCTGAAAATAACCCTCTATTTTTTTTTTTTACAAAAACCTCACATCACAACGTATGTGTGCCAGTGCACACTGGGTTATTTGAGCTACTTTTTAGGCCAAAATAATTTCAGACAAAGTTTTAGACCGATATAGCCCAAATTTTAAACTTAAAAGTGTTTTATGATTACGCACAGCTGTGTATTGATTTTTGTGTAGGTTTTTAGGGTTGCCGCGATATGAATAATAGTTAAAACGAACAGATACATTTAGTTGAAATTTGGCATTTATAAAATAAAGAAACATGTTGTCCAATTTTGTTTTTGTTTGGAAAAGTTGTTCATTTTTCCGTGGGCCTGGAGCCACCTCAACGATAAATTTTTACAAAAATGTTTGAAACATTACGAGTATTTAAATCGATTTCATTTCAGATTAAACTACTTCTGTTTTTCTTATATTTATTCGTTTCAAAAATTCAAGTATTCAAAATTTTATTGTTTTAAAATAATTTTAAAAATAAAACCGAAACGAAAAATAATTAATTCAGAGTTTCTTTCCTAAAACTTTTTATCAAGGAAAACACGTCACTTCAAGGCCAGCATTATCAAAAGCTTATGCGAAATTTATATTTTTCGAAAAATTCATTTATTTGAAGTTAAGTTAGAATTACATAATTTGTTAACAAAAGCCACAACGTGCACCAAAGTATTTAGGATTTTTTATTAATTAATATCCCATCCCTTCACCATATTATGTAGATCTCCTTTTTGTTTTAATTTATATAAAGTTTATTTTTTATGTTGCACTGAGTGCGTTGCTTTCAAATATCAACTTAGACTGACCATACATCTGCTAATATTTTTTCACAAAAATCCAAAAATGCACTTGTTTGATTCGATTTATTCTTAATCGAAAGTAATTGACAGAAACATTGTTATCGTTAGTGCAACAAATTATTTTTGGTCAAGATTTCAGGTCAAATTACCTACAGTGCGGTTGCTAAAATTACTTCAAACTTTTATATTAACCTTGTCCATACAAATCAGCTATTGATGTTCATAAGAGTTCTTATCCAAGACCTCAGCTATAGCCTTACATTCATCCATCATTTTCGTGGAATGAACAATTGGTACGGGTATCCACAGAGGGGGTATAATACTTTATTTTGCCGCCATTTTTGTAAACATTAGCCCTGACAGTTCAATCTTGACAGTCGTAAACTAGACACGTGACAAATTTATTATGAAAAAATATTCAATAAAGCAACTTGTTTTAATCGTTAAAACATTTTACCAATAATCCACTATTATGACGATACGAAAGTTTCGTGAAATTTTTGGGAGAAACAACTTTGCAAAAATATGCACTATTGATCGTGTAGTAAGTGATTGCGAAGAAAGAGGTCCTGTTCGTAATAGGCACAAGCATGAACCATAACGTACTGCAAGAAAGTGTTCAAAACAATCCATCAACCTGAATTCGTCGCTGTGCTCAGGAGCTTGGTCTTCAAGGAATAACTTTAGCCACATATTTGCACCAGAATTTGCATTTTTTTCCATTTAACATTCAGTTGTTACAAGAGCTTTTTGCACAAGACAATTTGCGCCGCCGTACACATGTTAATACGAAGTTCAAGATCGCCCTTGACAACCACGATTTTCATAAAAAAAATCATAATTAGTGACGAGGTATATTTTCGTTTGGATGTTTCTGTAAATGAACAGAACAGTCGGTTCTGGAAAAACCCTTAAATTATTCATCAGTCACCATTGCATCCATTAAAATTGACAATCTTTTGTGCAATTTAGTCAGGAGGAATCATTGGACCTTGGCTTCTTTGAAAATAAAAACGGCATAATGGTAACTGTGAATGGGGAGCGATATCGTGATATGATTGAAAACTTTTTACGCCAGAACTGCATGCTTTGGGCTTGATTATCATGTGGTATCAACAAGACGGCGACACATCGCATACGGCCAGTTATATAATGGAATTGCTGCGGGACCTCTTTCCACAATAAATTATTTCAAGAAATAGTGATGTTAATTGGAGCAGTTAAGTCAGGCGACTTTCATAGTCATGAAAAATGTGCTTAAAAGGATTTGCATTTGTGAAGCTAACAGACGCGGACATATATCTGATATTGTACTCTATAGGGATTGTCGACATTGAATAAAACATTTATCAATACAAGATTCATTCTCTTTTATTTTATCAAAAATTATAAACAAACGAAGTAGTATACATTCCCGGCGGATATCCTGTACTAAAATATACTTGTTCCCATCATGTAAAAAAACAAATTTCAAACTTCGCTTCGCTTTGAACTTTTAGTAAATAAACACCAATCATTTACAAAAAAAAAATTAATTTTCATTATAAATTTTCAAAAATAAATCTTTTATCCCGATATAATATTTAAATAATTAATCGGGATAATAGAAAATAGCAAAAAAAAAGATTTCTTTTCGAAAATTAATAGTTATAATAAAAAATTCCCGTTGTTTAATTTAATTTAATAATTGCAAAGTGCCCGTGCACATAAATAAATTATCGTAGGGTTTTGTGATATTTTATTTTTCATCATTTTTTAACTGTATAAAAGAGCCGAAAAAAAGTCAGCCGTATACAGTGGAGAAAAGAAAAGTAAAATCATAGATGATTATTGTTGTTTTTGCTTAACCTTTGATTTTTATCTTTACTTTATTATTTGGACAAAAATCTTAAATTTATTTAAAATGTTTGTGAGAAGTTTCCTGAAGAGCTAAGTAAGATGTAGTGAAATGGCCATCGAGACATGCTTTCACCCTCAATAATCAAATAATTAATCGGATAATAGAAAATAGCACGAAAAACGATTCCTTTTTGAAAATCAATAATTATAATAAAAAATTCTCGTTGTTTAATTTAAAATAATTTTCTTTTGAATGGTAAAAGAAAACTTCAGTTTATAATTCCAGGAAATTTTTGTTGCTTAACCGAAAAGTCTCCCTTAGCTTCTTTCTCAAGGAAATTACGTGTTCTTTTAGTACCGTTTTATATATAGAGAATTGTACGTTTAGATATGCTGATCTAAGAAACAAATCTCATAGAGAAAAACTGATTTCAGCGCTCCAAATATAAATACAAGATCCTTAGCAAAAAAAAAATATTACCAGCCATGTCCAATAGTTAAAGATAAAATTTTTGTAAAATGAAAGACATTATTGCGTCCATTTCGATAAGTTCTATTAAAAAAGAAAAATACTGAAAATATATTTCAGATAAATTTCTAACAATTGCTGGCAAAGTTTTTAATTAATTTTTTTTATTATTCACAAAAAAATGAGGGTAAAGATAAATATTTTTTAATAGTTAATTTGCTGCCCACAAATAAAGTTGGTCACTTGACATATTTTTACTTCTTCACCAACAACGCAACATCTTTAATTCGTTGATATAAAAAAAGAAGTTTTAAGTAATTTATAAAAAGACCAGTCGTCCAGTGTTAATCTTGTTTTATTGTTTCTTATTTTTTAGCAATTACGTACAACTTTGTATTTTAACCAGACAATCAAAACACATTCAAATATTTTATGTCTGTTGTATCACATGCGACTGCTACTGCCACTACCGCTTTGTAGTTGCAAAACTTTATTTTCTGTCGTTGAGTAATTTATAAAACAACAAGTGGGAAGTGTCTTCTATTGACTGTATAGATTTGTAGAGTCATATTTTTTCCTTTATTACTAATGTTTAACTATTTAACCACATTCAAATATAAATACTGACATTACATGATAAATTTTAATGAGCAACAGATATCAAGTCATTAGTATCTGATGCTGCTTCAACTTTTACTTTAACCTGTTTGTTAGTATCATCTTCATTTTCGTAAAAATTTGGCTTTTATTTGATTCGTTAAATTAATTTTTGTTATGTTTTTTATCACATGTATTTTTAAATAGAAATAGCAGCATTCGTTTTTCAATTGCCGGCATCGAATATATTTGTGTCAATAAATCAATGGCACACACCATATTAATGGTAATATATTTGTGGAATTTGAGATTTTTTTGCTTTTCGGGAACATAAAAAAATTATTTTTTTTATGCTCACATATGTTGGTTTTTTTATACTTTTAACCGTTCGAGAATTACTGTTAAGTAGACTTAACATTCAGAATTTTAAATTTTAATTTATATTGAACAGGTTTTACATTGAGGAGGATAATTTAATAAAAAAAAACAATTTAATTTCAGTCTTACAAATATTGACACGTTTACGGAAACTTATCATAAGACCCTATTATGCTCGTCCTAAAAGGTCTGGTAACCTCAAACTTAAATCTTAAGTTCGAGTACTAATCTATTAATTACTGATGAAATAAATACACACTAAACGATCAATCTTTTTAAATCTGCTTTAAAATAAAAAGTGCTAACATTGAAGAGATGATAAACAGTATTGGTTATAAAAATGGACCAAACATAATTTGAAATAGGTTTCTATTTATAAATCTCTGTTATAAGTGGACAACCAAACAGAACCCTTTTCAAAATGAGTTAAAGAGAAAAAAAAACACAATGTGGAAATATTTATAGCTTTTTTTCTAAAAAATTAAAGAGCAAAGGTGTTTGATAAAATTGACTAGTGATGGTAAAAAAACGATATACATCTCACATTGTAGCGATGTTTCAGTAAGTTATAGATTTTTATATCACTAATAATATTCTTTGCCCTGTTATGTAACTGGTCGAGTAGCTTTAAAATAAGAGCTTTATTCCATTTTCGGTCTGATATAATTGAAACAAATAGTGATGAGAGCAGATGGTGTAAATAAGAAAACCAAGTCATTTTTGAGTGCTTCTTCTTTAGAGATTTTAAGAATGCATTTATTCTACTGATTATCCTATTGAATTATCATGTCAAAAACACCTCGAGCCTTTAGTTTAAAAGTGCTTGTATCATTCATATGGAAACAACATTAAATCATACGATTATTAAAATCAACCCTGTTATCAAAATTCCCTTCAGATATGAGTTTCAATATGTATTATCGCGAAATAAAAAAAAAATATTTCTATAGCGTTCATAACTTGGAAAATTTGTTCAAAACTATCGGTTCCAATATCTTTTCTTGTTTTTAATAAAGTTGTTTTCCTTAAATTCAACCCACACATCATATTTACCACATTTCGTGAGTTACTTAATAATCGCACATCATATTACAATACAAAATGAAATTCCGAATAACAAACACAAATCTAATGGTAAACTCCACCTAAGCCGACTGTTTGCAAAGATTTCTTCCTTTATGTTAATGTTTATTGTCAAATAAAAATTGTATTTGTATAAATGAAACTGATCTCCCATAGAGACGCCCAAAGTCTTAAAATCACCACAAAATTGTTAAATATTTAGTGAAATATGACAGCAGAGATAAATACCGCATAACAGGCGAAATTAAAAATGTATATTTTTTTTCTGACGACAAATAGAAAATTTTTATATTTATTTTAAATTTATTTATATCCCAGCTGGCACTTTGAAGTTTGTTTGGCGAGCGCATTTATTTTACGATTCTTTTTTTAAATGTTTCAGACGATTGTACATTTGATTTTAATTTTGATCTTTCAAACCATGTTTTTACGAGTCAGCTTAACAATCCTTTGAAGAGTAATTCTTATTTGTATTTTAACACTCATTGGAAGATTATTAGTAATCAGCGATCGTATTTGATTCTTCCAAGTGACAGTTTTACGAGTCATTTTAACGATTGTTTCACGATTTTTTTTTTATCCTACAATCGTAACTTAAACTTTCTGACGATAGATAGTCAAACTTATTTAATTTTGTACTATATAACTTAGATTATGCTGATAGTTTAGTATTTTTCTGTAATATTTTGTTTTTTGTTTTTCATTCCAAAATGTTGATTAAAAAAAAAAACGTACTTTCGGTTGTAAGCAAAACGTTTCGCGGTCATTATTTATTTAAACAACGTGATAAGAAAAAATGTCTTTCAATATGAAATTTACTATTTCGAATAATCCTAATTTTTTTATTTTTCTAGAAACGTGCCATTAAAAATTATCCGTAATCGACGAGGCTGTTAATGATACACTTAAAAAGAGTGACAGAACCAAAAAAGGTGATGGAATCAGAATGAACGATTTGGCTGAAACCTAATTTTAATTTTTTTTTTCAATTTGTTTCTTTTTAAGATTTTTTTATTTTCTACTAGAAATTATAATTATTGCTAACTTATTTTATAACTTATAAAAAAAACTCCCATACTACAAAAAAAAAAAAAATAATAACGCTATAAAACTCCCAAAAACACTTTTATTTCGTAGCATACTTTCAGGAATCTTAGTAGGCTCATTCTTAGAGATGGATTTAGACTTGGGTATTTACCCAACTCTGGGTATTTACCTATTATACCCACTTTCATACCCAGGTATTTATCCAATTTCGGGTAAATACTTTTTTGAATAACAAATACCCGCTGTTACGTAGGGTAAGAGAAATGTGAACTTTTTCGAATTTATTTTGAACATATTTTTTTTTTTAAGTGTATTTTGTTTATGCGTTTTGCTCAGATAAGGAACTTTTGACTGCATCGAACACAACAATAATTCTTAATAAGAACCGCTAATCAGAGTGCTTTTGGCAATTCAGTGAAATTAGTGGGAGCGATGGCAACAACAATGCTGAAGCAATGATTAAAATTAAAATTTATTTCATTTGTTATAAAAAATCTAGTTCATAATAAAAAATTAAATTCTTTTAATTTATTTATTTTCTTTATTCTGATTTATATTATTATTGTTATTCTGATTTATATTATTTATTATTATTATTACTATTATTAATATTATTATTATTAATTTTATTATTATTATTATAATTTTTGTATTATTATTATTATTATTATTATTATTATTATTATTATTATTATTATTATTATTATTATTATTATTATTGTTATTATTATTATTGTATCTGGAAAAAACAACACCTAACTCTGATAAGCAAAGGAAAAGGAGATCCTGAAACAGCAGAGGCGTACCGCCCACTTTACATGCTGAATACCAGCGGAAAGCTACTCGAGCGAATGATTAAGCCTCGACTCAACAGCGCAGTAAACGACGACGGCGGGCTGTCCTCCAGACAACATGGCTTCAGTTCTTGGAGCAATTCAGGACGTTATAGAAAGCGTAGAAAAAGCACACTCTCGGCGCAGTACGTTGCTAGCAACTTTAGACTTGCAGAATGCCTTCAATAGTGTACGCTGGTGCGACATCATCGAAGCCTCAGAGCGCAAATATAAAGTCCCGTGCTATCTGATGAAAATGCTCCGCAGCTACTAAGCGACCGCAAACTTATTTACTACACGGAAGAGGGTAAAAATATGAAAAACATAACGTCAGGTGCAGCCAAAGGGTCCATACTTGGACCGGACCTCTGGAATCTTAATTATGACGACATATCGAAATACCCGACGTCACCCATTTGGTAGCCTTCGCCGATGATATTGGCGTGGTGATCATCGGCGGCCCAACGCACAGCAAGAGGAAGCTTCTGATGACAACCATTAACTCGGTCCTACTCTACGGGAGCGAAATATGGGTACACGCATTAAAAGCCAGATACCGCAGAAAACTCTATGCTTCGGCACAACGAACTGCGGCATTTAGGATAACCTCAGCGTACCGCACAGTCTCCGAAGCAGCAGTGCTCGTGATTACTGGAAACATACCCATCGATCTACTGGCACGAGAAAGAAAAGATGGATGACCATATGTCACGGAAGCAGCACTCCAGCGACATGTACCCGAGCAGAAACCCTTCAACGCTGGCAAGAGCGATGGAGCGCGGAAACACGTGGCAGGTGGAAAGCTAAACTGATTCCGAACATCGACACGTGGATAAACCGAAAGTTCGATGAAGTGAACTACTACCTCACACAGATGATATCGGGTCACGGGTACTTCCGCAAATACCTCCACAAAATTACCAAAGCCAGAGCTCCAAGCTGTATATTTTTCAGCGCCGAGGAAGACGATGCCGACCACACGTTCTTTTCCTGTGAACAGTCTTTTACTGTGAAGAGGCTTTTACGATCAAAAATGCTAGCTGGGATGTATATTTTTTTTAAATACGTATGAATATTTGTTTGTATTTTAGCAAAAATTTACTGACAGTTGTATGAAGCAAAACTCGTTAAAGTAAAATTTAACAAATGTTTTAAGTCAATAAAAAAACCAAAATACATAAATGCGTAACGCATTTGTTGGCCAATTTAGTTTTATTTCAGCCGATAAATTTTCATTTAAATATTTTTCTTTCTTTTTCAATTTGCTTTACGAAAATAAAATAAGAAAGTTTTCTTATGCTTAATAAAATGCATTTATATGACAAACAGAAACGTTGGACAGTTTTATTAAATATACAATTTAATGTTATTCGATAGAAAAATAAAAATAAAAATGTGTAAAAAACAAGTAATAGTGCTATATATTCGGCTATGCCGAATCTTATATACTCTTCATCATCTATGTGAATCTAGTTTAGTGAAGTAACTCCAACAAAGAAAGCAAATATTGGGGTTGTCTGTCAATTCAAAATAACAAAAAAATTAAGTACTACTTCATATAATTGAACATAACAATGTCATCGGCTCTTAACAGGTTGAGCCTTTTTTGTTTTTTAATCACGAGGGGTGCTCTATATATTTCTGGCCTAATAGTGAAAATGCGAATATTTATAATCAAAAATGGTTTTATTGTTTTTCAAAGTATTCTCCAGCATGATTTATACACTTTTGCATCGCTCAAACCAGTTGTCGAAGCACATTTTCCACTCCGATTGAGACACTTCTAAAACATGGTTTTTGAACACTTCAACAGCTTCTTCTGGCGACGAAAATCGTTGACCACGCATTTTTTTCTTGATGTGCGGAAACAAGAAGAAATCATTAGGTGCCAAGTCAGGGCTGTACGGCGGATGACCAATTAATTCGATGGTTTGGCCGGTCAAAAACGCTCTGGTTTGAGCCAATGTGTGAGAGCTCGCATTGTCATGGTGAACAATGATTTGTCTTCTCTTATTGCTTTTTCGAATTTCTCCGACGACTTCAGGCAAACAAATTGTAGTGTACCACTCAGAAGTGATCGTCCTACGTTGCTCAAGCGGAACAGTCGCCACATGGCCAGTTTTGCCGAAGAAACAGGCGACCATTTGCTTCGAAGTGCTTCTTCCACGAACAACTTTCGTTGGATTTTGCTCGTCTTTGAAGACCCACACGGTCGATTGTTGTTTCATACGCATAGATCCATGATTCGTCACCTGTGACGATCTTATAAACGTCTTTTGAAGCACCGCAATCGTATTTTTGCAACATTTCTTTGCACCAATCGACACGAGCCTTTTTTTGAGCGACTTTCAAATTGTGCGGGATCCAACGAGAACAAACCTTTTTTTTACGGCCAGGTGTTCATACAGTATCGAATGTATGCTGGTGGAAGAAATGTCCAAGGATGTCTCTATCTCTCGGTATGTCGCATGTCGATCTTGCATTATGCGTTCACGCTCGGCACCAATGTTCGCTGGCACAACATCCGTTTTTAAACGACCTTCACGGAATTCGTCTTTGAGCGAGCTTCGGCCACGGTTAAATTCATTATACCCATTTTTCACAGTGCTATAGGATGGTGCTTCATCGCCATACAAAAATTTAAGTTCATCAATGCACTCTTGTCGTGATAATCCACGTCGAAAGTTGTGAAAAATGATGGCAAGAAAATGTTCACGAGTTAATTCCATTTCTTTCTATATTAGTTTTTTCAAGTCACTGTTAACAACACAAATAATGGTCGTACGTCAAAACGTTTTGAGTACGATTATGCTTAAAAATGACAAACTTTCCAATGGAAATGTTAGATTGCACTTGGCAGCACTCAGTGTTGCCAGGCCAAAAATATATATAGCAGCCCTCGTATAAAGATCTCTTAAAAAGCTTTAAAATGATACCAATATTGATATTTAAATAAATTTAAAAATTTCAGAGCCTCCGTAACTCAGAAAATATGGGCGAACGCCAATTTTTTCACTTGATGTTTTTTCTTTAATTTTCTATCGCCCCGTATACTTAATTTTTTGATTGGAGTTATTATTCCAAATGGTGTGAAAAAATTAGAGATAGGCGTGGTGTTTTGCCCGCTGCGTCTAAGGACATGGACCAATCTTGCCGATTTCCAATAGCAGCTTTTTTCACACCATGTCAGATATATTAGCGGTGGGCAATGGATACTATACAAATTGCAAACGAAATGACAAACTAAGTTATACCCTTTTTTCGCTTTTTATGAAAAATTTCAAATTTTTTTTCTTCCAACTCTTTACGTCTTTACTGTTCACGCACTTTTTAAAGAAGTCTTAAATATTATTTATTTAACTGCACCCATCACATACAAACAGCTTCGAATCAGACTTCAAATTTATTTAAAAACAAACGAAAAAAAATAGAAAACTTTAAAACAAATTGTCGGAAATATGATAAGATTTTTATAAGACGATGATGCCAACCCAACTGGCAGTTTGAGACAGCATTAAACAAACACTTACAGACCAGCAAATCGACATAAACTAAAATGAATGAGTGAAAGATTGTAAGACAGACATTAACTAACGCCTTTAACTTACATTGCAGGGGCATTAGTGAAAAATATATATTTTACTTGTAATTTATACGCAAAATAATAAAATGAAACTTAAAATTGATTTACGCACCCAACTGAATTTTACTTTTATTTTCACGGGAACCAGAAACAAACGTACTTGTTTGTAGGAAAAATACGTTCATTTCTCAATTTTTTTTTTTTTTTTTTTTTTTTATTAGTTTTAAATTGTCATAAGTAGAGAAAGCGGCTTAATTTATATAAAATATTAAACAAGTTTCATTTGTTTTATATTGTTCAATTTAGGAGTTAACACTAAGAAAATTATTAACATGGACTTAAACACATCTTGAGGATTTTAAGAAGCCATTTGACAATACATACTTAAAACCCATAAAGGTTTGTTGCAAATTTCATTTACTATTAAATAAATTTTTATAATACCCACACATATTTTCTCTAAGTGCACCATCATCTTATCTTAAAAGCAGGAAGAGTTTTTTTTTTTTTGTTAACTTGTAGTTTTCTCTGGGCAGATAGAGATAAAACTCAAACGCATTTATAAATATTTTTTTATTAGTAAAAAATATGTAACACTGAACAAATGTTTTGCAATGAATATCTCACGTAATAGAACAACATAATAAAAACACGTTGGCCTAATGATTCCATTAAAAAGCAATTATCCATTAAAGTTTAACAGCTTTTTAATTCAACAAATAAAAAAAAAACAAAGTTTGTATTCTTTTAATTTTGTTAAAAAATTAAACTTTAATTATTGTGGTCATTTGAAACGCAGAGCTGAAACGTAAAGTAATACTTTAATAATTAAGTGATGTAATAACACGGAAGTTAGAATATTATTACACAAATTCTACATGAATGCTTTTGCTTTGCTTTGCTTTCAAGAAACTAATTGCCTCAACATATTTAAGCCATATTGTTGTAAAGTTTTAACAAAATAAGCAGTTTCATTTACAATAACTAACAACGTGAAATAAGAATTATTTTTGTAGAACAATTATGTGGCCATGATATGACACATTGATTACTAAAATATTTTGAAGTACAATTTATGTCTAAAATGTCGAAACATTACAACCACTGAGAAGCTGGGTTTAAATTGCTTGCTTGAAAATTATTATTATCGAAGGTGAAAGCACTTCTCGATGACCATTTCGCTACCGCTCACTTAGCTCTTCAAGAAACTTCTTACAAACAAATTACGAGTATATATATATATATATATCTTTTTCGTGCTATATTCCCGATTAATTATATAAATCACCGATATTGATTATTGAGGGTCAAAACACGTACCGATGGCCATTTCGTTATCTCTTACTTAACTCTTCAGGAAACTTCTGACAAACATTTTAAATAGACTAAAGATTTTTGTCCAAACAATAAAGAAAAGACAAAAATCAAAGTTTAAGTAAAGACAGCGATATGATCTTTACGTTATAATGTTTACTCCACAACTCAAAATGTGTCGTTCTTATGAACAAACAGTGTTTCCAAACGTGAAATAAAATAACGACTTATTCTCTTAAAACGTGGAAAGTACAAAAGACATAAAGATGAAACTTATACACAATATAAAGCCTGAAATGACAAACAATTCTGTATGTTTAACTCCAAAATTTTAAATTTTGAGTTATGACGTTCTTGAAGTAAATGAGCGATTTGTCCTTAATATTGGCCAAAATACCAGCCATTGCACATATTTTAAAGCAACGTGAAAAAACTGACCGAAACTTCTGTAGCAAACAGCGTTGACACTGACATATTTTACAAAAAACTTAATAAAAATTTTGCTTTTCTAGATTTGATTTAATTGCAAAACTTTCTATTTATTTCTATTTTGAACTTGGCTAAACAAATATCTATAAAGACAACCTTATTCTAAGATTAAATTTCATTAAAAAAATTCCATTTCAATTAATTAATTTATTTAACCATGAAATTGTTACTTAAAACTTGGTTTATTAAATCAAAACAGAATTCCGATATTCTTTTCAGTTTTTAAGAGTTGAAAAATAAAAGCTCGAGAGAAAGAATTCTGATGACACAGACCAAAGAATTAAAAATGTATTTATCCCTTATTTATTATACACACAAGGAATAGTTTTAATATAACGTGGTTTTTGATACTTACTAATGAACGTTAGAAGCTTAGAAGAAGCTTCCTAGGTACCGCATATTAAAAATATAAAAATTTCGATCACTTCTCTTGTAATCTTCTAATCCTTTCAAGTAGTCTTTGATCTAATACCTAACAAATATTTTTTGCTCTTATTAATAATCCGCGATTTATATTTTCTACAGATTTCATATCAATAATGGTTACACATAAATCCATTTAATTTAATCAACTGCACTTTTAATTGATCGGTCTTTAAAAAGCATCAATCAAGTCGATTTTAGTATTTTCAAATATTAAAAAATCAAGAAAAGAAAACTGGACAAACAGCGATTGATTTTTATTTTTTAATTTTAACACTATCAAACAGATTTGCAAGGAAATGTGATTGAACAAATCTTAATTTATGAATATAAAATTTTAAGTGTGTCTTTCCCTGGATTTTTTAGTTTTTATTATTTGAGGGCGCCTAGTTAATGAATAACATGAGTTTACAGGAAATTCCTTTTTTTTTACCAAAAACCTAAATATATTAAATATTTAAATTGAGGTGATCGCACGTAGTGTACAAATTAGCTTAAGGGTTTTCTTAAAAAAAAATCTTTTTTTTTTCTTAAACTAAAAATTTTGTAACTTTTTACGTGACTATAGGATTTTTTATTTTAAAAGTAATTACTTTCGATAAAAAAACTAATTAAGATAAATTTTTTAAATTATCACAAATTTTTTTTTTATTTATGCTCTTAAACGCTAAGTTTGCGAATAAATGAAAAAACAATATATTTTGAGTCAAAAACGCAAATTATGTAAATTTATGAAGTGATCACTCAAATTAATTATTTAAGCTTTATGACGCTAATTTTTTGGCTCAAAAACTTACATTTCTCTTATTTAAGCTCCAGGACACGTATTTTAAATTTCTGTTAATTTAAGTTAATTGTGATTGTTTCCTTCAAATATAATTATTTCATTTTATTTTTGGAAAATTCCCGTTTTTCAATTTAACGTAAAAAATATTCAATCTTAATTTTTTTTTTAGTAAATTTTGAGTGGTTTTTAATAACAGGCCAATCATATGTGGGAAAATAATAAAAAAAAGTAGTTTCTCAATGGTTATTTGATTTTTGTATACAAAGCTTTTTAGTTTTTGTTGTCTTTTTTTGCTTTCTTGGTTGAATATAATTCTCGTTTTATCAATTTGGCTTGAAATATACGACTCTTGATTTTTATATACAAAATTTAGGTAGAATTCATTGATGAGCTATATATAAGCAGTAGCGAAATAGCCATATGGATATGCTTTCTCCGCAGTAAAACATATAATTTTTTAAGTTTTAAATAATAAATATGTCATGAGAATATCATGAACTATTTATATTTCAAGAAGTCAAGCGCAAAAACATAAAAAAGATTACATATAAACAATTCTTTTATTAAGATATAAATTTTTTTGATTCAGTTTTTAGGCCGAAAACCTAAGAGTTTATCCAATTTCAAAAGGATGAGACATATATCTTTCAAAATCAAATGATAACTATATGAAAGTTTTTTAAAATTTACAATCACAGAAAGAGGTTTTTGCCTCATTAATGGTTTTGTTTTTTTTTTTCAGATTGAAATTTAATTAAATATTTATTTGACTTAATTATATAATTTATTAAAAAAAATAAATACAAAATTTTTTTACTAAATAATTTATTGAATCAATTATGTATTTATAAAAAAGAAGAAAACAATTTTCTAACTAAATAAATAATTAGATCAAGTAAAACATAATAGAAATGCAATCTGAAAACCATACTTGGAATTTTTTCATTACCAAAGAAATTTCATTGGCACTTTTCAAGATAATGACAATGAAAGAAATTTAACTATCATCAAATGCTAATGATTTTATTTTAATTATAATTGCTTTTATTAATGGTAATGCAATTTTAATAAAATCGTTTAATTAATAATTACAATTGAATAAAAAATAATTGTTTTTATGAAACAGATTTTCGATCGCTGAAACTCAAAAAGACTATGCATAAAATAAATTAATCTTAACACACTTGTAGATAGATCTATATTCGAAAAATGCTTAAAATTATAAACTTAAAGTGTGACAGGTGTAAAACTTGAATTCTGCAATCTAAATTAATCGAACGCCCTGGCTAGCAGAACCTATAACATACACGAAAACACAAATATGTTCCTGTAGGGTGTCATTTTTCCTGGGAAAGTTAAAAAATACAAATATTTCTTAATATTTTTATTACTAAAATAATGCTCTACTATACTTTAAGATGTGTATTAAGTGTACAAAGACAAAAACTGCATTTATTAATGATAATGATTTAAAACCATTAAATTATTAGTCAATGGTAATGAATTTGTTTTTTAAGCAACTATCAATGAAAACTTTTCATTAAAAAGCATTACATTTAGTTAAAATAATGATATTGCTAATAAATCATTAACATTATTTATCATTCAATGCTAATGAAATCGACAATTAATTAGTCTATCTAATTAATTACTGCCATGTATGCTGAAAACAAGTAAAATTATTAATTAATGCAAAAGTTTTTCTTGTAATTGTACTAAAATTTATTATATTCAAAGTTTTTACTATTCGTTTTCTTAAGATTAAACCAGAAATTTGGATTAATCAGAAAATTTTTGCAAATACACCAACTTATTGTTGTTAAGATTTTTTCGATCTCACAGCTCTGATGCATATAAACAGGTGAAACAAATTATCTCATTTAGAAAATTTATGAGATGATGACAATTTTATGACATACCAAGAAAATAGTATTTCATTCAAAAAATCTATTAAATATGATAATTATCTAAGACACTTTTAAAAATAATGACATAAAAGATTAAATTATTTCCACACAACTAATTATAGTTTTGTTGTTATAGTTGTTTGTTGTGCCGGAGCTTATGAATATTGCTACTGCAGATTTATTTAAAAAATCGAGACATTGTTGCGTTGTAATAAAATATCATTTTATATCATCTAAAACTCTCTGCAGTTATTATATTGAACACATTTGTAATAGCGTTTAAATAATTATGAACATTAAAAAGCAAATGAGGTAACAAATTCCAAGATTATTTTATATCTGAAAAATAAAAAAAGTGTACAATTTTTATTTAAATGAATTCTGACACAAAAACAATTTAAATTGATTTCGTACTGCACTTTCGTTGTGAGAAAATATTAAAAAGCGTTCAACTTGTAAAGCTTTAATATTTTAATCAAATTTAATACTTTTAGCATCTGCTATATTCTCAAGCGTTTTCGCATTCAATTTAAATATCATTTATTTGAAAGCAATTAATGCCACATGCAAATGAGACAACTCAAAAAGAAGAAAACTTTTAAAGCTTTAATGCATGCAACCGTATGTTGCAGACAGACGAATGCCACATTTATAAACATAAATTAAATGTCTTAATTTTTATCATGTTTTTGTAATTAATAACTTGTTGTTAACTGATTTATGATGTGAGCTTTAATGTTTTAATTCCATGTTATTAGCGATAATTTGTTATACAACAAGTGTGTATGTTGTTGCAATTTTGTTTTCCTCATTTTCCATCTAAATGATAACAGTTTGTGTAAATGCAAGGCAAATAAAATGTTTCTTAGTAGCGCAGTCAATTATTGGGACAATGGTCTACAGACTTAGAAAGATTTTTTTTATTTTCGTTTTAAGAATTGAGTAATTTTTGAATTTTAATTTTCATTTGCAGGTTATTATCCAAAATAGAATGTAAAATAATATAAGAATAATCCTTAATTATTAATAAAAATTGCAATTTGAGTGAAATTGTTTCTCCATATTTTTCTTTTTTTTTTTTTTGTTAAATACATACATATTTCTTTTGAAAAATACCTTAGAAAAAGATGTGAATAAAAGCTTTTATTTTCCTTCAGTTTTAAGAAAACTTTATTTTACACAAGTAAGAGTGATATATGCCGAATCTTATATACCCTTCACCATCTATGTAAAACTAGTTTAGTGAAGTAACTCCATTAAAAAAAAACAAATATTGGGGTGGCGGAGATTAAAAAAAAATATGTACTGCATACATAAAACTGTACATAAAAATGACATCGGTTCTTAATGGATTAAGCATTTTAAGAAAATTCTCGTATTTCTTTAAAGATCTCTTCAAAAGCTTTGAAACGATACCCATATTGTTATTTGAATAAATTTTAAAATTTCAGAGCCCCGTAAGTGTAGGAACACAACACACGACGGTAACGATATTTTCATACAAATTTGACATAAGTTATCGTTCAACGACAATGCCGCTGATATAAAATGTATTTTATTTTCTTGTTGGTTTTTATTATTCTCTCACATTTAGTCTCTCACTTTCCCAACAATATTGCCACATATTACTACGAATAATTTGGCACATAGTTTAATAAAAATAGAACCAAATTTCAGGAATAGAAAAACTGATATCTATATATCTTACTCGTATAAAAATGAATGTCTGTCTGTTTGTTTGTGCTTTATAGGAGGCCAAACCCTTGGACCGATCTTCCTGAAATTTTCACAGCATGTTACTATGACTCTATGAAGTTTTAATTGGACAAAGGGGGGTGGCACCGCCCATATAACCCAAAAATTTAAATCGCCATATTTTGGCCATTTTTTTACCTAAGTCGACGATATTTGGTACATATGGTATTGGCATAATTAGGAATACGTACCAGGAGAAAAGTGGGTGGTGGGACCCCGCCCCTTTTTAGAAAAATTAAAAATCGTAATATAGTCTTAACTACTGGACCAATCGTCATTAAATTTTCGCAATACTTTTAATTTTATTTAATAACGAGGGGGGTAGCGAAGCACACCGGGTTCATCTAGTATATATATAAATATAATTGAAAAGGTAAAAAATATGAAATTTATTGAAAAAAAATAAGAGGTGAAATATATGAGCTCATGTATCATCTTAAATCAGTCATAATTTACTCTTTGTCCCTCTCTTCAATCTGTATGAAGACTTTGATAAGTCATATTGAATCCCTTGCAAGACTAACCAGTCCAATAGACTCTAATGCCATGTACATGTTAAATGAACTTAATATTCTTTACGTTTCATCGATTTTTTAAATAAAATTCATCTGATTCATTTAAACGTAATAAAATATTTAAACAAAATATTTTTGCAAACAAAATCAAAACTGAAATGAAAATAAATATTATTAATGCCGTCAGAGAATCGTCGTTATTTTGTTCACTAACTCTTAGTAACGATAATTCGTTCCGTTACCGTCGTCTGTTGTGTTCCTACACTAACTCGAAAAATATGAGGGAGCGCTAATTTTTTCACTTGAGCTGTAAAATTATAAACATATCTGTAGTACCCCAGTATTTGCTTTTTTGAATGGGTTTCCTTCACTGAATTAGACTTACGTACAGTGGCTCACAGCTTAGTTTATGCACTGCATATTTTAATTTTTTAAGTCCTGTAACAATAAAACCAGTAAGAATTAAAAAAAGAAATTGGTATCATTTAATAGATAAAAGGGCTTAATTTAACAAGAAAACTTCAATTTTTAAAAAATTAAGATTTAATTATCCTAAAAGTAAAACAAATAAAAAATACAGCTTTTTTCATATCACAGCTTATTTTATGCGGTAACCTTAAGTATTGAAAACTTTCAAGTTGTGTTTGCTAATTTATATTTTTAATACTTCTTCTGATACACTTTATTGTCTATAACAGGCTTAAGACGGTTTGGTATAGATGCAACTAGTTTTCGCGATGAATTGGGCGAAATATTCTATCACTGCAATTCTTTTAGGCTATTTTTGCTTAAAAACTCGTGTTGCCCTATGTTTCTTCCAAAATGGACCATAGATTTTTAATGACATTGAGGCTTGGTGACTGAGGTGGCGTAATCATCAAGTAAGGGTAGTTATAAATTGACCAAAACTTTACAATTCCCGATTTATGTTTCGGATCGTTATCCTGATAAAATCGAAAATTTGATACTTATTTTGTCAATGGTTGTTTCAATAAACTCTAAACTCTCAGTACCAACAGTCGACATACAGGCCTAAATCATGACGCTGCCACCACCATGCTTACCTGTTGCCTTTAAATATTCTTTATTAAGCTCGGTGTTAGGATTTTTCCATACGTAGGACTTATCATCGGAGCGGAATTTATTAAATTTGGATTTATCGGTTAAGATAACTGCATTCCAAATCGATGTGTCTTTGGAATCGTGTTCTACAGTGAAGTTGAGACTGCATATCTTGATTTTTGCGCTAATGGAAGGCTTCTTACGTGCAACTCGACCATTAAAATCATGGTGACGAAGAACACACTGAAAAGTTTCAACGCAGCAATGTTTGCCTATGTCATATTGAATATCGAAAGTCAGTTTGGGAGCTGAGAGCCCTGTATTTGCTTAAAATTTTTTGACAATATAACGCTCATCATGTTTATTAAAAATTTTATTTGGTGCTTATCTATATTTGTTAATTAAACGGTTTTCACGAACGAAGCACTCGATAATTTGTTGCGACGTCTAAGTTTTTTTTATTCATCATTTCAACTATTTTCCGCTGCGAGTGACCGTTTTTAAAATGATTTACTACAAATTCTTTCTGTACTAATGTTGTGCGTTGACCCATTTTGAATTTCCTGAAATTAACCAAATTATTGACAAAATAAGACCATTAATTAAGTGCCAATCATATCGAAAAGTACAATAGGGTAGAATTAAAAATAAATTTCCGCTAGACAACACATTCTGAAAGTATCGTTACCAAAAGAAGTAAATGCATAAAATAAGCTGTGAGATGAAAAAAGCTGTATATTTTACTTTTCTTGTTTTTTAATTATGTTAATATTAATTTTCTAAATAAATAAAGTTTTCTTGTTAAACTAGATCCTTTTCTCTATTTATTGATACCAATTTCTTTTTTTAATTCCTACTGGTATTATTGTTATAGGACTTAAAGGATAAAATTATGCAGTGCATAAAATAAGCTGTGAGCCACTGTATATAATGAAATGTATATAAGATCTGAATATAGCATTCTTATTTGTTTAAATAAATTTTGTTAATTTGAATAAAAATTTACTTGATAAGTTATTTTTTCTTTAATATTTTAAGGATTAAATGTGATTCAGTTTACAGATTTATTTATAGAGATTAAGGATAAACAATGTTATTGTTGCCATATTGAAAGACTTTTACATAAAAGAGAAATGAAATAAGAATTGAGAATTAGACTACAATAAAATTACTATAATATCTACTATTCAAATCTGCCCTTTCTATAGCGACACTTTTTATATCTTACTTCTTAATATTTTAATGTTTGAATTTGTTGTTTTTTTTTTGTATACGTTTTGTTCGTGTTAATGAATAATATATTAAATAATATCATTAGCATAAACAAAACAAAAACAATAATTTGAAAAGAAAATATTCAAACAAAAATTATTTTTCATTTCAGTAGCTTTCATTTCTTATAGCGGACTTAGCAAAACATGTCCCTTGTAAATTTCAGCTGTTTGTCTATAACGGGACACAAGTTTATTTCCAAATTCAAATTTTGTAATAGAGGAGTTAGTAATACAGGTTCTTTGTAAATTTCAATCGGATGTCTACAATTGTTTAAATGTATGGCCATACACCAAATTTAATGAACTATTGGTGCGCCCTTTAATTTATAATTTTAAATATTATCAGCTGTTGCTATAACGGCCATAGCAATCGACATTGGGTCAAATTTACAAGCGTTTGTCTATAACGGTTTAAAAGATAGGCCTATATACGTAAATCTACAGTAATTATGGGACACCCTTTAATTTCTAAATTTTAATTATAAATTCGCTGATATAGCGGATTTAAAAATACAGGTCCTTTTAAGTTTCAGCGTTCTGTCTATAATGGTTCAAAAGTACGGCCACACACTTGAAATTACATCAACTATTGGACCACTCTTTAACTTCCAAATCCATATTTTAGACTTGTTGTTATAGCGGACTTAGCAATACAGGTTCGTTGTAAATTTCAATCGTCTGTCTACAACTGTTCAAAAGTATGGCCATATACATCAAATTTAATTAACTATTGGCGCACCCTTTAGTTTATAATTTGTAATATTAATACTTGTTACTATAACGGCCATAGCAATCGACATTCTGTCCAATTTGCAAGCGTTTGTCTATAACGGTTTAAAAGATAGGCCAATATAAGTAAATTTACATCAATTATGGGGCACCCTTTAATTTTTAGATTTATTTTTGTATAATTTTTAATTTTTGGAAGCTATAGTAATACGCAGTCATTTAAAATTTTACAGAAGTGCCCCTTACAATTCATAATACACGTAAAAAATATGTATGTTGTATGGGGACACCCTTTAATTTTTAAGATTTTGAGCTGTTTTTAAAACGGGACCAAACGGGCATTATCTATCATATTACCAAAAATTTTCAAAATCGGATAAGAAATAACTGAGTTCTGGAGGCGCAAATATAAAAAAAGCAACATTCAGCCGAATTGTATAACCTCCTTCTTTTTTTAAAGTCGGTTAAAAATCATTTTTTTCGTAAGAGAGGCATCTTAAGGCTTAACTAACAAAATCCTGAGATCACTTAAAACTAAATTTTTTTATTTAAAACTTAAAAAAAAAGTTATTCGTAAACTAAATGTCCTACAGCTTCTTACAATCATTTTACACAAGGTGGTTACTCAGTAAAGTTAATTTTCAAAATTATAAATCAAAGAGCTGCAAAGGCCCTTTTCACATTCTCTTAGAAAGATCAATCTTAATATTACATGATATGATTGGAGTTTAAAAAAAGCAACATTCAAAATTGTATAACCTCCTTCTTTTTTTGAAGTCGGTTAAAAAAAGAAAATCTCGTGTTTGACTGTAAACCTTAACTATAAAAAAATGTCTATTTCGGTTAGATACTTTTTCCAGTGCAGAAAATTATTATCCGTCTAATTTTAATGTTAAGAAGAGTGATGTTTTACTTATGTTACAACTGTAGACTTTTAGTGTGGCATCTAGAGTCTATTTCAAAATAAAAGTACTAAATTCTATAGTGAATACAACAACCTTAAATGTGCACAAACTAAATTATAGTTACAAAGAACACAACCAGTAATCAACTCTTCTGGGAAGAGTTATGGATAAAAGTAGAGACATAACCTGTCTGGTTTTTACTTTTGATTGAATAAGCTTAAAATGATTTTCAGTTTTGACAAACAAGTAAAAATAATTCCGCCAGAGAATGAATAATTTCTTAATTGCAGCAAAATAAAAGAAATAATTATTTGATGAACTAATATTATTTCATCTAAAACTAATGTCAAATAAATTTTGAAATGCTGTTCTGTTTGATTGTCTGATATTACGAACCCTATTTATGTAGCTTATTGAAATATCAAGGTACACTAAAGATGTAAATGTAGAGAAAAGCGAATTCTTAAAAGTAAAAAGTTTTGAAAATGCGTGCTGGGCATGCGTAAACTTGTGTATGCATGAGCATATTTTTGCTCAAGTACAGAAGTATAAAAAAATATCTTTTGAGTCAAAGGAAAGAATGACAGCCACCAAGTTCGGAATTGAGCGTGCTAGAGGTTGAGACGGAATAAAATAATATCAGAAGCGCCAAAAAATTACTGCACCAAGATACTTGGCCAGGAGTGAGTAAACCCGCTAAATAGAGGTCTCAAATTCTCTCCAATTACAGAAGCGGTAGTGTATTCTTCTTATTGCCTTAATGTTTGGTAGTCAGTTGGAGCATAAAGTCAACCAATGATTAAAAGTTACGCATGGGCAAATTCGCAGGGGATCTATTCCGGGAGTCATAGATTATTTGCTTTCAATGAATCTAAAAATTGGCGGAAGACAACTCGAATATTGTTCTAGAATCTTTTAAGGACTGTCTAGAAGAGTCTAAGCGGGTACGGATAGTATTATACTTGATGTGAATACCATAAGGCAACTACACAACTCTAAAACAAACGCTAGTAATAACGAGGTGAAAAAGTCGATGACCAAGAATAGCTAGCCTAGACTTGAAGCCATTTGAGTGGCCTACGACGTTTTGAAGAGCAAGAAAAACTATGTCAGAAGTATTATTTCGGACTTATCGTAATGGCATTAAAAAAGTACAATTTAACATTCCCTCTACAATGCTTTTCAATTAGCACTCAAGCAGTGGCTTGAAACTGCATTGAGAAAATTTAAAAAGTTAACACGCGCTAAGATATTGACCGGAGTTTTAGGTAGTGCCTTTCTTTTTAATTTCAAAAGCATAAAATTTAATATTTTAATTTTTGATATACTTTTTGGAACAAAGCAGCTGTTTTTATATACTTCTTAATTAACGAAGAATTTTTTTTCATTGTTTTTTTTATAAAATTCCTGAAAACATATTCAAAACATAGAAGAAAAGTAATAAAATTTTCTATATTTAATTTTTTTAAAACGTTTCGTTTTAAACAATATATTTTCTTAAAAAAACACATTCCTCTATACACACCAAAGTTTAGAAGACTGTCCCCTCTTTATTAAATATTTATGTATTAACAAGCATTTATACTCACAAGATTTGTTAGTGGTCATTGTAATTACTTAAATAAAATAATGATGTTGACTCAAATTTTATTTAAATAAAATTTTGTTTTAAAAATATACTATCAGTTATTCAACTTACCACCCTTCATATTTTGTACAATTGTTGTTGTAGAATAATGTTTGTTATCAACTTTGGTTTTTCAATTACGAAAAGTTTTTATTTTGTTCAATATTTTTACGTAATGGATTATTGTACCCGGCATTGCTTAGGTCTTATTTTAAGGCATTGTGTAATATATTGTATGTTTGTTTGTTATGGGGATCTTCTCCGAACACGTGAGAAATCATTCAAATCGATTTTTAATTTTTTTTTCTTCCCTCCTGGTAGGCCACTTGAAAATATAAATACCCTTGTTTACCATGTAAAAATATCTGCACGAGTTTAAAATTTTGTTAAAATCAATTTAGTAGTTTAGCTGTGATTGACACAAGCACAAACATACAAATAAATTAGCAAAGTTACAGGGAGATTTATAATATACATATCTATATATACGTATGTATATAAAAAAACTTTTGCAACTGCGTTGTGACTTTATAACTCAGAAAGGGCCAAACAGAATTCGATTAAATTTTTACGGTTTGTTCGTATGGTCGCGCAGATGGTTTTTCTGTGATTGTTTGTGTGGGCGTGCGTCAATCAGGACTAAATGAAAGAACCAATTTTAATGAAATTTTGGGTATATCTTTGTCCTCATGGTATAATATGGTAGTTAAAAAGGGAAGCGAGAATTTTTATGCATCTGAATCAATTTTAGCAAAGTCTCGACTAATCGATATTATGAAATTCGAGACATTGATATGTCATTTTCGATAAGATTCTAAAGATATTTGAAGTATAGATATATCCTGGTCAATAAGATCCTAAAAAATTTAACCAATTTCTCAAGTGTTCGTAGTGGCTAGAAAGGCTCAAAAATTAAACTCAAGCAACGCTAGATACAACAATAAGGCATTTACACCATGCAATTTTTCGTGAAACTAGCAGGAGTAAGCAATATGTTATTGCTTCAGTTTTAAGGGGATGTTACTGTTGCTAATGTTTACTTTTGGATAACGCATAACGCTGTAGCTTAAATAGAAAATTGAGAAAAAAATGTCTCAAAAAATTGTATAGTGTAATCTGGAATAAGATTGTATTAGAATATAAAAAAAATTTTAATTTTTGTTGAATAATGTTTAATTATGAATATTATACAGGGTGACTGTCGAGGAGGTATTCTACTTTGCTTTTACTTTTAATTTAAATGCAAGAGAATGGATCTTATATTGATAAACGTTTTATTGAATGTTACCAATTTTGTATGGAATACAATAACAGATAAATGTCCGCCTTTGTTAGCCTCACAAATATGAGGTATATGGAAGAAATACCTCATATTTGATCCATCACGAATATATTTTTTTAGGGGCTCAAGCGTTGCTAGTTTGTTTGTGCAAACCTTGCTTTGAGATATTCCCACAAAAAGAAGACCGGAGCAGCTAAATCAGGCGACCGTGGAGATCAATCAACATCAAAATTCTTGTTGTGAGTTCTTGCCTCGCAGCAATTCCATTGTAATCCTGGCTGTATATGATGTGGCGCCATCTTGTTGATACCACTAATGTATTAATAAAGCCTAAAGCTTGCAGTTCTGGCGTTAAAATTTTTTCAATCATATCACGATATCGCTCCCTTTCGGGAGCGGCGAGCTATAATATTTGATTGGCATATGTACGGCGACGTAAATAGTCTTGTGGATGAAGCTCTTTTGTCAACTGAATTTTATGTGAAAACAAAAGCAAAGCCTTGTGCAAAATTGTGGCCAAAGTTGTTATTTGAAAACCAAGCTCCTGAGCAATACGTTGATTTAAGGTTGATGTATTGTTTTGAACATTTATTTGAGCAGCAGTTATGTTTTCAGCCGATCTTGCAGTACATTATAGTCCATGCTTGGACCTATAATTTACAGACCCTCTTTCTTTGAAATCATTCACAACACGATAAATAGTGCGTTTTGCTGGCACGTTGTTTATACTAAAATTTCACGTATTTTCTCACCGTATCCAAAAAGTTCACGCAATTTTCTGATCTCCACAGTAATCGATGATTGATTTTATCATCGAATATTTTTTCATATAAAAGTTTGCCACGTGTCTGCTTCACGACTGCCAAATATGGACCGTAAAGACTAATGTTTATCAAATTGGCGGCAAAGCACTTTGCTTTATATACCTGCCTGGCGGTAACTTTGTATAAACACAACCTTTTTACGTTTTGCACTGAAACACTATCAATGCTCTGGTACCTAAACGAAACCTTGATAGACACATCGATATAAGCTGTAGGAAAAAATGGTGTTGGAACTTCTTGTTCAAGCACATGAAACTGCCTTTCCAGATACATTTTTTATATCACTAAAATGTCATTTTGTTATGCGACTTTAATATACACAACCCTATATTGGGCTTTAAAATGTATAGAATACAATTTATAAATCATTATTAATTGTCATTTTAAAATCTAGTCATTTCAAAAACTACTTACGCGAATAACTTAAGAATAAAACATAATAAATACATAATATATAAGACCTTTATCTACTCATTTACCACAACAAATTTAACATTATAAAGAAAAAATATGTTTGAGAATTTGTGCAGAAGCCGCACGCTTTTCATAAAATATGTTCTACATGTGAATGTACGCTTTTTTAAATATAATATTTTCTGTAGACTAAATTTAATTTTTCTTTTTGATTCAGATTTTCTAATGAAATTGTCTGTCCTATAGAACTTTTTTTTTGATTATTTAAAAATGTATTTCTTTGTCATTAAAAAATGTTTTATCAAGAGGATATTAACATAAATGTTTTATATGTTTTGATAAAGTAAATGTCATCTGCTTTTTTTTCTGTTTAATTTTAATTTCCTAATATGTGGTTTGAAAAAAATAAATAAATAATTTAAAATAATATGTTTTAAAATATATTTGTAACTTAATTATTTTAAATGATTATATAATTTAGAAAGAATTTTTTTTAAGTAACTATTTGCGACACACAATTAGTGTTTCCTTAGCTTTTTTTTAGTATAACAAATAAATCTGTGTTGTGACTTTATAACTCACGAACGGTTAACCCGGTCGTGAATTATGACCAAAGCGGGCATTAAGGGCTGCACCGATTTAAAAAAAAAATTAAAACAGAGATAGATATTTATTTAGAAGTTTCAAGAGGGTAGGTTTATTTAAAAAGAAGGGATGGGACGGGTAAGAGAAAGAATGGGCGGAATATATTTAAGCAAAAAAAAAGACAATTTGAAGAATATTTGAAAGATAAATAAGTCATATGATCGTTTGCCAGCAAGGGCCAAGAATTTCAGTAAAAAAGATTTTGACGATAGTTCTTGAAACGCGTATTGTGGCGATCAAAAGAATTGCCTTAAAAAGCTTTAAAAGATCACGATCACAAAAAAATCTTATATTCGCAAGAAAATAAAAACGCGATATTTTTTCTTTTCTCTAAAATTTTCGCAGCCAATTAATTGTGAAAAAAATTAATTTTTTTTTATAATTTATTGCCAATGAAATTGACATTTAATTAGTCTATCCAATTGATTACTCCCATGTATGATTAAGTTAAAGAAATGAAATCAATTATCAATTTTTACGTTTTTTTTTAACTCTATATCATTTATTTTTTATTATTATTTTAAACACTTTCTAAATTAAAATTAAAAGAATAAAATATAAAAATATATATATAATGATATATGACGAATAAAAGAATAGAATAAATTAGAACCTAGAGAAAACTTAATATTCGCAAAGAATAACAACGCGATATCTTTCCTTTTCTCTAAAACCCTTTTATTCATCCCGTCTGCTCATATTGACAACGAGTCTTACTATTATGGATTAAACGGTCCTATTAGAGATCTTATCTTAAGTTTTCATATGTTTTTTGATTAGTCATGAATAAAAAAATTTTGAAAAAAAACTTTTTTTTATCATTTAATGATAATGCCATTTACAATTATTCAGTCTATCTAATTAATTACTCCCATGTACGATTAATTTAAAAAAATGAAATTATATTTCATTATAAAAATCGAATCTGCATTGAAAATTAAATATATGTAAAAAACATTCGTCAATGATTTTGTCTGGGTTCAATTTTTATGTTCTTTAAAATCTATAACATTTGCTTTTGTTTTAATTAGTGTTAAACACTTAATAAAATATAATAGAAATAGCCTTCTTGACTATGAAATTTATCAAACGTTGAGGTTTTCAAAAATTATGTATGTATGTAAGTACGTAAGATTACTTACAAACATATATAAAAATCAAATTAAATTTAAATTCAAAATTGTTTGGATATCTTGCTTGCCGGCCCCATGGTCAATTGTTAAATACTTTTGTCATCGATTCTTAACGTAATTAACGCACGCTCTTCTCTTAAGTGAATCATTTAATTTTTTTTGTTTATACACAAATGATTAAAAAAGAATTAATAAATAATTGTGTAATAACAACAATAACGACAAAAACAAATAATAAATAAAAATGCTCTCTTATAAGTCTGCGAAAATTTCTCTCCGAGATTATTAGGGCAGTGCAAATGTAACTTTGTGTAGTACAATTTTGATTTTTATTATTTAGTACTATTTAATTATTAGAGTGAAATTTTTAAAACAGCATTGTGATTTTGTACAAAGGTTCGTTCGGGTATATTATACGAATTAGCCTAGAGATGATTATGTTCGATCGGTATTTCAGGCTTAAATTATGATTTGACATTTCATCAGCTTTAAATTAACAGTAGAAATTTTTAACTTTGAAATAAATAAATACTTCTACTATTTTAGTATTATAATTATTTGAATATTATTAATTCGGATTTCTAAATTTATTAGGAAAGAAAAATTAATTAAATAATTTGCAAAGAAATAAATTATCGTAGTGGTTTTTGATATTTTATTTTTCATCCTCTTTCAACTGTATAAAAGAGCCGAAAAAAAGTCAGCCGTATACAGTGGAGAAAGAAAAATGGAATTACTGTTGGTTATTGTTGTTTTTGCTTAAATTTTGATTTTTGTGTTTGCTTTATTGCTTGGACAAAAATTTTTAGTTTATTTAAAATATTTGTCAGAAGTTTCCTAAAAAGTTAAGTAAGCGGTAACAAATGGCCATAGAGAAGTGCTTTTACTCTCAATAAATAGTATCGTTAATTAATTTAATCAGGATAATTTAAAAAATAGCACAAAGCTTTTTATGAAAACTAAATAATTTAAAAAAAAAAATTTCCCGTGTCTTTAATATATTCATTTACTTTTACAAGAAAAATATTTCTTTGCTCTTAATAAATAATTGATAAATCTACATTAACCAAAGGTAGAAAAGGAGTATATAAGTTTGTTATTCTGTATAAATTATATACATTCTAAGTACTTTTGCAAAGCGAAGTTGATTGAGCGATGTCCATCTGTCCGTCTGTCCGTCTGACTGTCCGTGTTTAGGATGAAATCAACTTTGCCAAGGCACAAAAGAAGCTAGAGAAAATTAAAATACGCCATTCAATCAGACATAGTTTCAAAAGTTTTGCTAATAAAAATTAGCAAGAACGGTCTATGTCCTTCGAGGCAGCGGGCAAAACACCACACCTGACTTTAATTTTTCCATATCATTTGGAACAAATATTGTTTACTGAAGTAACTGTAATCAGAAAAACAAATATGTGGGGAAATAGAAAATGAAATAAATATTTTTAATTTTTAGTAACCACTTACACTTTGTCACCTCTACTAAAAATATTAAAACTTTGAGTTAATACCCTCTAGATGATCAAGTGCGATATAATTTGTATAAAAAGTACCGTTTCAAGGACCTGTTGCTACATTTTAATAATTCTCTTTCAATTTCTGAATAAAATAAAAATTTTAAAAAAGATCATATGGGTGAGAGAGAGAGGTTGATTTTGCTTTTGTTTTAGTTTTATCTTATGAAATGAACAGAGAGAACGTTGTGTGCAGAGAATAATAAATATTTTATTTTGCTTTTATCAATAGTAATTTAATTAAATTACAAATAACATTTTTAGTTTATAGTTTAAATTTTTTGCTTTTAATAATAATAATTTGTGGATAAATATACCCTACAATAGGAAATCATACAAGTACACATGTAATACGATATACTAGCCAGAGTAAGGTATATATTTATATTATATTGGAAGTATTATTTTATTTAAATTCTACAGCTGTAAAACAAACTACTAACGATAGATAATGTTATGCATACCTGCAAATAAACTTGAGGAACGAGTAATTAGCCGCCATTGCTTTCTTGAAGCAGATGTACTGCATTACTACTGTTCTACTCCAGATGTAAAGAAAAATAAAAAATAGAATTTAATAAATAAAAAACGATATCTTATTTTTTATTAAAAGTTAGCTAGCATAGCTGATAGAAAAATATGAAATTGCGATAGTAGAGGATAGTTTTTGGTAGTGTTTCTGTAAATTTCGTTGCCAACCAACAATTTTAATAAATAAAGATTTCTGTAGATTAGTTCACAATTTCAAAATACAATTAAAAATTTAAATTAAATAACATTTTTTATTCTATTTATGAATAACTAGCAGTGACCACCACTTCGTCTGCGAGTCATTTCAAATTTTCTTTAAATTTAAATTGAAAAAAAATGTATTTTGAACTCTTTATTGTTAAAAATTTTCATTAAAAAAAAAAGAAATGAGCTGACAACTGTATTAGTTCCAGTTTCTTTACTAAAAGATATTTTTTTACAAAAAAATTATTATATATTTAAACCAAGGTTCTAAGAGATCTCCTCACAAAATTTTATTCAAATCCATTTAGCAGTTTTACCAAATATTGGTGTTTTGTATTCCATACCGATTACTATGTAGATCAAGAACAAAATTTTTTAAAAATATTTCATGTACAGAAATGACTCCTTTACGGTCTATTATAAATGTTAGATACCTTTTAGATAGATGTGAAGAACGCTAACGAAGGTTGCAGAAAATCCATTGCAGTCAGCTGGTATCTAAATTTTACTGTTCACTTTGCAACAAGTTACAATAAATATCAAACCAAAATATATTTAGATAATTACAATATAATTATTATTTCCGGTGGGCTTTGCTACTTCAAAGGGAATAATTATACCACGCAACTCTTCCAATCCAGCTAGTTTTTTATTTAACTATGCACACTAATATGGAAGTGACTTTTCAGTTCCTCAGGTGAACGACTATAACTTTTTATATCGTTTTGTAAGTACAACGCCAACTGTCCTTATCCATCCAGTATCTTATTAGACTGTGCATAAGTTTCTAGTAGTTCAGGGCTCTAAGTATTATAATGCTGTAGTTATAGATGGGAGTGATTAATTAATTGGACTAATTAATTGACGAATTCATTAGCATTGAATGATAAATAATGCTTATGGTTTTTAACATTATTATTATTTTCACTAATGGTAATGCTCTTTAATGAAAAGGATTCATTGATAATTAGTTAAAAAATAAACTCATTACCGTTGAATATTGCTTTAATGGTTTCAAGTCATTATCATTAATGAATATAGTTTTTTGTTTTTGTACATTAAAAATATATCTCAAAGTATAGTAGAGCATTATTTAAAATGTCATTTTGATCGCAAAATTTTTTTGAAATATTTATATATTTTAACTTTCTTGTATTTTCGTGTAAGAAATAAGTTTTGCTGGTTGGTGTGTTAGATGACTTTACTTACTTAAAAATAAAAACTCTTACCTAAAAATTAATTTTAACATTTTCCAAATATAAATCTATCTGCAAGTGTTTTAAAATTTATTTATTTTATGAATAGTTATTTTAAGTTTCTCGGACCAAAAATTTGTGTTTCATTAAAACAATTATTATTTATTTAATTATAGTGAGCTCATTACCATTAGTTAAAACAATTATAATTAAAATAAAATCATTCACATTAAATGGTAGAAAAATTTCTTTCATTGTTATTATTTCAAACAATGCCAATGAAATTACAATGGCAACAAGAAATCCCAAGTATGGTAGATACACGATGTTAATTTTTTTCATTTTGTATGGGAGGTATCACGTGTACTATTCCAATTCAGACTATTTTTTTTCCAGCTTTTCGCATTAATACCAAATTACTTGTTTAAAACTCAAAAACTCTACCTATTGTAGTTCTCTAGGTACTAGATTATAATTATTCAATTTGTATGGAGGATACCACGCCCACTATACCATTTCTACTCCATCTTTCGCTTAACTATGTTTTTTGATATGGGGGTTACTGGTGCAAAATTTGAAGACTATATCTATTAGTTCTTTAGCTACTTTTCACTTTCTATAGGAAGTATTACGACCATTATTTGAATCCAGACAGTTTTTCGCTACATTATGCATATCAATAAGATTGTTATTTGAACAACATTTCAAGGTTTTCTCTATTAAGGTTACCAAGTAATATGACGATTAATATTTACTTTGTATGGGTAGTGCCACGCCCACTTAAAAAATTAAGTACTAAGTACTTACCGCATACCTGATAACAAACTGTGAAAATTTTCAAAAATTACTTAATTCAGTCATAATATGTTCTTCTAAGATTCCAGTTATTTTAACCAAATTTTCCTTTGCGTGTAGGTCTCTTATTAACTACACATAAGGATTTTCTGAATAAAGCATTAATGCTCATTTTTATTTACCACTTGTAAGGGCTTTAACGTTTGTAAGTACAAATATTGTTTTTAATAAGCGACAATAGAATCAAAATGCAGGATTTTCAAATGTTAAGCATGTCTGCATTAGATCAACCGCAAAATCTAAACTTATACGTAATTTGATTATTTTTTTTTTCTTTTGCATTTTATTTAATTATCGCAAACAAACACCAAACCATCGCTTTGCGGAAAACATTCCACAATATTATCAGCAACAAAAGAAAAATTGTAAATAAGAAAAAAAAAGATTAAGTAGCAAGAAAATAACAGACACATGTAGAATTTTAACACAAAAGCACAATGTTTTCGACGTCCAAAAGCGATGCTAAAATATGCGGGAGCTGTGAATTCTAATACGTGTACAGTACGCGAAATAATTAAACTGATTAATTTTTTTGTGTGATAAGTATTTCTTTAAAAGCAATAAATTATACATTAATATAAAATTGATCATTTGGAATGTTATTTAGTATTCCTTAAACAAAGTAAAAAAAAAAAATTCAGTTGTTGCAATGTCTGTCCGTCTATGACAGCCCTCTATCTCTAGAATCGTTCTTGGTAGACTCTTTAAAATTTTAACGGAAGATGTATTACTATAGCCGCGTTAACAACTAAATTCCTGATTTCTAAAAACTAAAGGGTGTTTCGAAAATGACCTGAAATTCATAATAGTGTTGTTATATTTTGTACTGTGATCGACACAGGCATCAAATTTACACAGTGTCAGTAAAACTATGTGCGCTATCAGAACAATTGGAAAAGATTATAAAATCAAAAGGTGCCCCAATATTTACGTGAATTTCATCTACGTGGCCTTGTTTTTGAACCGCAAGCGACAAATACTTTACTTTGAAGTATTTTTACATCCGTCTGCTATTATAAAAAGTACAAAATAAAAAGGGTGTTTCTGTAGTGACATGATTTTAACATATGTATATGGGTTTAGTTTTTCAACCATAATAAGAAGATACTTCAAATTTACATCGAGTATAAATATGTCCTTTAAAAATAAAGGGTAATTTTTTAAAAGTTATAGGAAAGTTAAAAAAAAAACAACAAAAAAATTCAGAAAAATGCATAAAATCTTTATTTGAAACGATATTACCGTCCATATAATTTAATGTTTGAAAATTATTTCAGACAAACGTTGACCTTGACTGCGTGTAAAATGGTCCATCCGCTTAGTCCAATTTTGGTATGCTCTTTCCAACATTTCGGCCGGTATCTCAAGAATAAATGCCTCAATGTTGTCTTCCAATGCGTCAATGGAAGCGGGCTTGTCTGTATAGACATGAGCTTTAACAAGCCTCACAAAAATAAATAAATAATTTAAAGGCGCTAAATCGCATGATCTAGGCGGCCAATTGACGGGTCTTGAACGTGAAATAAAATGTTTACCATACTCGCCTCTCAATAAGCCCATTGTTGCGCGTGCTGTGTGGCTTGTGGCACCGTCTTATTGAAACCACATGTCATGCAAGTCAAGCTCTTGTATTTTGGACAAAAAAAAAGATGGATATCATCTCACAGTAGCGCTCACCATTCACAGTTACGTTACGATTCGCATCATGTTTGAAGAAGTACGGTCCAATGATGCCACCAGCCCATAAACCGCACCAACCTGTGACTTTTTCTGGATGCATTGGTAGCTTTTGCAATACTTCTGGCTGATATTCATTCTTAAATCGACAATTCTGCTTATTTACCTACCTATTGAGCCAAAAATGAGCTTCGTCGCTGAACACAATTCTTCGATAAAAAAGTGAATCTTCGGCCAACTTTCTACGAGCCCATTCACCAAAAATTTTACGTTGCGGTAGGTCGTTCGGCTTCAATTCTAGCACCAGCTGTATTTTGGAAGGCATCACACCTAAATCCTTCCGCAAAATTTTCGTTGTTTAGTAACAAAGGCCCAATTGCTGCGAATGGCGACAAATCTATAATATAATATATATGATATATAAATAGAAACAAAAAATTTTGCATTAAAGGGTGCTGGCATAAAAGCCGTGATTTTAACGAATATGTCCAGACTTTTTAAGGCATTATAGGAAGACGTTTGAATTTTTAACAGGTTATATACTACTTTGTCTGCTATAAAGACAACAAAACAAATAAAATGAAGGGTGTCCCGATATTAACGTAATTTTAATACATATTGCCTTACTTTTAAATCGCAATGAGCTTAAACTCTAAAGTTACGCAGATTATGTATTGTCCGTTGGCTAGAAAAGAGAGCATACAAAATTAAAGTTAAAGGATTACTTGTGGATTACACGGAACTCTTAGTGTACGAGTCGAACTCACATTTGGCGGAATTATTTGAGTTAATTTATCTTCCATGTACTTGATGTCTTCCAAAACATAAAACTTCTCATTATTTGCGTATAATCCACAAAATGGGCATTTAACGTAAATTAAGTTAATTAAATAAGATTTTAAATTACATGACTTTTTAATTAAAGAACGGCAACAACAATAAAAATGAAAACGGCAATTAACTTAATATTTTGCAGAAAACATTTATTTTTATCACAAAATTTTAATTAAAAATAATATTTTTTTAATTTCTTTGGCTCTTTAAGTTATTATTTTTCATTTGTTACGTTAAAATGTAAAGTTATAAATTAAACATACATTTTGTTGTTATAAAAGAAATATTTTAAAGGAACCAAACACGAGAAACGTGAATTTTTATGATTTATTTTCGACCTTTCACCGCTAACAAAATTTCACGAAGCTTTAAATTAAAAAAAAATATATATTATAGCGTACTGTAGTGTTGTTAATTTGCTCAGATTCTGAAATGCTAAACGTACAAAAAAAAATCTGTTTAACACACAAGCACATTCCTCTAATTATAAAAGTTTATACAAATAAACGATCTTTCACTCTTCAACAAACAAATTACTCATTTGCAAACTCAAAACAAAAATTCAATCTCTTTTTTTTATTTTTGTTCTGAAACTCAGCACATGCAAGTGCTTTTTAATATTTAGTATCAATAAAACCAAACAAGTGAAAACATTAAACAAAACTGAAAACAAAATAATTAAAATAACAACAACAAAATTTATTTAATACTCGTATAACAAATTTAATTATATGCAAAAAGTGTTAAAAAAATAAATGAATAAAAATAAAACAATGAAATTTTCAAGTGTGGAGAAAAAAAAAAAAGATTTTAAATCATAATAAAAACTAATTGTTTTATGAAAAGAGTTACACTGTTACTTATGGTTTTCTCATACTGGCATTTATTGCAACCCCTTTTTTGCTGCTTTTTCTTCTTCTTCTTCTTCGTGACCGTTGACTGACATACATTTACAGGCACAATTTTACACCCATAAATATTCCAACAATGTCCGCACCGCTGGCATTTGATGCATCATATTTAAAATCTATTTCCGGTATTTCAAAAATTTGCTGCATGGTGAGTATTTTTAAAATTGGTACTAAATTATCTAAATTGTATGCGGAGATTTTTTGGTACATTAAGGTGTTTATTAATAATCTTAATATAAATTCTGACAGGCACTTTTCTTGACAACTTATAGCTTTATTGGAATAATTTTTATAACACGATTGTTTAATATTTTTCACTGCTTTAAATGTGAGCGAATATATCGTGCTGTAGTTTCACAAGTTCTTTATAGAAGGAAATAACAAAAGATAAAAAATTATATAAAATATACTAAATGAATTACAAAATATAAAATGAAACGCATGATTATGATTCATTAATCTTTTTAAAACAGAAATAGGTCATTGTTTTATATAAATTTTAGAATAGCACACAGAAAAATACATTGAATAGAAGTTTGCTTTTGGACAAATATTTTCATTAATAATTTGTCAAAAGGCAAATATAATATTCCGTTCATAGGATAACTTTACATTTGTTCACGTATACTGTCTCACTAATGATAACATTTCTGCCTGACAACCCATAGTGCTTATTCTGATATATCCGATAGATGTTTGTTTCTTAAAAATAGATTCTTCTATCTTACGAATTTATTGAAATGTAAATGTACTGGAAAATGCTTGCAGCAATTATTGACCTTCGAGCTGTTACTTTAGGTGAGAATAGTAGACATCATCGTATAGATGATTAGTTGGGGAGAGAAATTTTATTTCTTGCAAAAAATCCGACTTTAAACCAGATTTTACTGTCTATTAATAACGCTTCAAAACTTTTGGTACATCCTTTAATTTCCAAGACCAAAATTTTTATACATGTAGTTACTTAGGTTCTTTGCATATTTCAAGCGTCCGTCTAAAACTGTTCAACAGTTTAGCCATATGCGTCAAACTATAACGACTATTGTAACACCCTTTAATTGAAAATTTTAAACATTTATACTTTTATACCAAAGTAGTGGACATTCTGTCTTATTTTCAACTGTTCAACGGTTCAAAAGATACGTCCATATACATCAAAATTCATTAATTTTGGGAACACGCTTTAATTTCTAAATTCAAATTACAAGCTTGTTGTTATAGCGGACTTAGCAACATAGGTCCCTTGTCTGTTTCAGCTGTCTGTCTATAACGTTCCAAAAGTTTGACCACATACATGACATTAAATTAACTATTGGGGCACCCTTTAATTTATATACTTGTTACTATAATGGTCTTAGCAATCGATATTCCTTTTAATTTGCAAGGGCTTATCTATAACGGTTCAAAAGAAAGGCCAATATGCGTTAATTTACATCAATTATGGGAACACCCTTTAATTTCTAAATTCAAATTAAAAACTTCTTAATATAGCGGTATTAGCAATACAAGTCCCTTGTAAGTTTCAACTGTCTATCTATAACGGTTCAAAAGTTTAGCCACATACATCAAATTATATCAACTATTGGGACACCCTTTAATTTTCAAATTGTATACTTATACTTTTATACTTCTACTTAGTGAAGTTAGCAATACAGGTTCTTTGAAAATTTTAAGCATCTATTTACAACCATTTACATAAACTTTTGGGGCACCCTTTATTTTTTACAATTTGGAATACTTGTTACTATAACGATCATAGCGTTTTCCTAAAACGTCTTAAAAGATAGGGCCATGTAGGTCAACTTACGTCACATAAAGGGACACCCTTTAATTTTAAGATTTGGTTTTGTATTACTTTTAGCTATTAGGAGCTATAATGGTTGACAGCTTTTTTTAAATTTTAAAGTGATGCCCTTTACGGTTCATAATACACGTAAAAAACATGTATGTTTTATGGGGACACCCTTTGATCTGTAGACATCCCCTTTCAAATAAAGAAAAATTTTCAAAATCGATTCAGAAAATATTGAGTTCTGTGGACACAAATCTTAAAAAAAGGTCATTCTTATTTTGAAATCGGTTAAAAATACAGTAGAACCTCGATAAGGCGTCATTCAATTAACCAGCAATGTCGATTGTTCGGAAAAGAAAATTTATAATTTTTTCTATCCATTCATCCGAGATTCTATGTATACTTTTTGGATTGCTTTTAAACAATCAGACATAATCAGGCATGTCACAGAACATCAGAAAACAAGAAACGAAAAATTTCACACTAGAGTTTAGTTTCTTTGTAATTAAAAATTAAACGATGACGAATGTGAGTACGAAACATAATTCCCTATTTTTACAATAACTTCATTATCATCAGTAAAAAGGCAAACTATAATCTGAACTATAAAAGAATATTTAAAAATCATTGTACGAGTATCACAAAAATTAAAAAAAAAAATATTTTTATTAAATCCTTGAATAATTAAGTTATAAAAATAAAAACTGTTTGAGGAGATTAGCATTCAATTAACCGAGAAAACTTAAATGCTTTTGCTCCTGACTATTATGGATAATCGAGGTATAACTCTAGTTCAAAAAAGTGCCGTGATAGGAGGGGTAGAGCTTAGAAAGAGTGACTTTAATTTTTCGAAGTGAAATCTTCCAAAGCAAATGATCCATACAAATTCATTTATTTATTTTCAGGGTTATCAAGTTGTTTCATATTAGTGATAATGGAATTGTGACGACTGCAATACAAATTAATTAAATACGATTATTTCTGGCCATCAAAATAATAAAAACAATAATCCTCTCGTTCAACCTAAATAAATCTGAATCCGTTTTTATATTTAATTATTAAATAAGAGACGAAACCTCAGGATATTTTCTTTTGACTTTTCTGCTCTAAGATAGAAACGTAAAATAATATTTTTTCAATGATTTTTGCTATCTCATTGATCTCCATTAAATACAATAATGGTAGTTGTTATTCATTTAGCCATCGATCTTTTTTTTTTTTTTTTTGGTAAATACTAATCAGATCATGATAGTTTTTAGTTTAAGGAAGGACAGTTTCCTTAAAAACCAATTTTGACAGAAAGCTAACTTAAAAAAATAATATTAATTTATTTTAATTGTGCTTGATTCCTTCAAAAATATTAATATTTTATGATATTCTAAATATGTATTATTAAAAACTACAATATGAATTGTATTACTGCAGGGCAAGCATATACAGGGCATCCAAAAAACGCGCCTACATGTTTGTTTGAAATAAAATACAAATTATTTGCAATTTTTTCAAGCTGTTTTTTTTTTATTAAGAGTATGATCCATTACAATTATAAGTGGAATAGAATATCATTCAAATGTCCACCATGACTGCGTATGCATACATCAATCCGAAAATCGAAATTTTCAATGACTTTCCGACATGTTGCTGGTGTTATTTCACGAATTGCAACTTGAATGTTGTTCTTTAGATCATTAATTGTTTGTGGCTTGTTAGCATACACTCGACTTTTCTAAAAACCCCACAAAAAGAATCTAATGGTGTTAGATCACATGACCTTGGAGGCCAATTGAAATCTGCATTTCGTGAAATTACACGTTGAGGAAATTTTGATCGCAAAAGCGTAATGTTTTCTCGAGATGTTTTCGAAATTGCTGTTGTGTTTCTAAAATATTTCGTTTATGCCCACTATTTAATTAAAGTTGTATTACCCAGTAAATTATGTAATGAATATGACACACCATCTCCTGCTATCCCTTCATTGAACTTTTTTACTGTTAAATGATTTATCATAACCGAATGCCACTTAAGGGTGGTATAGAAGGTACGACTTTACGCACTTAAAATACAAGGGAAAATAATATAAAATTCTATCCTTGTTTTAAAAATAGAGTTAAAATCTTACGGTAAATCTTTATGCAGATTCATTACATATTTTGTTAGGCGATCTCACTGGTAATATTCTGCACAAAAACTTTGACATATCATAAAACCAAGACCATGTAAACCACCCTTTAGTGCCCTTGCTGTTGATAATTTTAAATAAGAGTATATAAAGGGGATATAAAATATATATCGTGTAAGAGTAAATTTCTGTTTTATTTTCTAAAACCAAATGTTTTCTTCATCTAAGCTCAAGTACGTCGAAATCAATACTATCTATCAAAGCAGCAGAAGCTTGAACAGAATAAAAGTAAATGATGTGAAAACATGACATAATACTAGACACACGTAAGTATGACTCATTGACTTAGAAATGCTGTAATAAAAAAATAACATATACATTAGCATAAACAATATTGGACGGTAGATTTTTAGTTTAGTCGGTAGATTTTTTAATCTCACAGATAAAAACTTAAAAAAATTTTCAAAAATTTTTTTAAGATAATTCTTTAAGAGATAGGCGACCCTACTGCTTTGTAACGATCTACTTCTAAATACTCTAATACTTTGTTTTGCTTAATGGGCCGTTAATTTTGAGATTAGTAGATGTCTCTTTGTTTCCGTACCGATATATTTAAAAGCTTGAGGTTTTACACGTTTGAAAAGAGATTTTCTTGAATTTATATTTCTTAATATGTCCAAGTATTCATTAAAAAACTCATTTAAAAGGCCCCACTTTTTTTTAATAAATTATTTAATATCATTACTGACTTGTGTTCATATCCGAAGTTGCCAGGTCTGAAATGCACAATCTTTTATAGCCAGTGTGAAACCTTTTACTTCATTCCAAAGCGGAAATCTACACATATAATAGAGCTGTAATGGGGTAATTTCTGTACACAACATCTTCAATTTCGTATGAATTTTAAAAAGAATTTATAACTACATTCTTTAAAGAAATCTATACTTGGTTTCTGTAATTTAAGTGAAAAACTTCTCACAAAAAAAAAAAAATATCTTATTCTTGTTAAACACAGGGTGAAATAAAAACTTCATGGTATTGTGTTTCTTTTTTAAATAAAATAATAAGAAGTACAGGTGCTACATTCTGCTATGCCTAATCTGTTACACCCTTTACCATATATGTTAATCTAGTTCAGTGAAGTAACTCGTATCACAAAAACAAATATTAGGGTGACAGAGAAGTAAAAAAGAAGAAAATTTAAAATAATAATATAAAATTTTACGTTAAAATTTAAGAGCCAATCTTAGTGGGTTAAGCATTTTTAAAAAGTTTTAGTATTTCCTAAAATATCTCTTCGAAAGGTCTTAAAAGATACCCACATTAATATCTTAAAAAATATAATAAAAAAAAATAAATAATAGAGGCCTATAACCCGGAAAATATAGATGAGAGCCAATCTTTTTACTTGATGTTTTTTCTTATTTTTTAATTCTCTATCGCCCTATATATTTGTTTTTTGATTGGAGTTACTTCATTGTTTCAAATTATATAGAAAAATAAGAGACAGGCGTGGTTTTTTGCCGCTGCTTCGAAGGACATTGACCGATCTTCTTGATTTTCGATAGCAACTCTTTCAAAACTATGTCTGATCGATTGACGTATTTCAATTTTCTCTATGTGGTCTAGTGGTTTGGCAAACTTGATTTCAGCATTAACACAAACAAACAGACGGAGAGATGGGTATCGCTTAATCGACTTCGCTATGCATAACACGTCAGAATATATATACTTTATGGGGTCGGAAATGTACACTGTAAAAATTACAAACGTAGTGAAACTAAGACTTACGTTTTGTGGTAGAGGGTATAAAAGTCTTCACGAAGAGCTCGAAGTCATTCTATGTAAAACAAACAAAAAAAACATTATATTTTTATGTGAAAAATTTAGTTGTTAAGTTACATAAACGAGACAGTGGTAAAAGTTAGTTTAACTGCTAAAAAAAGGCGGTTACGCATTGTAACTATAAAATTTTACATATTTCACTTATTGATGTAAAATAAATTTCTAATATTTTAAAACAAGCTTAAGTTTTTTCCAAAATATTTTCACTAAAGACCACAAAGATTTGGAGAATACAATAAAAAAAAATGCTGATATTTCGAGATCTGTAAATTTCTCGGGATTTTTTAAATCCCTAGACCCGAGATTTTTAAAATTCAGTCCCGAGATCATCATTCCTTATCTTATAAAAGTAATTTTAGTTAAATAAAATTAAGTTCCCCTTTTAACAAATACTGAAAATAAATAAAAACAACTTAAAGGATTTCAGCTCAAATACCACTTTTTTTATTTATTGCATTTGAGAGTGATGAGTTATGAATGCAGAGATTCTGTTTGTGTTTTAATTAAGTAAATCGTATCTTTTTGGGATTTTATTGTAGATACATTTGTAATTTTTATTATTTCTTTCTTTTCTTTCTTTTACATATTTCTGCTGGTTCTTAAACAACAACCATCCGTTTCCTGGATAATATACTTCTACTCGTTTATGACGCCTGTGGTTTTTATAATGCTGCTAATGTACTCTACTGGCTTTTATTGGTTTCTGTCTGTGCCACACGCTTCCAGTCATGCTGTTTCCTAGGATTTCTTTGTATTATTTGCAGTTCAGTACATTTGCATAACTTTCGTGGATGTTTCTACAATACATGTATTATTATTGCCTTTATATGCACCTTGTTAGTGTTGTTGTCACATCTGTTTCAATTGTGGCAACGAAAATTCTATGCATTCAATGTTGTAAAATATGAATTTTACCTGAATGTATTTCTGGCATTTATTTGTTTTACAGCTGGTTGCAATAGCATATCTTTGGATGTTTTTGCATACACGGTGGCAACGGTATGTATTTATATTGCAGCAATTGCATTTAAAAATAATATGTGAACAATAAAATGTGGCAGTTATTTTATTTATATTATTTTATTAAACAATTTTTCTACCTTTTTGTTTTTCATTTTTAATTTATTCTTTTTATTATAGTTTTTTGCATTTCTTGCGTTTAGCTTTTATGCATTTGATGCTTATTTGGGTTATCGTTTGAATCGGCTTTGTGATGCCCAGACCCAAACTCAACCACAACTGTCGTCTGTTTGATTGACGAAATAATTCAGTTGGAGTTGCTATGGAAAATTATTGTTTAGTTTTATCGTTATAAAATATTGAAAATATAATGTGTGATTTATGTTTAATTGTGATTATTTATTAAAGTAAAATTAAATGAAATATTATAAAATGTAAAGTAGATTATAAATAAGAGTATAAAGTTAATATTTGTTTAAGATTATCATTATTATTTTATTTTATTAGTAAATAGGACTTACTGTTAAATAAGACTGTATGTTGCAATCTATAGTTTTATCAAATTCCGTTGATTGTTTTGTATTAAAAAATATTTCAAAAGTAGCGAAATGTATTTTTTCATTTAGTTTATGTAAAATTCATTAAAAATATTATTGATGTGTGAGTACTTATTAGAAAATTGTTCTTTTAACAGTATTTAAAAAATCAATTGCTCTTTTAGTAAAGAATTAAGTGGACTTAATAAATATAAATTATTTTAATGGAACTTCAACGATGGCATGTAAGTATGTTTTGAATTAGCTTTTCTGAAGGGAACATTAATACATGGAGGTATTTATTTAAATAGACTTATTAATTGCCAATTTCATTAGCATTGAATGATAAATACTGCCAAATGATTTTTTAGCATTACCATTATTTTCAATAATGATAATGCTTTTAAATGAAAGGGTTTTATTGATAATTTGTTAAAAACATAAATCATTACCATTTGTGTATCTTATTTTTCTTTTAATTTAATTGTAATTAGTAATTAAACGATTTCATTATAATTTCATTACAACTAGTAAAAAAAATTATAATTCGAAAAAAGAATTATAAGCATTAAATTATATTTAAATGTTTGTCATTGTAATGGTTTCAGATAATTTAAATAGTTTATGGATTGCTATGGTTTTCAGCTCATTCCACGATTTGTTGATTTTTGCTGATTGCATTTTACATGAACGAAATCTCATGTTGTCTTTGCAAATTAAAATTTTCTTTTCTTTATTTCAGACTTAGTAGGCGCCAAAATATTAAATAAATTTTCCACATTATCAGATTAATAGATACATACTCTGAAAATACAAAACAAAAAAATTCCGAAATTGATTTAAAGAGGAATTTCATTATTACATCTAAAAAAAATAAAACTTTCACTCAATGCGCTAATACTTTATTAAAAACTGCAAACTTGTTTTAAATTCCATTTTTTACAGAATACCTAAAATCAAAGTAAAAAAAGTTAGCAGAAAGCAAAAAGAAAACTGTATGTGATGATTGTGGGGGATGCAGAAACTAAAGTTTTGACTGGGATATGAACTTTGTCCAATCAATTTATAATGGTAGCGATAATGAGAAAATCAGTTAATTAAAAGTACACAGTTTTTATTTAAAAAATAAACAAAATCGTCACAAAATAAAATAATATTTTTGTAAATTGGTTGTTATTTAATGTAATTATTGGTAACTGAAAACTATTAATTTTTAATTAATACTAATATAAAAAGTAAATTAAAGGGAAAAAAGTTTTCTTTCAGAGATATTAATTTTTTTAAAGATTAAACATTACCAAACCATCTAAAAGTTTTTAAAATGTGTTTGGCTCTTCAGTGACATATCAATTTCCAAAATGAATGCTAGTTGAACTCATATATGTAGGGTTGGTCCCGTACTATTTATGGGCCACTCTTTAATTGTTAATTATCTATCTTGTAACAGCGGACATAGTAACTAATACCTAATTTTAGTAAATTTTAATAAAGTACTGTGAAAATAATTACTATAGGCTCACCTTTTATTTTTAATCTCTATGATTGCTTTTGTAGCGAACTTAATAACATATTCTGTTTAAATTTACAGTCTCAGATTCAAAAACTAAGGCCATAAATTTAAGAGTCATGTAACTATCACGACACAATTAATTTTCATTCGTTATTTTTAAGACCGATATATTTTTGTATACTCTTATAAATTCTGAATGTTTGACTACTACGGTTAAAAAATTAAGCCTTAAGCTCTGTACAGACGGTTGTCAGATCTTACGTACGTATGTACCTTTTATAATAAATTACATTTAAAAAAATTAAAAAAAAATTGTTTTTTGAATTTTTTAATTCTGACACTTGGCAATTCTTACTACCGTATGGACTAACAATTTGTTGCCTGTCAATGTTGTCAGATAAATTTATTGTCGAATAATTGTCTTACAATGGAATTGTAGGTTTTCTGACAAATGCCTTACAGTCGTGTGAACTGACAATCTATATTGTGGTTACACTTTTTATTTGCCTTGTCATTGTCAGTACATTGTTAGGTTGACAATATTGTAAGACCTGACAACCGTCTATACAGAGCTTTATATTTGTATTCAAATCAAGTCATGTAAGTGAAATTAACGTCACCATTGGCACACCCTTCAATTTAAAGTATCATTTTCTCTGCTTGTTGTTATAGCGGAAATACTTTTACTGGCACTACGCAGAAAATAACTTCTTTTTTATGAATATCACGTCACTTTCGCCTGACCCTGTACTGTTTAATATAAGTTTAATATAAGTAACAGTTTCAATAACTCACCTTCTCCGAAAATTCCAAGAGTTTACCTATTATGGTTCTAGGAATAAATGTTTGTGACTGACTAATAGATGGACACATATTGTAGCGCAAACAACTGAGTTTCGTTTTTGCACTTTTCTTCCGGAAGCCTAAAAAGGTTACTTTGCTAACATTAGAAATCCACGTTGCTTTTCATTTAATTTACACTTAAATATCATAAAGATAAATAATTCTTCATGAATTTTTTATGATTATTTTATTATTCATGCTGATGGTATAATACTCGTGTACTAATGCTCTTTAAAAATGTATATGAAATTAGCTTAAGGTATTTAAAGAAAATATTACTTAAAATAAAGTTAATTAACATTCCAAATATTAAAGTGTTTTAATCAAATTTAATCTACATATTTCATATCTATCCATTCGTTGTGATGTTTTGTCATCATTAAAAGTTGTGTTTAAACTTAAGTATGTGATTGTATGTTATTGTGGATGTATCCTTTATTAATCTTTAATATTATAAATTTAATTGAGTGGTAAATTTTATTGGCGCTGATAACTAGATAGTTAAGCTATATTCTACTCGTTTATTACAGGAAGCAAATAAATTCATGAATTAATTTTGCAATTCCTTAATATAATAATCTGGACTAAAAAGCAGTTATGTAATTATCAATAATTATCAATAATCGGAAATAAGGACATGTGTCTTATCTGATAAAACTTTTAATTAATTTACAGCTTGCAAAGGCAGTTGCAGAATTTATATTAAGATCATGAGATTTATAAATTGAAATTTTATTCAGAAATTATAGCATATTGACACATATCAACATTAAGGTGATGAACAAAATCCATGTCTTAAATTAAATTAAAAAAAATAAAACAATACAAGAAATAATAAATGTACTGACAATGACAAGGCAAAGAAAAATTGTAATTACAACGTAGATTGTGAACTGACACACGATTGCAGTCATTTTTAAGAAAACTAACAATTCCACTGTAAGACAATAAATTTATCTGACAACATTGTCAGGCAACAAATTGTTAGTTCACACGGTAGTAAGAATTGCCAAGTGTCAGAATTAAAAAATTTAAAAGACAATTTTTTTTTAATTTTTTTAATTCAAATTATTATAAGAGGTACAAAATAATATTATAAATCTTTATCAAAACAAATAAATATTTATCAAAACGAAGAAACTGCAACGATTGTAACATCTTACGTTTTTAGCGAGGATTAATTCTTCCAAAAAAAAAGCCGACTTCATAACAGATTTTAGCTATGTGTCTAAAAATGTTAAAAAGTTTAGCGACATACATCCACTATTGGGACACCCCTTAGTTTTTAGTTTTAACTATTTAAATTTTTTAATATGCCATTAAAATTAGTGGATATTTTGTCTAAATTTCAAGTGTTTATATAAACCAGTTAAAAAAATAGGGCTATATATGTACTTGTAAAACTACATCAGGTATGAGCACATCCTTTAATTTATAAATTCGAATTGTATACTTGATCTTTTAGCGGACTTTGCAATACAAGTTCCCTGTAAATTTCAGTTGTCTGTCTATAACCGTTCAAAGGTTTGGTCACACACCAAATTACTTCAATTATTGGAATACCCTTAAATTTCTAAATCTAAATTTTATTCTTGCTATTATAGAGGACTTAGCAATAGAGGTTCTTCGTAAATATCAACCGTCTTTTTATACGTATGTACATAAAATTAAAAGATCTCTATATTGAATATTTATACTTGTTATTACAACGGTCAAAGTTTCTACATTCTGTCCGATTTTCAAGCGTTTGTTTATGACGGTTCAAAAGATAGGAAGCCATAAAATTTCAAAAAACAAAAAATTATTTTGTCACATAAAAAATTTTTTAAAACAAATACAAGAAACAAAATTATTTCCTTTTTGCACGGGCACTTGCAATTTAATAATCAAAAATTAAAAACACGGGAATATTAAATCAAATAAATTAAACTTTAAATTGTCGTGCTACTTTCCCGGTATTGATTACTGAAGGTGAAAGCACGTGTTAATGGCTATTTCGCTACCGCGTAATTAGCGCGTCAGGAAACTTCACACAAAGATTTTTGTATAAACCATTAAGTAAAGACAAAAATAAAAGTGCAAGCAAAAACAGAAATAACCAACATTGATTTTGCTTTTCTTTATCCACTTTATATGGCTGACTTTTTCTCGGCTCTTTTATTTTATTATTAAGCATCTTAAAGAGGCGAAAAATTTTTTGTTTCAATGTAAGACTATTTACGCCGATGAGCCTTAGAAACACATTGATTAATCACATAAGGTCTTAAGGAAGGAAGACTTTAAAATTATCTTTTTTGTCTTCTAAAATTTAATACTTTTACAGCACTACAACATTTTCAATATTTTCTCTAAGGAATTTTAGTAAATGTTTTTGAATAATTTTAAAGGTTTTTCGTTTCTATAAACCTTCACCAAGTGCAGGATATTGAAAATAAGAGGAAATACCAAATTCTCAAAGCAGGTCAATTTCTTAGATTTCCTCAAACTTAATTAAGTTTTTATTTTCTTACACATTCTCTTCCATAATTTGTGCCTCATTAGCAGTATTTGCCTTTTTAATCAATTCAATCATTAAGTACATAATTTCAGAACTAATGTCTCATTTAAGTTGGATTGATGAAATACAAAGTTAATGATTTTAGTTTTCCCTAATGTCTATCTAAAAATGCATGCCAGCAAGAAAACTTTTAAGTCATCAAAGCGAAAACGTGAATTACATTCCTGTATGTGTAAAACTCATAAATACGTGTTAAGTATTCACCCCACAAGAGAGTAATATGTACGAGTGGACAAATTGGCAGTTCTCTAGTCTATTGGTATGAGATTTGCTTTATTAAATTAAGTGAACTCTGGATGTTACACTACCACAGAGCAAATAGGGGCCCAAAGCAATAACATTCTGTCTTAGTATTGGTTATTACAAAATGGTTTTATAGTTTAATAGTCAGTTTGCATGGCAAATGAAATTTCATTTATATCTGTGAAATATATCTACTCTAATATTGTATCTCCACTTATACTGCCATCGGCACGGTTTGTTTACTATCCCATATAAACGCACATAAACGCTTTCATGCATACATTCCAATTTAATTACCAATCTCTTATAGCGTCTGTTGGTCATTTAGAAATTTACCTGTACTTTCTTCTTATTCTGAAATTTGTATATAATTTCAGCATTTGTGTATAAAAAATATTTTGAAATTTAATAGGAATTTAAAAAATAGAAGAGGTTTTACCAAATTAATATTATAAGATATAATAAAACAAGTAGAGTGCTATTTCGGCTATGCCGAATCTTTTATACCCTTTACCATACACATCTAGTTTAGTGAAGTAACTCTAAAAAAAATAAAAAAAATAAAAAAATATTGGGGTGACAGGGAATTAAAAAATAAAAAAAGATTTGGGACTGCATATACCTTTGTATATAATTTAAATAAAAATGTCATCGGCTATTTATAGGTTAAGAATTTTTTAAAAGTTTGAAAATTTCAGAGGCCCGTTACTCGGAAAATATGAATTGTTTTTTTCTTATTTTTACTTCTCTATCGCTTCTTATATTTGTTTTTCAGTTGGAGTTACCACATTGCTCCAAAAGATATAAAAAATTAGAGGTAAGCGTGGTGTTTCGCGCGCTGCCTCGAAGAACATGGACCGATCATACTGATTTCGAATAGTATCTCTTTTAACTCTATGTCTGATCGATTGGCGTATATAAATTTTCTCTAGCTGATCTAGTGCCTCGGCAAACTTGATTTCAACACTAACATGAACGGACAGACGGATATCGCTTAATCGACTTCGCTATGCATTAGAAGTCAGAATATATATATTTTATGAGGTTGTAAATGGATATTGTTGAAATTACAAACGGAATGATAAATTTAGTTATACTCCTTTTCACCTTTTTGTTGTGAAGGGTATAAAAATAGGCATCAGTTCTTAATTGTTAAATTCGAACGTGAAATTTGCTCACGAAGGGAACTAAATCAACTTGATAAGTTCACTTCAAAAGTACTTTTTTTAATTAAAGGTAGGGTTGCCAGACGGGCCTGATTTGGCCTGATTGTCAAGTTTTTTAATGCGCGTCAAGTGTCAAGTGAAAAAGTGATTTGTCAATGTTTTTTGTAAGTTAACTTTTTTTTCTCAAATTTATTCTAGCTACATATGTAATAATACTTAAAAAAGTAAGTTTATATTTCTAAAAAACACATCGATAGAGCATATTTTTACTATCTATATTTCTTAAGATAGTACCTATAATTTTTTTAAATAACGCCTAAGTTTTCTCTAAAATATATAACGACTGAATTTTTATTCTTATATTGTTTTTTGTTTCTTTCACATTGTTTCTGTTATTTTTACTTTTAACGATATTATTGTTTTTATTCTAATAATTTTTATGAAAAAAATAATAAAAAAAATTAAATAAAAACCAATAGTATGAGTGTTTTTATTTGTCAAGTTTTTTTTTTCAAAATCAAGTTTTTTTTTGGGCAATGTCAAGCTTTTTGGCAAATTGGATCTGGCAAGCCTAATTAAAGGGATTTGGGATTTGTCTTATTTTTAGAGCTTTTTTTTTGTTATAAAACCAGTATATTCACTTAATGTATGGTCCTTCTTTGAATTTAAGACATTTTTATTTTTTTTTTATTCGATCTTGAAATTATCTTTTCATAAAAATTAACACAACAACCCAATATATGTCAAAATCACATCTCTATATGGTTACCCTGTAAATCAAATTTTCTTTTTTTAAATTTAGTCAAACAAATAAATATTTGCATTTATTTGCAATAACCTGTGAGCTTTTTATTTTCAAGCATATTTTATTTGAATTTTATTTCTCTTATTTTATTATCTTTTTTCCATCAATGATATTTTTTTTTTCAACTTATGTTCTTGTATATTTTTTGAGCGTTTGCAAACAGGAAATCAAGAATGCCACACAATCTCTATAGCTTCAATCACATTCAACTACAACTTATCAATATTTATTGTGTTATTTGAATATTATTCAACAGCTTTTTGTATTCTTTGCTCCTTCTTAAAAGTTGTATGTATATGTTTGATCCCATATTTTATTTCAGAAAGCTTATGGCAACTGTACAGAAATACAATTTCAGAACCAAATTTTAAACGAATAGTAAAATATTTAAAAATTATCACCAGGTTTTTGTTTTCAGGTACATTCAAATCCACAAGTACTATGTTTAAATAATTGTATGCACGTGTGCCTGCTTTTTTCATTTAACGCCAACGACTATAAAAATCAACGTTTATTATAAGAAGATGAATTTTGTTAGCATATTTTAAGGATGAGCAGAAACAAATTTACATGAGAAACGTTCTTAAAAGCTCGTGTAAGTTTAAGATTTTACAATTCATTGCCACTGGCAATACTCAATTCTAATTTAAATGTTGAATTCAATTATCTTATTTTTTTTTCATGAATAATTTCTGCCAAAAAATCTATTTTATACGTTACAGATAAAATTTTATACGTTTTTCGAAAGAAAATAAAATTTTTACGAACATTTTATTTCTTTCGGTGGAATAATAGTATATCTAAAGTTGTCATTCCGTGTGTAATTTCCCAATATCAATTTTCGACCCTATAAAGTATTTTATTCTGAGTTCTTATGCATATCCAAGTTCATTTGTCCGTCCGTTTCGGATTGAAACTAACTTTGCCAAGGCACTAGATCAGCTAGAGAAAATTTAAATACGTCAATCGATCAGACGTAGTTTCGAAAAATTTGCAAGTAAATTTGATAATATCGGTTCATGTCCTTCGAGGCAGTAGCAAAAACACCACGCATGCCTCTAATGTTTCCATATCATTTGGAGCAATGAAGTAGTTTCAATCAAAAAAACAAATATATTGGCGATAGAGTAATAAAAAATAAAAAAAAAACACCAAGTGAGAAAACTAGTGCTCGCCAAAATTTTCCGAGTTATGGGCCTCTGATCTTTTCACGGAAAAGTGTGATTGTGCACCATATTTTTTGAGATACCAGTATAGGAATCATTTAAAAGATTTAAAGAGATCCTAATAAAGTTTTTATTTGACCTTTTTAATAATTAATATATTTATTTAATTTTTAAGCACTAGGTCTTTTTTATTTTTATAATATTTCGCTACTCCATTGTGTAGCATCATCAGGAAAATAATTATTTATCGAATCAACAAAAAAAAAAAAAAACAACAAAATGTAATACAAATTTTTCCAAACTAACATATTTCAACAAACAAAAAATTATTTTGTCAAATAAAAAATTTTTTATAACAAATACAAAGTACAAAATTATTTCTTATTTACTAAATGTCTATAAATCTGAGCTACATTATCTGTGTCTGCCTTAAAATTAATTCTTTGTGCTGTTGGTGTATTAATAATTTGTAACATCTCCAAAATATAACGTCTTTTATAATTGTTTTTTATGTTAATTACTGAAACATTTTCAAAATTGGGATAGTGATTTAATCTGGCACAATGAGACGATAATGCAGTTTTTTGTGAATTAATATTTCTATATCTTTGATCAGATTTATGACCAGCAATTCTAGTTTTTAGTTTATTTTTCGTTGTTCCTATATACACTTTATTACAAATCTCATTAACGTTTCCGCTACATGGAATCTTATAGACTAAATTTGATAATTCTTGAATTGGTATTTTATCTTTAGTTTTGCTAAATAACCTTTTTAATGTATAGTGGGTTTTGTATGCCATTTTATATTTATTACAATCAAAAATTTTTGATTTCACCAATCGTTCTGGTATTCCTGGTACATAAATTAAAGACTTATAAATCATTGGCTTGATTATATGTCTTGTATTTATATTATTCCTATTTCTATACTGTCTTATTAATCTATTAGTAATATGAATAGGAAAATTATTATCATTTAATACATTTCTAATTAACTCCTTATTCTTTTTATGGAATTCAATATCACTTATCGTAAGTATCCTTTCTATCAAATTATTAGCTGCATTTATTATAATTCGTTTACTGTGTTTAGAATAAAATTTAATGATTCTTCTAGAAGCTGTTGGTTACAAGCTGTTAATTACAACTAAGATAAAAGCTTAGGGTTCTGCAAGGTGTCTATAAATCACAAACACTAAAAATCTGGCAGCTTCAAATCACAAGCAGGCACTAAGATGGATCGATGCAACTTAGTATAACTGAACAGTTTTATAATTTACAGTTTTATGATTTAAAAACTCGCGAATGTCAGAACATGGATATTTCAAAGGCACTTCAGATAAATTGAAGTCTGTTTCGATCAGTTAAAAAATGACTGAGTTATAGTGGATGAAATTGAAATTGAATTGTCGATTGCTGACATTTTCGAAGCTATTTTTTTAATAAGTAGTAACAATAACTAGAGTTTTATAACTTTCTTGAAGAGTTCAGTTGGCCGATATTCGATAACAAGTAAAAATGCTCTAATAAAAAAACACACTAGTATTTAAATTTTATATTTGAATATATACAGCTAATTTAAAAATAAAATATGTCACTCAGACATATCATCTTTCTTCCGGAATTCTTTTCAAAACTTCAGTCAATTTTTGAAAAATTATTTCACTTATAATTTTCACCTGGCATAAGAAAAAAAGTACTTTAAAAAGAAAATTTTGACCTTGATCTTGAGTAATTAGGTTAAATAATAAACATTTTTTCATTTTATTTTATTATTGTACATTAGAAAACTTCAGAATGGTAAATAAAAAATACCAATTATGATGGCTTAAATAGTTTTTCTCTTATCTGCTAGTGCTAGCAGTAGTATTATACGTTGTCTCATATAATTCTATTTCCCACAGCATTGATCCATTATTAAAATTGTTGTCTCAGCATTAAATAATTTAATCTACTTAACACCAGCGTCACTGCAAGCAATACTGCCTTCAAATCAAATATAATAAAATACAATTGCAAACTTGTGCAATTGAAGCGTTTCTATCAAAATCACCCACCACTACCACCACATCATCCATCGTATATTTTAATTAATTCAAAACAAATGAACATGTTTTCTATACTCTTAAGAAGTTTGAAGCAACAACAGTTTTAAAAGCAATTGTACATTCAGAATTGTTATCAGAAATTTACATAAATGTTTCGTTACTATTGAATAACAAACAAAATTTTTGAAATTTGTATCGTGAAATAGAATAACTCAACGTGAATAGATAATGATGTAGAAATGTATTTGTAAATAAAAATAATGACATTGTTTTTACATTTAAGCTTTTAATTTATTTTACATTTGTTACGAATACATGTCGTAACTAAAATACTGACAATAATTCAATAATTAAAATACAAAACACGGTTCAATTTGCTATCCATCATATGAATCTGTAAACTGAATGCTTTCAATTTTCCATTATCTACGTCTCTACTTCTATTTATCGCGTTTATACCTGTCACTAAAAGCATTGTTTTTGTTGCAGTATTCATAGAATACCATTTTACTATTTACTATTAAGGCATTGAAGGGAAATATACAGGTTCATCAGTCTGCCGGTGACACCACGAAATATATTTCTAAGATCAAATAATTTACAAACTGAATCAAACAGGGTATGCCTCTTTTTTTTATAAATAAATAGTTTTTTTTTGTCAAAAAATAAAGATTAATTTACGATTTTAATTTAATTTTTCTTTACTCTTTGAAAAAATTTTTAGTTTCATTAAACTTGTTTGTACATTCTCGATCTGGTTGTGATCGCTTCAATGTCTGTCCGTCTTAAATTTTTACAGAGGATGTGTTAGTCAGCTGCTGTTACAGCAAATATCAAGTATTGAAGGGTGTGCCGAAAATGATGTGTCGTCGGGTTGTATCGATTGTTTCCTTATCTTCTTTCTTCTTGTGATTGGAGTTGTATTATCTGAGTAGATTTTCATGCAACACAACAATACAACACCGAAAACAAGAAGAGGGAATACAAGAATACAAGACAACAATCGATAAAACATGACGACATATCTTTACTTACACAGGACCAGTAATATATAGATTAACTAACCTTTTCCAGAAAGAAGATTTACAGACAACACTAAAAACGAGCAACACTCTATGTAACAATCTTAAACAAATAACCGAACAAATTTAATACCAGTCTAGTGTACAGACTTACTTGCACCTGCAACAATACATACATTGGACAAACTGGACGAACATTATAAACAAGGTTTTACAGAACACATACGATCATACAAAAGGAAAAGGGAAGACTCCAACTTCGCAATACACCTTAACACACGTGGACATGTACCGATGGAAATAGATGAATGTATGACAGTATTACACCCAAGTAAAAAAGGACAAAGACTAGACATTCTTGAAAACATGGAAATCTACAAAACACGAACGTTTAACGGAGACATTATTAACGAACAGGTGAACACAACCTGTGACACGACTTTTACATCACTAAAATTATTAAAACACTCTTACATATGAAATTAATAAGACAAGCAATGGGGTGACAGAGAATTAAAAAAAAAAAAAGAAAAAATAAGTACTACATTGATATAATTTTACAAAAAAATGTCACCGGATCTTAATGGATTAATCGTTTTTTAAAAAAATTTTGCATTGCCCCAAAGCTCTCTTGAAAAACTATGAAATGAAACCCATATGTATATCTTGAAAAATATGCTGCACAATCTTACTATTCTATGAAATGTTCAGAGGCCCGTAACTCGGAAAATATGGACGAGCGTTAATTTTTTTTTTACTTTCTGTTTTTTCTTATTTTTAATTCTCTATCTAAAATTATTAAGGGATGATTTTTCTTCAACTTTTTTGATATCGGGTATTCAAATCTTACAATGGCAACTTATATCGTTTAGATGCTTGTCTGGATACCAGCTTGAGACCTGATATTCAGCCATTAAAGAGAAGAACACTATTTTCAAGATTTTTTTGTTTTTGGTTAGAGTGGATGCGGATAAATGCATTGTTTGTAATTTTCAAAAAAGTTTTGAATAGCTTTAAAGTATCCGAGCACAATTTTGTAACTTTCTTTAATTATTCGCACACATGAGCGATTGGAGTACCCTTGCAAAGATCGATAGAAATTTCCGCTATAATTAAATAATTTTTTAACCCATTTATCATCAATACTTGTGTATTGGAAAGTCATATTTGTTTCTAACCCTGGAGTTAATGTCGACGTCGTGGACGGCGTTTCAACGCCGAAAAAGTTGAAACAGATTGAACTTTTACGGCGTTTCAACGCGTTGAGATTAACTGCTCTCATACAATTTCATACGATTCAACTTTTTCTTTGACATTTGACGCCGTCAACGACGTCGACATTAACTCTAGGGTAATGCCAGAAAAAATTATTTTTTTTTGCCTTTTGGCAAAGGACTGTCAATTGTTTATGGCTTTACACTTTAATGTTGTGGCTGTTATTTTTGAAGTCTTAGGAAAATGTTCGTTCCGATAGTATTAGGACTTGAGCTGTCAACAAAAAATTTAAAAATATGTAAACTACAAAAAATAAAAATTTTTATGTTTCTAAACATCTGATCAGGAGTGTATTTCAAAAATTATATATAATTTTTTTCATTTTCAAAAAAATATTTTCGTGCTATTTTCAATTATCCCGATTAATTAATTAAATAACCGATATGATTATTTAGGGTGAAAGCATGTCTCGATGGCCATTTCGCTACCGCTTACTTAGCTCTTCAGGATAATAGAAAATAGTACGAAGAAAAGTTTTTTTTGAAACATTATTTTTTTCTGAGTTAAAACAATTTTCTCATACAAAATATCATTCAAAAAAGATTTTTAAACAAATATATTTTTTTTTGCCAATCCGGCACTTCTAAGTAATATGTAATACGGCAACCTTGCAGTTGAAAACTAAATGAAGTGATCAATTTTTAAAATATTGTTATATCGTACAAACTCTTTTTCTACTTCTTTCTTTTTATGAAAAAATATAACAAAACAATTTCAATACAAGATGTTAGATTTGACTCCGCCACAGTTTCTTTGTTCAGAAAAAACATTTCTTTAAAATTAAACTTTCAGGTTTTGCTCTTTGACTGCATTGAAAAAAGCAAGTGGCAACAGAATTTCACGTGTTTTGCAACAAATATTTTATGGTCTGTTACTTTTAATTCCAACACTTGTTAGAAACTTTTCAATTGCATTGCTAAATACAACAACTGTCAGGAGGGTACAAAGAATTCCTTTCAATACACAACACAATTTATTGTGGTAAAACTATTTTAAATGAACTCTTTAAAAAGAAAGTAAAATCACTGAACAAACAAAAAGTTAAATATAGAAAAGTTAAAAGTAATGGATTTATTGAAACTACCAGTATTTAAACATCGGTATGTGTTTTTGTTGTTGTTCTTTTTGTTTTTATTACAAAAAAGTTGCAATAGTGTGGTTTTTTATTTAAAATAGGTCATGTTGAACATGACATTCTGGTGGTTATTCCTTAATGATTGTAGTAAATTTATTTATTGACAGAAGCGTTAATGTAGTCACTTAAGTTGAGTTTGTTGAAAATGTTATAAAGTTATTGTGAACGGAATAAGATGTAAAAAGATTTTATGGATTTAGTAAATTTTTGTTTAAGGTTTTAATCTTGGTATTGAGTTTTGATTTATTTATAATGTTTAAGATAATAAGAATAAAAAAGCTTTTAACACTTTGATACAATTTAATTAATGCACTCTTTGATTTAAAGAGTACTTTTGTATTGTGCATAAAAAATCTTGAGAACATAATAAATAACCATATAATAGTTAAAATTATTAAAAGCATAACTACATGTGCTAAATAGTTTATTTATTTATTTAATAGGTTCATTTAATTACAATAAAAAAGAAGAAAAATTAAGCATTATCTATAATAGACACAACTTGAAAGTTGTGAGCCAGATTGGTATAATAAAGATGCAATTACACCTTGTTCAGACATGTTTTCTTAATTAAGAAAATTTAGTTTTAATTGTGCAATTTAGTTTGGTGTTCACACATGCTCAATTAAGCTTATTTAATTAGCACAGGGCATATTTTTTTACAAGATAGTGTCGTCCACCCAGCTGATTTCTGGTTTTATTACAAAAACAATAAGGCTTTTTGTTGTTGCTTTGAAGTTGGAAGTGTCAAAAGCCATTTTCGTATGAGCCGCTATTTTCTTTTTATTTCTCTGTTTATATTTTTTTCTTGCGGCTTGTCAACTTTATGAAATTTTTGTTCTTACTGAACATAGTTCCAAGAGTAAACATACTTGTTGGCAATTATGTACTAATTGCTCAATTTATTAATTGACTTCTTATATGGTAAATTGAGCTCAATAAAGGCCTTAATTGCGTAAATTCCTTAATTGCGTAATTTAAGCGTATGTCTCGACAGGGTATTAGGTTGTTACAATTAATTAGGGCTGAAAGGCCTAAGCATTTTTTATCAAACAATAATTAGAATTATAATATTTCTTAACAGTTATTGCTTAGAAATTAAATTTGCGAAATTCATTTAATATAAGTCTACTTCACTTTAGATAAGTTTCTAAATATTGATTTAAACTAATTTCATCATAACCCATTCCATTCAGGATGTTACACACTTAATGTAGATTCAAAATGGTACTCTTGAAATACTTACAGCGGATCTCCTTGAAAATATGACAAACTCCAATAAAATGAAGGATGTTCTCAACAGATGAAAGCCTGATTGCTCGGCTATTAAAGTCAAGATGCCCGCCCCTCCCTCTAATTACTAAACTTGTAGCACGCGAAGTTAACTTCAGAGAGCAAATATAGTCCTTACTATATGTTAAAAGTGGGTTTAAATAATGTAACTGGGAGCTTCTTGAACTCCTTATGCACTCGTTAATTTCTGATGACTTCTACAGGTCTTAAGAGGTTGCTTGGTGTGAATTTAATTCTTTCGAATAAGCCATTCTTGCCATTCTTCAGCGGAGAATAACCTTGCATCAAAAATCCTTTTGATTAATTGTCTTGTTAACTTCTATTCGTTCAAATGCAAATTTCTGTTAATGTAACAAAAGTGAAGCATCAAAGTTTCAGGATAAAGTTAAAGCCAGTTTCTAATTGAAGCATGTAATTTGATGTATTGTTGGGTAGGTATAACAGCTTTTCGACAAAATATGTGAAAAGTTTTTCCACTTCCTCAAATTTTCTAAATCCCCATACTGGGGAGCCATAAAAAATAATAGACCTGAGGCAGCACGAAAGTTTATTCAGTTTATTGTTGTTGGATATTGTTATGAAAAGTAAGATCTGGCAACCCCTGTTGTTGTTAACAGTATGAGAGTGGTAAATAAAGTTACTTCCACTAATGGTGTGTGAATAGAATAATACCACAATTAGCTATCAAAAGCTGAGCAACCTCGATGGTTGCGTTAGTAGAGGTGCGTTCTGTAAAACAGAAGATCGTGAATAGTAATTGTTATAATGCAATTAAAAATTAAGAAGCAGCAGTACAAACCTCCCGAGAGGCAAAAGACAATTAATGTGTGAAGCCATGGCAGATAATTTAGTGGAGACGTCTAATTCAATATAAGAGTAACAGATAATTGTCAAGAAGCCCTTTATAATAAAAAGTAAAAACGGTAGCGGTTAGCGCAGGAAAGTGTAACAGCATAACAACATGTATGGCAGGCGTGAGTAATGGCTATTGCATTAAAGGGGATGACTGGCTTGGATAAAGGAGTAGTGGAGATGTCTGTGGATAGTTAAGGTTACTAAACAAGAAATCGAGTAGTTCATGTCTCGCCGGAGTAACACAGTAATGAATCGTGGATGGCTGCGTTTGTAATAATAACGCATGTTTAGTAAATACTAGACCATGGGATGCAAAAGGCCGGTAGGATCAAGAAGTATAGCCAGAGAAGGCTATTAAGTAAGAATGCAGAATTTATAATGAGCCACAGTGGTATTTGCAATCACAAGAATCCGTAGGTTTGTCTAAAAAAGGGAAAAACGTAACAATATTTTCGGATTTATATAAGGTGACCATTTTAGCACAATTGCCATTTTTGATATAGAAAGTTTGCCTTCTAAGTGTTTCGTAAAAGATAAGTTGGAATTTAGATCAATTCTATAACTATTAAAAATTTCAATATTATTTTCCCCATAATTCCATTTACAGTTTTTCGATATTCTTGTGCCATTATGAAAAACAAGCATTTCCTTAATAATTTTTTCTTAAATCCAAGACTATTTGTTTTTCTAATTTGTATAACAAATAATTCAGAATTTTTTACAACGCATAAAAAAAATATATAGAAAAAAAATTAATCCATTATTTGAAACGTGTTTCAATGTTAACAATTTTCACGAAAATTTTGAACGTTCGTCTCTACTGGGAGCAAAAGAGCTATTATTTTAATAGCGTTTCAAACGCTTCTTAACCACAAAAATAATAATTTTTATTAAAAAAAGATTATTAATAGTGAAACAATCCATTGAAGGAAAAATATTTAAGAAGTACACATAACCCCAGCCTTATATAAATTTTCCACACTTCTATCTCAAATGTCTTGCTATATATGTTTAAAGAATAATACAGAAACGAGATGCTGACGAGTACATTTATATTCTAAAGCCATGTAAAACTATTTGTACGAAATGTGTTCCATTAAGTTTCATTATCGTGTTTTTATACATCTGCCATTACACACTGTAATCTATGTTTCGATGATGTTCAACCATTTCGTGTACGTTGCAAAAAAAAAAAAAGCAGAAGGCAGGAAAGTTCAAATTAAATTAGAAGGAAATGGCAAAACTAAAAAAAAACATTTTACTGGCGGCACTAATGTTATAAAATTGACAATTTTATATGATAAGGATGGCAGAAAATGACAACGAGTATTAAGTGTTCTCACGGTTCTTAAATGCAGGTAAACATTTATGTAATTGGAAACTTGATTTATTTACATTGGAAGACAAGGAAATAAAGTAAAGATATTTACTTCATTGCAGAATATTATTAAGTATAACTCCAATTGAAGATTATTAAAAAAAAAACTAGTAAGAATGATATATTCGACTGTGCCGAATCTTATAACCTTCAAAAAATATGACTTTTTGCGAAAGAATGATTTTTTTTAGAAAACGTTTAAATTGTTGATAGCTTTTAATTATTTTTTGTGCATTTTCGGTTTTTAATAAAATTAAAAATTTTTAATTGCAAATAAAATAAAATTTTTTTTGAAAAATAAATAAATGTTAGTGAAATATCCTTGAAAATAAATTTTTTTGTGATATTTTTATTGTTTGGTGAAATACCAACTGTTTTCTAAACAACTTTTTTATTATAGAGTTTTAGTTTTTACTGAAATTTTAAACTTTTAATTGCAAAACCAATTTTTTTTAGAAAGGTTTATTATTTTTGGTGAAAATGTATATTACATTTGTTGAAATTAACTTGGTGTAGTGATGTTCTAATTATTCGGTTTTTTTTGTAACAAATAAGAAATAAAATTCAACAAAAAGTGCACTTATAAATCTGAAAAATGTAAGACATATAGAGCGCTCGCCTTTTTTAAACATATCTCCACCACTAATGGACCGATATTGCTCTATTTCAATAGAAGCTCTTTCGAAGCTATATCTGTAAGAATCATTCAGTTCTCCGAGCACGTGACAGGAACTGACTTTAACCCAATGACGGACAGCAGGATGGATAGAAGGACATCGGTAAATGGAATTGCCTAATAAGGATAGCTGACGGTTATAAAAATGATAATGTTTTAAAATAAAATTTAAAGAAGCGTCTAAAATAATTTTGTTATCCTTCGTGACAACACTTTTAATATTAAGATTGATATTCTTGAGAGAAAATTAAAAAGACCATTGCAACTCTTTGATATTTAATTTTTATACTTAACATTACTGTGTAACTACCTTGTGCTTGCACACGACCTTAAGATGTTATTTCTGCTGTAGAACGTTGAGTTTAACAATAGCTTTTTTTAAGTTTTACATAAAAAAAATTTATTAAGCAAAAATCTTGTCTTATGAATAAAAATGATTGTTAAGACTACCATTTAAAAAATGCCTTTTAAAGATTAAATGCCTTGTTCACAATCAATTTTTATTTTTATAATAGGTTTATAAAACAAAATTTCCATACAAAATTGGTTTTATAAACTTGTAATCAATTTAAAAATTGGTTGTGAATAAGGCCTTAAGTTTTTTTATTTTTTTAAATATTTTAAGCAATTACAGGATTTTGTTATTTAAGCTCTAAAACCTCTAGTTTGCGAATAAAGTGGGTTTTAAATATAAACAAATAAATTTTTCAAGCCAAAAATCCCTATTTTAACAAATTTTTTAAAATCTGTTCTTTTATTCTTTTCAAGTTTTTGCGTCTTCTGGAATATTCCTTAAATATTTATTGATGACCTTCTTAATTGACTTGAATATTTTTCTTCCTTTCTTTTAAGTTTCCGAACAGGCCACAGGTGCTAGTTTGAAAATCTGGCAACAACTGCGTACGTACCATTCTTATCAGTACTGTACAATCAAAAAGTTGTTTTGTTGAGAGACCAAATTTTTTAGTCTTGAGTTCTTCACCTAAGGAGCCATTAAAGCTTTGAGCCTTTAAATTATAATTATAATTTTATATTAATTAAAAGTTGAAATTGAATGTTTGCTTATTAAGAGTATTTTCTTACTAAAATAAGGTTTCACTGAAAAAAATGTATCATCGTCAATTGAAATCATAATCTGGCTTACTCGCTCGGTTGAGATATCTACGACAGTCCAGCATAGTTTAACAGATTTTAATGATAATTTCCAACGAGAATATCAGTTAGCAAGCTACCTTTTAACCACACAAATTTGTAGCCCTGAGTGTCCATTGTATTTAATATGCTTATCTTTGGCTTCGGTGTTGGGTCATTTATGTAAAAATTACAAAGCCTATATATTGACTACTCAATGTTCTTCGTTACTCTTTTAATATACAATAGTTAAAGGTAAGAGCGTTGAATAAGAGGTTACTGTTCAGGAATTACAAAAATGAAAAACACTGAATTGAAAAATTTTTTAATTGAATCAATTATTTAGTTTATTGAAAAGCAAATTAATCGTTTTCTAATTAAATAAATAACTAAATAAATTTCATACTTGATTTAAAAAGAGGAAAACTTTTAATTGAATAAATATCTGAACTAACTGAAGTATTAATTAATTCAAAGTCTGAATTTAAATTCAAACTTCATTAGATGCAAAGAATATTTTCTGTATATTTTGCTTAATCATAATTTTCTTTGCGTGGCATATTTTGCGTTAATTAACAATCGCTTTCCTAAACAAACTAATTTTTAGATATTTGCAGTAATGTGCCAATAATTTTAGGTGGCACTGCTGTTCAATAACAGGATTTTCGGTTTTTTGTCAATAATGCTATAACTGCTTTTCTATTTTTAATTTTTTTTTTTTTAATCTTTTAAATTGGCCTTTATTATAAATACTGTTGTTAAAATTGTAGTCAACTTGCTCCAATTTCAAACCCTTTGCTTTTGTTGCCTGTTAACAAAATTTCATTCTGAGAATACAAAAGCAGCTTTTTGACTTTAAACTGCAGCAAGTTACCAAGTAACTGTCTTTACATAAAATTGTATTAAATAAACAGCATACGATTGTATAACTGTGGAAGACGAAATTGTGGTAAAACGAACAATTAATTTTCTGCATCAAGTTTATCCTCCTATATTTCATGCGCCTTGCAGGGAGTGTTTTTTCGAAGAAAATTCCATAGGCTGTTGTTAAACTTTTGATTTAAATTGGCTACTGCAAAATATCAATGCAATAAATATTTTCGTCCTGAAGCCTCTTGCTGCATTATAGATAAAATACTTTTCATAAGTAGAAAACTTTTATACTGTTCTTTTATATAAAAGCTTAAGTTACAACCACCTCTGTGAAATAGCATCGGCTACAGAAACTATATTTGTAATATATCTTTCTTTTCATTCTATTTATTGTACAGATTTTAAGTGATGGATAATATTCCATTAGGGCACTTTAAGGGTCCTTTTAACTATTGGAAAAACCAATATTGAGAATGAGAGAGAGTATAAGGAAAAAAAAATAATCCTTTCCTCATTTGATGGTATTTTTACTTATTCTGACAGTTATATGAGATTAAATAAAAGTCTTTAAAAAGTTAATAAATTTAAAAAGTAGAAAATTGTGAAGTGTAAAATGTTGTGATATCTTATGCAATGAATAAGTACTTTAATATGTTTTATTGAAAATTACTTCGCTATTGTGTGTGAGATATGAAATTGAAAAATTCTACTTAAAACAGAGTAACAGGAAAATGTGTTAACAAAAGAAAATTGCAATTGCAAAATTAACAAAGCTCTACAAACGCAGGGCCAAATCAAATGCAACAAATAAAAGTGTTTTATTTGGCTATGCCTTCACCATCTATCTAAATCTAGTTTAGTAAAGTAACTCCAATAAAAAAAGCAAATATTTGGGTGTCCAAGATAAAAATAAAGGAAATTTGGTACCGCAATATATAATTTTATATAAAATGCCATCGGCTCTTAATGGGTTAAGCATTTTATAAAAATTTAGTGTTTCCTTAAAGACCTCTTTAATAACTTTTAAATGATACCCATATTGATATTTTTAAAAATTTGAAAAGTTCAGATACCCGTCTCGAAAAATAAGAGCGAGCGCCAATTTTATTACTTGCAGGTTTTTTTTTCTTATTTTTTAATTCTCTATCGCCCCGTATATTTGTTTTTTGATTAGTGTTATTGCATTGTATCAAATAATATAGAAAAATTTGAGGTAGGCGTGGTGTTTTGCCCGCTGCTTCTAAGGGCATGGACCGATCTTGCTGATTTGCAATAGCACCTATTTCGACCCTATGTCTGATCGAGTGGCGTATTTAAATTTTTGTTGAAATCAACTTGGGCTCAATTAACTTCGTTATGCATAAGAACTCAGAATTTATTTACTTTATGGGGTCGGAAATGGATATTTTAGAAATTACAAACGGAATGACTAACTTAGTTATACCCTTTTTCCACTTCTTGTGGTGAATGGTATAATAATAATATACAAAGCCAAGAACATTACCTTCCCCATAACAATCAATATGATACTAGAACAGCAAAAAGTTAGATTCGTTGGACGGCTGGAAGAAAGCAAGAAAAACTTTCTATGTAACGACTAAAAAGAGAACAACGAAAGAAGTTTTGGGTATGTGTGTGTCAAATTCTAATTTCTTAAATTAGCTGGTAGATAAATGTGAAGAATGCTGATAGCAGATGTTGCAATTCAGAAAATGCTGCGTTACGTTCTGGTAGTGTCTAAAATTATTCCTGCATTTTCTTAACTTAAACAAAAAATGTAAAGAAATATTTTTTCATTCTTAATAAGTAAAAAAAGACTTAGACCAATTGAATACCGAACTTGCGAAATCATTCGTAGGAAATTGGAATTTGGCCATAGAGTTACCAAATACTTTTAAGAATAATAGTTTTCTCCATTATTTTTCTTGAGAACAAATGCTCTGCGTGGCTGAAATTATGATCTTTATTATAAAAGTGCTTTCAACGATTTATTCAATGAGAGTGTACAAATTTCAAACTGAGATTTTACATTTATCGACTAGACCAGGGTACGGAAATAAATAAAACGAAACGTTAGCTTTAATTTTTATTTTTAATTTTTTTTTTTTTTGTTTTTTGTAGGGAACGAAGCAAAAACAGAACAAAAACTATGATAATGATTGTGCCCTTTAATTTGTTTTGTATTGCAGCTATAGAGAGAAAATAAAATGAACAAAATTAAATGGTTTTATTTAAGTTGTCTAGATTTTTTTTTCCAGGGTTATTGGTTGTGGAAAACACAGATTGTTAAAAGCTGTTACTTTTTTGTACTAAGACGCAATTCTAGGTTTTGAAAGGACTACAACAATATAAGTTTTTTTTGTTATAGTAAATATATTTGGCAATCTTTTTTTTAACAATATGATAAAGAATAAACAAGCCGATGAAATAAGGGAAAAGAGAGGCAGCAGACATACAGTTGGCAAAATCACTATGAAAACTATCTTACCCTTTTCTCAACCAGCCCTTCTAAATTTAATGGTGATTAAAATAAAGTAGTTAGTAAATAAATATTGATAAAATTATATCAATATTAAATGAATCAATCAAATCAACGATAAATTTGGTGAGCTGAAAAGATGATGTTTGAACGTCCTTTTCAATCATTATCAAAAAAAAAAAACCTTTCAACAACAAAGGATTCGAACATTATTTTAATAGCTTGTAAATTTACTGTAAAACAAATCATAAAGAAATGGACGCATACTTAAACGTTTCCCATCATTCAATATTAAATGCTGCTTGTTCTGTTTGTATCATCAAATTAACAATTTTTTTGATTTATAGTCTTTAGTGTCTTATCAGTTTTCCATTTTAAGCATTTTCTTTTATATACATTTCTTTTTTGGCAATGATGCCACTGACAAGTTAAAGCAAATTAATACTCTCCTCTTGACGCTGAAATTGTTTATATACAAAAATTTTGTATGACATTAGCAATTGAATGGTATGTGTCTGTGAAACAAATGCTTTTCGGAGTGTAGTATCTCAAATTATGTGAAGTGGTGGCACAATTAATTTATAAACACCACAGTATACAAGTTCGTTTGAAACATGGTTGTGGTTGTTTTTTGTCTTCCACGAAGCAGAGTTTTTTTATGGTTGGTTGAAAAAATTGGTTGTATGGAATGATTGGCTCTTTTGACGACTATCGATACATTTGTTGAAAAAGATTATTTGAAAAAGATATTTCATATCATTGGAAAAGTACGTTCATGCGGCATTTGTTTTGTTCTTGGTTTTTTGCACAACAATTCAGTCAGAAGGAGAAATAACATAAAATTACTTATTGATTCAAGAGTGATACGCGCGATTGACCTTGGTAGACCAACTACGCAAAGTATAAACTTTTCGTAAGTTTTTATGAATTCCTGTATCAAAGGAAATTACTACATATTTAAATTTTTTTTTTTGCAAAATTGCAATAACAAATTGTTTGTTTTCTTTAGATTATAGATTCAGGGATATCTATTTAGGGACTGGGACTTGCAACTTACCACTTCCACTTCCACTAGAACTAGAAACTAACCACTAGAAGCTAACCACGACCACTAAATATTGACAAGTTTCTTCGCTGAGATATTAAACTTTATTATTATAAGAAAAAAGAGTCCGATAATATAGTTATAGAGGATAAATGGTCTGCAACTCTTCAGGAAAAATTATATTCAGCTAAAAGTCTATAATGTACCATTTCTCTCTTACAAGCGACCAACTTGTGTAAAACATTTCTTTAAAAACCCCTAAGATTTTTAAGCCATTTATTTACTTTTAATATGACAAGCCTCATTGATAGCAAGTTGTAGCCCATCATAATTTGTAAAAATCATGCTTTTGTAGTTCTTAAAAATAGAAGATAAATTTCATAAATGCTGTGTTCCATTAATATATTAATTGAAGACACACATGTGGCATCAGGATCAGATATACGTACTACTAGAAGTGGCAACCGTTATAAGAGAGGCACCACTGTTGTAATAGACTAACTAAAGGCAGAAAATCAAACGCACAACTAAAAAAGTAAGAGTACTATATTCAGCTATGCTAAATCTTATTAACCCTTCACCATCTACGTAAATCTAGTTTAGGAAGTCTTGGCGAAATATTATTTAAAATTTTATGAGAATTTATTTGTTGTAAAATATGAACATAAGAATTCGCCAAAATTTTTCTCTAATGTTGCAGCCATTTAACGTGCTCAATGAGAACAACAGGGAAAAAGTGACATCAAAAATGACGAGTTAATTTGGATGTTCCAAAAAAGACTTTACCATAGTCATCCGGCCAACTACATTTGTTATGGAACTCCCACCATATCTTGTAATGCATCAAACTAACTATTTTCAAGGGCAGTCTAAAGTCAGTTACTTTGTATGCATGCAAATCATGAGATGGCCTCAAACAATTCAGGTTCGATGCGTTAAAAAAAATCCTAAAAATTGTCTGCCTAACTACCATCAGCAATGGACAACTGTGGGCGTAAAGTAAGAAGACTCTACTTGAAATCAAAATACTAGACAGAAACGGTTTTGGCGTACTTTGCGTAGATCACATTAAGACATAACCAGGCCTGGAATTGATTAGAATCCTCAAGGCAGCCGACGCACAGTGGCCCATATGGCAAGAAGGCCTATATTCGAACAATGTCGACTGTAGGGTGTTTCACAGAAATTCCATAAGAACATCTTAGATATATTACACAAAGCCTTGTTTTAAAGAAAAAGTTAAAAATTTTTTAAATTTACTAAAAAATATTAAAAATCTACTTAAAAAACTGAAAGTACTTTTTGACCAAAATACCACCTTTTTTTAAACTTTTTATGAAATTTCAAATTAAAAAAATTTTTATCACTTAAATAAAAAAGTCAAAGAAAAAAGTTTTTTTACAAGTTATTTCTTATAGTATTAGCTTTTTAAGTCTGTTTTAAAATAATTCTATTTTTTATTAAAAAAGACTACAGTTGAAAAACTAAAAAATACTGAGGTAAAAATTTTGTATTTTAAATTTAAGAGTCGAATTTCTCCAAAAGTGTTAAAGATACCATAAAAATTCCAAGCACGTACGTTTTTCCTTTATCTGTCTATGTACATTACTAAAAATAAAAAATTTTTGTAATCGGTTTACTTTTGGTAAAGATATAAGCACTGAAACATTTATAAAATTCGAGGTTACCCACTTTGACGCCCTGTGGTACTACCCTGCACTGACACAGGGTGTATTCAAATGCAATAGATGTCCTTATGACCTTCTCTGTAAACCACAGTTTGTTTTATCAAAATCGGGCATGTAGTTTAGAAGTTCCAGACTTTTATTCCTTTTTTTTTAATTCACGCCACTATGAGATGATGGGGACCCAAAGCGCCTTTTAGTGGAAACAGCTGGACTTAAACAACCGAGACAAAAGAAAAAAGAACACATCTGTTAAGGTCCAATACTAGTTGTCGAAAAACAGAATTCATTTAATTTTATTTTTAAAGAAAGTGCTTTTTAAATACTAGGACACCATTTCTTTAGAAGATTTATAAAACTTAATTACTTTTACTATTTTGCTGCGTACTTTGTCAGTCAAAAAAACTCATTATAAATATTAATTGTTTATTGCCCGCTGCCACTTCTCATCAAATAAACCTTCTTTGATTGAGCACAATCATTTTAACTGATTTTTGTAATTTTCTTAAACAAATTTTAATTACTTTCCCTCCCCGTTGCTTTATGTTTTACAGAACTATAAATATTGTAATTAATTTTTAAATCACTTGCACGAATTGCTAAAATAACATCAACTTTGAGCTAAAAGTATTGCAAATCAACCAACTAGAAAACACGTAACTTACAGAAACTCCTGTAATAAATTGAAAATTCTTGACATGTCTGATGAAACCAAGTTGGTTGATCTTTTGCTCGCTCGGACGTGTTGTAAATTAGTTTTACATAAATTGTCCTGTAGGAGTTTGCGTTTCAAAGGCAAAGGATAAATAAAATTTTCCATAAACTTGCTATTTACTACGATTTATGTTTCTTGGTGTGGATTGGAATAGTGATGGAATAATTAACTTTTGAATATTTTATAATGTTGCTTTAACGTGACAAACCACCATCATAAGTGTCTAAGTTAATTAACACCGATGAGATTTCTTAGGTCAAACGTAACATTTGAAGTTTGTGCTTTGATTGGCTTATTGTGTCAAGATGGAAGCAGTTGAGTGTTTCGTAATTGCTTATTTTAATTTAAACTATTGCACTGGTTGGGGACAAAATATTTCTGACAACGATAAATTAAAAGCCACAATAAATATGAAAACGGCAACGTTAAAGTATTTTGAACAAAAATTTAAATTTTATTCATGTTATTTTAAAATGAATAATTTTGTTAATATTTCCTATTCCAAGAGGTTTGAAAAGTTACAAAAATTAAAGTCTACAATTTTTTGCAATACCACTGCATAAATTACAAGGAAACTTTAATAATTTTGAAAAGAAAGACTTGTAAATATAATAAAATAAAATTTCAAAACCAACCTGCATAAGCAGGAGAAAGAAACTAACTTGTAAAATTTCATTTAAGGTACCAGAGAATGATAGAAGGATAAATTGAATTCAACTTTCTTTTGTTTCGTCCTCTTTTTTTGTATTTAACGCGGTGCTCTGCAATAGCAAAATTACATTTGGTTTTTATTTTTGTAGCCATGCGGCCACCTAATATTTTTGAAGACAAAAATCAAGGCGAATAAAATATAAGGTGATGGCGAATTTGTTAATTTTCGCTAGTAGTCCAACTGCCCAACTCCATATATAAAAAATGTGTGTACTATTTTTTTCTTATGTTGTTGGACACTCGTGCTAACGGCGAAAGTTAACGAATTCGCAATCGCTACCAAAGCGAATCAAATATAAGGTAGTCGCGATGGCGAATTAATTGATTTTCGCCGGTAGTCTAACTGTCAAAATTCATATACATAAAATCCAAGGCAATTTATATGTAGTTTGACATTCGGGCATACGGTGAAAACTAACGAATTCGCCATCGCTACCACCTTAATTTATTCGCCTTGATCGCTACCACCTTATATTTTATTCGCCTTGACAAAATCAAAAACATCAAGATTTTCAAAATTGTGCTAAAAACGTATTTTTGGCATTTTCAACTTTTTTGTAAGTAAACTTTCATAAATCGATAATATATTATTTTAGCATGAAAAAATATTTTTCTCAATTTGTGTCTGATAAAAAAATGTGTATACGTTTCTTGATGCTAATTTTTGTATACGTTTTCTGGCGATTTATTAATCCAATTCGATGTACAAGAAAAAAATAGAAAGCAGGTTTTGTTAAGTACTTTGAGGAAAGGAAATTTACTTCTTCATAATAGTGCAATAATTCGTTTCTACTTTATCGGTGCAACGTACATCTTCTATGTTTTCCAGAGAAATTTAAAAATTTTAAATCACGCGAACGAGGAAGTATTGATGCAAAAAACAATATAAATCGATTAGTGAGCCAAATGATATACCCAGACACTGTTAGTTGCAATAAGTTGAAAATAAACAATCGATTAATTTATAATACCTTCAATTGGGATAATTTGTGAAAGTCATTGTGTCATTTTTTATTTTTCGTTTGTGTCTCAAAGACTGAACTCATTGATTAAATTGAACTTTGTCGCTACTACTTTCACTGCTGTCAGCTGATCCAGTGATATCAGCCATTCGGTCACTTCGTTTCTTATGTATTTCATATCTTTAGATCTAATAGAGAATGATGATTCATATTCCTTCAAAATGTTCAACATATTTTTTTTTTTTGCTAAATTTATTTGCCATTTTTCCCGCAAACTTGAGTTTTTTAAGGTTTTTACAAATAAAATATTTCTAAGGCGTTTTTATTTTATATGGGGGATGCATCGTAATTGTTTCGTAAACCTTTGCTAATGTAAGAATCATTGAAATTAATATGACCCACCAAATTTATCAAAATTACTATTTTGTATATAATCGATCATGATATACATGATTAATCGAAGGAAATTTTGGATGCAATTTAAATGTTTTTTGAAATGAAATAACCGATTAGTATTTGATTTCGATCAATCGTTGCAGGATTAAAAAAATTGTTTTGTTTAGTAAATGCGTTGTATGGAATGCTGTGTGATATACGATATTATCCTTCTATAGGGTGTCCGCTGGGAAGGTATACTACTTTATTTTGCAGCCATTTTGGTAAACATTAGACTTGAAAGTTCATATTTGGCAGTCGTGAAACAGATGTGTTTTAATAGTTAAAATATTTTATCAAAACAATAATCGATTACTGTGACGATGGGAATGTTACCTAAAATTTTTGGGAGACACAACGTGCAAACTAAAAGCACTATTTATCGTGTAGTAAAGGATTTTGAAGAAACATGGTCTGTAGGTGATAGGCGCAAGTATGAACCACAACGTACTGCAAGATCGGCTGAAAACAATTCTGCTGCTTAAGGAAGTGTTCAAAACAATACATCAGCCTCAATTCAACGCCGTGCTCAGGAGCTTGGGCTTCAAAGAACAATTTTGCAACAATTTTGCACTAGGGTTTGCATTTGCTTCCATTTAAGATTCGGTTGAAACAAGTGCTTCTTCCAAAAGACCATTTACGCTGCCGTACATATGCCAATAGGATGGCATAGGACGCCCATCACAACTCCGCATATTTTCACTTGAATGGATGTGTGAATTAACAAAATAGTCGGCTCTGGGCAATGGAAAACCCTCAAAATGTTCATCAGTCAACTTTGCGTCCATTAAAAGTGACAGCCTGGTGTGCATTTTAGTCAGCAGGAATCATTGGCCTTTGCTTCTTTGAAAATGAGAACTGCGTAACGGTAACTGTGAATGGAGAGCGATATCGTGATATGATTAAAAACTTCTTAACACCACAACTGCATGCTTTGGGCTTAATTAACATGTGGTATTAACAAGACCGTGTCACCTCGCATATAGCCAGGAACACCATTACCCATCGAGTTGGCACGTTCAAGTGTTTTGACAAAAGATAATAAAAATAGTTGGTAAAATTCTTTTTTTAAAATCAGTATTTCAAAAAAATTTATATAACGAAATCATATTCTTATAAATACCAACAAATCAAACAATAGAAATAAATCATACAAATAGATTTATCTTCTTATAGATAAACAATTGAAAATATGCAGCTGAATGCCATAATAATAGACAAATTATTATGATGATTGGAAAAGTGACTTTATATAGATTATTAAACGACGAGATAAAACACAACCACACCCATTGAAATATACAAAACTGTAACGAAAACACTGAATGCAATACCAATAAAGTCATGAACCATTACTTATCCTAAAGCTGCCATCACAAAACCATATTTTTGTTTTATGATGAATGCATAAGTATTTATGAACAGGTATGATGCAGCCAGATATTTTAACCAGCCAGATTGATTAAACATGAAAGTCTTGAATATGATGTTTTAATACCAGGCACGTTTTACAAATATAGAATTTTCACAGAACAGATGTTCAATATGAAGGTTCTCTTTATTCTACTCTTGTTATAATTTACGCAGATAAATGATGATTGGTTTTCTTTTGCCTGTGGTTAACCAAGTATAATTAAAATGTTACTATCCGAACAAACAGGAATCGTAGGAACAAATATTAAATTTGTATCAAATGGCTGTTGAAGTGCAGATTTAATTATGTAAATTCTAATTAACAGTTTAAGCATTAGAATGATTCATCAGGGGAAAATATAAATGTTTGCAATCAAAAAGACCCAAAATACGAAGAATTAAAATTATAATTGTAAATCATTATTTTTGTTTAATTAAACAGGTCGACTAGACTAGCTAGGATTATTTAAATGTTCATATATTCGCTATAGTTTAGAAAGGTTTTGAAATAAATCTCGCCGCAAGTTTTAAAAGCATATTTTCTGCATAGCCCACGGCGTAATCTATACAAGTGTAACCACAAGTCCAGTAATTTATAGTATTTTGATGTGAAAACGTAAAAATGAATTTGAATTTCGTGAAAATTTTTTACACTTTTTATAATTAGCGGTAAAATGTGTTTTAAATTTATATTAAAATTTCTTTCACAAATTTATTTAATTTTTTTTTTTGTTTTGTTTAACCTTTTTTCTTTAAATTTTTATCTGACTATTTTCACACACGCAGACCAGCAACGAGCAACTAATTCGCCATACATACACTTCATTAAATATGCGATAACGTAGCCAATATATTTGCCTACTGATTTACAGAAAAAGCTTTATATTTTTCAATCGAAAAATGAGAAAAGTTACAGCTTCATTTGAAATATTTCCAACCCGTTCACTTACTATTATGCCCAGGCTAAGCTAAACATTGGGAAAGAAAGAGTTGAAAAAGAGTGAAGAATACACAGAGTTTCTCAACTTAAAAAACAGACTTAATGATTGCACAAAGCAGCTAATGTCTAATCTAAAAGAATTGGTGAAGTTTGATTGAATAATTAGTCGATATTAAGGAAAAACCACATAAGTTTTCTGATTGCGGTTTCTGCTTATAGGCGAGCTAAAACGTCAACATTGTTTTAGTATGAAAAGATCTGGCAGCTACTGTTTCTGTTTTTATGGATTTATGCACATGAGGGCATAAGCCAATTAAAACTGCAATAGCAACAATAACAACAACAACAAAAAGAAATTTTTTTTTTATAAAAGATGTCTGAAAATCATAAAATTTTTTTAGTAAAATTTTTGAGTTGTTATTAAACATTAATGAGAATGTTTGTTTCTGCAATCTAAGGATGTAAGCCACTGTTCTGTACTTAACTCGAAATCAAAATGTTCGGAAATCGCAATAAATTATTTATTTAAATGTTTATTTACAACAGCATTGTTGATTTCATATGAAATACAGAACAAGGCCAATTAAATCTACTTTCGTAATACAATGATTATAAATCAACGGATTTAATTTTATGACATTTACGCGTACAACTCTCCTAGTTGTTCGTTTTAAAACAAACAATCTAAGCTACATTACCAAACGGCTGCCGTTGCCTGCAAGGAACTGCGTTAATAAAAATACATATGTTTTTCATTTTCATTATATTTATGTACATAAACATTAAAAATAATGGGATTATATTATCAATCTAACAAATAAATATAATTCTTATTGATTTTGCCACGAAAGTAATGCTGCTATTGTCTATAATTTTATTCAACTTGGCATGTTTATTGCTTCAAATTATATTTTCTAATTATTTTTATTTATTTCTCTCTGATAAATTGCAGGATTATAAGAAGCCGTTTTCTGTTCTTTTGTTTAAAGTTACGAAGTAAGGAAATCTTAATGGATCTGATGTGGTAACTCATTTTAAGGACAATATAAAGACTCAATGAACATTTCAACTGTTTTGCATTTATTTTTTTTTATTTATTTAAATTTTGTAATAACAAAAGCCGTCATTAGGCCAAAAAATATTACAATGGTAAAATATATATGTAATATTACTCTACGAAGTTAGGAAATAAATTCTTAAAATTATAAAAATTATACACGGCATCAATTTAAAACAATACTTTATGAAAACTGCAAAAGTAAAGTAATATAATACCGACAAAGCAATGATCAATAAAAAGAAATCTTTAATCTTTGCTATAATAAAATACAATTGGATTTATATTATTATATTATTAATAGAATGAAATACTCTATCAACTTCTTATGGTAAACTACTGACGAGAAATTAATGACTTCAAGTCCCTTGACAACCTATTCCAACGTGCAGTTGTTACAAGAAAAGATCTTTCAAACAGTGAATTAGTTATCTTGAGAATAGAGACTTGCACATTCTAAGAAGAGTGTATAAAACCTATGGCAAGATAAGAAAGACGGTTTCGAGTTTTTAACAATGGCATAAAAGCTTATCAAAAGTCTAACAGTTAGAAAATCAAAGAAAGAACTTTTTAGAAATCGTTGGAAGTACATTGAAACATGATCTCTTATGATTGGCCCTGTTCTGTACAGTAGCGTGCACAGAGTCTCCTCTTTGGTACGGCAAAAGTTTTGAGGGGCGCTAAATTAATAATAATTAAAACATTAAAAATACGTGTAATAATAACACTGGTTTACAGTCAAAAAATACAAAGAACACCACATGGCTAGATAAGTTAATTAAGACCTCCTCAACATGAAAAAGGCTGTAATTATTTTTTTCTAAGTACCGTTTTATAGATAACGGTACTCTTGTGTTTTTCAGTGTATGGTCCCACTCAAACCCTTGTGGAGCCCAACCGAAAAGTCTGATCGAGATAAAACTGTTGGAAAGGTATTTGAATTCCGTCGATAAACTGCAACTTTTTATTTATTTTTTATTTTTATTATTTTCAAAATTTTTTATTTTCATTTGATTTTTTTTCTACGTTATAGTAAAGATCTGGAATGTTTTATTCTTTTACCAAATAGTTTATTTTATTACTAATATCTTAAGCGTAGTATGAAAAAAACGGATGAAAAATAAAGTTTTCATTAAGGATTATGTGGAAAGACAATATTTTTCATTTTCACACTATATTCGGCGTAAATTCAAAAAATTTAAATTAAAATGACGAGCAGCTTGAAGTTTTTCTTTTTTTTTTTTTTGGATGGATCTTCGCGAATGAGGAATCAACAATAGTCCGCCATCAAATGTTCATCCCACCAGCCTTTGTAATCTCTCTCGATTTCTTCCATTTCCTGGTGAAATCTATCACCTTGTTCATCACTTTCGGAGCCCAAGTTCGTGGGAAAAATATCTAAATGACTGAATAAGTAGTGTAATTTAGGTGACATATTTGAACCTAAAAGTTAAGAAGAATACACTTTCAAATGATAACGGCCTTTTTGCCAGAAAGTTGTGAACGATATCTTGGAATGCTTTCCATGCCTCCAAATGAGCTGGACCTAAACACTCACCGTACAGAGCCCGAATTTGAGGTCCATCAAATATACCAGCTTCAATTATGCTCGCTGTGGCTCTCGAAAATTTTTGTTTAAGGTAATTCATGGCAAGACGGTCTTTTGCAAACGTTTTGACAATATTTGTAAATAACCCAAGCTTAATATGTAATGGAGAAAGTTTTATCTTCTCCTGAGGAATGAGATGGTCATTTTTGATTTGTACTCTTCGTGCGTATATACAATAATGAAAGGATAAATATAGTCATAAAGAATTTTCTAGAAAAAATATAAAAACTAAAAACAGTAATGCTACCTACTAAAACAACCCCGAATATAGTGTGTGAGCAATTAAAATGAAAATATTGGCGTTCTACAAAATCCTTAATAAAAACTTTATTTTTCATCCATTTTTTTTCAAATAACGCTTAAAATATTGGTTATAAAATAAACTATTTGGTAAAAGGATAAAACAATCCAGATGTTTACTATAACGTAGAAAAAAAAACCAAATGAAATTAAAAAATTTTGAAAAAAACGTAAAAAGTAGGCAAATTTTTAATTTTACGGTGTCATAACTCAGCCGTTTTTTGGCAGATAGAAAGTTGCAGTATATAAAGGCATTCAATTACCTTATCAATGATGTGCCATTTTCGGTTGGGCTCCACAAGGGTTTGAGTGGGACCATACACCGAAGAACACAAAAGTACCGTTATCTAAAAAACGGTACTTAACTTATCTAGTCATGTGGTGTTCTTGGTATCTTTCTAAACTAAAAATTTGTAAAGCTGTGTAATTTTTATTATACAACAACACAAATACAATAAATTTATATAACAAGATTAATTTAAACTGTATAACACTCTTGTATTAGGGGTTAAAGATTCATAATTTAAGTTGTAATATCCTTTTCGGGCCCATTTCTGCAATTCTGTCTATAACATATTGCGCATCATCTGAAACCAAAAACTGCTGCTCGACAAAACCATTAGGAACAGGATCTAAGCATTCTAAGCTTATTGTTGATGATCGTTAATTTTGAAAAACATGTCCCACATGTACAACTACGGACCGGAATGGACAAGTAATTGGAAACTATTTTATAAAAGTTGGGATACGTGGTTTATCTGTCAACATTATTCAACCTTATAAGCCATTTATAAATATTTGTTGGTCGATAGTATTTTTCGTTTCAGTACTGAAGAAGATGAATCTCCGCCTTTAGCTCTAAAACATTGATCCTGAATTGCGTTGAAACAATTCTATAGCCATCATCACTAGCATTAAATGAGATTAGTTTTTCATATTAACGTCAGTCGAATTATTGTTTTTGATGGAGCTAGGGGGGCCCCGCTGATTTGTTTATTATGCAAGCTGCCATACCTGCAATACCCGTGTTAACGCTAGTGGATCTGTATTTCACTTGAAACCAGTATGTTCGGAATTTTAAAGAAGTATTGTTTAAAAAAATGATTTATGATTTGAAAATTCCAAACGTTTTGATTTGGAGTGAAATACAGAATAGGGGCAAATATTTCAAATATGGTATTAAAGCAACAAGTGGCGTGGTAGTAAATATGTGTACTTTTAAACATGTTTATATGTAAAATACTGTGTTGTTTTTTCCACTTTTTTTAAAGTAGGAGTTCTTTTAATTGCAAGTAGGATGACTTTAATTTTACTTTAACTTTTCTGATGCAATTTATTTATCTTCAGTTGCTTACTTTCTGCCCCTGACGAGATTTGTTTTCCAAACCTTACTACTCATCCTCTAAACCATCCACACAAGAAAAATCTGTGATTATGGCGATACTTACTGGACTCGTTCTCGTGTTTAATCGTGTGCCACACACTGTAGAAATTTTGTAGCATTGTCACTAATTAAGGGTACTTAAGGTTTTAACTTGTTGTTCTTGTTTTATTGTAGTATAAAAATGCTTTAACTTTCTCACCTGCCATTTTTATTATACCGGTGTTGTCTTAATACATCCTTTAAGTAACTCTTTCAAAGCTACAGCTCGTCACTATTTCTTTCGTTTTCTATCTAAGCAGCTGTTGGGATATGAACTTAAGACTCATCTAATCTCAAAAAAGTACATCAATATTATTGTAATGAAATCGACATAAAACGTACAAAACGATTATCTGTCAAACGTCATAGTGAGTCCACTTAGCCTCTTCATAACCAATTAGTTTATATACAATTAAAATCAAAAAGCGTGTGTGCACTTTAATTTGCCCTAGATATTTGTATGATTTTATCTTCAACACATGTTGATTAAGTTCATTGTAATTTAATATATGTAGACAAGCTTCTTTTTCAAGATACTTGGCAAAACTATTCATGACTTTTAATTAAAAATAAAATAACCTTCTTTGTTACTTAAATTTTTGTATGTCGTTAATATATATTTTCTAAGATATTCAAGGACTTTGTCTCAATTGTCTCAAGAACATCTAATGAAAATAATCTTTTTGAAATAAACTAATTTAATTACCTATTCAGTTACCACAAGCTACCGTGGGTTTTCAAATAAACTTTCATTAATATTTATTATTTATTTCTTTTTTTTTTCATTATTATCAATAAAGTTTTACCAAAAATCATAGAAACTCACTTTTGTTTTTGGCAGTTTACAAATTCAGATTTATTAATTCACAAAGTTTTACCTTGAATATAACAATAAAGCAGACATAATACTAAAAAGGCATCTATCCATAAATACACGTATATATATACATATGTATGTACAAAATGGCTTAGGATGCTTGTATGTATTGTATTGATGATGGGGGAGAATTTTATTGTGGGACTATTGATAATAACAGGAAAATTTGGTTGCAGAATTTTTGTTTATCTTTAAAATTATTAAATAAAATTGAAATTAAACCCATATAGAATGTTTGATTTAATTTAATAAATTTTATAATATTTATTTACGTAATTGGTACTTAATTCCTTTAGACCTAAAAAGCTCATGATATTCACAGTAAAATTTTTTATTTAAAACTAAAATATAATATATCGCTTCTTTATTGCAACATAGTCATATCTCAAAAAATTAAAAATTTGTAGTTACTTAAGCAAAACTGCTCTTTGGGACCTTCTGTACATGTTGAAAAAAAACTCAGTTTTATATTCCAAGCTGAACCGAAGTTATAGCAATTGTAATTGCGGCAATTATATCATAGGATTTATGTCTTGAAAACTTAAATCGCATTTTGCCAAGTTCAAGTTTTTTTGCGATATGACTATGTTGCAATGAAGGCGCGATATGGCCATTGCGCTACGAAACAATTTTTTTTTCATTTTTAACATAAGGGTTGCCTTTGGAAAATCTTTATATGAATTAGAAGTATTTAATAAAAAAACGTGCATGTGTAAATGCATTCAGCCCAATTATAACCGAAAATTCCGTGCGGGTTTTTTCACTTTTCCCTTTTCTCCCATTATAAGTTTTCTCCCTCTTGTTTGACTGCGGAAAGTGAAAAAAATCGGGAAAAAAGTAGATATTATGAATTATAAAATAAAAATTATATGCAAATAAACAAAAAAAACTCACTTTCAAGAACGACGATGCCACTTTTTTATTATTTTATACCCACGGAATTCATAATTGAAGGAATCTTTTCTCGAGAAAAATTTTGTTCCGTGGGAAAGATATTCCATGAGAGTATTCATAATTGGTCTGATTGATTTGAAATTTATTATTTAAAAATATTGAAGATAATGTTTGTTCGCTTTTGTTTCTTTATTTTATTTAAAAATTTGTGTTATTGTTGCAAAATGTCATATACTTTTTCAAAACTAAAACAGTTAGCCTTAGTGGAGATCATTGGTGCTTCGAACTATTGACACCCTTCTTATGCGTAGGGCAGCCTTAAAGAGATCGTTGTATTCTCTTGGGTATCTACTGGTCGTATCTTTTAATCCATGATCCACCCGAAAGGCCTTGGTGAAGCTACTGTAGTCCAATATTTGCCCACTAATCAGAGGAAAAGAAACGATGGTCCTCCAACGCCTATCGCGAGTCAAAATATGACTGCACTATTGGGGTCTATCCTCACCCCCTTCGGTTTCCACTAAGCGCTCTATTGTCTCTAATCTCCATTGGTCCCTCTTTTATAAAATTATAATATACAAGTTCAATAGTGTAAATGTGTTTTTTTTTTATTTTTGGTAAAGTAAGGTTTCTTAGAAAACTTTTAAATTGTAGATTGTTTTCAATTTTTCCTGTGCATTTTTGGTTTTGCAAGTATAATAAACAAAAATTTTTGGTGAAATTTTTGTGAAAATAAATATTTTGTTGAAATATTAAACGTTAAGTGAAATTATTATTTTTGCTGAATTTTGTGTTTTCATTGCAAACACAATTGTTTAGCAAAGTTTAATAATGTTAGTGAAATGTTTGGTAAATTTAGATAGTTTAGTGAAATTCCAATTGCCTGTTAATTTTTAGTTTTTTTTTTTTTTTTGTAATTTCTGTTTCCAATTAAACAAAGCAAAAAAAAATATAACAGTATTGCCACATATTTCCAGAAATATTTGTATTTTATAAGCATTTGAATTCACAATAATAGCAAAGGCACAATATTTAAAGAAAAATATAAAAAAATTTCAGGAATAAAAATGACTAAAAAAAATTGATTGAAAAAATATCTGAAAAGGTGAAAGGTTTTCAGTCTGTATGAAGGTTTCGAAAAGTCCCATTGAATCCCTTGCAAGATTAACCAGTCCAATCGACTCTATTGCCATGTACATGGTAAATGTACTTAATATTCTTTACATTTCATCGATTTTTGAATAGAATTTATCTGATTCACTTAAATGTAATAAAATATTTAAACAAAGTATTTTTGAAAACAACCACAAAACTGAAATGAAAATAAATATTTTTAATGCCGTCAGAGAATCGTCGTTATTTTGTTCACTAACTCTCAGTAACGATAAATCGTTCCGTTACCGTCGTCTGTTGTGTTTCTAAACATACTCGGCTATGCCGAATCACTTATAACCTTCACCATCTATGTAAATCTAGTTTACTGAAGTAACTCAAATCAAAAAATCAAATATTGTGGTGTCAGAAAAATAAAAATTAAAAAAAAATAAAAAATTATGTATTGCATTAAAAGGCCATCGGCTCTTAATGGGTTAAGCATTAAAAAAAAAATTAGTATTTCCTTAAAGATCTCTTCAAAAGCTTTAAAGTATTACCCATATAGATGTTTTAAAAACTTTGAATACTTCAGACGCCCCTAACCCGGAAAATATGGAGGAGCGCCCATTTTTCACTTAATATATGTTTCTTATTTTTAATTCTCTATCGTCTAATATATTTATTTTTTTTATTGGAGTTACTTCATTATTACAAATGATGTGAAAAAATTACAGGTAGGAGTGTAGTTTTGCCCGCTGCATTGAACGACATGAACCAATCTTGCACCAATATCACCTCTTTCAACACTATGTGTGATCGATTGGCGTATTTAAATTTTTTTGACAAACTTAGTTATACCCTTTTTCCACTTCTTGTGCTGATGAGTATAATAACAAATTTTATTTTTTCAATTACTGATTACAGTTATTTGATTTGCGCATTTTTTTTCCATATCTCTACCATTTATAGACCGATGGTTCTTAATTTGAGTAGATTGATGGTCATAAATTTTTTGTAGATTATATGAGGACGTGGAGATACTGATTTCAATGAATTATAATTATTTTCAAATTTTAAACTTTTAACATTTATTATACCTTTTTATGTGAGAAAGTTTCTTGTTTTTTTTCGCTCCACGGTTCACAAGCAAAATGTTAATTTTTATTTGTTAAAGCAAAATTGCATATTATATTTTTATTCTTAGTGTATGAATTTACATCAAAATTTATAGACGTTTTTATGATTTGTATTTTATGTGAAATAAATATGATTTAAGATACAAGTCCTCGAGTTTTTGCACTGAACATATTTAAACACAAAATGGAATAACTTACTAAATTACGCTTTATACTTCTTAACATCATTTAGGTACCTATTTGCAAAAAGTATTTTCTAGCTGTTAATCTATTCCGTTGGGTATTTATAACACATGAGTTTAATCAAAATGCTGCTAGTATGCGGGTGTTTTTATCTTTTATTACACTCACATTAGTTTGTAGAATATAATAATTTAATTTATTTGAATTCATATGTTTGTGTGTATTGGTGTGTTTATGTATTCATAAGTAAAATTTATTTACAGTCATTTGTGATTCTTAAAAGCTGAGCAGGTTTTTTTTAGTAATAATGAAAGTAGAGCCATACAGAGAAAATTTGTTTTCATATTGAATAAAAGAAAACTATCTTTGGCAGCATTAGTTTATGGTTAAGCAAATACTCAAGTAATTCATTTTTGTATAAATTATGTAGCTTCAAATATATGTCAAATATTTGTATTTTAGTAAAACGAATATGTTTTGTGTATAGTTTTTTTCGCAGGATAAAATAAAGCAGTGGTTTTTACAGACCATTGAAAATGTATTTCATTTTAAAATGCAGATATTAAAAGAAATAAATACACTGAATCAAAAATTTTTTTAAATGTGTTAAAATAGGATGTAGAATTGAAGAAAATTAGGCTGTTTTTTAACTAATAATCTTTTTGATTAATACGAAATTAAATAATTTTTCCAAAAAAAATTTTGAAAATCCGTTTTATCGAAGACATTTTTTCAGTTTGACTATTTTCCCTTCGTTACTTCGGCTGTAGATATAGTGACAATGTTATTAAATTAAATAAAAAAATAGTTAAGTTAGTTATTAATTTTCGTTATTTTTTAATTAAATTATCAAACATACAAAAATACGGAATTGTTATGTTTTCTTAAAAGCTTCAACGAATTCTAAAAAACAAATATTCAGGCATATCATAGAACTCAATTCCGATCAAAAGGGGTTTCAATTCCGCATATTGGTTCTTCAGAAAACGAAAAATTTCTTCGGAATGAAAGCACTTTTAAATTTCAAAGTGGAATTTAGTTTCTTTAAAATTTTGTTATTTGCGAGTTTTAAATTTACTTTTGTTATGTGTCCTTGCTTAGATTAGCCTTGTTGTTTACTTTGGAGTGTGCAATAAAGCTACATTTAAATTAAGGAGTAGAGATTTAGCATTTTGTAGGAATAAACGAAATCGATCGGAATCTGAAGAATGGCTAACAAAATCGATTGGAATGGTTCATACGAAATCGAAACCATTCCTATCGGAATGTGTCTTTCAATTTTACCTGCGGTCTTTTCAATAAGGATTTAGTTAAATGATTTTCTATCATTAATTTGGAAAATATTTCTATTTCTAATGGCTTATAGTTGAAATATTGCAAACATAATTTTTTTTTGTATATAAAATTAAGAAAAACACGCTAAAATAACCACCAAAATATTTATTTTGTTATCCAACTTCAGACAAATAACGTATAAAATTGTAACAAAGAAAAAAAAAAAAAACAAAAATATATTAAACATTTTTCAGCTTACAATGTATTGTCAAATTATTTTTTTAATGTAAGTAAATTCAATTTAATGAAATTTCTTCAATTTTACAGAATTTATATGTTTTAATTTATTGCGTGCCTTTATTCAGTTGAAATAATCCATATTTAATTTTTACTAAAATAAATAAGTTTAGCTGTACTAAATTCTACTAAGTCTGTGGTACATGCCTTTAACAAAATACAAACATTTATTAAATAGAAGAGAACTTAGACAAATCAACTGATAAATTATTCACTTTAACTTCGCTTGAGGATGTAAGTTTCATGTGTTGTTTTCTCACGATATTTTACTACTGCTTCAACTAAAATTTTGTTAGTTAAACAGATTTTTTGAAGTTTCCTTTTTTATTATTTATTAGACTAATTAAGAGATTTTTATCTAATAAATATTATAAATCTCCTTGTAAGTTTTGTTTGTTTGTTTGTGCGTGCTTCAATCATGGCTAAACGATCGAATGGAATTTGAAACACGATTAAATTTTTGTCCTCATGGTAAAATAGGGTATATGTATATATTTTTAAGTAACGGACCAGCAAAGGAAAAAGGGGGAAGCGGGCATTTTTATGTGTCTATATCATTTTTAACAAAGTCTCGACTAATAGATTTTAATGATTTTCGAAAGATAATTAGGTCCTCATCTACATCTCTTTCAGAGCTAGGACTTAGATGAGAGAAAAAGGGGAAAACGGGCGCTAAGTCCATGACGTTTGCAATAAAATTTTGCACATATTAAGATATTTATGTAAAGGGTAGAATTTTCTATGTTGAAGTAGAAGGCAATATGAGAAGGAAATGGTAATGAAAAGGAATAATACTCAATTTTATAAATCTTAACCGATCTTAACCAAATTAAATTCCAAAGGTATTTAAAATACAGATATCTCGTAATCTATAAGATCCAAGCTGATTTAATAGATTTTTCACGTGTTCGTAGTAAAACCCCATAGCAAACAAGGCTATAATATATATCACAGTGCCTAGAAAGGCCTTAAAATTAGACTAAGACAACACCGGGTACATTAAGCTAGTTAGACCACATTTTTTTTTAAGAAGACTATGTAAATTCATACTGCCGTAATTACCAAAAAAAAAAAAGACCTTTCATAGTGAAAGTGAAAAAAAGTAGTGAAGTAGATAGTAATTAAACAGGTAGGTAAAGTAGTAGAAAATGTAGTAGTAAATTGCGATGTAGGCCAATTGCATTTTGTAATGACACATGATCTAAAGCGATAGTGACGAAAATCCTGTAAAGCAGGACAGAGGGAAAGAAGATAAAAATTCGCTGCCTCTTTTTTCTCGTTGTGACAAATTATGCTGTATTTATTTCCTAGAAGCCCCTTTCACTCGTTTGTTATGATGGCCAAACTTAGAGTCATTAGCTTTCTTGGCTGCAAGTGTTCTTAAATTTCAACAGATTCTATAATGGATTTCATCAGGTTTAGGCCAAATAAGCGTTTAAGTGTTTAAATGAAATCGTTTAACTATTTGGTCAGAGTCATATCGTTAGTGAGAGCTTCGATTGTGATACCAAAGAATTCATCGAGCTTCCATCCTAACGAGTCTAACAGTTTTGCAGTTACTCCCATTGACACTAAATACCTGCACCCACATATCAAATGTGTCATCATCTAATTTAAGAACTTTTGTATTCTCGCTCTAGGTTAGATGTTATGTCAATATCTGTTTGGCACATGCTTCCGATTTTCTTGGCTAAAATGATACGATCGTTTTTTTCGAAAATTTTCTAATACACAGAGAAAAGAGATTCGTCATGAGAACCGAATTTGTTGCCACTCGAATTTGGTCGGTTGTAGTTATTATCTGAAATTCGGTTAAAAGGTCTGAATAAATGCAGTACTTCCAACTATTTTAAAAAATGATTCGATAGTTGAAAAAAAATATTATTGTGAAAACAACTTTGCATTTTCATATATGTATGTATATCTTTATTTAGGAAAAAAAGAAAACAAATAATACAATTCACGACTGTTACATGAAATTTTGCCTCAGCGCTTAGCATTCCCATTTCCTCACGTTTTCATGCTTTTCAATTTAGATGCCATTGTCTCCCGTATAACTTTCCATATTTCACGCTTCTCCACTGCGAAGTAAATAAAACTGTTGAAAATCAAGTTTATTTACACATGTCTCTAACTCACCTTTTAACATTATTGCAGAAATTTTCCGAACTTTCAATAAATCTTATTGCACAGTTATATAAAAAAATTTTTAATTTTTTCAAATATAAATATTTTTTATAAAATATTTATTTTCATTAGGTCAAAAAATTCATAAGAAATAACGCAATCGATATTTGTGGTTCTGATTACCAATATTAGGGTTTTGGTACTAAAGTGCTGAATAAGCTTCGTTGCCTCTCCCAATAACCAGTATAGATTTTAGTAAAGACACAAATTGTTTAGGTAAACTTTGTTAAATGTTGTTGTGACCAACCTTTAAGGCCTAATATAATTTGTTAGTTAATAATACAAAAAATATGTCAAGATTATATTTTATTTATTATAAAAATTAAATTATGATGTTAGTAGTTGAATTTTTAATATTTTAACTGATTTTTTACCAATCTTTTTTCTGTGTGTACAAAATCTATTTGTCATTCTTAATATCGCAAAAAATCTGGCTTCGGAAATACTTTACACTTTTGTTAAGCTGAATTAAGTCTGATTCCTATATCAATATCCCTATGTCAACTCTTACCCCTCTATTGAAAATATTTTTAAAGACACTTAAGAACACCTCTGAGGAAGACTAGCCTTTGTGGAGATCGCTGAAAGGGAGACACCAAGTGGTGGAGTCCATAAATTTTGCGACATCGTCAATTAAACCAATTTTAAGGGCACATCACCATTAATGACAGTCGCAGCAATCTGTAGCCTTAAAACTGTCATTAACGAACCTAAGTCTACCTAAAAGTTTTTAATTCACTTATAAATAAATCGAATAAAATTTAATTAAAGAAATATTAAATAACTTTTTTAAACTTTTTTTTAGAGAATAGAATTATTCTCGATATTCTATTTATTGTTTATTTCATAATAAGAATATTAAACAGCAAAAATGTAAAAACTTCAAAATATTTTTTTTTTTATTTATTTCTACGAAGCTTTAGACGACTTACTGACCTTTTAAAAGCTTTTGTTTCATTTTATATCAAGCGTTATTTTTTATATTTCAAAACAAAATGCTCTTTTATTTAAAAAATAATTTAAGAACTTTTCTTTTAGTGTAGCTTTTAAAGTTCGCTAAAGTTAAATTAGTTTAGGCATTTTGTGTCATTTTTAGATTATTTTCCCCAATAAGTACTTAAGTTTCCTTCATAATAAAAGATTTTTTTTTAACCTCTAATCAAAATACTTTTAAATTGTTTTTTCCAAATCAATTTCTTGCAAACAAACTTCCGCATTATTTGGATAAAAATATTTTGTTGTGTAATAAATAGAAATGATTTTCATATAATAACTTAACTTTGTTGTTATTTAAATTGACATAAACTTTACTTTTTTTATTAAAGCGAACTTTGTTACGTATTTAAAATTAAAAAAAAAAAAAAAAAAAATAATAATAAAAAATAAAAATGGACTAATTCTGTGACAATTTTTTTAATAAATAAAGTATTTTATAGTGAATTTTTTCAGATTTTTTTATTATTCTATCGATTAAATATATGTTTGTGTGTCTCTTTACTATCTCAAAAGTTATTCTTTTCAAAGAAGAAAACAAAAAGCATTATTTTTGTGGCAAATTTTTTCCTTTACTAGTAAATAAAGTTTTTTTCACTAAAGAGACTACTTAGCATAATAATACTGAAAAATATTGTTCACGGTTTCTCTTGGCTCAAAATGTCCATGGGCATTGTCTCGTTTTTAGTATGTACATAATGTCACTTATGAAAGTGTCATAATGTCCGCACTTAACACAACAACGGCTTCTTTTATCAAAGATTTTCTGCATAGCCGGCTTCGGCCGCTCGCAAGCATTTTCTCCTTTATAGATAAAAACATTGGCTTCGTTTTCCAAAGATTTTATGCAAGCCAGTTTACAAAAACGTGTATTTTTTCACATAAAATACCATAAAATATACCTTTAATATTAATGGATATTATGACTCTGGATATTCACGATATCGTATTGGCCGATCAGAGAAATTTTCGAAGCCATAGACATCTAACATGACTTAGTGTTCATATTTTAAATAATCACTTGGATGGATGCTGCGGTAGCTCATAATCGACAACAAACGCAATCATTTAATAGACTAAATAGTGAGAAATTCTGCTTGCACTTACATTGCATTTTAATGTTTCTAAACTTGAAGTATGTAACTCGTAGAATAAACGACAAGAAAAAATTTTGCACTCTGAATTCTTCTCAAATTCAATTGAGCACTTTTATTCTCAGTAAAATAAATCTCAATCTTAGAGTCTTTAGTTGTGGAAAGAAGTTTTATGAAATAATTTTGGTAAAAAGTATTCTTTAAATAAGTTTTCTTGGAGTCCTCTTCTTCTTCTTGAATGAAAAATATCACAAATTTTTAAAGTTAACAACAACAACAATTATTTTACACACATAAAAAATATTTTTGGAATTAATCGGATAGAATATTCAAATATTTAGCTACAGATATATTGATTCAATTTTTCTGACATTTTCTTTATATTAAGTTAGTCGCAACAAGTTTACCTGGCCGCTTTAAGTCTTTAAGCGCGATAGAACTATAAATTGCAAAAAATAACACAAAAAATTGAATGGTGATAAGAAATTTTTTTATACGAAAGATCAGAACATGGCATTAATATTTAAAAATGACTTCGGGCATATGGCCACCGCGGCTGCATGTCCAATTTTTTGTCAATTTTTCAAGTAATGCTGCCTGTACATCACGAATAAAATGAACAATGTTGGGCTTCAAAGCGTCAATTACACTGTTCTGCAAAAAAAAACTTTTCTCCCCTTCTTTGAACAATTTTGCCTGAAAAAAATTGTAAGATTATACATAAAGGAAAAAAACTTTTAATATTCTCATCAAATTTTTTTTTGTTCAATTATACTTTATTGCGCTCAAAATCATCGGGCTTTTGAATTTTTTTCACTATGTTTTAATGCCAAAAAAAAATTCGTCTAATTTACAAAAAAAAAAAACTCACATTTTTGAATAAAAAACTAGATTTTCTCAAGAAACTGTGCGTGATAGACAGACTCTGACTTCAAATTCGTGTTCAGAACATTTGAAAACAGAAAGAAAGCATATTTTGGTTTAAAGGAGGATTTTCGTGCAGAACAGTGTTATTACTGATTAACCAGTGACTTAACGCGGCTCTGAAGGATATAATCGAGAGGTGTCAAATGGCCTGACATTGGAGGCTAATTGACAGGCTCATTTCCCAAAATCAACTTATTGCCAAATTTTTATTTTAATTACTCGATAGTTGCGGTTGCCATATAGCATGTAGCGCCATCTTGTTGAAACCACATTTCGTCCAGATCAATGTCATCCATATTTTCAAATAAAAAATCATTACTCGGTAACGATCTCTATTGACTATAACGTGAGATACGGCATCATTTTTAAAAAAATAAGGTCCGATTAGGCCACCAGCGTAAACCACACTAAATGGTTCATTTTTCTGGATTCAATGGAGTCTGTAAGATACGTTGTGGATCGGTCTCCGTTAAACCAAAAATGAGCCTCATCCCTGAACACAATGTGGCGATAAAAAAACAGGTCAGTTACTAATCGCTCTAGAGCCCAACCGGTGAACAAACGAGACATATCATGCTCTTGTAACTTTAATTCCTGCACTAGCTGGATCTTTCTCAGGTGCACGGCCAATTTCTTTATGCAAAATTTTCCACGTAGTGTACGGACAGATCCCCAATTCCTGCGACCGATGACGAATCGATAAAATTGGATCTTCTTCCACACTTTCGTTTACAGTAGCGATATTTTCTTCAGTACGCACATTCCGTCGACGTGTTGGTGTTATTGCATCTTCTAGAGAGTATGTGGTACGAAATCTATCCACTATTCAACGGATGGCTTGCTCAGACGAAAGATTATGTGCACCATAAAAATCTCGAAGTCGTCCATAAGTTGCTCGAATTGATGACTGATTTTCAAAGTAAACTTGGACGATTTGATAGCGTTGTCAAGCGTTAGTCTATTCATAATGATTTGCCAGAGTTTACACATTAGTACTGATACATAAATATTGGTAATAAAAAGAATAGAAATGTATAGCGTTACATCTTCTGAAAATGAAAAACATAATTTATACAAACAATTTATGGTTTATTCAAAATTCACATTGGCCCCTAAAATTTAACCACACTTCATATACTTCATATATCAGCATATACGCTTGTACAAAAAAAGTTCTATTTAAAAGAACGTTGATTTGAAAGTCACGTTCTCTGGTAACGTTGTTCCTCAAAAATCGCTCATTTGTATCGTTCCACTTATTCTCATTTTGTTGAAAAAATGTATACTTCGGAGGAAAATCAATCTGACAACACAGGCAAAGAATATAATGATGTGAGTTAAAAAATTAACCCCAAAAATTAAGGAACAACAATAAAACTTGTGTATTTAAAAATATTTTAACCTTTTTGTTTAATGAATTTTATATCTAATTATTACAAAACATTTTGTTATGTAATAGTCCACGTTTACACAAAAACTCATAAACACGTGTAAGTATTCATCCCACAAGGGAGAAATGTGTACGAGTGGACAAACTAGCAGTTCTCTAGTCTATTGGTATGAGATTTGATTTACTGAATTTAGTGAACTCTGGATGTTACACTACCATAGAATGAATAGGGGCCCAAGGCAATAACAGTCTGTCTTAGTATTGGTTATTACAAAAAGTGTTTATAGTTTAATAGTCAGTTTGCATGGCAAATGAAATTTCATTTATATCTGCGATATACATATACTATAACACTTATAGTGCCATCGGCACGGTTTGTTTACTGTCCCATATAAACACACATAAATGCTTTCATGCATACATTCCAATTTAATTACAAGTCTCTTATAGGGATTGTTGGTCATTTAGACATTTTTTAATGCGTTCCAACTGGAAATTGTGTTTCAAGTACCTGTACTTTTTTCTTATTCTGAAATTTGTATATACAGGCATGTCACAAATTCCGATCGGAATGGTTTTGATTCCGTATTAACAAATCCGATCGATATTGTTTTATCTTCTTCATATTCCGATGGATTTTGCTTATTTGTAAAAAATGCTTAAAACCCAACTTTTAATTTAAATGTTGCAATATACAAACAAGACTTATCTAAATAAGGACACTTAATAAAAGTAAATTTGAAACCCACAAATAATAAAATTTCAAAGAAACTAAATTTTACTTTGGAATTTCAAAGTGGTTTGATTCCGTAGAAAATTTTTCTTTTTCTAAAAAAAAAACAATTTACGGAATTGAAACCACTTTCTATTGTAATTGAGTTCTGTGATATGCCTGTATATCTAATAATTACAAAGCAAATTGCTATGTTATAGTTTCAACTTAAAGCCTTCCAGAAACATACGTTTAATATTAAATAAATAGAAATATGTAATGGGCAACTATTAATTACAACAAAAATAAATAATCTTTTTTGTTTTATAAAATAATACAAATAATATTATTTTCTATTTCCATCGACTTTATTCTAACAAGAATGGTTTTCATATTTTTTTTAAAAAATCTCAGGATTTATTAATTTATTTGTTAATAATAAGAAAACAAATTTACAAGAGTATCAAATTGCAAAACTCTTTTTAAACAAGTGCTCAATACAAAATAACATGAAGTGTTATCCTTGGTTTTCATTTTGTTTAACAATATTTCATTACATCATACTAATACTATTGTCTTTTATGATGGATTGCTTTATCTTTAAAATATAAATGTGATTGATGAATTCTAAATACAGATACATATAAGTAAGTGTATGTAAGTATTAACTCAACAAAATACTTTTAGAAGAAGTGTACATAATAAAATAAAATATCATGTACGGAGGTTTCAGCCAAGAAAATGTTTTAAATTTAAATTTAGAAAGACATTTTTTGGTAAAAATAATTTTGTGGAATACGAATAATAACGATTTTGATTTGCATTTTCAATGATAAAAAATAAAACTAAATCACAGTTCAATTTATTTGCCTATAAAAATTTAATTAAAATTTAATAGAATTTTCTTTAATCAAAATATCAATACATGGCATTAATATCTAAAATGTATTGCAGGCATTTGGCAACCGCGGCAGTTAATGCCGAAGTGCATTTGATGCTCCAATTTTGATCAAATTTTTCTAGCATTGCTGACCGTATATCACAAATGACATGAACAATCCAAGCGATCAGTTGTTGCTGGTTAATTAGCAGAAACCTATGAGTTTACGTGGTCCTGCAGGAAGTAATCCAGAGATGTAAAGACGTACGACTTTGGAGCCTAGTTGAAAGTCTACTTCTCGAAATCAACTGTTAAAACCAGGTTCGCTTGGAGCAACGGTTTCCATATTTACAATGAAAAAAATGTAGATCACTGCGAGTGCTCCGGCTTAAACTTTAAAGATTAAAGGCCAAGTGATGATATCACCGTGTGAAGCGCACCTTTTGTCTGCTTGTAATGCAGCCTTTAGAATTTATTATTGTTTGGTCTCTTTCCATGATTGATTGTCAGAGAAGTTTGCTATATTTTGCATCATAGTTCAAGCTGTAATCTATCATGATTTGCCAGAGTACACCGATCATAAGTGTCAAAATAGTCAGCGCTGGCTCAAAAATCATCCTTTATAAATCTAACGAAACACAGTGGTTCCAAAACGATTTATTTTCGACATAATTATATCACATGAACCACTAAAGATACCTTCATGAAATTGCGCAACGCCAAAGCAGAGTTTTCTGAGTGGAACTGTAAATGGTCGGTTTCCTAGGTTAAAGGGGTGCTTCTGAGTAGGCCCCAAATTTAGGTAACTCAAGCATACAATTTTTTTGAAATGTCATAAAATATTTTTAACTCAAATGTAAAGTTTTTCCAAAATCAATATGAAAATTTATTATTCAGAATCTTTTCAAATTTAATTTACTTTACTCGTGCTTTATTCCTTCAAATATAAATATTTCATGATATTCTCATGAAATATTTATTATTTTAAACTAAACTAAAAAATGAAATGTATTACTTATAGAAGTTGCCATGTAATTTTGTCAATTAATCGTAAAAAGCTTTTTTTACAACAATGGTGTCTTTGGTGACTCCCACTGAAATTTTCCGGCAAACATTTTCGTAAAAAATTTTAATCCTTAAATGTCCTTTTTTAAAGGATATTTTTTGATTTTCTCGAAAAAAGGGTCAAATTGACCCATAAAGGGACCAGTTGGAGGGTTAAGATCTTCCACAAAAATAATCCTTATACAATTCCACAATATAACTCAGACCATAAGAATTCTCTCAGATATTAACTTACATCATTTTTTTCATACATTATAATTCTCCCTTCGACCAAAAAATGAAAACTTTGACCCACTGTAAAAAAAAACTCAGACGTGCTGGACCATAAGTTTGTTCTACAAAAATGATCTACTCAACATACCCTTTTAGAATTATGGGGTTGCTGTTCTGTTCCATTCAAAAAGTCTTAATTTGTTGGACAGTGTAATTATATCAATACAGAAAAATTTTTGTTCCTATAAATTTTTTTTTTAGATTGACATTTAATTAAGTTTTTAATAGAAGTTATTATACATTTAATTAAAAAATATTTTAATAATAATTAAATCAATTCTATGGTTAATAAAAAAATTAAAATAATTGTTTAATTAAATAAAAAATTGTATCAATTAAATACTTAATTTAAGCTTCAATTTAAAACCAACTAAAACCTGAATAGGTGCGATAATATTTTGTTGTGCAATAGTCGAAAAATTTTCCAAAATTCGAACACTCACTAAAAGCATTAAATTTCAGCTTTTCACTTCAAGCAGATGACATGAGAAGAAATATGAGAAAACTCCATGTTATATTTAGGAAGGCTTTGTCTGCTCTTAGAAAGCAAAATATGTTTTCATTGTCTCCAAATAATTGCAAAAAATATATATATTTTAATCTTACCTTTTTAGTTTAAATTTAAATACCTTGAAACTCATTGACTTAAATTCATCTTCTTTATTTGATTTTAATATTTTTAGTTTTATAACCCTATAAATTCACTTAAATTTTAGAACAGATAAAAAGAAAGAAATTCGAAAACTTAATTAGTTTACTTTTCTTTTAATTTAAAAGTTATTACTAAAATATAGTTTATACTTTTTAATGTGGAGGTATTTTTATCTTAAAAGTATTTAAGTGTATGAAAAAAAAAAAATATTTTTTCTAAATGGATTTCTTTAATATAATTTCTTTTAATATTAATTCGTCTATATAAAATGGAATTAAATATAAAACAGTATATTACAATTGTACTTAAAACGCTATTAACAATTATAAAAAATATTTATTTTGTTTAATTTACATGTTGATATCTTAGATTAATTATTAGTTGTTAAGACTAATTAAATTTTATGTTTTTAAGCTTTTAATTTTATTTAACAGTGTTCATTCAAATTTGTAAACTATGGGGCTCTTTTTAGTTTACAAAAATAAATGTTTTTCTGTTTAGTTTTTAATGTTTTTTTTTCTATGTACAAATTCGTAGTTTTTTATAATTGCAATCACAAAATATTATACTTGATCGATTAAGAGTTCACTCTTATGGTTTATAGAAGATGTTAGGGAAAACAAAACTGGACCTGATGCCAAGCTTATATTTCCTCTACTGGTCCTTAAGAACAGGTCTAGATTTAAAAAATACTGCAATTATTAGAAGACTATTTAGAGTCTAGTATAAGTTGGATTATCTATTTACCTTTCGAAAACTGTAGCAATGGGGAAGTTATTTCATTTTACGGTTGCCCTGAATGTCAAACAACTGCCTAAATGAGAGCATGTCGTGTAGAAATTTGAGTATTGCTGTCTTTAAAAATGAAAAACTAAAAACTTGATTTAATTTATAATGAAACAAAATCATTTATTGTACACATAAGTATGATAAATAATTTAGTGTCGTGGTGGAATTTTATTTCAAAAATTTACTTACAAAACTCAGCTTTCAGCACACTTGCCACAAAAATTTTACAAAAACACAACAACACAAAAGAAAATGTATGAATGGCATCACGAGTAAAAAAAAATATTTTGAGATGGAAGATGTTACCATACGAGTATTTGATCAGAAAATGAGTATATTGATATTATATAGTTGCCACTATATAACCTTTCTAGGCTCAAGTTTTCAAAAAGACTAAGCAAACTGTTACGGTAACTAACCCGCCTTTACACCTATTGGATAATGATATTTTTGTTTCAAATTCGCATCCGAATCAGTTAAGCCATTTGGCCGTAGTTGACGCTTAAGAAAATCAGGAAATTTATGATAAGATTAATAATATTATTTTCGAAAATAGATTAATTATTTTAGCACAACTAAAAAAATATATTCCATAACGTTTTAAAGGAAAAATGAATATTCATTCAAAAATCTATGATATTCACCATTACAAGACACTTTTAACCAACAATGCAATCTCTTGCTTGTCACCGCAATATCATGCGGATTATAATACACCTACAAATATAACTAAAGATGCTAATTAAAATGCACTAAAAAAAGCTACCAGATCTGCTCATATTACAACAATTTAGACGCTTTAAATCGCCTATATAAATAAATTGCCGTTGTGGACGTTAAAATACTCTCACACAAAATTAACAAAATTTTCAGATACTGAAATGGTTAAAGTAATCTATTAAATAAACTAAATCATTAGACCTTTGAAAATTTGATTTTTTTAATAGCTGAGATCATATTAATCTGACCCTCTCAATATTATATCAAAGATATATGGGTATTAAAATATAATTGGATATAATAATTTATAAAAATATCAAACATATATTCTACATATTAAGAAATCCATTTGAATTTCTTACTTGAACCGTGCATTAAGACAGTCTTTCTATTTGGTTTAAACATATTTTATAAAAAATTGAAATTTATTTGTCTTAAATATTTCAAACCTTTAATTTTGTAGTCCCGATAAAATTCATTTTGCTGAGGAGTTTTTCACCTTCTGAAAACTCTATTCTTTACTAAAAGGGTTATATTTTTAGAAACTACGGCTGACTTCCAAAACGTCAGTTGCTTTGTATTCGAACAATGTATTGTATTTCATAATGCCGTGGTACTAAATGTTTACAATGCATACCTTTCCAAAATGTCGCAGACAAGTATTAGAAACATTGAAACCGAGCAAATAGCGCATCAGTTTCTAAATTGATACTTTGTTTAGCAAGTTTGTATATGTACAAGATCTAAATACCGCAGCCAAACTGTATACAAACTTTGTATTAATACATTTTGAAAGTAAGCCTATTTTGTAACATTTTACAGCTTCTTTACTGTGGAACTATTTTATTTTTAATATTGAATTGACTAAAAACCCTTGCTTTTATCTATTCATTGTCAAAAAATTATTAAGTTTTGTAAAATATAAGGACATGAAAACATATATAAACAACAACAAAATGCTGAGACTTAAGCGAGTTTTTGTAGCTAGATCAAAAATAAATTAATTCGATTTTAGCCGGAAAATCGCCAAATTGGCAACCTTGGCTATTAAACAGGACATCAAAGAGAATTCTTTTTGTACGTAGTAGCAAGTTTAGTATGTGCTGTTTAATAATTTATTAAAATTTTATATAAAATAACATTTAAGGCAGATATTGGTGGGTTGTTTTATTTAGTAATTAAAAGAACTGAATCAGTTATTTATACAAGTAAATTAAGTACAAGTTAATGAATACATAAGGGGATTAGAAAAATAATTTGCATATTTGAAAATAATCTTTTATCTGTAATATTAAAAGAGAATTTTTAATTTGTGTAAAATAGTTTTTTATTTATTTTTTTCTATTATTGAAATATATTAAAGTAGATAGCAAGTTTTGTGTCATGTTTTTATCTAAATATGTAAAAAACTTGCTATTTTGGGAGTTTTAACCGACCATTTGTATGTCACTTTACCTTTAACATTTTATGCGCAATATATTTTGTCTTGCAGTTAAATATTATTTAACTTTAGATTTTTATATTAAAAATTTCCCTTCAATTACCATTAACTTCTTCATTGATTTTAATATTTATTCTATGAATTTACAAGATTTTTATAAATAAATTCGAATTAAGTTTCTTTTTAATTTTTTATGATTATAATATTTACAGCTTAATTCTATTGTTCAAATATGAATATTTTACGAAAATTTCCTTAAGCAACTTTAATAAATTTAAAATTTTGAATATAACAAGTCTTATAGCATAATTCGTATATAAATAATTAACTTTAATACAAATATTAATAACACTGGATGTATGTAAATACATATACATTATTTACAAGAAGTGTGATTTTAACTTAAAATAAATTTTAAAATTTCAACAAATGTTTATATTAAATTTTTATATTTTTATATTTGCATTTTTAATGCAACTAACTGTACAAATCAATCAAATTATTTTTCTTACATGTTGAAAGAATTAAAAAATAATGCTAATTTTGTTGTTTTTTATTATTATAAATTTTAACACTTAGACTGGAATTTCTTATGACCTAAACTTCCACTTTATCTTCATTAATAATATCCATCACAACAAAATGTTGCTGTTGTTCGCTACAACGTCTCGATATACCTGTAAGATTATCAACATAAGCAACACTATTTCTGTGACTACTTCCCGCTCCACTGTTTGTCATTCTCGTGCCACTTATACTGGTAGTGGCTGTATTACTTGTGCCACCCCTCACACTACTAATGGGTATTTCTGTAATGCTATTGCAAAAGCTAGAATGCCGTCTCCTTCGTTGCCATCTTTTTTGAAACGGCTTTAGAAGAAACCTTTACTAGAGCACAGTCTCATTCGTGTTTGTGCAAGTACGTGGTCCATTAACAATAGAATACTTGGAAGTATTATCCTTCTTGGTTGTTATGCTGCCGAAAAATATCTCTTTGAATGTCTCACGAAACTGTCGTGACATGCCACAATAAATTCCAAAATTAATAGGATAAGAAACAACCAAAAAGAAATTTGTAAATGTTATCAGAATGTTGGCGCTATCATAGTCCATAAAATTGATATACAATGAGGATACAATATGCATGGCTGTCACCACCGCAATCGGTATTTCTACAATTAGAAATACTGTGACCACCACAATCAACATGAGTGTGGTGCAGTTGCTTTCGCGTAATTTTTTACTTTCTTTACGATGTTCCTTAAATAGTAACTTTCTGCGTTCTTGAGCTTGACGCATGGCCGCAAAAAGCAATATGTTTAGGGTGACCAACATTATGCACGGTACCAGATGTACAAATATTACACGAAATAGAAAGTAGCTGGTATAATATAAATCTTCACCAATATATTGATTTACCCATTTGGCAACATGCATTTGACACACTTCCACTGTCTGTCCCTCCCATTGTATTTTAACAGTATCAAAAGTATGATCCAATAGTTTAGTACTTTGATGCATAAGCGCAGCTATTGTTATGTAGAGGGTACAACGTTTAACTCTTGGCATCGTACACCATGTATGCGCCATGGGGGCGTGACAAACGTAAATATATCTGCAAATAAAAAGTAGTTGTAAAATGCTTCTATTAATATTTTAAGACACATAAACATATAATAAACAGTTAAATAAATGAAAAATTCCAACTAATCCCTTCAACTTTCAAACGCTATAAAATAGATCGTCTTTTAATTACTTTCAAATTCTCTACATCAGATACTTAGAAGAAGTCATAAAACAGACTATGAAAACAAACATAACGTATCGCAAACGTTTCATGCAAAACATAAGGTTGTTAAATTTTTTTAGTTATTATTTAGTACATGATCAAGACCTAAGATCAGTTGCTTTGATAAAACAATACAGTAGGACAATTGTGTTCAGCAAGTTCGATTATAACGAGCAACTCATCTAGCAAGCGTACCCGGAAAGATTTTATTTCTATCTCATTTAGTGCCTTGGCATAGATGATGTCAACCCGAACCCAGACGGACAGACGGAGATCGCTCAATCGACTTCGCTATGCAGAAAAACTCTGAACATATATAATTTATTGGGTCGGAAACGATTGTGATATTAGAAACAAAATGATAAACTTAGTTTTACCCGTTTTCCACTTTTTGTGGCGAAGGGTATAAAAAAATCGCATGAACAAATTTGATCGTGCTTATCTGGTCAAACACAACCAGTGGGGCTGCTAACTATGCCTTTTATTATGTTCGCACACACCTTATTAGTGGTGGAAGTAGAAACATTTTCAGCCTTGTTTTTTTTTAGCTGACACACTCCGACATCTTTAATAGTCACTCTTACAGCCCGTTTATAGAACACATCAAAAACGAAACGAAAACGTTCCGATTTTTTCGTTTAACTTACGTTGTGTTTCGTATAAATAAATGTTGTGTCAAATCGTAGTATTGCCAATGTAGGAATTAATGCCTTTTATTTACTTTTTTCTTATACATATTTTGTTTTTGCCTTAAATGTTGGTAACCCTGCTTGGGCGCTTAAAAAGAAACAGCTGAGTTAAATAAACAAAACAAAATTATCAAACAATGAAGTAAAAATTTTTATCTGCAAAACAAAAATTTGTGAAATTAAAAAAGTTTAAACAATAGTTATAAAAATAAACAATAATTTTTAAATGTATGTGTATAATACTAATAAATGTTTTTATAAGTGAAAGTGTTATGATGGGCAGTTGCCCAACAATATTAACGCCTGACGAATGGTTTTTTTCCTTCGCAGAGTTTTGACGTGTCTGACACTACAATGCGCGATACATAAACCAAAAACAATTGCCATTTGTTACGTTTTTTACAAAAACCAAATGGCATTCGCGTTTTAAAAACCCAAACATGGGAAACGGTAACGTTTTTGTGCGTCTATACGGCAAATTGTGTTCTGTAAACTGAATGTTAAGCTTTTGTTGTTAAAAATATTTGAAGTGTTGCCAAGTTTAACATTCCTAACAGTAAATATTTTTGAATAATTTTTTTACTATAGCAGTTCTAAAACTAAAAACCACTATAAACTGTTATAATATTTAAACTGTTATAATATTTTTTGATGAATACAAAAAAGTAGAAGGAATTTTACACGTGAAGTCCTAATAATCTGATGTACCCACTTTATACAAATGTGGTCTCTTATTATATGACTTATGTTGTATGGAAAATGTAACTTAATATTGTTATTAGATTACACTTAGACACCGAAATAATGAAATTATCCATGTGATCATTTTTCTAGATAGATGTCACCCAAGCTCTTAAAATTTTACATAGCCATTATCGAGTTGATTATTGATTACTGTTGTCCCAAATTTTTTGAAATTTAGTGTCGTCAGACCTATAAGCCACCTAATCTAAATTTTTAAAATCTTATATTTTACATCAGTTTTATTTTAATCCAGCGTTAATGGTTTAAACCATTAAGTATTCTTCCTATATAATAAATTTAACAATCTAAAAAATGTTGACAAAATGTGAAGAGTTAAAGATTCTAATAAATTTATTTTAATTTTCTAAGAATATGTGTTTGTACGAAATTTCTTTTAAAATAACACGCCTTATCTGCATATGGATGGCAATTTACATAAAACCAATATTCCACACTTTCACTTCTTCCAAAACTTCATTTAAAAAATGTTAAGAAAATAGCAACAAAAATAAAAAATCTCCTTTTATACCCTTAGATTTAAATTTAAATAAATTCTTTGTTTTAATATTAAATATAATAAAATCCTTAAATTTAATCTTATCAAGGATTCAACGCAAAGGAAAAAACATATTAAATTTAAAACCAGTTTATTGACTTTCAAACTTTCACTACAAAACCACAACCAAGTGAAAAAAAAAACAATGGTCGTGACCATGAAATAATCTTGTATCGTAAAATGGCACAGTGTTGCATACAAACATTTGTATTTTAGAATCTGTTTAAAATGTTCGTGTTTGAATTGAACATTTAACTGCTGTTGCTGTTGCTTGCTACTCATGAATTTTGGTATTTTTAAAGCTGTGATATCTAAGGCTTTGATTTATTTCCAGTTCATTTCTCAAGTATACGTGTGTTTATTTATTTACATCTTCTTTATTCGCATGGAAAATTTTCACAATTTTTATTTTCATTTTATTTTAATTTTTTCTCTTTTGTTTATTTGTAAAAAAATTTGTTTGCCAAGATTTTTCTAGATTTTATTTCCTTGGCGAAATAAAAAAGATTTTTTTTAAACAATATTAAAATGAAAATGTAAAAAACACATAAACCGTATATTTTGTGTTTTTTATTGTTGGTTTCTGGCTTATTGCTGTAAAAAACTTAATTAACGCTTTAACCAAATCAGTTAACACCAAAGTAATTTATTATAATTAAGGTACAAAGGATAGTAAGTAAGTTACAATATAAATGAAGTTGGAATATTCCGATATTTTTATAAGGTCGTTTATTAATCTATAGCTGGTAAAGGAAATATTACAAATTTATGAGCTTATTTTTGCTTGAACAAAAATCGAAGTTTAATATTTTAAAAACTTAATTTTAATCCGATACGTGTGTACGTTATGCGTACTTGATTCATTGTTTAAAGCACATATATGAAGGATGTGTTTTTGAGTTCGATAGAAGAGAGTATTGAAAAAAATAACACAAAAACTCAAATTTAAATCGAATTAATTTTTAATTAGAAATATTAAAACCTGACATTATTATTTAAAAATGAATTTAGGAATATGGCCACCGTGGCTATTCCTGAGGAAGCTTATCGTGAAATCTAATTTCGGGCTACTTTTTGGAGCAGTGTTGTCCTTTAAAGGTGTCAATGTTGAATTTTAAGGTGTCAATTATTAGTGGTTGTTAGAAAATAAACAATTGAAAGGAATCAAGCACGATTATTACTCACAATTTTAAGTTATTGAATCCAAGAAGTTGTTAAGTCTGTTCATATAAAATTACTAAAAACTTATTCAAAAGCTATAAAAACAAATCTCTATAAATTTAAATTTATTACATCAGTGCAATAGAGAATAAATAATTATATTTAATATTTAATAATTCTTTAATTTAAAAAGTTTTTTTGGCGTTAAAAATGTGTGTTTTTTTTACATACCTTTGCACCGCTAAGGCTAACGTCAGCCATATTGAGGCCGTATGACACATTGTGGGCATTATCTGAAAAATACAAATTAAGTAAATGAAAATCATATTTTATTTTGAAAATAAATAAAAATTAAAAAGAAAATCATAGAAAAATATATTTTTATTTTGAAAATAGTCATCTTTTTTTACACTAGTAAAAGCTTTGGGATTTTAATTTTTATAAGTTAGTGGTTTTGTTCTTTTTATCTCCCTTAATTAAATCAGGTCCTTTATCTCCCTTTTAATAACCGAACAAAGGATACAAAATGATGACTTTATTGTATTAACTATTAAGAAAAAAATTAAAAGTTCATCAAAGTTTTGGTGCCAAAAACTGAAAATAAGTAAAAAATAATAATAAAAAAAATTTAAAATAAAAATAAAAATACGCAATTTAAAGTATTGAAAGTTTCTCACAAAAAAAGAAACCAAATTAGTAAAGTTTTTAATTTTTAAATTTTTATAAAATTAACTCAAATTTATTTAAAACTAGTTCAGTCGTTTAGCCGTGGTTGACGCACGTACAAAAGACAGTAACGAACTTTACGACTGATTTCGTGCAAACTTTAAATAAACCATCACGACACGACCCTACAAATAAACCCTAAATACTTAGTCGAATTCGGTTTAACCATTCGTGAGTTATAAAGTCACAACACAGTTGCAACAATTTTTCAGGGTCCGCCAATTAACGTTTTTTTTTTTCAACTAGTGCTTATTTCGTGAATAGAAACACTAAGCTCATGTTTGATATGACAGACAATTAGTTCTATCCTTCCGCTGAATGAATAACGTTGTGTATAAGCTTGAACAACGCTGGGAAATATTGCGATATTACTTTGAAAATTTTACCAAAAAAATCATCTTTTTAGATGAAGCTCATTTTGTTCTTGGCGGGTATATAAACAAGCGAAATTGTCGCATTTGAGGCAAATAAAACCCGCACGCATACAGTGAAATTTCGGTGCACCCAAAACAATCACTGTTTGGTGCGGATTTTGGTCCAATTGCATAATTGGAACATTTTTCGTTGAAAATGAGCAAGGAGTGGCCGTTATAGTCAATGGCGATCATTATCGGACCATGTTGAATGAATTCTTGTTCACACAAATTAAAGAGGAGGATATTGGCAACATTTGGTTTCGACACGACGGCGCTACGTGCCACACAGCCGGAGCTACATTCGATGTTTTGCGCCCTGCTTTTGAAGAACGCATTATCAGCAGCATTGCTGATGTCGTTTGGCCACATCGGAGCTGCGATTTGATACCGTTGGACTATTATTTGTGGTGTGCCGTCAAAGATAAGTGTAAGTCAGAGACAATTGACGCTTTAAAGGACAATATTCGTGAAGCCATTGGCTAAATACAGCTGCACACAATCGATAATGTGCTTAAAAATTGGTACCGATCGTGTAGGCTACTGCATGGCCAGCCGAGGTAGCTATTTGAATGAAATTATTTCCCATTATTAACCGAAAGGATGGTACTTTCAAATAAAAAAGAAATTTGAGAAAAAAAAAAGAATTTGAGGAAGATATTATTTTTTATTTGTATTTTTAAAAAAACTGATTTTACTTAACTGTTGTATTATTTTATTACAACACCAAGTTTAAGCTTGTTGTCGGTAAATTTTATTAAAAAATTCATTTCAGTTATTTTGTGAAACCTGTATTAAAACCACATCTAGGAGTAATTCATTATTTCAAATAACCTTAAAAAATCAAACAGTAAAACCAGTGGAATGTCTAGTCATCATTGTAAACATTTTATATTTTATTTGTGGTTTTATACGAGTATAATTTTCACAAATTTTCTGTGAAACTCATTTGTGCATAGTTATCAATTAAAAGTTTCCAACCCTGATTAAATTTCCTCTTTTTGACAATTGATAAAATAAAAAAAAAACACAAAAAGTGTACTTCAATAGATGATACATAATACGCAGAGATTTGTAAATGTGGTAACAGACATTTTAGATATTTTATTATTTTTTTATTATTTTTTATTTTTTAATTATTTTTTTATAGCTTTATATTATATAATTCACAAAACTACAAAGGTTCATCAAATCTAAAATACTAATTTAAATGGGAACATTCTGTAGACATAATTTTCTATAAATTTTAAGGCTCTGCCTCTTGCGGAAAAAAGAAAAAATTCGCATAAATATTTTTAAACTTTATTTTAAGAGTTCCGTACTTAAAGTGCATTTTTGCAAATCCGACACTGTGTGTCGTTACAAATAACAGTTAATAAATGAACATCTATCGCTTACATTAAATGGACGATTAATTACATTAACTGTTTTTGCAAGATGGCCGTGCATGCGAGGAATTTTTCATAAATTGAGTTTTTTACTTTAATTCTTAAAATATTGGACGTTACTGAAATGAGTTTAGAAGCGGAAAATATGTTGCCAAGATTGGGAGATTATGGGACTTAAAGTTTATATGAACGTAGTATTGCTTGCTCACGATACCAACTAAATTGCACTGGTTAACAAAGGTACATATTTAAACTTGCTGTTTGCTATCATTTTGTGGAAAGAAATGCCGAATCAGCTGCCAGTCTCTCTGCGAGTGAGAAAAAATAAATACTTAATAATAATATTCACCAAAATGTAAGCAAACAACAAACAATTTATTTTTCAGCCTTTTTTAAATAAGGACTTTTTAAAAATTATTTGAACGCCATGGACACATATAGTGCTAGTCTTACTTATTTAAAACAAAAGTTCCCTAAAACAAGTGAGGCAATAATTTAAGAAGACCTCCGATTAGGGAAATGCTGAAGGATCTGAAATTTCAACAGCAAATGAGTTCAATAGGAAAAGCTCGTGAAAAGCATTTTAAAATGTAGTTAAATATTTTCTAGAAAATATCAGAATAGAAAATTTATCAATCTGGTGGTACTTTTCAAACTTACTTACTGGATTTTTTTTCACGGTGGTAACGGCGAACACGGTGATCTCTTCCACGAGAATATTTTACACATGGAAATACGATACCAAAGAAAATTCGCCAACATGTTGGCAGATTTCACAAGCGGTACCTTATAAATGATAAATAAGCGAGAAAGTCATAAGCAAGTATCCATTTTTTAAAACTTTGGTAATTCATGATTTATTTCCTGAAACCTTCGTTAACTTCAATTTAATCCGATTGTCCTGCTAGATCCAGCATGTCGTAACAAAAAAAGGAAAAAAATGCGGTTTGGTAGTGTGTTTTTTAAACACTTAATCCAAATTAACGCAAAGTTTTAAAGTTTGTACATGATATCGAAATAAACATTAATGTAGCAAAGTTTTTAAAGACAAGTAGCTGATAAAAACCTAAAGTTAAGAAGCTGTCAAAGGCTGATAAAAATGGCGAAACAGAAATAACCCATTTCAAAGATGTTAAATTACGAAAAATTTTCTTAATGTATTTTTGAAACTTTTTACAAGTATTCAATTTATTTGCCAAAAAAATATTCTTTTTATTTATTGTTTTTTTTTTACTTTACATGAGAAAAAAGGAAAATAATAGAAAAACTTTGTGGCTCATATATTTAATGACAAACTAAGAATACCGCTTTCACTTTGGAGATTAGTAAAAAATGTCACATAAATTAACTTTTTTTTTAAATGAAATTTGAACGTAACAACATTACCATTTTTGCCATGATTATAAAAAAGCGAAAGAAAAAAAGTAAAATTACTGTTGCCACTTCTAATCCTTTATTATAAAATTTATTATTTAATATAATTTTGCAGTGACAATGCCATAATGCTAATATTTCAGATGTTGTTAAGATAAATTTGTATTTACGGTATGAACTGGTGTTTAACATTTTTCAACAGCAGCACAAACCGAAAGGGAAAGAAAATAGCATTTAATTATTTCTTTTAGTTTGAGAGCTGGAGTTCAAATTTGTTATATAGAGAAAAACGTACGTTAAAGCAAAGAAATATTATTCTGAAAGCTCTAATTGCAAACTAGCGACTTTTTAGGGACGTGTGGGTTTTAGCGTGATCGTCTTGCAGCTCTCAGTTTTTTCGAATGTCGAATGGATCGGTTTCATGTGAACCAAAACTTGCTATTCGAATATTTTAAAATGTGTCTGTTTTACTTCGAAATTATTAAAATGTGTTTGTAACCGTCTCTTCTTAATACTGTTTTATAAATAAAACCAAAGGACGCAAAAATTTCTCATATGGTTTACTATAGTTGAAAGAGAAGAGAATGAGATAGATGAGTGATAAGACCGGAAAGGAGAAAGATATAGCCATACATAGCCATATAGCCAAGGATGCATGCTGTAATGTAAATTCTGAATATGTATTTATACCATTAAATATAAAAAACATTTTTATAAGTTTAATAATGATTATTTGACCCTTTTTTTTTAATAAATTATTTTCTATTTAATTAAGCTTTGGGTCCTTATATTTTTTATTAATATTTTATTTCAATATTTCGGTACTTTCAATATTAATTTTGTTTCCTGAAGAAGGTACGCAGAAAGTACCGAAATATTGAAATAAAATATTAATAAAAAATATAAGGACCCAAAGCTTAATTAAATAGAAAATAATTTATTAAAACATTTTTATATTTTGATTGTCGCAAGGGTTGAACCCTGACAAACCAGATTTTTAGTAAACGTGCTTACTACAATGACTACAGCAGCCTTAATTAAATAAAAAACATTATAATAAGAGAGATCTTTAAATATTTGTTTTTGTATATTTAGCTTAGCGCCATAAAACTGAAAAGCTTGATAGCATACATGAAATCAATTAATTAATTTGATTAGTTGCCTATTTCACTAGCATTTAATGATAAAGACAGCTAGTGATTTTTTAGTGAAAATATTCATTAATCATTAATATTCCATTACCACTAGTAAAAACAATTATAACAAAAATGAAATTATTAGCATTAGATGGTAGTAAAATTTTCTTCATTGTCATTATTTTAAGCAATGCCAATGAAGTTTCAAGCCCAAGTATGTTTGTTAGCATACCTATGATTTTTTTATTACCATTGAAATTTCATTAGCTTTGTTTGAAATAATGAGAATGAAAAAAAATTTAACCAGTGATTTTATTTTAAAAATTTTAATAATTTATCATTTTTATATGAACTATGTGTAAAACTTGATGTGCGAGATCTAAAGTTACCTAAAACCATAACTAGCAGCTCTTATAATTTACATGGAAACAAAAATAGGTTCCAATAGTGTCGCATTTTTCCCGAGAAAGTTAAAATATAAATATTTCACTAAATTTTTCTGATCTAAATGCCATTTTAAAATATTGCTTTACTATGCTTAAAAATGTATATTTACTTCCGTATTCATAAAATATTAAAAGAGATATGAAATATATTTTAGGACAAATTGGTATGCATATTTTGTCATAAAACACATTGCAAAATTATTTTATTTTTTATAAAAATGGCAGTTAGTGCACAAAGACAAATAACTCTTTATTAATGTTAATCATTTGGTTTTGTTGGTTTTTCGAATTTCTCCGATGACTTCAGGCAAACAAATTGTAGTGTACCACTCAGAAGTGACTGTCCTACGTTGCTCGAGCGGAACAGTCGCCACATGACCAGTTTTGCCGAAGAAACAGGCGACCATTTGCTTTGAAGTGCTTCTTCTACGAACAACTTTCGTTGGATTTTGCTCGTCTTTGAAGACCCACACGGTCGATTGTTGTTTCCTTTCGGGCTCATACGCATAGATCCATGATTCGTCACCTGTGACGATCTTATAAACGTCTTTTGAAGCACCGCAATCGTATTTTTGCAACATTTCTTTGCGGCCAGGTGTTCATGCAGTATCGAATGTATGCTGGTGGAAGAAATATCCAAGGATGTCTCTATCACTCGGTATGTCGCATGTCGATCTTGCATTAAGAGTTCACGCACGGCATCAATGTTCTCTGGCACAACAGCCGTTTTTGGACGAACTTCACGGAATTCGTCTTTGAGCGAGCTTCGGCTATAGGATGGTGCTTCATCGCCATACAAAGATTTAAGTTCATCAATGCACTCTTGTCGTAATAATCCACGTCGAAAGTTGTGAAAAATGATGGCACGAAAATGTTCACGAGTTAATTCCATTTTTTTCTATATTAATTTTTTCAAGTCACTGTTAACAACACAAATAATGGTCGTACGTCAAAACGTTTTGAGTACGATTATGCTTAAAAATGACAAACTTTCCAATGGAAATGTAAGATTGCACTTGGCAGCACTCAGTGTTGCCAGGCCAGAAATATATAAAGCAGCCCTCGTAATGCTAAAAAGTAATAAGCATCGTTTATAATTCAGTACCAATGAAATCGTCAATTAATTAGTCCATCTAATTAATTACTCCCATGTATATTTGTTAGAATATTTTATGCTTTTTTCAAATTGTCTAACTAATCAATGCGAAAGAGCATTTACAATGTGCAATTTTATAAAAACCGAAAAAGAGAATATAGATTTTCCCCAAAGCATAAATGGTTCAACTTATATAAATATATTTTCTTTTTTCTAAAGAAGCCGCTTAAGGTTTTTAAAACATTGCTTGTAAACTTATTTTTGCAAAATGTCCAACAATCTATCATCCTTATAGCTTCGGTTTCTACTTAGGAGTCCTTTTATTATTCTTCTGCTTAATAATCTCACAACGAAATGATATAATAATTTACGTGACATTTAAACCCCTATAGAGGAAATATATTTTGCAAATGTTCCAATCAGAGGGTATTATATTTTAAAGGAATATAACCTCATTTGTTACACTGTGATGCAAATAATTAAATATCTTACGCGACATAAAACAGAAGTGATTTTGAGGTAAACCTAATAAAAAGGGAATCGAAGCGTATTAAGGGTATATAAATATTTTTCCTTTACAATCTGTCCTATTAAGATAAAAATATTGGTTCAATGTTTTTATAATAAATAAAATTTATTTCCATTTAAAATACAACGTACGCTTTAAGCTTTTTCCTTAAAGCCTTAATTTTGAAAAAATTTTACAACATATGTGACGTTATAATAAAAACTAAGGTGAACAAAAGACATGTATTTTCTTTCTTTTCCCATGAATCCAGTTTATTGGCCTTCAAGCGTTAATTTTTGCTGGTTTGTTGACATAGCTGTACAGAAAAAATCTCGAGGTGCCGATTCACAAGACTTGACAGATGCATGAATGAAATCAACGTATCGTAAATATTTTAATTAAGTAAAACGATGATTGCGGTGGCGTTATGGTGAGTAGAGCCATCCTATTGGAATAACATATTGGTCGGATCAATGCCAGATTTTCATTATTCATTATGTTGCGGTAGTGATCGTCATCGACCGTAATATGAAGTCCGTCTTGATTTTTAAGGAAATAAGATCCAATGATGCTAACAGCATGCAAGCCGCACCAAATATGATGCTGTTCTTAGGGTCTATTTTAAATTAATTACCCTCCATATGCTGAAATATTATTTACTAATAAACTCGATAATCCAAAAAGTAGCTAAATAGTTAAAAACAATTTTGATTACTGATTTTTAAATTAAATCCACATAGTTTTTTAACGTTGGTTAAGCATCAATAATTGTAAATGTCAAAAAATGAGCGCAGGATGACAGTTAATGTTTGTTGTAAGTACTATGGGGCTTAAGTTCCCTTCGTGATTTAAATAAAAGAAATAATTTTTATTAAAACTACTTGCCACATAATTTAAATATTTGATGTATTAATCAAAATCAGCCATTTGCATATGTATGTATATCTTTAAAACTAATTTTTATTATGCTTTGCATATTTTGCCTTTTTTAATTTATGATTTTTGATATCTTTGACAATAAAATCGTTGACCTAAATTCTCTTCATTAGTAAATATACTCGTTCTTACACAAAGGAACCTAAAGTCAGCGCCTTTTGCCTCAAATTTTATGAATCCAGTTGATGATAAAATTGCTCATTGTGTGCGTGTGTGTCTATTAAGACAACATTCAAGCTAACTTTGTATGTGTATGCATATATGTATTTATGCAAAAACGCCTTTAATTTAACACTAATAACATGTTTATTTTCACTGCCGCCTGCTATCGCTTCTGCGTTTAAATCAATTCCCAAAATATTTTCTTAGCAAACAAACAAACAAAAATGATGATTATAAAGATGTTGATGATGATGATGTTAATGTTAATGTTGACAACATACTTACATATATGTATAACATACATTACAGATATAAATTTATGTAAAATATACATTTTGCCAGAGGCGTTAGAGGAAAATGAACAAAACTACTGTTTATGCACTAATGCGCTTGTATTTTGTATAATAACTAAAACTTGTTAACCTCTTTTGCTTTATTACTTTTTGTATTTACTGTTTTGAAGAATCGACATGCTTGTTTTGTTGTTTGAGGGCAATGTTAAGCAACGTGGCGCCCATAATTTTAATGCATGTTGTAGTGAGTGCAAGAGTCAAATAGTTCAAATGATTGTGAGAACGAAACAAAATGGTGGGTTACTTATTTTGTAATTAAATTAAAATTATTAAATTATTTATTTTTTTCAAGGGCGAAACCTGTTTTAAAAACTGGGTTTGCAAAGCAAGAGAAATTTTGTGTGATACATAAAAAAGGTCAGACTTTGCTTTTAAATGTAATTTAAGTTTTTGCAGCAGCCATATTAATTTATAGCTTGAGTAAGTTTTTGGGAAACCTTTTAATTTTGAAATATTTGCTTTAATGGCGACGTGAATTTATAGCCTCAGGTTAAATAAACAGGCCACATATGGGAAAATCAACTTACTATCGGGACACTTTTCATTTAATTTTATTTTTATTTCTTTCTGTACTTGTCCTTATATCAAATGTAACAAACAGTATATATTCTGTGCAAATTATAAACGTCCCCCGTTTTAAAAATAAGGCCGCATCCTTCAAAATCAAGGCCTCTATTGAAAAGTCTTTTAATTTAGCTGTTTTTTTTTAAAGTGGTATAAGTCCATTTTTTTATAAATGTAGATATTTAAGGGTTTGCGTTTAAATCAATTAAAAAATATTGGCCAAATTTAATGAATTCGTGTAAAGTTTTTAATTACTAAAATTTTTTGAAAAAATAACTGAATTTTTTGCCTCCACTTGGACTTATACCATTTTCAAAAATAACATTTTAGAAGAAATATTAACAGGAGTAATTTTAAGAGTAGACATAAGCATTGCGAGAACAGAAGGAGTCTATAGCTTATTAAATTACCAGTTCACTTATTTTTTTTTATGTGGATTTATACAGCTTTAAAAAAAGCGACGTCAATTTATAAATTCGTTGTTCGCACATATATATTTTAAGCGGAAATATTTCTACGTACTCTCTGGAATATCTTCAAATTCTGTTTGCCTTCAACGGTTAAGAAATTAAATAAAGAGTTGTTCCACCAATTTTACAAATGTAATCCCGCTATGTTCAAAATAGCTTCATTTTATAATCAGTATAAATTTGGATGCGAAAATGGGTGTGCAAATAAATAGAGAGTTTTGAAACTGGCTTTTAAAAACAAATCAAAAGGAATCTCACATTTTTCTATAATAGTATTTACAATGTGCAGAGGAAAACATTGTACCTTTGAGAGTCGGGAGACTATAAAAAACTCCATAATAAAGGAAAAAGTTAAAGACAAATTGCCGAAATATTTGGATGCTCTAAAAAAATGATGAAAATCGCCGTCAAATATGAAAGCAAGGCAGAAAGTAGAGAAAGAACGTCGAAAATTAGAACTCTATTGTAGCGAAAAATTTTGCGTCATGTAAAAAAGATCCTTTTGTTACCTCTTCCATCCTTATAAAAAATTATAATCTAAATGTTTCTAACTCAATCATAAGAAGGCTTCTTATCAAAAATAATTTGAAGGCTAGAAGTAGTAGAAAGGTCCCATACCTATGTAAAAAGCACCTAAAGAAAAGATTAGAATTTGCCCAATATCATGTATATGGGATTTTAAGCAAATGGAGAAATATTCGATGGTCTGACGAAAAGAAAGTTAATTTGTTTAATTCAGACAGAAGCAACCTTCCTGTACTAAGACCCTTTAACACCGAATTCCGTCCACAATACACCACAAAAACCATTAAACATGGAGGCGAAAACATAATGGTATTAGGATGTTTTTTCGGATTATGGTACTAGGCCTTTTTATTATACAAATATTCTTGATAACACTATGATGCCTTGTGCCGAATTGGAAATGCCGCCTCGATGGGTGTTTCAACAAGACAATGATCCGAAACATACATCGAAGCGGAAAAAGACTGGTTTGAAGAACATAACGTCTAGGTTATTAGCCGGCGGGCGCAGTCCCCAGATTGTAATTCTATCGAGAACTTATGGCAAATAGTAAAAATGTGTCTTTGAGGAACAAATCCATCCAATAATTCAGGATGCGTGGAGAAATATTCCTGTAATAACCTGCCAAAAACTTATGGACTCAATGCGAAGGCGATTCTCAGATGTAATAAAATATAAGGTTTATTCCACGAAGTACTGAAGTAAAGAAATAATAATTAATGAGAAAAAATCCAGTCAGTAAACAAAAAAAAAAATTTATTTTAGGTAACTCAATTTGCTGGCTCTATTTTTATGCACAGGCAGGACTTGTTAACTTGTAAAAATATAATGGATACGTTTTTATTTAATGGCGTTTTCTTTTCTGACAAAAAAGTTGCATATGTTCAAAACTTTTTACACCTTTATGTTCTTTTCTGAAAAACGTTCGAGAGTGGAAACTATAACTATGTTCTTTTGAAAATAATTGCACGAAAAAATGTAAAATATGTTACATATTTTACCCTCAATTTTATTTAAGGGTAAGTATGCTACACTTTTTTTAGTAGTTCTAATTCTGATAAGTGATGTTTACTTTTGTTGCTGAACCCAGTGTTATATTACTTTATTTTTAAAGCGCTAATTAAACATTACTGACATGTAAATGGTAGTTAGAAAAATTCATAACAGCTTTTGTTCTATTGTGGCTACAAAATGTGTAGCAATTTTTCTGGGTTTAGGCAACATGCAAAACATTTTGTGTGATTGTTGGGTAACATTTATTTTCAGAAACGAAAACGCCATAAGTTTTGAATTTCCATATTTGCATTACTTTTATATCATTTAGTTTATGAGTAAACCGTAAAAAAAAGAAATAATTATAAAGTTTGCTGTACATTATTTTTAGTTTGAAAAATGCTAGATCAAAGTGCCTCTATTTTATTTTTAAATTTTTGGTGCTTTTTCTTAAAGTCGATAAAAACATTATTGACCTTAATGTGTTTGTGGTCCAAAACCAAGGCCACGTACAAAAAATTTTTTCACTATTGAAACTTTCCTTAATTTAAAATGCAAATTTGACATATTTTTCGACATTTTTTCTTTTAATTTTTTCAATAGTCTTTCATTTGAAAGTTCTGTTATTTTGAAAAACTACTTTTACTTTATTCTTTATTTCTTATTTGGTTTTATCACTTCTTCTTCATAAAATATTTTGCCATAATTTTGAGACCATGTTCCCTTTGATGTTTTTATAGCCAATCTTTAGAACTCTTAAATAGCTTTTGAGTTCGTTATTTTGCCGACTGTAAGAACTAAAAAATACATCTTACACTCATACTAATATTATATAGCTGTAGCCGATCAAGGGTGACCCGAAACCGCATAAGCAGAAATAACCCTTCACCATCTCGTCTTTCACTGCTATCATACAACACTACTCCAATTACATAACAGTATCAAATTAGCAGTTTTAAAGTTTCATAAAGAAGAATTCTTTTTTAATTCCTAATTTTCTTTCAAAGGTAGCAAACCTCTGAAATGACAATGGACCGACTGAGTCATATTTCAGATCGGAAAATTAAAATAATCTAAATAATAAACATTTTATATATTATTCTAATTTATCTCCTATACCATTATTAACATGAACATAAAAAAAGGTTAAACAAAAAAAAATGATTTATCAAAGCTCCATATTGATTAATGAAAACCATTATGAAAACTGAAAAGTTTTTGTCATTGACTTGGAATAAAAAACGCTTTTCAAAATAAACTATACAGTTGGGAAATTTATGTAATGCGGTATGAAAAAAAAGTATGTCATACAACATTGAGAAAAACTCTTTTATACAAATTATATAAAAGAACACGCAAAACAAAATTTGTTACAATAAACAACTGTTTTATAACAAAAAAAAAAAAAAAAGAAAAAATCATATATAAATGCATTTATCACTGTCAGTCTATTCTTTATTGTTATGATATATTTACATTCTTACATTTTTTTGTAATCCCTCTCAGTGAATTTTTTACTTATTTCACTCAAGCTACTTATCAAAATAATATTGATAATAATGATGCAGTTTGTTGGTTTGAAATTTCTATACTTTTGCAGTATATGGTTTACAATACCAACAACAAAGTATTGACATGCTGTCATTATTGTTGATAAGGGAATTTATCAAGAGATGAGGAAAATTAAAGTGTTAATCTCGATTAGTGGGTGGTTATCCTTGATGTGGTTGCTGAAGACGTATACTCGTTTTTAATAAAACAATTTTCTAATTAAAGGTGTGATATATTAATAATGTGGCATCAAATGCTACTTAATTGAAATATGCTGATTTGTGTGGTTAGCAGAATAGAAAATAATTTCCTAATAGAATAATTTAGGAATTTAATTTCTTTAAAAACTAATGGGTAATTTTTTCTTAAGAAAATAAACAAAACATCATATGGCAATAATAATAATTATAATTTTGTGTTTAATATATTTTATATACACTTAACTAGAATATTAACATACATACAAATTTCGTTCTTTACTTCAGGATTTTTAAGTTTATTCATCTTTACAGTCCATTCAGACAAACTATCAATAAATATTACAAATCGAATAATATGATAAAAATCTATTGAAGGGTTACGTGTACCATATATGGGCCACCCTTTAATTTTTAACCTTACTATTTTTTTAACTTGTTTTAGCGGTCATAGCCACAGCTTTTTTGGACAAACTTAAAATAAGGCTTTATGAAAATATAATCACTATAAAAACACCTTTTAATTTTTGTTTTTTTTTATACCTGCGTTCAGGCGAATTCACAGCACAGACTTTGCGTAATCTTATAGTTTTAGTCGATTACAGTTGTCAAAATTATAGAATTATCTTTTTTTTTAAGCCCGATAGGATATGTGATTTAGATAAACGTCTGTACCTGGCGCGAAGACCTTATCAGACGGTGATCCCATCACTATTCTGTGCAATTTTAAGACCATGGCTTGCAGGAATATGAACCTACCCCTTGCTAAAGGGTCAGAGCCTGCCCATAAACTTCTCTGTTGAGAGTGCAACAGCACACTTCTATCTATTCCTCGCAAGACCTGCAGATAAAGACTTTTATTTAACGACAGCCATCACGTATACCACGAAGCCACCTCACCAATAACCGGCTACAAAGAGGGGCGGCTCTCTTTATGGGCTACCGATTCCCGTGGTGCCAGTTTATTTATTATTATTATTATTATTTATATGTTATTATCATTTAAGGACACTAATGCATCCTTCGACAGTTACCCCACTGTCTATCCAGATTCAGTGCCTGCACCTGCACCGGGGGACTGGTTCCCTATACCCAGAAGATATCTGTGTCAGAGCCTATTTTTTCTCAGTCAGACTCGAAGTACCCCCGGGTGGCAAGCCCTATAGAACTTTAAATTATAAAAAAATAACATTAGAAATTAAATTTTGATAAAAAAATTTTTCTTTTCATTCTCACGCTTGGACGTTCTTTCGCCAATTGTGCTCTTATATTGTATTGTATCGTTATATTGTATTCAGCAATGAGATTCATTTTCTGCTTAACGAGTTTTTAAATAGGCAAGATTTGACGCATATGAAGTAAAAGCAATCCATAACACACGCTACAGACTCAACTGCATCCAGAAAAATGCACCGTTTGGTGTAGTTTACACACTGGTGGCATCATCGGACCTTATTTCTTCAAAAATGAAAATTAATGGTAACGATCTCCGCACCATTACTAATGATGTTTTGTTTGAAAGTTTTGATGACATTGATCCGGACAAAATGTGGTTTCAACAAGATGGCACTAAGTGCCATACAGCGACTGCAACCATCAAGTTATTAAATCAAAATTCGGCGATAAGTTGATTTTTGGAAATAGACCTATCAATTGGCCTCCAATGTCATGGGATTTGACACCTCTCGATTGTTTCCTGTTGGGCCACGTGAAGTCACTGATAATCCAGCAACAATTGACGCTTTGGCAGCCAACATTGTTCGTTTTATTCGTGACATATGGCCAGCAGTACTTGAAAAAGTGAGCCAAAATTGGACATCCAGAATGCGCTTCGTCATGAGCAGCCGCATTAGCCATATACCCGAAATCATTATAAAATATTAATGCCATGTTCTGATCTTTTTTATAAAAAAATTCTACATTACAATTTAATTTGTTGTCTGTAATTTTTTACAATTTAAAGTTCTATCGATCTTAAAAAAACACCCGTTATGTATAATATATTTTATGTTTAGTTATAAGATAAGATAACGACGTTATACTAAGGGCTCGACAATATATACAAACGATAAACAAATCGATTTCCAAGTTTTTTCCATTTATCTATAGATTATCGATTTCGAACAATATTTCACATAATTAAACCTATTTTTCGAACGATTATTATTTATAATTTTTTTAAATTATATATTTTAACTTATAAGATATAAGACGCCTATTTTCACACATTAAAATAACAAAATTTTAATATATTTTGGCAGCTTATCATCAGGCCCCTTTAAGATCTTTTCTAAACAAAGCATTACATTTTCCAATTTATATATCATTTTGAGCTCTCTTAAGTCCATAACATAAAAATAAATATTGTTTTTGCAATTTGTTATAGCTTACCTCATTTAATATTTGATATAAATAACACACCGATACGGGACTTAAAGGTTTATAATGATTTCCAAATGTGTACATATACCAAATGCCGGGAGCGGGAAATATAACTGTTAACATATCATAAATGGCCATACCTGAAATAAATAAATTTAATTAAATAATTGAAACAAAAGTTAACAAAATTAAAAATTTTGAAATAAAACTTATTTAAACTTTATAAATAACATACTTGGGATTTTTTCATTACCATGGAAAATTCATTGGCATTGTTTGAAATAATAACAATAAAAAAAACTTAAGTACCATTTGATGCTAATAATTTTATATTTATTCTAATTATTTTTAATAATGATATATATGTATATAATTCGGAAATTGAGTGTGTTTGTCGTCACAAATGCCTAGGAGTTGTTCTCGACAGTAGTCTTTCGTTCGAGAACCATATTAATCTATCTTCAGATAAAGTCTGGGGTGTACTAAGGAGGATGTATTGAACCAAAATATTTTTACCCTATCGTATTATGCTCTTCTCATGCCGCAGGCTTTGTACTGTCTTGAAGTTGCTTTAGCCTGTTCTGGAGTTATGTTTAATAAATTGAGACATATAGTAAACATGATTGTTAGTTTTGTGTACAATCTTAGACGACGTGATCATATTTCGGCTTTGTCCAAAACTTTTTTGGTTGTACCTTTAGTAATTTTGTGAAGTATCGTAACTTAGTTTTGTTTCATAGAGTTATTAAGAGTGATTTTCTTTTGCCTATTTGCGATAACTTTACTTTTTTGCGATCTTCTAGGAATCCTCAAGTATACATCCCTAGGATTTTTTTAGAGCTATTTCGTCGTAAGAATTGCTCGTACTTGGAATTATATATCTCATAACCTTCGATTTTTTTTCTACCTCTAACAACGTCTTTCGCCTAAAGCTTATGAAGTACTTGGCTAATTATACATGAATGTTCACATATACATACACTACGTCTTTGTCTTCAAAAGGAAACCACTTGTTTGAGCGTAGATTTGATTTGCTGCTAATAGGGGCCATGTTTCTGTTAAATATGCTATTTATCTATTGGCTGGGGAGCCAATTTTGGTTAAAATATGTAATTTGGAATTCACATAGTGTCTCATTTTTCTTGAGAATCTTAAAACATATACATTTCAACAAATTATTGCGATAGAAAGCCATTTTAAAATAATCAGGCATGTCACAAAACTCAATTTCGATAAACGAAAAACGAAAAATTTCTTCAGAACGAAACCACTTTTAAATTTCAAAGTGGAGTTTAGTTTCTTTGAAATTTTATTATTTGCGGTTTTCAAATTTACTTTTATTAAGCGTCCTTATTTAGATTAGCCTTGTAGTTTACTTTAGTGTGTGCACTATTGCCATATTTATTTAAAAAGGTAAAGATTAAGAATTTTTTAGAAATAAGCAAAATCGAACGGAATATGAAGAATGTAAAGCAAAATCGATCGGATTTGTTAATAAGGAATTTTACGAAATTGAGACCATTCCGATCGGAATTTGTGACATGCCTGAATGTTTTATTATACTTTGTGGTGTTTATATAGTGTACAAAAGCAAGGAGGGACGTTTATTAATGGTAATGCTTTTCAAGCATTTAATCATTAGTAAATGCTAAATACTTTGTTTTTAACGAATTATCAATGAATCTTTTGTTTAAAAAGCATTGCCGTTAGTGAAAATAACAGTAATGCTATAAAATCATTTAAACTATTTATCATTCAATGATAATGAAATTGATTCCTGCAGGTGGCTATGGGAAATATGATATAGCGAATAGCTGTTTTACATACACGATTTCAATTCTCTTGTATTGAAAGTGAAAGTAAAAGCCCCTAAAGGAATCGAGTCACTTGTCAGTGGTTTTCTAATGGCTGCCCTTAAATTTTGCTTTCAAAAAAAAAAGGTGTTTGTAAACAATTTTCCCAATTTCATTAAAGCACTAACAGTAAAATGGTGAAACATATTTATGCGATGCTTGAATAAATTAATGAGGTAAGATAACCTACTAAGTGTAGTGACTGTTTTGGCTGTCTTCAGGTTTGATGAAGTTAGACTTTGAAGCACCGGCTTAGGAGTATAATTCTATTTTTGGTCGGATAAAGATAGAAAAATTAGTAAATCGAATGGAGTGAATTATTTTTAACAGCGTTAAAAAAACATACGTACTGTATTACCTTCCCTATTACTTCCAAAATGTGTTTGATCTATTAATCGTAATACTACATATAAAGCATAATATAATTATAACATAACTCTGCAAATAGGTGTTCTGCAACACTGCCGAAATATCCAAAAAATTTATTTTGAATAACAAAGTCAAAGAAATATCATTTTCTAATATTCTGTGAGTTTAAGGAAATATTTATAAATAAAAGGAATTTAATACATGGCAATATGAAAATTTATTATTTAGAATCTTCTTCATATTAGTCTACATATTATACAGTTGTTTGAAAATTCATTGAAAATTAAAAAAAACAATATCGCAGTATTCACTGAATTCTCTGATCCACATCAAACTTGCCTTTATGTGCAAAAATATTTTTGTTTTTATGTGGCAATAAATTTCAAAGAAAATGATAATTTTATACTTGAAGTAATGTATATGTTTACGATTACTGTGAGTAAGGTAAACAACACTGCTGTTGATTTAAGCCAAATTTTGTGATATCATATTAAAGTTATCGTTTTCAATGATTATTATAATAACACACATGAAACGAATTATGATACCTCATTACAGCCAGCCTACAGAACAGTAGGTTTGTATCAGTTAACCCAAATTTGTTTGTAAAACAAAAATAAAAGATGTTAATTAAACAATGATTTTTTACGGTTCACAGGCAGTATTTTTATACTCTTGATCAGTAGTTAAGTTAAAAAGCGTATTTTATAATATCTTTTGAAACATTCAAAATAAACTGATTGATTTGTTCTTGTAGAGATTAGTAACGATTATTTAAATGAAATTTCCTCAAACAAATATAACAATCGCTTGAACTGTGGCCCAATTGTTTAAAATATTGAATAACGTTAAGTTTTCAAATAAGATTCAGCAAAAGTGATGCTTCAACAAACATCAATTATTTAATTAAAAAATCTCAATATCGACTATTAATTTTACCCTCATTTATGTTCTTCTAAGATATTGTATAAAACAAGTATGTTTGTACCTTAAAGCCGTTATGTTTTTCCCGCTGCCTCGAAGTACATGGAACGATCTTGCTGATTTTTAATAGCAAATTTTCGAAACTGTTTCTGATTGATTGGCGTACTTAAATTTTCTCTAGCTCATCTAGTGCATTGGCAAAGTGTATTTTAACCCGAACATGGGCGGACATCGCTTAATAGACTTCGTTATGCATAAGAACCCAGAATATATACACCCCATGGGGTCGGATATTGATATTGTAGAAATAACACACGGAATGAAAAGCTTAGATGTACCCTTTTTCCACTTGTGCTAAAGGCTACATAAAGGGGAAAACGACAATTTATTGATCAGTGATTTGGTTAGAAAAAAACGAATAATTGTTGTTAAGTTTACGGTGTGGAACGAAGCGACGCTATCTAGAATTCCATTGTCAACAAATTTCTTACAATTGACGCTTAAACGCCATCTTGGCGAGCCATCAATTTAGTAAGCCAACAAACAATTACTTTAAACACATGTGATAATCATGTTCATAGCTTTGTAAAAAGATTTATTTTCACATCAATGTCTATCACGAATGTCATTTTTATGATGATTTATTTTGAAATAACATATTCTTTTTAGAAAGCATCGATACAATTACTATGACAAATAGAAAATTATGCTTAAGAAGTAAATATACACGGAAAGGAATTTGAAGAAAAAATTGAAATGCAGATTTATATCGTCTTGATATTATAACAAATGAATTAACTAATTCCGAATTAATTTTATTCTGCTGGTGTCTTATTTTTCTAGTTTTCTTTAAAACATCCCCAAATACTTATAAAAAACTTTTCTTTTTTAACAAATTTTTAGAAATTAAAATAAGAGTGAGCTTAAGCCTGAATTAATTAATGCATTTGTTATTAGTATTATTATTACTATTATTATTATTATTATTATTAAAATGTTATATATTTTTCATTGAAGTGCATCCCAATGATATCTTCGGCTAAAAAATATAATTTCTTATGAATGTATTGCCCAAATAGTAAGGCTCGTTCGGAAATAAAAATTAACCTTTATTTTCAATCTTAATAATTATTATTCTTTAAGATCTCCTACAAGTTTTTTGTTTTCAAAAGGTAGATGAATATAGAAAAAATTCAACTGATGTAGTTTGTCTCAAGAAAAATTCAGGTCTTTTTACCTCTTTTTAGATAGATACCGTCGTGCAACCTTTTACATGACTGAAAAATTATTGCGTTTTTCAAAGTGTTTTTGATAAAGTCATCAGTACAAACGGATGCTGCCAACTTAAAAAGAATTATCGTGATATTTAATACCGCACAGCTCAAATTACAAATATTTCTCTATTTAATTGATTTATTTAATGAGATGGAAAACTGTTTTTACTTGTCAAGTGGCTTTAAATCATTTGCCCTAATAATCTTATTTATAAAGTTTACTGAGCTTCACAGGTATTAGTGTTATAGAGCATTATTATATTTAAGAAAAAAAAATGTGTCTACGCTTTAATTTTTACATGAAAAGTTAATTGCCTAGAAAAATTCAACTTTGCAACGATACGAATAAAAAGTTTTTATTGACTCATTTAACAAAATGGTGCTAGTACTGCTTCAACAAAACTTTCGTGTTTCATGCTACTAATTAGATGCAGAAAAAATATGGTTGTAGTATGGTCACAAGAACCATTTTATATTCTCTGTAACAATACATTCTTCCAGTGAACAAATTATGTTTATATTAAACAATACTTTATAAACAATTAATTAATTTTTTATAACTAGGTAGAAAAAGTACAACATGATTGGTTTGAAACTAATTTAAAATTTTAACCCAAAAACAAAGTTATTATAGTTGTCGGCGTCGTCGTCGTTTTAGTATCAATATCACTTCGTATCAATTTCGGCGTCAATTCAATAAAAATTATGCATTCTATAACATTCCTGTGACGACGTGGACGTCTAATCGATTTTAATGAAATGAAAATGCGCATTGCCAAGTTTCTTGTTAAATTTTTTTTTGTTTGATACTTTTATGGTACAAATAGAAAATTTGTATTTAATTAATTTAAAATTCGACTTCAGCAAGTTCTATGTTCTTAGATTCGTTTCCCATGTCAACCATTTGAACTCCTTGAACTGCTCCTTCAGGATTCAAATGCTTCTGGAAATTAAGAAGGTTTGCCACAGCTTCTTCCAGGACTAAGTGAACATTTTTTAAACATTCCGACGCAAGTGGTTTTATATTCTGCTTTATTAGCAACCATCTTTTTTTTAACTTTTAATTATTAATTTCGCGATACCTTAAAAGTAATTTTTACAAACTTTTTTGTAAATCCCTATTCAATCCTTTATTTTGTTACCTTTTGTCATTCATCTTCTAGGCGGACCAAGAGAATTAAGAATTTTTCAAATTTTTCCTATTTTTCAAATTGATTTGCATTTGTAACATGCACTTTTTAACATTTTTAATGTTATATTTGTTTTAAATCACTTCCAGTCGTTATGCAAAAAGGCGTCGACAAAAAACAGAGTCACGTCAATACAAAGTCGTCGTCACATTTGTTATAGAATACAAAATATCTTTAAGCAGTAATCGATAAGTGTCAATAACGACAAGTAGAATAACAAATCGAATGCGTCGACACATATAAACATTGATATGTTACGACGCCGACGACTAGGATAAGGGTGAATATTTATAACTATAAGGATATTTTTAATAAAACATATAATATGTTAAGTTGCATAATAACATATAACTGAAGTATAATTAAAGAAGAACAAGTAATGATCTGTTTCAACCATGTTTTTGTTTCCCTCTTGTCTAAATGGTTTTCCATCGGTTAAGTGATATGTTTCAATATTATCGGTTCATTTAAAAAGCAAAGTGTAAAAATTTATAGTATGCAGTAAGTATGACAAAAAGGTATTTTATTAACAACAATATGGTTTTAAAAATAACAATATGATTAGACAACAATCATATAATTCATACATAATAAGTTGCTCTTAGATTATGGTTAGCTAAACTCTACACTTTCTTTGCGTGTGGCTTTAGAACCTAAATTATTCTTATTAAAATAATTTTTTCACAAAACACAACTCGTGGAACTAAATTCGCCATCTTTAAAAAATCTACTTATTTCTAGTCTATTTATTTCATATAAATATTTATAAACAGAGAAAAAAACAGCTCCATCATTGTGAAATTCAATTCAATGTAATAGCAGTTATACAAAACTAATTTATACTTAACCACATAACATAGAGAAATTAATATTAAATAATAATATAATCATAAAACATCATCAAGAGTGGCAGGCAGCCAAGCATATTTTGATTACTATAATATTAATGCTCCATGAGTCCGTTACACTAATCACTTCCTGTTCAGAGCAACAACATTCATCAGAAGGACAACGAATGTTTTTTTTTTCTACTACACTTTGACTTGATTATAAACGGTTACGCACACATAATAAGGCTCTAGGCCATGAAACATGATAATATTATTATATTAAACTAAAAACGAGCAAAAGATAATGCAGCAAGAATATACTAAATAAACCTAACGTAATAGAAAAATCAAAACATAATCCCAGAATAAGAAGAAGCGAGTGCGATGCTTAAGAGGATGATGTAAATTATTTTTATATTCACTATCTAAGCGAAAAGTTTTTTAAACCATTTTGGTTTACTTTTCTTTTAAGATCTTCTCTATTGTATCATTTAAAAATCATTTATTCTAAGTAGTTTTATCTTTTTCAAGTGAAAATAAAGGGAACCCTTGAAATTGATAAAAGAAAATCTTCCCCCTTGATATTATTTTTTCAAAGCAGTTGTGCGTAAACTAAGTAAATCATTTTGATTTTGTCATTACTTATGTAAGTATGTACTTTTAAAACTATATTACATACAAATACATACATGTATACTGTTAGTTGCTTTTAAAAAATACGCACATGAATGAAACCGAACTGAAATGGGGATCATTCTGAGCTGTTTTAACTAAACCCTAGAAGGGTGATATACTTTAGGTTTTTCTTAACTGCAAGTTGTTGCACTTTTTAATATGTTATTAAGAGAAATCAATTTAATTTAATTTTAACTCTACGAAAGTGTTCCAAAACCATGAAACTGTTTTAAGTTAAACTACGCTTGTGTTAAAAAAAAAATATTTTACAAACACTTATGTATAAATAAAGGTATTTGCTCTTATTTGCTATACGTCTTCTGAGTCTAATTTAAGGGTCTACCAAGGCACTGGTGACATACCTAATCCTTTATTGTCATTGCACACTCTGTGGTTCTATTTCAAACACAGCAGAGACAATTTTTAAAAACAAAGGATTAGTTTTGAATATGCAAAATGTAAGATTTCAAGAAAAGTACCACCTATAGTGTCCAATCTGTCAAGTATGTGACAAACTTTATTATCGTCTACGTCACTTTGTATGAAGAATTCGTCCTAAAATTTAAAGTCCTTAAATAATGTTGTCCCTTTTTATCTGCATACGTGTATTTATTTTAATTTCTATAAATAAAAACTTTTAGGTGGTTATTATGTTGTTTGGCTTTATTAGTCAAATCTTTTGCTTTCTAATTAAAACAATGATGTCAAACCAACATTTTGTATAGTGGTCGCCAACCAGGGAGTGTGCTTTAAATGAGAATGCATTGGTGATGTAGCAACGAAAAAATTACAGAGTTATAATTACAATTATTTAAAAGAGTAAATTGTCTTATTGTTGTATATGGGTTTTTAGTTTAAAATTAAATTTTTTTAAAATCAAACTCAATTTTTTTTAAGCAAAATAATTTTTTTCCAAATACATGTCAAATGATTTTGAACTCATATAATTTTTTTTTCGTTTTTAAATTAATTTTTTTCTTTTCAAATTCAATATTTTTAACCAAATCGAAATAATACCAGGTCGTTGCGATGGGGAATTCATTAATTTTTTCCGTAAACATAAAAAATTATACATATTTTTATAAACATACATATTTTGAGTTTGACATTTAGCGTTTACGGCAAAAATTAATGAATTCGCCATCGCCACGACCTGGTGTTATTTCGCCATTGTATTCAACTTTTCTCTAATTTAACGCAAAATACGCAAAAAATCAATTCAAATTTAAATAAAGTTGCTATATAGTTTTCAATTTAACAGTTCTCCAGATGCAGCTTAAGGGAAAGCCATGGTCATATCAACATAATAATTGTTGTAATCAATTGGCGTTGCCGATTCAAGGATTTTTTAATTACAGTCAGCAAGTCCATATTAGACCATTCTTCGCAGTAATACATCTAATTTTTTAGTTTAAAATAACAAATATACAATGATAATGTTACAAAATATTTCTATTTGAAGGAATCAAGCACAATTAAAGTAAATTAACATAATAAACAAAGTTTATCACTACTAAAGGAAAAAAAATTTTCCAAAAGCCTTCCATATTAAATGGAGGAAAAATTGAACTTAAAGTTAAAAATATTTAATTTGAAAAGTAGAAATTTTATTAAATTAGAAAAAATAAGTAATTAGTTTTAAATAATATCATGCTGTTTTTATCCCGTATATTTTTGTACCGCATACTGGAGCTCGCGCTGGTTTGTTTTGAAATCATTGATTTTGAGTCTGCAAAATGATGCCATTGATATCGTAGGGCCGTACCTCTTTAAAAAAGGCATTAGCAAGGCAATCCTAAGCAAAATCGAGTGCAGCTAACAAATTGCTCGTTGGCTAAGCTCAGCAATCGTTAGAATGGCAATCGGGAACCATCGATCATAGATCACGTAAACCTATCTATGGAGCCAAGACCTGGGATCTATGTTGACATGCTTAATTTTTATTTTTATATATTTTTAGTGTTAAACAATAATATCCCAACGCAAGAAAATGCTTATGTTTGTACTCTTTACTTTTATTCTTAAATGGTAACATCAGGTCAGGTCCTATTTCTTAAACTTAATTTTTTTATATCAATACAAATAACGAGGAAAACTTTGCAAATAAATAATGTATTACTAAATAGTAAACTTAAAAAAGAATGTGCTTTTAACCGAAAGTACCATATTAAAGTAAATATGTAAAGAGAAATATTTAACAAGGAAATGTAAACATTTATTATTTTTATAATTTTTTTTTTAAAGCATTCATCGTAATATAAATTGATAAATCACATATTTAATGTATTTTATTTATTTTCCAGCAAAAAAAGTGTGCAAAAACAAACTGTACGTTTTAAAATAGTTTGAAGAAAAATAACGTTTTAAATTAAAAAATGTTTAAAGTTAGAAAACTTAAGCAGTAAAAGTCTCTATAGGAAATATTTTCCATGTTTATTTTCCAAAAATATATATCCGAGTATATATGTATATAAAACCTTCCTCAATGTGTTAAAAACTAATAATAATAAATCTTTTTTTATATATTTTTGTTTTAATGTCACAAGGGCATTAGTTAAATTTATGGTTTTGGTTATTTGCATTGATGGCTGATGTAATAAATAAAGCAAAAATGGCAGGATGCTGATTAAGTCCTTAATTCAATGCCATTAAATTTCAAATCAGTAAATTTTAGTTTTATGGAAAGCAATAAAATTTAATTTAAAGATTTGCAATCTAAGAAAAATGTCATCTATTTTTTATAATAAACTGAGACGAACAAAAATTAAAAATAAAAAAAAATGTCTATGATACATATCTAATAGGGGTGCGTAGAATATCATGCTTTATTTTATATTAATTTTAAATTTTTCTAAACCATAATAAAAGCAATTCATATTGACGTTTACTTACCCACTTTTAGTGGCTGATTTTAAAGTTCGGGTCAATTGTATCGTTTTAGTGATAAAAAAAATATAATACTCAAACGTTTAGATAAAAATTCGCCACTTAAGATTTAAATTACTCCGCTTTTCTGTAAATATTGGCCTGCATCCATACATATTTTAACAGAGTTAAAGGAAAAAAAATATAATACTCAAACGTTTAGATAAAAATTCGTCATCATATATAGGAAAACAAGAAAATCTTTAATATTAAATAAGATAATCTAATTAAGGACGAGGTCCATGAAATGATGATATATTCAGTGCTTTTGTTTATTATGGTCCTGCGACATCCAGGGTCCGCCATCTAACGTTTTTTTTTCATCAAATATTGCTTATTTCGTGAATGGAATTAGCTCATGTCTGATTTGAAAGATAATTAGTTTTATCCTTCCGCTGAACAAATATGGTTTTGTATACGCTTGAACAATGCTGGAAAATATTGCGACATGACTTTGAAAATCATGATAATATTGCAGAATGCGTGCGAAAAATTGCGTACGGATTTTGGAAGAACAGAAGCACAGTCAGCTCCATATGTTCGTTATATTGTGAAAAAAGTGAAAGAAACTGACATCCTCATCGATAAACCAAAGCGTAAAAAGCCAAAAACAGTGCGTACACCCGAGAATATTGCTGTTGTGGCAGAAAGTGTGTGTGAAGCGCCACCAACATCAATTCACTGTCGTTCTAAACAATCAAATATTTCGGAGACATCATTGAGATGAATTTTAAATTTTTGAGTTAAAGCTAACTCACCAACAAATGCGTTTTCGCTTTGCTTAGTAGGCCTGCGATCGACTTACAGAAGATGCCGTTAGCCAAAAAAATCATCTCTTCAGATGAATCTCATTTTGATCTCGGCGGGTATGTAAACAAGCAAAATTGTCGGTTTTGGGGCACAGAAAACCTGAAAACACTGAACAGCCGGTGCACCCAAAACAAGTCACTGTTTGGTGCGGATTTTTATCCAGAGGCATAATTGGGACATTTTTCTACGAAAATGAGCAAGGAGCGGCCGTTACAGGCAATGGCGATCGTTATCGGGCCATGTTGAATGAATTTTTGTTCACAAAAATTGAAGAGGAAGATATTGGCAACATTTGTTTTTAACAGGACGGCGCTACGTGCCATACAGCCGAAGCTACACTCGAAGTTTTGTGCTCTGTTTTTGAAGACCGCATTATCAGCCGAAGAGCTGATGTCGTTTAGGCACCTCGCTGCTACGATTTGACATCGTTGGACAATTATTTGAAGGTGCCGTCAAAGACAAGTGTTACGCCGCCAATCCAGAGACTGAGATTGATGCTTTAAAGGACAATATTCGTAAAACCATCTGCACAGCTGCACATAATCGATTATGTGCTTAAAAATTTGCCGGATCGTGTAGTCTACTGCATGGCCAGCGGAGGCAGTTATTTGAATGAAATTGTTTGCCATTATCAACCGGAATGATTTTACTTTCAAACAAAAAAAAAAAAAAAATTTGAGAAAATATTTTTTTATAGATATTTAATAGTTTTTTGTATAGCATGCTCAAAAACAAAAGTTATTTGGTAGGCCCTTAATATAGTACTTAATTTTTTTTTTTATTTTTTTATTCTCTATCAGCTCAATATTTTTTTTTTTTTTTTTTTTTGATTGGAGTTACTTCACTAAACACTACATTAATGGTGAGGGATAAATAAAACTCGGCATAGCCGAATATAGCCCTCTTACTTGTTAATTTTACCTTTTATCCTTGTCGTTAATGCTCAACATATATTTCTAGTTTCTGCCTTTAACAGCTTAAAAGATAAGGTCATATATATGATTATGTGCCTACAGAACTCAGTCATTTCTGAACCGATTTTTAAAATTTTTTTAATTTGATAGATTATGCTGACAGACTGGTTCCCTTGTAAAAACAATATATAAATAAAAAAAATAAAATTAAATAAAATTTAAAATAAATAAAAATACAGCAATAAATTTAAAAATTAAAGGGGTCGTAAATTGACTTGCATATCTTTTGAACCTTTATAGGCAAACGCTTGCAAATTGGATAGAACGTCGATTGCTATAACTGTTATAGTAACAAATATTAATATTCAAAATTGTAAATTGAAAGATGCGATAATAGTTCTCTTAATTTGATGTATGTATTTGGCCATACTTTTTAACAGTTGTAGACAGACGTTCGAAATTTACAACTAAGTCCGTTATGACAACAAATATAAAATTAATATTTTAAAGTTAAAGGGTGTCCCAATAGTTAATGTAATTTCAAGTATGTGGCCGAACTTTTAAACCGTTATATACAAAACGTTGTATCTTTAAAGTGACGTATTTTGCTAAGCCCTATATATATATACATCAAGTTATTATTTTTAAATTTACAAATTAAAGGATGTTCTCAAAACAAATGTAATTTGAACTATATGGCCGTATTTTTTGAACAAACATTTGAAAAGAAGACAGAATGTCTACTACTTTGTTTGGCATAATAAGAAGTATATAAATTTTAAATTATAAATTAAAGGGTTTTATAATAGTTAATTAAATCGGATATATATGGACAGCAAGTGTATAATTTGATTTGTAAATTAAAGAGTGACTCTATAAATGCTGCTATTTGTTAAATATTGTTATTAAATAAATGTGACAATACTCCTGAACCGTTATAAACAGACAGACAAAATCTTTTTTGAAGTTGGGTTCTATTGCAAGAATATTGAAAAAATAAACAATAATTAACAATATTTTTATTTTAAAAACTGACCAACCAACTGCTTAATAAATTACAAAAGAAAATAATATCATCTCAAAAAAATTTTATTTTGATCATGTAATAAAATAGTTAAACTAATAATAATTCAATTAAAATAATTTACTTCATTTAACTCACCCATTAGCACAAAATTAGTTGGTGTTGACATTTTCTTTTTACTCAATATCAGGACAATTAACGAATTCGATAGAACTGTCGTTATTAACAGAAATGGCATACTATAGCCATACAGAGGTACAATATATTCTACGGGTGAATCACAAGTTACATTCCAATACGAATTATTAGTTTCAATATCAAAATTTTGACATCTTTCTTCGCCAAAATATAAATCGGTAAAATTCGTGTGATCATGTCGTGTGTTATTGCTGTCATATTGAGAATTGAGATAATTGCTGGCTGAATTTATAAATACATCTCCAATAGTGTCATAGTTAATGCTGCCTTTACTTGTCACACTGCTAGCATCAACTTTGGCATTATTGCTATTGCCGCTTTCATCTAGCCCACTTGCAACCGACCATCCTAAGGGTGCTGATGATGTTACGTAGGTGTAGACTAAACTATTATTATTCATATTGTGCATGTTGTCATTGTAACTGACAACCATTGAGGGATCCAAAACAGCAGCCACAGTTTCTGTTACTGCAGTGCTTAAAGTTCCTGGTAAATCCATTTTGAATTTTATATTTGAAAATTATTTTTATACGAGTATTTTGTTATAGAGGTAAGTTTGCTTTCAATATAATTCACTGCATTGTAGTTTCAGTTAAATTAATTTCTATTAAGTTAATCATAAATTTATCACATGGTCCTGATGTTTTCTATGAAATCTGTAAAAAAAAAACATAAAATGAATGTTTAAATCAAATATACTTATATATTATAAATCTCTTTGTAAGTTTGCTTGTTTGTTTATACGAAACTAAAAATATGGGTAGATATTTGTCCTCATGGTAAGATAGGATATTTATATGTTTTTTTAATAACGGACCAGGAGGGTAGAAAAAAATAAAGCGGACATTTTTATCCATCTGAATCAATTTAACAAAGTCTCGGCTAATCGATTCATCTATATCTGTTTCCAAAGCTAGGACCTGGATGAGAGATTAAAGGAAAATTTTAGAGGATATTGGAGATGGGAAAGTAGGAGAGGACAAATTCTAAATCTTAAACAATTTTAACAAAATCAGATTCTAAAGATATTTGAAATAAAAATATCTCCTGGTCTATAAAATCCCCATAGCAAACAAGGCTATAATATAAAATCCAGCGCCTAGAAAAGCCATAAAATTAGACCTGGATAACGCCGGGTACAATAAACTAGTATTTTTATATTTTTTGTTCTGTACATTATTTAAAACGTCCAATGTTTTTAGTGATAATATTACGTGGGACAAGATATTTGCATTTAATATATATATATATATATATATATATATATATATATACATATTTTTTTTTCTTGTTTTCCACTTCTTTTATTAATTTAATATTTTTCAATATTTTACTTTAATAGCGTACAATGTGAGCAGGAATTAGGGTTGCAAGAAAATATATTGTTACGAATAATAAAAAATCTGACAACCCCTGTAGTTGTTTCCTCATGAGCGTGGTGAATAAGTTAATTCAACAACCAACGGTATGTGTATAGAATAAAAACCACAATTAGCTTGCAAAAGCTGAGCAGCTTCAATGGCTGCGTTGGTAGAGGTGCGTACTGAAAAACAGAGGGTCCTGAGTTCGATACCCCATTCGGACATGCGTGCAACGATAAATAATAATTGTTATAATTCGAATAAAATTAATAAACAGCAGTACAAACCCCCCGAGAGGCAAGAGACAATTATTGTGTAAAGCCATGGCAAATATTTAGTGGAGACGTCAAATTTAATATAAGAGCAACAGATAATTGTCAAGAAGCCCTGTATAATAAAAAGTAAGAGCAATAGCGGTTAGTGCGGGGAAGTGTTACAGCATAACAACAGTGTATGGCAGACGTGTGTTGTGGCTATTGGATTAAAGGGGATGACTGGCTTGGACAAAAGGAGTAGTAGTGGAGATATCTGTGGATGGTTAAGGTTACTAAACACGGCATCGAGTAGTTCATGTCTCGCCGGATTAACGCAGTAGTGTAGCGTGGTGGCTGCGTTTGTGGTGATAACTCATGTTTAGTAAATACGAGACCAAGGGTTCACAAGACCGGTAGGATCAAGAAGTGTAGCCAGAGAAAGCCATAAAGTTCGAAGACAGAATTTAGCCACAGTTGTATTTGCAATCAAAAGAATCCGTATGTTCTGCTTTAAAAAGGCAAAACGTAACAATATTATTTTTAAATACAATTTTTGCCTTATTTTTAAATTTCTTTTTATTAATATTGGAACGAATAATAAAATCTGGCAACCCCTTTTGTTGTTTACGTATGAGCGTGGTGAATAAGTTGTTTCAACTAATGGTGTGTGTATAGAATAATACCACAATTAGCCAACAAAAGTTAAGCAACGTCGATGGTTGCGTTGGTAGAGGTGCGTGCTGTAAAACAAAAGATCGTGAGTTCGATACCGCCTTCGGACATGCGTACAACGGAAAATAATAATTGTTATAATGCAATTGAAAATTATGAAGTGCAGCAGTACAAAGACAATTATTGTGTGAAGCCATGGCAGATAATTTAGTTGAGACGTCCACTAAATTAAGTGTAATAGCATAACAACAGTGTATGGAAGACGCGCGTTGTGGCTATTGGATTAAAGGTGATGACTGGCTTGGATAAAAGGAGTAGTGGAGATGTCTGTGGATGGTTAAGGTTACTAAACAAGGCATCTAGTAAGTTCATGTCTCGCCGGAGTAGTGTAGCGTGGATGGCTGCGTTTATAATAATAACGCATGTTTAGTAAATACGAAACCATGGGATTAACAAAACCCGTAGAATCAAGAAGTATAGCCAGAGTAAGCCATAAAAAGTCAGAATATAGAATTTACAATGAGCCACAGTGGTATTTGCAATCAAAAGGATCATTACGTTTGTCTAAAAAAGGAAAAACATAAGAATATTTTAAATATTTAGTATTGCAATAACTGAATTAATTAATTTGCTTTAAGTTCGTTTTTATCTTAATTATTAAACTTTCATTAAGAAAGAAAAGTTTTTTACAAATATTATTCCGATGCCTTATTGTGCCGATGCCTTTAAATCTAAATATTTCATGATATTCTCATGAAATATATATTTATAATTTTAAACTAAAAAGAAACGTATTACTGTGGGAAAAGCATATCCGTATGGCCATTTTGCTACTGCTCATATAGCTCATCAGTAAATTCTACTCATATTTGGTATTAAATTTTAGGAGTGAAGTAGTAGGAAAGCATTTCTTACCATAGTTGTACAAATGAGGCTGGCATTTCCTGCATAAAATAGTAACAACAAAATATTTTCGCATAAAAACTTCAGGCATTGACATTTATTATGAATTATTATTGTTCATGTCTTTCGGTGAAAATTGCTGTTTCTTACAAATATGCTCATATTAGCAAAATAACAATATGATATTAAAGCAGTCTGCTTTTTTCAAATATAAATTTAATTTCTATGAAATATTTTATTAAAATTTTTATTTCTTTTTTATCTGTTAGCAAGAGACTTCAAATTATAATTGATGTTTTTTTCGTGGAAATTTTTAAAGTATATTTCAAAATTAAACGAAATTTTTGAAAACAACATTGACAACAAGCTGCAAACTTATATTGACTTTTAAGAAAACAAAAAAGCAACAATGAAAAATGTTTTACCTGCAAATGCAATGAAAATTTCATTAACAGTACAAATTTACTGGTAATTGCAATTGTCAATACAGTTGAAATATAATGAAGTGTGCCCTTTTATGATTGGAAATAACTAAAAACAAGTAAGAGTCTGGGTAATTAGTTGCTTAGAGTATTATTTTCAATTTTTCCTTGTGGTTGTATTGTCTTTTAAAAAATTAATTAATTTTTGGTTTCTTAATCAAAAAGTTTAATAATTAATATTTTTAATAAATTTGTTTAACCCTTAATTTTTTATAATCTAATTTTAAAAAACTTTATAAGACTTTAAACTGAAAGTATACTTCTGTAAAATTGAGAAGCGTTACACCATAAAAAATTTTTTTATATGAAATATAATGAAAATTCAAAGTAAAACCTCTACTTTAACAAATTACCATGGTTTTTTTTACTGGTTCCAACAACATTGTTTATATATAAACAAATTCTACAATAGAAAAGCGTAATTCCATTGAATATTATTTAAATATTTACCATAAAATGTCATTACAGGTAAAACAACAAATCCCCTCAAACACATATTGCATAGCATTGGCTGAGAGTCAGATAAAAAAACAAGTTCATGTACATATTACATTAAAAAAAAAAAACAAAATGCAAATATACTTTGTAAAAAGTATATCAAATTAACATTGAACAGGATTTACAAACTTATATTTCTAGTTAATAGTTTTTTCTTTATTCCTTAAATCAACTGAATAAAAACATGAACAGCAAAATCGTCCTTGAAATGCTACAAACAATAATGGTAAAAAAAATAAACAAAACAAACAACAGTTTTAGCTACACATGCATGTGTACATGTGTGTGAGTGTATATAAAAAATATATCAGTTGATAAACAATCGCAAAAAAACGACTGCCAAGTTACACCAGCAATTACCTAGATTGATGGCATAAAATATATATTGACAATCCAGCTCTGTTACAAAATACAAAAATCTCACCTTTCGCCTGAACATCAGTTAAAACTGAATAATTTATTACGTTATCTCTAGTGTTTGATATAAATATATGAAATTATTATGTAAATGTTTACAATATCTATTTGATATTATTTGAATTACAATTAAAAAAATTTAATTTTAAAATTAATTAAGGTTGAAAAATGAGAATGGCTTTGAACTTTAGGAGATTTTTTCTCAACTTTTGTAGTGAACAGTAAACACCGATGCTGTAATAGAACTTAAAAATAAAAGTTTCTTGCAAAACACGATTTGAAAACAAACTATCAGAGAGTCATTGAAAAATAAAAATAAACTAATGTTTTAATTTCAAGTATTTGTCTACAAAGGTTCTAGAAATAAGGTCTCTGTAGAGGCGCTCTGTAATTTTTGTGTTAAGTTTTATACAACGTTTTTTTCTTAGAAGCTAAAGCGTTCAAATCATGTATCTTATATGGGACACTATTTTGTACATTTTATAAAAGTCTTTATAAATAGAACCAATCTGTAAATATAGCCTTTAAAAAAGAAAATTAGAAAAATACCATCTTTTGGTGAAAATTCTTAAAAAATGGTAATTTTTCTTTAGGAATATAGCAAAAGCCTTAAGGTAATAATCCGAGCATTAAGTGCACTACGCCAAAAATACTAAGTAAAGGTCGGCCAAAATTAGAAAAGAAAATTGTAAGCCAATTTTCTCCTAAATTAATAGAGATATAAAAACATTTGTATAAACTCTTTCAAGGTCAAATTAAATTAACAATTGAGTTAAAAATAATTTTTTATGACATTTCCAAAAAATTTCTAAAAATTACATTAAGATATCTTTAGCGGTTCATGAGCAACCTATTTATGTATGTCCAAAATTATTTTTATTTAAACCACTGCGGAATATGCGAATTTTCGAAAGAAAAGGGCTAACTGCTAATAGAAGAACATCTAGACCAAGGGTGCCAGCATTATCTTAAAAAAACGAACCACACGTTACGTTGCCTTTAAATAAGCATTTTCAGTTACGACCGACAAGTAGTGATATTGGCGAAAATAGTATTAAACAACAAGACATCAAATAGAGAATCTTCATTGGCGATAGTAATAAGGTGAGTATTTTTAACAGTATTCTTAATAAAGCTACGCGTGCCTATTTCTTTTTTTTCCATATAAGTTGGAACAATAAAGTAACTATAATAATAAAAATGATAGAGAATTAAAAAATAAAAAAAAAACAAACATCAAGTAAAAAAATTGACGCTCGTCATTACTTTCCGAGTAAGATGCTTCTGAACTTTATATTCATCATCATCATATCTTTTTAAAATATCAATATGGGTATCAATTAAAAGCTTTTGAAGAGATCTTTCAGAAAATACTAAATTTTTTATTTAAATGCCTAATCCAGAGCCGATGACATTTTTTTGTACAATTATACACTGCCGCTCATCTGATTAGGTTTGGCATTAAAATAATTTTGTTTACCATCTCTGTCTTAAACTAACGCATAAACTAGTAATACAATTGGTTTTATTTCAAAATTGCATACCTAAAATCTTTGCAAAAAATCTAACGGGAATATTGTGCCGTTATCTTAATACATGCTGTAAAAGAAATAATATAGTAAAACGATGCATTTTTTTAAGCTCATCAGAATAGGTTTAACAACAAAAAACAAAAGAAATATAATTTTTGTAAGTTTTTTTTTGGTAAAATAACAATTGTTTTATTAAATTAGTTTAATATTTTATAAATTAATAGTGTGTGCTTCCACCTTTATTCAGAATGACTTCGAATATTCTTTTTGGCATTGAATCATAGAGTTTGGCCAGATAATTCAGGTTGATTTCGCTCCAGGCTTCTTGAATGGCAGCAATCAAGTCATTTTTGTTTTCGAAATGACGGCCCGACTCTTAAACCTTACGTGAAAGAAATCCCCATACATTTTCAATAATATTAAGGTCGGGAGAATAAGGACTACATTGCAGTAAACCCACATTCTGCCCATCAATCCACTGTTTCACCAGCCTTGCAGTATGAATTGGAGCGTTATCATGTTGAAAATTCCATGAAATTGGTCCAAAGATGTCATTGAATAGTGGAAAAGCTTTTTCTAGGACTCCTTTATAATTTACTGCATTCATTTTTGTTGAAAGAAACTGCAGTTCAACTGTGCCGTAATATGAAATAGCACCCCACACCATAACACCACCTGCACAGCTATGATTTCGCTTTAAAAAAAGTTCTTCCTTACGAAGATCATGGAAATAGTAATTGAAACCATCAGGACCATCCAGATTGAACTTTTTTTCGTCTGAAAAAACAACATGTTTCCATTCGTTCTTCCAGGTCATGTAATTTTCAGCAAACTTTAGGCGGTGTTCCTTACGTAAAGGATTAAGTGGTGGCTTTTTTTGTAGTTTCAATCTTTTTAAGTGTTTGGCATTTTGAATGACTCGCTTTACAGACGCTAAACTACTTTTACAACCAACTTTTTCCTTTATTTTTGCCGCTGATTCCTTCGAATTGGAGGCAGATCTAACGATCGCTCATCTTTCAGTTGCTGAAGTTGCTCTATAAGTGCCTCCTTTCATGTTTTTTCCATAGGTATTTTCATTTCGTAAGAAATTACTCACACAATTTTGGCTTTTGTTAATTTTTTTTGCAATTTCATTGTGAGAAAGACCTCCTTCTGCGTAGATTTTAACTTTGACCCTTTCGGCTTCAGATAAAGGTTTTCCACGACCCATTTAAATTACAAATTGTTGTAACAGTTTAGAAATTAAAAAAAAGTTATTCAAAACAACGCACTCGCGGTCAAACGTTAGTGTAAACTAATACAATTAGTCGTAAACCTATTCTGATGAGCTTAAAAAAATGCATCGTTTCAATACAATATTTCTTTTACAGCATGTATTAAGATAACGGCACAATATTCCCGTTAGATTTTTTGCAAAGATTTTAGGTATGCAATTTTGAAATAAAACCAATTGTATTACTAGTTTATGCGTTAGTTTAAGACAGAGATGGTAAACAAAATTATTTTAATGCCAAACCTAATCAGATGAGCGGCAGTGTATATAGTACTGATTTTTATTTTTTGTTTTATTTATTTTTTAATTCTTCGTCACCTCAATATATGTTTTTTTTTGATTGGAGTTACCTCACTAAATTAGATTTACATAGATAGTAAAGGGTATATATAAATTTGCATAGCCAAATATAGCATTCTTACTTCTTTTTATTTAAAATGTTGAAGAATCAGTTAATATAATAAATTTCGTGTAAAATCTTTTACTTATGCCGTTTATAATAAATACTACTGTGTTTTTAGATTTTGTTGTGTTTTTATTTCTGCTTTGTCGTCATTATATTTTAGAAATCATCAATTATAGCCCCATTATGTTCCAAAAAATAACTTAGTTTTTTTTAATAACAAATATTGTTAAGGCATTAAAAAATTACTATAAATCTAATAAAATTAAATTCTCTTTAATGATATTCATTCTAATTACATGACAGAAAAAACCAACAACAGTTACTAAAACCCTCATCTCATTACAGACATATTGTGTATTAATCCAAATTACTGACATTTTTCGGCGTAAATATTATTTTTATTAACTCTTTTAATTACAAGTATCCAGCTTAGATCTAAAAAACAAAATAACAAAAAGAATTATTATACAACGTCCAATTTTTTTTATAGCAAACTTTTGTCTTGCTGTCCATTAATAAGAATTTAAACAAGTGTTTTTTGCGCCTTTTGCATCAGCACCAATTCACCAGTACATTTTTCATAGTCAAGCTAATCTTATTTAAAAAATTACAAGTCATACTATCAAAAACGCAGTATCAAAAGTAAATGATTTTTTTTTTTCTTGCCTTCAGAATTTGCGACATTGAAAATGAAAGGAAGAATGGAAACGCCTTAAAGTAAATTTTTTTTCGAATGTTCTTGTTGTTGTATTTTTTCGTTTTTAGGTTTTTTTGTTTTTAGAATTTACTGTAATTTTTATTTTATATTTTAGTTGCTTTTTGTTGCGTCCCCTAGTTACCAGCAACCATATTTTTTAAACGTTAACTGGTTTAGCCTTAAGGTTTTTTTTTTCTCTATATTTATGTCAAGTATTTAATTTTTGTTCATTATTTTAAATTTTTAAGAATTGTTTTCTTTTATGCTTTGGGTTTTGTTACAGTCTTTAAATCATTAAATATTTTATAAAAAAAATTCTTGTATATATTAAAATTATTTAAAGACGAGTATTTAATAAAAATTTAAAAAAACATTAAGCTAGATTGAAGAAAATATTTAAATATTATGTATAATTTAAGGTTGCTTAAACTGAAGCCTTATTTCTAAAACGTTAAAAGAAAGTTCAGAAATAAAGAATATTGGAAATAATGTCCAGAAAGCATGTTCATGATTTGCCAGTAGAAGAGGATTTTGTCAATTAATGCAGTTTAATATGACTTAGCTCTATTTGCCGGTTTGAAAATATTGAAAGAAAATCATTTGGATTTTCCTCCAAAACTATACAGCCAAAATTAGATCATATAATATTTTTATTATTACAAATTTTATGCAGTGCTATGAAATAAAATAGTTTATCCTCATTGATGGCCTTCGATGAGTCGTAAAAAAATATGAGCTTAAGTGTTTATATAAACCGAATGAGAATTATTGGTTAACATCAAGTGTTAACGTGTATAGAATTTCAAACAAACTTTAAATAATTAACTAAATTAAAAATATTAAATAAAAATATAATTTACTATTTTTTTATTTTTTCTCAATATTTCCCCATACCGGTGGCATCTTCAGGAAACAGGAAACAAATTATATTATTATTTTCAAACACAAAATGGAGTTAAACAATTTTTTTCAAATAAACTCTAAAATTCAAAAACATTAGCCAACGGTGCGGCGAAATATTGAGAAAAAATAAATAAAAAATAATAAATAATATTTTTTTTTTTTTTAAATCTTACCTAGTGCTTAAACAATTAGAAAAGAACATTAATTATAAAGGTATAAAAATAAGTATTTTTAAAATTATTATATTTTGTTTAATTTCAGTTCAGTTGTTTATTTTCAGCATTTAACTGAAAACAGTTAAACTGGTTAGTAAAACGTGACTGCTAGTAGCAGTTTTTCGAAACACTGTTGAATATAATATTTTTATTTGAAAGCTAAATACATCACATTCTGGACGTCGAACTGTAAGGCCACTTTTTCGAGCATTACTGGCGGCGTATCACGAAAATATAGATCGGTTTTACCCCATAGACGTTATAAAAATATTATGAAGCACTTCGACAACACTATGAAGAATCCCAAAGAAAAATCGCATCATGCTGTGCACTAGACTTGTGAAAAATCGTTATGAACGCTCACTAATCATTATCGTTCAAGTATCAAAAGTTCAGTTCATTTAGTTCATTAAGTTTGTTCTTTTTCTTGTAAAATTAATGAAAACATTGGCACCTTTGAACGGAATCATAACAAAAAATTTCAAAAGTAAGCAAAAAATTTAAGAGGAAAAGGATGCAAAATGTATATTTGTGTGAAAAAAATATACAAAATATTTTTTGGTTTTAAATGAAAAAGAGATAAAAGTGTAAAACAACAGATAAAACTATTAAAATTAGTTACTTTCTATTTATCATAATTACGCATTAAATGAGGAGAAAGATAATGAATATTAATAAGTCAATTGCGGCGTAAACAAAGATTAATGAAATTGTGGAAGACAGATTCTTACAAATGAACAGAAAAAGAGAAATTCACCGTATTTCTAGTTGTTTAAAAACAAGTCCCTATTAACCTGCTCTTTACATTCTTTTTATTACAAAACTACTTAAGTATAATGAAATCAAAGGAGTGTGAGCGATGAACATTTTTTATAAAACGGAATGATGCACTAAGGAACACAAAGCGTTCAACAAAGTGACCAACGGATCATTTCGTTCAATTGTACCCTTTCGTTTATAAACGACTCAGCTCTACTGTGCACCGGCAGACGTGTTTTTTTTTTTTTATTATTTTTTTTTTCTTCACAATCGTATCCAAAAAGCATTAAAGCCATCAAAGCTTTGGTAAAATGTTAGCTATTTAAATAGTCTAAAACAGTTAGCAGTTGTCGCAAGCAATTTAAATGTAAAAGCAATTAAAATGTAAAATAGTGCAACAATTTCTGTTGGTTTGCAAATTTTTCTTTTTTTTCAATTTAATACGAATAATTTTTCGACGCTTTTTACAACACTTGCATTTTCTGGTTGCTTTCAGGCTACAAATTGCAATTTTTATCAACACCCTCGTAACCATAACTAGTTCTATTGTCAGTTGATATAAAGTAACTCAATTATGCTTTGAACTTTCTTCTTCATACAGTTGATTGACAGTTTCACTCTATAAAAATTGCCTGCTACATTTCTGTGTATTGAAGTAAAAACATTTATTTATAGCATGTGACAGCTGTAAAAAACTGTCGTTTAAGAACACCGTTGTTGCTTTTGAAAGCAAGCGAAAAGGTGACGGGTAATCCTAGGAAACAAATGAAAGTAAAATATTAATACTACATGCCTTTAAGCAGCTTTTGTAGTCGTGATTGAATTTTGTAGTTATTGATTCATTTCTTATTTTCATTTATTTTATTCAATACATTTATTTTGTCAATAAACTTTATTTTTTGAAGATTCCTTTCTAGCACAGCAATACAATTTGTGGAGAGTAAAGTACATTTTTTTATTGTAATTAAAACTATGTAACACATACACACATACCTATCTGTATTAAGGCAAAACTGCAATTTTAATAAAGAAAATAATTTTCTTTTTTAACAAGCTAAACGATTTTCGAAATGGCTATCGAGACGTGATTTCACCCTTAATAATCAATATCGATGGTTTAATAATTTTATCGTGATAGAAAATAGCCTGTAATTTGTTTAAAATTTAATTGATTGAATAAAATATTCCCGTGGTTTAATTTAAACGATTTTTCTATTCTTACTATATTCTATGAAGAAACTCAATCAACTTCCTAATTTATTAATTCAATTAAATTGATGCAAGTACCATAAAATTTTATCATAACAGATAAATAGATATATTTCTAAATTGAATTTATATTGAAAGAAAATATTTATAGTTTATTATTGCATGTGTTTCTAGAAATAAATAATGTTCCTGCTTGTATCTTAAAAAAAAAAAAAAAAAATAAATCAAATACATTACGGCTTATTGAGATCTTTTTAATAATAAAAAAAATACATAAAATACGAACACACACACATAATATATATCCTGTACATGTCAATGTTCCGCTATCAATAAAAGAATGCTCTCAATTGATATTTGGTATTTGATTAAAATGATACAAACCTTTTAAGAAGAGGAAATATTTTTTTTTTTTTTTTTTGCATATTTTAATAGATACATCTACATAGATGGCATTGAAAGCAAGTTGAAGTAATAAAGTGATTTAAATTGCTTTTAGCAAACATAAAAAATATTTGATTTGATAGAGCTTCTCACATGAAACAACTTATAATATTTTTTAAAAGCAGATCATAGTACCGACGGCTCATGGAAATGAGTTGTTGCAAACAGAAAGTCAGAAGCTTTCTATTAATTAACACATATATATTTCTCTAGTTGTTAAAGGGAAAAAATTTTATACTCTAATTAGATTTGAATTAAGTCAGTACTTAAATTCATCGCACAATATGTATATGAATTTACATTTGGTTGATAATAAAGTAAAATTTAAACAGGAAAACAGAAAACAACACATGTACTAGGGTCCTCCTTAAACCTTTTCATTATATTTTAACGAAATAACTCCACGGGGTATCTCATTATGTTTTTATATGTTATCAAGAGCTGAATCAGTGTTTTTTTTATCTTTTAGTAATAGTTAAGCCTCGCTACTAGTGATTGAATTTTAATTAATGAAATAAAAAGTTACACATTTTTTACCAAGCAGCATCAGAAAATGAAAACGGAAAACCAAAAATTCTAAGTTTTTATCAAAAACAAATTAAAAAAACACATGGATAAAAAAAAAACTTTTTTTACTGAGTTTTAAAAACAAAACCAAAAATTTCGAAAAAAAAAATTTATATGAATACATATTTGCAATGTACAATATAATATAATTTTGAACATACAAGAAAAAAATAAACAAAAAACGTTTTTATGTATATTAATTTTTTTTACAAAAAAATTAAGATGAAAGAATTAAGTTTTTAGAAAGATTTTTTTAGTTAAAGCAACAATAAATAAATGATATGCTATGTTCTTAAATGTAACACCTAATATCCCAATAAGCACAAATTTTTTGAGAATTCCAATGTTGGAATTCCAGCGTGAATTCAAGCTTGAATAACGTTTGAAATCCATTCTCTTTCCAGTCTGTTTGAAGTTTGTTAAAAAGCAACAAATTTGTTTGAAGCATATTTTAGCTGTTGTGAAAAAAAAATTTTTATTTATATTGGATTATATTTACATTATATACATTATTCCGGCGATTGCATACGAAATACTGCCACCTAAAGAATATTGCTGAAAAACACCGTCGGCATCAAATCGAGTCAGTTATGTACTCTAAATGTCAATCATAAAATATTAATGGTGAACAATTTTACAACGCGAAAGTCCCAAAGTTTTAAAAGTGAAAACAAAGAAATAAAAGTGAAAATAAGCAAAAAGAAAATAAAGAACAGAAAATAAGCAATATAAAGAAATTTTGAATAAATAAATATAAAGATATGTTTTCAAAGTCAAAAGCAGATGGTCGTAAAATTTTTGCACTGCTTAACCAGAATCAGCATATTCTGGGAAATGAACAACCAATGGGAATGGCTTCCAACGATGTCCACGTTGCTTTGAACAATGAAAAAAAAACAAGAGGAAATGGGGTAAAAAATGTGGCAGATAATGGTTTGAAAATCGCTAAGCATTTTAAAATTATTGTTAAAATAATGTCATAACACTATTTATACACTGTTGTAACATTGCTTAAATAACACTGAAATTCCATGCTTGAATTCAACGGTAAAAACAGGTTCGGTTCGACTTGAATTCCACTACAATTCCATCTTTGACTTCAAGTGTAAAAACAGGTTCGGTTCAACTTGAATCACACTGTTATTCAAGGCTGGAATTACACTGCAAAGGTACGGTTTTGTTCGACTTTAATTCAATGGTTAATTTTGCTGGATTCGCTATTGAAATCAACTGTGTTTCAACTGTAATTCAACACTGGAAATTGGAAATTGTGACTGGATTTCAAATGTAATTCCACTTGAATTCCAGCCAAAATGCTTATTGGGATATGACATTAAAAAAGATTGTTTTTTACGTGGATACTTACATACATATTTGTATTGTATTTTTTGAAAATATTAATATTAAAAGATATTTCTAAAAAGAAATTTATTTGTTTATTGAGTAAAAAGGCGGAATGTTGTTGTAGTACACTAGCGATCCATCTTTAGTAAATTATTGAAATAGGTATTTTGCTTTTTACGACGTTTAGAGGCTACAATGCATATGCATTCTTTGGAAAGGGCAATTTTCTAATTAAATCATTTAGTTCGTTTTGGTAAGACACTTCGGGCTCCCTGGAATCTGGTGTGAAATCTGAGTCATTTGGTTCGGAATAAGATTCCTCTAGTGCTTCTGGGATCATTTGGTTCCAACGTTGTATTGACTTTCGTCTTCCCAAATCATATTTAATTTCATAAAAATCAACTCATTTAAAAATTCTGCCTAACGTTTAACAAACATGTTCATGTCATAGGTAGGTATAATTACAAATTTAAGTTTTAAAGGTATTGAGCGCTATAAATAATTTATATGATAGAGAAAATATATTGCATTTTTTGGAATAAGGGAAAATGAAAACATCCAATCACATGTAACTGCTTAATTGCAAGTGTTATAAGTTAAGGAAAGTTCTGGAACTCCCCAAAATTAAAAAAGTAAAAGTCCAGAAAACCATATTATAAGCTTTTCAGAAAACTTACCTTTACTAAAGATTTTTCTGTCCTATAAAAAATTATAATAATTGGTTTAGATTTAAACAGTTAAAAAGTACTGAATATGTAGCTTTGGGTATATGGAGAATTTTCTTATATCTTTAATAAATCATTAGCTCTATTCACGATCTTGTGCAAATAGTCTTGCATCATAGTATTTGCAAAATTGTGTAGCATATTTTACTCATTACTATATGTTTTGTTGGTGTAAACTAAAAGTATGCTACACAATTTTGCAACTGCTATGATGCAAGTCCATTTGCACAAGATCGTGAATAGGACCATTGTATGCGTTACATTTTGCTTTATGGCCATGGTGTAAGAAGGCAAGAAATCCTAATTTATAGAGAATATTGCATTGTACACCAAGGTATTTTGTACGTATGAGCAATATATGGTTAATATTTAATTATTCTCACTTATACGTAGTATTTGTAGTTGTTATCTATATTTCCTATTTTTAAACATTTTTAAATAATTTTTTCTTTCTTAAGGCCGTTTCACACTATGATACAAGTCTCAAGATTTCAAGTAAAATGAATATACTGAGTAGCAAAACAACTCTTCAAATTATGAGTTGAAAAATAATCCTGATACAAAAAATCACAGATTAAAAAATGAATTTGTATTATTTAAATTTATTTTCCTATTATTTAATATCTTCGTTATATTTTCTCTTAGACTATTACACTTTTATAACACAAAGATATTATTACTACTCAGTATTGCAACGTCAAAAGGTCTGTCTTTAATTAATTAAAATTTTTCATTTTTTGTAAATATTATAAAATAACTATTCTTTTGGTTAGGATATGAGCATAACTTAATTTAATACAAACACTGATTTTATTTACTTAAAAAAATAAAATTTATAATAAAATATAAAACAACATTTTGCTGCGTGTTTATATATTTTTTTTTTTTTTTTTTTTTTGTTGCAGTAGCATTATGAACTTTGTGCTTTTTTAGCTTTCTTCTATTACATTATTTTGAAATTAATAAGAAACAAAAAATTTGCATAACTAAATATAATTATCTTCTCGATTTGATTAACAGTGACAAGTACACGTTCTTTTCTTTCTTTCTTTCTTTTTTTTTTGCACAAAATTTTATCACTTTTAAAATGTATTAAAAAATTGACATTGTTCATTAGTTCATTGTTCGTAGTTTAATTCTCAAGACAGAAACAGGATTGCTTAAATGCCAACATTCTGCAGTTATCGTACTCTTAATCATAACATATGTGGACTGAAATACAGACTAATATTCAATGACCATTGCAAAAACAAAACAATAATAAAAGAAGTGAGAGTGCTATATTCGGCTATGCCAAATCTTATATACCCTTCACCATCTAAGTATATCTCGTTTAGTGAAGTAACTACAATCAAAAAAGCAAATATTGGAGTGACAGGGAATTAAAAAATATAAAAAAAAAATTAAGTGCTGCATATATATAATTTTACATAAAAATGTCATCGGCTCTTTTTAAAAAATTTTTTTGGTATTTCCTTGAAGTTCTTTTTAAAAGCTTTTAAATGATACAAGTATTGATATTTAAAAAAATTTGAAAACTTCAGAGGCCCGTTGATCGGAAAATATGAGTGATCGCCCATGTTTTTTTCTTATTTTTTAATTCTCTATCGCCCCTTACATTTATTTATTTATTTATTTTTTTTATGATTGGAGTTAATTCATGGTGTTTTGCCCGCTGCCTCAAACGACATGGGGCGATCTTGCTGATTTCCGATAGCACCTTTTTGGAAACTACGTCTGATCGATTTTCGTATTTGAATTTTCTCTAGCTGATCTAGTGCCTCGGCAAATTTTACTTCAAAGCTAACACGGACGAACAGACAGACATCGCTCAATCGCCTTCGCTATGAAAAGGAAGTCAGAATATATAAACTTTATGGGGTCAAAAATAGATATTGTAGAAATGACAAACGGAATGACAAACTTAGTTAAACCCTTTTTCCACTTTTTCAGATGAAGGGAATAAAAACAGAATTGGGTGGATTTATTTTCATTTAAATTTCTTGTTCTTATTTTTTTATAGCATTCAAGACAGTACATTTTCTATATAAATTTGAGTGCCTGCCGATAACTATTTAAAATTCAGACAAAACGCCGTTCGTGGAAAGTTTTTAAATATTAAATATCAACAATACAATAATATTTCAATCATATTTTTTTAATACAAGTTGGTTCTCAATTTTCAAAAGAGTCGCACGAAATACTCGTAACATAATAAAAAAAACTTGGAAAAGAAGAACAAAAATTTTATGTTTAAAAAAAATTTAAGATTTTTATTTAAAATGTAGGAAATGTTTCCCAAATTCTGTATAAAAACTGCCCGGAAGTACTATAATTAACATGCGGAAAATATTATACGCTTACGCTAACATTTTGTCCTTTTATCTACGAAACATTGTACAAAAAAATATCTACATATTAAATGCAAATGAATTTTTTTTTATAGATTTTCTATTAAAGTAAAAAAGTAACAGAAAAACTTTCCAAAATATGTTTGAATAAAAGAAAAAATGGTACCCTAGGAAAATTTACATATTTTAAATATTTTATTTTTCCCTTTGTTTACGAGTTCCTCTTTAACACTTAAACTGAAAAAATATTTTGTTAAAAAAAAGTATTATTGCTTCCTGTGGTACTCTCCTTCATGAATAAACAAACAAGGGAAGTTTTAAATGTAGGAAAATTTTATAAGAAGAAAAATAAAATACTATGAATTCGTATTGGTGTTTTAAGCATTAAGTCGATGAACAAACAAAAATCGCTTAACATTACTTAAACCCAGACGATATTAAAAAACAGGTAGTAACAAAAAAAAAAAATACCAAATGTAATCGACAATATCGAGAAGTAAAAATTGTTCATTGAAATATTAAATAATTAGACGACATGGATATCTTTGTTTTATTGAGCAATAAAAATTCTTCAGTAACATAAAGCATTTGGTAAACATTTTTTTTTTTTTTTTTGCTTGCATGTATTTGAGACAAAACACAAAAGTAATACTAAGTCTTGTCTATGTAGAGAATATTTTTTAAGCCCGATAGCACTTTAATTTGTAAAAAATATAGCACAATACAAAATTTAATCAATATAATTTTCTTTTTCATAAAAACTAATATGTGACATATGACAAACATTTGGGAAAATTTTTCAGACATGGCTGCTGATGTGTCATGAATAACCATAATAATCTTGGCCATCAAGACGTCAGTTGTTGCTGGTTTATCATCATAAACCAGTAATTGCACCGGAGGCCAATTGACAAGTACATTTCTCAGAATTATCTTATCTCAAATTATGATTTCTATAAGTCGATGTTATGGTCGCCAAATCTGGTGCCTAGCAATGTCATTTATATTTTTTTAACAAAATTTAAAATATCCATGAGACATTCTTTATAAGGCGCTCCCTAAGATATATTCATTTTTATACTTTTACTTTTCTATTAAAGAAAATTCTGTTGTAAAATAAAATCGTTATTTTATAAGATTATTTTCGGGTTTTTATAATATTATTAAAAAATATTATGCCATTAAGTCATAACTTTTTTTAATAAAAATTAAATAATTTCCTGTTTGGAAAAGTGGTTATCTGTAGGTATTTCACTATTTGCTTAAGCCAGCTTATCAGAAAATAATTATCTAAATTTTTAGAAAAGCTAAACACATGTTCTTTAAAAGTTTTACTTTTACTAAAATTTTTTTTTCTTGCAATAAAATAAAAAAAGGAATATTTTCTATACTTTACACTATAATAAATAAGTTTACCTGAAAATATTGTAAACCAAAATAAATTGTTTTGCAATTAAATCCTACAATATAGGATATGCCGAAAATATTAAAGCCAAAACAAATGCAAGCAGCAGCTTACTTCATCATATAAATACGTCTATTTAATGTGGATTAAAAAGTTTTAATGCCGACAAAATACTCATACATCTACTTGCGAAATGTGTGTAAATGTGTAAATAACTAAATTTTCTACGTAAATAAATTACAATTGAAAGTAAACATGTTTGTAAATAATTATTTCTCCTTTAAGACTGATAAAATATAAACTACAGATATCGAAAATTTCTTAAGACTTTTACATGGAATTAAGTAAAAATAAATAATAAACAAAATGAACTCTTGTGAAACTACTTAACAGTTAACAATTGTTTATAAATGGTTTGGGAACAACACAAATAAATTTATAAAAGTTTGTAAGGCTTAAGGAAGAAAGTTGTTGTTATTGTACTTTGAAGACATTAAAAGTTTTATAACCAACAAGAAAAATGTAAGAATACAAAAACTTTTAAGAAGAGTTGTAAATTTTTTTTGTTGCTTGCCCTTTTCTTAAAATGTAAGCTTCTTTATAAAGTGACCTTAAGTCAAAGTATTTGGCAATTTTTTTTTTTCTTTATCTCACACTTTCATTTATAATACAAAGAAGTGGTGAATATTTTGTTTGTACTACTTCGCAGGGTAAGAGAAAAACATTTATCCAACAACAAAGATTAACAAGTAACAGTGCTATATTCGGCTATGCCGAAACTTATATACCCTTCACCAAATATGTAAATTTAGTTTATTCAAGTAACTTTAATAAAAAAGGGTGAGAAAGAAATAAAAATAATTCTTGCGAAAAAAACCGACTTCAACACAGATTTCATCTGTCTTCCTATAACAGTTCAAGTATATGGCCACATAAAATAGGTTACATTAACTTTGGGACACACTTATATTTCCAAACTTTATACTTGTTCAACTGTTCAATAGTTTGGCAATATACATCAAATTACAGCAACTATAGGATCACTCTTTAATTTCCAAATTTAAATTGTATACTTGCTGTTAAAGTGGATTTAGCAATAAATTTCTGTGTTAATTTCAACCGTCTGTCTGTAAAGGTTCAACAGTTTGCCCATATACATTAGATTATATCAACTATTTTTATACTTTTTATTATACCAAAAAAGGAGTGGACATTCTGTCTAAAATTAAGGTGTTTTTATACAACGGTTCAAAAAATATGGCCATATAGAGCTAATTACATTAATTTTGGGAATACCCTTTAATTTCTATATTTATATTATAAGGTTCTTGCTATAGCAGACTTAACAAAACATGTCCCATGTAAATTTCAGCTGTCTGTCTATAACGGTTCAAAAGTCCGGCCGCATGCAACTTATTATATCAACTATTGGGACACCCGTTTATTTCCAAATCCAAATTTTTGTAAATTTCAATCGTCTACCTGCAACTGTTTAAAAGTATGCCCATATACCAAATTAAATGAACTATTGCTGCGCCTTTTAATTTATAATTTTAAATATTATGAGCGTTTGTCTATAACGGTTCAAAAGATAGGCCTATATAAGTAAATCTATAGTTATTATGGGACACCCTTTAATTTCTAAATTTAAATTATAAACTCGTTGATATAGCGGATTTAGCAATACAGGTTCCTTTTACTTTTCAGCGTTCTGTCTATAACGGCTCAAAACTTTGGTCACATACACAAAATTACATTAACTATTGGAAAACTCTTTAATTTCCAAATCCAAATTTTCTACTTGTTATTATAGCGGACTTAGCAATACAGGTTTGTTGTAAATTTCAAGCGTCTGTCTACAACTGTTCAAAAGTATGGCCACATACATCAAATTTAATGAACTATTGGCGCACTCTTTAATTTATAATTTGTAATATTAATACTTGTTACTATAACGACCATAGCAACCGACATCCTGTCCAATTTACAAGCGTTTGTCTATAACGGTTCAAAAGATAGGCCCATATAAGTAAATTTACATCAATTATGGGGTCACGCTTTAATTTTTAGATTTATTTTTGTATAACTTTTTGTTATTGGGAGCTATAGTAATACGCAGTCATTTTAAATTTTACAGAAGTGCCCTTTACAATTCATAATACACGTAAAAAATATATGTGTTGTATGGGGACACCCTTTTATTTTTAAGACTTAGAACTGTTTTTAAAACGGGAGCAATCTGTAAGCATAATGTTTCATATTAGCAAAAATGACTGAGTTCTGGAGGCACAAATATAAAAAAAGCAACATTCAGCCGAATTGTATAACCTCCTTCTTTTTTTAAGTCGGTTAAAAAGAATAAAATTAAAATGCCAACGGCTCTTAGTGGGTTAATCATTTATAAAATTTTAGTATTTCCTTAAAGATCTCATCAAAAGTTGAAAAATGATACCCATATTCATGTTTTTAGAGCCCCGTAACTCGGAAAATACGGGTGAACGGCCATTTTTTCACTTAATATTTTTATCTTATTTTTTAATCCTCTATTGCCCAATATACTTATTTTTATGAAGGACATAGACGGACCTTGCTGATTTCCAATAGCACCTCTTTTCACACTATGTCTGAACGATTAGCGTATTTAAATTTTTGCCTTTGCAAACTTGATTTCAACAGTTACACGGATGTATAGACGGACATCGCTCAATCGACTTCGCTTTGCATAAGAGCTCAGAATATTTATACTTTATAGGGTCGGAAATGGATATTGTAGAAATTACAAACGGAAAGACAAACTTAGATATACCCTTTTGGCACTTTTTGTGGCGAAGGGTATAAAAACAAACAAAATACGAAACCCCTAAATGTGTTATACAACATACAATTTCCTTTCCTTCTACCTAAAAAAAAGGAAAATATATTTTAGCTTTTACTTTTGTTTACAATATTAGGAAAGCCAAAAGGAATTCTTGAAAACTTCAAAGGAAATTTTTTATTTTCTTCAATTATATGGCATTAAAATTGCTTTTTCTGGAGAATAATTTTAAATGCACACAAAGGTTGGTTTTATGTGACAGAGTATCGTTATTTCTCAAAAACCATATTTTACATACGGCGTAGAAGTTGTAAGTAACAACTTTTTTACTTTGATGTGGGGTTTTTCTTATTCTTTTATTTCTTAATAATCATTTTCACAACAATGTTACCAAATTTCCATTAAATATCCTTTGTGTTGTTAAAATAAAAAAAAAAGGATATTGATTGTCATAACTCAAGAGTAATATTCTTTTTCATTATTTAAAATAAACCTTCATAGACATGAGAGACATAGCAACCAAGTGCTTTAAAGTACGGTCAGATAAGTCATATATTTTACCAAAAAGACGTGGAAAAGAAATGTTTGTCGTTTTCAAACACTTATTAATTAATATAAGAAAGTAATAAGATGTGGTTAAATTTTAAGAGCTGAAGTTGATTTTAAATAAAACACAAATTATTTACGAAATTATTGTCAATTCTTTTTATTTTGGTAATATTGGTATGTTTCAATTACACTAATAATTAAGGTTCTATGCCGTAAATGTGTCGACTTATCTCATCCTTTAGCTCTTAAATTATTGCTAGCTTATCAGCGCATATCTTTTCTTTCAAGTAACCGCAAAGAAAGAAGTCCAACAGTGTAAAATCACATTATCTTGTCGGGCAATTGACATGTCCACCACGCAAGATAACACGGCCATTGAATTTGGCACGCAAAAAGAGCCATTGTTACATTAGCTGTGTGATAATCGGCACCATACTGTTGAAACTACATACCGTCCACATCATATCTTCCAATTTGGGTGATAAAAAGTTCGTTATCGTCTTTCAAAAGCGACGAGTTGAGGTCGACGGCTCTTTAGCCACACTATCACTAACAGCAGCAAGACAAGCTGTATGAACATGCATTGGTGTTTCCACACCTCCTACAGACCAGTGCACAAATTTTTGCAAGATTTTTCCGATAGTACGCATATTTGGATGAGAAAATTGAGCGGAAAAATCACGAAGTGCCCGATATGTATTTTGATTTGAATGTCCATTTTCATAATAGGCGTGAATAAGGTTTAAATTAAGTTAGTCTGAGATTTAGAAATGTCAAATTAAATGTAGAAAAAAAACTTGACGTTTATTTTGAAAGTGGCATAAAACACTTTGCACTTAAAGGTTTTAAAGTTTTTAAAAGTATTAAGGTTAAATATTTAAAACACCTACTTGCAGTTCTATCTAGTAATGATTAAAAAATTTAAATTTTTTCTCTTCTCTTTTTTTTTTTTGAAAAATTGACTTATGACACTTTCAAAATAAACGGCTCAAATATTTAATGCAAATACACGAATACTTTTTTATCAGTTTAGTGATTTTTATATATACCCTGAAGAAGGCTGAGGGATATGTGCTGATAATCGAGTCAAGAAACGATAATTTGTTACCTTAAATTTAAAATTATGTTACATATAAAAAAAACTTTAATTTTATTTTATTTTCTTAGAACTTTTTTTCTAATAACAAATATTTTTGTATGGAAATTTCAAAACCGTACTATAGAGAAACTGAACTGATCGAAGCAGTACAATGCGAGATATTTTTGTGCTATAGTTCGATTACAATTACATAATACAACCATTATATATAGCTCTTAGATAATGATTACCTTATGCCTTTTCTTGCCGTGTATAAATACGAGGGCTGCTAAATATATTTCTGGCCTGGCAACACTGAGTGCTGCCAAGTGCAATCTGACATTTCCATTGGAAAGTTTGTCATTTTTAAGCATAATCGTAATCAAATCGTTTTGACGTACGACCATTATTTGTGTTGTTTACAGTGACTTGAAAAAATTAATATAGAAAAAATGGAATTAACTCGTGAACATTCTCGTGCCATCATTTTTGACAACTTTTGACGTGGATTATCACGACAAGAGTGCATTGATGAACTTAAATCTTTGTATGGCGATGAAGCACCATCATATAGCACTGTGAAAAATTGGTATAATGAATTTAATCGTGGCCGAAGCTCGCTCAAAGACGAATTCCGTGAAGGTCGTCCAAAAACGGCTGTTGTGCCAGAGAACATTGATGCCGTGCGTGAACTCATAATGCAAGATCGACATGCGACATACCGAGAGATACATACATCCTTGGACATTTCTTCCACCAGCATACATTCGATACTGCATGAACACCTGGCCGTAAAAAAGTTTTGTTCTCGTTGGATCCCGCACAATTTGAAAGACGCTCAAAAAAAGGCTCGTGTCGATTGGTGCAAAGAAATGTTGCAAAAATACGATTGCGGTGCTTCAAAAGACGTTTATAAGATCGCCACAGGTGACCAATCATGGATCTATGCGTATGAGCCCGAAACGAAACAACAAGCGACCGTGTGGGTCTTCAAAGAGGAGCCAAATCCAACGAAAGTTGTTCGTGGAAGAAGCACTTCAAAGCAAATGGTCGCCTGTTTCTTCGGCAAAACTGGTCATGTGGCGACTGTTCCGCTTGAGCAACGTAGGACGGTCACTTCTGAGTGGTACACTACAATTTGTTTGCCTGAAGTCATCGGAGAAATTCGAAAAACCAACAAGAGAAGACGAATCATTGTTCACCATGACAATGCGAGCTCTCACACATCGGCTCAAGCCAGAGCGTTTTTGACCGGCCAAAACGTCGAACTAATGGGTCATCCGCCGTACAGCCCTGATTTGGCACCTAATGACTTCTTCTTGTTTCCGCACATCAAGAAAAAAATGCGTGGTCAACGATTTTCGTCGCCAGAAGAAGCTGTTGAAGTGTTCAAAAACCATGTTTTAGAGGTGTCTCAATCGGAGTGGAAAAAGTGCTTCGACAACTGGTTTGAGCGCATGCAAAAGTGTATAAATCATGCTGGAGAATACTTTGAAAAACAATAAAACCATTTTTGATTATAAATAATCGCATTTTCACTATTAGGCCAGAAATATATAGAGCAGCCTTCGTAGTTAAACAGTAAATTATTCTTTTCTTACTTTAAGCACGTGTTAATGGTAATGTTTGTATGTGGATACAGTAAAAAAAGCTTCATATAATCAAATAAATCAAATCAAATAAAAAAATAATCAAAGATTAACGACTGTTCCTTATATTAAACAACGGGAATTTTTTATTATATTAATTAATTTTCCAAAAAAAAATCTTTTTTTCGTGCTTTTTTCCCGATTAATTATTTAAATCGCCGATATTGATTATTGAGGGTCAAAGCACGTCTCGATGGCCATTTCGTTACCGCTTACTTAACTCTTTAGGAAACTTCAGAAAAATATTTTAAATAAACTAAAGATTTTTGTCCAAACAATAAAGCGAAGACAAAAATCAAACAATAACCAACAGTAATTCTATTTTTCTTTCTCCTCTGTATACGGCTGAATTTTTTTCGGTTCTTTTATACAGTTAAAAGAGGATGAAAAATAAAATATCACAAAATACTACAATAATTTATTTATATGCACGGACACTTTGCAAATATTAGATTATATTAAACAACGGGAATTTTTATTATTATATTAATTTAATTTTTTAATTAAAATATTTTAAATACTATTTTTAGATTTTTGTATTCGGTACTTCTCCTTTACGTTTTTAAGAAGTATTTCAATTTTGTTTTTGGAAATTTTAAATTTTTTATGGATTAAAATTTTAAATTTAGAATTTATGTAAATATTTTTTTTGCTTATTTTTTTCTTTTTGTTAATTTATTTAAATAATTATTTCAAATTTTTTTTTAGAATATTTTATTTACACAGAAAATTTTTTTAACTCAAAGGTTTTATTTGTTCCCAGAATGAACTTTAATTAAATTGTTAATTAACTCATTTATATATTTAATGAAAAAATAATAACAAATATTTCTAATTAAAAAATAATTGAGTCAATTGTCATTAAATTGAAATAAAATAACAATTTTCTGATTTCATAGAGAATTTAAAAAAATTAAAACTTATTGAAATTGAAAAAATTACAATTCATCAGAATTGGTCCAAACCTACGTTTTCTACAAGATTTTTTGCAATTTTTGAATGTATAATTTTCTTTTACCATAATTATTGCAATTAGCCTCACTGTACTGTATTATAATTTTTCGTTTAAAAAAATTGTCCTCTACCAATGTTTTAATTTACTAATTTTGCTTTATTCTTCAACAGTGGCACCTTGATACCAGCATATTTGCATATTAATTTCGTTTCTTAACTTATAACACTAAAATAAAGAACTTAAAGTCGGCAAGTACTTAAAATTTTAACTACATTTTGCTTTTTAATTTATACGACAGTTACACGCTTACTTGCACCTGAACACTGGATAGCAAAAAGCAACGCCGTACGCATTTGCTTGACGACAAAAAATTTAATTTAATATTGTGCACTTTTGTCGCTGACATTTTATATATTAAAAAACTGTTATTTCTTTGAACTTCACCGTAATAAAGCCTGCAATAAATAAAATATATTTTTTAATGAAATTTTTACGAAGAGAATATATGCAAAGAAAAAATGTAACTAAACATCTCTTTCTGAAATTTTTCCCTTGAAAAAAATTAATAAAGTTGAAATTTATTATTTCCACCTGGATGGGAGGTTAGTAAAAGTAACATAATGTTTTAATCATTCACACATATATACAGCAATCATTTTCAATTGATCAAGTCACTGTATTGTTACTTCACGATGTTGAAATGTGTTACAAACAATGTGAAATTTTGATGTTATTGATATCACCATTCGGGAAGTGAGGTGAAACCACAGTTATACAACTAAAACTATTTAGCGCATTTAAGAAGGATATAAATAGAGTATTCGGATAGTTTCGAATACGTGTGTCTGTGTGTGTGTGTGTTAGAAGTGTCTTTAATGTATCGGACATAACGAATTTGTAAAACTAGAATACATATACCAAATAATGGCCTACAACATTCTCTTAAAAATATTTTATGTGTTCAGAATTATAAATAGATAACTTGTTTACGTCAGACTACATGCAGTGCTATAGAAGTTAAAATTTTTTTATCAATTTGTTTTGTAATTTTGTTTAGCATTTTTAATAAATAACATGCATTTAACTTAATTAAATAATTTTTTTGTATATCTCATTCACTTATGGTAGAGTCGAAGATTAAAATTCGATACTTATACAGTTTGTTTATAAATTTTCAAACTATCAACTAAGGAACGTCTGATAGTTGAAAAAAAGTTACTCCGAAATGAATAAAGTTATACCACGGGAATATTTAATAAAATTAATTAATTTTTCAATTATATTATTAAATCACCGATATTGATTATTGAAGATTAAAACGCGTCTCGATGGCCATTTTGTGTGATATTTTTCATCATCTTTTCACTGTATAAAAGAGCCGAAAAATATCAACCGTATACAGTGGATAAAGCAAAATAAAATGAATGTTGATTATTATTGTTTTTTTAAGCCTTGATTTTTATCCTTATTTTATTATTTAGACAAAAATCTTCAGTTTACTTCAAATGGTCATCGAGACGTGCGTTCGCCCTCAGTAATCATTATCGGTGATTTAATAATTTTAGCAGGATAAAAAATATCACGATATTTTTTGAAAAGTTTAATAATATTGTTTTTGTGAAAATATTACGTGTTATGTTCTCTTATCTTAATATGGCAATAATGTTTTTTTTTTTTTTTTTTGGTGAAATTGAATTTTTAGCCTAAAGAAGTAACGAAGAAGTGACTTCTTACGTAAAATGTACCAGAACTGCTGGCAGAGTACAAAATACATCTGATACTTTCAATTTCGTTTATACTTTATTAATTCTTAAAAATCGACTTATATTTTTAACTCCAGGTTCACAGTTTGGAAACGGAAAAATATTAATCGTACAATTTTTGAAAAGACGCTTAATTCATTTATTTGCAACTTATGTCTAGAGCTAACAAGTGTTGCTTTTATAAATTGATTAAAGAATTTTAATTTCTATAAAAAATATCGGTTGGCTTTCCACTTTTCAGCATTAGAAATAACCAACGCAGCCATCCATTGCAAGATCATTAACTCAACCAGCGTAATTAACTAGAGCCAAAAAAACTTTGTAACTCTGAAGAGATTCAAAACAAAACTAAGGGCTCTATTTGTATATACACCACTGTTACTCAACACCTCCTTTTAACAACTCGAACAGGCACTTCAATCCACACAGGCATCAGAAATATTATTAGACCTTTCTTTTAACAATAAAAAAAAGCGATTTATGCAGCTCTGTTTATCCAGAACACAACTTAATTTTTTAGCGTACAATTTTCGCATAGCGACGAATTTTTTCATTGCGAATATTTTCTTTCGTCAGAAATTAAACACATTTGTGTCTATGAAGGTGCAAACAATAAGCGCGACGATTGAAATTCGTCAGTAGGAGATTTTGCAAAGAAAATTAAAAAAATTGTTTAGTTTCTAAACAATAAGTCTGATTAAGACTTCTCACAACTACAGTAGAGATGCAGTTGAATACAAGTTCTAAATGTGGACATTATACTGCTTAGGTAGTCGGCACTGTGGAGCTTTTAATTAGCATAAAAGTTTGTATGAGAAATTTAAACGGTTTTTTCTTGGAAAAGCCAAGCGACAGCATTTTGCGAAATGTTCGACTTTTAAAGTTAATAATTTTATATTTTATCCCACATTTGCCTTAATTTTTGCTTTTGCTTTTTGCTTATCTTTAGATTTTTCAAATTAAATTTTTTGGATCGACAAAACTTGTTCTAATACTTAGAAAAAATATGTTTTTTATGTTTTTTAGTGAAAAATTTGCATTTATTCCTTGTCAGTATTTCAAAATGTTTAACAAGAGTATAAAATATTTATACCTTTTTGCTATTTTATACAATAATTCTCGACCCATAGTCATCTAAGGCAGACAAACACTTTTGTTTTAAGCCAGATTTTCTCTCATAGACTAAACAGAATCAAGAAACTAAATTATGTTTATCATGCTCCAATATGTACTTTCTTTTCGTGCAAGTGGAATTTTAACCAATTTTTTTTTTTTTTTTGATAAATGGAGCAAACAAAAATTAAAATCCTATTTTGGAGGTTTATTTAAAATTTTTTGGGAATTATGGGACTTGCAGTAGTCAATCTTAATATTTTTCTAATTTATCTCTTCCTTTTATATATTTTTGTAATGTTGTAAAATTTCATTGATTAAATAAAATTTATGGAATCTAAGATTCTAATAAAAACTCAAACAAAAATATTTTTGTCTCGTTTAAAATTAGTGGAAAGAAACATTGAAGAAGAAGAAGTCTACCTTATCAATCAAATCAAGTTGAGTTATCAAAATATAACATCTTGTAATATAATTGCGTTTTACTTTGTGAAAGAAGTTCGCATGTAACGTATATAAGTATGACAAATATTTCACAGTTTTCTAACAATCAATCATTGACACTCAACTTTTTACTTTAAATTATTTTTTATTTTACGGATATATGTATGTATATTGTTTTTCCCTTTTAGAACAAACGTACGGATTCTTTTGACTGCAAATACCACTGTGGCTAAATTCTGTATTCTTTACTTTATGGATTTCTTCTGGCTATACTTCTTGATCCTACCGGTCTTGTGAACCCTTGGTCTCGTATTTACTAAACATGCGTTATTACTCCAAACGCAGCCATCCACGCTACACTACTGTGTTACTCCAACGATACATGAACTACTCGATGCATTGTTTAGTAACCTTAACCATCCACAGACATCTACACTACTCATTTTATCCAAGCCAGTCATTCCCTTTAATCCAATAGCCACCTACAACTCACGTCTACCATACACTCTTGATATGCTGTTACACTTCCCTGCGCTAACCGCTACCGTTTTTACTTTTTATTATAAAGGGCTTCTTGACAATTATCTGTTACTCTTTTACTAAATTGGACGTCTCCACTAAATTATTTGCCATGGCTTCACACAATAATTGTCTTTTGCCTCTCGGGATGTTTGTACTGCCGCTTCTTAGTTTTTAATTGCACTATAACAATTATTATTTTCCGTTGTAGGCATGTCCGAAGGCGGGATCGAACTCACGATCTTCTGTTTTACAGCACGCACCTCTACCAACGCAACCATCGAGGTTGCTCAGCTTTTGTTCGCTAATTGTGGTATTATTCTATACACACACCATTACTTGAATTAAGTTATTCACCACGCTCATACAAATAACAACAACACGGGTTGCCAGATGTTACATTCGTAACAATATTATATTTTTTCTTAAATAAAGTGTATCAGGGAGATTTTTCTATTAAAATCGCTCCGATTAGAAACTACTATTTTATTAATTAGAAACTACTACTATTTTTCACGAAATCCCCCACTGTGCGCCTTATATTTTGAAAAGTTTTTTTTTCACTTGTTCCATAAATACGTGGTACAAATTTGGTCATTCGTCCCAGCTGTGTTCATGCTATAAATTCCGCACATCAACTTTTGCAGAAAAATTGTTTATTTTATGCCTCCTAAGAACTTTTGTTAAAAGTGATAAAATATATATACTGAACAGCAAAGTAAAGCAATTATGTTAAATTGCTTATTGACAAGTTTGACAGCTACTTATGGTCATAAAACAATAACAAAAAACCATAAACGATTTATAACAACCCTTATAATTTCAAATATTTTATTAACTTCCTGTAACTCAAATAAATCATTCTTTACGTAAATTTTGTTTACTACGAGTATTTATTGCGTTCCTTGGAAGCGTAGAAACCATATGTTCAATTTATCTTTAATCTACTCTTAATTGAACTTTAATTTAACATATTTTTCTTTTTCCAAAAAAGGCAGAAAGTTTGGTCATAAATAAACTGGCACCAGCAGCATGTAACAAGATACTGACAAAACTTTTTACACAAAAGTTATAAAATCAAAACTTTTTGAAAATAGAAAAATAACATAATTCGTGCAAACATTATTAGTGTACATGGAAGGGAATTTATGTAAACATTTTCAAAATTAAAACTTTTCGTTTTATATTAAGGACATAAATAATATAAGTTTGCAGTACCTGCACAATAATGTGGTTTTAAAAATTAAGAAGGCGAAAACATGTTTTTTATTTAAATATATTTTATCAGAAAAGTTTTTTAGATATATTTTTGTTATTATCAAAATTAATTGTTTTTTCATATTGGATAATACCCTTCACCACAAAAAGTGAATAAAGGTATATTTAAGTTTGTAATTTTCCATGTCCATGTCCTTCGAGGAAGCGGGTAAAGCTCCATGAGTGAAGTAACTCCAATCAAAAGAAACGAATATATGGGGCGATAAAGCATAAAAATTAAGAAAAAATAGCACTCGCCCATATTTCCCGAGTTACGGGGCTCTGAAATTTTTAAACTTTTAAAAATACCAATATGGATATCATTTAAAAGCTTTTGAAGAGATGTTTAAAGATATACTAAAATTAAAACAAAAATGCTTAGCCCATTAAGAGCCGATGGCATTTTAATGTAAAATTTTATATATTCAGTATTATTTTTTTTTTTTATTTCTTGAATCTCGGTCACCCCAATATCCGTTTTTTTTTTTGATTGTAGTTACTTTACACACATGGTGCAGGCTATATAAAATTCAGCAAAGCCGTATATATCACTCTTACTTGTTTAATTTTAATTTGTATAAATAATAAGCAAGGAAAAATATTATCAAAATTTGTTGATTCCGCCCACTGCTTGAAATATCTGCACAAGCATCTTATCCTAAACTTGTAGAAGATCCGGCTGAAGCAGTAACATAAGCCACGAGAAGCAGTTGGGCACAGACCTGATATATTTTTTTTTTTTTTTTTTGACAAAATTGTGTTCAGCAATGAGTCTCATTGTAGTTTGTTAAAAAACCAAATGGCCAATAAACATGAAAAAATATCGTTTTTATTTTTAACGGGTACCGTACACAAAGTGTAAAAACGTAACCCTATTCTTTTCGTCACGTCTGTCTTTCCACCTGTCTCTTGAAATTAGCACAGAAGATATATTACTATGGCTGCTTTAACAATATATGTATATTCAAAATTAAAGGATGTTTCGAAAGTGATTTTATTTTAATAAAAAATATTCTTTTTTTTAACCAGTGAATTAAGGGCACGTCCAATTTGTACAATTTGTACAGTGGCTGTAAAATTATGTGCGCTTTAGCAACAAGTAGAAAAAAACTTTCAATATTGAAGTGGTCATCAATTATATGACCTTAGTTTCTGAATCGTAGTAAGCAAAGATTTACATGTCACACAGAGTATGTACAAATTTAGAAATTTAAGGATTTTTCCAAAAGGCCGTAAATTCGACCAATATGGCCTGATCTTTTAAACTGTTAAAGGCTTAGGCTTGAAATTTGTACAGAGGATGTACTATTGTATCTGCCATAAGAATAAGTAAGAATAAAAATTGAAATAAAATGGAGGGTTATTGGTATACGTGATTTTCTCTAGTATAACTTTATTTCTGTTAACCGTAATGGACTGTGAATATATATTTACGCAGGGTACGTATTTCTAAGTTGTTAAAATATATTGTTTTTTGTTTTCCTTATTTGAACAAACGAACAGATCCTTTTGATTTCAAATACCACTGTGGCTTATTATTCTGTATTCAAACTTTATGGCTCTCTCTGGCTATACTTCTTGATCCTACCGGTCTTGTGAACCCTTGGTCTCGTATTTACTAAGCATGCGTTATTACTACAAACGCAGCCACCACGCTACACTACTGTGTTACTCCGGCGAGACATTAACTACTCGATCTCCACTTCTCCTTTTATTCAAGCCAGTCATCCTCTTTAATCCAATAGCTATAACACACGTGAGCCATACACTTTGTTGTTTAATGTTACACTTCCCTGCGCAACCGCTACCGTTCTTACTTTTTATTATAAAGGACTTCTTGACAATTATCGGTTGATGAGTTGATTTAGTTATCTTGAAGTAAATACATTAACAGATTCCATCTACCAGGGCAACATTTGTATTATAATGATGCAAAAACAAATTACTGATTTACCAATGGTCTGTACAAGATAAACTAATGATTCATTTTATTTGCTTTGATATTAGAAGAAAAACCACAATAATTTAAACTAAAAAATAATAAGAATGTTTCTTAACCCTACTCCGGAAGCCCGTAGGATCCCAATTTGCACAAAAATCGTTGCCGGACTTAAAAATTTTATTTTTAATTGTTATCTCTTTAATTCTATCTTTGTATTATGTCACAAATTTTATTGATATTTTTAATTATTGAATATTTTTAACTTAATTAAATTATGAGTCTGTAATAAAAATAAAAAAAAATAATATAATTTCTCTCACTAGCAATTTAATTTATAAGATAATAATCATGTTGTGATAGATCTTTTTGAAACTAATAAATATAAAAAAATAAAAGTAAAAAACAAAAACAAATTAAAAGTTAAAGACATAAACAATATCTAGAAAAAGAGTAAAATATTTAAACTAAAATAAAAAGATTCTAATAGCAAATGGAGAATTGTTAAAAACATTTGTTCAGTTTTGGTTGACAGTTCAAGTGATTCTCGCGATGATGAGGAAATTTTAGACGTTATCGGATAAGAGTCTGACTTAGAAGAATCGCTAATGTTGGTTATATTTGAATGCTTAAAGAAGAACAACATTCCAAAATATTTGAGTGAAATTGTTCCTTCATATTTGTACGAAGAACTCAGAAAACAATTTCACATATCGACAGATTTTTATTTAAATTTATTCCCTGAAATTTGCAGAAAGTTTCACATACATATACAACTCTGGTGATGAACACTACCACCACACATTTTTTTACGAAGTAATAGGTTTCTGGAGAACTAAAATTTCTTTATAGATTTATGGCATGCGTATATACATACATAAAATTTTTTTATTATAATAATTTTTCCTATTAGAGTACGAGTATGTATGTTACGAAACCCCATAAAGATAAACAATAAAAATGCTCATTAAAATTGATTTAAATAAGATACGTTCTTATGATAAAATTGTTTATATTTCAATTTGGTTTCAAATAATATTTAATAAGCTAAAAGTTATTTGTGAATACACTTTAAAAGAATTCTTCTTAAACTGTTTATTAAAACTAATTTAAATTTATATGGCCATTAGGGTTTAATAGCACTGCAAAATATTACTGCTTCTTTTTTAATATCTTAGCAGCAACAAGGAAATTATCTGACATTCAAGTTCACATACGAATAAATAACTGAATATGTAACAAAATAGCTTAACCTTAGAAAATAACCCTCCACTTGTTACTTCGTATGTAAGAATTAATGTGGGAGCTTATTATGATGTTTGTACTAAATAGACTTTTTACGGTTATCGCTCAGTGCGTCAGTCAAGTGTCGAATTTATTTAAAGTGATTGTAAAACAACATTTGTATCTGGAAACAGAAATTTTGTCTTTTAAATGCGTTAAATATTCATAAATTTTGTGAGAAACTTTATAATCAAATCGAGCAAAGAAATATACAATGTGGTACAACTGAGCAAGTACCCTCTACATGAACTGCTATGTGCTTTCAAAAACCAGTTTGTTGGTTCTTAAATAGTTTTTAAACATCTATTACGGAGTCTAATTAAAAACAAACTGTATTCTATTACCACACTTTCATTAACCTGAACATAAAAAAGTTGTTATGTGATATGAATAGTGACAACACATATATGTGCTAAGGATCCCACTTGTGTATAACAAAGATAAAATACATTCAGTTTTCTAACAAAGCTCAGCCAAACAAACCTTTTATACTTTCTTCTCAGTTTGTTCTAAAATTTTTAGGGTTTCTGTTAAAGCTACCAAAATTATACTCATGTGTTAACAGCTTTTTTTTTTTGTATGCACGAACAAACAAATACAAACACCTTAAAACATCCAACCACTTACCTGAACAGTTTTCTTTTGTATACAACTCCCTTGTGTAGTTTGTAAGTGTTTAAAACCTAAAGTGGATACTCCTCATTTTTACTTTGGTTTTATAATAATTTAGAACTTTTAATGCAATTTTCTATTAACCATGTAAGAGCATAAACAAAAACCACACTAGTAGTTGTAATACAAAGCCATTCAGGGATTTATTAAGGGTTTTACTCCACCCATTACTTTTAAATAACTATGTGACTTCTTTGGGTGTATGTATGTGTGTGTGTGTTTTTTTCTATTATAGTATTAAATGCTTCCCAAAAATCTATTTATTATTACGAGTAAATGCTTATTTACGATGCGTATTTAAGGCATTCTAGCGTATCCAAATTAGAACACTTTACATTATGTCTAAAAAAATGTATGAGAAAAGCAGCTTCCATTGGTTCCTGTTTAACATTATTGTACGGCTGTTCTGTTTTTATTGAACGTTAAAGATGCTCCTTTTCAAAAAAAGAAATATCTATATTAACGCATTTTAAGACAACAAATCTGTACAAAGTCCTTCCAACAATTTGCAACCTTTGTTGCGCAATGCTTGAGTTTATTGGTAAGAGAGGAAAGACGAGTAGAAATGGGTACACTGTTTCATGTTTTTTACCAATCTAAGCCGAAATTGCAGAAGCAAATTTGAATTTGTAGACACGAATGCAATTTTATAAAAAAAATTTTAAAAAACTGAAGAAACAAAAATTGTCTAGACGGAAAATATTTATTAATTAAAATAAGCTACTTTGCAAAAAAAAAAAATAGCCAAGATGTCAAAGCAGAAAAATTCTTCACTCATTTTTTAAAAAAAGCAATTGGATTAATACAATTTTTGCTGTTTTTTTTTCTTTTTTTAATAAAATGCAAAAAAGAATGTAAGAAATAACAAAAAAAAATTTAATATTTTTATATGGGCTTTAAAAGAAATTCTCATCTTGTAAATTTCATTAACTAAATGAGAATTGTGTTTAAAGAAATTTTTTTGGCTTTTAAAAATATTTGAATACCTGATTCGTGAGGGATACCTTAAGCAACCAACGACATACGTTTAGAAGTCAGTCTTTGTAACCAAAAAATAAATTTAATTATATTCTTAAATTCCAAAATAATGTTATAAACAACAAAACTCAATATATATGCTTTTGAATTTTTGACAAAAAACAGAAGCAACAAAAAAGGTTTTGGTTTTTAATTCTATGTGGAAATTCTTATTTACAACAAATTTTAATTGTTATAATTCTTATCTTATCTTATGTTAAGAAATTGACCAATGTCTACATTTCTACTGGCAATGTTGATCTAACTAATCACTACCTTTTCTTAACGGGTTTCGGTCAGTTAAATTGACTGAACAACCAAATTGTCGATATTGCTGTTCAGTTAAATATTTTAACGATATTCGTTGTTGCTAAAAACCAGCTGATATGCTAAACAAGTTGCTTATCGTTAAATAAGCGACTATCATTTTTGTGTTGTTTAATCGGTCGACAAAATAAACGACATACTCGTACGACATATACAACATTCGAGAACAAAATAAACACAATTATTTTCATTTTAATGAAGTAAAATATACTTGTTTAACCAAGTAGATATACACATACTTAAAATTAATTATAAATTAGAAAATAAAACTAATTATTTATTAGAATGTACGTATTCATATGTGAAATTGAGTTCACATATTTTTACTCTTCTCTTTAGTGTTTTTCGTTTGTTTTGAATTACCGCATCCCTCTTTTATAAACCACAAAGAAGCAGTACTGCTGAGTGACGTAGCGAAAGAGGAAAAATTTCTGTATTTACAAGAAAAATTAAAAAATGATTTCAGTTATAAAAACCGCATAATAAATAAATTTTTGTGAAATTTTAAAACCTCTGAGGAAATTAATTTTTGATTACACGAGCAACTCATTTAATGATAGAAATTTTTTTAAATCAAACTTAATTGCTTTTCTCCATTCTACGAAATTTTTACATTTTCACTAGCATTTTATAAATAATTTTAAACTTTGCTAAAAAGTATTTTTTACAAGAAAAAATTTTTAACCTGATAATTCAGTATAAAAAATTTCAGATTAACGAAAAATTGGAATATTGCCAAACTACTAGAATTAATAAAATAATTATATTTTCAGGAAAATTCAACAAAAATTTTAATTTTTTTCATACAATTGCACTTGCGATAACAAAATGAAAATCGAAGATGCAAAACAATCAAACAAACAATTACAAATTAAAGAAAAATCCACTTTCTAAAAAAAAAAAAATAATAATAATAAAAACAAATACAAAATGAAGTCATTACAATTGTACAAGTGAAGCTGAAAATCAAATATCTGACATTTACAAAATATTTCATTCATTAAAAGCCCGGCTTACTACGTGCTAATTTCGCGCCTATATTTTTAAATAAATTCTGAATTGACGTAAAGAGCAGAGCAGACCCCAAAGTGACGAATAAACAAGTAAAATTTACCCAAAATATCCTCATTATATCAAAGATAATCAAATTTCGGCAAATAAACTGTATTTTATTAAAACAAATATACAATTTTTTTGGTGAAGGGTACATAAGATTCGCCACAGCCGAATAGACTCTTACATTATTTATAATAAGATGGGTTACCAATATTTGCCTATGAATTTAGAGAACACAACATCAAAGGTTATGAACAACAAATTGGATTTTAAATGTTATTTTAGATCTAAAATTGTAACTTTTTATTAAGTAAAAAATTTTTTGTTTGATAAATAGCGAAGAGATTTTTCACGGTCTTTTATTTTTGATTTTTAATATTTCTAAATATTTTAACAGATTCATTACATTCTACTTGTGTCGGGTTTTTTCTTTTTCTTTTAAAATTTACACTTCAATGGATAATATTTTTTGCACAATATTAGAGATTAAAATATGGACACAAGCTTAACTAAAAATTTCTAATTTAGTTAATTATTAAATTGGTTTCAAAATTTTTGCTTTAAAGACTTTAAAAGTTTCTGTGCATTTTTATAAGAATAATTAGCAAGTGGTGATCACAAAAAAAATATTAAGAAAAAACATAGAAAAATGCAATAGAATCCTTAAATATTTTCGCTGTAAAGCAGTGTTGTTAATTTTATATAAAACCATACAAATTATGTACTGCAAATATTAATGAAAACAAGCTATAAAGCTTTGCGATTCCTATTGTAATATAAATTGTTAAAATAATAAATAATATAAATAAATAAAATAAAAATTTAAAGGGGTAATTGTTATTAAACAAACACACATTCCGTTTGAAAGTCGAAATCGAAATCTATTAAATAATTAAAATAATAATAAACACATTCATTGAATATTTATGACTCTGTGGGAACACTCTACATTTAATTAAACGTCAACAACAACAACAAATTATACACAAATTTGTTTAGTTCATATCGGCCACACAAATGTTTAATGAAACTGTTAATTGCAAATGTGTTATTTAATTACCGATCTTAAGCTTTAGCTGCTTTATTTTATTTAAAATTATTGTTTATCTAAAAAGTAGTTTAAAATTAATTAGATTTAAATATTTAAAACAGCAGAAGACTGTGAAAAAATCGAACGAAACACATGCTGCCAATGTAAATTTTTCTATGCACTTAACTGAAATAGAAGAGTGTGTTTGCTTATCAGTATAATGTGATAGTTTGTGTATATCTCAGCGTTTTATTTCACAGTTTGATATTAAACACATTAATACCAGTATATTTATCAGAAAAATTTAATTAAAATTAAACTGCAATAATGAAAGCGGCAAACAACAGTGTAAAGTCGTTAGTAAAACCGGCGGAGCTATCCGACTGAATTTGGGAAATGCTTTTTTAACACTGTTGCCGGTTATGTTATGCTTAAGGTTAAATTAGGTAGCCATAACCATAGTCATATTTACTGCCAGCGAATAGTGATGCCATAGCTAAAGCAACTCTTTTTTAAATTGCCGTTTGTTTAGAATTCAGCGTAATGAAAAATGTAAATTTAAACTCGCCCATACAATGCTGCGAACGTGAAAAATAAGAAAAAAATCAAAAAACAAACAGTTAATACCTAAATTCAATAGCAAAAATCAAAATTTATTTAATATCTATGGTTACGGTTATGGCTATGGTATTACGGCATGTCACCAATAATCAAGTACAGTGTTTCCCATAAGATTGGTTTGAACAGCTGTTTTCTATGGTTATAGGTTTAGCAGGGCGAATCAATTATCAGGTGGCAGCGTTACAGAATTTATTATTTTTTGCTGGTAGAAACGAATGTCAAACTTCATATAAAAAAAATGGTAAACAGATTTTTTATATATGGAGTTTGACAGTAGTGTACATGGCGAATTCGCCTACGCTGCCACCTAGTAATTGATTCGCCTTGAGTTATAGCATGTCTAATTAAACTTTTAAGCATATGGGATTCTTTGTTTCCTTAGAAAACATTCTATACAGTCAGGGTGTGTATAAATGATAGTGAAATGCCCCTAAGGGCGAACAAAAATTAATTTCCAGGTGCTAGTTAAATATACAATTATCTATTTTTGTAAAGAGAATCCCTTACGAAAGGGTTAACTGAACTGAAGTATTAAACTGATCACTTTTTTTTAAATTTATAATCAATATATTCTGGCAAATCGTTAGTATAACGGGTTTGTTAATAAATAAAATTGTCGCATATGTAGTTAAACCAATCCACAACAGCAGACCCTAAAGACTCCTATACATATAGAAAAATATACCGTTTACCCCAGTTTAAACGCTGGTGGCAACATTGGGCCTTATTTCTTAACTAACTCAGCCAGATTTCATTTTGTGGTTGATGGAGATCGATGCCGCATCATAATTAATAATTTTTGGCCTACGTGCCGTACAGCGAATGAAGCCATTGACTTATTGAAATCAAGAGTTCGCATAAAGTTGATTTTAAAAAATTAACACCTCTCGATTATTTTCTGTGAGCCACATAAAATCTCTGGCGTACACTCAAAGAAAAAACATGGTTGAGATAACCATAATCTAAGAGCAACATAGTATGGTTGTATTATATAGTTGTTAGCAAAACTTAAAAACTTAAAATTGTTACATTTAATAATAAAAAGAACTAAACCAAAAGATGTGTAAAGGCCAATATTACTTTGTTTGCTTTTAATCATACTTTGATTAATAATAATAATATATTATGGTTAAATATATTATTTTATTTTCAATAAGTAATACAACTTTGGCTGTGGTTCGAATTTTTTAAGGTTGAAACCAACCATGTTGTGTCATTTGCACAGTAACTACATAATGGTTAAATGTTAAGTTTTGTTAAAAGCAACTATAATTTGTTCTCCGCAATTATACATTGTTACAAAAACATAATATGGTTATTAATACCATATCAAAACTACGTTTTTTCTTTGTGTGTATATTGTTAAATTAGTTGCAACTGACCCTTTTGAAGCCAGTATTGTACCAGTTATTAATGACATAAGGCCAGCTATGCTCGAAAAATTGGCCATAATTAGCTTTCAAATAATATATTTTATGATAAAAATTTAATAATTCGTGTTATATTTTACAATTTTAAGTTTTATCGGGCGCATAAAAAAAATCTACATTTATTTGCATGCGCCATATATCTGGTGAGGCTTTCCTGGCTTATGGTCCTTCGAAAGCTTTACTCTCCTTATGAATTCATTAAATCCATTTCTGCGGTGAAAAACGAAAAACAATTCATTAAACTTTATGTCGCACTCAAAAGTGACATAATGTACAAGGACATTGTGTCATAATAGCCTCACGGCTTCGCTTGCTAAAGAATTTTCTGCTCTATGGTATAACAAAAACTTACCAAAGATGTTCTGCAAGTCAATCAATAAAAACTTTGCATCTTTTTAACATAGAATACCATAATATCCATGGACGTTACGACTCTGCGTTGAAAGACATTATGCCGCATAGTAGTGTGACATACTGTTGGCATTTTGTCCTTAACTCAAGTTAACTTGGTGACAATGACTAAAATGTGTCAATGAAATTTCTTTAAAAGATCATTTTCTTTTATTCACAAGTGATTTAAAACTCACTGACACACATCCATGGAAATGTGCCTAAATAATTATTTTCCCTAATCAACCTAAGCTAAACTAATCTCCACATTATCACACAATCTTTATTTCTACTTCTCTAACCACACATGTAGTGAAATGTGTTTCGGCACTATAAACCTAAAATATGTTTGTGTAAGTTTGTAAGAATATATTAACACGCGTACAGTATAACAAAGGAATTTAATTAAGAACGTGTACAATTCTTTCTAACCATTCCTCTCCTTAAGCAAGAAGCAAAAAACGTATTTCTGACTCAAATTTTTATTAAAATGAACAGCAATTTAAATTAGATGAAGTAATTTAAATTGTAGAGAATTAAAAGCTTAATTTCGATTAATTTCGAGTATTTATCGCACACGTAAACCAACAATTCAACATTTTCCTCATTGAAATTAATAAAATATATATTTCAAATTGTTATTAAGTATTGTTTATGTATTTTACATTTGTTTAATATCAGTGTGTGTTTATTCATTTATTGGCAACAAAGGAAAGAAGCCAGCCGCATCTTTTGATGTTATGATTAGTTAAAGAATTTGGTCTTAAATAATAATTCTTTACTCATTAATATTTATAAATGAAAAATTTTTTTTTTCTTTTTTCTTTTTCATTTCTAAGGCAAATCTTAATCGATTCTATGTTAATTATTTTTTAAAAGTGTTAATTGGTAATTACATTGTTCTTATTAATAATATTCACAGCTTAAACGATTCAATTTCCGAAAATAAAACATAAAACAAAATTTCTGTTTGGGCATTTTTCAAGACCGATAGAATTTTAAATTTCAAAAATTAAAAAAAAAAAATAAATTTGAATCATAATAAATTCTGTATTTAAAAAACATATTTAAAAATAATTTCGGGCACTGTATCATGGTGGTGGGCATCTGGCATCTTCGGGCATCTGACCAACACATTGTGTCGCGATGGTTTCCAAAAAATGATGAAATTCAATGTTAGAATTTGAAGGTTTTTTATATCTTTGTTTTTTAATAACACTCTAAGTAGATGATATCTAAAATATCTTCTTAAAATGTTTACGAATTTTAAGGTTATAGGGTTTCAACGTTGAGGTTTGTGTACAGCATACGAAATTTATGGGAAAATACCATGTTCATTTATAATACACCAATACCCCGATTTGCGTCGCTTCAGTTTGCGTCGCTTCGAAGTTGCGTCTTTTTTAAGCTTCTGGAATTTCAATGCTGCGTTGTTTTTGTTTCAGTTTGCGTCGCATGGCTTCGAAGTTGCGTCATAAATGCTTCGATTTGCGTCGTTAATATGAAAATGTTTTTACAAAGCTAAAGCAGAAAAAGGGGATTTTCCGTTTAGTAGAAAGCAAATTTGTAGGTGTGCGTTGTTTACATGTTAAGCGCAGTTATTAGTTTCGAATTACATATATGTTGTGGAGTGAAGTTCAGCCTGAAAGTTAAAAAAATGAGCCAAAAAAGAAAGCAAATAACTTTAGACTAGGCCCTTCTACAATTAAATCCATTGTTATATTTTTATTTTAATAAAATCTGTTATTCAAAAAGTAATAAGAAAAAATTTTGATTTAAAAACCCTTTTTCTAAGCTAAAATGTTTAAATCCTGTATTGACTAAACGAAAATCAAATACATACGTAAACAATTGAAAATTATGCTTCAGTTTGCGTCGTTTCGGTTTGCGTCTCATTTTTTCAGTCCCAATTAACGACGCAAACCGGGGTATTGGTGTACTAAGAATTTAAGTATTTGAATTTAACGGCTACTAAAATATGTAACAGGGTTGTAAGTAATACTTGTAGTTATTATAACAACACTTTTTTGTTGTTTGATCAGATACCGTTACAAAAAATATTTGTGAGGCATTGTCAATATTTTTCAACAAGCGTGAACTTTCCTAGAGAATTTAAAAGTATACACTTGAATATATTTAGGGTTCAGTTCTTCAGTTGTAATTATTTCAACTGTGGCTAGAGATAAGGCAAAACGGACCCTGCGGTTTTATGCAGAAAATCATTTTAAACGAGTATTATTAGGAGGGGAACAACAAAAAATAAGGCATACTATTTTAAAACAACAATTGGTCTTAATGTCATCGCATGAGAAATAGATATAAAACTGAGTGCAATTAAACTAAATTGTGTATTACTAAAGGGTCCGTCAAATAACTTTGCTATAAAAAACTACTCAAGATTTTCTCAAATTTATTTTTTAATTTGAAAGTACAATCCTTCCCGTTAATAATGGAAAATAATTTCATTAAAATTGCTGCCTCGGCTGGCCATACAATAGCCTACACGATCGGTCAAATTTTTGAGGAAATTATTGTTTGTGTGCAGCTGTATTTCACCAATAGCTTGACGAATATTGTCCTTTAAAGCGTCAAACACGGGGCGCAAAACATCGAGGGTAGATTCGGCTGTGTGGCACGTAGCGCCGTCCTGTTGAAACCAAATGTTGCCCATATCCTCCTCTTCAATTTTTGTGAAAAAAATTCGTTCAACATGGCCCGATAACGATCGCCATTGACTGTAACGGCCACTTCTGGCTCATTATCGAAGAAAAATGGCCCACTTATGCCTCGACCAAAGTCCACACCCAACAGTGATTCCTTTTTGGTGCACCGGCTTTTCAGTGTATGCGTGCGGGATTTCTGTGCCCCAAGTGCGACAAATTTGCTTATTTACATACCCGCCAAGATCAAAATGAGCTTCATCTGAAAAGATGATTCCTTTTTTTTGGAAAAATCAACATCTGTACAAATTAAAATGCGAAAATGCATTGGATGGTCAGTTGGCTTTAGTTGGAATTTGTATGCCGTCATACCAAGGTCTTTATACAAAATTCGTCTCAATGATGTTTTCGAAATATTCGATTGTTGAGAACGACGGTGCATCGATGTTGATGGTGCTTTACATACACTTTCCGCCACAGCAGAAATATTCTCGGGCTTTGGCTTGTCCAGCATTATTGGTCTTATATTACAAATAACACGAGCAGTGTTGGCCGTGAAAGCGTTAATTCTGGTGAAACGAGCTACTTTATGTGGCTTCACAGAAATTAATATAGAGATATAAAATCGTACGATCTTAAAGTCCAATTGACAGGTCCATTTCATACTATTTCTTAAACAAATTATCCCCAAATTTTGATTTCAATAAGTCGATGGTTACGTTTGCCATTTTTCAGCTAGATTAACGTTATTCCTACTTTCAAAAAAAAAAAAAAAAAAAAAACAGTGGTTATGGTATAATAACGATGTCCAACGACGATAAGCTCTGGCTTAATTTTTTGGAAAATAAGAGCCAATGATGCCACTAGCGTATAAACCGTAACAAACAGTACATTTTTCTAGATGTTATAGACCCTCCGTTGGGAATTGATTTTACGCCACTTATGGCAAATTTGTTTTATTAACAACCCCGTTGAGCCTCATCGCTTAACAAAATTTGGGGATAAATTGATAGATTAAATAGAAAACTGACTTTTAAAGTCAATTTGAATAATTTGATACCGTTGTTAAAGCGCCAATCTGTTCATAATGAGTTGGCAGAGTTAACTGATCATAAATTTCAATATGGGTATCATTAGAAAATATAGCTTTTAATAACTTACGATTCGTTACGTCATACAACAGGCACATGTGTATGTACATATATGTATGCAAAATTTATAATTATTCAAGATTAAATTTTATCTGATTTTATCTCATATTCTTTTCATTTCGTCAAAATATTTTAAATTACCATTGTTTGTTTCATAAAAAAAGTAGCAAATTCTTTGCATTACAATTTTAATTAGAGTTTGTTTATCACTTTGTAGCACTTTGAACTGGTTTTATGGTTGAAATTTTATTACCCGTTTTTAAAAGAGAACAAAAAATTAAAAAAAAAACATTAACAAAAACACAAACTTAACAAAGATTTTTCTCAATGCGAGAAACAAATTTGGGATGAATGTCGAATTTTTCATTGCGAGTATTTGTCATCAGAATTAAAATACATTTGTGTGTATAAAGACGCAATATAATAAGTGTGACAAACAAAATTCGTTATGCGTAACGAACTCTACGATTGGTTTATTTTGGTGTAGAGTAATCTTTTTTCTATTAAATTTTTTTACAACTATTACTTTAAAACTTTTAAGATGTTTTAGTTGTGGCACATAAATATATACAAAAGAAAAAATATGTATTTAACATTTTAATTAATTTCAATTATTTTTATACCCTTCACCACAAAAAGTGGAAAAAGGGTATAACTAAGCTTGTCATTCCGTGTGTAATTTCTACAATATCCATCTCCGACCCCATAAAATATATCTATTCTTGCTTCGTATGTATAGCGAAGGCAAACTTGATTTAAAAAAGAAAAAAAAAACTCAATCGATTAGATATACTTTTGAAAGTGTCCTTTAAAGCAGCAGGGAAACCACCACGCATACCTCTAATTTTTTTATGTCATTTTTAATAATAAAATAACTAAAATCAAAAAACTAAATACATGGGTTAATAGAGAATTAAAATATAAGAAAAAAATATCAAGTGAAAAAATTTGGCGCTCGCCCATATTTTCCGAGTTACGGGGCTCTGAAATTTCAAATTTTTTAAAATATCAATATGGGTATCATTTAAAACCCATTGAAGAGATTTTAAAGGAAATGCTAAAAATTTTTAAAAAAATGTTTAACCCATCAAGAGCCGATGGCATTTTTTATGTAGAATTATTTACTATATACCAGACTACAATTTTTTTATTTTTTAATTCTCTGTCACCCCAATATTTGCTTTTCTGATTAGAGTTACTTCAGTGAACTAGATTTACATAGATAGTGAAGGCTATATAAGATTTAGCATAGCCGAATATAGCACACTTACTCGTTTTTTTTTTTATTTATTTTTTTTTTTCAAATATATGGTCACTCTATCAACCGGAATAAAAAAACAAAAATATATTTTGAAATAAATTTTTTTATAATACTTTGGCACTAATTGATTTTCAGTCAAATTTATGCACAGATTATCGGATGACAAATTCGTAGTGCTGTGCGTAATTCATTGTTCCTCCCACTTGTGTTTAAAAATTTTATTCACCTTATTTTTTACTTTCGCAAATAAATTCTATAAGTTTAATAGATAATATAGAAATTGATTTAATTTTAATAAAAAAAACCTTTGTTTAAACTCTATTTTTCAAATAAATCTGGCAAAGTGATTTCATATTGGTGGCACTTAATAACCAACAATAAACTGAATATATTTTAAAATTAGAATTTAATTTTAGCGAAATGAATGTAGCAGATTATATTTATCTTTGTCTTTTACTAAGTAAAGCACACATTTTTTAGGATATCTAATCAGTCGTAACAAAATTTTTTGCTGACCTCAAAAACTTTGTTAGAACTAAGCCAGCTTTAAGTTATCGTAAGTTGTAATCTCGTTTTATGTCAATTCGTTTTAACTCATTCAGCTTGTAATGTAATTAAAATAAAACTGATGTAAATGTTGTCTTAAATTAATTTTAACTCGAATATCTTATTATTACCATTCTGCGTTTTAGTTTCAAATTTATTTTACTTTCTTCTTTGGAACGCGACGAACTTGAAGTAGTTCTCATAGAAATAAGAAAAAAGAAAAGACTTTTGTTCTACAAACTTTTATTGTAACATTTCTATTATTTGCTTCACTGAACCAGACAAGGTCACCACTGAATGTTTATTGCTGTTTCTTAAACCGTTTTTTGCAAATGTTAAATAATTACAGGCACCATAATTTAAGTAAAATTATGTGAGAATTAGGAAAAATTAAATATTCAATTGCGGTTATTTTCACAATTATTTAGAAAATTTATTTCGAGATTAAGACACTATCGAAATAATGTAAAATAACAGTAGACAGATAAAAATGTTACAAGAGGTTGTTTAATAATAAAACAAATACTAAAAAATAAATTTAATTAGTTTTGTTAGACTTAGTAGATCTTGGCAATTACAAATGATTTAATACAATCTACAACGTGGGAATTTATATCAAACGTACAAACAAAGTAACCTTGTTATTCACACAAATGTAAATAAATAAATAAATATTCACACAAACAAATGGTTTAAAATAATGATGTCTTATTTATGTACCTGAGTGTGATACAACTATTAATGCTTTTTATTTCAGGCGTGATACAGATTTACGTCGGTACCCGGTCGTGTGGGCCCTGACCTGACGGTGGTCTTACCACTTAGTAAATATAAAGGGTATTTTTTAAATACATACTCGTATAGAACTCTGAAATGGAAATAAACATGCATTTATTTTATTACATATTATCGTGGTATCTAGTTTTGTTAAAGTTTATTGAATCCATATGAAGTAAATAATTTTATCATGCAAATTTTTTTAGTTTGTCCCTGTCTGCGGCGACAGCTTCAGTCCCATAGTGACATTTCTTTGTGATCTGAATTTGAAGATATTAACTTGGATAATGTTATGTTTTAGCAAGATTGTGCATCATGTCGTAGTGCTCATTAAAGATCCATCTTCATTTTATCAGCCGCTTTGACATCTCGAAACTAAAACTTGACCTCTTTACCCTTCTTCTTGTGGGTTGCAATTAAATACGGATGCTATGTCATACGAGCCATTAAGTTTAGTTCGTATTAATTTATCCTTCACCATATCAAAATTTGTGATTCCGTTAATAATTTCAACAATATCCATTTCCGTCCCCATAAACTATATATATTGTAAGTGTTAAAATAAACTTTGCCAAGACACCAGATGAGCTAGAGAAAATTTAAAAACGCCAATCGTTCAAACATAGTTTTTGAAAATTTCGCTATTAAAAATCAGCAAGATCGCTCCATGTCCTTCGTGGCAGCGGGCAAAACACCACACCTGCCTCTTATTTTTCAATATTATTTGCAATAAATCTAGTTTAGTGAAATAATTTTAATCAAAGAAACAAATATATGGGTCGATAGAGAATGAAATACATCAAGTGAAAAAATTGGCTTTCGCCCACATTTTCCGAGCTATGGGCCTTTGACCTTTTCATAGAATAGTACGATTGTGCATCATATTTTTTAAGATATCAATATGGGTGTCATTAAAACCTTATGAAGAGATCTTTCAAGCAATATTAAAACCTTTTAAAAATGTTTAACCCATTAAGAGCCGATGAAATTTTTATGTAAAATTATATATATCAAAGAATGGCACGAGTAAACCGCAACCATAAGTATACCGCATACTAACTCTATATTTTTTATACTCGAGTATTGCGGTGTTTAGTTTACCCATTCTTGTAAGTGTTTTTTGGTGTGGTTATATTTAAAACGAGTCTCAAAAATATCGCAATCAGAATTTTAAGTATTTTCTATACTCGTAGGCGAGAATTTTTTAATTCTCTTTATTTGTAAGCAGCGTTGCCATATTTTTACCCTAATAAAGTTTTTTACTGCCGTTTTATGAAATTCTGCATTGTATGCAGATCTATTTATAAACAATAAAAAAACAAAATTTGATCAATCTATTGCTTAAACATTATAAGCAGAAAAACAGGCAACAACCGTTTTCATACGTATAAAATACAAAACATATTTAATGAACAAAATGCAATAAAAACCGCTTAAAGGCACAGCTTTTGTACACTATTTAAAGCAGGTATATTTATTTTGTTCCTGTTTTTTATGTACAAATATTTTCAGTTTATGCGCCTTGCTGTTATAAACGTGCTACTAACGGTATTTAGGAAAACAAAATGATAAAAAATAAAATAAATTTATTTTTCGAATCCGTGAATAAAAAGAAAATTACTCAATTTTTTTAGTTTTAAATAAAACTGTATATACGCAGATGTAATATTTTATTGACTGAATCTCATTAGACCTCATAAATAATAAATTCCAATAAAGTTTTTAGTTTATATATTTTATTTTGTTAAATATAATGATTGCTTTTATACCTATTTATTAATTTTAAAAATCTATTAAAGAATCTGCTTATAGACTAGAATTTATAAATTTTTATCCTGTGTGAATTAAAAAAAAAAACCCTAACAAAAACGTAATATAATAAACAATGAACTAGTCTTAAGTTATTAGTAAACTTTTGTTGTGTTTTTTCAATTTATTTAATTCATTTCATCTACTCAATTTATTTTCTGTTACATATTAAATAAACTTTCATAATCTCAAAGAAGTATGTATGTTAGCTAATTTAGACATTGGCGACTTTTGATATTGTGTTTGATTTAATAGTTCTGATCTGAAAACTCTGTTTTTCTCACACTACACACGTTAGAATCTCTCTCTCTCTCTTGGTGTTTGTTGCAAGTATGAGTACGAATCATGGATCAAATAATATTATTAAAACTTAATTAATATTATTAAAAATTATTTGATTCATTAGTACGAATAAAGTAAAGCCAGCATCGCAAACATTTTACTCGGGTATGCTAGAGACTTAAACTCATCAATACTCAAATGGAATGGGTATAGTATATAATCGAACAAAAAAAATGCGGTGGCGATCACACCGCAACCGCATTTAAGATGAGTATACTTAAGGCCGTGTCAGATAAAACTTTTGCTTTGCGTTGCGTTGCAAACTCGCTTTGACATCTAAGATAAAATGCACGAACTTCTATGAAATATGTCACTTAAAGCAATTTTAACGCAAAGCAAAGTGCAAAGTTGGGCAACACTGAATTTTTTGCGCGCCTTGACAATCTGCTGCTATACATTTGTATATTATTTTTGACAAAATCGAACGTAAAAGAGGTTAGTATTTTAAAATATTATTTTTTTATTAAATATTATTTCTTTATTTTTTTTTTAATTATGGAAGAAAAACTTATCCACTTTTTACGTAAACAAACAATACTTAAGCGCTGTTTAAGTTTTTATTGTGACATACCTCTTGCGTTTTACGCTTTTTTTTCAAAGATTGAAACTTAACGCAAAGCGACAAAGTGTTATCTGACACGGCCTTTAGAATATTAAAAATAGACACTCTTGCAGTTCTCTGATATATATGTAGTACTTTTTTTTTAATTCTCTGGCACTCCAAATATTTGGAGTTACTTTATTAAGCTAGATTTACATATGTAAATGGTGAAGGGTATATAAGATTCTGCATAGCCGAATATAGATAGTACTTTTACTTATCCTACTTTAGTTTGCATTTCTGCACGGTGTTGTCAAATATAAGTACAAATATTTGTTTATAAAAATTATATTCCAGCTTTTAAATAACCTAAAAATATTAAATACATCCAAATATTTTGTGTTTCCATCTTGAATGCAGCCTATCTTGAATACAAAACATAACTTTGTAGATAAATTAAAAAAATATCTATGTTATTATTCTCTGTGCAAATGTGACCCATAATCTCCTTCAACAATCGCTATTCAAAGAACTAAAAAACATTACAAAATTAAATTGGTGCATTGAAAACAGTTTACATCTCTGTGGTGTTGCAGTATTGATTTCTAGCTGCTGTTTTTAAATAGAAAAATTCTGACAACTGGCAAAACTATCGAGCAAACACGTTTTACAATTTTCTTCCGCATACTGCAATTTATATTTATTTATTTTAAAACTAAATGAAAGCAAAATTAAGAAACAATTTTTTTTAGAAAAATTGCACTAGAATATCACGTCAGTAAATATCGTGCTTTACAAACTTTGAAAACATTACGTTAGTGTAGTTGTATGTAGAGTAAATTTTCAGATGTATGTAACTCTTTAATTAGTTTGCTAGAAAAATAAGATATTTTGATGTAAACAACACGTCCTTAACACGTAATATTAAGGCAAAATAAAATAAAATTATTTTATAATGCTTTTAAAAGATATGACTTTTAAGCAAGATTCTATGTGAAGCACACTTAAAAATAATATGTACAGAACATTTAATTATTCTACTAAAGAAGTCATAGCTACATCAGTTGATAAGTATTAACTTTTAAGCGAAGAGTATCAGTACCTGTGCCTGATATATTCTTTCGAGAACGTGCAGTTTAAAAGGCTTAAGCGGATCTCAACATAAACAAGTTGCCTGTTCCAGATGGAATACCAGCATTGGTATTTAAGCAGTGCTCTTCGACATAAGCGTGTCCATTAGCAAAACTTTTCAGCATTTTGTACCATTTTGGTGAATTCCCATTACGGCGAAATTAGTGAATTCGCCATCAAGACCACCTGTATTATTTCACCATGATATGGTGCATGGCGAAATAATACAAGGTGGTCGCAATGGCGAATTCATAAATTTTCGCCGTAAACGCTAATTGTCAAACTCCATATATAAAAAATATGTAAAAATTTTTTTATACGGTGTTTGACATTTAGCATATGCGGCGAAAACTAATGAATTCGCCATTGCGGCCACCTAGTATTATTTCGCCATGCACGTTATTTTAGAGGTCGTGTTGATAGCCCAGGTGATTTTTGTTTATGTTCGACGTTTTTGTCAAAATTCTAAAATAATTTTAGAAATAAAAAATTTTCAGATAATTAGAAAAAGAAAAAATTTTTAAATTTTACTAAATTAAATTTCAAAAGCAAAAAATTATATATGAGGCATTGCTGCACATGTAGGAGAAGAAAACCAACTGTTACAACCATGGCGAAATAATACCAGGTGGCCGCAATGGCGAATTCATTAATTTCGCCGTAAACTCTAAATGTCAAACTCCATATATAAAAAATATGTATAACAGTTTATTGTATGGAGTTTGACATTTCACGTTTGCGGCGAAAATTATGAATTCGCCTTTGCGACCACCTGGTATTATTTCGCCATGGTTACAACTTCATTTTAAGCACCAAATGATGACAAAAAGATAAATTAAATGCGGCTTCCTCTTGTTTAGACAGCTATTTTTGACAACGACATGCTGCTCTGCAACAACAAAATGACATTAGGTTTTTGTTTTTGTAGCCGAGCGGCAACCTGGTATTTAATGCGCCTTGATACTTACAAGCACATAAATATAAATGAAATTCAAATTTACTTTAAATATAAAATTACACAGAAATTAATCCTTTAACTCTTAAATACAACTTATAAATATTCTCTTATTATTAAAATTTATAAAAAATACAATTGTAGAATAAGAGTTTTACCGAATTCAGCACCGTAATTAATTGAAGTGGCAAAGACTGACAAAGACTACATCCTTTTACACAATTTTACATTTTTCTGTTTGAAAAGCGAACTTTGAATTTCCATTTCACAACAAATTTTGCGTATGGGGCCAGTAAATAGTTCAGTGCTATTAATTTTAAGAAAACTTGAATATAGTTTTTATAATTTTTCCGTATATGTCTTGTTTGGATTATAAAGGACACCCTCTGATTAAACGTTCACGTATGTTTAATTTTGATCACTTTTCTCATAGCTTTGAAAACCCATTTACTTCCAATTCTGATCCCAATTCTGAGCATTAGTAAGAAAGATTTTTCAAAAACAGCATTCAAAATAAGTCTTGCACCGGTTTTATTTTCTTAAATTCACAAATTCGTCGATTTTTATGATTTAGTGATATAAAAATCCGAGTTTAGACGAACGAACATTTGGAAGAAAAACATTTTTTCTCTTTTTTTTTCATTCGCGTTCATACAGGCGAACATGTTGTCGGCAACATTTAATTAGTACTGTTCGCTTTAAAATGTATGCAAAGAAAATGTCAACAAAGCGTATCGCCGAGTAACGACCACAAAAATAATTCTCTCTTCAACAACCGTAATTTGCTATCAAACTAAATGTTCCCCTTACGAATGTTTGCTCTTCTAAACGGTGAATAACAAAATTCGAAGAATAAATGCCATAACGTCTCCTCTGTAGTTGTATTAAATTTTATTAAAATCTTTAAACTGCCTTAAAAACGGCGCATTTACTTTAACTGGATACAAAACTTACTACTATGCACTGCGTTAAAATACATTCTTTTTTTCGCAATCTTATTTTGTAAAGATCTCTAAGCTGAATCACCGCCTTAATAATTATTTTAACTACAAAAGTATTTAAAAATCTTCTAGCCGCTAAAAATAAAATTACTTCATTATGAGAAAAAAATTATTTTAAAACATAAATGTAAAAATTCGACAATTATTTAAACATATCAATATGATTTTATTTATTTATTTTTTTTTTTTTTGTTTATTGAAACACGTGTCTCGTAGCTCAAAGATCTAATAATTTCAGTAGGACTGATGGTTTTTCTTTTTTATTTCTGTCTAAAATAAGCTTTTCATTTAACCACATGTTTATTCTTTATTTATGTTTATTCAACATTTTTTTATTAAAATATTTATATTTTCACGCTATATGTTGTTATAAAAATTTATTCATCTTTTTGTATTTCTTTAATAAAATATTTAATTAGTTTCGTATTTTCTTAGCCATATGTTCGCTTTTTTTGTTTTGTTTTTTTTTTTTTTTTTTTGTTTTGATATCATTAATTTATTTATGAGCCACCACATGTCATGACCTTTCGTTTAACGACCTGCTGGTACTAATTTCTCATTAAGGGGCTCTTTTTTTTTTGCTTAAATACATAAATATTTAAAAGCTTGAAGTTAAATAATTGCTAAGAAAATACAAAGAATTTTTTTTAATAATTTCACCATAAGGCGCGACAGCACAACCATTAAAAAAAATTAAAACAGTTTAAGATTTTAGAATTTTTTTTTGTGATTTTAAAATGATAAAAAAACAGATTTGATTGATTTCAGACAAGAGAAACATTTCTTAGAAAACTCACACAAAATAAATTCGCTTAAAGCTTTAAGTTTTGTCTCAACTTTTTGAAGCCCATTAAGACAATTCAAATATAGAAATCACACATTTAAAGTCATGGTTTCTTTGCTTAGACAAAATTAGGGCGAATTAATACAGGTGGTCTCGATAGCGTATTCATTGATTTTCGCCCTAGAAACTAAATGTCAAAACTCATGGCGAAAATATACCAGGTGGCCGCAATGGCGAATTCATGAATTTCGCCGTAAACTCTAAATGTCAAATTCCATATATAAAAAATATGTATAACAGTTTATTGTATGGAGTTTGACATTTCACGTTTGCGGCAAAAATTATGAATTCGCCATTGCGACCACCTGGTATTATTTCGCCATGTCAAAACCTATATAAAAAAAATTATTCATATATTTTATTATGGAGTTTGATATTTAGCATTTACCAAGGCGAATTAATTATAAGGTGAAAGCGATGGCGAATTCATTGTTTTTTTTCAGTAGTCTAACTGTCAAACTCTATATGATGGTGAAATAATACAAGGTGGTTGCGATGGCGAATTCATTAACTTCGTCGTAAACGCTAAATGTTAAACTTCATATATAAAAAATATGTTTAATTTTTTCATATAGTATTTGACATTTAGCATTTACGCCGAAATTAATGAATTCGCTATCAAGGCTACCAGTATTATTTCGATATGCTCCATATATAAAAAATCTGTTTAACTGCTGTACAGATTTTTTAAATATGGAGTTTGACAGCTAGACTACTGGCGAAAATTAATGAATTCACCATCAGTATCACCTCATAAATAATTCGCCTTGGCATTTACGACGAAATTAATGAATTCGCCATCGCGAGCACCTTATTTCCCCATGGACAAAATTATCAATAAAAATATTTCTACATGCTCCCTTCAAACCGAATTAAATATTAGGTGGTGCGGCTACAAAAAAAACTGAATGTAATTTTGTTATGGTGCTAATATTGATGCCAAAAATAGCTGACCAAACAAAAGCCAAATTCAATTTATCAATTCAAGCATTGGGTACCTTAAATAAAGTTTCACTAGTTGGTTTCTTTCTCCTGCATCAATACCCCATATATTATTTTTTGGTTTTACAATTTAAGTTTTAAAATTATCAAGTATATGATAGAAATCGATCGATTTAAAAATAATCGTTTTTGAATTTTTGTTCGTTTTTAAAAATGTTTTTAAATTGATCGAAATTCATCACACCGTTTAAAAACGATTCTTTTTGAATCGACCGATTTCTATCAAATACCTGGGGGCAAATTACGGCTTTCGTTATTTTCTATTGAAATTACGATCGATACCGAATGCCCGAATTTGCCACATGTATTTGAAAAGTTATTTAAAATTTTTACCACCTTTAAATTAATTCGCCTTAGATTTGCTCTAAAATATCAAATTTTTACTTATAACACTCTTGTAACAAAGGCTCAAAATGGTCGCATTTGAAAAATCAATGTGGCTAAGAACGAACTGTTTTGCATAATTTCTAAATAAGAATCAGGTATGTGATGGAAATCGATTTCGAAATCGATACGATTTTAAAACAAACGTGGTTGCGATATGCTGGCTATTTTCGTTTTTTAAATACCTTCAATATAATTATTTTCTATTTTATTAAGCTTTGGGTCCTTATATTTTTTTATTAATATTTTATTTCAATATTTCGGTACTTTCTGCGTACCTTCTTCAGGAAACAAAATATATATATATTTTGTTTCCTGAAGAAGGTACGCAGAAAGTACCGAAATATTGAAATAAAATATTAATAAAAAAATATAAGGACCCAAAGCTTAATAAAATAGAAAATAATTTAATAAAAAAGGGTCAAATAATCATTATTAAACTACCTTCAATATAGTTTTCAGTAACTCTACATTCAATTTCTATAATTACTTTCGGGTAACTTATTTATTATTGTTTAAAAAATATCTCAAAACGAGTCGTTTTCAAATCGATCGATTGCCATCACATACCTGAATATATAAGAAAAACCCAACAATTGTTAATTAGTAAAACGTTAACAAAATATATTTATTTAATGTGAATAAAAATTAAATATAGCTTTCAATATAAAGTACAATCTCCTTTAATAGAAATATTTGATGTTAAAGAGACCTCAGAGGTTCTTTGATTACTTGCAGTTCTTTCATTACTTGCAGTCTTTAAATGTTTTTTACAAGCTGTTGAAGGAAATTTTTCAAAAATATTTAAGTCTATATGTATTTACTAGGGCCAATTTAATAACTCAAATCCAATACTTAGTAGCTCTGGCTTTCTGTAACGATTTACAAATTATTAAGATTTCAAGAAGCTGCAACTGATAAGACTGATATCAAAACCATATTGATAGCTCCATTTACTATACATCAGCACATAAAAAAGCTTCACCTTTTAAGCAGCACCTTCGTTTAAGAATATTTCCTATTTTTTTTAATTATGTTTGTAACATTTTTGTCTACAGCGCCTTAAATATTATATTATTTCAAACATTTTGATGAATTAAAATCATTTTGGTTTTAAAAATTGGCCAGCCCTGCTTATACATAGCAACATTTACAATAACTTCTTTACACCTTTTTTAAGCTGGCTTATTAGCAGAAAGCGCCAATGTTTGCCCTTATCTAAGAAATGTTGCCAAATAGTGCACCCTTTTATTTCTTTTTTAACAAATTCCCGTCTCTGCGAATTCGTTCTAATTGTTTGCAAAGCATTAAGACCTTTTGACTTAAAAGTAGTTATTTTCTCCTTTAGAAAATTAGTCACAGGTTGTGCGCGTCCCATTTTCATTTCTTGTATACTAAATTAATATTTTAATTTTAATAATTAAAAATTGTCACTCAAATTGTTTGTATAAAATTAGATTTTTTTATGCATGTAAAAAAGAAAAGAGTACTAAGTTAGAATTTTATTTTTCTTTTGTTTGTCAACAAGATAATATATTGCTTGGATTCTTTTTTAATGTTAATTTACTTTAATTGTGCTTGATTCCTTGAAATATAAATATTTCGTGATATTCTCATGAAATATTTATTGTTTAAAATTAAAACAATAAAATTTTTACTGCAGGGAGGAAACATCCATACGGCCATTTGAAGGAATCAAGCACGATTAAAGTAAATTAATATTTATTTTTACAATTAAAGTAAAATAATCATGGCGAAATAATACAGGTGGTCTCGATAGCGAATTCATTAATTTCGCCGTAAACTCTAAATGTCAAACTCCATATATAAAAAATATGTATAACTGTATTACATATTTTTTATATATGGAGTTTGACATTTGGAGTTTACGGCGAAATTAATGAATTCGCTATCGAGACCACCTGTATTATTTCGCCATGAAAATAATATTAAAAAGATTCCAAATAATAAATTTCCAGCGAAAATAATTAAATTCGCTATCTCGACCATCTTATAATCGATTCGCCTTTATATCGCGTATTAAAATAAAAGAGACCTAAACCATGGCGAAATAATACCATATAAAAAAAATTATACACATTTTTTATATATGGAGTTTGACATTTGGTGTTTACGGCAAAATTAATGAATTCACCATTGCGGCCACCTGGTATTATTTCGCCATGACCTGTATTATTTCACCACGACGAATCAATTACCAGGTGGCAGCGTTGGAGAAATTATTATTATTTGCTGGTAGAAAAGAATGTCAAACTTCATATATAAAAAATAGTACACAGATTTTTTATGAATGAAGTTTGGCAGTAGTGTTCACGTCGAAAATTAATGAATTCGCCTACGCTGCCACCTAATAATTGATTTGCCTTGACCTACACTTAAAAAACTAAAAATTAAATTTTAATCAAAGTTTATTTTTGTTTATGTTCAACGTTGTTGTTAAAATTTTAAAATAATTTCAAAATAAAAAATTTTCAAATAATTTAAACAAGTAAAAAATTGTAAATTGTATAAAATTTTATTTCAAACCAAGACATATTCATTTTACTAGATAGTAGCGGTACTACAACAAGTACAACTCTGCCAAAGACAACATGCATTATTATTGTTTTGTGCGTTGGAAACGTCAAAAACACAAAGAGAAATAAAAGATAATTGCTTTCAATACACGTGCTTGCTTTGTCTCGCAAACGCTTGTTGTTAGTGTTTTTTGAAATTCGTAAACAAACAAAGGAAAATACAAAAACTTTTTACATTTCTAACTACAAACCAGCTGGGAGGACGACACTACCTAGTAAAATAAATCTGCCTTGTTTCAAACCAAAAAATGAAATATGAGGCCAAGGTAAATAAATGTGCCTTGTATGACGCATTACTGCATATGCAGGAGAAAGATACCAACTGGTACATCTTCCTTTAAAGTACCAAATGATGATAGAAGATATATTTAACTCAGCGACATCAGCGTGGTGTTCTGCAACAACAAAATTACATTAGACTGAGAAGTTTGGTGAAGAGCTTAGTAAGCGGTAGCGAAATGGCCATAATTTAATCGCGGTAAAAAATACCACGATATTTTTTTAAATTAAGTACTGAATTTAAGATCCCTTGGTTTAATTTAATTTAATTATTTGTAAAGCAGCGTTTTGTGATATTTATATTTCATCTTCTTTAACTTTATAAAAGAGCCGAAAAAAAGTCAGCCATATATAGTGGATAAAGAAAAATAAAATTATTGTTGATTATTAATGTTTTCTCCTTAAACTCGAATTTTTGTCTTTACTATATTGATGGACAAAAGTCTTTAGTTTATTTTAAATGATTGTGAAAAGTTTTTTGAAGAGCAAAGTAAGCGGTAGCGAAATGGACGTCGAGACATGCCTTCACCCAATAATCAATATCGATAATCAATATCGATGACTTAGTAATTAAATCGGTAAAAAAAATTAGCACAATATTTTTAAAAATTTATTAAAATTATATTCGGTTTTTGTTTTTGAGGCCGTGCAGGCACCTAATATTTAATTCGCTTTAGTTTAAGTATTAAAAAAGTCTAGAAAACTATAAATAATAGAATTAATAGAATTAGTTTTTGTTTATGCCAAAACTTTTACTCTCTGCAAAAGCAATTTTTCTTTGAATGAAATGCGGTTTCCCGCCTGGCCTTAAGATTTATAAAATTTAATTATTTTTTAAATTCCTCACAATAAATCAAGTGAAATAGTATTCAGCAATGATTCACATATTGAATTAAATTCTTTTCTAACGCGAATGTTTAGTATTCAGTAAACAGAATCTCCCCCATGATAATACGAACAGATGTCAAAAAAAAAGTTGTTAAAAAGCTGTTAGAATATTAATTTAACAATATTATTTTGAAGCTAAAAAGTAAATTTTAACTCATGTAGCAAACTACATGTGACTGCAATTGAATGCTCCTATTTGGTCATGTATTTGCACTCGCACGTACATAAACTCATGAGTATAAAATTAAATATACACGTATGTATGTGCTTGAACAAAACCTTGTAGTTCATTGTATTTCTAAAGTTATTAGGTTGTTTATGGAGTGGCGAGGTTATGAAAACATTCTAGCATGACAAATTAATAAAAAAAACCCAAAAAAAATATTCTTGAGCGAAAAGCTTCCTAATAATGCTTTCTATCCTCTTATGTCTACAGGTGCTGAAAATATGATAGTTTAAAAACTCCCTCAAAATTCCCCACAATATTAGACTAGGGATGCCAAGTGAGATTGTTTTTTAATAAATCTAGGATTCGGGATATTTCTTGGAATTTCCGATATTTCGAGACCCCGAAAACAAATTTCAGATTGTAAATTTTAAGTTCTTCGAGTTCCTTGTTAGACAATATTTTTGCTTAGAAAATAAAGTGCAATATGCATTCCTGACCCCATAAAGTATATACATTCTTCTTCTTATGAAAAGCTAAGTCGATTGAGCGATGTCCGTCTGTCCGTCCGTGTTCCGGTTAAATCAACTTTAGGAAGGCACTGAATGAGCTAGAGAAAATTAAAATACGCCAATCGATCAGACTACGTTTTGAAAATTTTGCTTTTTAAAGACAGCGAGATCGTTTTGTGAAAATCAGCAGGATCGGTCCATGGCAGCGGGCAAAACATCACGGGTATCTTTTAAAAATCATTTAAAAGGCTAATTTCCTGTCACCAGAATATCACTAAAATAGATGTACATACATGAGGTTAGACTTAGCCAACTATAGAATATAGAATTATTTATAAAAAAAAACAATATTTTTTTATCTTAGTATTATATTACTCAAGTGTCAGCAAGAAATATTGAAAAGTTTCAATTGGCGGGATTTATTTTATTAAATCATGGACTTCCGGCTATTTTAATATCGAAAATTCCGTGATTTCGGAATTTCTTGTTTTCCAAGTTGCGACACACTTGCAGCTTCAAAAATTTATTTCCATTGATTATTTTAAATCTCAAACCGAAAATTCGTTCAGGTGGCAAGAATAAAAAATTGGGTTGAATATTTCTTTCTTTTTTTTTAATTTTGGACTCGCAAAGAAGCCTTTCCTAAAATTTTTTTTCGGGACAACAATAAAATGGATCAATGTTTTAAAGTAAAGTCGTTATCAGTTAAAATCAAAAAATTAAATATTCTAATGAATCCATAAATTCTAAGTAATAAAAGTTAGATTTAAAATTCCGACCTATTTCTGGTCGCTACAAAATCAAATACTACAATGACATTAATAATTCAAGGGCAGTCCCACGTTTTTCAATTTTTAGCCTTCTAAACAAATATATAAGAAAAAATAAAATAAGATTAAGTTTTCCTTCATATGGAGGATCAGTTTTTCAGATTTTTAAATTAAAGGGTATTAGTCCAACACGTTAAAGTCTGTTTTATTTTATATTGAATTTCAAAGACTACAAATTAAGATTCAACTTTAATGACTGTATGGATTTTTATTTTATTTTAAATATATACACATACATATATAATAATCTAATTTAAGGTTTATGTGCAGTAAATGTTTTTTTATTTTTTATTTCTACGCAATAAACAACATTCTCTATTTCAAGAGATGGCTAAAGGGATAAATAAAAATATAAAAACTGGATAAAATTTTATAATTTAATCAAACAGGTTTTGCAGAATATTAAAATACAAACTACAAGAATTAGAAAAACCATGACATAAATTATGAATGCTTTTGATTTTAAAAGCAAAAAAGAAGGGGAAGTAATTAAATGGCTGGGAAATGGTTTCCATGCAGAATAATTACAAATTGAAAGTAAAATTGTATTAAAATGAAAATAACTATTTGTATTTAACAATAACAAGATCAACAATTTTAATTGGCATCCATATTTTTAAATTATATTTATTTTTTAAAATTTGTTGCATAAGAATATGTGGTATTTTCATAAGTAATCAATATCAATGTAATCAGAAAAAATCCACATAAAAACCAATGATTTTTTTGTTGTTGTTGTAATTATTAGTCTTCAAATATATTTGGTTTCAATTTCTGCTAACCGGCTAAACACGTATGGAATTCTATATTTCAGATACTTATTTATTTACATCACAGTAGAACGGCTTCAAGTAGCATACTGGTTGCGGTGAAAGAAACATGAAAGCGGGGTGTTTTGCGTGTATTTATTTTATCATATTTGTATTATTGAGAAAGTGAACAAAAAATTCACGAAACGTTGGGGAAAAATGTAATAAAAATTGTTTTTTATTTACATGGATTAATTCAGGCCTGATTAGCTTAAAATATAAGATTATACATAAATTTGTATTATTATTTGACAAATTATTTGGTTAAATACATATATCAAGAAAAAAAGAAAGCGCACTTAGCCATATACGAAAATTGTCTTCTGCGCATCTACGTCATCATAGAATGAAAATTAGTGTTTGTTGTAAAAAGTGTAAGAAATTTGTGGCGCAAAACTAGAAATAACAAAATTCTAAATGCGAAGAAAAGAGATGTAGTCGAACAAAACTTTTGAGTTTGGGCTTGAAGCTACCTGAAGAAAACCTATTTCATTTAACTACCAAAATTTTTAATTTTTGGCTTTTACAAAAATTCTGATAAAAAAATGATATATTTTAAAAGTTATTTCATTAGTTATAGTAAATTATTATTTCTATAAACGAAATATATAAAAAATTTTACCGACCTTAATGCTAAATAACTGAAAGTAAAGTAACCCTTTCCATGTTTTTTATAATAATATTAAAACCAACATGTTATATTTTTGCTCTTTTGCTCTCTTTTTCATCATATTTACAATCTTTTGTATTTGATTCATGGGTTAAATAGATGAGGCTTACAACTAAAACAACCTAACGTAAATACATATATAAGAAGAATGCTGATGACGTATAGAGCAGTTCAGTAAATGCTGCACTAATTCTGCTGGCATCAAATTTTTTTTATAATTTAACTCAAACATATTCAACATGTCATGATATTTTATGCTTGTAAATAGTATTTTTTCAAGAATGAAGATAGAGAATCATGATCAGTGATACTTTGTTTCTAAATATGCATGACATTGATCCGAGTGGAATGTGGCTTCAGAGAGATGGCGTGTGGATATGTGATTTTACGAAATGGACCTGCTAATTGGCCTGCAAGTTTGAGTCACTTGACAACTTTCGAATATTAACTTGAAGTAACTGTTTTATGCTGCTAAAGCCTTGAAGGCCAACATTGTTCGTAATGTTTGTTCTTAATATTTTAAGAACAGAAACAACTTCGCCAAAAAAAAGTCGGGATAGCAATATGTTTAATTTTATTTTAAACGTCAATTTCATGTTTTGATCCATCGAATAAAGACTTTCTTGTTTAAAATAAAGTTTTTTGTGTTATTTTTTACAGTTTAGGTATCTATGAGGCTGAGAAAAATTATCGTCTTTCTTTACAAGAATTTCCAGTATATGCAAAGTTTGAAAATTCACAGCTCTGTTTTTTTCTGCCTTAATAAAGCAGCGCAAACTTAACGGAAATACAAAAATCTTCTAATTTTCACATGATTAATGTACAAAGAAAACGAAATTTCTTCTTTCTGTTTCTCTAATACACGTTCTAATAAAAAAAAATTGTTTAAACACTTCCAAAAATTAAATTAAAACTTTTGTTAAGCAGATGCCTCTCCAATCGAGTTTAATTTAACGGACAGGTTAATTTTTTTAAGAAAAAAAAACTTAACAATTAACTAATTATTTTATCTTTTCTTTTAAAAAAAAGTTATCCTTCCTGCAGCTAGTTTGACCCAAACATCCTTTATATGATCCACAATTAAAAATTTGAAAATGACGTTAATATAAAAATTGAAAAAAAAAGAAAAAGTTCAATTAAAATTCAAAGAAGGCATTCGAAAAACATAAAAGTTTTCTTAAAGGATATTTTAAAACGAGAAAAAAAATTTTTTCCTTGAAAGTTGAGCAAAAAATAACATCAAACAAAAAGTATTATTTAAATAATACGAAAAAGATAGAAATTAGAATAAATAAAATTAAAAAATAAAAATTATGATGGCACAAGGGGCAGGAAAGTTAGAAAACTAAAAAATTAATTATTTTCTTTTTTATTATGAAATTGGCTTAAGTTTTATGAATTGTGGACTTCGTGTAAATTAAATAATATTGATTGATTAGGAACTATTCCTCAGATTTTTATTTCTTAAATTTAATGATGTTCACACGTACAAAGACAGCCTAAGGTAAAAAAATATGCCACACTTAGCGAACTTATTCAAATTTTTTAGTCTGGGTACAACAAATAGAACAAAAAAAATGAGAAGGAATATTGTGTAATTGTTAAAGTGCCGTATAAAGACTATTAAACATTTATTGTTACAGGCATTAACTTTACTAATTTAGAACCAAGATTAAAAAAATGTTTCCAAGATCTCTGAGCAGAAATAATGAAATACATAAAAAACGAAATAGCTTAAATTACATTTTCAGATGACAGTACTGGGAGTGAAAGCGAAAAATCTAATATTTATGCTCAATTTGATTCTTCGGCATACAAACGAAAAATAATTAAAACGAAAAAATAAACAATAAGGCCTACGGGGTCTCATAATGAACTTAGCTTCTTGTTTAAAATGAGTTGTGATTGACGCTTGGGATGAACTAAAGACATATTAACAGAAACCTACACAAAGCCTTTTCTACAAAGCAGGTGTAATGAATACAAAAAAAGAGGTAAATTTGATAACTCTTTACCACAAAAACAAAATATTGAACACATCGTTTAAAAAATGAAATCCTTACGAAGTGTTGAAGAAGTATAACTAAGATGTGTTGATATATGCCCATAACATTGGACCTTATATTGCTACAATCTGAAATTATTTAAATATGTAACTTTTTACTTTCATAAAATTTTCTATTGTATTTCTGTGGCTTACAATTTACAGAGGGGCTTCAGCCATTTATAAAGGGCTAGGTTTTAAATCGATGGTTTCAAAGTATGATACTTTGCAGCTGAACATTTTTCTAAAGCTTAGTATTTCTAAAAATTTTTGTCTGATTTTTTTTTTTTTTTTAATTTTTCCCTGACCAGGATTCGAACCATCGATTTTATAAATTAATGAAATTTTACTTTATTTTCGGCTTTTTGGTTCTTTTTAATTAATTTTCTAAACATTTTTTGAAAGAAAAATTATTTACAAATGTATGCGGACGTTTTCCAAAGAAAACAAGAAAAATTAGACGCTAGAAGAATGAAATGCAGCATTTTCTGGACCGCCACATCCTTCATCAGCATTCTTTGCATCTATCTACCTTATGTTATGTACATCGTAAACATCATCTATTTAACCAACTAATCTTAATGTTAATTTGGTAAGGTCTGATATTTACATGACAAATGATCGAGTTATAAAAGCATTTCAAAATTAAAATTTTTTAATTTTTCGCTATCCTGGTCAATTTTTACAAAACACAGGGTACAATTTACAGCAATTTTTTTTTTTTATTTTTACCGTACTTAGCGAGCAAAATTTGACAGATTATGGAAAAAATTTAAGCATTATATTTTTTCTGGCTTAAAAATTATGCAATTTTCAATTAAAAAATCGAAAACTATTAAATTTTCAGCTTAAAAATGAAATATTATTGCACTTAAAAAATCTTTTCTCTTAATAACGCCTTATAATTGAACTAAAGATCACAATAGGACCATTTGAACCCAACTGAGTAGGTCTTAGATGTTGGACCTGCAACTTGTGCAATCTAATTGAATAAAACTATTGTCTGAAACCTTCAAACATCTTCTTATAAACAACAACAAATCTGTAAGCCGCATTTAAAAAAATACTATATTTTTGAGAATTTTAATCGTAAGACACAAAACTTAAATTATACAGCAAAATTTGTAATATAAATTCAATGTTTGTTGAAAGCACCTTTTTATTGATTACCAGAGTTATTAGGATTTAAAAAACCGCTTCGAGTGTTTAACCGACTTCAAAGAGGAAGAAGTATATTAATTCGACTGAATGCTGTTTTTTTTTATTTGTCAGTCATTTCTGGATCGAATTTTAATTTTTTTTTTTTTTATTTTTTTTTTAACGATTATGGTTACAGATTGGTCCAGTTGTAAAAACAGTTCATAATTCTAAAAATTAAGGGCTGTCCCCATACAACATACATGTTTTTTAAGTGTATTATGAATCGCAAAGGCCACAACTTTAAAATTTAAAAAAAACTGCGTATCACTAAAGATCCCAATAGCATAAGGTAATACAAAAATATATCTAATAATTTTAGGGGTGTACAAATAGATGACGTAAGTTGACCTATATAGGCAAGTCTTTTATAACTTTTTAGAAAACCAATTGAAAATTGGAAAGAGTGTCGATTACTATGATCGCTATAACAACAAGTACAACTGTTCAAAATAAAAAATTAAATTAAACAGTTGTATCTAAGCGAAAGAAATTTATAAAGAACCTGTATTGCTCAGTGAAAATCAAAGGGTGTCACAATAGTTGATGTAATTTAATGTATGTGGCCAAATCGTTATACACAGACGGTTGAAACTTTCAAAGAAACCTTGTTTGCTAAGTCCGCAAAAACTGTAATTATAAAATTTGAATTTGGAAATTAAAGAGTGTGTCTGTAGTTGATGTTATTTGATGTATATGGCCAAACTGTGGAACAGTTGTAGACAGAAGGTTAAATTGTCAAAGAAACTGTATTGCTAAATCCGATATACGAACAGGTATATAAAGTGGATTTAGGAATTAAAGGGTATCCCAATAATTAATGTAATTTGAATTATGTGGCCAAACTTTCGAACCTACGATTTCACCGTCATTACTAAATACACAACAATTAATTAACTTTGATTGCAACAAAAGGGTTCAAAAGTATGTAAGAATCAGCCACGAGAGTTCGCTTACAATCGACGCCGTAATAGCAGCAAGAAAAAATAATTATTAAAACTAAGCTAAATTGTGCAAATTTAATGCCAGGCAAAAAGAAACATTTTCGAAAAATTTATTAAAATAAGAACACTAAAATTTTGTGTTGCAACTTGAAACTTTAAAAAAATTATGTTTCTTTAACCAAATAGTAAATGAAGCTTTAGCCGTCTAGATTAAAAAAAAAACAATGCTTTTTTTTTAAAGTCAAGAATTAAATACTTAATGAAACTTTCTATTAGCTAAAAAAATAATAATGTTCAGATAAAAAGTTATTTGTTATTTTTACTCTTAAAACAATTAGAAATTTTTATCTAGAAAATAGTTTTTCTTTATAAATGCGTGTTGAAAAACTAATTTATATTTTTGTATTTAAGTTTATTTAAGCAGTCTTATTTTAATAATAGATTCTATGATAAAATTTCACTCAGTAATGTTTACAAAAGTTTGATTGAGTATGGTTTAAAAAGTTTTTTGTTTTACTTTTAAATCACGATAATAAATAAATTTCGTATGTTCTAAAATAAAAACCAATTAACATCCTGTTTGCTACAACTTCAAATTCATAAATGAAAACGTTCATTATTGCTGCTTAACAAACTCAAAGCAAAATGATATTAAGATAGATTTCGGTGTATGAGGGAAGTATAAACGAATACTAGAAATACCCAAGAACATGACTTATCAGCTAAACTGTGTGTGAGGGAAGATTTTAAGTTTAAACACATACATAATGTCTTCTACACGCACAATCTCACGCACACGCATATAAAAGTTTCTACGTACGGTAACGATATTAATTTGTGTTTTTATTGCAGTGGTTTTAATCGGAAATGGTATTCTTTCAAAAATATAAATATTTCATGGGAATATTATGAAATATTTATATTTGCAGTAATCAAGTACAATGAACATACATTAAAATAATAAAGATTACGAATAATAAATTTTCATAGAAAAGATTTATTTTTATTGTTATTATTTTTTTTGCGCTTTCTTCGCAGTAATACGATTATACATATTTCATTTCTTAGCTTTTAAATAATAAATATTTCATGAGAGTATCATAAAATATTTATATTTGAAGGAAGTATGCACAATTAAAGTAAATTAAAAAAAGATTTATTTTTAAATTAAGCTAGAAAAATTTTCATTTTTTACAACTAATTTATTTATTTACTTGTAAGATCAATATATGGCATTCTTGCACATGAACATCGCGACTGTTACAGAATCGCATTCTGGTCATCAAGTATTAAGTCACTTGTTCGGCTTTCAAGGCGTCAATTTTTACTGGCCCCACAGGCAGTAATCGAGAAGTGTCAAATCGCACAATTTTCGAAGCGAATTGACTGGTCCATTCCTCGAAACGAACTTTTAGCCAAATTTTAATTTCAATCAATGCTATCAATAAAAAAATAAAATCATTGACCGTCAAGCGGCAATGATCTCGATTATAACACAAGCTCCGGCTTCATTTTGAAGAAATAAAGTCCAAATTTGCACTGATATGGTCATTGAAATGGCATTCTATTATTTTTTTTTTATAATATTTAAGTAAAATTTATATAAAATTTTTAGTTAGAAAAAAGAACTGTTTTTTTTTTTTGACATAAAACATGATTTTACTTAGACTTGCATGTACTTGGTATAGATATACTTTAACAGAAACCCAACTCTTGCAGTCGTTTCGTATACTGTATGTTTACTGCAATGATATTATCGACGTGTTAATTTTTTTCATTTTTTAGATTTGACTCATCGAAAAAAAAAACCGCTAAAAAATAAAAAAAATGTTAAAAGCGAAATTTTAAAAATGAAATTTTACCTTGAGTATCTCCAATTATATAAAAAATATTACATCAGGTTTTCAGCGCATGAAAGATCTATTTGTATGTAACTTAAATAAATAAAAATTTTGGCAAACGGTAAATTAAAATATTATTTTTTGTGTAGATAAAAAATGTTTTTCCCACAACTTGTAAGTTTCTCTTTAATCTCCTCCCCAGACTCCATTTACATGCAGGACGTCTAGAAAATGTGACCAATTACTAAAATCCCATCGTTCTAGAATAGTTGGTTATAAAAGTAATGAAAATCCGCGTGCAATATTTTTAAGGTTTTGAACATTTAGGTTTATGTTAAAAAAGTTGCCCGAACCCGATCAATGCTGACTGTAGGGTGCTTCGCCAGGATTCCATAAAGATATTGAAAAAATAAAAAATTTTTATTTTTTAATTTTTTTTTAAAATGATACCCATATTGATATTTTAAAAAGTTTGAAAATTTCAGAGCCCCGTAAATCGGAAAATATGGGCGAGCGGTAATATTTTAACTTCATGTTTTTTATCTTAATTTTTAATTCTGTATTGCCACATATATTAATTTGTTTGACTGGAGTTACTTTATTGTTCCAAATGACATGAAAAAATTAGAGGTAGGCGTGGTGTTTTGCCTGCTGCCTCGAAGAACATGGACCTATCATGCTGATTTCCAATAGCACCTCTTTTGATCCCATATCTGATCGATTGACATATTTTTTAATACGGACGGACAGACGAGCAGACGGACATCGCTCATTCGACTTCGCTATATATAAGAAGTTACCATATTGTTACGAATAATAAGACCTGGCAACCCCTGTAGTTGCTTCCGTATGAGCGTGGTGAATAAGTTAATTCAACAACTAATGGTGTGTGTGTATAGAATAAAAAAAAAACCAAAATTAGCCAACAAAAGCTGAGCGCCTCAATGGCTCCGTTGGTAGAGGTGCGTGCTGCAAAACAGAGGGTCCTGAGTTACCGCATTCGGACATGCGCGTAACGAAAAATAATAATTGTTATAAGAAATTAAAAATTAATAAACAGCAGTACAAACCTCCCGAGAGGCAAGAGACAATTATTGTGTAAAGCCATGGCAAATATTTAGTGGAGACGTCAAATGTAATATAAGAGCAACAGATAATTGTCAAGAAGCCCTGAATAATAAAAAGTTAGAGCAATAGCGGTTAGGGAGGGGAAGTGTAACAGCATAACAACAGTGTATGGCAGACGTGTGTTGTAGCTACTGGATTAAAGGAGATGACTGGCTTGGAGATGTGTGAGTAGTGGAGATGTCTGTGGATGGTTAAGGTTACTAAACAAGGCATCGTGTAGTTCATGTCCCGCCGGAGTAACACAGTAGTGTAGCGTGGATGATTGCTTTTGTAGTAATAACGCATGTTTAGTAAATACGAGACCAAGAGTTCACAAGACCGGTAGGATCAACAAGTATAGCCAGAGACAGCCATAAAGTTCGAAGACAGAATTTAGCCACAGTGGTACTCGTAATTGCAATTAAAAGAACCCGTACGTTTGTTCTAAAAGAGAAAAACGTAACAATATATATACTTTATGGGGTCGGAAATGGATATTGCAGAAATAACAAACGGACTGACAAACTTAGATATACCCTTTTTCCACTTTTTTTTTATGAAGTTCATAAAAAAATTGTTTATAATGAATCGAAATTAAAAAAAAATATTTGGCTTGTTTAAAATTTAAAATTTCAATTACAACCTCCAAAATATTTTTATAAGATGCCATTTTCATTTATATACTATAAATTATTTTTGTACATATTTTCTAACGATTCCATATTGCAGTGCGTTGTAGTCATTTTAAGTACATTTGTATTTTCTTGTGCATGTGTTACGGATGTGCTTATGGTTGTTTTAATTTCCTTTAACTTTTGCTGCCGTCAATTCAGGGGAAACTTTGCTTTAGCATTAATTTCAATTTCAACTTGTTTTAAATTGTTTTCTTTAAAAACTCCAACACCAAAAAAAATTTTTTCTTTCCTTATTAAGGTTTTTCATAAACATTTAACTAAATAAGAAAATTAATTTATTGTCATAGTTAAAAAAAAAGTCATTGTAGTTGTTGCTGGTAGTATTCAAGCTAAGGGAAGGAAAAGCCTCTTAATAATTGTTACCTTAAAGCTTACACTTAATGACGATGGTAATTACAAATTGTGTTTATGTGGGTTTGAGGGATAAACTATAAACAACCCCCCCTTATTCAAGCCTATTAAATGGCTGTCATTATTTTTAATCTTTTGTTTAACAATACAAAGTGTATGAACAAAAGTGTATTAAGGAAGGAAATTAAATGTGTTTTTATATTTTCGTTTTTTGCTATTGCCTTCACTTTACTTTACTCTACTTAAATTAGTTTTACAAATTAGTAAAGCAGTCAGGGCTTGTTAACAGAAAATAATATATATGAAGAAGTAAGCAAAATGTAAATCACAGGCAGTTTTTCCAAAATACACGTCATGGTGTTAAACTAATAAATAACTCATTAACTGAAATGAAGTAAGTGCTGCTTGATTTATTAATTTAACACAAATAACATTTTCATAAAATTTAGAATTATGATAAAATTCTACATAATCATTCATTTAGATATTTTAACATCTTAAACTAAATTACTGAATGCAATTTTCTTATTTTTTGATTTTTAGGGTTCGCTACACAAAATGAAGAAACGTTACCCTATCAAATTGCACACCAGACTGTATCTTTAAATGGTGACACGAATAATTTGAGGGTTTTCAATTGCCCAGAACTAACTACTCGGCTTATTCACATATCTATTTAAATGAAAATGTGGGTTTGTCATGCGCAAGCTGTAACATCCTATTGGCATATATTCGGCGGCGTAAATCGTTTTGTGAAAGAGGCTCAACTGAATCTTAAATGGAAACAAATGCAAATCATTGTGCATAGTTGTGGCTAAAGTTGTTCTTAGAATACCAAGCTCCTGAGCATGGCGTCAAATTGAAAGGGTGCCCAAAATTGGCATGATGCTCAATTATCAAGTATTTTATGTCTGGTATGAAAAGTGGTAAAGCAAAAGAAGTTAAAGAAGGAAGGAGGTGAAGGGTATAAAAATTGAAAACAAAATTAAAATATAAAGGGTGTTTCTATAGTGAAATAATGTTAACAAAAATAGGTTTAATTTTTTAAAGTAGTAGGCAGGCAAATATGTCCACTATAAAAATAAGTGAAATTAATAAATTTAAAATTTAAAGGATGTTCCCATAAAAACCGTAATTTAGCGATTAAAAATGCTTGACTATTTTCAATGCATATGTAGTTCCTTAACTGTTGCTTAGAAAGAATATGCAGCAAAAGCAAAAAACAAATGCAAAAAAAGAAACGCATTTTCTTAAGCTGACCATATGCTTCTTTCTACAACAAAGCAATCAGCAAAGCAATTACTTTGAGAACTCTCGCTTTCACAATAGTGAAGTTTTTTTGACAAGGCTGGTTTTTAAACTTGCCCAATGTTCACTCCAACAATTTTAAAAACTAAAAGTTTTTGGGGTGACCCAAACATTTTACGAAATCTTTCGTGTGTGTGTCCAACTCGTTCAAAAAACAGTAAAGCAATCATGTTATGTTGCACATAAAGCAGTATTGTATCTAATAGCCTGTTCATACATGAACTTTAATTGGGCCAATATTCTGTGTATTGACAAAATTAGTTTGGTTTAGACGAAGTGGGTTTGTGTCTGTGGTTTAGGTTAGGTTAGGTTAGATTACACAGGCCGTCGGCATAAGACCGACCCACTTGGGTCCCAAAGGTCCCGTTGTGTTGCCTGGAAACAGGATTTGCAGGGGATCAGATTCAGGCCATTACGGCACCGTCAAAGATCCCAATCCAAACCACCCCGAGGACCGGATAAACAAGTTTATCCTAGCAACGTCGCAGACAGATAAGTCTGTAAGGCCATGCAGTCTCGGACTGCCGAAGATGGCCGCTCTATTTTCAGAAAGAGCTGGGCAGTGGCAGAGCAGATGCTCTACCGTTTCTTCCTCTTCCTCATCTTGACAGCTTCTACAGTAGTCATGAAGCGGAAGATTCAATCTCCTAGCATGGGTACCAATGACACAGCGCCCCGTCAGTACCGCCACCAGTATGCCCAGCTGCCCCCGAGGAAACCTTAGTATTATCGTACTGAGGCCACAATGTCCTCGAGACCCTGCAGGTAACCTCCTCAGACCATCTAGACTGTGCGCCTCTGAGGAGTTCCTGCTGAAGTAAAGCTCTACAGCAGCTTAGTGGGACTCCTACCAGTGGATCTGTCTCCCGGTCTCCCAACCGGGTTCCCGATCTGGCGAGTTCGTCCGCAATTATATTCCCGGGTACGCCCGAGTGAGCCGGTACCCAAAACAGTTCCAGGTTGGAATGTCTCGCCATCTCGTTAAGAGATGTCCGGCATTCACGTACCAATCTGGATGTCGTATAGACACCCGATAAGGTGTTAATCGCGGCCTTGCTGTCAGTACAGATCCGGATATCCTCTCCGTATATCCTGTGGTACCTCATCCAGCAAGCCGCCCTTCTGATGGCTGAAATCTCAGCCTGTACCACGCTACACTGATCCCGTAGCCTAAACTTCATTCTGATTCGAAATCTAGGAATGAAGACAGACCCCCCCCCCCCCCGACCCCCGTGTCCAACTTTGACCCGTCAGTATAAACATCAAGCACATCCCCACGCATATTCGATGTGCCCGACGTTGATACCCCGAAACCAATGTCAGACATGGGGGTGGGCGTGAAATAATCGATGTTGTCAGGGATGGCCGAGGAGCAGCCTAAAATGGTCGCATGTCCAAAGTCCCCTGACTTCCACGTCGCCGCTTCATTTAGTCTAACCGCCGAGTTCATAGCCAGCCGCTTGGCCATGAGATCGACTGGTAGCCAGTGCAGCATCGTAAAAAGGGCCTTCGATGGAGTGGTGCGCATTGCCCCGGTGACCATCAAGGCCGAAGTTCGCAATATTCTATTCAGCATACTGCAGTTCACAAGTTTGCCCAGTGCGGGCCACCATACAAGAACCCCATACATGAGTATGGGTTTTATGACCGTGTTAAAGAGCCAGTATGACGTGTTGGGATTTATGCCCCAGTGTCTACCCATGGCCTTTCTACACACATACAAAGCCACTGAGGCCCTATCCGCCCGAAACCGGACATTGGGGGTCCACGACAGTTTTGAGTCCAGGATGACACCCAGATACTTTGCCCTGTCGGATAACCCAAGCTCCACTCCATTTAGGAGTGGTAGCGGAAAATTTGGAATCTTGTTTCTTCTCGTGAAGAGCACAAGCTCCGTTTTCCGAGCGTTCGCGCTAAGCCCGCTCTCGGTACACCACCTACTGACGCAACCAAGCGCCGATTGCAGACATTGCGATAGCGTGTCAGGATACTTTCCTGATACTGCGACCGCGACGTCATCCGCATATGCCACAGTCCTGAACCCCTTGCAGTCCATTTCTGTCAGCAATGCGTTCATGGCGAGGTTCCAGGATATAATACCCACCCCTTGTGGTGTACCCCGCTTAGCTACCCTGTATATGGTAGTTAGCCCCATACTGGAAGTAATGACCCTATTAGTCAATAGATTCCTTATAAAGTTTATTATCGACTGATTTACATTCAGTCCCTCCAGGGCCATCGTAATGTCCTCCGGTTTCACATTGTTGAAAGCCCCTTCTATATCTAGAAAGGCAACCAATGCATATTCCTTATGCTCTAGGGATTTTTCTATAAACCCCACAAGCGTGTGTAGTGCCGTCTCAACAGATCTGCCCCTGACATACGCATGTTGAGAGGCGGAGAGTCGGTCCGGATTAATCGTCCTCCTCAAGTGGAGGTCAATTATCCGTTCCAGAGTTTTCAGTGGTTTAATTTTTAATAATTTTCTTGAAGCACATCTTTTGAACAGTGTTGCATTTTAATTTCTAATCAATATTATAACAATTTCGTTCTTATTGCTTTATAATTTATTGAGATTTTGTATGGAATATTGAGCTCTATAATGGCTTTTATTGAGAAAAGCCTAACATTGAGTAATATCTGAAAAGGCTATAACATTTGGTTAATAGAAATAAAATAATTTAAAAATCCGAATTGAGAAGAAAATAAATGCTTAACTAAGGATCAATCCTGAGAGACTCACATACATTCTCAATTTCAAACAAGTAATAACCAGTTAGTAAAACGATTATCATTTAATAATATTTATTTTCTTCGCCGTTTAAAATAGTTGAACTTTAATCAAAATGTTGCTTAATATAAAAATAAATTACTTAACATTACTACCTGACAAATTAAAACTAAAATTCTTGCATATAGGAATCGATATAGTTTTAAGCTTAACATTACAAATAATCTTCCTTTACATTGGTAGTATAGTTTTCATTCGCTTATTTACAAAGTTAGTTGATGTTTACAATGCAGACAACGTAAGGAAGTTAGATGAGAAGAATGCTAATGAAGGATGCAGTAATCCAGAAGACACAGCATTATATTCTGCTAATGTCTAATTTTTCTTGTTTTAGAAATTAAATAAAAGAATTTAAGTCAAAATCAATTTCAATTCATTTATTATATCCACAGTTCAAATCCTAATTTCATAAAATATTAACTTTCCAAAGTATTTTATAAATAATTTTTTTATTTTTTATTGATATGAAAATTTATTATTCGGAATCTTTTAAAATTTAATTTACTTTATTCGTGCTTGATTCCTCTAAATATAAAAATGAAAGAAAAATAAAAATAGTTACTGAATGTTTGCTGTGTTTTTGTATAGAACATTTTTGAGTTGTTATTGTCTTTTGTCTTATTGATTCAATGGAGTTTTCATTTAATCAACTTGGCTTTTAATAAAAGACTTTCTATTTTTCTATATAAAATTTGGGTAGTGAAATGGCCATATTGATATGCTTTCCCCGCAGTAATACATTTCATTTTTAGTTTAGTTTAAAATAATAAATATTTCATGAAAATATCATGAAATATTTAAATTTGAAGGAATCAAGCACGAATAAAGTAAATTAAATTTTATTTTTTATTTTTAAAAAGTACAAACATGTTACAGAACTCAATTCCGATCTAAAGTGGTTTCAATTCTTTTAACTTTCAAAGTGGAATTTAGTTTAATTGAAGGATTCAACATTTTTTTGGAGTTAACAAAATCGCTCGGAATCTGAAAAAGGAATTTAAACCATTTCGATCGAAACGTGTGACATGCCTGGCAATTACTTTTTTCGTTAATTTAATATCCCCTGAAGAAGAATAGCAAAATATTGGTAATAAAATTCATTATGTTTTTTATTATTATTTCCCAAAAACAACTTTAAGCTAAACAAGTTAGTTAAATCATTTATCATTTTATAAAACTGTAAACCGCAATAGCATTTCCCTGTCACTTTAATCTCGTTGTACTTCAAACTGTCCAGTCCTTTGGCCATGAAATGTATTGTTGGATATTTTTCAAAATAAATTGATTATGAGCTTTCTATGTGATAAAAGAACTTCCGCTCTAAATCTTAATATTTTATTTATAACAATCAAATATTAAAACGTAATTCGTAAGAAATTTTAAGATTTATGAATGGTCTTCTTATATTAAAGTTCTACAAGCAGCGTCTAACCGCATATTAAATCATAAATATTTTTTTTACTAAAACTAACATATAATTTATTAGCCATCACACACAAAAGTAAAACAGCATGAAGATTTAAAAACACAAAATTGCTTTAATTTCCTATTCACGAAACACAGAATGACGAAAATTGCCATATTAAATTTGATGGCTACATACAAGTATAAAAAAGGATATAAATAGAACAAAAGGACATAAAAATATAATTTGAAAACAAATATTTGAAAACCGTAAATAAACACGTAAAATTTTTATTCCACAAAACATTGCCACTGACAACTGATGTACGCCAAAAGATGAAAATGGGAAAAAAAATTCAGTTGTTGACAGAATTTTCATTTAACCTTCAATAGCCACAAAAGATAATAATAAAACTCTTACAAAGCATATAATAGAAATTAGTTGACACTAGAAATCAGACATAAAAATACTTGTTTTCTCTCTTATTTAGCAATTGCAAAATAAGCAAAACACTTTCTTGCTTTGAAGGAAAACAATTGTGCTAAATTAAGAAACAAACATGCAGACGCATAAAGCAAATACAAATACAGAAGCAAATACTGACATCGTTAGTTACTTTGCGAATGAGTTGATGATGATGAGTTCTAGCAAAAACACAAGAAAATTTTATGTCACTGGGGACTCATGAAGCAAATTATTTTTACACCCATTCAAAAATTATTTTTATCTCAAGTGACCTAAATAATTTAAAACGTATTTTTGTGCGACTTAATTGGTTTGTTTATTTGAAGAACCATTTTTCACAGTTTAATTAAATTAAGTGGAACTTCTGTTTGTCTATTTAAAAGAGAAATAATACTCAGGCAATAATGCCTCTAGTGTTAAGTTGGCGCTTAAGATTTTTTAAATGACTTAAAAAAAATAAGGCACTTCTAGATGATTTTGAATTTTTTTATTTGAAAGGTTATGCTTACAGAAAAAAACAGTTTGTAATTTTAAAAATTAAAGGGTGTCCCCATACAACATAGATACTAGTTTTTTAAGTTTATTATGAAGCAGCATATCACCATAGATCTCTATACCATAAAGTAATACAAAGATAAATTTAAAAATTAAAGGGTGTCTCAATAGGTAACGTAATCTGCCCTATATGGGCTTATTTTTTAAAACCGTTATAAACAAACGCTTGAAAATTGGACACAATGTCGATTACTTACAAGTATATATATGTATTCAAAATTGTTAATTAAAAGGTGTCCCAATAGTTCATTTAAAGTGATGTATATGGCCATACTTTTAAAAAGTTTTAAACAAGCGATTAATATTTACAAAGGAATAGCACTGCTTAGTCCGCTATTAAAACAAGTATAAGGTTTAGATTTGGAATTAAAAGGTTGTCCCAATAGTTGATGTAATTTGATATATGTGGTCAAACTTTTGAACCGCTATAGACAGGTATCTAAAATTTACAAGGTTCTATATTACTATGTCCGCAACAGCAACAAACATAAAATTTGAGTTTAGAAATTAAAGGGTGTTCAACTAATTGAAATAAGTCGAACTATATGGCTCTATCTTTTAATCCGTTATATACACACCCTTGAAAATTAGACAGAATGTCCACTACTTTGTCTGGTATAAAAAGAAGAACAATTATTCTAATTTATAAATTAAAGGGTGTTACAATAGTTGATTTAATTTGATGTATATGGCTAAAGTGTTGAACCGTTATAGATAGACGGTTGAAATTTGCAAAGAACCGGATGGCTTGTTCTACTAAAACAGCAAGTAAAAATTTGTATATAAAATTAAAGGGTGTTCCGATAGGTGATGAATTTTGATGTATGTTGCCAAACTGTTGAAAATGTATAAACTGTTTTGCTGAGGCCGCTAATACAACAAATATAAAATATGGATTTGGAACTTAAGGGATGTCCCAATAGTTAATGTAACTTGTATATGGCCAAACTTTTAAACCACTCTAGATAAACAGCTGAAATATACAAAGGGCCTATATTGCTAAGTCCGCTATAAAAAAAAGTATAAAGGGTATTCCCTCAAAAAAAAGACAGACGTCTACTTCTTTGTCAGGTTTAACAAAAAATATACATATGAAGAATTGTAGATAAGAGGGTGTTACAATAGTCGTTGAAATTTGAAGTTTATGGCCAAAGTGTTAAACCGTTACACTTGGTTGCAATTAACAAAGTGCGTGTGATGTTTATTCGGCTTCAAGCGAAAGCATTAAATTTCAATTTGGAAATTAGAAGGTGTCTCTGTAGTTGAAGCAATTTGATGTAAATGACTAAACTGTTGAACAGTTGTATACAGACTGTTGAAATTTATTAGCTGTATTACTAAGTCCGCTATTACAACAAGTTTAAGGTTTTAGTTTGGAAAATAAAGCCTGTCGCAATAGTTAATTTGATTAGATGTATGTGGCTAGACTTTTGAGCCGTTATACATATAAAGCTAAAATCTGTGTTGAAGTCTTTTTTTTTTTTTTTTACAAGAATTATAATTTTTTAGTCTGCTGACTACTTAATGCTGTTCAGTAAAATATTGGCAAAATTTTTATACGAACCACGATTCGCATGTTAGACGTCAAATCAGATACAACACGAGGATTGTTGATATCCAAAGCATAAATGGTTGCTTTTCTATCAGCATAAACCAATGACTGACTGGAGCCATGTCCACGGGAAATAATCGGAAGGTGACCGATCGAGTTTGGGGGACAATTGACAGGTCTCTTTCGCGGAATAAATATGTGACCAAATTTTGATTTCAGTATGTCGATAATTGTGGTTTCTTTTTAGTACGTAGCGCCAATCGTTGAAACAAAACTTGCCCAAATAAATATCAATCATATTTTTAAGCAAACAATCCGTTACGATGTCCGTCAACCGTAACAGTAGCTTCGGCTTAAGGTAATGAGCTTATGTAAACTGCATAATTTTTCTGAATATAAGAGATTTTGTGGGATGTGTTACGGTTTAGTTTCACTACGTATGTGGCATTTTCGTTTATTAAAAAACATTTTATGCCAAAAATTAGCATCATAATTGTGAGATTGAATATAGGACAGTTTTCAATTGCTAAAAAGCACAATCGGCAAAAGAAATGCGCATATGATGATCTCGAAGTTTTAGTTCCTCCACCCGCTGAATCTTCTATGGATGAAGGCCAAGAGTCACGGCAAATATTTTGTAACATTTGTTGTTATCTGTTATCTTCGCTTTGTCTCCTTTTTTGTTTTTTTTTTTTTTTTGGTTTCTTTTTTATGAAAAACAATGCTAAACTGTCCCAACTGATAAGGCATAAATTTCCAAAAATTCGGACGTTATGAGTCTACGTTGTTGGACATTATGTCGCTTCGTAGTGTGACTTAATGTCAATGTACATTATGTCCCTGAACGTTGTGACATATTACCATTTCAACTTTCAAATTAAAAATAATTTGTTTCTGAAGCTTACAAATTAAGGGCTTAAAAATTTGTAAAATCCTATTTTTAAAAAGTAAAAGATGTGAAAGGAAACCCATTTCCCATATTTTAAAGAAACTAGAAAACAATAAATTGAGAAATTAGAATTACCACCCTAACTGTGAAAGGAAATGAGATATAATCACTTAAACGAATCCAATAAGACAGAAAAGATTCCCAACAAAAAATTCGACATTACCTTGAAAAGTACTTGCTATACTCGTATAATGACTTACTTTTGTAATTGCCATATTTTGTTACTCGCTTACAAAACAATATTAAATGTAATCGATTCTCAGTATTTGGTTATAAAAGTATCATGCCTTGTTAAAATCATTAAGTTGGCAATCTAGTTGGGAAGTACTTCTGCCAAAAATGCTTAATTCTACACTCGATTACTTTTTCAAAATTTTTTTGCTGGGTTGCTATAATTTTAAAATTGTTCACACCGGAGAATTTTAAATTCAAAAAAAAATATATCTACCATTTCATTTTATTTGACTAAAAAATAGCTTTTTTATATTTTATAATATAAAGTCAGTATGTATATAGCGTATACTGCTTATTACAAAAGGGAAAAAATATTTTATGAAATAATTTATGTACTACAGTTGTAACTGCTTCCTTTTTCCTGTTACGTTCTTCTTAGGCGATCATTTACTTTACGAATGAAAAGTACAATTTTTACGAACATAAAACTAGACCGGAAATTAATTGCCAATAACTCAATTTTTAAGTGGTTTTTTATGTCTTCTTATCTCTGACATAATTACACTTTTAAAACATATTAAATAATTATTTAAAATACTTGACTTCCGCATAAAAACCTTTTTTGTTATTGAAAAAAGTTCTCAAACATTTATTGGATTGGATTTTTCCTTTTAATTTTTTATTTGTTTTGCATTTTTCCTGATTTAGAGATTTGTTCCTTATCAAAAAAAAAAAAAAAAAAAAAAAAAAAACAATTCCCAAGGGCGAATATCTTTAACGTTCATTATCTCTTATCGGTAGTATGTTTTATAAAGCATTTAAAATATGATGTTATGAACAAAAAATAATAATTCACAATCTATTATGTGTGTGGTAAGACGTCGGATTTTACAATAGTTGTAGAAATGTTATGTAATTAAATCCTTCGTAAATATTTGCTACAACATTTAAATATTTTTTCACATGTTTAGTGTTAGTTATTTGAGTAAAAAAAACCCATAGATAGATATTTTTATGGACATATAACATAAAGAACAAAAGTTTCGCTTTGGGGTGTCAAGTAAACCACCCCACCTCCTCGTCAATTATGATCAAAACCTAACAACTCTACTTAAAAACCGTCAATCGTCATTTTGGTTAATTCATCAAACAAAAAATCGTCAAAATGTCGTAAAATCGTCAGATCTAAGCAGAAATCGGCTGCAGTGTCGTCAACTTTAAAATTTGAAAATGCACAAAAATGGAGAAAAAACCATTATAATTACTGTTTATTTAAAATATCAATTGAATTATTTTTTCAAAAAAATTTTAATATTTTTATATTAAAAATATAATAGAAAAATTGTCTTTAACATATTAGGGTTTTCAGAAAAACGAATAGTAATAACACTTAACAAAAATAAAAACCATTAAATTTGGCTGAATTCGATCAATCTAAACAATATTTTTTTTTTTCATAAGTTGTATACAAAAGTTTTTAAAAAGAGTTCAGCGATTGATAGTAAGGATTTTAAATTAATAACACGTGGTTCAGTGTTTATCCTTTTATGAAAATATTTTTTAAAAAACTTATTTTTTATCAGAAGTTTCATATGTTCATATAATAAATATAATAATAAAACAGCCTGTAATAAAAAAAAACAAATTTGTATGTTTGAATAAAATTTTTTTATATAAAAGTATTTTCTTTCAACAACCTTGAAAAAATATATGTGCTGTTTCTATATTACAGGCGATCAACTCGTCTGAAAAATTTATATGGAAATAACTCAAAAAACTGAGTGCTTTGCATATAAATTTTTCAGACGAGTTGATCGCCTGTAATACAGAAACAGCACTATAAACTTTAAGCTCGAAAATAAAAAACCAGCCATAAAAGTCTTCTTAATTTTAAACTTAAAAAAATTTTCAGCGGAAGTTTAAAATAAATACATTTTAGTCTAATACCTGAAGCTTTGTATTCTTTTTGTTAATTGAGCTCTTTCTTATTATAATTGAATATATTTTATTATTTATTTTTATTTTTTTTGAACTTGTGTAATCTTAAAATCAACACAAAAAGACACCCACAATTGCTTTCATTTTAATTAATAAAAATATGTTTTTAGCAATTGTCTTGTTGAATTCACACTCTCTAAACTCAAGTGTATAATTATTATTTATGTTGTAATATTTTATTTTATTTTTTAACATAATTTATTTTATTTAAGAAACTTACCCAAAAGCCACCAGAAAATAATCTTAAATCACACACAAAACAGTTGGTTTTTAAATCCGAAATAAAAAATATGATAAATGTTGTTTTTGTTTTGCTCTGCTTTGCAATTTTATTTCAGATGAAAAGTGGTAGTTTTATGATGTTTTTTATTCCTCTTTTTTTGCAACAATGTTCATAAAACACACAGCCTCATAAGTTCCTTTCCATTGTTATCTGAAAGCAAAACAACAAAAAGAAAAAGAAGACATAAAAGAATAAAACTATGAAACAAAAATTTTTTTTAAAATTATAAAGTTTTTATTCCGTCCTCCATTTAGCAGTTTATTTAAACCTTTAAAAACTCTTATTTAAATTTTTTGAAATGAACACTTTCTAGCTGAATATACAACATGCACTTGCATGCCTCCTAAGTTAGTTATGTATTTATTAAATTTTATTTAATTCACAAAAATGTTTTATAAATGTTGCCTCCTCCTCACTTGCTAAAGGAGTGTGGCAGTGCCTTCGCACTTATGATACTGTTAACAATTGTTAGAGTCGTAGACAAACACAAACAAGTGTTGAATGTTTTTAGTAATTGAATGTGTCATAAAACTTACTGTCACAAAAACAACTTGTCACATTTTAACGAGTTGCTTTTTATTATTTAGTGGTTTTGAATTTATGGGTTATTAACAAACCAAAGAAAAATAAAATAATCAAGTTCTATTCTTGCCAAGTCATATAGAATATGAAATTGTATTTTAGTATTTTTTTATTCAAAAACACAAAATTAAAAACCAAAGACATTTGTGTAATTTTCTGTTATTTCGAAAATTCTCATCAATTTTTTTTTTATCGTAGCGAAATCGCAGTTTTTGGATTTGCTTTCTCCTCAGTAATCCCTTATGACATTTATTTTCTAACGATTATATTTTTTGAGAATATCACAAATATTTTCAAATAAATTTTCTTTAGAATAATTTAGATGTAGAACTATTGATTTGGGTGTTCTTTTCTGATAAGTAGCATTAAGCAAAAACAAAGTTGACTTCTGCCTATTACGTGGTTGCTTATTCAACAGATTATTTTATACAGCAGCCAAATTTTAATAAACTATTCCAGTGCTCCACTTATCACAACAACCAAAGAGGACAGTTTTAAAATATTTAGGCCCATTATTAAAACTTGCCAATAAATAACGGGAAAATATTCCTTACTTAAAATTTGACCAAAAAAGCGTAACCACTTAATAACTCCAAAAAAAAAATTTCCGTCTAAAATACTTATTAATAATACTCAATATAAAACCTTATTATAATATAAATGGTCATTTGTAATACGAGGGCTGCTATATATATTTCTGGCCTGGCAACACTGAGTGCTGCCAAGTGCAATCTGACATTTCCATTGGAAAGTTTGTCATTTTTAAGCATAATCGTACTCAAAACGTTTTGACGTACCACCATTATTTGTGTTGTTTACAGTGACTTGAAAAAATTAATATAGAAAAAAATGGAATTAACTCATGAACATTTTCGTGCCATCATTTTTCACAACTTTCGACGTGGATTATCACGACAAGAGTACATTGATGAACTTAAATCTTTGTATGGTGATGAAGCACCATCCTATAGCACTGTGAAAAATTGGTATAATGACTTTATCGTGGCCGAAGCTCGCTCAAAGACGAATTCCGTGAAGGTCGCCCAAAAACGGCTGTTGTGCCAGAGAACATTGATGCCGTGCGTGAACTCATAATGCAAGATCGACATGCGACATACCGAGAGATAGAGACATCCTTGGACATTTCTTCAACCAGCATACATTCGATACTGCATGAACACCTGGCCGTAAAAAAAGGTTTGTTCTCGTTGGATCCCGCACAATTTAAAAGTCGCTCAAAAAAAGGCTCGTGTCGATTGGTGCAAAGAAATGTTGCAAAAATACGATTGCGGTGCTTCAAAAGACGTTTATAAGATCGTCACAGGTGACGAATCATGGATCTATGTGTAGGTCTTCAAAGACGAGCAAAATCCAATGAAAGTTGTTCGTGGAAGAAGCTCTTCGAAGCAAATGGTCGCCTGTTTCTTCGGCAAAACTGGTCATGTGGCGACTGTTACGCTTGAGCAACGTAGGACGGTCACTTCTGAGTGGAACACTACAATTTGTTTGCCTGAAGTCATCGGAGAAATTCGAAAAACCAACAAGAGAAGACGGATCATTGTTCACCATGACAATGCGAGCTCTCACACATCGGCTCAAACCAGAGCGTTTTTGACCGGCCAAAACTTCGAATTAATGGGTCATCCGCCGTACAGCCCTGACTTGGCACCTAATGACTTCTTCTTGTTTCCGCACATCAAGAAAAAAACGCGTGGTCAACGATTTTCGTCGCCAGAAGAAGCTGTTGAAGTGTTCAAAAACCATGTTTTAGAGGTGTCTCAATCGGAGTGGAAAAAGTGCTTCGACAACTGGTTTCAGCGCATGCAAAAGTGTATAAATCATGCTGGAGAATACTTTGAAAAACAATAAAACCATTTTTGATTATAAATATTCGCATTTTCACTATTAGGCCAGAAATATATAGAGCAGCCCTCGTAATATACGTATGAAAAAAAAATTAATATGCCTTTGTAAAAATAGTGGTTACTTTTTTTTGTCAAACATTTGACCAATCTGGTTGCTTCTTAAGAATTATGCATGTGAATTTTTATCTTGTTTTGCAGTTAAAATAAAAATGAAAATCAAAACATGCGGAAAGTAGAGCACCCAAAAACTTACGCTAATTGTTTGTTTAGGATTTGAGCCTTCTTCACATCATTTTATTTAAATACAAATATTGGTCAAAAAAATTTTTCCCATTTAAAGAACCATTTTAGTTTAAAAAAGTAAGAGTGCCATGAGTGCTGAGAATTAAAAAAAAAAGAAAAAATATGTACTACGTGTATATAATATTACACAAATGTGACATCGGCTCTTAATGGGTTAAGCATTTTTTTTTAAATTAGTATTTTCCTAAAGATCTCTTTAAAAGCTTTTAAATGATACCCATATTGATGTTTTAAAAATTTAAAAAGTTGAGAGTCCGTCCCATGACTCGGAAAATATGGGCGAGCGGCAATTTTTTCACTTAATGTTTTTTCTTATTTTTTAATTGTCTATCGTCCTATATATTTGAATTTTTATTGGAGTCACTTCAGTTAACTAGATTTGTTTCAAATGATATCGAAAATTTGAGGAACGGTTGGTGTTTTGCCCGCTGCCTTAAAGGACATGGGCCGATCTTGCTGATTTTCAAACTATGTCCGATCGAAACTGTGACTGATCTCTAGCTCATCTAGTGCCTTGGCAAAGTTTATTTCAATCCGAACAGGGATGGACACACGGACAGAATATATACTTTATGGGGTCGAAATGGATATTGCAGAAATAACACACGAAATGAAAAACTAAGATATTCCCCTTTGACGCCTGTGGTGAAGGGTATAAAAGTAAATCAACAAAAGGTACCAATACAGGGTACGTATGTGGGTCAAACTCTAGAATTTTTTTCATTTTCTTATTAAAGTTATTTTTCATTTTTTTTAATATCCATAATTTCTTAACAGTTTGGATGCTTTAAAGTTGTTCATTTAAGGACATTTTACATTACTAAAAGTGACCCAAAGTTGAAATTATATTTTTTTCGGAAACATAAAACGAGGAATTTTGCAAAAACTACAAAATATCATAAATCACATTTGTACGGATTTTCTGTAAATGAAAGGTCAGCAAGGAAACATTATAAAGTTGTACACAAGTGTTTATTGCTGTAATAAGTTTTAAGTGATACGCATCAGTTCAGAAACCAAAAAAGTAGAGAAAGTCAGCACTAATTGTAGGAAAATTATTGCAAAAATATCTAGTAAAAATGACTTTAAGAAACTTTCAATAATTGAAAAATATTGAAAAATTTCTAATTCTAAATAAAATCTTAATCGATTGATTTCCACATCATTACTTATTGAAATTAATGTTCAAAAAAATTGTGGCTAATAAACTTTAATGCTTTTGAAATAACGAAAAATCCTCGAAATTTTTGTTTTTTTTTTAAATCTCGGCACAACGAAAAACTTTGGGATTTGCTTAAATCAATCCCTAATGTTAACGCTTAACGGTGACATAATTTTTGTTTATGTATTTTTGACAGTCAAACAAACTTCCTACTATTCTTAACTACTTATTTTATTTCGGTTTTGCAAGAAGTTTATGTATTCGCAATTTGCTTCAAATTAAGTTAATAAATTTATCATTAGCGTAACTAAAGGGTGGGAACTACAGCGGTTTAATAAAGACAAACGCTGTATCAAATTTAAGAAATTCCATGTTGGGAAAATAAATTTGGACTTTAAATATGTTCTTGTGCTGGTTATGAACCCCCCCCCCCCCCCGCCCTCTTCTACAGGCTTTTCCACGGCAATGGAATTCAGGGACCACCCATGTACGTATATATACGTATACGTTGAATATAAGAAAATCTTAGCTTCTTAGTTGGATGGAAAATTAGAAAATAAAAATGTCTATTTTACTTAACTTTATGGCCTTTTTATATTAGGGATGAAAAACCGCAGATTCAGTTTATGTCTAAAAATAATATATTAAAGCGAAGCTACATTAAACCTAACTAAAAACAAAACAAAAAATAAAATTTCCTTTTTCAAGTTTCTTTTCTTTTTGTTAAGTTGGTTTTTTTTATTTGCTTGTTTATAGTTAAAAGAAAAACAATCGCAAAGGTAATTGAAATTGACACAAGTTGTTAAAATATGTTAAAACTTTTGGGTTTACGATAGTTTATTCTTTCTTCTTATTTATTACCCTTAAGCTATAAATAGCAAATATTTAGAAATCAGCAAAATGGGAACCCGAAAAAAGAACCTCATTAAATGTTCATCAGGGGTGGGAAAATGGATGTTATGCTTTAATCAGCTGCAATAAAAATAGTTAAATAGACAACAAAAACAATCCCTACATTTAATAAAAGGAACTTAGTATGCAGAAAAAGGATAAGGAAGGAAATTCAAAACAAAACAAACAAAAAAGGCTTAAAAAAAAAACTAGCTACGAAAGACATTTAGACAATATTAAAGTTTATTAATAACTAGCAGTGCTCACGACTTCGTCAGCGTGTCACTTCTAGTTTTCTTTAAATTCAAATTAAAAAAAATTTGTTTTTTTAAATATTTATTTTAGAGTTTTGTAACAGTGTTAAAAATCTCTATCTACAAAAATAAAATTTCTTAACTTTTTTAGTAAGATTATACCGGTAATATTGGGTGCTTTTGCATTTGTATCTCTATTCTCTCTATGAAATGATATATTTCATGCAAAAAAATCAGATATCCTATATTTGAGACGCGATTAGAAGGGACCCCCTCATTAAATTTTATTAAAATCCATCAAGCACTTTTTACGTGATGAGAACACAGACAGACAGACAGACAAAAATTCCAAAAGTAGTTGCTTTGTATTTTATATCGGTTACTAACTACACCAACAACAAAATTTAAAAAAAAATTTCATTTACAAAAATTATTCTGTTACAAATTTATCATGGTCCCTGCATAGCCTTACGCTTCTTTAAGTGAAACATATCAAGAAGAAACTCTTTTTTAAATTTAAGAATAGGGTTTCGGAGTCGAAATATCAATATCTCAAATTATGCAGAACGACATCTGTGTTTACCCTTAATATATGCTGATAGAGCACATTTAAAGGAATAGTAATTTAAACACATAAAACAACAACGGCTTCGCTTGCCAAAAATTTCCTACAAAGACAGCCTTCGGTCTGGCACAAGGATTTTCTCCTCTATGGTATAACCAACACCGGCTGTTTAAGTTGCTGGGGCGACAGAGAATTAAAATATAAGAAAAAACCATCAAATGATAAAAGATGCGGTATAGCCGAATATAGCACTCTTACTTGTTTTTGGCTAAATATAAATATATATTTTAAAGGGTATCCCCATACAACATACATGCTTGTATTATGAACCGTAAAAAGCACCACACTAAGATTTAAAAAAAACTACACATCGCTTTAGTGCCCAATAGCAAAAAGAAAATAAATACAAACATTAAAGCGGACGTATCTTTCAAACCTTTTAAGGACTATCGTTTGAAAATTGGGCAAAATGCGGATTGCTATGACCGTATCAAGTATAAAATTTTTAAAATTACGATCCACTTAATTTAATATACATTGAGTTTTCTAGTTTAAGACAGACAGTTGAAATTTACAAAGAACCTGTATTGCCAATAGTTAAGACAGAAAAAAAAAATCTGTTTTGAAGTCGGTTTTTTCAATAATATATAATTCCAAAATCAAAAAATTTTTCATTTTATAAAGTAATAGAAGAACCCGGTGTGCTTCGCTACCCCCCCTTGTCCACGCCCCTTTGTCCACTCCCAACGTTATATAGTCAAGAATATCCTATTGCGAAAATTTAATGACGATTGGTCCAGTAGTTAATACTATATTTTTTAATTTTTCTAAAAAGGGGCGGGGTCCCACCCACTTTTCTGCTGGTACGTATTCGTAATTATGCCAATACCATATGTACCAAATATCGTCGACGTAGGTCAAAAAATGGCCAAAATATGGCGATATAAATTTTTGGGTTATATGGGCGCTGCCACGCCCCTTTGTCCACACCCAACTTTATATAGTCAAGAGTATCCTATTGCGAAAATTTAATGACGATTGGTCCAGTAGTTAAGAGTATATTACGATTTTTAATTTTTCTAAAAAGGGGCGGGGTCCCACCCACTTTTCTCCTGTTACGTATTCCTAATTATGCCAATACCGTATGTACCAAATATCGTCGACGTAGGTCAAAAAATGGCCAAAATATGGCGATTTAAATTTTTGGGTTATATGGGCGGTGCCACGCCCCGTTGTCCAATTAAAACTTCATATGGTCTATTATTCCTTCCAGAGTCACAGTAATATGCTGTGAAAATTTCAGGAAGATCGGTCCAAGGGTTTGGCCTCCTATAAAGCACAAACATACAGACAGACATTCATTATTATATATATAGATTCCCAATTTCTGGAATGTTTTGGGCTTGCCTTTCAACTTTTGACACAAGTAACCATTTTGGATAATAAAAGGTGTAAAAGAAACATAACGTGACAAATTTGTGACAATCATAATATTATTCTTAATTTTTTTATTTGATTTTTGTTAATAAAGTGGTATTAAGAAACCATTAATTAAGTGATACGCATCAATGTTAAAAATTAAAAATAGCAAAAATATGGTAAATGGTAATTTTAATACATTATTCAACATAGAAATTATATTTTTATTTTTAGTCATTTTATAATGTTTTTAATGGTACTTGTATTGGATTCTTTACTCAGGATTTATTGCTTTGATAATATAGATTTATTGGCCTAATCTTAATTAAATAAATAAATAAATAAATGGGATTCCGGAATTAGAATTTTAAAAATCCCGTAATTTATAAAAATCATTTCCTACTAACGACCCTAGTTCAATGTTTCTTTATAATTTAGGCCCTAAGATAAATTTATTGTCAAAATAAAACCTAAGCGAACAGGAAAATGCAGCCACATGAATTTGAATGAAACAATGGGAATTTTTCTTTGTTACTATTGTTCTATTATTATTATAACTTTAAAAAATTGTTCAACAGTTTCATAGCGCCAAGTCGTGGTGGTTCAATGTTATGTATTAAGATATAAATCTAAAATTTCTACAAAATAATTAACCACATCCTTAATTAGTACGTTAAGTAGATGTTAACAACATATATAACTTAATGTAAATAGATGCAAAGAATCCTGGTGATGAATGTAGTGATTCAGAAAATGCTGCATTACCTTCTGCTGGTGCTCTAACTTTCCTTTTTTTTCTTGAAAAGTTTACACAAAAATTTGTAAATAAATTCTTCTTTCTTTACACATTTTAACTTAAGCCGCATTAAAATTATTCACTTATAAATAAATTGCCCGTTTTGGACCTTTTTCTCTTAAGTTAAATTTTTTATAATATGGTTCGGCTAGAAGTCCTTTCGTTAATAAATGAAAAAAAAAACAAAAACTTTTTGTTGTTTTTATTTTCATTTATTTTTCAACATTGCAATATTTCAAATAACTTTGTTCGTCATCTTTTTATATATTTAATCACAAAATTTATTCGTTAACAATTTTATTTGTATAAATCAATGTTTTACTTCTGTTTTTAATAATCGCATTCAAATAATAATAGTAATAGTAGTAAGCACGTTCACTACAAATATGGTTTGCTAGGGTTCAACCCCTGTGTCAATTAAAAAATAAAAAAAATATTTTTTTCTGTTCAATGGTATATTCAGAATTAACATTACAACATGCAGCCTCTTTTGTCGGTACTCCTTCATATCTATCTGCTTTCACCACCTGTCTTATCGCTCATCTATCTCTTTTCTAAAGAATATAGCCAGTTACAAAAATAACTAAAAAGGTAATATTGCCTGAAGTGCTACTTCTCTTAAAAAAAGTAAAAAACAAATCTATTCCTCTAGCACTTAGCTTAAAGGTCTGACAAATTCATGTTATTTATTACATTAAAGGCATAACTTTAGATTTTGATTTTTCGGTCCGATGAACTATTATTCTCTTTAATTATATTAAAAAGAAATAATTAAACGAAAATATGCCTTATAGCGAAAGAAAAGATATTAAAATTAATTATTTTTCGATAAGAACTGGAAGGTGTTAAAAATGTGTAATGTAGTGGCGTCTCTTCTTTTCAAAAAACTCATAAATATTTAAGGTCTGCTACAAGTCGAGCTCTAGCGCTTGCTATAAATTTGACTGCCCTGGATGCTAACTTGCATATCTATGGACTATACATGGGAATAATTAACTAGATGGAGTAATTAACTGACGATCTCACTAGCACTCAATGATAAATAATGCTTAAGATTTTATTAGCATTATCATTACTTTCAGTTTCAATAAAAAAATGTTTAAATTGTACACTAATACACATCTTAAAGTATTGTAGACCATTATTGTAATTAAAATGGCATTTTGATCACAAACATTTTGTTAAACATATATGTATGCATATTTTTTAACTTTCTCGGGAAAAATGAGACACAATGGGAACATAATTGTGTTTTCATGCAAGTAATAAACTCTGCTATGTGAGGTGTTAGGTGACAAGTTTTATATCTGTTCTACTTACAGTTGATTAATTTTAACAATTTTTAAATATTAATCTATTCAAGTGTGTTAAAATTTAATTATTTTCCGAATAGTTTTTTGAGTTTCTGCGACCAAAAATATTTATTTCATAAAAACAATAAAAAATATTCAATTGTAATTCGTAATAAAACGGTTTCATTAAAATTTCATTATTATTAGTAAAAATAATTATTATTAAAATAAAATGATTAGTGTTTAATGGTACTTGAATTTCTTTCATTTTCATTATTTCAAACAAAGCCAATGAAGTTTCAATGGTAATGAAAAAATCCCAAATACACTGTGAACAATTTTTGACAAATAGTGCGCTCGGAAACAAATCTTCGGCCAATTATACTCTCAAATAGTCTTTTCGAATTTAACTGAAAAACATAACTGAGTATTATGTGACAGACACTTAAATTTCAATCACATATTGTGTTACGTGTTCGAATGATTTAGAAATATAAGAATAATGAAAATAAATCTCAATAGCACACACTAAAAGAACAACAAAAATATGTATTTATAAATTTCATAATAATAACTTTATATGTTATTACAAAAGTAAAAACAATAAATTAAACAGAAGAAAAAACACACAAAACAATAAATACAAGTTCATATAATTGCACGATTATAAATGTAATGAATGTATTTATCACTTACGAGTATGAGAATAAAACATTATAAATTATCTAAAAGAATCGTGTCTAAAAGCAAGCAAGCGAATATACCGACAGACAATACTGACACACAAACAGATAGTAACAGCCAGACAATATTATTGTCATAGAAGATAGGAGTATAACAATCAAATATATTTCAGTATAAAATATGTCTACGTTTGTGTGCTAAATAATCTTTTTTTAACACAGTTAATGCGTACGTCTAACAAGAGTTGTAGGCTTGAACACGACAACATAAAATTATTATTACTTTTGTACTTTCAAATATTTACATGTGTAAGTTATGAATACGTGCAAGTTTGTAGATATACGCCTTTCCGCAGTATCTTTGTTTGCATGAGTGTTAAGTGTAGGATAAATTTACGTTTATTACATGTTTCCGCTTTTGAACTTTTTGAGTTGTATTAAAATTTATTAAGTTTTAACATACTCAGCTTAAAGTATTTAAGGGATATAATGTTGGTAATAGAATATAAAGGAAATGTTATTTTATTATATAATTTAAAAATACAATTGCAGAAATACTCATAACAAAATTTAAAATGTTCTTTATAATATTGAACAATTAATTCTAATTCAATAACAGAAATTCTCATTATACGAGGGCTGCTATATATATTTCTGGCCTGGCAACACTAAGTGCTGCCAAGTGCAATCTGACATTTTCATTGGAAAGTTTGTAATTTTTAAGCATAATCATACTCAAAACGTTTTGACGTACGACCATTATTTGTGTTGTTTACAGTGACTTGAAAAAATTAATATAGAAAAAAAATGGAATTAACTCGTGAACATTTTCGTGCCATCATTTTTCACAATTTTCAACGTGGATTATCACGACAAGAGTCCATTGATGAACTTAAATCTTTGTATGGCGATGAAGCACCATCCTATAGCACTGTGAAAAATTTTTATAATGAATTTAATCGTGTCCGGAGCTCGATCAAAGACGAATTCCGTGAAGGTCGTCCAAAAACGGCTGTTGTGCCAGAGAACATTGATGCCGTGCGTGAACTCATAATGCAAGATCGACATGCGATATACCGAGAGATAGACACATCCTTGGACATTTCTTCCACCAGCATACATTCGATACTGCATGAACACCTGACCGTAAAAAAAGGCTCGTGTCGATTAGTGCAAAGAAATGTTGCAAAAATTCGATTGCGGTGCTTCAAAAGACGTTTATAAGATCGTCACATGTGACGAATCTTAGATCTATGCGTATGAGCCCTAAACGAAACAACAATCGACCGTGTGGGTCTTCAAAAACGAGCAAAATCCAACGAAAGTTTTTCGTGGAAGAAGCACTTCGATGGAAATGGTCGCCTGTTTCTTCCGCAAAACTGGTCATGTGGCGACTGTTCCGCTTCAGTAACGTAGGACGGCCACTTTTGAGTGGTACACTACAATTTGTTTGCCTGAAGTCATCGGAGAAATTCGAAAAACCAAGAAGAGAAGACGAATCATTGTTCACCATGACAATGCGAGCTCTCACACATCGGCTCAAACCAGAGCGTTTTTGACCGGCCAAAACGTCGAATTAATGGGTCATCCGCCGTACAGCCCTGACTTGGCACCTAATGACTTCTTCTTGTTTCCGCACATCAAGAAAAAAATGCGGGGTCAACGATTTTCGTCGCCAGAAGAAGCTGTTGAAGTGTTCAAAAACCCATGTTTTAGAGGTGTCTCAATCGGAGTGGAAAAAGTGCTTCGACAACTGGTTTGAGCGCATGCAAAAGTGTATAAATCATGCTGGAGAATACTTTTAAAAACAATAAAACCATTTTTGATTATAAATATTCGCATTTTCACTATTAGGCTAGAAATATATAGAGCAGCCCTCGTACCTTTCTCCACAAAAACTGAAAAGAGGGTTTATCAAAGTTTGACATTCTGTTTGTAATTTCTACAATAGCCATTTCCGACCCCATTAAGTATATATATTCTGAGTTCTTATGCACAGTAAATTCGAAGAGAAAATTTAAATACGGCAATCGATCAGACAAAGTTTCGAAAATTTTTATATTGAAAATCAGCAAGATCGGTATGTCCTCAGAGGCAGTTGACAAAACACCACGCCTGCCATTAAGTTTTCCATATTATTTGAAACAAATGTAGTTCAGTGAAATATATGGGGCGACATTTTTTTAGTTGTCAATATGGGTATCATTTAATAGCTATTGAAAAGATTTTTCAGGATTTACTATAATTATTTAAAAATGATTAACCCATTAAGAGCCGAATACTTTTTATGTAAAATTATATATAGTTCTTAGTTTTTTTTTTTTTCTTATTTTTTAATTCTCTGTCAACCCAAAATTATAAGCCTTTTTGATTGGACTTACTTCATTCAACTAGATTTACATTAATGGTGAAGGGTATATAAGATTCAGCATAGCCGAATATAGCACACTTACTTTTTTATGTTTAGCTTCTATTGATGCTTAGGAGCTACATATATATTTTCATTGTATTATTTACATTTGTATATACAACTTTCTTGTTATTGTTCTAAACAAAAATGCATTGACCGTTCCTTTAAATGCTCTAAGATATTATCATACTTGTTATAGCGAACAGAGTAATAGAGATTGTATGAAATTGAAAAGTCTCTATCTAGAAGTTTTAAAAAAATTAGGTAATATATATAACTATGATACTTATGGGCCACCCATTAATAGCAGTTTAGTTTTTTATTTTTTGCTATTATAGAGGTCTAAGGACATACACTATAATTATGGTTTTTTATGGGCACACCCTTTAACTTCTAATTTTAATACTTATACTTGGAAGATATAGGGACACCCTTTAATTCTAAAACATTAAATTTTCTAAAATCATTTTTGACTTTTATACTTTGTAGTAGATATTTCACTTTTAAGATAATCGAAAATTACAGTGAGAACAAACTAATTATTTTCTCGTTAAGGTGAAATCTCTCTCCATCTCTTCCTCTCTCTGTCCTCATTTCTTATTGCGTCAAGGTCCCAAATATTACACTGTTCTGCACGAAAATCCTCCTTTAAATCAAAGTATGCTTTCTTACTGTTTTCAAATGTGCTAAACACGAATTTTAAGTCAGATTCTGTCTGTCTCTCGAGGCTTTCGCTTCAAGTTTCTCCTCTTTTCTTTCAAAATCAGAGAGCAATAGAATTTTTCTGAGTAGAGATTCGGACTCAAAACACCTGAAAACATGAGAAAAAGGCAAAATTGTTCAAGGGAGGGGAGAAAAGTTTTTTTTTTGCAGAACAGTGTTATCAAAGTGTATGTATGCAAGGGTTTTGAAATATACCGCTAAGCTTTACAGTGCACCGAAAAAAGATATAGTTGAACTAAGCTGATGAGAAAATTTTTATTATTTTTATATTGTTCTCTCAAATAAGATGCAGCTACCACAAACAAATTATAATTGGTTGAATTGTTTGGATAAGCTGTGAATGTCTGCTACTAAAAAGTGCGGTGTATATGAACGAAGTAAGAAGAACGGTGAACTTGGCTGCATTGGTGGAGATGCATACTTTCTTGTTAAACAGATTATCATGTGTTCAAATCCAAACAGACCTGTGGATATAACGAAAAACTAAATACAACTGCAGTTAGAACCTTCTGGGGCCTTGATTAAAAAGATGAAATTGTTTTTGTATAGCCCCGATCGGTGAGTTGGTGAAAGTTCAGGTGAGATGATTAAGACTTTTGTGTAGTAAGGAAGTAAAAGTAACAAACGTGTAGGGTGGCTGATGTCTGGATGGCTGAAATGAGCATGATTTACTAACAATATATTAAGTATTTCAAGTCATAACGGAGTCACAGCGTATTAAGGTCCGATTGACAGAGTAATTATAAACAAGATATCATGAAGTCACATGACAAGAAGTGAAAGAAAATTATAAAATAAGCATTTATAATGAAAACTCTATTATTATGCAATCATACAATTCGCTAATAATATGCTGGTCTTCATGTTTTTATTTTTTTTTTTTTTCGTGTACTCATTGAGTTAATCATACTGCGGAAAAATGGAGACGATGTATTTTTGTGTTATTACACCCAGATTTTATTTTGTACTTTATCTTATAGCTCATATCCTGATGTTATTTTGATAAAAAGAAAACTGGTGTAAAATTTTTTTTCTTCTTACTATACTTTCTTTTTTCTCAGCATATGCACAGAATGCTGAAGAAGGACGTATCTAGAGAATTATTGTATAATATTCTGCCAATAATAAAATTTATCCTGCTCTGTTTTAAAAATAAACATGGAATTTTTAGATATAATTAAAAAATCACAACTCCGGCCTGAGGAAAACCATTTACTTAATCTAAATAAAATATTTACAAGTTATTGACCTCGCTTACATTAATACAGTACGCAGTACAGTACGCTTCTATTCCATTGGCCAAATATTGTATGATATACTTTCCATTTTAAGTATAAGTTTTTGTAGCGAATTGTACTTTAAGTCTGCTTTCATGTAGTAATTTATTGTCCACCTTTTTGCCCTCGGCTACTATTTTGTTTTTATACATTATTTTATTGTTATTGAAACGAGTCTGTCAGTTTCTTTCTATGATTTAAATTTATTTCATGTTTCTTCAGATTTGTTTACGCCAACAATTAATTTAGATAACGATCCCTTAAATACACGTTAACATTACAAAAAGAATCATTACAAAAAGAAATTTATAACAATTTATATTTTACATTTTATGTGTGATGTGTTTAGAACTGTTCATTATTTTAATGGCATAAATTCTTAAAAGTACTTTTGTGTTTACAAGAGAATGAATTATTTAATTGGAAAAAAAAAATAAATAAACAAATTATTATTTACATTTTTTATGTTAATTTACTTTAATTGTGCTTGATTTCTTTAAATATAAATATTTTATAATATTCTAATGAAATAAATATTATTTAAAACTAAAAAAATGAATTTTTAACTTTGAGGAAAGCATATTCATATGGCCATTTCGCTACAGCTTATATAGCTCATCAGTAAATTCTACCTAAATTTTGTATAGAAAACCTGAGAGTATTATATTAAAAGCTAAATTGATTTAATGAAAACTTCATTTAATCAATAAAGCAAAAAGACATTAAAAAACTAAAAATATTGTATACAAAAACACAGTAACCATTAAGTAACTATTTTTATTTTTTCTTTAATTTTATGAGAATATCACGAAATATTTATATTTGAAGGAATCAGGCATAATTAAAGTAAATTAGAAATATTTAATTAAATTTTAAAAGTATATGGTTCCTTCGTATGAATTATGAGGGTGATTGAAAATTCTTTTAAGATTAAGTCAAGTGCATCACACTATATAATTTAAACAATTTTGCAACGTGTAGGAAAGTAAATGTAAGTATTTACAATAAAGTATTTAACAATATTTACAAATTTACAGGGTCTTATTTAATTTGCATTTTAATGATTTCTTGCGCACGTTATTAGTACAAGGAGTTCTGCTAAAATGTTTTTAAGCACCATTGAATTTATAGAATTTTACAAAAATTAATATTTACTTTTTGAAATGCATTTTGGATCTAGTATAATTCCTAGAAGTGGTTTTCTATGACTCAAAACCTAAATGAGACACCGGTATTGCAGCCAAAGGAAAAATATGATTGAGGAATATCACAAGAACAATTTTCAGTTTTCTGTTACAATATATGGGGATGGGTCAACATTCATTTTAAACAGCTTGAAGTCACGACAAACAAGTTATTAATACGATATTATCATTTAATAATTATTATGCAAAAAAACTTTCAAGATTATTAATAAGAACTTAAAAATATTTTTTGCTTAAATTCTACAGTGTAAATAAAAAAATATGTTAATAATAATATTATTATTACTTATGACAATAATATGTCTTGTCTACAACTATATAATTAACTTTAAATATTCGTCTCACGATGATTAAGGGAACCAAATCATGTTCTTTTTTTGAGTTTATGGTAATCGATTATCTCAGAATGGAAAACATTATTTCTGTTATTTGTTTGTATCCTTTGGTTAAGTAATGCAAGAAACGGATGTTACAACTTCAAGCAATTAGGGCCTTCTGCAAGAGCTATATACATGTTCCAGATAGCTGCATTGCAAAAAAAAACTTTTGTCTTGATTTTTTGAAAGATTTAAAACAATGTTACTGAACTAATCGAGCTAAATTTATTGCTTATTATCTTCTTTATTATGACAATATTGCGACTACAGAATACCTACTTCAATAAAAAGTACCATCTGTAAATGATGGTTTTATCATTAAAAAATTTAAAACCTCAAAATTAAAAATTTGCCACAAAAAATAAATAGATTGAGATGATTTATGTACAATGATTTATGATAGCAAAACTGCATATTAATTTAATTTGGAATTTACTTAATTAATTCAATTTATTAATAATAAATAATTAATATAAATAAATAATAAATAATTTAAAAAATAAAATAAATAAATTAACATTAAGATTAGTTGGTTAAATAGATGATGTTTACGATGTACATAACATAAGGTAGATAGATGCAAAGAATGCTGATGAAGGATGTGGCGGTCCAGAAAATGCTGCATTTCATACTGCTAGCATCTAATTTTTCTTGTTTTCTTTGGAAAACGTCCGCATACATTTGTAAATAATTTTTCTTTCTAAAAATGTTTAGAAAATTAATTAAAAAGAACCAAAAAGCCGAAAATAAAGTAAAATTTCATTAATTTATAAAATCGAAAATAAATTAATTTAATAAATAATTTCATTAATTAATTAGTTAAATTAATTAATAATATTAAAAAGGTTTAACCCATTAAGAGGCGTTGACAATTTTATGCAAAATTGTGAATATGTTGTAATTAATTTTATTTCTTATTTTTTAATTATCTGTGACACCAGTATTGGCTTTTTTGATTGGACTTACTTCACTCACTAAACTAGATTTAATAGATGGTGAAAGGTATTTAAGGTTCCGAATATATGTAGTACTCTTACTCGTATTCATTTTTAATTTAATAGTGCAAAATAACAAATTACGCTGACATCGTAGAACAAGCATTTAATCGACAAAAAAGTGCTACAAAATATTTTGATATCATCCAAAAACTTATTTGTGGATAAATTTGTGAATCTTCACAACATGGAGTGTCCAATAGAATTCATCAAAAAAAGAATTCAAACAAATAAAAGTAAGAGTACACTTTACAAAGCAATTATGTAAATACTTGTATCTGTGTTTAAAAATTCTAAATTCTAAATTCCTATTTTCATTTTAAATTGTTTAAAATGTTTGTTAAGCGCAAGAACAAACATTTATAAATTAATTGTGTACCATCTTTGTGATCAAATACATATTTTGCTTTTCATGTGAGTGCTTTTACAAAGATAAACATAAATTGGTTTTGATAATAAAAAATAATTATTTATTCTGCCATATTATACAATCGAAAAGGTAAGTGAAGATACAAAGAATACAAAAGAAAAATGTATGTGCTTATCATCATCTTTGAAGATTTAAAACTTAATTTAATTGTTAAAAAAAATTTTATTTTAAACAACGGATGTGTGAATGCGAATTTCTCTCTTAATTTAAAAAAATTTCAATTTACAATCGTTTTCGAATCCTTCAAAGTATTTGTTCAATTCCAAACCTCCCCTTGCATTACGTTTTGTTTATTAAAATTTAATTGCGAACATTAAATTTTATTTAAAATAAAATTAGGCATGGAAGCATTTATCTGATTATTATGCGCAAATAATTTTTAACACCACACTGGATAAATTTGTTGTATAATCTTATGCATTATTTATTACTACAAATAAAGTAAAGGTGTAATAAAATGTGAATAAAATTATATTTATCATACGAGTATTTTTCAATAAAAATTACAAAAAAAAAAAGTTCAAACTATTGTATTTTAATACAACAATACAATCAATATCGAAACATAAGTGGTTTGTGAATTAAACGCTTTTTTCCACCAAAAACAATTTCATAACATTCTCAGAACGTGTCGGTCATTTGATCAGTCATTTGTCCATTACTAATGGCCAAATTATCAGAGATTGCATAGAACCAAAATCCAATAACATCCCTAAAGGTAAAATAAAAAAGGACGAAAAGTTTGGTATACTCGTAAGTGTAATGTCTGTGGCAAACAGTGTTGCCACTGAGCGTAACAAAAATTAAACACTTTGTAATTACATAACATTTGATTACCTAAATTTTAAACTTTGGTCAAAACATATATGTACACAAGCCAATATTTGAACTAACAAAAAAAATGCTTTATATTTTAATACCAAAAGCGTATCAACGCCAAGAAATAAAAATTGTTTAAAAAACAATTACAAAAAAATCACAATACAACAAATTGATAAAAATTTGTTTTTATACTTAAAATAAAAACTAAAGCTCTCTATCTTTAAACTTAAAATTAAAACTTTTCATTTTTATAAAAAAGAAATTCGTTACTTCCAGAATTTATTTAGTTAATACTTTGAAAGACACTTTTTTACACTTCTACCACACACATATTCAACACTTCCAGAATATTCTATTTTAGTTCCTTCTTAGGGTTGATATATAGTTTCCCATAAGTTGTACCACAGAAGCTGTACATTTTTTTCCATCCGGAGATAATAATTTGATCAGAATTCTATATCATTTGTAACACATTTAAATGCTGTCCCCGTTTAGACGAGTCAACATTTGAAAGGGAATCATTTAGTTTTATAGCAAATTACTGGTGGGGAAGAGAGAATCGTTTTTGTGTTCAGTACTCGGCGATACGATTTGTTGACATTTTCTTTGCATGGATTTAAAAGCGAACAATAACAATAATAATAAAAAAAATGAAAGAGAATTCCAAATGTTTTTCTTTCAAATATTCGTCAATGGTTGCAATGTTATTTTAATGCCTTTTTATTTCACTGATGATTGATTGCAATTCCTATTCAGTCAAATTTATTTTAGACTTAAATGATCAGAGTTGATTAAAGGTATATGTATGCACCTGCTTTTCCCACAAAAACCCATTAGGCCTTTTATTTTTTAATGACAGATATTTTGTAAAATATTTCAAAAAATCTTTTGAAGAAATTAAGCACTATTAACACTAATAATAATGTTAATTAAATAATAATAAATTTTGTAATTTCAATTATAATTAAACTTCAAATAAGATGAAATTAATAGTAAACATTAATTTCGATAACAATGTTTTTAGGCGAATTTATTTAAAAAGAAAGCAATAATACTGGGTTACATGACTAACCGCAATAAATAATCTAATATTATAAAACAAAACTTTACGCACATCTATGTAAAATGATTAATTACCCAAATTTTACATTTATATAATTAGAATTCTTTTATATTTTGTTTGCGTTGTTGTCTGATTAAAATGCCCAAACAAAAAATCTCATAGTTTGTTATTTGTTATTCTGTCATCACTACATGCTCAACACATGGTTTCTTTCTATCTTTCGGGAACACGAAGCAACGGACTTAAATTTTCCATTTGTTTTTTTTTTACAAGAATAGAAAACAAAAATATAATTAAATTAACCAACTGTGTGAACACTGCTGTTAGCATTCTAATTTTTTTGTTTTATTTTATTGTGCTATTAATAATAAAACAAAAATAATTTTTACTAATATTTTTACGAATAAATCGCAATGTGTGGTCAATAGAATAGCTTTTATGCAGCCGCGACGGACAAAAAAACGCTTACACCCAGCAAAATTTATATGCTTCTATTATCAAAAACTTTATTTGTTAACACTAGAGCCATAAAATTATGACACTAGATGAAATAAAATCTGGCAACCCCTTACATAACACTGGCAAAATTAATAAATAAAAAAAATAAATGATTAAAAATCATTTCATGGTTAATTTTTTTTTATTTAAACATTATATTTTACCTTTGCATTTGTCTTTACTTTTAGATTATCCGAAATTTTGTTAAATTTTTCCTTAAGAGCTTGATTAGTGATAATAAGATGGCCATTGACCGTGATCAAGATTTACGTCAGTATCTGCCGATATGGCCTAACCTGACGGTTATCTTATTGTTAAGCTAAAAACAATGCGTCGACTAGAGCGTAGCCAACGAAAGCTGCTAATGTAGGAACATGGTGGTCAGGACAATAAACTACCCATTGCCTGAGGGTTGAAAACTATCCAAGCCCGTCTGCTGAAGGTGCACATCACGCTTTGTTCTGTAAGACACCTTCCCTGCATACAGCGAACCTAATCAACATCTACCACGTGTACCCTGTAGGGACCTCACCAATAACTGGCTATAGAGATATGCGGCTCTCTAAATGAGCTACCATCTAACTAAGGACTATTGGTATATCCTTTGACAAGTATTAACTTGCCTTTCCAGATTCTTGCGCCTAGACACCGGGGGACTTGTTTCCCTTACACCCCGAAAGCACTTCGTCTGAGCCTAGTTATATCAGCCAGACTCTTAGTACCCTCGGAGATACAATAAGCGGAAATTTCAAGTTTGACTCAGTCCCTTAATTTAAAATGTTATATTTGTCAACTACTCCGCCTTTTAGCTTGCTTGTTTTCAACTTTTAATTCAATAACATTTTAATTGAACTCTATTATAACGGATATCCACCAAAAAAGCATACTACTTTGTTTTGCCGCCAACATTATTCTTAATAGTTCATCTTTGGCAGTCGTGAAGGAGACACGTCGCAAATTAACGTATTTCAACCGTTAAAACATTTTATCAAAATCAATCATGGAATACTGTGGCGATGAAAAATTTAAGTGAAATTTTAGGGATAAACAACGCACCAACAAAACGCACTATTTATCATGTAGTAAATCATTTCTAAGATATATAGTCTGTAGGTGATAGACCCAGGCATGTATGTTGTGGTATACTGCAATATTTACTGAAAACATTACTGCTGCTCAAGACAGTGTCTAGAACAATTCATCAACCTCAAGTTGACGCCGTGGTCAGCGGCTTGGTCTTCAAAGAACAACTTTGACCACAAGGATTTGCATTTGTTTCCATTTAAGATTCAGGTGATACAAGAACTTCTTCACCAAAGGGATTTACGCCATCATACATATGTCAATAGAATGTTATGGCTCGCGCATGACAACCCTGATTTTCTTGAAAAAATCTTAATGAGTGACGAGGAACATTTTTCTTTGGATGGTTATGTAAATAAACAGAATATTCAGTTGTGGGTAATGGAAACCCCTCTAAAACCCCATGTTCTGCAAAAAAAAACCTTTCTCCCCTCCCTTGAACAATTTTGCCTGTTTCTCATGTTTTCAGGTGTGCTGAGTCCGAATCTGAACTCAGAAAAATTCTATCACGCTCTGATTTTGAGAGAAAAGAGGAGAAACTTGGTGCGAAAGCCTCGAGAGTACAGATCAAATCCTAGAAGAAAACAGTGACAAGAGAGCGGCTTAGTGGGAGGGGGGAGTTGGGGTATTGAGGGTAAAAAAATTGTAAGATTATTCACACAGAAAAAAACGTTTAGCCATATTTCTTCAACCACTTGTAATATTCCCATCAAATTTTTTTTGTTCAAATATACTTTATTGCGCTCAAAATCATCGGGCTTTTGAATTTTTTCACTATGTTTTGATGCCAAAAAAAATTCAGCAAATTTACAAAAAAATCACATTTTTTGATAAAAAAAAACTAGATTTTCTCAAGAAACTGTGCGTGATAAACAGAATCTGACTTCAAATTCGTGTTCAGCACATTTGAAAACAGTAAGAAAGCATATTTTGGTTTAAAGGAGGATTTTCGTGCAGAACAATGTTATTCATTAGTCACCTTTGCATCCATTAAAAGTGACAGCCTGGTGTGCAACTGGTCAGGAGGAATCATTGGATCTTACTTCTTTGAAAATGAAAACGGCTTAACGGCAACTGTTAATGGGGAGTGATATCGGTTTTAACTTCCACAAATGTATGTTTTAGGCTTGATAACATGTGGCATGAACAAGTCGGTGCCACATTGTCTATAGCCAGGATTACAATGCAATTGCTGCAAGACCTGTTTCTACAACAAGTTATTTCAAGAAATCGTGATGTTAATTGGCCCCCACGGTCGCCTGATTTGGCTGCTCTAAACTTCTTTTTGTAGGGATATCGGAAAAGCACGGCTTATGCAAACAAAGCAGAAACGCTTGAGCAACTTAAACAAAATATTTGTTACAAAATTAGTGAAATACTGCATGAAATGTGCGAGAATATAATGAAAAATGTGTTCAAAAAGGCTCGCATTTGCGAGGCTAACAGAGGCGGACATTTATCAGATATTGTATTCTTTACATAATTGCTGAAATTAAACAAAACATTTATCATTATAAGAACCATTCTCTTTCATTTTATCAAAAATTATAAACAAACAATGTAGTATACCTTCCAGGCGGATATAACTTATGGTTTTATAGATTTTCGTTTAATTTTCTGTTTTAATTTAATGAATGACTGCAGTAATTTCTTGATAAACTCTTTTTGGTAAAAATAACTTTGGTGTATTAAATTGAAGCAAAGCCGCGAATAACGTTGTAAAAGACAAATTTTGCAAAATCTGTTTTTTTGCAGATTTTACTCTCTTACATTTGTTCCAACAACAAAACATTAAAATTATGCATTTTATCACCGTCAAAACGCAATTACAATGAGTCAGTCAGTGGAGATAATCAAACCATTTAAACACGTTTTTTTGCTCTCCTGAAAAATTATTATTTTGTCATTTGCAACGTTATTCGCGGCGATCCTTCAATTGTTAAGTTTGTTTATACAAATTATTCAAAATATTCATACATACAATTGAATTAGCCACATTTGTTTTCTTCATTTATCCTTCAGTTTTATTCAAAAATATCTGTTCGTTGATTTTTCTGCCCAAAAGGCTATTGGTGGTGCCATATGTTCTTTTTTTGGTTTTAACACGTGTTAATGTTATTGCATGTGGATTCTATAAAACAAAAATTTAAGCTTTGGATAAAATAAATTGTACGGATGATACGAACTTTCTTTTGTTATACGTTTTAATGTAAAATATTTTAAATATCACTTTTGGCTCTTTGTGTTTAAGGTATGGTTTGGCATTTCTACTTATTGTTTTCCAGAATTATTTCAAAAATTTTTTTCATTATTCTTAATTCTTTGATGGATAAATTTTTTAAATATAAAAATTGCAGAAAATTATTATCTATTTGTTATTTATAATTTTTTCAATGATTTTGCATATTTTTAACGTTTGCATATTTCACAGTTTTTGGCTTTTCAAACTAAATGGGAGTGGTTTTTTTTTAATGTTATTTCACAGTTTTAACTGACTGCTGCACTGCATTTATTTCACATTTCTTCTGTTATTTACTTTGTAGCATTGACTCCACGATTTGTTACCACATTTTTTTCTTTACTAACATGGATATTAAAAAACTTACGCAGTCATCCACTTCACAATATTCTGCGATTCTGCGAGAATCGAACTACTCGATGTCCTTTTTTAACAAACATGCAACTTTAACTGGGCATCCCATGTTTTACCAATCAGGCTCTTATTTAATCACTTAAGCCGGGACCGTCTTCACTAACGCTTCGCCCAGATTTGATTCTCGACTTCCTTGTTTTTCTTTACTGGTGCCCTTGCCATCCCATTTGCTGTTCGGCTTTCAACCACTACGACTACACAATAACTGTTTTGATTTTGCTTAACAAGACTCCTGGAAGGGTGACAAGGTCATCTGGCAAAATTTCAATTAGAGCGAGTTTTATTTTCATTCGACAAAACAGGTCATTTTACCGGCATCCGGCCGTCATTGTTGACCGATCGTGGCGTAGAACAAAATATCTGTTTTTTGATTAATTTTTTTTTTAATAATTAATTTTATTCAAATAAAGCTTGATCTGGAATAAACTTAGATGTAAAATATTTTATAAGCATCATTTTGAATTTTTCTAAATAAGCTGAAAATTAGATTAAGTCTATTAAAAAAATTATTTCCAATTTAGTGCCAAAATAGCAACAAAGGCAACATGTTTGTTCAAAATTTTGCATGTAGTGGTTTGCTACAACAGAGACTTTAAATACAACTCTTAATTTAACAGTGGCAAAAATGCTAAGCTCTGCCTTTAAACCAATTAATTTAATTTACAAAGGCCAACAAGATATGTAAAATAATATACTTTTATCATTTAGTATTAATGCGATTTATAAATCAACACTCACTTATTGATGTCAAAAAATACACTGTTTAATGTGCACGACAATTAGACGTCAGTTCTAGTATCCGTTGAATTTTGTAAGCACCAGAAAACCAATTGAACGGTGCAATTGGTTTTTTGAAGTGCTCTCTTTCCATTTAATAAAGTTTAATCAATAATCCTTTTATATTTGGCATAAAATATGCAAACTGCAGATATGAACATTTTATTTATTTAATATTGTGCTCCACTAGCATTCAATCTTAATTGTTTGATGTCAAAAAGATTTCTGTTTTTGGCGTACCCAAGCCTAAAGAGCTCTTTTATCTCAAATTGAATTCAATACAAAAGTTTTGTAAAATTTGAATTAACTGCCAATTTCATGAAATTAGTAATTAAAAGTTAGTTGTCTTGTTTATATTCAACTATTCCATAAATAGGAAAATACCTTAACAGAGAGTTAAAATGTAGTTATTATGCATTAAATACTTGATAATAAAAAACAATATTTATTGAACAGATAGTACTGAAAGATAAAAAAAAAATTAAATGAATATTTGTGTACATTCGCTTATTTCTAAATAAAGTTTTGTATTTGCAAAAATGTAATAAAAAAAAAAACGAAAAAGGGGTTCAATAAAGTGCCATTCATAAAAAATGCACACTGAGCGAAATTGAGAATTAAAAAGATAAAATTAATTATACGAGGGCTGCTCTATATATTTCTGGCCTAATAGTGAAAATGCGAAAATTTATAATCAAAAATGGTTTTATTGTTTTTCAAAGTATTCTCCAACATGATTTATACACTTTTGCATGCGCTTAAACCAGTTGTCGAAGCACTTTTTCCACTCCGATTGAGATACCTCTAAAACATGGTTTTTGAACACTTCAACAGCTTCTTCTGGCGACGAAAATCGTTGACCACGCATTTTTTTCTTGATGTGCGGAAACAAGAAGAAGTCATTAGGTGCCAAGTCAGGGCTGTACGGCGGATGACCCATTAATTCGACATTTTGGCCGGTCAAAAACGCTCTGGTTTGAGCCGATGTGTGAGAGCTCGCATTGTCATGGTGAACAATGATTCGTCTTCTCTTGTTGGTTTTTCGAATTTCTCCGATGACTTCAGGCAAACAAATTGTAGTGTACCACTCAGAAGTGACCGTCCTACGTTGCTCAAGCGAAACAGTCGCCACATGACCAGTTTTGGCGAAGAAACAGGCGACCATTTGCTTCGAAGTGCTTCTTCCACGAACAACTTTCGTTGGATTTTGCTCGTCTTTGAAGACCCACACGGTCGATTGTTGTTTCGTTTCGGGCTCATACACATAGATCCATGATTCGTCACCTGTGACGATCTTATAAACGTCTTTTGAAGCACCGCAATCGTATTTTTGCAACATTTTTTTGCACCAATCGACACGAACCTTTTTTGAGCGATTTTCAAATTGTGCGGGATCCAACCAGAACAAACCTTTTTTACGGCCAGGTGTTCATGCAGTATCGAATGTATGCTGGTTGAAGAAATGTCCAAGGATGTCTCTATCTCTCGGTATGTCGCATGCCGATCTTGCATTATGAGTTCACGCACGGCATCAATGTTCTCTGGCACAACAGCCGTTTTTGGACGACCTTCACGGAATTTGTCTTTGAGCGAATTCCGTGAAGGTCGAATTCATTATACCAATTTTCACAGTGCTATAGGATGGTGCTTCATCGCCATACAAAGATTTAAGTACATCAATGCACTCTTGTCGTGATAATCCACGTCGAAAGTTGTGAAAAATGATGGCACGAAAATGTTCACGAGTTAATTCCAATTTTTTCTACATTAATTTTTTCAAGTCACTGTAAACAACACAAATAATGGTCGTACGTCAAAACGTTTTGAGTACGATTATGCTTAAAAATGACAAACTTTCCAATGGAAATGTCAGATTGCACTTAGCAGCACTCAGTGTTGCCAGGCCAGAAATATATATAGCAGCCCTCGTATAAAAAGCAATATCAAGCTTTAAAATAATAAAATAAATATTTTTGATTTTTAAAAATAAGCTTTTAAGTATCATAGATTAATGAAGATATATATTTGCAAAATTTTGTGTTAGTTTTTTTTCAGAACACTCAAGAAATTAGAAACAAGAATTTTTATACTGAATGTAGCGACCCAAAAAATGTTGCAGATACTAGTGGCTAATTTTTCTTGTTTTCTTAAAAAAGTACAAAAAAAAAATGTTTGTAAAAAAAAATTTAATTTGTATACGGTTCACCACATTTCCGACGCCACAATATCAAACATAGTTTCGTAAATTTTTGTATTGTTAATCAATACCTGCCTGCCTCTTATTTTTCCTCTTGAAGAGTTATTCTGGATATACGAAATTCTTTTAAAAATGAAGAAGTACTGAATTTTCTTTCCATATTTTTTACTTCTTTGTCCCACAATGATTAGAGTAAATTCACTTAATTAAATTTGGTGAGGGTATGTAAGATTCGGCATAGTCGAATATAGCTCTCTGACATATTTTATAATAAATTTAGGAATTTAAATACATTTGAATTTAAGGTTATAAAAATGAACTAAATCCAGTTTTTTTAATATCCTTAAAATCTCTTAATTAATAAAAAAAAACAAAATTTTTTTTAATTTAAGACACCTCTTAGTTTTCTAAATTCATTTTATTTTTGTTGGTGTATTGTACATGAATTTTGTTCTCAACATTTTTCTTTTATCTTCCCAAATGTTTACAAATTGTCGTTTAACTGATAAATACAAATAAATATTATAATTGCCAACAATTAAGGGAACAATTAGGTGTGTATTCTAAGTAAAAGTGTCAATATGGAATAAAAACTTAATTTGCTTAAACAAAAACATCAGCAATTAAATTAGAATTTATTAGAGAACAGGCTGTTAAAAGAAGAAAAACAGCTTAGAAAAAATTACAAATTTATGAAGACTTTTATGGTGTAAAATAAATATAAAAGCATAAAAATAGGTATCCTGTTGCGTATATTTTTAAAACATATCTTAAGGGTGTCAGCTTTGAATAAATACAAATATTTTTTAACAGATTAAAAATCGATTTAGTTATATTGGCAATAGTGTTTTGTTTTTCCATAAATATAGTTTTTCGAAAAATTGTTTACATTATTATTTTTAAATTTTATTTAAAATTAAAGTTGTGCATGTAACGAAGTATCGTATATTATTAAAGTTTGCTTTCAGTAGGGTCCTAAACAACCAATAAAAGAGGTATAATTTTAGTTATAATATTAAATAGTAGAGTAATGACGCATGTCGGACTAGACCAAATCGTTGAACTGTACCAGGAGTTAATGCTGTGTTTTGTTACTAAAACATGGTCCAAGAACATTATGATGTGTATTGCCATACTTTTTAACAGTTAAAGATAGACGCTTGGAGTTTAAAATGAACCTGTATTGGTAAGTCCGCTATAACAACATGTATATAATATGGGTTTAGAAGTTAAAGGGTGTTCCACTAGTAGATGTAATTTTAGGTGTGTGGCCGTACTTTTGAACCGTTATAGACAGAACGCTGAAACTTAAAAGTGACCTTTATTGCTAAATTCACTATATCAACGAGTTTGTAATTTGAATTTCGAAATTAAAGGGTGTCCCATAATTGATGAAGATTTACTTATATGAGCCTATCTTTTGAGCCGTTATAGATAAACGCTTGCAAATTAGACAGAATGTCGATTGCTATGGCCGTTATAGTAACAAGTATTAATAATAAAAATTTTAAATTAAAGGGTGCGCCAATAGTTCATTAAATTTGATGTATATAGCCATACTTTTGAACAGTTGTAGACAGACGCTTGAAATTTACAACGAACCTGTATTGCTAAGTCCGCTATAACAACAACTATAAAATTTAGATTTGGAAGTTAAAAGGTGTTCCAATAGTATATTTAATTTTGTGTATGTGACCAAACTTTTGAAACTTAAAAGGGACCTGTCTTTCTAAGTCCGCTATATTAAAGAGTTTATAATTTAAATTTAAAAATTAAAGAGTGTCCCATAATTACTTTAGATTTACTTATATAGGCCTATCTTTTGAACCGTTATAGACAATCGCTTGTAAATTTGACCCAATGTCGATTGCTATGGCCGTTTTAGTAACAGCTGATAATATTTAAAATTATAAATAAAAGGGTGCACCAATAGTTCATTTAATTTGGTATATGGCCATACTTTTAAACAATTGTAGACAGACGATTGAACAAAGAACATGTATTACTAAATCCTCTTTAACAACAAATATAAAATTTGGATTTGGAAATAAACGGGTGTCCCAATAGTTTTTATAATATGGTGTATGTGGCCGGACTTTTGAACCGATATAGACAGACAGCTGAAATTGACGAGGGACATGTTTTGCTAAGTCCGCTATAACAAAAAGCTTATAGTTTGAATTTAGAAAGTAAAGGGTGTTCCCAAAATTAATGTAATTTGTTCTAAATGGACACTCTTAAATTTTTGAATTTATTTTTTGCCTTTTGTGTTTCGTTCTTTGTGATAATTTGAAATAACTGCTCCATTACTACTCAACAGATACGTAAAATCCCGTATGTATATGGGGACACTATTTCGTTTTAAACAAAAGGAAAATTATAAATGCATTAAAACTGATTTTGAGTTATTTTCATTGTTTTAATTTCTAAAAACTTTTTTGAAAGCAAAATTATTATACAAATGTATGAGCACGTTTTCTAAAAATAAATTTAAAAAAACGAAAGGCACAGCGCATGTACATTCCTCATAATAATAATATTTTGGTTGTAGAGTTGTGTTTACCTCTTCTTAAATACGGTCGAACCAATTCTTTTAACGAGAAATTTATTTTTGAAATTAATTTTTAATGTGAGTAAAACAGGCTTACAAAGCAAAAATTATAGTTGCTTTCTTAACGATGAACAGCCTGCTAACTATTTCAGCATTTTTTAAGCAACAGCGAATATCGTTAAAAGTGTTTCTCTATAGCAAAATTGACAACTTTGTTGTCAAGTTAATTTTACAAACCGATAATCTTTAAAACAAATCGCACTCTGGGCTCCCTGCTTCCCAAAAAGCAGAAGCGAAAAGCTTTTCACATTTAAGTTTTTGAATCGATATATCTTACTTTAATAACGGGTGATCCCTAACTTTAAAAGCAGCATAAGGCACATGCCCTATTATTTTTTGCTGCCCTAATTTAAAAAAAAAAAAAAATTAAACCAAACTAGACACAGAAAAAACTCAAGAATTTATTTGTTTTAATTTTTCGTTGTCTTTAATTTAAAATAAGTCGATATTGTTTAAAAGGTATCTTAATAAATTTCATAACTTTTTACGATTTTATTTTTATCAAACCTTTAATTTCTATGACACAACAAATTGTATTTCAATCCTTTTGCAAACAAAAGTTTATGAAGCCGAAATAATCAATTATATATCGAGCAAATATTTACAGTGACCTTTACACCCACGCCTTTGCATAAGTACATTCTCCTATTACTGACATGTTATCGGACAATTTAATTTTATTAAACGATTTCAAGTCATTTATTTTATCTCTAAACAAATTAGCACACTGTCAATCACAGTCGATTAAATTTCAAAACAAACTGACGTCATAAAACCAAGGAAATGATAAAAATGAAATCCATATCATAAATTTCTGATAGATTAAATATCGTATTCTGGCCCTGCATTCACTTTTATGTAAATGAGTATGATTTTATTTTGGTAAACAAACTTTGCAAAACGTGTATGTGGCGTTTTATTTACTATTGATCCGTTATGATGCCTGCGGCAAACGAAGTTTTTTTACATTCACAATAAAGTAAATATTAGCATTTTACACACTAGCACTTTGTCCGGATAGTGATGTTCAGTATTTAATCTTTTTATAGCTGATTTATTTTATTTTTGGCGTTGTGTAGCAAAAAAAATTTTTTTCAAAAGCAAGTTTAATAAAATCAAGAGCTTAATAGTGCATTTACATTATACCCAAATCTAGTACTAATGAGATTTCGAGTAAAATCTAGTTGATTTTAAATAGATTTCCCATACAAAACAAAATCTACTAAGCCACTAGATTTTGACGAAATCTACTCTAAATCTAGTAGTACTTACCAATGCAACAATGGTTATTTTCATATTCTACCAAAAAATACTACGCTGTACAAGAAAAAGTGACAGTTTTATTAAAACAACAAAAGGAAACTTATCTAAAATGTTAATAAAATTAAAATATAAACAAAAGGAAAAAATGAATGATGTGATAATTATAAATTTAATGTTAAAAAATTTTTAAAATAACAATTATTTTGATTTTTTATTAATATGAAATCCTGCTAGTGTCAAAAAAATACAGTGTAAACGAACTGGATTTTGAAAGAGATTTCAAATTAAATCTAGTAGATTTCGATGTAATGTAAATGCACTATAAAACCAATTACCCGTTTTCGTACATTTTGAGTAAAGTTCAGTAGAGTTTTTTTTGTGTTCAATTGTAGGCAAAAATCCCGCTAAAACCTAATTTTATATCCCAAACAAGAAAATGCAAAAGCATTTTAATATGAAAATTTATTGTTCGGAATCTTTTTAATGTGAACTTACTTAAATCGTGCCTCATACACACAGAAAAAAGATTGATAACAATTCGCTTGATACGTTAAAAATTCAGTTACTAATAAATTAATTTGGTATTTATTATTAATAAATTATAGTCTTGATTTATTTTTTATATTAAAAGCTAACAAATGATATTTGCTTCTAAATCTTAGTTGTAACACCTATTAGAAAAGTTAACATGACCGATTTGTGTCTTTACTAAAATCTATTCTATTAAATGGCAGATGCAACTAAACTTATTCAGTACATTGCTACTGAATTCCAAATTTTTGAAGTAAGAATTATAAAACTCGATTATATATTCTAAAATCTAAAAATGTTTGACGCAATATAATTAAAAGTTGTGACTCCTATATTTATTCAGTTACTACAACCGAATTCAAGATAATACACACAACCGACAAAATTCGATAGGCAACAAATTCGGTTCTTATAACGAATTTCTTTTCTCTCTGTACCTTTAAAAATAAGAATAAAAAATTTCGTTTTAAATAATAAATGTTTCATTAAAATATCATAAAGTATTTTTATTTTTGAAGAAATCAATCACGACTTAAGTTGATTAGCAAAAGTATTTTTTTTTTAATTATTGCATTTTTAACATACATTTTTGGAAAGTTAATTTTATAAATTTTTTCAATCAAAACCATAACGAAATCGTATACCAGGTGCTGGAAATAACGAATTCAATTATATTCGCCGTTGTAAAAATTATAAAACTTCTATCATGGCAAAATCATCTACCATGTGGTGGCAGTGGCGAGTTCCTTAAATTTCGCCGTTGCAGGAAATGTCAAACTTTATTTAAAAAAATAGACGCCAATTTTTTATGTATGTAGTTTGACATTTCCTGCAACGACGGCAATGAATGAACTTGCCACTGCCACCACCTGGTACATAATTTCGCCATGCTTCAAATTAAGCCGCATTAATTTACAGGTGGTCTTAATAGCTCAACTGATTTTTGTTTATGTTCGACGTTGTTGCCAAAATTCTTAAATAATTTTAAATAAAAAATTTTTTAAATAATTTAAAAAGGTAAAAAAATTAAAATTTTATAAAATTAAAATTTAAAACCAAAAAATTAAATATGAGGTATTGCTGCAGACGTAGAAGAAAGAAACCATTTGTTACAACTTCATTTAAAGCACCTAATAATGATAAAAGGATAAATTATTTTCGGCTTCCTCTTGCTTAGTCAGCGTGGTGCTCAGCAACAACAAAATAACATTAGGTTTTTGTTTTTGTAGCCTTGCTTCATATAAAAAAAAATTTGATGCAGATTTTTTATGTATGGAGTTTGACATTTCCAGCAACAGCAGGGGATACTTGTAAGCATAAAAGTATAATTTCTTGTAGTTGCTATTGTTTACTTTTCAACCAGTTTATTATTTTTAAGGTGACATTATCTAACTAAAGAGGTCTGAGCTGTTTCGTGTTTTATTTAAGAGATTGGTAAAAATAAATTTATTTACCATTGTTTTAACCTTTAACCTTTTCACCACTTCCGACACCACAAAGTTTATATAATGTGAATTCTTATATAGAGCGCTATAGGTCTGCCAGTCTGTCCATCCGTGTTCGCGTTAAAACTTTGCCAAGGCATTAGATGAGCTAGAAAAAATTTAAATACTCCAATCGATTAGACATAGTTTTGCTAATGAAAATCAGCAAGATCGCTCCATGTCTTTCGTGGCAATTGATAAAACACCACGCCCTCCTCAAATTGTTCACATCTTTTTTTTTTACTTTTTAACGTGACATACAGAATGTCGCCATTGGTTATTTATATTTTTTTTATCTAAATGTAATAGTATCTAAAAGTAACATTATACAAATTATACAGCAGAGCTTATTAATAGAATCCACAATAGAATTAAATAATTCCAAATGGAATTATTTTTCAATCCAAAAAGCACTAACAAAAGTCAAATACAACAGAAAAAATTAAATGAGTTCTACCAAAGCCTTGTTGTGAATTATATTTTTTGAATTTCTTCTAGTTGAATAATAATCGTTTACTGACTAATAAAGTGGAGTGCATAATCATATCTAACGAATGCCAACAAAAGATAAACCAACACGCCTAGCAAAATTACGAATAATTTTTATTTTAACAAACATTTCTTTGAACTTAATTTAATATTTAATTATTGTTTTAATAGATTGAATAAATATTTTTAAAAATAAAATTTTTATTGATTTTTAGTAACCGAACCGAGTTCTATAAAGTAAATATTAATTAAAAAAAAATCTCATAAAATTTTTTTCATCTCCAATGAAAAATTTTTAATTAAAATTTTCAATGAAATAATTTAAATTATTTTTTTATTAAATTTTTTTGTGGGAAGATAACAACACAAAGACGTCAATTGCTTTAACCACAAAAGTTTGTTAATACACATTTGTGTCGTTCAAGCACATTCTAAATTAAGTTTAGATTTAAAATATTAAAGCAAATGTCAAGTAAATCAACAACAGATTTAAAAGTTTGTTAATAAAGCTACAGATTTTAGAGTTTTTTTTTGTTAAGCTAAAATATTTTTAAGTCACAGTAATAATATTCTGATAAATTTTGTAAAAAGTATCTAAAAATCAAGAGAATTATTAAGAATTGTTTCCAGTGACAACAATGTAAGAAATATTCATATTAAACAAAGTTGCCCATATAACAATGTTCATTTTATGCACAGAAACACAAAGACAGAATAAGTTTTTATTAAAATTACAAAATGTTTGTACAAATAAAGCAGAATGGAAAAATTTAAGTTCTCAGGAAAAGTTGCATTAAAATAAAACTGCAATCTCTCAATATGGTCGTGCGAACAAGTGTAAATGCGATAAGGAATCTAAGACTTCGGCAAATACTTGCAAAAGACACCAGTCAATAGTTTGGAATCACAACATTTGAAATTAAAGGTACGAAACACAATAAGGGTAAGATTGCGGTTGCCTATAATCATTAAATGGGTCCATTAAGGAGGAAGTCGGCTCCGATATCCCCCAGATTAAGAACAAATAATAATAAGAATAATACAAACAACAATTAATTCAGGCACCCTTAATGTTTTGGACATGAAATTTCACATAAAAATTGAATTCTTTATCTCTTAAAAAAATTAATTAAAACAATTTTTTAGTTACTTCGTTTTTCTTTTGAGCTAACGATATTTACTTAATTTTCTTCAACTCGTTTATATATTAAAACTTATACACTTCCCCCAAAAGTATACTTCCATTAATATGTTTCATATATCTTGCATACAATGTACGAGATGTGTTCAAAACAACAGTGCAAATATGGAAACATTAGCTGGCGGTTCCGAACTCTGATTCTTAACCTGCAGGCACCCGATCAAGTTTTCCTTTCAAGATTTTGACACATATTTCATTGAAATTGACAGCTGTGACGTAGGCTGCACGCAACTTGTCAAGATAGCAAAGTCCCTTATTATGAGTTGCATTCGATTTTCGACTTTCGTTGGCTAACGAAAATCGAATATCGATTGTCAAATTCGTATTATGAGTCGAAATTTTCGTTCTGGAACGAATTATCAATCGAGCACAATTTGGCTTTCTATGGTTTGTGTCAGTTTGAAAAATTATTGAAACTGTAACTGTTTGTGAATTTTTTGTTTTTTTTACAAATGGTGGCAATAAATTTTTTTAGTTACATGCGGGTCTAAGGTTGTGAAGTTGTAATAATTCCGCAGTAGTCATTTATATTAATAATTATTTAAAATTTTCGTTTATAAATTAGTAAAACCATATTTCTTAGAGTGACTGCTGATAAACATGAACTATTGTGAATAATCCAATTGAGTAAAATTCACAATAGCACTATATTTATCGAAATGAAAATTCGTTCGATCAGCTCTTTCGACTACAATTCAAGATTGAAAGTTGCTCATAATAGGCACCTTTTGGTTTTGGAAATTAATACAAATATTTTGTGATATAAAATTTTACAAGAGCAAAAATTTGAAGTTCGTTAAAAAAATTCACAATAGTCAAAATCTCAAAAAATATATATATAATAATTTTAAGGCTAAAAACAACACTAAGAGCGTGTTATTTTTAGCTAGTGTCTTGTCACCGTTGTAATGGAGTATTTTTTCTAACAATAAAATGGGACAACACTGAGAAAAAATTAAAAAAATATCTCGCATATTTGTCTTCTTATAGCTCTTCCTATTTTAGTCTATCGAACTTTGTTTGAGAAAAAAAGCTAATTGCCATTACGGCTTTGCCGATGTAAATTCACATACTTCCTTTAATTTTTCAACACATCTCGTATATTTTTCTTTGTTTGTGCAATGCAAAATTCAGCAATATCCATTTAAGATAACTCTCTTTCCTGCAAAACAATAACAGTTTATGAAATTATAAAAGTCTGCCACAAAATATTAAATAATAACATACACTCTTCATTTTAATAACAAAAAAATCTTTGTTGAGTTTACAGATAATACGGATTATTGGTTGAAAAGATTCGCAGCTTGCTGTTTTTTGTGAATAAAAAAATTTGCATATTTTTAGGATTTAGATTAAAAACAAATATCTTTGCATACTTTTCAATATTTATTACAGCAAAACCATTAAAGCAAAACTTATCGTTTGTTAAGATTTTATGTACAAACATGATTTTTAATACTAAATTATACTCGTTAAGATTTTAAGTAACACTTTAACATTTAAAAATAATTAAAAAATAAAAACAAGCAAATTTTGTTTTGTTTAATTTATACATTAAAAACTGGATGAGATAGCAATAATAAAATTATCTATTTATTAAGTAGTGCTTTTAAATCAACACGTTTTCGATTCATTTGTTTGTCAATTTTTCATGTAAGAAATTAAAACCTAACATTTTCATACTTTAGATTATTTAAAGTTTTTCTTGAAAATTTAAAGCATTTAATTAATTCACTTTTTCCTTTGTCCTACTTTAGAAAATTTCTATTCTGTACTTCTGTTTAATACATTTTATCTAAAAATAACACAATTGTTTGTCTAACAAATTACAAAATATTTTTGTATACTTTTCCCAACGGTCTGTTGATTTTTCTACATCCCAAATACAAAACTTTGAAACAGTTTTTGTTGTTTTGTGTTTTTATTAATTTAACAAGAGTTTTCACTCCCCATTAAGTTAAAATACTTCAAGTCTTTTCTCTTAGAACCAGCTAATGACTTGAACTTCAATTGTACCATTAAACAATTTTAGCAACTCAAAATATTTATAAATTAAATTTTTGAAACGTGGCCAAGAAAAGCACACATTTTATGTCGTTAAATTGTTGAAATAACTTGGGAAATATTTAAGGATTGTGGCCACAAGTAATTTGTGTGTTAAGATATGATTTATAGTTGCAAACTACAAGAAAATTCTTTAATAAAGTTTTACGAGTATGTTTTATGGTGAAAGTTTTTTTTTTTGGTTTAGTAAATTTTTAATTTGAAATTATTTGCCAAAGTAAACAGTTTCGTTATTCAACTATTTAAAACTTGTTTGTTGTTCTTTATCTCTCACTATCCGCAAGATGTTTTATTATTATAATGTTTTATTATAAGCATCACCACAAAAATTGGAAAAAGGTTATAATTAAGTTTGTCATTCCGTTTGTGATTTCTGCAATATACATTTCCGATCCCATAAAGTACATATGTTCTGAGTTCTTATGTGTAGCGAAGTCGATTGAGCGATGTCCGACTGTCCGTCTGTCCATCCGTGTTCGGGTTGAACTCAACTTTATCAAGGCACTCGCTCAAACATAATTTCTAAAATTTTGCTATTAAAAATTAGCAAGATCAGTCCATGTCCTTCGAGGCAACTGGCAAGACACACCACGCCTGCCTCTAATTTTTCCATATAATTTGAAACAAATCTAGATTAGTGAAATAACCCAACCAAAAATACGAATTTATGAGGCGAAAAAGAATTTAAAAATAAGGAACAAAAACAACAAGTTAAAAAATTTACGGTCGCCCATATTTTCCGAGTTATGGTCCTCTGAACTTTTCTGAAATAGTACGGTTGCGCTTCATATTTTATAAGGTATCAATCTGGGTATCATTTAAAAGCTTTTGAAGAGACCTTTCAGGAAATTCAAAATTTTTGAAAAATGCTTAACCCATTAAGAGCCGATGTCATTTTAATGTAATTGAATTTGTTTTCCTATTTTTTTTAAATTTCTGTCACCCTAATGTTTGTGAAGGGTATATAAGATTTGCCACAGCCAAATAAAGCACTTTTACTTGTTTGTTGGTTGCTTTCGTTTCTTGCTAATAGAAATATTACTCAATTGGAAAGGGTAAGGAAAAATCTTTTATTCTTTTTCTAAAAAAAATTTAGAATGAATTGAAATAGATTTTGGCTTAATTTAATTTTTTTAATTTCTAACATTTTTTTTTAGAAAAAAAAAACACTTTATGAAGAAGAATTAGACATCAGCAGAATGTAATGCTGCATTTCCTGGATCGCTACATCCTTCGTCAGCAATCTTCGCATCTATCTACCTTATGTTGTGAGCATTGTAAACATCATATATTTAACCAACTAACTTTAAAGTAATCACATCAATATTAATTTGGTTCTACGAAGCACACACACAAGCCAAAGCACTTCATCACCGTTTAATCTGTAATTCGTCTCGTACATTTGTTTTGGCCGGTTGATCACGAATGCAATTTTTTAATTTTTGATTATTCTTTCTAATTTAATAAAAAACTAAGTCAAAATAAAGAAATTATAATAAATTAAACTGAAAGCAAAATTAATAAATTTTTGTCAAAAATTTTTATAAAATAATTTAAAGAAATTAAAAAAACACAAGAAAAATTTTCACTTAAGGGTATAAAAGATCTAATTTTAACAAAATGTCGTTTAAGAAAATCTACCAGAAATTTATTCTTATAAATTTAAATTTTTTATTTTATAGCTTGCAATTTAACTATACAATATTTTTAAAATCTACAAAGCAACTAAAAACTAAAACTTTATTGTATTAAAAATTTAATGGTTTTGGTAGCACACATTTTTTAATAAAAGTTTGAGACATAACGAGACACAGTCACACTAACGTTTACGTATAAACGTAAAAAAGCACTTTTCTTGAGATAAAACAGTTGCGTAAATAATTCTTTTTTCTCTCAAGGAGAAAGTTTTAAAACAAAAAGGTAAGTTTGACAGATTGCCAAGGATTCGTGCAGAAATATGCAAAAGTTATAGTTTTTAAATTGTTCGCAAAAAAAATAACAAATAAATATAAATTTACATTGAAAAACATATAAATCAGTTAAGGAAATTTAAATGGTGTTTTATTTTAAAAATAAATGCAAGTTTCAGTTTACTGACTGAAATTAACTTTTGTTTGTTTGTTTTGTTTTTTTAATATCTTGTGAGTGCTTTATTTTAATCAAAGATGAAAATATTAAATCCACATAAAATTCTTAAATTCGGAAAAAAAAGAAAACAGTTGAATGCTAATATGATAGAAAGAATTAAAAATGGATTAATTTGCAGTAGTGTTCATATTATTAAACGACTAAAAAACTGGTGGGAAATCGTAATTTAAAAAATTTTAAATTATAAATAAAAATTTCCCCAGCATTTGTATGAAAATCTCGCACACAAATGAGTCAATAATTAACGCAATTACAACAACAAATTTTTAAAATGTTTGTCTCTTAGTGAAAAAAATTTTCACAAAATTCGTAAACAACAAAAGAATCTTTTTTCATTTAGCTGTTCTTTTATTTAAAGCTCAACTTAGATCCTGAGAACGTAGACTAAAAAGCATTTGATTGATTCGGCGGTCTGAGCTCATACCCCAGCCACTGCCATTACAGCAACATATTTTTTATATAAATTTTTCGTCATTTTCCTGTGGACAATAAAACTTATCAGTCATTTAGTGATAAGTCTCTTCTAAGTTTTGCTTAACGATTTTCAGTGATTTATTGTTTAAAACGAGTTTAATTAGGCTTAATACTAAAATTTTAATTAAAATATTATAGTTTTCTTTACCTGTATAATTAATATTATTTTCTTGTATAAAACAATATATTTTTATATAAAAAAAAATTACCTAGTTCTTGAACAATTAGAAAATTAAACTAAAATTTTAAATTCATTTATGGTTTGGAATCGCCCCTTACTCTATTTTGAAGTTTTGGCGCTTGTGACTTTCTTTATTAGGACTACAAGCATTTGATTTATTTGGTGGCTTGAATTCATATCATATCTATTAAAGTTTTTCAATCTACAAGATCTCAAAGCACCCACCTTTAATAAATTGTCGTCACACCATTGGATGGTATCATCAAGAAGAAGGAACTATAAATACGAGTATTTGTATTACGTCTTGCTATAAACTTAAGTGTCTGGCTAAAAATTAAGTTTTTGGTTCAGTTTATTTATTATTTCATATAAAGACTATGTGCCACATTTATAAAAAATAAAATGTGTTTAAAATGTGTTTTATGACAATTTTTCCATACAAAAGTGTCGTAAAATACATTTAAATCTATTTGAATATTTTATGAATACAGCAGTATAAATTCATATTTCATAGCAGTTTTACTTGAAATTTCAAAGAAAGTGCTAAACAAATAGCAATGAAATGATTAGCAATGAAATGATTATGATAGTTCAAGTACATATATTTTAATTTCTAAATTTATTATGAAATAAAACAAATTAGTACAAGCTTTATTATTAATTTTTAAAGAAAACAGGAAAAATAAAACATAAGCGGAAATCAATTCAGCATTTTCTAGTTCGCTACATCCGTCATCTGGACACTTTGCATCTCCTCTACCTTAGTTTGTGAACGTTGGAAGCATTAACCCTTTTAACAACTAATTTAATAAAAGAGAAAATGACAAATAAGTCATATTCAATCAATATTAATTTGGTTAGATGAAGTCTGCACAGAATTTAAAACGGTTTTCTTTGTTCTTTCAATCGTCTCATTTATTTGTTGTTGCTTTTTGCTTACCGTTGGTTTAGCAATGAATGATATTTTGTATTCATTTTCTTATACTTTTTTCCAACACAGTAGTGCTGGCCTGATTACTGCCTGATGGTTTACGTGAAGTCACTGGATTATGCTGATAATCCAGCAACAATTGACACTTAGGAGGCCAACATCGATTGTGCTATTCGTGACATACGGCCTGCAGTACTTAAAAAAGTGATTCAAAATCGGACGTCCAGTATGCACTTCGTCATGAGCCGTCATGATTACCATAATAAAATATTTTTTAAGCTTAAGGTCAAAAATAAAATATTTTATTTTGTCAATCAAGGAAAGGTCGAATTAAAGGAATAATTCCAGGTCACAAATTAAAGGAATAACACCAATTGTATTGAAAATTGATTATCTCTAATTAGTCGATACTACTCAATACATTTCATTTGGATACTTGGTAATGTTCTTAACGTGTTTTTAAGGATTTTAAATGCATGTACGTTTACATATGTAAATGTATACCTGAAGTCTGTATTATTATAAATCGATATATATTTCCTTCTTTTGTTTATTGAAGTATAATCCTTATATTTGCTAAGGAAATTTGAATGCCTTGCATGAATATTAGTGAACCTATGTCGGATAAAAATTATTTATTTTATATTTGATTTATTGTTTTGTTATGTTGTTCCCTTTTCTTTTGATTGCAAATACCACTGTGGTGACACTTTACAAATTTTCTATTTCTTACTGCTATAATTCTTGGTCCTACAATCTCGTATTTACTAAACATGCGTTATTACAAGCTATCCACGCTACACTTATGTATTAATCATGGCAAGACATGACCTATTCGATGCTTTGTTTTATAACCTAAACCGTCCACAGACCACCCCACTACGCCTTACATCCAAGCCTCTATCCCCTTTAATCCAGTAGCCAGAACAAACGACTGCCTTAAACAGTTGTTGTTGTGCAGTTACTGCCTTGCTCTAACAGCTAAAGCCCTTTCTCTTTTATTGTTAAGGACGTCTTGATAATTATCTGCTGGTCTTATATTAAATTGACGCCTTCACTAAATTAGTTGCCATTGGCTTCACACAATAATTGTCCATTTCTCTCCGGGAGATTAGTACTACAGCTCTTCAATTTTTAATTTCGTTCTACTAATAGAATTATTATTTCAACTCTGCACGCACTCATGTCTGATGGTGGGCTCGAAACTTATGATCTTCTGCCTTACAGCACGCACCTCTACCAACGCAGCAAATGAGGTTGCTCAACATTTGTAAGCTAATTGTCGCATTATTTTATACACACACCATTAGTGGAAGTAACTTAATTACCACGCACATACGGACAAAAGTGTTTAAATTGCTGACGAAAAAATAGCAAAAGCAGACAAAAAGGACTACTGCTACTGCTTCATCCATGAATATGAATTGAAAAAAAAAATTAAATGAAACAGTTACACATAAAATGATTTCGTTTGCAACAACAATGGCTTCGCAAATACACAAGTCGATAGCAATAGCAACAATAATTCTCATGGAAATGACTAATGACTAACGGTAGTAAAGAGAATTGAGTTGTACCTGTTAGGGAATGAATATGCGTAAGTCATTTGATTTTGCTATTTAGTCATTTGTGGTGTGCGAAACAAGTTGATATGTTAATAATATGTTAATAAATTTCAGTTCAAAGAAACTTAAACTAATGGCACCATGGCTCAACAAAAGTTTAATTTTGGAAAAATTTAATATTTCCGAAGAAACTGAAAACGCTAAATGAGTTGAGAAACATTGTAGATCCAATTTTGCCGTGGCTTGGGTAAAAAATTCAACAAAAATTCTCGTTTAAATAGCAGCAACTGAAAAAAGGTTTTCAAATCATTGGTTTTTGATATAAAAAATAATATAAAACCGGCACTTATTTATGGATTAATATCATTAAAAATTAATAGTGCCACGAGATTGTCACGCAACATATTTGGACTCAGTGCCCTATTTATAAAGGATAATACAATCATGTCGACAATTTTGGGTATGGTTGAACTAAAAGGCACTGCATCAAGTTCTTCCCGTAAATAAGCGATATAAATCATAAATGTGTTAAGCAAATACAACATAAGTCTCAATCAAGTTGTATCAATAACATCAGATAAAGGTGCCAATATGATTAAGACAACAAAGATATTGTCGCGCTTTAAATAACCTACTAATAGGTGATATACAAATTTATCTTTGTGCAGCGCATACTCTTCAACTATGTGCTTTAGATGTTACGAAGGACATAAACATAAAGATCTTTTTAATTAGCTGTCGAGACCTTTGTAAAATATGTTTAAAAAAATACTAACAGTTACCGCGAGATTTTTGAACTAAAAAAGTTTGCCGCAACTTGACTGTCCAGCATGTTGGGGTTCAAAATATAATATGATATGTATGATTGAGGTTTAAACATCTAATTTTTAGGTAACAATCGAGCGTGCTTTCTCTTCTTTAAAGGTAATTTTATCGGATAACCGGAATCGTCTCAATCACGAAACTTTAGAAAACGTTTTGATGGTTAAACTTAATCTCTCATATCTGTCTGCCCTATTAATCACTTGCCGCTGTTTGAAGATATCGATTCAGATCATAATCAAGACTAATAATGTAAGTTAAATTAAAACCCCTAAATTAGTTTAAAGCTTTTCATATTTTGAATTTTCTTTATCAAAATTAAACATAATTAAAGAAATCATATTTATTAAATTCTAAACACTGACAAACAACCTTGAATTTATTTTCTGACTTTCTATTTCTCTACTGTTCAGCTGCTTTGCAATTTCAAATGTAGAAACAGAAGGCAATAAAACTAAAGTTAAAAAGCAACAGGTTCTTTTTACAAAAATATAGTGAGTTTCCTAACATCTGTTTTTTAATAAATATTTGTAAATTATTTATAATCAAATTATTAAGATTTACAAGAAAAATCACTTTACTCATATTTAAATAAAACTTAAAGCCTTAATATGCCAAAATGGCTGCCTTATTAATGTGAGATTCTGAAAATATTTTTTCACAATTCATATCCTTGCAACAACAACAAAAAATTAGAATAAAAGATCTGTAAGCAAAAAACATATTTTTGTGCCTTTAAAAAAAAAAAAATTAACAGAATTTCATTAAGCTTCTTTAAAAGGACAATGCCAACAATAAAGCGGAATTTTTATTTAATGTTATTTTATAAGCGACAAAAATACCAACAAAAGAAAAAACAAGACACGTGTTGTTACAAATTTAAGATAGAAAAATAAATAAAAAAGTCTTTATGCAAATATTCGACAACCGCATCTAAAGTTTTGTTTTTTAATGGAAAATGTTAAAGTAGGAAGATAGATACATGCATACACACATAAATACATATTCAAGTATGCTTGTGTATGGGCCTTTTTCTGAGAAGAAAATCAATTTTGTAGGACTTTGTTTATAAACAAACAAAAAACAAACAAAAAGTTGAACACATTTTGTTCACTAAACTTCGAAATGTTGGATAAACCTTAATTTAAGATGACAATAAATGACTGTAATTTTATTAATTTGCCACTTTTTAAGTTTAAGTTAAAATTGTTGAAAATATTCGTTCTTTGTGATTTAGAAATTTTATACAAATACTGAAATTTGAATGTAATATTTTACTTACAAAAACTAACATTTCCTGAATTTCGAATCTATAATAAAAAAGATATTCTTTTAGAAATTAAACTATGCCTTGTTTTTTAAATATAAATCACTAAAGTAACAAATGTACTGTCTAGACAAATATTTAGGGGAGCACATATTTATGACAAAAAACATGGTCACACTCTAGTTACGAAATTGCCTAAAAATGGAAAATAGTACAGTATAGAATATAACAAATAGCATTTGCATAACATTAAATTATTATTATTGTTAACACAATCTATTGCTTAGAATTCATAACAAATGGTTTAACTAGTTTAGAATACAATTATGAACAACTTTTAGTCAGGTTTAAATTCATAATTTATTATGCTTTTTTCTAAGACTTTAATAGCGAAAATAATCTTGTCCTAAATAAGAAAATATTAAATATGTATAATAAAATTAAATATCAAATTTAAAATAACACAAAAATATTGTCCAAATGTTTTTGTTAACTTCATCGCAAATTTCTGAAATTTAATATTTTTGCATTAAACATTTGACTACACTGGACATAAAAAACAACTCCTTCAAAAAAGCAGCTTTATTATATCGGGTGTTTTTTTAAGCCCGTTAGAACTTTAAATTGTAACAAATAACACAAAAAATTAAATTGCAATGCAGAATTTTTTTAAACAAAAGATCAGAACACGACATTAATATTTAAAAATGATTTCGACCATATGGGCACCGCGGCTGCTCATGACGAAGTGCATTCTAGACGTCCGATTTTGAATCAATTTTTCAAATACTGCTGGCCGTATGTCACGAATAGCACAATCGATGTTGCCCTCCTAAGCGGCAATTGTTGCTGGATTATCAGCATAATCCAGTGACTTCACGTTACCCACAAGCAATAATCAAGAGGTATCAAATCCTACGACTTTAAAGGCCAATTGACAGGTCCTTTTCTCGAAATTAATTTATCGCCAAATTTTGATTTCAATAACTCAGTGATTTCAAGAGCCGTATGGCACATAGTCGCATCTTGTTGAAAAATATTATTGTCATCCATATTTCCAAAAAAATTCATTAATCATGGTGCGGTAACAATATCCATTGACCGTAACGTGAGATCCGGCCTCGTTTTTGAAAATTTAAGGTCTGAGGATGCCACCAGCGTTTAAACCACAATAGAGTCTGTAGGGTATGTTGTCGATTGTTCTCACTCCATATGTGCAATTTTACTTCTTAACAAACCCGTTAAGCCAAAAATGAGTCTGATCGCTGAACACAATTTAGCGATAAAACAACGGGTCAGTTATTAACTGCTCCTGAGCTCAATCGACGAAGAAACGACGCATCTAGTGGTCTGGTGGCTTTAATTCCTGCACAAGCTGGCTCTTTTACGGACGTAGGCCAAGTTTTTTGCGGAAATTTTTCACGAAGTGGACGGTCAGAGCCCCAATTACTGCGTCCAACGACGAATCGATAAATTTGGATCTTCTTCCACACGTTTCTTTTACACCACCTATATTCTCTTCAGTACGCACATTTCTTCAACGTACTGATGTTACGGCATCCTTTAAAGGGTATGTATGTACTAAAGGGTACTGTATGTATGTAAAGTAAATTTGGATGGCTTGATATTGTTGTCCAAGCGGGAGTCTATTCATAATGATTAGCCAGAGTTTACTGACAATAATAAGAAATAACTTTTCAACAAACTTTTAATTTTTAGTGTTATTTTTTATAACTTCAAGTTCTATCGTGCTTAAAAAAACACCCTTTATTTAAGTTTTTCTTTTTATTTCTATGCCTTTCCTAAGGCTCCATTTTGTTAAAGCTGTTGGCAAATAACTGCAATCGATATCTATTGAAATAACATCCCAATTTAAATGGAAATTTCGATAGAAATTGAATGCTCTAAATTGCCTGCTGTTTTCTTTCATCCTCATTACATTGTAAATAAGACGACTGTATACATACATATTTCCTCTAGCCTCAAGCTCATAAATATTGATATATATATAAGTATATGTATTATAAAGTATAAATATAAGTAAAATAAATAAAACATATATTGTACACATCTGCATGTAAATATCTCAAATGTAAATATAATTGGGGCATTTTTTTTTTTTGTCAATATCGGTTATATGATGTGAGTGTAATGGGGATAGCAAAAAAATTGTCTTGATTAACGGAAATATAATAAACAACTACATACATACTTCCACTGTAGTTTCATTTAAACGCTGAATTTTAAGAATTGTTTTTTAATTCTATTTTATTATTTGCTTTTTTGATTGGATTTAAATGGTGAAGGCTATATAAAATTTAGTATAGCCGAATATAGTTTAAGTCAAACGCAAGTGGGTCCAAGAAGTGACGGTTTTGTGTCTTGTTGTTGTTATTTTTTTAATTTGAAAAAAAAAATTGTTTTTCCGATGGAAGTAAAATTAAGCTCTTTAGAGGAAAATATGGCCTACTTAAAACAGAAATTTACGTGGTTCTAATGATCTGATCGATAGTGTATGTATACAAATAAAAAAAAAAAAACACAAGAAACGAAGAACAAACCGAATTAAACAAAAAGCAAAATAATTAAAATAATAAAAACAACACAAAGTTTGACATTATTCGAACAGGACTTCATACTGATAAGGACGATGATGGTAATTTTTGTTAAAGCCTTTACATTTTTTTAAGGGCTTCAAAAGTAACTCTTATATTAGTTTTGGAGTTTTTATACTTAAGAAAGCTTTTCTAAAAATTTAAGTAAAGATTTCCTGATCGGCGAAGAACGTATAGATATCTGCTTTTCCAACTAACCAATAAATTGTATTTTTATTTAAAACGATTATAAAGAAAAGACCATACTCGTCAGAATCACAGCCTTTATGGAAATGTCCGTTAAATTCTAATTTTATTGTTCACCATTTTCTTTAAAGCGGACATAGTTTTACACACACTGTGAAAAATTACGTCGCTTTCGAAACACCCTTAAATGTAAGTTTTTGTATTATAGCGGCTTTACCTGTACACCTCCGTTAAGCTTTCAAGAGAACTTTTTACGGTTCTAAAATAGAAGGCTGTGACTGTCGCTTTTACACTTTGCATACGGAACTAAAAAGTTTATAAAAAAACTCAAATCGATTTCTTTCTACTATCTTTCATATTAACTGCCGTATTCATAAAATATTAAAATATATTTGAAAGGTATTTTAGGACAAATTTGTATGGGAAATTTGTCATAAAACACATTTCAAAATTATTTTATTTTTTATCTGCCAGATTTATAAAAAATATGTTTTACAACAAAGTTTCCGTACAAATTTGTCCTTAAATCCATTTCAAATATATTTTAATATTTTATGGTATGAATATGGCAGCAAATGTTTTAATTTTTTTTTTTTTTTTTTTTTTTTTGCCTTTTTTAAGGAAAAACGTTTAGTAAAATGTTGTTTTTGTGTTTACTTTTCAAACACGTGTAAGCATTAATGTATGGACAATCGTGTCAATGTTGTAACTAAAAGCCAGAAGCGAGTTTTCTTCCTACAAAAGGAGTATATCACACACTTGTTAAAATCAATTTAAAAACTAGCGGATCCCGGCGTTCTTCGCTATGCATGAATATTAACAGTGAATCAAATCTATTGTATGCGTACATGCGCTACAACGTGTATTTACTGTGTGTATGCAGTTAGCACACAGTATACATAGCGCATACGCTCATAGACGCCTACGTATTTGATGCTGTTGTTTTTTTTTTTTTTTTTATATGGACAAAATCACATGTTGTAATGAAAAGTCATAACTCACGAACGCGTCGATTGATTTCGTACAAACTTCAAATAAACCATCTAGACGACCATACGAATAAATCCTATAAATTTTATCGAATTCGGTTTGATCGATAGTGAGTTATAAAGACACAACACACTTGCAACAATTTTTTATATATTTCGATATATAAATCGATAGAAAAAGAGTTAGACAAATTTATGAAAAAAAACTCAGATACAATTTTGTAATATTTATTTGTATAAAACTTTTTATTTCAAGTCTTACAGTAAAAAATTCATATTTACAAATGAAAAAAAATAATCTGCTTAAGGCTTGTGGATCTCAATTTTACTTTTAATTTTGCTTTTTTATTTATTTTCTATTACATCTAAATTTATTACGTCTACTTTAAGCATTTAATGTGACAAGTAAAAGCCATTAGCAGTTTATAATACACGCACACTTATTTAAACATATTATTTTAATTTTAATTTTAAAGGCAATGATATCAAGTGCTACACTGAAAAAGAAATCCCCGACTATGAAGACATATTTACTTTGTCTTTGCCCAACATTCTTTTGGGGTTCATATGTAAAAATCTGCTTACTGTTAAATGATGTGCGTACGAGCATTTTAACGAATAAAGTAAAATAAATATGATGACATAATTAAATGTGTGTGAATATTAAAAAGCTAAACGTTTACTGCTACCAAATGATATCCAATGTTTTAAGCCTAATAAAATAAAAATTTTATAAAAATCCATATATTTGCATACTAAAGCAAAAATATTTTATATTCTTAGAAAAGTATATAATCAGATTTTATGGCTGTAACATATATCTCACATATATTGCCTTCAATAGATGGAAAGCAATATGAGTAAAGTGTTACATATTCAATATTGCGAGTATTTTCTTTTTTCTTAACATATGGAAAAATTTAAGAAATGATTAAATTAAAAGAAACCATTTCAAAGTATGGTTTATTCACTTATACTCTAGATTTAGATCTCTAGAGTCACTTAAATTTATGTTTTTAGTAGGTCATATCTTTCGTTTGGCATCGCAGAGAGGGGTATTTTGCCATTCTAGCCGGTCATTAGGCCAAAAATTAATTTTGACAAATGCAAAAATTTAAGTACGCAGCTGGATAGATAGCAAACTTCTGCATCGCATAGTGAATTTTCAAGCCTTTTGCTTGAGATTTGTTGGATAAGTAGCATACGTTTCTATTGACTTTATACGATTTTTTCTTGTAGCTAAACGAATAAAGATTTTGTATCGATTTTTTTTCCTGGGAAAGTCTTAATTTGCCGCTACTTATATTAATTTTTTGAAAAATTTTGTTTTAAATTTTTATGATAAAAAATTTCCTTCAAAATTAAGAACAATGATATCTTTTTTGTTAAATTTAAAAAAAAAAGTGAAAAGGTTTTTGAGTGTGATCTTCATCGTACTCGTAAAAACGTTATATAGCACTATAAAATTTACGATTTCTACTTCTATACTGTAGAAAAAAAACGATGCGTGTTTTACGCCTAACCCACTATTTACTAGTATAAGACCCACTACAAAAACAAAAAAGGTTATTTTAATTCATTTTCAAAAAGTTCCTGAAGAGTACTTAAGTAAGCGATAACAAAATGGCCATCGAGACGTGCTTTGACCCTCAATAATCAATATCGGTGATTTAAATAATAAAATCGGGAAATTAGCACGAAAAAAAAAGAATTTTTGAAAATGAATTAATATAATTAAAAAATATTCCGTTGTTTAAAATAATTAAAAAAAAATTATTATTATCTTTCTTTCATGCTTCCACTTGTACTTAACGCTGAGAGGATTTAGATTCGGAAGAGGTCTTTGAAGAATCAGACGAAGCAGTCCCATGGCACTCATTATCATCATAGTGCAAAGGAGAAGTTCTTTTAAATAAATTAATTGTAACAATTTTAAATTAAATTTACCGTTACATTCATAAATAAATTATATTGTGAATAAATCAATTATTTTCAGACAAATATTATCCTAGAAAGTATTAAATTTCAAAAATATCGTAATAATAATATTTCTGGGAGAAGGGGATTGGTAAGGCATTGAAAAGATTAATAATGAATATTTTTAGAAAATTGGCAAAAAAAAATGTTTTTCACAGCAACGTTTTTGGGACTGGGATTGGAGAGATGCCTCCCCCTGCCCATATTAATTAATTTCTATGCTTTTAATGCGTCCGTAATCCATTGCATTTAATAATAACATTCCTTTTACAAATAGTATTTTATTACACCGCGCACAAAATTAAAAAAAAAAAAATAAATTAAATAAAAAAATTTTTTTCAGAGGTAGGATTAGTTCTTCTAAGGGAACTTTTTACTCCTTATTCCGATTTTCCTTGTTTTTAAGTTTCATTAATCTAGATGCACTCAGTAAATTTTAGGAGCCAATATAAACTTAAAAAAAAGTAATGTCCGGCTAGATTGGCAAAATACCCCCATGTGCGACTTAGCGTTAATGAACTTCGTCTATCTATTCGACGCATAATGTCTTTAGTGTATTAAATATAACTAGAACTTTAACTAACAGATAACGCAATTGTTCATTTTGTTCTCGACCTGAGTATTTAATCTCAAGCATTTTTAGGCTTTGAGGTAATACGTTTCGATTAGGAAACAAAAACTAATTTTATTATTAACACAATTGCTTAGATTATCTGTATGTTTTATTTAATAGCATATTGCTACAAAGAAAAATACTTTGTTTCCATAAAATCACATCAGCCGCACACAGACATTGATAATGTATATTAAACAAACCCCAGGCAGTAAAAAATAATTAATTAACAAAAGTGAAAATTGCAAATAATAAAATTAAATTTAATTACACATACTCATATAACTTTTTATTTTCATCTAAATCTCTGGCACACAATCAGACTCACTTGAATATTTTTTTTTTTTGTTTTTTAATTTGGCATTTTTCTTTCATTTTTATTTTAAATAATTAAAAACAAAACAAATTTTAAAATAATAAAAACAAAAAGGCAACATTTAAGTGGATTCTTATAAATTAATTAACACATGATTAAATAGTTAGTCTGCTGTGTTAAAAAAATATTTAATGAACACTAAACTTGATAACATTGTTTAATTTAATAATATTAAAATTAATGTTTATTTTTAGGGTACTTCTTTCCAATAAAAATGTTATTAAGCTCTTCATTTTTTATTTTAATTAATTAAAATTGCTGGCTAAATCGTTACAGAGTTTTATGATGCTGATATTAGGTCTGATATTTTCAGATTGTTAATGCCAGAGACAATGGAAAAGTTTTCTTCCCAAAATTTACTAGAAATTTTAGTTAAATAAATTTTTATTATTCATATAGGTTTTTTTTGTTATAACACGCAGAAAAAAAACATGGTTGTGATATGGTCACAATAACCATATTATGTTCTTTGTAACAATGTATAGTTGCGGAGAAACAATTATAGTTGTTTTCACCAAAACTTTAGTCACGATAAACATTTTTTGTTAACTTTTAATGGTTATATGGTTACTGCGCACAAAAAATGCAACATGGTTGGTTTTAACTTAAAAAATTTCAGCCACAATCAAAATTTTATAAATTATTAAAAAATATATTAAAAAAATAACCATAATATATTATTATTAATCAAAGTATGGTTAAAAGCAACAGAAAAATGCTTGCGCTAAAAAATATATTGTTATAGTTCTTGACAGTTTAGTAGTTTTTCTGGTAGCTCAAATTTAAAATTGTTTTTTTTTTATTTTTAGAGAAAGAGAAAAGAATAAAATTTTATGTACAAAATAAATTATTAAAAATAATATGCAAAATATGAATACAAATAAGAAGGAAACCAAAATATTAAAAAAAAAAGATTTAAATGTATGTATCGATATGCTTGCAAATGTAACAATACTTGGTTTTGTTAGCAACCATATAACGCAACCATAATATGTTGCTTTTAGATTGTGGTTACCTCAACCATGTTTTTTCTTTGCGTGATCATAAAGTATCAAAAGCAGGATTGTATAAGGAGAATGAAGTGTTGAAGATTTTGAGCTTAATGGCATTAAACTTTGAGTTAAAAAAGCCTCATAAATAAAAATGCAAATTAGTTATAAGGAATTGCCAGAATATATATAATCAGACAACTTACAAAAAAAAAAAAAACATAGAAAAATCTGGAGAGGACTAACTGAACCCACAGAAAATTAACATTTTTCCTGTTTTAATATTTCTAACAAATAACGGTATCAAAGCCCTTCCAGGAAGCTGCTCTAGTAACGCTACTAATCAAAAGTAATCAATAAATAATTTCACTACATTTTTACCATTACTTTCATTTGATTACTTTAAAACAGTCTTGTATTTATTGTCAATATCATTAAGAATTAGAAATGTGAGGAAAAATAAAAACTAAATTTTGAAAATTTCGTTTTTCGAAATTTTATTAAATTGAAAATAAGCTGCTGCTACTTGTGTTCCTTTTTACTTTCCATCCAAACGTTTATACGAACACTTGCCAATCTATAGAAACTTGCTTTGAAATTTTGTACTGAAGTTATTAGGGATTTCCCATTTAATATAAAATTATTCGAAAAAGTTTTTAAAGTAAAATATTTAATGCTCTGCGGTTTTTTATTTATTTTTTTTTCTAAAACTCCATTGCTAAGATGATATTCTACTGCTACTGAAATTTTTATGAAAATAGAAAAAACTTTTTAATTTATTTAAAAAGGCCAATTAAATTAAATTAATATTAAATAAAAAAATTAAGGTCTATCTTTGGCTTTAACAAATTCAATATTATTTTTTTTTTTAAATATTCCTGTTTTTCTGTTTTTTAATTGAAGGAAAAGTTCTTCCAATAATTGTCTCAGAGCAAATAGTGAAATATTTAAGCTTATTAAAAAGGTTTAAATATTTATAAAGTAATCAGCAAATTTAAAAAATTAAAATGTATTTGTTCACCTTTTTGCTCTGTTTGTCATTTGAGAGCACAGCAAAGATTCAAATATATAGCATGAATAAAAAATATATTTTTGTTTCGAGTAATAGCATAGTTTTGTAATTTTTTTAAGAAGAAATACTTTATACATTTCTAAACTCGAAATAAAAAATAAAAATAATTGAGCAGCTGTACCCACGACATGTTTTGCGAACGCAACGGTAGATCAGATGTTATCTGTTGAGCAATCGTAAACTCTATATATTGACATGGATATATGGCAGGACCTAGAGTCCCTGCTTCAATCACAATAAAAACTACAAAACAAGTTACTAGCCAATATTTAAAATTAGTTTTTTATCGTATATGTGCGGAAGATGTGTCCTTTGTCCGATTTGTCAACTAATTGAAAATTTCTTATGAAGGTATTTTATAATAGTATAATAAATTACAACGCTCTTAGACAACTGCTTCTATTTTTGTCACATCGTTATATGGGATAAAAACACTTGCTACATCGTAAATTTAGAAAAATATGTTTTAAATATTTATTGTAGAGTTCTGTAAACGGTGTTAAAAATTTTCTAACTTTAAAAATTGAATGTGCTAATAACTGTTTTATTACCATTTCATCGGTAATATTGGGTTCATTCACATTTTATGTGGTGGTGAATTTTTCCCATATAAAATGTATGTGAATGCATTTAAATTTTATCGACATTCAATATAATGGCTCTGCTGGCGCCCAACATGGTCGAATTCAAATAATAGACATAGTAACTCCAACACGCTTTAAATATAACACATTAAAAAATAATCAAAATAAATTTTTTCAATAAACAAAAATATAATAATACTCAGGCGTGTTCTGAAGTCCACAAAAAATTTTCACTTCATATTATTTAAAGTATTGTTTGTATAGAATTATTTGTTACAAAAACAATGCCTTCAAAAATATAAAAATAAAATTTCGTGTGGAATTCAGGTCATGCCTAAATATTTGAAAAAAAAAATGAAAGTTTTGAAAGAGTTAAGTACAACTAACGTAAGTTAAGTTAGAAATTAATTTTAGTTTCAAAAACTAAAACTTCGAACAGCTCCTATTGTCCTACAGGCGATAACTTTTGTTTCGCCTACTTTAAAAACACTACTTTTTAATTATTTATGTAATTTTTTTAACTTTTAAATCGAATCAGGAAAAAAAACAAATTGCACCATTTACCAATTGGTCGTTTTACTAAAGAATATAATCTGAAAATTTAAGACTAAATCTGTAGGTTGGTGTTAAAAAAAAAAAAAAGAATCCACCTTGCAAGGCTTTATTGGACAAATGATGAGGCATCTCATTATACCCAAATTAATAAATAAGTTTAAGTTATTTTTATAAGTTCATCATAATTGTACTGTTGTTAAACTTTAATAAATAGTTTTTTTTTTATAAATTCAACAAAACAAGTTAAACTAAACAATAATCTGTTTCATAAATATTCCTTAAAATTAAATTACAACATTTATTTAAATATATTTCATAAAATTTTTAATAAATTTATAGCAAATTATGATATTTTTTAAAATCAAAAAGAGAGAAAAAAGAAAATAAATGTTAATTATCATAATCAAACAAGTTATCTACATTACAGAATTTTGCAGAGCACACAAGTATGCAAGGGTTTTCCCCTCCGAACTTTATGCAGCATTTTGGATAGGTATTGACCACTAGATTACGGAAAAAATTTCAGAAAATTTCCAACACGTACAAATTCTGAGCAAAGAGGCATTTTGCTTTTCTTGGAATTACGATATACTACCAGCAGTAAAATCAGTTTTTTTTTTGTTATTAATACTCCAATTAAAATAAAGGCATACTGTTGGCAATGCTGAAGGTATACTTTTAATTTATAGCTTACTAGTACAGCCCGGTCTGCTGCGCTTACCCAAGTTTATCTTATTATTTCAAAACATAATATATGTATATTTTAGTTTTCTCAATTAATATTTCAACTGTCGCTAAATTACTATTATTAATAAAAAACTTAATAAAGCCAGTTTTCACGTAGTTTACAATTTGTAGAACTTTAGCATCATCTTTTGAATAAAATAAAAACTAAGTTCACTGAAAATTAATTAAAATTCATTTTTGTTTCTTATTAATTTTTTTTTAGTTTTTTGATAAATATATATACTCGTATGTATATGTAAAAATTATAAAATAATTAATTTTAAATCATTTGCAGTCTTTCCAAGAAGATAAGTTCAGAGCGAATGAATCAAATAATTTTTGTGTTAAAAATAATATCCCCTGGCCATTGTCTGTTTTGGACGGCTTTTCTATGAATGTACACATTTAAGTTAAAGGGATATTCATAAGTTGTCAGTTTCTTTTACACGTAAAACTGTGAGGATATGTGGACATAGAACTATAAAATTGATCGTTATCTTTTTTAATTTAGCTGTAGTGTCGATTTGAACTTCAACAATTGAACAAAAATTTATATTATCAATCAAAATTTTGATCATGAATTAACAAAGAACTCTACGTGCTAGAAAAAAATTGAAAATGTATTTTTGGTTTACACACTATAAAAAAAATATATAAAAATATTCGGGTCTCATTTGCATACCTGTGGTATTAAGAGTAATAACAATGTGCTACGAAAAGTGTATTTATGTGGCATAAGCAACTATAGAAATCAAAAGAGAAAAGCAATTAGTTTTGAAGGGCTGGTCAAAAAGCCAATAGATGCTAAAGTAAACTGCTTATTGCATTTTAACGAATCTTTTTATTTTTGTTCGGCCAGCGTTTTTTATGATGGAACGCATCCAAAAGGTATTTATAATTTTTAGAAATTGTTTAGCACAGATTCTGAACTTAAGTGACAATGAGGACATCAGTCAACTGAGGGTAATTTAGTTCTTGGCAAATATTGTGCTCTGCAGCTTATAGCTCCTCTTTGTCTGAGAAAAGTTTGCAGAAATTAGTTTTGCTATTCTCTCATTCTTCCATACACTAAATAATAACCCATAACTTGATCTATAAAACGCCGCAAAGTATTAATATCGCAGACATTACTTAAGTACTTATGTGTTCCTTACAATTTAACTTATAAGTTTTTAAGTCATATTTGAGCCATGGCAATTAAATAAGCTTTCCTTATCAATTGCGTATAAAAAACATCCTTAGTATTTATCTTTTGAATCTCCCTCCAGTTTTTATACTGTGCCAACCTCAAAAATCTCTAGCATAAATTCACTGAGTTCTTGTCAGTTTTTCGCCTATTTTAATTTATACCAGATCCCTTAACATATTGGCTCTTTAACGCCATGCAGACTTAGTGAAGTAAAGTGACACTTAGCAGTTCTATTTATCTAGTTATCACATTTACCCTGAGCACAATGACTTTTCTATATCAAAATTGTTTTTCCTAAAAATATGAGAACACTGATTATTTATACTTTGTTACATCGCAGATGCCCCTTGATTTAAAACAAATAATTAGGTAAAATATAAACTTTATTAATTAACTTTTCTTGATTAGTAAATCATAAATTTAATAAAATATTAAATTAATTGGGTTGGGTTAACAGTTAATAAAATATGTATGTCTAAACATAAAATACAATTGACGTATGAATAATATTAATAGTTCATTTACATAATATTCATACGCTCATATAAACAGCTCAAAATAAAACGTGATAAAATATATGTATTAATAAAATTTATTGCTTTTATTTCTTAAAAATGCAAATTGCGTAATTATTAAGTTCGTGTTAACTTCTGTAAACGTTGTGCAATAAGAGCAAAAAAACAATATAATGGCATAAATTTAAAAATAAATTTATTTATTTAACTTTTAAACAGAATTCATTAGTAAAATAATTAAAATTATATTTATCAAACACATATTTTTTCATATCACAAAATAAATACTTTATTGTAAAAAATATAAAATTAAAAACCTTTCACTTTAAAATTAATATCTAATAATTCATGTTTGCCAACAATAATAAAATAATTATTCAAACGAATACAAAATATCAACTAAAAAAATTTAACTTAATTTGAAGTGAAAACAAAAAAATGTTTATTACTTTTTAGACAATAGTTATTTCATAAAACTAAAAACATAACAGCTAACTTTCAATTTTGTTAATTTAATGGTAAGGTCTTAACTTTTTTGCCACAACTCTATTAAAGTTTTTCTATACAAATGGTTTTAAAAATAATTTGAACTAAAAAAAAAAAAATTAGTAGTAAAATATTTGATTATTCGTAAAAATAGAATATATTTTTCTCTCATTTCGAAAATCTTAATGACAAAACAGTTATAGAAACATACACTTCAATAGAAACCAATTTAAAGTTAAAACAAATTTTTTTCTTTTTGGAAAAATATTATTCGAGGCCACTTTGTTTGCAAAACAGATATTTTTGCATATTGATAGAATATCAATTTTGATGTGATTGTAAGCAAGATAACATAGGTTTCACTGGTTTGAAATAACAAATTTCTGTAAATTATAATTTTCATCTCCCTAAATTTCACAATACAAAACGCAATAGCTTTAAAGCTAATAAAACAATTCTTATTTTTATTGCCATAAATTGAATTGTAAATAAGACAACAATTTTCTATATTGATGATTTAAATAATATGGCTTAAATACTAAAATAAAAAGCGAAAATCCCAATTATAAAATTTTTGATGGTTTCAATAAAAATTAAATAAAATTCTTTTTAATTTCAAAACTATACATCATAAATCTTTGTATTTTCTTCTTTGAATTTTTTGATATCAATAATTTATTTGTACGAGTAATATTCGAGCTTAAGGTCAATATTACAAAATATATATTACAAATAAATAAATATTACAAATAAATTACTATATATCATTTTAAAAAATTAAGATCTTCGTTACAATGTTGCCAAATCGCGAATGAAATTTTTTAGTATGTGTCTTAGAAACTTCTGTTTCATTGTGGTTTGAAGCATTAAAATGATTCTTGTTGTGTAAGTGTTGTGAATGTACAAATTAGTAATAAGTATTTGAGCAACTTTAAATAAATTCCTTCAGATACATAACATTCATCAAAGTATACATAATCAAGACGAGCTGCATCGCCAGTTTATGCACCTTCTCTCAAGCTTCAAATAAGGTAAGGATAAACCTTTGATATGTTAAACTTTGCTTTCTCTAATATGTAAGGACTTGCCATATCTAAGATATACTTTTCAGTCTTGAAAGTCGAAAGCTATTCCTTAGCAGTAATTAAAAAAATTTATTAAGTGCATGAAACTCACTGTTAATAGTCGACTTTTAAATTTAAATTTTTCATCATTGAGCATCCATCTATCTGTGTCGTTAGTAAATTTTAAAAATTACCAAAACTCCTAATTTCATAAAAAATTAAATTAAAAAACGCAAGGCACAACCCATGTACATTCATGCTTAACTCAAAACAAGCAATATGATACTAAAATAGCATCTATAATGTTATGAGGAAATAAAAGAGAATGACTTAAAATAAAAATTGCATTCGTGATCAACCAAAGGTTGGTACAGAGCAAAAACAAATGTCCAAGACGATTAACAGAGTAAACAGTAAAGAAATACTTTGGTTTATGTGTGGACTTAATATTGATATTGATATGAACACTCCTCGTATTCTTGTTTACAAAGTTAATTGGTCAAATAGATGATGTTTACAATGTACACAACCTAAGTTAGATAGATGAGAAGAAGGCTGATTAAGGATGGAGCGAAAAGCAGCATTACATTCTGCTGGTATCTAATTTTTCTTGATTTCTTTATAAAACTTCCGAAAAAGGTTTTTAGAAATTAAGAAAACGAACTTAAGCCAAAATCAATCTCAAGTCATTTATATTTAAAAAAAAAAGTTTCATTAATAAAGAGCGAAAATTCTTCTAGCGCGTAATATGACATGAACTAGCGAAACTTACCCAGGGCAATTATATTGCCTCAATTTAAATACTAGCAGTTGTGGTAAGCTCAAGTTTTAGAAGGATATAGTAAATGAAAAAACTACATCCCAATATTGAACTCATTTTTGCATTTTAAAATCACTGGAAGCCATAAACAATAAAAGCCAAAAAAGTAAATAAATGAAAATATTCATCACTTTGCTCCATTTTGTATTATACACTTCACTTTGCTTTACATTGTATAAAATACATAAAATAATATTAAAATCATTCGTTCAAATGGAACTTTTGGAAAACAATAAAGTAAAAAACGAATAATGATACCTTTGCCTTATAAAACTCATTTATCAAATATAACATATGTTTCTTAAAAGCGTAGAAGGTCTCAATAAAGAAAATTAGAAATGCCTTCTATTGAGCTCAGCATTTGAATGTGAGGAATGAAATGGAGTGACATAAAGTGTTTAAAAGGTAATTTTTCATTCTTCTTTTTCCTTTATGATATAAAGTGTTTTAAAATGGCTGAACTATGGGGATAAAAACAGTCTGTTGAGGTTTTTTCATTTCTTCAGTTTTAGTGTAAAGGTTTAATGCTTCTGGCGTTTTTATTTTTTCTTTTCTTTTTTTTAAATTTAAATTTAAAAAATCTTTTTTATGGGAATTTTTTTGTTAGAATTCCATAGCAAAACTAATATTTAAATTTCAACAGTGTCTGCTAATAAAGGCCTCAAGTAAAAACAAATTATTTTCAGAAGAAACTCTTGATCTTATACTTTTTTTGATGGAGATACTTAAAACTTCACGTAAACCGTTATTTGTTTATAACATAAGAAAACTATTTTCTAGTAAACTGTTTAAAAATAGAGCATATGATATTTGGAGCGTCCGCGAACCTTTTACCTTTTTACACCACATGCAGGTTAGTGTTATTATTTATTTTAATTTAAACGAGATGAATAAAAATAAAATAACTGAAGACACGGGAATATTTTTTAAATTGTGTAATTTGCATTAAAATAGAACAAAGTTTTTTATGAAAATTAAATAATTTAAAATATATTCCCGTGTCTTTAATTAAATAATTTTCGAAGCGCTTGTGCATAGAAATAAATTATCGTAGTGTTTTTTAATATTGTAATTTTCATACTCTTTTAACTGTATAAAAGTGCCGAAAAAACGTCAGGCGTATACAGTGGAAAAAGAAAAATAGAATTACTGTTGGTTATTGTTGTTTTTGCTTCAACTTTGATTTTTGTCTTTGCTTTATTGTTTAGACAAAAAATTTTAGTCTGTTTCAAATGTTTGCCAGAAGTTTCCTGAAGGGCAAAATAAGCGGTAGCGAAATGGCCATTGAGATGTGCTTTGACCCTCAATAACCAATATCGGTAATTAATTTAATCGGGGTAATTAAAAAATAGTACAATGTTTTCTATGAGAAATAAAATAACTGAATTCTTATATGTTGGTAGGATAGAAGTTTTAGTTATTACTTTCTTGAAGTGACAAAACTATAGGACGACAGGTAAGTTGTATCTTGTTTGGCAGGGTACAATGTTTTTTGAGTATAAAAACAAATAGAAACCAATTTACGCGATTATCATTCATTCCGTTTTACGTTAAGTCTTACACCATTTCATAAGAAAAAGAAAAAACAAATGAAAACTCTTTTATTAGTTAGCGTACTATATTATCACTTTAACCATATCATAAACTTCCAATTCTTTACATATATTTCAATGGCTTGAAACTTAAAGCATACAACAAGTTAAATTTCGTGTTTTTAAAACATAAAGGAGAAGGAACACGATGTCGTCTTTTGTCTTTAAAAATTAATTAAAACTGAGACCAAATATATTCACTTATAAAATTTATAATAAAAAAAAGCCTAAAATATTTTGTTACCGAAATATCCACTTAAAACCACTACTTTAATTTAAACCCAACATCAGATGCCTTTAATTCAATTTTGAGCTTAAATTGTTCCTCTTAGAGATCGTTCTTTAAATATAGCTTTCATAGCTTCATTGTGACATGTTGTTAGAGAGTCTTTAACCACTAACAATACGTAAAATGGCTTTAATACTTCCATTAGATTTTAGATGATCAGATAACATTCTATAAACCTTGTTAAGGTGGAAAAAAAATTATTTGATTTTAATTTTTTTAAATAATTTATATCACTTTTCAAAAGTAATTCTCATTCTGTCTTTAAAGTTCTTTTACTTGAAAAATATTTATTAATATAATAATAATATTTATTTATTTATTAATATAATATAATATTTATTATTTAGCTAAGCGATCAAAACAGAATTTATTTTTTTTTTTTTTTTTTTATAAAACCTAGTGGAATATTATAAGCAAAATGTTTGCAAAAAGCATAAAAATTTTACTAATTTAGTAACACAATAAAAAATACCTAAATATTAATATAGTTTTTTATTTGACCTTTTTAGTTAATTATATTTTAATTTATTTTTCAAGCACAAGGTCTTTTTTATTTTTATTTATTAAATAATGCGCTACTTCTTTGTAAAGCATCATTAGGAAAACAAATATTTGTAGCGAAATATTGAAAAAAAAATAAATAAAAAAGACCTTGTGCTTGAAAAATAAGTTAAAATATAATACCTAAATACATAAAATAATCTAGGTTTGACAAAACCATCACTAAAGAGTTTTAGTATCAATGCACAGAGTAATGCCAAATAAGATTAATAAAAAATTAATTAAAAATACAAAAACTCTAGCAGCATATAAACAAATAGATACCTATTCTTAGCTATCTTTCTCTGAAACATATGTTTTATTTCTTAGAATTTAACTCCCAAGTAATTTAATTTTATATTGTTTTTTTATATTAATCGATGCTTATAAAAATGTGAACAAAACTCCCAGCCAGCAATGGCGTATCATTTACAAAAGAATCTGTACCCAATAAACATATGTGTCGTATGATTAATATTAAATTATTGCAATATGCCGGTTTAAAACATTTATTTATTCCTAAAACAACATGTAAAACAAATTTCTTAACTTAAGAAAAAAAAACTCACCTCTCATTTTAATCCGTTTAAGAAATCTAAAATTTACTCCATAATTCTTTTTTACTTTAAGCGAACTAAATATTCACAACATCATTTATAAATTATTTTAATATAAAATTTAAAGGTAAAAATTTTTTTTTAATTTTCATTAATCCAGTGTTAATTTATTTTTTTTTCACTTAAACTCTTAAAAGTACATTTGCTTGTTAATTTTCTAATTTCATACACAGAAAACTCATTTTAATAGATTATTAATTAATTATTATATACTGGCGGAATCAACCCAATTAATTTAATACCGGATTATTAATTCCACTTTTTACATAATTTTACTAAAAGTTTAAAAATTTTAAGTATTTATTAGCAATTAACACATGTTTACAATTGTAATTTGAAAAAAAAAATTATTTTAAAAATCTTTAAATTAAATTCAAATGTTATGTTTTGAAATATGTTTTTTATTTTTTATTTTATTTTATTTTATTTTTTTTTTTTTTTTTTGTTCTTAAGGAATCACTCAACTAATAAAACAAGATTTTATCTGTTCAGAGATTTTGGTTACAATAAAATTATGTGGCATTTCTTTTAGCACAACCGTTTGCATTTAAAAATCCGCAACAACTAAATCAAAACTTTTACTTTTCGTTGATTTTATCATTTCGCGTACGGAACATCGTTGAGAATGTTGCTACACACAAGTATTTAAATCGACAATAAATTTTCAATATGATTTTCTTCTTCTATTGTCATGCTGACTTCGGTTGTTTGCAAAAACGCACAATATCTCACTAATATTCAATGTTAAAAACCAAACACACGAACTCGCGCACACACACATGCATATGAAAGCATGCAATTCCCAACTGATTTGAGAAGAAAAACAAAAAGAGAAAAAATAAACATAAAACATATGTTTCTTTGGATAATTTTAGTACATTTGTTTATCAGCAGCAGTGTTCTCACATTATTTCATGTTTGAATTTAGAATTTGCCCCTTTGAGAGATTTTTATCTAAATGTCTCCTCTTTAAAGAGCGCATGACTGTTCTTTAAAAAAGCGGGGTATTTTTGTTTAACAATTTTTACGGTAAGAAATCTGGTTTTGTTTTCAAATATTCCTATATTTTTCTTATAAGATTTGGGTAAAATTTTAGAAATTACAACAGTTGTAAACAGCAAGTTTGTGAAAAAAAGGAGATTAATAAAAGATATTAATGCAAGTTTTTTTTTAGGCGTGATAAAGAAGTCCACAAGGAAGACAAATATGTAGGTCATTATGAGAAAATAAAATTATTATTTCTTTTTTAGTTTTTATAATACAAAACCTTATTCTTTTAATTTTAACCTTTTTAAGAAAAATCTTCTAGTGTGTTTAGATTTATAGGCAGACAATCTTCAATTTTTGCAGGTACTCTAAGAACCAAACGCGTTATAAATCATGGTTAGTGGAACCTTCAAGATCCGTAATCACAGTTAGTATTAAACCCTTAAAAAAATTATTTTCAAAGTGAACGATTTTCGACCACTGTTAAACGTAAGGCGTCTGAAATTTAATAAAAGAGTGAATGTTTGAAATAAACTTTTAAAAAAGTGGAATATACGAGGGCTGCTATATATATTTCTGGCCTGGCAACACTGAGTGCTGCCAAGTGCAATCTGACATTTCCATTGGAAAGTTTGTCATTTTTAAGCATAATCGTACTCAAAACGTTTTGACGTACGACCATTATTTGTGTTGTTTACAGTGACTTGAAAAAATTAATATAGAAAAAAATGGAATTAACTTGTGAACATTTTCGTGCCATCATTTTTCACAACTTTCGACGTGGATTATCACGACAAGAGTGCATTGATGAACTTAAATCTTTGTATGGCGATGAAGCACCATCCTAAAGCACTGTGAAAAATTGGTATAACTAATTTAATCTTGGCCAAAGCTTGCTCAAAGACGAATTCCGTGAAGGTCGTCCAAAAACGTCTGTTGTACCAGAGAACATTGATGCCGTGCGTGAACTCATAATGCAAGATCGACATGCAACATACCGAGAGATAGAGACATCCTTGGACATTTCTTCCACCAGCATACATTCGATACTGCATGAACACCTGGCCGTGGGTTGTTTTCGTTGGATCCCGCACAATTTGAAAGTCGCTCAAAAAAAGGTCTGTGTCGATTGGTGCAAAGAAATGTTGCAAAAATACGATAGCGGTGCTTCAAAAGGAGTTTATAAGATCGTCACAGGTGACGAATCATGGACCTATGCGTATGAGCCCAAAACGAAACAACAATCGACCGTGTGGGTCTTCAAAGACGAGCAAAATCCAACGAAAGTTGTTCGTGGAAGAAGCACTTCGAAGCAAATGGTTGCCTGTTTCTTCGGCAAAACTGGTCATGTAGCGACTGTTCCGCTTGAGCAACGTAGGACGGTCACTTCTGAGTGGTACACTACAATTTGTTTGCCTGAAGTCATCGGAGAAATTCGAAAAACCAACAAGAGAAGACGAATCATTGTTCACCATGACAATGCGAGCTCTCACGCATCGGCTCAAACCAAAGCGTTTTTGACCGGCCAAAACGTCGAATTAATGGGTCATCCGCCGTACAGTCCTGACTTGGCACCTAATGACTTCTTCTTGTTTCCGCACATCAAGAAAAAAATGCGTGGTCAACGATTTTCGTCGCCAGAAGAAGCTGTTGAAGTGTTCAAAAACCATGTTTTAGAGGTGTCTCAATCGGAGTGGAAAAAGTGCTTCGACAACTGGTTTCAGCGCATGCAAAAGTGTATAAATCATGCTGGAGAATACTTTGAAAAACAATGAAACCATTTTTGATTATAAATATTCGAATTTTCACTATTAGGCCAGAAATACATAGAGCAGCCCTCGTAATACATATTTTTTTTTTTAAACATTTAATTTTCAGATAAATTTTTAAATTTTAATTTTATACCCTCTTTTGAACATTAAGAACACTGTTTAACATATTAAACATTGTTTATAACTTTCTCATAAATCAAAAAGTACCTTTAAACTTTAAATCGAATCATAATTTAAAAGGATATAAGAAAAAAACTACAACATATTAAGATAAAAAAAGTTTTTTAAGTCAATTTCTTTTAATTTAAGAGAGATATGTGGCGCTATTATTTCTTTTCTTTATTTATTTATTTATTTATTTTTTTTTTTTTTTTTTTTTTTTTTGGTAAAACGAAAAGAAATTTAAATTTTTGAAATAGGATAAAGTACAGAGATTGTCACTTTTTGGCCCAATGAGGTTTTTTCGTGCTTAAGCTATATGGTTACTGCAAAAAAGTTAAAAAAGCCGCATATTAAGCATTTCAAATTTTTGATAAATCAAATAAAAAATTCAGAAGTCGCACATTTATTACCCACTATTTTCAGAAAGGCCCCACTTTGGAATGGCCTATATCACTTTGCCGATAGTTTTACTTGCGTGTAGATTTAAAACAACAACATATATACTGTGATACGATTCATGCTTGATATAAAAAATTATATTACAACATCAGAGTTACTACTGGATCATTTTATAATTAAATAATATGATTGATTAAACAGAGAATTTTTAATTGCAAAACTTTTTTTATGGTTTAATGATTCCAGTAAAAAAATATTTAAAACCGCCTACAAGTATTCGTTAACATTTCTCTTCTACACATTCCAAACAACATTAGTAAGCCGGCTAATAGGACATAACCGTTTTCGTACTGCCTAAACAAGAGCGCTAGCACCAAAATAAAATAATGAAAATGGGGTTATTAAAAACTAAAAAGTAAAAAAAAAGTTGCCCATGTGGTATAAAACCCAACTCTAAGCAAATTTCATTTCCAATGATTCCCGTATTGTCTCATTCCGCCATAAAATATTCGATATATGACATACTTTACATACAAACTTTCAAGGTCCGTAACTCAGAAGAAAGGCGATAGCCCAATGTTTTCACTTAACATTTTTTGCTTCAAATTGTATTTTACGCTCCTTAGAAAACTTTTTTCATTTTTAATCTGCGTCCGTAAACTAAATTTGTTCTAAAATAAATATAACTTCACTGATAATTTAAACAGGACTAATAATTCTAGTGTTTGTGTTGTGTAAATTAATATTTTTTTTTAAACGAAAACAAATTATTGTCAAAATTGGAAACAATTTTGCAAAGCGTTGTCGCCTCGTTATTTCGGTATGCTACATGCATAATATCCCGTACATTTGACAGTAAAAAAACGCTTTCCGCTCTTGTTTAGGTATGGTACTTAGACATCAAGCTTTAGATTCGTAGAAAAAAATTCTTCTGGTAAGGGCATACACTACATAAAGACCCAATCGAAGTTTCACATAGGGCCCTTGTTTACAATCCAAAACGCAGCAGCAGACATAGAGGGCGTTCTAAAAACACCTGGAGGCACTCTACGCTGAACGAAGTTAACCAAAATGCTGACATCAACAAGGGTACCACTTTACTGGACCTGCAGACGATTACTTCTACACGTCCCAGATTCAGAAATCTTATAGGTGGTCCATGCACTTTATAGATGCAGCGTGAACCATCCTTTTCACGCAAGGCGATATGTAAGTATGTATGCTTTTATGAAATTCATATAAACACAAATGCTACTGTTTTCTTCATTTTCTTTAAAGCAATTTTATGCGATATCGTTGCAAAATATCCTCAAATTGGAAAACTTCCGCAAACATTTGTAAATAATTTTTCTTTCTCAAAATGTTTAGAAATTAAGTTCAAAATTAATCCAAATGCCGAAAAAAGTCAATTTTCATTCATTTACAAGATCGATGGTTCAAATCCTGATTGGAAAAAATTAAAAATTAAAATTTTTTCAAACCAAATGATTTATTAAAGAAATCTATACAACTGTACACTTTTTCTATTTTGTCAAGAAAATAACTCCTGAAATCCCGAATTAAGTTTTTTCATTTATTATAACACTAACATAGTCCGACTAATAGTTCAAAAAATTAAAATTTAATTTATTTATCAAACATAAGCTTGTAGTTTTACTTCAAATGAAAAAATCTTTACAATTTTTTTTTTTTTATTATTTCGATACTAAATATAATAAGCAAAACATCACGACAATTATTATTTTGTTTATTGGAAAGGTCTGTTGTTGGAGGACTTTTTAAAAGTCGTTTTTGCAAAATATATCACAGATTGTTAAGATTACATTTCGCTTGTGTAAATAATCTTCTATTATAAATTTCCTTAAATAAACAAATTGAATTGATTTTAACTCTTCCTTCATCAATGATCGTAATGATATAAAAGCAAAAATTTTATTCCCATTTCAACTACAACCCGTAATTAAAAATTTAAATAGCATTTCAATAAATAAATAAATAAATGATTAAATGAATATAATCCGTTTCATTAAAGTCTAAGTCTGCAATAAAAGTGAACAGTCATACCCATGTGTACTCAATTTAATTTTATTTTATTAAACAAATTAAATACCGTCATACTAAAACAATTACTCGTGTTATTTCGAATCAGTCATAAAATTACTTTTACAAAAAATAAAATGAAATGCTAATGGAATTGGAATTGGAATTAAAAATAAAAATAAATGTTACTGAACTTTTGCTTTCAATGCATTTCATTCAGTCCTGACATTTCTATTAAAAATATTAAAAATGAATAAAGCAAAAATTTATGCAAAAATAAAAGGACAATGTACTTTACAAATAAAGACAAAATAGAAATTTATATTTATGATATACATAAATGAATGTAAAGGTAAAATGACATTTAACATATGCATACACATGTACCTACCGACAGACACACATACACAATCCCATATACATGATAATATTTTCAAATTATTAAAGTTATTACACGCAATACACAATATAAAGAGATCAAAATTTCGACACATAACCTCTGCAGTGTACATAGAAATTACTAGATGTCATTGACCATTAAGACAAATTTGTTGAAAATGAACCCCAACAGCGACAATAATTAAAAAAAAAACGATTAAAAATAACATAAAAATTACAAGGTTCAACAACTGTGTATTAGTATTCCAGGTTTTTCTTTGATATCAACATATGCCAAAATAATATTTAATTTAAATATATAAATTTTATAATTATATGCCAATCAAGAACATGAAATGAAAGTTTGACAGAAAATATACTTTTTGCTGTTGCAGTGGTTAGAGGGAATACACTGAGCGTAGATTGTCGTACTTAAAATTTGAAGAATAAAAAAAATTTTAATTGCCTTTACTTAGGTTTACAAATTTAATTGACCCAGATTAAAAAATAAAGGGCTTTTTTAAGCCCTTTTGAACTTACAAAATGATTAACTGCCACGAGAACTGTCATACTGCGCTCCCTTCTAAACCGACTTCAAAAAAAGAAGATAGCTATCAATTCGCCTAATGTTGCTTTTTATGTTTGTTCCTGCATGAACTGATTTTGAATATTTTTTAATTTGAAAGGTTATGATTACAGATTGGTCCCGTTTCAGTTTATAATTTAAAAAATTAAAGGGTGTTCTTATATAACATTAATGTTAGTACCAGTTGGCAGTATGAAATCACTTAAGAAAAATTGGGGGTAAAGTTGCAGTAAATTGCAAATCGGATGCTTATAATCATTGAGAAATGAAGGGGGTTCACAGTAGACCTATTAAAGAAGAGGTCGACTTCGACTTTCCTCCCTACACTAAAAACAAGAAAACGTGACTTTCTTTTCATCTTTTTTATTTTTTTAGTCAACTTTGGAAAAGGATAATTATAAATGTTTGGAAAAAAATCTACTGTTTACAAGATATGTGTAATACGTAAGCAATAAATAAAGAAGAAGAAAACAAATTGTAGTATAAATTAACATGCTGTTAAATTAAAAACATGAAAACCTAAAGCAACAATAACCTCAACAAAAGCATTTGATTTTACTTTCTTGAAAGGCAAGATTTAATCGTTTTGTTTTTTATACACTTTTCGTACCATAAAGTAGATATCGTAATATACAATTTAAAAAAATAGTTTTCACTCAACACTTCTCTTGTTTTTTGTTAGTTTATTAGATTAGTTTTTTACAATTGCACAGCACGCACTGCATAACATGCCTTCTACTGTTTTTTTTTTTCCTTGAAGTTGTAAAACAAAAAAAAGTACGTGCATATAAAACTCCTTGAAATATTTTATTTGAATTTAAGAGACCTTTTAACTTTAAAGCTTTAATATTAAATAAAAATTTAGTAACATGCACAATTAGTTTTACCACTAACTTAGATGCAGTTAGTGAGAAATTAAGAAAATAAATTAAGTGATAAAAATTATTCTTTCACCATCGGTGCTAAAAACAATTAAACCAAACATTTTAGAAACATTTAGTATTTGAAGACCTTTGAAAACTGTGACATAGTAAGTCCATGCAAAATAATTAAAAATTATCATTCTTAACTATCTCTACTGCCGCTTTATAAATGCAATCCCTTGAACTTCCAATATTCCTTTGTTTAACTCATACATTGAAGCAATTTACTAAACAAACTAATTAATTGCTAGTTTCAAAAGCATTAAATGAAAGTTAATTTAAACGTTTTTTTAGCATTACCTTTGTTTTTAGTACTGAATTGTAATTAATGGTAATGTTTTTCAATTAAAAGATTTCATTGATACCTTATCAAAAAAAATAATTATCATTGACTAATGAGTGCTTTCACATCATTACCATTACTGTTCGTCATGCTTTGTCTTTGTACACAAAATAAATCCCATTAAGTGTAGTGGATCATCATTTTAAAATGGCATTCTTATTACAAAAACTTGGTAAAACATATATGTATGTTTTAACAAAACTAAGAAAATTTAAATTTTACACAAATCTCACTTAAAATTGTTATTATTAAAAATGTTAAATATAGATCCATTTGCAAAAGGGTAAAGATTTATTTATTTGAGTATTTCTAAACTTCAGCGACCATATTTTACTTTTACATAAAAAAATTACTTTTTATCTTATTGTTATTACCAATTAAACGGTTTCTTTATAATGGCATTACCATAAGTAAAAACGATTGTAATAAAAAAACGTAGCATTAAATAATAGTTAAATTTTTTGTCATAGGAATTAGTTCAAACAATGGCGGAGAAAGGTCATGACGAAAACGCTCCAGCCCTGCAACTTGAATTAAATGTTAGGATGAAATGAAAGGTAATAAAAACTCTCATTTCAGAACCTTTAAATTATATATGTTCTGTATACTTATACATAGGGAAGTCGATTTAGCAACGTCCGTCTGTATGTCGACCCACGGTTGCGTTAAGATGACGATGACACCTATTTTCGGAATTTTCGGCTGTCTGTCTGTGTTTGCATCAACTACATACGAGTACTACTGGGTGGATTTGAACAAAACTTTGTGAGCAGGTCCCTTAGAACCTTATTTCAAATACAAAATACTGTTTTTTTTATAAATAATTTATTTGGTATAATGGTACTAAAACAGTTGTTAGCACATTTTGATTTTTTAAACAGAAAATGTTTAACACTCTCTACAGAACTCTGGAATAAATAGTTTAAAAACATTTTTCATTTTAAAAAAATTAGAAATTACACGTAGACAAACGAAGCCGTGGGAACTGTTTCTTCTTTTAAATAAAGTTATACAAATTTTGGTGCTGAAAGTAATTAAAATCGCTCCAATAATATTAAAGATATGGTTCAGTTTACTAGTTTTTTTCCATGTTGTGTTTTTTTTTCTCTCATTATTATTGTTTTATGCTTTGTGGTATTGAAAACCAAAACGTCAGAAAAAAACTATGAACAAACTAAAAGTCGTAATTTTACTTAATAATTTATGATGTATCAAAATATTATTTAATTATTTAATTATTTTATTTATTTGTTCTTTTATTAAGTAAACTACAGTACAATAATATCTAATCTTATTAATAGTACTGATCAGATAAAGTCATGGCTATTAAAAAAACAAAACGTAAAAATAATATGGAAACAGTTTTTTAGTTATCTGTAGTGTGTTACAATTGCAGAGTTGAAGTGCTTTGTATTGCTTAGTATCTGGATATAAGGAGAGACTAATAGCGTTCAAAGTGTTGTTCACTTATAAGCTTATGATACATTACTTTATATGGAATACTTTATAACCTCTGTTGGATATTGAAAATTGAATTCTCTTAAAGATAAGTAGGCTGTTTAGTGTAAATAATTATGTGTAAATAGAGAAAGGTGCGGTATTTATTTATTCTGCTATATCTAGTAAGTTCATATGCAATGTTGTTGAACGTAACGTTATGCGTGTTTTTGCTTATCGAATCATAACTAGAGAACTAGAGTGGGTAATAAATATGTCTTAGCAAGTAGCATACGGATATTAAGAGGTGCATAATACTTCGATGTCCAGAGATTCCGTAGAATAACATAGATTTTTCCGCATATGGAGTTTACATGAGATGACCAATTAAGATTGTTATTCCAAATAATTTCCAAATTTTAGGCACTTTTGACTAGATCAATTTTAGAAAGTGAATAATAGTGGTAAAGTGGTTTGTATGTAATTTGTTTTACTCATGATCATCGCTTTTGATTTTTTGCATTGAGGCAAAGACATTCGAAAATGTTATTAAGATCTAAGTTTAATTTCCTGACACATTCGTTTATATTGGAACGCAAGAACCTGTTGAAAATTTGTACATCATCTGCAGACCCAAAAGTGGACCTTGTGGAACACCTCTTGCCACACTCAAAAAATTTTTACACTGTTTGCCGTTTATTTTGGAAGTTTTGGAAGTTAAAAATAAATGAAAATGTGGTTGTTTTAGGAAGAATATATTTATTTAACTTTTTTTGACTATTGTTAGAGAAACAAACGGCAAAAAATTACTGATCTTCGGTGAAGTCAAAATTATCAATTAATTTTTACCTTGTTTCAGTAAAAATGAAATACCTAATTAAAAAACAGTTCGTCAGTAGAAAAGCACTATTTTACAATAGCTTTAACCCTTTCGGGACGGAGTTTTATTTTGCAAACCAAATTATGTATGGTAAAATTTTTTTCATATTCTAAAAGGTATCATAAAAGTATTATGTTCTCCATACTTAAAAATTATAAATTCGTCCTTTTATCCTGGGACATATAATCCCAACAAGTGTTTTCATCGGGCATGAAATCACAATCAGTCTTCTCGAAGAGCGATTCGAAATTAAAAAGACAACTAAAATATATATATTATTAGATTGAGATAAAAGTTTACATTTATTTTTAACATTTTAGGAATGTAATTAGGTATTTATTTGTGGAATGGCCCAAAACACTTTTAACATAAGGCGTTGTTACAATCTGAGCATATCATCATTGTTCGATTTTCTATGCCAAGTGAAGAACAGCGGACACAGCGACAACGCTTCTCTTGCTCTACTGGCAAGTGGTCTCCAATATTGATGCTATCCGTTTTTGGACGTTTGGCAGTTCTACCTCCCTGGCGATTGCGTTGAAAATAAAGAAAAAAGACAGTTTGAAAATTGCTGGGACGTATTATCCCAGTAGTCCCGAAAGGGTTAAAATATAAAATAAAAATATATAAACTGTTGGAAAATATGTCGGTTAAAAAAATACATTTAGAATAAAATAATTTATGTAAGAAAAATATCAAAAAATATTGGTAAGTTTTTTACATAGTATTAAAAATTTGCATTATTTAAAAAAAAATATGTTCTTTTTTACAGGTAGAGAACAAAGAAAATAAATTCTGTACTCTTTAAGCAGGTAGGCGTGCTGCCACAGCCCACTTGGGTCCATTGTTGGTCCCAAACTAAGGTAAGTTATTTAAATTTTTGCATTACAGTCATATCGCTCATTTAGTAATGACGTTAACTCAAAATATAAAGTTTTGTTGTGTATCATGCAGAATTTATCGTCATTTTATTTATGCCTTTAATACTTTTCACTTTTGAAAAGAATGGGCCGTTATTTCATTTCATGTTTGGAAACCTTGTTTATCAATAAGAACGACACATTTGAGTTGTGGAGTAAACTTCTTAACGTGAAGATCATATCGCTTTCTAAAACATCATCACATTTCGTTTTGTGACTGTATGTATAAAAAGGTGATCTTTTTAAAATGTATTGGCTTTTTACGAACAAAGTAAAGCTCGGTTTTTCTTTTCATAAGTGACGACTCATTTTAGTTAATGACACGTTGGTGGATGTATTTTTACAGCAATAACGTCATAATTCAAACACTCCTCTTTGTTTGTCCAAACCATCCTCTGTAATATAAATTTGATGCAAGTTTTCTTAAATTTACTTTTTATTTCTGAATCATTTTACAAGTCTAAAACTTCGACTGCGATTAACTCGCAATGATTTTTTTGAGTTAAAGCTTTATAGTAGTAAATGAGCGATATGTACTTTGGTTGTACAAATATAAAAAATTTTTTAAAAGTACATTATTTTTTTCAGAATAGAATAATCCTGAAATCCATTGATTTTCAAGAAAGAACAAAAATAAGAAGAATAAATAACATTTTTGTGTCAAAATATGTAGAACAAATAATCAATAAATAAATTAATACCTTTTGTTGTTTCAAATAAATAAATAATCTGTAGTTTTTATTGTTTTGGTAGGTTATTTTTAGTATTTTAATAACAGAAACAGTTGTTATTAATGTTTTGATAGGTTACATTTTGTTAGTTGAAATATATGAAAAAACAGTAGTTTTTATTTTTCTGATAGGTTATTTTTTGTGCGTTGGAATAAAAGAAAAATTACTTGTTTTTACATATTTTGTTAGTTATAAAATCGACATTCAATAACAATTGAAAATTACATTTAATTTAAATGAAATGTAAGTGGACCGTTTTTTAAATGAAAAAGTAGTTGTTAAAAATGATTTTTCATTTAAATTTACCTTCATAATATTTTGAGTGCAAAAAGCAACTATTTGATTTTACATTTCCGTAATATACTATTTGACTTCTAATACGTAAATAAGATAAAATAAGTTTAACGGCAGTATTTGAAAAGTGAAACATTCCTGCCAATTTTTGGCAGAGTATCGTGTGTCCAACAGCGCCAAACTCTTTATAATAGTCAAGCAAAACTAGAAATGCGAACATATCATTGTCTATTTTTGAAGGTAGCTAAATTTAGGATGGATATCATCAACTCCAACAGAATCTGGTATTATACTTAGGATAGATTTAGTGACATCTTCTTCAGTAACATTAGAGGATGTTCTTCATTCGAGGCGCTGCACAATGGGCGAAACCATCAATTTAGCTCGGATGAATTAATAACTTCCTGAAAATGGTTCAATCTTCGTCAAATAAATTTTGTTTTACAGTTAAATATAGCGAAGAAATAATTTTTAAATCAGTTTAAAGTTTTTATTTAATTTTTTAAAGTTAATAACTATTCAGTGTCCGACACACTATCATCCGACATATAATTTTCTATACTATTAATCAACAGAAGATTGATGCCATCTTTATCTAAAGGCTCATTGTTTTTCGGAGACTTAGCTGCGCCTTTCGAGAGAGAGAGAGGATCTGAAGAAATAAAAGCGAATGCGCCAAATACTCCATGTTTTTTATGGGAACTTTTCCGACAATTGCTTCGTCGGAATTTCCTGTAATCTTTATTTCGCGCTTCGAGAGCTTCTTCTGAAAACATGCCTGTTGAACGGGAAATATGATTGGATGCTAGTTTTTTTTTTTTGTGCAATTAAGAAATCGTCATAAAACTTACCTATTGAAAGAGCAACGTGTCTTATTATATCAGCACCATGCATCAAAATTTTATGCACAGATGCAGGCATTTACAGTACTGTTCGAAACCTAAGCAACTTTTCCCCAGTAAATACTAATGGTCGTATATGTTCTATTTAAATAGATTAATGAAGAATTTCCCTTTTATTTATTATTATACATATAGTCTACATACTAATAATAACAACAAAAAATACATTTTATGTCTATGGAAGATTTTATAAAACAAAAACAAAATTAACTTAAAAATTCGCTGTTCGAAACCTAAGCAACTTTTACATTGTTGCTTTTGTTGCCAAATATTAACAACAACAAAAATTTTAAACAAAAATTTTAGTCCCGTTATAATTGCTATTGAAAAAAATAATTTTGGTTGATTTTATGCATTTAAGTAGTACCAATTCTTTAGAAGTGCAAGCATGACGCGAACACGTTATGAATCAGATTTAAGATAAAGATTATTGAACTTTTTATTAACGGTAAATCCCAAATTGCTATAGCAAACCAATTAAATATAAATAAATCAATGGTTTCCCGACGAGCGAACAGACCAGAAAATTTTGCGTCTAATTAAAAAAATCCATTTATTTCGTCGAAAGACATAGTGAATGAGCTTGAACTTCAGATTAGTTATTCCACAGTAAGAAAACGTTTATTGGAACAAAACTTAAGGAGCTGCATGCCATCTAAGAAGCCTATGCTGACTAAAAAGCTTTTAAAAAAGAGGTTTGTTTGATTGATTGCAACGTAGTCTCTTATTTTCTCAGCTTTTTAGTTGTTTTAGGTTGGGTTTTGCTAGAGAACATATGGATTGGACTATATCCAAATGGAGAACTTCAAATTTTTAAGTTAATTTTGTTTTTATTTTATTATAACTTCCAAAGAAATGGAATTTAATTTTTGTTGTAATTTTTAGGTTATAGACACATTGTGTAGTAGTAAATAAAAAAATATTTTCTATAAATTAATTAAAAGAAAAGATATGAGTCTATTATTACTTAGTGGGAAACAGTTGCTTAGGTTTTGAACAGTACTGTACATGTCTACAAATACGGTTGCTTTTGCACATGTATACAGGTGGAATGCATCTGTGTTTATCTCAAAACCAGAATCCAGGGTACGTAAGAAGACTCCAAAACGATGAATTAATGAAAAACTCACACTAGTTATATGTGCAGCTAGTTCTGGCCTATTCAAAAACTTTCTTTCTGTGTTTCCATTATTAGTTGTACTTGATTCAGGCAAAGTTATATCAACTAGTATAGACATTTCTTGCTTGAGTTTTTCTTGAATTTCTTTTTTTTCTCATCCACAATCCCCTTGTCCGTACTGCGGACTTGCCATTTTTTAATAGGAATTCTGTAAACAATATGCAAAATGCATTCAAAGAAACGAAGCCATGCGTGGAGAGTGGATAAACCGTACTCATATAGATTTTCTTTACACGGTAAATTTTTTGTAGCCTCCAAATCATTCATGCTTTTCGCTGATGTTCCACAAGTTCCACATTTTTGGGATGACGAATTTGCGACAACACTAAACACCTTTCCATCAATCATGGTCATATGAAATTGATGTCGTACTATGAAGTTTTCAAGGCTACTCGTAGTTGGCTGTATTTGAGCAATTTGGCTCTCGACATTCTGCACCTCGCTTATAACCGATTCAGCTGTTTCCATTTGGCAAAGTAGTTTCAATGGCCTGCAATAACGAGTTGTTGACGGTTTCGTATTTCGCCAAACAACAGTAGATCCAAAAACTATTTGTGGAGGTACCAAGCAAACCGCAAACATGTATTGGTCGATCATGCAAGCATCATGATCAAAACTCTGTCAACTCTATCGATATGTTGCATGGTAACTACTCCCATTACAACCCCATTTTTATATGGGAGTTATCTCTGCTGCCTTATAACTATCCGTAATTTGTAGCTCTTGCCTATGCGCAGTAAACAATCTGGCCACTGTGTAATCAACCAATAATTGTAAGGCTACCTCGAAAGAATGATCAGAGACTTGCAATCCATTAGGATAACAAAGTTTCTTTACCGACCGTAAAACATCATATGAGGGAAAAATAATTGTATTCCTTTGTTTTGTGCCACACACCAAGTCCATGTAAACTCTCTTTTTGTAACCACCATCAATATAACGGGATAAGGTTTCCTCTGCTGTATATTTAATAGGCTTATTGTCGTCAGATTAAAAGAAAGTTTTGATTCTTTTAGGCATCTCTTCATCTGAAGTCATCGAAGATACCACCATAGATGCATTTCTTTTACCGGACCTTTTACCTTCTTTGACAATGCCACATACTCTCTTTTTCTTCACACTTGCTTGACCATCACTAAATTTTATTATAGACCGCCCAGCGTTTGAGATCAAATCCAGTAAAACAAGTTCACCATCCAACCACATTTTGTTCTTTTTCTTAAATTGATCTATTATAATGTCTTTTTCTCCACCTTGCTGCCAATTTGGTGGAAAAGGTTTTAATTTGGGTGGAAATTTTAATGCATTTATCATTGTTGTAGATAGCTCCATCAATAACATTGGCAAATGCATAAGCATTCACAGCTAAATTTCTTCTTGATGGATCAGCTTCCCCATGCCAATTCAAAAACAGCTCTCTCCTGGACCCCGAAATTTTTACTAAAAGAATAATCCAGTTATTAGGTGGACGTAGATGGATACACTTTTTGATTTTTTCACATCACAATACATTACACAATTTTTAGAAAATAAAATTAGTACGGCACAGGACGGAACTAGAAAGTTACAGTCCACGAAAGTTTAATATTTTATTCAAAACACTAAATTTTAATTGCACTTTTAACAACCACAGGTAGACGCCACAAAACGCAATGACAGGTTACGAAAACAACACAAAATACATACCGTTTATCTAAATTATAAATACTCAATTTATTAATTTTTTTAGTTTAAATATTTTTTGCACAAATTTGCAGCAGGCACCCAAAAACGGCGGGAAAGCTTTTGACTGTAGTTGATGCAAACGCTTGTTACTTTGACACCGTCCAGCTGTTCGAATATCAAGAGCATAACAAAACGAAAAGTGTTTTTGTCCTATCGGATATATTAGTAATCGAATGTAAAGCAATATCGGCGCATACATTCACATTTAAAATAGAATTAATCCGAGCTAAATTGATAGTTTCGCCCAGTGTGCGCTGGCGGTGCAAAAACTATCTGCGGATCTATAATACTTAAGATAAACTTTTGGCATTGGCATATTTGAAAATTCATAGTTTAGTTTATTTACGTCGATTGTGTTATTAGTTTTAATGATGCAATCAACAATACCTAGCGAGCGTGTTTCTCTTCTTTTCCGTTTAGAGCAGCAAACTTAGCTCTTATTTTTAGGTTAACCTCTCTCTGGCAGTCTTTACAAATATGGTGAAGTTCACTGGTTCTAAATCGGTACCATCTATCGTACGCATTATTTCTTCTACTGAATAAGGCCTTTATTTTATTTGCAAGCCAGGGTTTCCAATTTTTACGTTTCTGAAATTAGAATTTTATGAAAATGCGAAAATGTACAAAGAACATAAAAACCTAAAAAAATTCAAAATTCAACCAAAATCATTTTTCCCTCTAAAAATCACCAAACATTTTAATTATAATCGCTATTTAAACATGGCTTTTTTGGGTAACAGATGATATCCCTAACTATAGAAATATGTATCACACATTTTTTTAAGCGAATCAATTTTTTACTTAATTTTTAATTTTTTTTTTTTACACAAATTTGTAACTTACTAAAAAGATCATTAATTTTATGTGTTATAATTGTACAAATGAAGCTAAAAACCATACGAGTAAAAACAGAAGAATATGTTATATAAAGTCGAAAGGCAATATTTTACATCGATGTGGTGATACATATAAGAACGGCTGTACCACCCAAATATGTACTCAATTAAACAATTAATTATTTGTAAATACCCAGTTCATTAAATCATATGAGCAACTAATGGATTTATATATTTTGCTTGCCATCACTAACTCTAAAAAAATTTTCTTCGTAGAACTTATATGACAGTACCAATGTTGTCATTTTTTTCTTTGCATATGTAAATTGTGCAAAAAAATTATTTTTTCCATATCAGTTCTATACTTTCAAATTACGAAATTTTACTGCTCACCAAAGAAGAAGTGAAATCCAAAAATTATTTTAAAAATATATATTTTCCAGGCAATTAATTCAATTAGATTAGCTGAACCCTTTCTAAAAATTCTCTTTTTCACCTACCCGACAACAAACACAACAACAAGAAAATCATTTACAATGCTACTCAATTAATCAAATACAAATAATAAAAATTGCTTAAGGCCATAATTTTCTTATGGCTGTAACATCTCTGTTTTATAACTAAATTACAATTAAACAAAAATTAAAAATCCTTTTTTCGATTTGTTCTGCTTTAGTAATTTAGTTAATGGCTAATTTCGTATTCAATGGCATTATATCGAATTGCTTTGTCTATGGCTGCAATAATATTTATGAATTATTAATGATTTTAATGAAGTTGTTCAAATTTGTTATATGAAGTGAAAAATTAAATATTTTATGAAATTCATGAGCATAAAGTGAACAGAAATCACTGAGTATAAAAAAACTGTTTATCTCATTTTGTCTAAGGAATAAATTTATTTTCGAAAATTAAACATTTCTATTAAGTGGCAGAAAAAGATAAAAATTAAATGTCACTTTTTTATTTTAAAGTGCTAAATTATGTTAATAGGAAAATTATATTTTCTATTTTAATAGATTTATCTTATAAAGGGCTTATAAATTGTATTGACTGTTTGCAATAATTTTGCTTATTTCACAATTATTTTTTTTTTCCAGTGCTTTTAATTAGTTTGTCGTTTAAATAAAAATGACAATCAAAATTATAATTTTATCTTTTTAAATAAGTCCAGATTTACTCTATGCAATTTTTTTAGGTATTTTTTTCTCAATTTTCTATTTAGGTTACAGCGTTATGAGTTATTTAAAAGTAAACATGAGCAATAGTAACAAAACTCAAGCATTACCATATTGCTTACTCCTCCTGCTTCACAAACAAACAAAAATTTCATGTTAGTTTCATGAAAAATTGCATAGTGTAAATGCCGTAAGTTCATTTCATTTTTAATTTCTAAAAAGAAAAAAAAAATTCTTTTACAAATGTATGCGGTCGTTTTCCAAAGATTGTTCAGTAAGTTGTGGACAATAAAAATCTAAGGTAAGCCTACCACTTAGATCTAAAGTCCTGCCGAAATGCTTTAGCAAATGCAATACAGATCATCCTCGCCAGCAATTGATTCATTTTCTTTTCTATTGTTATAAAACAGGAGAAGCTGTCCTGTTATTTCCTTTTCAGTCGCATATTGATGCCTCCTAAAAAATCCACTTTATATAACCCACTGTGCACGTCATGCATAAAAGCAGCCTGTACTGAGATATTCCTCTTCGATAATCAAATTAAACAGTCTGTGCTTTGAAAAGTCCTTCGTATATTATACTTTACACGGGTAATTAAAACGTAAACGAATAACTGTATTATCAGCTTTATCAATGTTTATTAAGTTAGTAAAAATAGCAGTGCATACACATCCCTAGTTGTGGTGTAAAAGGCACTGGTAATTTGTATAATATTTAAATATTTCAAGAAAAGTTTCATTTTAAAAAGAAGTGCCCCGTTTTTCTAACTCAAATAAGAATCTTCTCGAGGTTCAGATTACCATTTTATGTGTGTAAGAAGGCTGGTTCTTCCTCTGGGCCTTTTGCAAGAGTACCACGAGTTTTTAAAGGGAAGCTGAAGAACTTTCGATCACCTTTTTTCTTTCTGGCGCTAATCACATTTTAGCCTTGCATACACCATCCTTAAATAGTAAAGTGTCGAGACTAGCTCATTTTTCCCGCGCACAATATAAGGACTTTGTCTAAAAATGTTCTCAGAATGGATGTTAATTTTCCTGTAAGGAAGCACCCATACTACACAATATGTTTTGTAATATTGTTCACCTAGGTGAGCCTGGATATAATGGTATGTTGCTCCCGTCTCGACAAGCAAATCTATCTTTCAAACTAAAGTTTGGTTGGCTAGATGTAATTTTCATTACTTTACTTTATTAGATTTTCATTACATCTAGCTCCGTACCAAACTAATGGTCTCTCCGCAAATAAAGTTTCTGATCAGACAGTTTCAAAAGCTAGATTGAGCCGACTTTCATGGATTTTGAAGTGTTGCCTTTAATCAACACAACGATATGGAAAGCAATATTGATGCTTAATTGTTCGTCAAACATTTTTATACGTGATTGTTGGTGACACACATCGACTTTAGTTTTGACTTTAACATGTAGAGAAGTTAGTAAAGCGTTTGTGGATTGGTATCAATCCTCATCGATAAACACTAGTAGACGTCAATAACTTAAGCGAAGTATTAAAAAATTTTTCAGAAAAAATCTGGACAATTTGTAGTTATACACTGATCATAAATGTCAAAAAGTGAGGCTGTATGAAAGTTCGATTTATAGTTTATGCTTTCGTAAATTGTATCGGGGCTTAAAAACCATTCTTGATATTGGCAGTTTTCTAAAAAAATAAATTGGGAAAAACCACTGATGAAGTCCCCACGAAATCAAACACAGTTAACACACATATGTTTTAAACATAAGAAATGTTAAACTTTTATAACAATACAATTCTAATGTTAATGTAAAAAAGTTGTTTGTAGCTTTTTTATGTTCCTCGAAAAGTTTTTAGTTGTTTCCTTAGAAATAAATTATTTCGCTACAGAAATTTATATTTGTGTATAATTTACGTTAATTTTGGTTAATTCCTTCAAAATAAAATATTTTATGATATCAAAAAAAAAATATTTTTAATTTAAAACTAAATAATCCTTTTAAAAAACCGACTTTAAAACAGATTTCTCCTACATCAAATTATATAAACTATTAGGACACCCTTTTATTCCATTTCCAAACTTTATAATTATTAAAACAGTCTTTGCACTACAGCTCCTTGTGAATTTCAACCGTCTGTCTACAACAGTTTAACAGTTTGGCAATATACATTGATCAATTACTGGAGCACCTTTTAATTTCCGAATTCAAATGTTATACCTTTTATTATTGTAATAGACTTATCAATTAAGTTATTTTTAAATTTCAACCGTCTGTCTATAACAGTTCGGCCATATAAATCAAATTACATTAACTATTGTAGCACCCTTTGATTAATAATTTAAAATATTTGTACTTCTTATTGTACCAAAAAAAGTAGTGGACATTCTGTGCAATTTTCAAGCGCTTGTATATAACGGTTCAAAGGATACGGCCATATAAATCAAATAACATCAATTTCGGGAGCACCCTTTAATTTCTAAATTCGAAATAAATACTTGACTTAGCAGTACAGCTGTCTTTCTATAATGGTTCAAAATTTTTGGCACATACTTCAAATTACATCAACTATTGCGACACACTTTAATTTTCAAATCTAGATTTTATACTTCTTGTTATAGCGGAGTTGGCAATACAGCAATACAGGTTCGTTGTCAATTTAACCGACAATCAAATAATCAATCATTCGTCCTGATTGCCAACAGATGTTAATGACAATGTACACGTATAGCGCTACTATACGAACCACTGAGGGGCGTTGATAGCATTATTTGATCGTCTAAAAGGTCCTTTTACATTACAGCATATTAAACTTGAACACATAAGCCCTCTTAATGGTCACCTTATAACGCTCATTTATCTCATTTTGTTACTCTTTAAAAAAGGGCACTGTAGCTCATAATGTTTAGATTATGTGGTGTTCACATGACGGTTAAAAATATAACTAGTTATATATAGTTAGTTATATAGTAGTTACTCTTGCTACATTTGAAGAAAAAAATCTTCATTTCCATTTAACAAAATTTAAAATTCTTAATTCTAAAAACATTCCAAACTTTAAGATCTAAAAATAAATAAAAACCTTGTAAGTGTTTCCATTTTTTTGTTAAAATCTATTATTTAAAAGGTGCTTTTAGTCTGAAACAATATGCTGCTAAATTTATTGTACCTCTTGTAGCAACTCATTGTTTAACAAATCAATGGTTTCAACTCTTTTATTTCTTTTTACGATACTATTGTTTAAAGAAAAAAATAATGATAAATACGAAAAACTTTTTCTTTATTCTAAGAAAAAATTAAAACTGCCATAAAAAGCAAGGAACAGCTGTTTTATTATGTTTCTTTTGTAATTTGTTTTCTATAAAAAAAAGAATAAACTTTTCCAAAGGTAAAATTTATATCTTGTGTAATTAATCAGTATTACTTTTACTGTACACTCACTTTTCTTAATGAAATAAAAAAAAATTTAATGAAAAAAGAAGCAACAAAATGTTACAAAATGCTTTGCAATACGCTCAGTACGAACAGCAGGAGGCTAGAAATATCCACATTGAATATTTCACACTAGCTTTAATTGTATAAAAAAATATAAAAAAAATGTATTATCCGATTTCATGGCAGCTATAGGAGTAATTAATTAGATGTGGGTTAAGTGGTTTAGCCTTCACGCACAGAAATAACATAGTTGAGCTAACCATAATCTAAGAGCAACATATTATTGTTCTATTATATTGTTTTAAGTAAAATAATGTATTGTTACATTAAATACTAATAATGTTGTCTAGCGTAACACTAGCATAGTAAATAACAATTATGTTTAAATTGTAAACTTGAATATAATTATATTATAATATAATTAATAATAATATATAATATAATAATTATAATCACCCCTATTCTGCGTTTTGATTAAGTCTCCGCATTCAGTTCCGTTGCGATCGAAAATTGGTATTCTGAAGAAAAACGGAATCGAAAGAAAAAGAAGAAGACAACAATGTTTAAACAATTAATAACATCACTGTGGAATGTGGAAATGAAATAGCAAAATAAGCAAGTTTGCTATCTTTTTTGTAAACAAATGTCAAATTTAATACAAAAAGTTGTATGTATTCCTAATTAAAAATAAATTCTTGATGAAATTTAATAAACAAATAATTACATTAAATAAAAAATGTAAAAACAAAATAAAAATTAGTTGTTCATAAATATATTTCAGTGCAAAGAATCTTGTGAAGATAAAGGTATATAATTAAAAGTGTTGTTATTAAACATGGAAAGAAAAAAAACAGTTCCAATCCATTTGTGAAAGTAAAATGATAAAATATTGTAAAATCATTTTATTTTACAGATTTAAAAGGAAATTTCGTTTAAACAAAGATGCGTTCAAATATGTTTTAGACATTTTTGCTCATGAGCTGCAGACAAATTCTTTGGCTTTTTCTTCACCGCTTGACCGAGTTGTAGCCGCTTTAGGAGTTTTTGCAGAAGGTAGCTACCAAAGCGGAGTTGGAGCAGATTTTAATTTTGTGATGTCTGCTTTAGATGCCATTATATTTGCCAGTTTTTCATACTAATCTGGTGTTATTGTTTTTGACTTGTAATACAAAAATCAACAATTAAAAAAAATTAATTTAATTAAATAAAATAATTGAAAATAATTTTAATTGTTTTTTTAATCGTGTCTGAACATTTTATCTCATTTTCTATTTACTATTTTTTCAATTTTTAACTTTTTAACTTTTTAACTAAAAAATACAAATAAAGAAAATCCCTCCGTTAACAAAAAAACAACGGAGAAAAACGGAGCTCCGATCGTAATGCAGAATACATACAATCGAAAGAAACTGAGCGGAATCGAAACGCAGAATACCAAAGTTGCTAGACGGAGAAAATTTCGATTCGAATCGAAATGCAGAATAGGGGTGAATGTTTAAATATAAGCAGTAAATGATTAACTTAAACTATCATAATATGGTTGAAAATGTCATGTAATGTAAGGGAATCATAACATAGTATTGTAATTGCAAACAAACACTGTTTGAAAAAAAATGTTATTTTTATTTTATATTATTTTTATTTAATCCTTACACTATTTTTGTCGTGTTTTTTTCTCTCAGAATAAAAAACTATATTATGGTTTAATATAGTATATTATTGTCATTAACTTATAAAACTTTGCTTGTGGTTCTAATTTTGATTTGAGCTAAAACCAAAGATGTTCATGATATTGTTTTTGTACATAGTAACTATCATGGCGAAATCATGTACCAGGTGGCGGCAGTGGAGAATTCATTAATATTTGCTGTTGCAAGAAATGTCAAGCTGCATATAAATAGAACGACCTAGTTTAATTGAACTACTCTCTTAATTGAACTATATAGAGCGCTTTTTTTAATAAGTTCTTTTAGCTCATTTACTGAGCGTCTTTTCATGTTCATCATTATTCATGTTACAAGATATTAGCATAATATTATAACTAATATTATATAAAATTTCAAAATAATTTTTACAAACAAAATTTATAAGTAATTGCAACAGTGCAAACTGTTGGCAACACTGTTATTTTTTATTTCTCTTGAGAAATTAAAAAATAACTGTGTTGCTTTTATTTTTAATACGCCTTACGTCTGCATTAAGAATCGGCATGTAACTAACTTAACGCAGATGGGAACAAAGGCAAAAATAAAAACGTGGTTTGTTTGTAATTTTTGTTAAAGCCTTAACATTTTTGTATTGGCTACTAAAATAACTCTCATATTGTGTTTGAAGTTTTTATTCTTAAAGGAAATGTTTTGGCTTTTTTTTTTAAATTTAGATAAACGTTTTCTGGTGAGCTGGCTTTAGCAACTGGCGAAATGCGTGTAGATGCCTGCTTTTCCAACCAACAAAAAATGTGTATGTTTTCCAATTACATTAAAGAGTTTGATAAGAAAATAATAAAGTTAATTCCAATTGTTGTTCAAGAATTATTTTAAATGGCTCATACCCGCACATGCACTTGCAATACCCTGCCAGATCTTTCTATGTAAGCAAAATATAGACGTTTTAACTCTCCTAAAATAAAAATCACAATTGCGATAACTATGACAGTTTTAACTTACGCTTTTGCATATAGTATGTGTGTTCATATAAGATTATGTGTGTGGGTTTATCAGTGTTGTCAACATGTGGCACCATCTTCTGCTTCATTGCATTGAGACAAATACATCTTTGATGGGAACTTAGATTACTGCCCCTTTCAGTAATTGAAGCAGTAGTGGCCATTATCATACAAAAATATATTTCTAGCAGAGACCCAACATTTCTTTTATAAATTCTTTTTAAAATCGCTGTTTGTTTATATAGCTATACCAACAAGTGTAGAAAACGATAAAATAAAAATAAATAAAACTTGCATTCATTGAGCAGGGATTATTGAGTCGAGCTAGAATTTATTTATTTTAATTAAATCAACGTAAACCAATATAATATAAATCAAGGTTTATATTACATCTTCTACTTTCCCATCCAAATTCCTTAACACGAACCACTACACATAGTCATGAAAGTAAAAAATATAAATTATAAGTTAATTTGCTTTAACTTTAAAATATATATCACTACAGCATTTACCTTTTTGACCTTCATTAAAAAAATTGGTTTGAAAAGTTTTTAAAAATTATTTTCTATTATGAATTTATGTTGTAAAACTGCTTAGAAAAAAAGTGTAAAAACTAGATAACGAGCAGCAGTATTGAAAAGTTTACTAAACAACAGACAATGTTACGGAGATGTAAAAAACATTTGTTGATAAAAGAAACAAAAAAAAGGGAAATTGCATTTGTGTACATAAAAGTGCAAAACCACATTTTGTATGAAAAGTTGACTTAAATTGGCTTCAATTTTTTATAGTCTGTTTTCCAGAGTTGGTTAACCACAAAAAAATTTTATTTTTACTATAACAACTTCTAAAAAATAATAACAATAAATTTACTAAGCTAAAGAACCAACTCACCTTTCTGATATGTAAAAAAAATTCTGCTTAAACTAAAATTATTTGTTCTGTTACAACAACATTAACATTTATACGTTAGGAAACATAATTAAAATTATTGTTGACATATGGAATGTTTTTAAGGGCCGATAGCTTTTATGAAAGGGTTAACTGTCAAACGAATTGTCATACTCTGCTTACTTTTTACACTCGTTAATAGAATGACGTATGAACAACTTTATCAAACAATCCAGATTTATTTTACAAATTAAGCATTATTTCACCCTACGTATAGCTGCAAAATTATTGTAATTGTCGCATATGATGTGAAACCAGGGACCTATTTCACTAAGCTACAAGTTCACAGTTACAAGTGTTTTTGCCTATAAAATTGTGAAGTTGTGATAATTGTGTTTTATAAAAATACAATCACAGTTTAGTGGCTACAAGTGAATTTTACAAGCAACAAGCCTACAAGTCATACTTCTTGGTTGGCGGTTTTGTTTCAATAAACTAAATATGCACTTGTAGGCTTGTAAAATTATAAAAAAAAGCTTGGGGTCGACAGAGACACTCAGAAAAAATTTTACAAGTTACAAGTGAAGTATAAATAAATAATAAATAATAATTGAAATAAATGGTATTTTTTAATAATTTTGTTTATTAAACATTAGCATTTATTTATTTATTTTGTTTATATGTAATTATTTTTTTTTTTTTTTTTATATGTGATTACATGTAATAAACTATATTACACTATTTGCTTATTAATAATTACGACAAACAATTCTAAACACAAACTACGTATGTTTTGATTGATTAGTGATGTGATAACAATAAAAAATTATCGTTATACATGAGATTACCAGTAATTGCAAAAGTATTTAAAGCAACTTTTTATATTTTAATAAACTTCATAGGTACTCTAATATATATCGCTTATTTACTAATAGAACGTGATAACTCAAAAAAATTAATTTTGAGGTAATCGCAGTTCTTGACTCGCTTTTACCATCAGAAAAATAACAGAATGCTTAAGTTCTCACTACAATTAGTAAAATGATTCATAAGTAATAAAAATCCATTTCAGAAATTTTTCACCAATTAAGCTGTGCTTAGACACGCCGTACAAGTCATATGGAATGTCAGATTTTCCATATGTAAATCAATACACACCGTGTAAAACTCATGAATTATAACATATGTTATAACATGTGTTTGGTTTTAATTTAGAGCACGCTCTATTTCGATATGTAAAACCATATATGACAACTGGTGTTTTTAGTGATGCTAACTTTCACTTATAAAATTTCTGCTCAAAATATTTTTATGATAAAAGTTAGATTTCTGAAAATAGAATAAAATATTTTTTGAATTTTTGTAGATAATACGAGTTTAAATAAATTAATCGTAGGCTAAAAAATAATATTTGGGTATTTCCATAAACATGTTAACCACAAAAGAAAAAACAGAAGCCTTCGAACCTTTTTTTAATATGATATAAAATAAATATTAAAATTTAGTATTTGGAGATAAGTACCGCTTTTTGCATTTTTAAAGAACGAATATTACAATTTAAACTCAGCACCAATTATTTTATGGTAAAAAATGAATTGAAATTGGACTTATTGCCTTTATTACCGTCCCATAATTTATATTTTTTCCTTAGTCGAAGTGTACTCCAAAAATCATGTCCACTTTTTTTTTTTGGTACGACGATTATTTGAAAATTCTATTTAATATTCGTGTCTATATACATACATATGTAAAAGAAAAAATAATAATGGTGACTGTTCCAATGTAGACATTTTTAACAAATATGTAGTACAAAGTTTTTTTGTGGAAATAATTAGTTTCTATGAGTTCGTAAAAAATATATTTGGATTTTTTAAGAGCTTACATTTTTCAACTTCAACTGAAAAAAAAACAATAAAAGTGCCAAGAACCTTAATTTTAAGTTCGTACCATGTATTTCATCCTAACTACGCCAAGTACCCGAAATGAACGTGCAGTTTTGAGCTTGTGACTGGTTCTATAAGTGCCTAAGTGCAATTAAAATTATAAATATTATAGCAAATTTAATGTACAGCAGTTTTGATATAAATAATAATCAAGAAAGGTAGTATTGTACTTGTTGTTGTTCTTTTTAAATAATTATTGCTAAGAAGTGAATAGTTTATATCACTGCTTTAAGCATTTTAGTTTTCTTTTCAACCACTAGAGAATGTCATATGTACGAAACATATAAATTACAAATGGATAGCAATTTTGACATTCTATATGACTTGTACACGAAGTCTAAACACAGCTTTATTATATATAAAGGGGATGTCTTGGCCAAACAATGTGGAATGTTTGAATTATGATGTTATTGCTAAAAAGTATATCCACTCTTGTGTCATCAACTTAAATGTGTCGTTATTTATAAAAAAAAAGCGCAGCCATAACTCAAAAAATACATTATTTTTCATTAGAAAAAATCACCTTCTCATAAATACAGTCACAAATGTTTTAGAAAGCGATATAATCATTACGTTATGAAGTTTACTCTACAACTTAAATGTGTCGTTTTTATTGGCAAACAAAGTTTCCAAACATGAAATGAAATAACGACTTATTCTCTTAAAACGTGGAAAGTACAAAAGACATTACAATGAAACGTACACACAATAAAAAGTATTAAATGGCAAACAATTCTATGTAATTAACTCCAAAATTTGAAATTTAGAATTATGAATTTGTATTATTATGTTTAATATGTCAAAATAACTTTGTTAAAAATATTTTTTTTTTATTTTAAGAATTTACAAAATATTGTTAAATATTGTGATTTTATAGGATATTTTAGAATTTTTAATAATAAAAAAGGTGCTGTTTATTTTGAAAGTGGCACTTTAATTGTATACACCAGCATTTTTCATAATAATTGCATAAATAGATAAATTTACAATTAGTAACTACCTGAAAAATATTTTCGAACTTAAACCTAACTAAAAAATAATTCTTCTTCAAATTACAAGTAAAAAATCCAATTTAATATATTCTAAATTTAATTGTGAAAGCAAACGAACAGCTGCGAAAATTAAAACCATAAAAAAGTTCATTTAAAAATCGCATTCACACTCTCATATTGATGTGATTTCAATTTAAACAAACACAACAGGACCTCGTAAAATTCCCTGCCCACGTATAGAAATGGTAAAAGTGGTAACAAAAGGTTTAAAATATTTCAAATATTTTCTTACATTATTGATTAATAACTTTTTTTTTTGTTAAAAGCAAAAGTGCCATGCAAAATGTTAATTTTTTTTTTTTTGTATAAAGGTGGGTGGTAACTAATGGAATTTAAATCTATATTTGTTAGCAAGTTGTTAATAAGTTTTTCACGTTTTTTCCCCACCAGAAAAATCAGTGGCGTAAAAACAATTTACATCAATTTCACATCAAAGAACATGAAAATGTCAAACGAAAATTGTGTTGGTTGGAGGTTAAAAAAAGAAGTGTTTGTAGCATCGAAGCAAGAATAAACACTTTTTAAAGTTTTTAATGTTAAAAATCTAGATTTAACGGATTACACAAAAGCCAATCAAAAATTTTGGAATACAGCTTACAAAAGCAATCAATATTCACAAAGGAGTAATAAAAGTACTAACTAAAAATACTAATTAATATTTTCAGCATTATAAAAACTAGTTTGAAGATGTTTTTAATATTTACATATGTTTCTTTGAGCTGTTTACAGTTATGTATGCATACATGTGTCATACAAATGTCTTAAATGTAACAAAGCAAAAGATGTAAAAGAAATCTTAACGACAAAACAATCGTTACTATTTAAAGCAGCAAAAGGCTTATCAAACGAGTTCAGGACCAGTATTTCTTAACGAAATACAAACAATATAAAATATACGAGTATATTTTTAAAATTGTGTTTTTTTTTCTTTGTTTTTGTTCGTTCTTCAAAAGACTAAAAACTCCTTTTATTCATTATCCATAGATATTTTACCATCCGCAGAAAAAATTTACGAGTCGATGTCAACCCAATATTTGTTTTTTTTTTTATTGCATTTACTTTACTGAACTAGATTGGTTTCAAATAATATGGAAAAATTAGAGGCAGGCGTGGTGTTTTGCCCGCTTCCTCCAAGGACAAATAAAATGCAAAACGACCCAGCAAAAAACTAGACAATACCTCAAAAAGTACTTGCCATATAATGAAATACTTTTGTGGTTGCCATATTTTGTTACTTGCTTACAAAACTAATTACATTAGTTTCCAAAAAAAGGAATTATTAATGGAACTAGATCTTTATGTAAAAAGTGACAACCGTATTAATGGTTGGCAATCTAGTTGGGAAGTACTTCTGCCAAAAATGCTTAATTCCACACTGAATTACCTTTCCAAAATTTTTTTTTTTGCTGGGGAAGTGCTTGAATTTTTATTGAGAACAAGCTATTTCCAGGGTTCTTCGCTACCCCAATGAGAATAATCGTACCACGACCACTCTTCCAAGTTCTTTATTTGATTCATTTGGAAATTATAATAGATTTCCTTCTGCCTATTGGATCTTTAGAATAAGAACTTATTTATCTTCTAAATATTCATGAAATTGTTTTTTATTAAAATCGATTCCGCACGCGTTTTCTCCACTTGCCCGTCTTGTTCCTTTTTTTTTTTAAATAAGCATACCCTCTTGGAACTTCTTAATAAGTATCTATCTCTATTAAGTTTTTCTTTAAATCGGTGCAGACGTAAGTGCCCGTTTTAGTCATAACTCACGAACGCGTAGCCCGAATTCGAACATCTACACGAACATACAAACAAACACTAAAAATTGAGTTATAAATTCACAACATTTTTTATATGTATATACAGTAATAGAAAATTTTAAAAATAATACAATTTGTGTGACACTTTTCTTCCATTTTCAGTAATGCTTTAAATGATTAACTCAAAAAATTTGTACCAAAAAAAAAATGCTTTAGACAGTGAGATGGAAGATTTTGTTAATCAACTTAACAAGTTAAGTTGAATTTAATATTTAATAGTGTTATTTGTAGTGGTGATTTTTGGCGATAGTTGAAATGTTTTGTTGGGAAATCGTGGGAACAACATTTATCTAATTGGGGATACCACTCGAATTAAATCTGGGAACCCTGCTGTTTGTCAGTGTTCGTGTTGAAATCAACTTTGCCAAGTCACTAGATGAACTAGAGAAAATTTAAATACGCCTATCGGTCAATAGTTTCGAAAATTTTGATACTTAATATGAGCAAGATCAATCCATGTCCTTAGAGGCAGTAGACTAAACACTACGCCTCTAATTTTTCCATATCTTTTTTTTCAACTTTCGTTTGTATTCCTGCAGGTGGTTGTGGTTTCTGCTTATTCACATCTTACTCCTTAATCTTCGCAATTATACTAGGATCTGATACAGCAACTTTTTCTTTTAGCTGGGACAACAACCCTAAGCGAAACGTACATATGGTGAAGGATATATAAGATTCGGCATAGCCGAATATAGCTTTCTTATTTGTTTTTTTTTTATTATTGTTATTTATTAAATAAAAACTAGAGGGTACCCCATAGGGAAGGCAAAATTTTAACATCTCTATTTAACCGTTCCGGATACCTGTAAAAATTTTTAATAAAGTTGGTGTCCATATAGCTCACTATAACAAAAGATAATTAAAAAAAAATAAACTCAGTTATTAAAGGGTGTTCCCAAAGTGACCTTGTTTGGCTTTTATGGCTCCATCTTTTGAACTTTATAGTCGAACAGTTAAACATTATACAGAATGTGTTCTTTTCTAACCGCTAAAACAACAAGGATAAATAAATAATAATAAAAGGGTGTTTCTATAAATAATGCAATTTGACATTTGTATATAAACATATCTTTTGAACCGTTACAAATAGGAAATGTAAATTTAAATAAATAGTGTATCACAATTTTTGAAGGTACATAATTGGACATTATAGAGTGTCCCCGTAGGTGAGGTTATGTTTTTTATATGGCCTCATCTTTTGAACCGTTATAGAGACAAAAATGAAATTTAAAGAATGTATGTATTTAAATATTCAATTTATATTCGATAACTCTTGCAACTTGAAGTTAATACTGATTTCGGGCCCCAAATATCGTGTTTCCCTGTGTTATTTAGTTTAATTAATAAGATAATTGATTTATAAACTAAAATGAAAGCTCATTATTCTCTTCAAGTTTAAATTTACATTTTTTGCATTTTATATTTAAGTTCTTTAATGTAAGGAACGAAGGGTTATAAAATGCTTGAAATCAATATGTTCTTACATTTTATTTCATACTCATCCTAATCACCCAACAAACTTTTTCAATTGATATTTTCGTTTTTATATTCGTTGTTTTCATATCCTTCCTTTTGCTGTATAAATGGGGTTGATTCAAATTGTAAATAGTGTCATAAATTTTCTAATGGCGAAATTTTATTTATTTTATTTTTTTATGTTCTAAATAAGTGTAGTGAAACAGTAGTAGTTCTTGTTAACAAATCTTTACAAATGTTATTGTTTTCAAATTTTTTCCTGACTCTTATTTTTACAGCTGTCGTTATTATTGTTTTTATTATATTATAATAAATTTTGAAATCAGAAAATTTAAAAAGAAATTTACTGGTTTCGCCTTTCTCTTGTTACACTCATAATTGACTTGAATTAATGCAGTATCAGAAAAAAATTGGATAAGAACTTCCACTAATGAACAGTAGTTGCAAAACTGGTATGGTCTGTTAAGACTTTAAAGCAATTTATTTGCTAATTCATCATGACTTTGGGACTTTTTGAAGTGTTTTTCAATAAAATATATCAAGATAGAGGGAACCTTATTCACACATTTATTTTGTTCAATTTATTTATTTAATTATTATTTCATTTATTCCTTTTTCTTCAAATTAGATTTGTTGAATGTTACGTTCGATTCATTTGGACTGTAAGCGATTTGTTTTTTAAAAGCGTAATATTGAAGCATACCATCATCACCCAGTTAACCCCAATTAATACAATAGCATTTCTGACTCATATTTAAAATCTGTGAGAATCAAGGGGCTATTACTCTAGACTAGTATATTCTAGTGATTTCTCGTATGCTTGAAATATAGGGGCTACACTAATACACATCTACATATATAAAACATTTTTGCAAGTGTGTTGTGACTTTATAACTCCCCTGCAGAAAATCGAACTAGTATCAATACAATATAAATCTCTCGATATTAAGAAGTATTGTCTGAATTTTTTGTCCCTATATGAGGGAACCAATTTATTCAAAAAGTTTTGAATGCTGTTGCTCGTTCGGCATTCAAAAATATTTAACATTAGTGATTCTTCTATATAAAAAACGTATGTGGTGATAGAGAATTAAGAAAGAAGAAAAAACATCAAGTGAAAAAATAGGAGCTCGGCCATATTTTCCGAGTTACAAGCCTCTGAAGTTTTAAAATTTTTTATAAATCAATAAAGGTATCATTATAAAGCTCTGGAAGAGATCCTAAGGAAATACTAAAAAATTTAAAAAAATGCTTAATCCATTAAGAGCCGGTGACATTTTTATGTACTTAATTTTTTTTCTTATTTTTAAATTCTCTGTCACCCAAATATTTATTTCTTTTGATTAGAGTTATTTCACTAAACTAGATGTACATAGATGGTGAAGGGTATATAAGATTCGGCATAGCCGAATATAGTACTCTTACTTGATTTTATTTTGTTTACGTTTTACAGCTTTTTGACAAATTTAAATTCGTGCAAGAAGAAGAAAAAGAACTTTAGTCTCTCAAAACCGCTCCCATTTATTTAATTTTAAAGTAGGGAAACGCTTTTCGTGCAAATTGCTATCTCATGAGATCCCAAAGTAGAGTAAAGAAACACACCTGAAATTCATCAAAACATCACTCATTTAACATTTTGTGTCTAGATTAATAGAATTGAAAAATGTATTTAAAATAAAATTTTAAATTAAATAACACATTAAAATAATTAAATGGTGTCTGTAAGGGAGGATAATAAACTTTCACAAGTTTTTTTTAAACAAAATATCTTAACCATTAATCAAGTGTAGAAAAAATATAGAAAAAAAAACATTTAATCCACTGTAAATCTATCTTGACCACTTGTCTACATGTTTATCGATTCATCTGCTCACCCTTCCTTTTTACTGTCAAGTTGTTTCTGATGTTGTTTTAATACGAGTATAGTTTATCAAAATATGTATTATGTACTTGTGAAGCATATTCGTGAAGTACGTAACATAAAATCTCATTTATAAATACAAGTGTACAAGTTATCGTACACAACTATATGATGTGAGATTTTTTTTTGTTGATTGTTATTTTTTTTGGCATTATTTCGTTCATGTAGTAAACAATAGATAAAGTTTTTCTTGTTTTTTTTTTCAAGTACAAGTATTTATTACTCTACCCATTTTTGCCACTAAATCCATACATTTCTCAAAGTGTGCTCTAAAATTAATGCAAAATTTGGCTTAAACAGAAAATATTTATTTAATCAAAGATTGTTTTTTTCTAATCAAATAACTTTTCTCTTTCTCTTTTTCTGTAAATTATTTGTGTCATACTTTATAAATTTCACAAGGCGGATAAAATGTTGGGGATGATGGAGGCTAGATTTGTTTCCGGGGTGGCAAGCTTCTCCACACATTTTTTAATACGCCAATGGGAATATAAATATGTGGGAAGTGTTGCTTCAGCGAAATATACTTAACCGCTTTACTGAGACGTTATTGAAATTATTGCTGCAACGTTCAATTATATTCTTTAATTTTTTTTCATAAAACTTTCAATGCTGTGAAGGCAGTGAATCTTATTACTGAAACAGGGCGCTATGAAAGAGTACCTGTTATAGTAATTTAATTGTTGTATGGACTATATTGTTAAAACCTTATGTCATTTATGATCCAATTACAAAAGATAAATGTCTGATACCGTGTCGTAATTTAAAGCACCAGTAACGGTCAGACGAATAAAATGAACATTGGTTATGCATTCCTCAACAAACAAATGCCTTTGTTGTTGTTTTTTTACATAATAATGTTCCATTATTTATATGAAGTATTTTGTATTTTTTTTTTTGTATGCTGGTCAAGCCACGCGAAGAGAATTGCCTAAATTATACTCTTAAATTTTTTTAATAATATACAGAGTACTCATTTTGTTGTTTGCTCTTTATGCTATAAACACAATCATGTCCACCGACCATCGACTACAAGATGTCAAAAATAGAATACATGCGTGCTTATGAGAATAAATCTTTTAGCAGCTACACGACTACCGACTACACGGCTACTTTTGTAGCCCGTAGCCAACTTAGGCTAATTTCTATTTTTCTTGGCTACAAAAAACAGATTAGTGGTGCCAATACAATAAATGCATGAAATAGTGATTTTGAAAACGCAATACATAAAATATCGCTATTAAAAACGCGAAAAACTTTTAAAGTGGCACCATTGAAAAATAATAATCATCTGTTAATTTGTTTACATTTTTCATCAGTTTATTACTTTATCTCGAAGGGGGAACATCTGCGTGCGAGCAGATTTTTTTTTTTTAAAGTTAAGTTATAATTGAAGTCGCAACGCGCACAGTTTTTATTCAACAGGATTTTCCACTTCCTATACGAAGGTATAGGTTGATGTGCAGTTCCTGGAGAGACTAGTTATATCAAAATGCTTGTGGGATACCCTGGCGCTGTAGTTATATACTCCTGCCATTATTAAATTAAGATTAAAAAAATAAATTTTTCATATACTATTTATTTGGCGCTTTTTTCATTTACTTTTTGTTTGTGAAATTTTCCATTTAGTTCTTTTTTCATAAATTTCTAATTTGTTTCATTTATATTTATTTTTTGGGTTTTTATTCAAATTGATAAGTATATAATAGTAATTTTTACTGTTTATATACATTTATTAAATTGGTTAATGTAAATGTTTATTTCAATTTACATGCAAATATGGACGTGGACACTTCATACACTGAAGTCTTTGTTTCCACTATTTTAGCAATAGTATTTATAAAGTTAATTAAATTTTCTTGAGACATTTAAAATTTTTTTTTACACAAATTCACTTAAAAAAATCAAGTTTGTTTTGTTTTGGTTAACTTAAATACATACATGTATGTCAAAACAGATGTTTATTTTTTGTAGTTAGTGGTCGATGGTCGTTAAAAGAATTAAGTAGCTGGCAACTTGGCTATTTTTGTAGCCAGCTACTTTTGTAGTCGGTAGTCGATGGTCGGTAGCCTTTGGTTGTGTTTATAGCATTATGCTTTAAATAAAGAATATTTATTTGCGTTATTGTTTTTGTAATAGATAATTAAGATAAACAATGTATGAAGTTTTAAGAACAAATTCTGTTGTTATGTAAGAATATGTCATAATATTCGTATTTTCTCAGTTACACGAAAGAAAAAGTAATTCAATGTTTTATGCGTGTACGCAAATGAGTCTGTTGTAACTTAAGTAGAAATTTTTAGTCAGTTGGCAGCTATTGAAGTGAACAGTCGGATCATTTGATCGTGCGTATGCCATCGAATGCTAAGACTTGATCAGTGGAGAAGAGATCTGATATCGAAGTTGTGCGTATGCCACTCCAATAAAAGATCAATTCCTCCTTATAGTTTCCAACCCAGAAATCAACTCGGATACTGCGGCTAGCTTGAAGTTCGGTGTTGCCGTCTCCTAGCTAGACCGACGTGTACGCTTTGACGACTCCTATTTTTTTTATATAAGAATTAATTTCGTGGACAAATCGGTCAGGAATCGCTAAAACTTGGGCCGCCTGGACGTAGATTGTGCGTATGCCGTCAAGGTTCTCGCTGCCCAGTGGAATAGGTCAACCCTTGTTGGTCGTGCGTATGCCACCGCAGTGGTAGATCGCTTCCTGCTCAGCTCTTACTGTCCGATTCTCCAAAAAATTAATTGATTCACGTGTGGCTGGGCTAACTAAGTTTTTTCCTTGTAATCGAATTTATTTTTTTTTTCAAGTTCTATTTTATGAAATTATTTAACCTGGTAAATTTAAGAAAAAAAAAACAAAATTATAATAAATAAAATTTTATAACGTAAAACAAAACAAAGGTGTTTGTGATAATTGGTTTTTCTTATGTAAGACACTGGACATCCGCTGACCTACCCCGGCTAGAGCGAAAACGTGTCGATACAACTTGTAAGACATACTCAAGCAAACTATGAGGAATAGAAGCCAAAGCTCGTAATACAGTAAGTAGAGATCGTTACCACACCGCGATCAATAATTTTATTTTAAAAAAGATGGCGCTATGTGTCATACCGCGACCGAAAAGCTATCAATTTCTGAAATCAAAATTTGGCTATAAGTTGATTTAGAGAAATAAACCACCAAGTTCGTGCGATTTAACTCCAATTATAAACCAACAACAACTGACCAACATTGTGCATATTATTTATGACAAACGACTAGCAAGCGGCCTTGATTCGAAGTGCAGATTGTGTTAAAAACAGCCGCGGTGGAAATGCCAGCAATCATTTTTAAATATTAGAGCTTTTAAAATAAAAAACTAAAATTTTTAATTTTTACCCTGACTAGGATTCGAACCATCGATTTTATAAATTAATGAAATTTTACTTTATTTTCGGCTTTTTGGTTCTTTTTAATTAATTTTCTAAACATTTTTAGAAAGAAAAATTATTTACAAATGTATGCGGACGTTTTCCAAAGAAAACAAGAAAAATTAGACGCTAGCAGAATGAAATGCAGCATTTTCTGGACCGCCACATCCTTCATCAGCATTCTTTGCATCTATCTACCTTATGTTATGTACATCGTAAACATCATCTATTTAACCAACTAATCTTAATGTTAATTTGGTGAGACGAAGTTCACACACAACTTAAAGCTTTTCTTTGTCATTCTCTTTGTAACTCGTCTTGTACATTTGTTGTTGCTTTTTTGTACTAGCAATTTGATAGTCACAAATGCAACATTTTTTTTGTTTATATAATATAACACTTTTACTTGTTTTGTTATATTTTAAATAATCGTACCACGACCACTCTTTCGAGTAAGTTTTTTATTTGATAAATATAGAATTTACAATACATTTTCATCTGAATCCGCACATTTTCCTCTTCCTCTCTTACCCCTCCTGGTCACCATTTTTTAAATAAGCATATCCTTTTGAAAATTCTAAGAAATATCTATCTGTTTTTTGTTTAAGATCGGTACGTCGTAAATGCTTATTTTAATCATAACTCCCGAGCGCGACGATTTCGTGGAAACTTTATATAAACCATCTGCACGAACATACAAAAAACCCTAAAAATAATACCGCATTCGGTTTTACCATTCGTATGTTAAAAAGTCACAACACACTTGCAACAATTTTATATACATTTATATAGATAGATATACGAAGATGCTGCTATTAACAATAACAAAGCGCTTTTTACTCATGTAATGAACCATATTTTCTAATCATGAATTGTCAGCTGTTAACTATCAATTTGTTTTTAATTGTTTTTGCGTAAATTTTGGTACATCATATATATATTGTTTATGACTCTATTAAACGGTGGCTGTTGTTCATGATTTATTTGAATTTTATTTCGGAAGTTATATTTCATTTCGTTGCGTTTTATATTTCGTAACTTATTTCTTTGACTCAAATTTACGATTTGTTTTCTTGTTTTTTACAAGTGAGCAACTTAATGACTGTTGTTATTGAGACATTAAAAATAAAAAGAAAAAGAATTTAGATGGTATCTAAGTGTTGAGTGTTTGCAAACATCAAAAATTGGTGTCATATATAGACGACCAGACAAACAGACATTTAACAAAATAAAACAAATGAATTAAATTACACTTGAAACAAAGAAATAAAAGTAAAGAGATGGAGTCCTTGTTACAATAAAATTTTAAATCACAATTTAGATATAAAAGAAATTCTTCAAAACCCAAGGTAAATAATACAAAATTTATCAAACCCTGTTGTGGAAAGCATATTTATTCAACTGAATAATTCCAGATTGTAACTTAAGCTTATTCTTGTAATGTTGTTGTGTATAATTTATTACATCAATACTTAACACGATTTATTTTTACAAAACACGCAACATTTGGCAAATAAAATCCCAGCAGTCATTAAATGAAAAAAAAAATAATATTAAAGGCATTTTGAAAAAGAAAATTCCTCATAACAGTGAGATATTTTTTCTTCCTATTCTAAAAAGTTTGCTTTCATTTGAATGGAAGCTTTAAAGTAAGAGTCACATAACAAAGACTTTCCAATTTTATTTATGTATGTTGTTACTTCTCTGTATCAACAGTTTCAATTTTCTTTTGATGTTATTGATGCAACCACATTGTGTAATGAAATAAAATTATCCTGTAAGTTAATTCTTGCAAACAAAAAAAAAATTCGGCTTTAAAACAGATTTTTGCTGTCTGTCTATAAGGGTTCGAAAGTTTAATCATATACATTTAACTATTTAAATATAACTATTTAATTTATATATTTATACTTCTTATTTAGAGAAAACATTAACCATTCTGTCTAATTTTCAAGGGTTTCTTAAGGACCGTTCAGAAGATAGAGCCATAAAGTCAAATTGCGTCAATTATGGAAACACCTTTTAATTTCTTATAGTTCTTATAACGACGTCAGCTGTATAAATTCCTTGTAAATTTCAGCTATCTGTCTACAATGGTTAAATAGCTCGACTACATACATCAAATTACTATAGCTATTAGAACACCCTTTAATTTCCAAATCCAAATTTTGAAATTGTTGCTACAATGGACTTAGTACGAGGGCTGCTTTATATATTTCTGGCCTAATAGTGAAAATGCGAATATTATAATCAAAAATGGTTTTATTGTTTTTCAAAGTATTCTCCAGCATGATTTATACACTTTTGCATACGCTCAAACCAGTTGTCGAAGCACTTTTTCCACTCCGATTGCGGCACCTCTAAAACATGGTTTTTCGAACACTTCAACAGCTTCTTCTGGTGACGAAAATCGTTGACCACGCATTTTTTTCTTGATGTGCGGAAACAAGAAGAAGTCATTAGGTGCCAAGTCAGGGCTGTACGGCGGATGAACCATTAATTCGACGTTTTGGCCGGTCAAAAACGCTCTTGTTTGAGCCGATGTGTGATAGCTCGCATTGTCATGGTGAACAATGATTCGTCTTCTCTTGTTGGTTTTTCGAATTTCTCCGATGACTTCAGGCAAACAAATTGTAGTGTACCACTCAGAAGTTACCGTCCTACGTTGCTCAAGCGGAACACTCGCCACATGACCAGTTTTGCTGAAGAAACAGGCGACCATTTGCTTCGAAGTGCTTCTTCCACGAACAACTTTCGTTGGATTTTGCTCGTCTTTGAAGACCATACGGTCGATTGTTGTTTCGTTTCGGGCTCATACGCATAGATCCATGATTCGTCACCTGTGGCGATCTTATAAACGTCTTTTGAAGCACCGCAATCGTATTTTTGCAACATTTCTTTGCACCAATCGACACGAGCCTTTTTTTGAGCGACTTTCAAATTGTGCGGGATCCAACGAGAACAAACCTTTTTTACGGCCAGGTGTTCATGCAGTATCGAATGTATGCTGGTAGAAGAAATGTCCAAGGATGTCTCTATCTTTCGGTATGTCGCATGTCGATCTTGCATTATGAGTTCACGCACTGCATCAATGTTCTCTGACACAACAGACGTTTTTGGACGACCTTCACAGTGCTATAGGATGGTGCTTCATCGCCATACCAAGATTTAAGTTCATCAATGCACTCTTGTCGTGATAGTCCCCGTCGAAAGTTGTGAAAAATTATGGCACGAAAATGTTCACGAGTTAATTCCACTTTTTTCTATATTAATGTCAGATTGCACTTGGCAGCATTCAGTGTTGCAAGGCCAGAAATATAAATAGCAGCCCTCGTAATACAGGTTCTTTGTAAATTTCAACCATCTCTTTATAATGATTTAAGAGTTTGGCCATATAACTTAAATAACATCAACTATTCTAACACCCTTTAATTTAAAATTTCAAATATTTATACTTCTTATTATACCAGATAAAGTATTGGACATTCTGTCTAATTTTCAAGTGTTTCTATATAACGGTTCAAAATATAGGCCCATTTACCTCAAATTACATGAATTATAGAAACACCCTTTAATTTCTTTATTAAAATTGTTAATTTGTTCTTATAGCAGCCTTAGTAATATATGTTCCTTTTAAATCTCAGCACTCTGTCTATCATCAATTTTTTGGTCACCCTTTAATTACTAATTCCAAATTTTATTCTTGCTGATCCAGCAGACTGAGCAATACAGCTTCTTTGCAAGCTTAAACCGACTGTCAAAAACTGTTCAAAGGTATGGCAACAAACATTATAAAAAATGAACTATTGGGGAACCCTTTAATTTATAATTTTGAATATTTATTATTATAACGGTCATAGTAATCGATATTTTGTCCAATATATCTATATAGGTCAATTAACGTTCACTATGGGGACACCCTTTAATTTTTAGATTTTTTATAAACTTCACCACAAAAAGCGGAAAAAGTTTATAAATAAGTTTGTCACTTCATTTGTAATTCCTACAATATCCTTTTCCGACCGCACAAAGAATATTTATTCTGAGTTCTTATGCATAGCGAAGTCGACTGAGCGATGTCTATCTGTCCGTCCGTGTTTTTTTAAATCTAGTTTGCCTTTGCCTTACGCCAATCGATCAGACATAGTATCGAAAGAGGTGCTATTGGAAATCAACAAGATCGGTCCATGTCCTAAGACGCAGCGGGCAAAACACCACGCCTACCTCTAATTTTTCCATATAATTTGGAACAATGAAGTAACTCCAATCAAAAAATATATGTGGACATATAGAATTAAAAAATAAGAAAAAAAACATCAAGTGAAAATATTATTTTAAAGCTTCTGAAGAGAATTTTAAGGAAATACAAAAATTTTTTTAATTTTAATGCGGTGCCCATTACGGCTCATAACACACGTAAAAAACATGTACACCCTTTAATTTTTGAAATTATGAAATAGCAGATTCATCCTGCTATTCATGAAAATGCAACATTCAATTGAATTGATAACCTCCTCCTTTTGTTGAAATTGGTTAAAAATAACATCTACAGGTTACATGTAAGATATGCAGCTACTTAGACAATGTAAATTACTTTTACAGAGAAATTATTTAACAAACTTTGCTTTCTCTAAAATCTGTAAAAATAATTATATTTGCAAGTGAAAGGATGTAAATTTGTATGTTTCTCTCTATTGCAACTAGAGAGAATATTTGTTTACAACATGAAAACTTAGGTCATTATTTAAAAAGAATTGCTTTTATGAATATTTGACTAAGCTGGCAAGTATGTTGTTTTTAATTTAGATTTTGTTCTTTTACATGCAAACTAATTATCTTGTAAAGATAATTGGAATTTTGTTTGAAAATTCAAAGTTTTTTCAATATTCATTGTAATTGAGATGGGTCAGATGGGTCAGGTAAACAGAAATCATTATACCAAATGCAAACCTTTGTTGCATTAAAAAACAAAAAAGAACAAGTAAATACAGTTAAAAGAGCCTTAATCCCAAATACCTATCATTATTATAGATTGGTAAATTTTTACTGATTACTGAAAAAGAAATAATAATAAGAAAATTTCAGTTTTATATAAATTTATACAAAACTCAAAATATTCTCGAGAGTAGAGACAACAATATCGCCAGAGTAGGTCTATTTTTCTAGCTAACAACTGTTGGTATCTACATTTTGTATTTTTGCAACAAAATTTAAGATTTTTAGTAGAAGCAAACCACTTTTTGTTTTTTTATATCGTACCTGTACATAGACATTCCATATGAATGTATAAACAATAAGGAGATCAGATGAAATGCAATATCTTTTGCACCGTTTGAAAAAACCGAGGCACTTGAAAGCTTTGTTTTAAACTTGAAAGATGTGTTTAGTCCACCGAATACTTAATTACATGCCAAGAATCCTTTTTACAAGTTGTCTGCCGGGAACGTATACTACTTAGTTTGCCGCCATTTTGGAAAACATTAGTCTGGACAGTTCACATTTGTCAGTCGGGAAGTATACACGTGGCAGATATATTATTTAAAAATATTCGATAAAACAACGGGGCTTACGATTGAACTGCTGCGAGATCTCTTACCACAACAAGTTATTTCCAGAAATGTTGAAGTTGATTGGCCTTCACGGGCGTCTGATTTTACTGCTCCGGACTTCTTGTTGTGGGGATATCTGAAAAGCAAGATTTATGCAAACAACCTAGAAACACTTGAGCAACTCAAACAAAATATTCGTTATGAAATTAATCAAATATCGTGTGATATGTGTAAGAATATAGTGAAAAATGTGCTAATGTGCTAAAAAGGGATCGCATTTGTCAGCAGGCCAGCAGAGGCGGACATTCATCTGATATTGTATTCCATAAATAATTGCCGACATTAAGTAAAACATTTATCAATATAAAATCCATTCTCTTTTTTATTTATTTAAAAATTTTAAACAAACAAAGTAATTTAACTTTCTGGTGGACACTAAAGATATTGTTGCTAGTATGGAAAAATTTTTAAATGTTTTGATTCCACTTCGCCGGACGGATTTTGGTTTCTTAATGATAAAACATTAAATATTCATTCCAAGGGAAATTCAATGAAATATGAAAATTAATTTTAAAGGGGTTTGTAAAGTATATTCATATAAGAAAAAATTAAATTTTTCCCTTTTCCTCCTAATAACAGATTAAATCCCTTTTGCTTCTAGAGCGCTTAGTTACCGAGATAAATGAGTTTTAAGCTTTCCATAAAAAAAATTAATTTTTGGGGACAAAATTGAGTTTTTTTGTCTAACATTGAATTTTTTTTATTTTTTTAATTTTTATAGTGATAACAGATTAAAGCCCTTCTCCTCCTAGGGCGGTTAGTTACAGAGATAAATGAGTTTTAAGTTTCCATATAAAAAAAATTAATTTTTGGGAATAAAATTAAATTTTTTGGTCCAACATTGAATTTTTATATTTTTTTCAGTTTTATAGTGACAACAGATTAAAGCCCTTTTCCTCCTAGGATGCTTAGTTACCGAGATAAATGAGTTTTAAGTTTTCCATATAAAAAAAATTAATTTTTTGGGGATAAAATGAAATTTTTTTGGTCCAGCATTGAATTTTTTTATTTTTTTCCTTTTTATAGTGATAACAGATTAAAGCCCTTCTCCTCCTATGGCGGTTAGTTACCGAGATAAATGAGTTTTAAGTTTTTCATATAAAAAAAATTAATTTTTGGGGATAAAATGAAATTTTTTGGTCCAACATTGAATTTTTTTATTTTTTTTTTTTTCCATTTTTATAGTGATAACAGATTAAAGCCCTTTTCCTCCTAGGACGCTTAGTTACCGAGATAAATGAGTTTTAAATTTTCCATATAAAAAAATTAATTTTTGGGGATAAAATGAAATTTTTTGGTTCAACATTGATTTTTTTTATTTTTTTTTTTTTTTTTCATTTTTATAGTGATAACAGATAAAAGCCCTTTTCGTCCTAGGACGCTTAGTTACCGAGATAAATGAGTTTTAAGTTTTCCATATAAAAAAAATTAACTTTTGGGGATAAAATGAAATTTTTTGGTCCAACATTGAATTTTTTATTTTTTTCATTTTTATAGTGATAACAGATTAAAGCCCTTTTCCTCCTAGGACGCTTAGTTACCGAGATAAATGAGTTTTAAGTTTTCCATATAAAAAAAAATAAATTTTAGGGGATAAAATGAAATTTTTTGGTCCAACATAGAATTTTTTTATTTTTTTTTTTTTTTTCATTTTTATAGTGATAACAAATTAAAGCCCTTTTCCTCCTAGGACGCTTATTTACCGAGATAAATGAGTTTTAAGTTTTCCATATAAAAAAAATTAATTTTAGGGGATGAAATTAAATTTTTTGGTCCAACATTGAATTTTTTTATTTTTTTCATTTTTATAGTGATAACAAATTAAAGCCCTTTTCCTCCTAGGACGCTTAGTTACCGAGATAAATGAGTTTTAAGTTTTCCATATAAAAAAAATTTATTTTTGGGGATAAAATGAAATTTTTTGGTCCAACATTGAATTTTTTTATTTTTTTCATTTTTATAGTGATAACAGATTAAAGCCCTTTTCCTCCTAGGACGCTTAGTTACCGAGATAAATGAGTTTTAAGTTTTCCATATAAAAAAAATTTATTTTGGGGATAAAATGAAATTTTTTGGTCCAGCATTGAATTTTTTTATTTTTTTTCATTTTTATAGTGATAACAGATTAAAGCCCTTTTCCTCCTAGGACGCTTAGTTACCGCGATAAATGAGTTTTAAGTTTTCCATATAAAAAAAAATTAATTTTTGGGGATAAAATGAAATTTTTTGGTCCAACATTGAATTTTTTTATTTTTTTCATTTTTATAGTGATAACAAATTAAAGCCCTTTTCCTCCTAGGACGCTTAGTTACCGAGATAAATGAGATTTAAGTTTTCCATATAAAAAAAATTTATTTTTGGGGATAAAATGAAATTTTTTGGTCCAACATTGAATTTTTTTATTTTTTTCATTTTTATAGTGATAACAGATTAAAGCCCTTTTCCTCCTCGGACGCTCAGTTACCGAGATAAATGAGTTTTAAGTTTTCCATATAAAAAAATAATTTTTGGGGATAAAATGAAATTTTTTGGTCCAACATTGAATTTTTTTATTTTTTTCATTTTTATAGTGATAACAAATTAAAGCCCTTTTCCTCCTAGGACGCTTAGTTACCGAGATAAATGAGTTTTAAGTTTTCCATATAAAAAAAATTAATTTTTGGGGATAAAATGAAATTTTTTGGTCCAACATTGAATTTATTTATTTTTTTCATTTTTATAGTGATAACAGATTAAAGCCCTTTTCCTCCTAGGACGCTTAGTTACCGAGATAAATGAGTTTTAAGTTTTCCATATAAAAAAAAATAAATTTTAGGGGATAAAATGAAATTTTTTGGTCCAACATAGAATTTTTTTATTTTTTTTTTTTTCATTTTTATAGTGATAACAAATTAAAGCCCTTTTCCTCCTAGGACGCTTATTTACCGAGATAAATGAGTTTTAAGTTTTCCATATAAAAAAAATTTATTTTAGGGGATAAAATAAAATTTTTTGGTCCAACATTGAATTTTTTTATTTTTTTCATTTTTATAGTGATAACAAATTAAAGCCCTTTTCCTCCTAGGACGCTTAGTTACCGAGATAAATGAGTTTTAAGTTTTCCATATAAAAAAAATTAATTTTAGGGGATAAAATGAAATTTTTTGGTCCAACATTGAATTTATTTATTTTTTTCATTTTTATAGTGTAACAGATTAAAGCTCTTTTCCTCCTAGGACGCTTAGTTACCGAGATAAATGAGTTTTAAATTTTCCATATAAAAAAAATAAATTTTAGGGGCTAAAATGAAATTTTTTGGTCCAACATAGAATTTTTTTATTTTTTTTTTTTCATTTTTATAGTGATAACAAATTAAAGCCCTTTTCCTCCCAGGACGCTTATTTACCGAGATAAATGAGTTTTAAGTTTTCCATATAAAAAAAATTTATTTTAGGGGATAAAATGAAATTTTTTGGTCCAACATTGAATTTTTTTATTTTTTTCATTTTTATAGTGATAACAGATTAAAGCCCTTTTCCTCCTAGGACGCTTAGTTACCGAGATAAATGAGTTTTAAGTTTTCCATATAAAAAAAAATAAATTTTAGGGGATAAAATGAAATTTTTTGGTCCAACATTGAATTTTTTTATTTTTTTCATTTTTATAGTGATAACAGATTAAAGCCCTTTTCCTCCTAGGACGCTTAGTTACCGAGATAAATGAGTTTTTAGTTTTCCATATAAAAAAAATTAATTTTTGGGGATAAAATGAAATTTTTTGGTCCAACATTGAATTTATTTATTTTTTTCATTTTTATAGTGATAACAGATTAAAGCCCTTTTCCTCCTAGGACGCTTAGTTACCGAGATAAATGAGTTTTAAGTTTTCCATATAAAAAAAAATAAATTTTAGGGGATAAAATGAAATTTTTTGGTCCAACATAGAATTTTTTTATTTTTTTTTTTTTTCATTTTTATAGTGATAACAAATTAAAGCCCTTTTCCTCCTAGGACGCTTAGATACCGAGATAAATGAGTTTTTAGTTTTCCATATAAAAAAAATTAATTTTAGGGGATAAAATGAAATTTTTTGGTCCAACATTGAATTTATTTATTTTTTTCATTTTTGTAGTGATAACAGATTAAAGCCCTTTTCCTCCTAGGACGCTTAGTTACCGAGATAAATGAGTTTTTAGTTTTCCATATAAAAAAATTTAATTTTTGGGGATAAAATGAAATTTTTTGGTCCAACATTGAATTTGTTTATTTTTTTCAACTTTATAGTGATAACAGATTAAAGCCCTTTTCCTCCTAGGACGCTTAGTTACCGAGATAAATGAGTTTTAAGTTTTCCATATAAAAAAAATTAATTTTTGGGGATAAAATGAAATTTTTTGGTCCAACATTGAATTTTTTTATTTTTTTTTTTTTTCATTTTTATAGTGATAACAAATTAAAGCCCTTTCCCTCCTAGGACGCTTATTTACCGAGATAAATGAGTTTTAAGTTTTCCATATAAAAAAAATTTATTTTAGGAGATAAAATGAAATTTTTTGGTCCAACATTGAATTTTTTTACTTTTTTCATTTTTATAGTGATAACAAATTAAAGCCCTTTTCCTCCTAGGACGCTTAGTTACCGAGATAAATGAGTTTTAAGTTTTCCATATAAAAAAAAATAATTTTTGGGGATAAAATGAAATTTTTTGGTCCAACATTGAATTTTTTTATTTTTTTAATTTTTATAGTGATAACAGATTAAAGCCCTTTTCCTCCTAGGACGCTTAGTTACCGAGATAAATGAGTTTTAAGTTATCCATATAAAAAAAATTAATTTTTGGGGATAAAATGAAATTTTTTGGTCCAACATTGAATTTTTTTATTTTTTTCATTTTTATAGTGATAACAAATTAAAGCCCTTTTCCTCCTAGGACGCTTAGTTACCGAGATAAAAGAGTTTTAAGTTTTCCATATAAAAAAAATTTATTTTTGGGGAGAAAATGAAATTTTTTGGTCCAACATTGAATTTTTTTATTTTTTTTTCATTTTTATAGTGATAACAGATTAAAGCCCTTTTCCTCCTAGGACGCTTAGTTACCGAGATAAATGAGTTCTAAGTTTTCCATATAAAAAAAATTAATTTTTGGGGATAAAATGAAATTTTTTGGTCCAACATTGAATTTTTTTATTTTTTTTTTTTTTCATTTTTATAGTGATAACAAATTAAAGCCCTTTCCCTCCTAGGACGCTTATTTACCGAGATAAATGAGTTTTAAGTTTTCCATATAAAAAAAATTTATTTTAGGGGATAAAATGAAATTTTTTGGTCCAACATTGAATTTTTTTACTTTTTTCATTTTTATAGTGATAACAAATTAAAGCCCTTTTCCTCCTAGGACGCTTAGTTACCGAGATAAATGAGTTTTAAGTTTTCCATATAAAAAAAAATAATTTTTGGGGATAAAATGAAATTTTTTGGTCCAACATTGAATTTTTTTATTTTTTTAATTTTTATAGTGATAACAGATTAAAGCCCTTTTCCTCCTAGGACGCTTAGTTACCGAGATAAATGAGTTTTAAGTTTTCCATATAAAAAAAATTAATTTTTGGGGATAAAATGAAATTTTTTGGTCCAACATTGAATTTTTTTATTTTTTTCATTTTTATAGTGATAACAAATTAAAGCCCTTTTCCTCCTAGGACGCTTAGTTACCGAGATAAAAGAGTTTTAAGTTTTCCATATAAAAAAAATTTATTTTTGGGGAGAAAATGAAATTTTTTGGTCCAACATTGAATTTTTTTATTTTTTTTTTTCATTTTTATAGTGATAACAGATTAAAGCCCTTTTCCTCCTAGGACGCTTAGTTACCGAGATAAATGAGTTTTAAGTTTTCCATATAAAAAAAATTAATTTTTGGGGATAAAATGAAATTTTTTGGTCCAACATTGAATTTTTTTATTTTTTACATTTTTATAGTGATAACAAATTAAAGCCCTTTTCCTCCTAGGACGCTTAGTTACCGAGATAAATGAGTTTTAAGTTTTCCATATAAAAAAAAATAAATTTTAGGAGATAAAATGAAATTTTTTGGTCCAACATAGAATTTTTTTATTTTTTTTTTTCATTTTTATAGTGATAACAAATTAAAGCCCTTTTCCTCCTAGGACGCTTAGTTACCGAGATAAATGAGATTTAAGTTTTCCATATAAAAAAAATTTATTTTTGGGGATAAAATGAAATTTTTTGGTCCAACATTGAATTTTTTTATTTTTTTCATTTTTATAGTGATAACAGATTAAAGCCCTTTTCCTCCTAGGACGCTTAGTTACCGCGATAAATGAGTTTTAAGTTTTCCATATAAAAAAAAATTAATTTTTGGGGATAAAATGAAATTTTTTGGTCCAACATTGAATTTTTTTATTTTTTTCATTTTTATAGTGATAACAAATTAAAGCCCTTTTCCTCCTAGGACGCTTAGTTACCGAGATAAACGAGTTTTGAGTTTTCCATATAAAAAAAATTAATTTTTGGGGATAAAATGAAATTTTTTGGTCCAACATTGAATTTTTTTATTTTTTTCATTTTTATAGTGATAACAGATTAAAGCCCTTTCCCTCCTCGGACCCTTAGTTACCGAGATAAATGAGTTTTAAGTTTTCCATATAAAAAAAATTAATTTTAGGGGATAAAATGAAATTTTTTGGTCCAACATTGAATTTATTTATTTTTTTCATTTTTATAGTGATAACAGATTAAAGCCCTTTTCCTCCTAGGACGCTTAGTTTCCGAGATAAATGAGTTTTTAGTTTTCCATATAAAAAAAATTAATTTTTGGGGATAAAATGAAATTTTTTGGTCCAACATTGAATTTATTTATTTTTTTCATTTTTATAGTGATAACAGATTAAAGCCCTTTTCCTCCTAGGACGCTTAGTTACCGAGATATATGAGTTTTAAGTTTTCCATATAAAAAAAAATAAATTTTAGAGGATAAAATGAAATTTTTTGGTCCAACATAGAATTTTTTTATTTTTTTTTTTTCATTTTTATAGTGATAACAAATTAAAGCCCTTTTCCTCCTAGGACGCTTAGTTACCGAGATAAATGAGTTTTAAGTTTTCCATATAAAAAAAATTAATTTTTGGGGATAAAATGAAATTTTTTGGTCCAACATTGAATTTTTTTATTTTTTTAATTTTTATAGTGATAATAGGTTAAAGCCCTTTTCCTCCTAGGACGCTTAGTTACCGAGATAAATGAGTTTTAAGTTTTCCATATAAAAAAAATTAATTTTTGGGGATAAAATGAAATTTTTTGGTCCAACATTGAATTTTTTTATTTTTTTCATTTTTATAGTGATAACAAATTAAAGCCCTTTTCCTCCTAGGACGCTTAGTTACCGAGATAAAAGAGTTTTAAGTTTTCCATATAAAAAAAATTTATTTTTGGGGATAAAATGAAATTTTTTGGTCCAACATTGATTTTTTTTATTTTTTTCATTTTTATAGTGATAACAGATTAAAGCCCTTTTCCTCCTAGGACGCTTAGTTACCGAGATAAATGAGTTTTAAGTTTTCCATATAAAAAAAATTTATTTTTGGGGATAAAATGAAATTTTTTGGTCCAACATTGAATTTTTTTATTTTTTTCATTTTTATAGTGATAACAGATTAAAGCCCTTTTCCTCCTAGGACGCTTAGTTACCGCGATAAATGAGTTTTAAGTTTTCCATATAAAAAAAATTAATTTTTGGGGATAAAATGAAATTTTTTGGTCCAACATTGAATTTTTTTATTTTTTTCATTTTTATAGTGATAACAAATTAAAGCCCTTTTCCTCCTAGGACGCTTAGTTACCGAGATAAATGAGTTTTAAGTTTTCCATATAAAAAAAATTAATTTTTGGGGATAAAATGAAATTTTTTGGTCCAACATTGAATTTTTTTATTTTTTTCATTTTTATAGTGATAACAGATTAAAGCCCTTTCCCTCCTCGGACGCTTAGTTACCGAGATAAATGAGTTTTAAGTTTTCCATATAAAAAAAATAATTTTCGGGGATAAAATGAAATTTTTTGGTCCAACATTGAATTTTTTTATTTTTTTCATTTTTATAGTGATAACAGATTAAAGCCCTTTTCCTCCTAGGACGCTTAGTTACCGAGATAAATGAGTTTTAAGTTTTCCATATAAAAAAAAATAATTTTTGGGGACAAAATGAAATTTTTTGGTCCAACATTGAATTTTTTTATTTTTTTCATTTTTATAGTGATAACAAATTAAAGCCCTTTTCCTCCTAGGACGCTTAGTTACCGAGAAAAATGAGTTTTAAGTTTTCCATATAAAAAAATTAATTTTTGGGGATAAAATGAAATTTTTTGGTCCAACATTGAATTTTTTTATTTTTTTCATTTTTATAGTGATAACAGATTAAAGCCCTTTTCCTCCTAGGATGCTTAGTTACCGAGATAAATGAGTTTTTAGTTTTCCATATAAAAAAAATTAATTTTAGGGGATAAAATGAAATTTTTTGGTCCAACATTGAATTTATTTATTTTTTTCATTTTTATAGTGATAACAGATTAAAGCCCTTTTCCTCCTAGGACGCTTAGTTACCGAGATAAATGAGTTTTTAGTTTTCCATATAAAAAAAATTAATTTTTGGGGATAAAATGAAATTTTTTGGTCCAACATTGAATTTATTTATTTTTTTCATTTTTATAGTGATAACAGATTAAAGCCCTTTTCCTCCTAGGACGCTTAGTTACCGAGATAAATGAGTTTTAAGTTTTCCATATAAAAAAAAATAAATTTTAGGGGATAAAATGAAATTTTTTGGTCCAACATAGAATTTTTTTATTTTTTTCATTTTTATAGTGATAACAAATTAAAGCCCTTTTCCTCCTAGGACGCTTATTTACCGAGATAAATGAGTTTTAAGTTTTCCATATAAAAAAAATTTATTTTAGGGGATAAAATGAAATTTTTTGGTCCAACATTGAATTTTTTTATTTTTTTCATTTTTATAGTGATAACAAATTAAAGCCCTTTTCCTCCTAGGACGCTTAGTTACCGAGATAAAAGAGTTTTAAGTTTTCCATATAAAAAAAATTTATTTTTGGGGATAAAATGAAATTTTTTGGTCCAACATTGAATTTTTTTATTTTTTTCATTTTTATAGTGATAACAGATTAAAGCCCTTTTCCTCCTAGGACGCTTAGTTACCGAGATAAATGAGTTTTAAGTTTTCCATATAAAAAAAATTTATTTTTGGGGATAAAATGAAATTTTTTGGTCCAACATTGAATTTTTTTATTTTTTTCATTTTTATAGTGATAACAGATTAAAGCCCTTTTCCTCCTAGGACGCTTAGTTACCGAGAAAAATGAGTTTTAAGTTTTCCATATAAAAAAAAATAAATTTTAGAGGATAAAATGAAATTTTTTGGTCCAACATAGAATTTTTTTATTTTTTTTTTTCATTTTTATAGTGATAACAAATTAAAGCCCTTTTCCTCCTAGGACGCTTAGTTACCGAGATAAATGAGTTTTAAGTTTTCCATATAAAAAAAATTAATTTTTGGGGATAAAATGAAATTTTTTGGTCCAACATTGAATTTTTTTATTTTTTTTTTAATTTTTATAGTGATAATAGGTTAAAGCCCTTTTCCTCCTAGGACGCTTAGTTACCGAGATAAATGAGTTTTAAGTTTTCCATATAAAAAAAATTAATTTTTGGGGATAAAATGAAATTTTTTGGTCCAACATTGAATTTTTTTATTTTTTTCATTTTTATAGTGATAACAAATTAAAGCCCTTTTCCTCCTAGGACGCTTAGTTACCGAGATAAAAGAGTTTTAAGTTTTCCATATAAAAAAAATTTATTTTTGGGGATAAAATGAAATTTTTTGGTCCAACATTGAATTTTTTTATTTTTTTCATTTTTATAGTGATAACAGATTAAAGCCCTTTTCCTCCTAGGACGCTTAGTTACCGAGATAAATGAGTTTTAAGTTTTCCATATAAAAAAAATTTATTTTTGGGGATAAAATGAAATTTTTTGGTCCAACATTGAATTTTTTTATTTTTTTCATTTTTATAGTGATAACAGATTAAAGCCCTTTTCCTCCTAGGACGCTTAGTTACCGCGATAAATGAGTTTTAAGTTTTCCATATAAAAAAAATTAATTTTTGGGGATAAAATGAAATTTTTTGGTCCAACATTGAATTTTTTTATTTTTTTCATTTTTATAGTGATAACAAATTAAAGCCCTTTTCCTCCTAGGACGCTTAGTTACCGAGATAAATGAGTTTTAAGTTTTCCATATAAAAAAAATTAATTTTTGGGGATAAAATGAAATTTTTTGGTCCAACATTGAATTTTTTTATTTTTTTCATTTTTAGAGTGATAACAGATTAAAGCCCTTTCCCTCCTCGGACGCTTAGTTACCGAGATAAATGAGTTTTAAGTTTTCCATATAAAAAAAATAATTTTCGGGGATAAAATGAAATTTTTTGTTGAATTTTTTTATTTTTTTCATTTTTATAGTGATAACAAATTAAAGCCCTTTTCCTCCTAGGATGCTTAGTTACCGAGATAAAAGAGTTTTAAGTTTTCCATATAAAAAAAATTTATTTTTGGGGATAAAATGAAATTTTTTGGTCCAACATTGAATTTTTTTATTTTTTTCATTTTTATAGTGACAACAAATTAAAGCCCTTTTCCTCCTAGGACGCTTAGTTACCGAGATAAATGAGTTTTAAGTTTTCCATATAAAAAAAATTAATTTTTGGGGATAAAATGAAATTTTTTGGTCCAACATTGAATTTTTTTATTTTTTTAATTTTTATAGTGATAACAGATTAAAGCCCTTTTCCTCCTAGGACGCTTAGTTACCGAGATAAATGAGTTTTAAGTTTTCCATATAAAAAAAATTAATTTTTGGGGATAAAATGAAATTTTTTGGTCCAACATTGAATTTTTTTATTTTTTTCATTTTTATAGTGATAACAAATTAAAGCCCTTTTCCTCCTAGGATGCTTAGTTACCGAGATAAAAGAGTTTTAAGTTTTCCATATAAAAAAAATTTATTTTTGGGGATAAAATGAAATTTTTTGGTCCAACATTGAATTTTTTTATTTTTTTTTCATTTTTATAGTGATAACAGATTAAAGCCCTTTTCCTCCTAGGACGCTTAGTTACCGAGATAAATGAGTTTTAAGTTTTCCATATAAAAAAAATTAATTTTTGGGGATAAAATGAAATTTTTTGGTCCAACATTGAATTTTTTTATTTTTTACATTTTTATAGTGATAACAAATTAAAGCCCTTTTCCTCCTAGGACGCTTAGTTACCGAGATAAATGAGTTTTAAGTTTTCCATATAAAAAAAAATAAATTTTAGGGGATAAAATGAAATTTTTTGGTCCAACATAGAATTTTTTTTTTTTTTTTTTTTCATTTTTATAGTGATAACAAATTAAAGCCCTTTTCCTCCTAGGACGCTTAGTTACCGAGATAAATGAGATTTAAGTTTTCCATATAAAAAAAATTAATTTTGGGGATAAAATGAACTTTTTTGGTCCAACATTGAATTTTTTTATTTTTTTCATTTTTATAGTGATAACAAATTAAAGCCCTTTTCCTCCTAGGACGCTTAGTTACCGAGATAAATGAGTTTTAAGTTTTCCATATAAAAAAAATTAATTTTTGGGGATAAAATGAAATTTTTTGGTCCAACATTGAATTTTTTTATTTTTTAATTTTTATAGTGATAACAGATTAAAGCCCTTTTCCTCGTAGGACGCTTAGTTACCGAGATAAATGAGTTTTAAGTTTTCCATATAAAAAAAAATAATTTTTGGGGATAAAATGAAATTTTTTGGTCCAACATTGAATTTTTTTATTTTTTTCATTTTTATAGTGATAACAAATTAAAGCCCTTTTCCTCCTAGGACGCTTAGTTACCGAGATAAAAGAGTTTTAAGTTTTCCATATAAAAAAAATTTATTTTTGGGGATAAAATGAAATTTTTTGGTCCAACATTGAATTTTTTTATTTTTTTTTCATTTTTATAGTGATAACAGATTAAAGCCCTTTTCCTCCTAGGACGCTTAGTTACCGAGATAAATGAGTTTTAAGTTTTCCATATAAAAAAAAATAATTTTTGGGGATAAAATGAAATTTTTTGGTCCAACATTGAATTTTTTTATTTTTTACATTTTTATAGTGATAACAAATTAAAGCCCTTTTCCACCTAGGACGCTTAGTTACCGAGATAAATGAGTTTTAAGTTTTCCATATAAAAAAAATTTATTTTTGGGGATAAAATGAAATTTTTTGGTCCAACATTGAATTTTTTTATTTTTTTCATTTTTATAGTGATAACAGATTAAAGCCCTTTCCCTCCTCGGACGCTTAGTTACCGAGATAAATGAGTTTTAAGTTTTCCATATAAAAAAAATAATTTTCGGGGATAAAATGAAATTTTTTGGTCCAACATTGAATTTTTTTATTTTTTTCATTTTTATAGTGATAACAGATTAAAGCCCTTTTCCTCCTAGGACGCTTAGTTACCGAGATAAATGAGTTTTAAGTTTTCCATATAAAAAAAAATAATTTTTGGGGATAAAATGAAATTTTTTGGTCCAACATTGAATTTTTTTATTTTTTTCATTTTTATAGTGATAACAAATTAAAGCCCTTTTCCTCCTAGGACGCTTAGTTACCGAGATAAATGAGTTTTAAGTTTTCCATATAAAAAAATTAATTTTTGGGGATAAAATGAAATTTTTTGGTCCAACATTGAATTTTTTTATTTTTTTTTTTTTTTCATTTTTATAGTGATAACAAATTAAAGCCCTTTTCCTCCTAGGACGCTTAGTTACCGAGATAAATGAGTTTTAAGTTTTCCATATAAAAAAAATTAATTTTTGGGGATAAAATGAAATTTTTTGGTCCAACATTGAATTTTTTTATTTTTTTTTTTTTTTTTCATTTTTATAGTGATAACAGATTAAAGCCCTTTTCCTCCTAGGTTGCTTAGTTACCGAGATAAATGAGTTTTAAGTTTTCCATATAAAAAAAAATAAATTTTAGGGGATAAAATGAAATTTTTTGGTCCAACATAGAATTTTTTTATTTTTTTTTTTTTCATTTTTATAGTGATAACAGATTAAAGCCCTTTTCCTCCTAGGACGCTTATTTACCGAGATAGATGAGTTTTAAGTTTTCCATATAAAAAAAAATTAATTTTTGGGGATAAGATGAAATTTTTTGGTCCAACATTGAATTTTTTTATTTTTTTCATTTTTATAGTGATAACAAATTAAAGCCCTTTTCCTCCTAGGACGCTTAGTTACCGAGATAAATGAGTTTTAAGTTTTCCATATAAAAAAATTAATTTTTGGGGATAAAATGAAATTTTTTGGTCCAACATTGAATTTTTTTTATTTTTATAGTGATAACAGATTAAAGCCCTTTTCCTCCTAGGACGCTTATTTACCGAGATAAATGAGTTTTAAGTTTTTCATATAAAAAAAATTAATTTTAGGGGATAAAATGAAATTTTTTGGTCCAACATTGAATTTTTTTATTTTTTTCATTTTTATAGTGATAACAAATTAAAGCCCTTTTCCTCGTAGGACGCTAAGTTACCGAGATAAATGAGTTTTAAGTTTTCCATATAAAAAAAATTAATTTTTGGGGATAAAATGAAATTTTTTGGTCCAACATTGAATTTTTTTATTTTTTTCATTTTTATAGTGATAACAGATTAAAGCCCTTTTCCTCCTAGGACGCTTAGTTACCGAGATAAATGAGTTTTAAGTTTCCCATATAAAAAAAAATAATTTTTGGGGATAAAATGAAATTTTTTGGTCCAACATTGAATTTTTTTCATTTTTATAGTGATAACAAATTAAAGCCCTTTTCCTCCTAGGACGCTTATTTACCGAGATAAATGAGTTTTAAGTTTTCCATATAAAAAAAATTAATTTTAGGGGATAAAATGAAATTTTTTGGTCCAACATTGAATTTTTTTATTTTTTTCATTTTTATAGTGATAACAGATTAAAGCCCTTTTCCTCCTAGGACGCTTATTTACCGAGATAAATGAGTTTTAAGTTTTCCATATAAAAAAAATTAATTTTAGGGGATAAAATGAAATTTTTTGGTCCAACATTGAATTTTTTTATTTTTTTCATTTTTATAGTGATAACAAATTAAAGCCCTTTTCCTCCTAGGACGCTTAGTTACCGAGATAAATGAGTTTTAAGTTTTCCATATAAAAAAAATTTATTTTTGGGGATAAAATGAAATTTTTTGGTCCAACATTGAATTTTTTTATTTTTTTCATTTTTATAGTGATAACAGATTAAAGCCCTTTTCCTCCTAGGACGCTTAGTTACCGAGATAAATGAGTTTTAAGTTTCCCATATAAAAAAAAATAATTTTTGGGGATAAAATGAAATTTTTTGGTCCAACATTGAATTTTTTTCATTTTTATAGTGATAACAAATTAAAGCCCTTTTCCTCCTAGGACGCTTAGTTACCGAGATAAATGAGTTTTAAGTTTTCCATATAAAAAAATTAATTTTTGGGGATAAAATGAAATTTTTTGGTCCAACATTGAATTTTTTTATTTTTTTCATTTATATAGTGATAACAGATTAAAGCCCTTTTCCTCCTAGGACGCTTATTTACCGAGATAGATGAGTTTTAAGTTTTCCATATAAAAAAATTAATTTTTGGGGATAAAATGAAATTTTTTGGTTTAACATTGAATTTTTTAATTTTTATAGTGATAACAAATTAAAGCCCTTTTCCTCCTAGGACGCTTAGTTACCGAGATAAATGAGTTTTAAGTTTTCCATATAAAAAAATTAATTTTTGGGGATAAAATGAAATTTTTTGGTCCAACATTGAATTTTTTTAAAAGCCCTTTTCCTCCTAGGACGCTTAGTTACCGAGATAAATGAGTTTTAAGTTTTCCATATAAAAAAAATTAATTTTTGGGGATAAAATGAAATTTTTTGGTCCAACATTGAATTTATTTATTTTTTTCATTTTTATAGTGATAACAGATTAAAGCCCTTTTCCTCCTAGGACGCTTAGTTACCGAGATAAATGAGTTTTAAGTTTTCCATATAAAAAAAATTTATTTTTGGGGATAAAATGAAATTTTTTGGAAGCCCTTTTCCTCCTAGGACGCTTAGTTACCGAGATAAATGAGTTTTAAGTTTTCCATATAAAAAAAATTTATTTTTGGGGATAAAATGAAATTTTTTGGTCCAACATTGAATTTTTTTATTTTTTTCATTTTTATAGTGATAACAGATTAAAGCCCTTTTCCTCCTAGGACGCTTAGTTACCGAGATAAATGAGTTTTAAGTTTTCTATATAAAAAAATTAATTTTTGGGGATAAAATGAAATTTTTTGGTCCAACATTGAATTTTTTTATTTTTTTCATTTTTATAGTGATAACAAATTAAAGCCCTTTTCCTCCTAGGACGCTTAGTTACCCAGATAAATGAGTTTTAAGTTTTCCATATAAAAAAAATAATTTTTGGGGATAAAATGAAATTTTTTGGTCCAACATTGAATTTTTTTATTTTTTTCATTTTTATAGTGATAACAGATTAAAGCCCTTTTCCTCCTAGGACGCTTAGTTACCGAAATAAATAAGTTTTAAGTTTCCCATATAAAAAAAAATAATTTTTGGGGATAAAATGAAATTTTTTGGTCCAACATTGAATTTTTTTATTTTTTTCATTTTTATACTGATAACAGATTAAAGCCCTTTTCCTCCTAGGTTACTTAGTTACCGAGATAAATGAGTTTTAAGTTTTCCATATAAAAAAAAATAAATTTTAGGGGATAAAATGAAATTTTTTGGTCCAACATTGAATTTTTTTATTTTTTTTCATTTTTATAGTGATAACAGATTAAAGCCCTTTTCCTCCTAGGACGCTTATTTACCGAGATAGATGAGTTTTAAGTTTTCCATATAAAAAAAATTAATTTTTGGGGATAAAATGAAATTTTTTGGTCCAACATTGAATTTTTTTCATTTTTATAGTGATAACAAATTAAAGCCCTTTTCCTCCTAGGACGCTTAGTTACCGAGATAAATGAGTTTTAAGTTTTCCATATAAAAAAATTAATTTTTGGGGATAAAATGAAATTTTTTGGTCCAACATTGAATTTTTTTATTTTTTTCATTTTTATAGTGATAACAGATTAAAGCCCTTTTCCTCCTAGGACGCTTATTTACCGAGATAGATGAGTTTTAAGTTTTCCATATAAAAAAAATTAATTTTTGGGGATAAAATGAAATTTTTTGGTCCAACATTGAATTTTTTTCATTTTTATAGTGATAACAAATTAAAGCCCTTTTCCTCCTAGGACGCTTAGTTACCGAGATAAATGAGTTTTAAGTTTTCCATATAAAAAAATTAATTTTTGGGGATAAGATGAAATTTTTTGATCCAACATTGAATTTTTTTATTTTTTTCATTTTTATAGTGATAACAAATTAAAGCCCTTTTCCTCCTAGGACGCTTATTTACCGAGATAAATGAGTTTTAAGTTTTCCATATAAAAAAAATTAATTTTAGGGGATAAAATGAAATTTTTTGGTCCAACATTGAATTTTTTTATTTTTTTTATTTTTATAGTGATAACAGATTAAAGCCCTTTTCCTCCTAGGACGCTTATTTACCGAGATAAATGAGTTTTAAGTTTTCCATATAAAAAAAATTAATTTTAGGGGATAAAATGAAATTTTTTGGTCCAACATTGAATTTTTTTATTTTTTTCATTTTTATAGTGATAACAAATTAAAGCCCTTTTCCTCGTAGGACGCTAAGTTACCGAGATAAATGAGTTTTAAGTTTTCCATATAAAAAAAATTAATTTTTGGGGATAAAATGAAATTTTTTGGTCCAACATTGAATTTTTTTATTTTTTTATTTTTATAGTGATAACAAATTAAAGCCCTTTTCCTCCTAGGACGCTTAGTTACCGAGATAAATGAGTTTTAAGTTTTCCATATAAAAAAAATTTATTTTTGGGGATAAAATGAAATTTTTTGGTCCAACATTGAATTTTTTTATTTTTTTCATTTTTATAGTGATAACAGATTAAAGCCCTTTTCCTCCTAGGACGCTTAGTTACCGAGATAAATGAGTTTTAAGTTTTCCATATAAAAAAATTAATTTTTGGGGATAAAATGAAATTTTTTGGTCCAACATTGAATTTTTTTATTTTTTTCATTTTTATAGTGATAACAAATTAAAGCCCTTTTCCTCCTAGGACGCTTAGTTACCCAGATAAATGAGTTTTAAGTTTTCCATATAAAAAAAATAATTTTTGGGGATAAAATGAAATTGTTTGGTCCAACATTGAATTTTTTTATTTTTTTCATTTTTATAGTGATAACAGATTAAAGCCCTTTTCCTCCTAGGACGCTTAGTTACCGAGATAAATGAGTTTTAAGTTTCCCATATAAAAAAAAATAATTTTTGGGGATAAAATGAAATTTTTTGGTCCAACATTGAATTTTTTTATGATTTCATTTTTATACTGATAACAGATTAAAGCCCTTTTCCTCCTAGGTTACTTAGTTACCGAGATAAATGAGTTTTAAGTTTTCCATATAAAAAAAAATAAATTTTAGGGGATAAAATGAAATTTTTTGGTCCAACATAGAATTTTTTTATTTATTTTTTTTTTTTTTTTCATTTTTATAGTGATAACAGATTAAAGCACTTTTCCTCCTAGGACGCTTATTTACCGAGATAGATGAGTTTTAAGTTTTCCATATAAAAAAAATTAATTTTTGGGGATAAAATGAAATTTTTTGGTCCAACATTGAATTTTTTTCATTTTTATAGTGATAACAAATTAAAGCCCTTTTCCTCCTAGGACGCTTAGTTACCGAGATAAATGAGTTTTAAGTTTTCCATATAAAAAAATTAATTTTTGGGGATAAAATGAAATTTTTTGGTCCAACATTGAATTTTTTTAATTTTTTAATTTTTATAGTGATAACAAATTAAAGCCCTTTTCCTCCTAGGACGCTTAGTTACCGAGATAAATGAGTTTTAAGTTTTCCATATAAAAAAATTAATTTTTGGGGATAAAATGAAATTTTTTGGTCCAACATTGAATTTTTTTATTTTTTTCATTTTTATAGTGATAACAGATTAAAGCCCTTTTCCTCCTAGGACGCTTAGTTACCGAGATAAATGAGTTTTAAGTTTTCCATATAAAAAAAATTTATTTTTGGGGATAAAATGAAATTTTTTGGTCCAACATTGAATTTTTTTATTTTTTTCATTTTTATAGTGATAACAAATTAAAGCCCTTTTCCTCCTAGGACGCTTAGTTACCGAGATAAATGAGTTTTAAGTTTTCCATATAAAAAAAATTTATTTTTGGGGATAAAATGAAATTTTTTGGTCCAACATTGAATTTTTTTATTTTTTTTTTTTTTTCATTTTTATAGTGATAACAGATTAAAGCCCTTTTCCTCCTAGGACGCTTATTTACCGAGATAGATGAGTTTTAAGTTTTCCATATAAAAAAAATTAATTTTTGGGGATAAAATGAAATTTTTTGGTCCAACATTGAATTTTTTTTATTTTTTTTTTCATTTTTATAGTGATAACAAATTAAAGCCCTTTTCCTCCTAGGAGGCTTAGTTACCGAGATAAATGAGTTTTAAGTTTTCCATATAAAAAAATTAATTTTTGGGGATAAAATGAAATTTTTTGGTCCAACATTGAATTTTTTTATTTTTTTCATTTTTATAGTGATAACAAATTAAAGCCCTTTTCCTCCTAGGACGCTTAGTTACCGAAATAAATGAGTTTTAAATTTTCCATATAAAAAAAATTTATTTTTGGGGATAAAATGAAATTTTTTGGTCCAACATTGAATTTATTTATTTTTTTCATTTTTATAGTGATAACAGATTAAAGCCCTTTTCCTCCTAGGACGCTTATTTACCGAGATAGATGAGTTTTAAGTTTTCCATATAAAAAAAATTAATTTTTGGGGATAAAATGAAATTTTTTGGTCCAACATTGAATTTTTTTATTTTTTTTCATTTTTATAGTGATAACAAATTAAAGCCCTTTTCCTCCTAGGACGCTTAGTTACCGAGATAAATGAGTTTTAAGTTTTCCATATAAAAAAATTAATTTTTGGGGATAAAATGAAATTTTTTGGTCCAACATTGAATTTTTTTATTTTTTTCATTTTTATAGTGATAACAAATTAAAGCCCTTTTCCTCCTAGGACGCTTAGTTACCGAAATAAATGAGTTTTAAATTTTCCATATAAAAAAAATTTATTTTTGGGGATAAAATGAAATTTTTTGGTCCAACATTGAATTTATTTATTTTTTTCATTTTTATAGTGATAACAGATTAAAGCCCTTTTCCTCCTAGGACGCTTATTTACCGAGATAGATGAGTTTTAAGTTTTCCATATAAAAAAAATTAATTTTTGGGGATAAAATGAAATTTTTTGGTCCAACATTGAATTTTTTTATTTTTTTTCATTTTTATAGTGATAACAAATTAAAGCCCTTTTCCTCCTAGGACGCTTAGTTACCGAAATAAATGAGTTTTAAGTTTTCCATATAAAAAAATTAATTTTTGGGGATAAAATGAAATTTTTTGGTCCAACATTGAATTTTTTTATTTTTTTTTTTTTCATTTTTATAGTGATAACAGATTAAAGCCCTTTTCCTCCTAGGACGCTTATTTACCGAGATAGATGAGTTTTAAGTTTTCCATATAAAAAAAATTAATTTTTGGGGATAAAATGAAATTTTTTGGTCCAACATTGAATTTTTTTATTTTTTTTAATTTTTATAGTGATAACAAATTAAAGCCCTTTTCCTCCTAGGACGCTTAGTTACCGAGATAAATGAGTTTTAAGTTTTCCATATAAAAAATTAATTTTTGGGGATAAAATGAAATTTTTTGGTCCAACATTGAATTTTTTTATTTTTTTCATTTTTATAGTGATAACAAATTAAAGCCCTTTTCCTCCTAGGACGCTTAGTTACCGAAATAAATGAGTTTTAAATTTTCCATATAAAAAAAATTTATTTTTGGGGATAAAATGAAATTTTTTGGTCCAACATTGAATTTATTTATTTTTTTCATTTTTATAGTGATAACAGATTAAAGCCCTTTTCCTCCTAGGACGCTTATTTACCGAGATAGATGAGTTTTAAGTTTTCCATATAAAAAAAATTAATTTTTGGGGATAAAATGAAATTTTTTGGTCCAACATTGAATTTTTTTATTATTTTTCATTTTTATAGTGATAACAAATTAAAGCCCTTTTCCTCCTAGGACGCTTAGTTACCGAGATAAATGAGTTTTAAGTTTTCCATATAAAAAAATTAATTTTTGGGGATAAAATGAAATTTTTTGGTCCAACATTGAATTTTTTTATTTTTTTTTTTCATTTTTATAGTGATAACAGATTAAAGCCCTTTTCCTCCTAGGACGCTTATTTACCGAGATAGATGAGTTTTAAGTTTTCCATATAAAAAAAATTAATTTTTGGGGATAAAATGAAATTTTTTGGTCCAACATTGAATTTTTTTATTTTTTTTCATTTTTATAGTGATAACAAATTAAAGCCCTTTTCCTCCTAGGACGCTTAGTTACCGAGATAAATGAGTTTTAAGTTTTCCATATAAAAAAATTAATTTTTGGGGATAAAATGAAATTTTTTGGTCCAACATTGAATTTTTTTATTTTTTTCATTTTTATAGTGATAACAAATTAAAGCCCTTTTCCTCCTAGGACGCTTAGTTACCGAAATAAATGAGTTTTAAATTTTCCATATAAAAAAAATTTATTTTTGGGGATAAAATGAAATTTTTTGGTCCAACATTGAATTTATTTATTTTTTTCATTTTTATAGTGATAACAGATTAAAGCCCTTTTCCTCCTAGGACGCTTATTTACCGAGATAGATGAATTTTAAGTTTTCCATATAAAAAAAATTAATTTTTGGGGATAAAATGAAATTTTTTGGTCCAACATTGAATTTTTTTATTTTTTTTCATTTTTATAGTGATAACAAATTAAAGCCCTTTTCCTCCTAGGACGCTTAGTTACCGAGATAAATGAGTTTTAAGTTTTCCATATAAAAAAATTAATTTTTGGGGATAAAATGAAATTTTTTGGTCCAACATTGAATTTTTTTATTTTTTTCATTTTTATAGTGATAACAAATTAAAGCCCTTTTCCTCCTAGGACGCTTAGTTACCGAAATAAATGAGTTTTAAATTTTCCATATAAAAAAAATTTATTTTTGGGGATAAAATGAAATTTTTTAGTCCAACATTGAATTTATTTATTTTTTTCATTTTTATAGTGATAACAGATTAAAGCCCTTTTCCTCCTAGGACGCTTATTTACCGAGATAGATGAGTTTTAAGTTTTCCATATAAAAAAAATTAATTTTTGGGGATAAAATGAAATTTTTTGGTCCAACATTGAATTTATTTATTTTTTTCATTTTTATAGTGATAACAGATTAAAGCCCTTTTCCTCCTAGGACGCTTAGTTACCGAGATAAATGAGTTTTAAGTTTTCCATATAAAAAAAATTAATTTTTGGTGATAAAATGAAATTTTTTGGTCCAACATTGAATTTTTTTCATTTTTATAGTGATAACAAATTAAAGCCCTTTTCCTCCTAGGACGCTTAGTTACCGAGATAAATGAGTTTTAAGTTTTCCATATAAAAAAATTAATTTTTGGGGATAAAATGAAATTTTTTGGTCCAACATTGAATTTTTTTATTTTTTTCATTTTTATAGTGATAACAAATTAAAGCCCTTTTCCTCCTAGGACGCTTAGTTACCGAAATAAATGAGTTTTAAATTTTCCATATAAAAAAAATTTATTTTTGGGGATAAAATGAAATTTTTTGGTCCAACATTGAATTTATTTATTTTTTTCATTTTTATAGTGATAACAGATTAAAGCCCTTTTCCTCCTAGGACGCTTATTTACCAAGATAGATGAGTTTTAAGTTTTCCATATAAAAAAAATTAATTTTTGGGGATAAAATGAAATTTTTTGGTCCAACATTGAATTTTTTTATTTTTTTTCATTTTTATAGTGATAACAAATTAAAGCCCTTTTCCTCCTAGGACGCTTAGTTACCGAGATAAATGAGTTTTAAGTTTTCCATATAAAAAAATTAATTTTTGGGGATAAAATGAAATTTTTTGGTCCAACATTGAATTTTTTTATTTTTTTTTTTCATTTTTATAGTGATAACAGATTAAAGCCCTTTTCCTCCTAGGACGCTTATTTACCGAGATAGATGAGTTTTAAGTTTTCCATATAAAAAAAATTAATTTTTGGGGATAAAATGAAATTTTTTGGTCCAACATTGAATTTTTTTATTTTTTTTCATTTTTATAGTGATAACAAATTAAAGCCCTTTTCCTCCTAGGACGCTTAGTTACCGAAATAAATGAGTTTTAAATTTTCCATATAAAAAAAATTTATTTTTGGGGATAAAATGAAATTTTTTGGTCCAACATTGAATTTATTTATTTTTTTCATTTTTGTAGTGATAACAGATTAAAGCCCTTTTCCTCCTAGGACGCTTATTTACCGAGATAGATGAGTTTTAAGTTTTCCATATAAAAAAAATTAATTTTTGGGGATAAAATGAAATTTTTTGGTCCAACATTGAATTTTTTTATTTTTTTTTTTTCATTTTTATAGTGATAACAGATTAAAGCCCTTTTCCTCCTAGGACGCTTATTTACCGAGATAGATGAGTTTTAAGTTTTCCATATAAAAAAAATTAATTTTTGGGGATAAAATGAAATTTTTTGGTCCAACATTGAATTTTTTTATTTTTTTCATTTTTATAGTGATAACAAATTAAAGCCCTTTTCCTCCAAGGACGCTTAGTTACCGAAATAAATGAGTTTTAAATTTTCCATATAAAAAAAATTTATTTTTGGGGATAAAATGAAATTTTTTGGTCCAACATTGAATTTATTTATTTTTTTCATTTTTATAGTGATAACAGATTAAAGCCCTTTTCCTCCTAGGACGCTTATTTACCGAGATAGATGAGTTTTAAGTTTTCCATATAAAAAAAATTAATTTTTGGGGATAAAATGAAATTTTTTGGTCCAACATTGAATTTTTTTATTATTTTTCATTTTTATAGTGATAACAAATTAAAGCCCTTTTCCTCCTAGGACGCTTAGTTACCGAGATAAATGAGTTTTAAGTTTTCCATATAAAAAAATTAATTTTTGGGGATAAAATGAAATTTTTTGGTCCAACATTGAATTTTTTTATTTTTTTTTTTCATTTTTATAGTGATAACAGATTAAAGCCCTTTTCCTCCTAGGACGCTTATTTACCGAGATAGATGAGTTTTAAGTTTTCCATATAAAAAAAATTAATTTTTGGGGATAAAATGAAATTTTTTGGTCCAACATTGAATTTTTTTATTTTTTTTCATTTTTATAGTGATAACAAATTAAAGCCCTTTTCCTCCTAGGACGCTTAGTTACCGAGATAAATGAGTTTTAAGTTTTCCATATAAAAAAATTAATTTTTGGGGATAAAATGAAATTTTTTGGTCCAACATTGAATTTTTTTATTTTTTTCATTTTTATAGTGATAACAAATTAAAGCCCTTTTCCTCCTAGGACGCTTAGTTACCGAAATAAATGAGTTTTAAATTTTCCATATAAAAAAAATTTATTTTTGGGGATAAAATGAAATTTTTTGGTCCAACATTGAATTTATTTATTTTTTTCATTTTTATAGTGATAACAGATTAAAGCCCTTTTCCTCCTAGGACGCTTATTTACCGAGATAGATGAATTTTAAGTTTTCCATATAAAAAAAATTAATTTTTGGGGATAAAATGAAATTTTTTGGTCCAACATTGAATTTTTTTATTTTTTTTCATTTTTATAGTGATAACAAATTAAAGCCCTTTTCCTCCTAGGACGCTTAGTTACCGAGATAAATGAGTTTTAAGTTTTCCATATAAAAAAATTAATTTTTGGGGATAAAATGAAATTTTTTGGTCCAACATTGAATTTTTTTATTTTTTTCATTTTTATAGTGATAACAAATTAAAGCCCTTTTCCTCCTAGGACGCTTAGTTACCGAAATAAATGAGTTTTAAATTTTCCATATAAAAAAAATTTATTTTTGGGGATAAAATGAAATTTTTTAGTCCAACATTGAATTTATTTATTTTTTTCATTTTTATAGTGATAACAGATTAAAGCCCTTTTCCTCCTAGGACGCTTATTTACCGAGATAGATGAGTTTTAAGTTTTCCATATAAAAAAAATTAATTTTTGGGGATAAAATGAAATTTTTTGGTCCAACATTGAATTTTTTTATTTTTTTTCATTTTTATAGTGATAACAAATTAAAGCCCTTTTCCTCCTAGGACGCTTAGTTACCGAGATAAATGAGTTTTAAGTTTTCCATATAAAAAAAATTAATTTTTGGGGATAAAATGAAATTTTTTGGTCCAACATTGAATTTATTTATTTTTTTCATTTTTATAGTGATAACAAATTAAAGCCCTTTTCCTCCTAGGACGCTTAGTTACCGAGATAAATGAGTTTTAAGTTTTCCATATAAAAAAAATTAATTTTTGGTGATAAAATGAAATTTTTTGGTCCAACATTGAATTTTTTTCATTTTTATAGTGATAACAAATTAAAGCCCTTTTCCTCCTAGGACGCTTAGTTGCCGAGATAAATGAGTTTTAAGTTTTCCATATAAAAAAATTAATTTTTGGGGATAAAATGAAATTTTTTGGTCCAACATTGAATTTTTTTATTTTTTTTCATTTTTATAGTGATAACAAATTAAAGCCCTTTTCTTCCTAGGACGCTTAGTTACCGAGATAAATGAGTTTTAAGTTTTCCATATAAAAAAAATTAATTTTTGGGGATAAAATGAAATTTTTTGGTCCAACATTGAATTTTTTTATTTTTTTCATTTTTATAGTGATAACAAATTAAAGCCCTTTTCCTCCTAGGACGCTTAGTTACCGAAATAAATGAGTTTTAAATTTTCCATATAAAAAAAATTTATTTTTGGGGATAAAATGAAATTTTTTGGTCCAACATTGAATTTTTTTATTTTTTTCATTTTTATAGTGATAACAGATTAAAGCCCTTTTCCTCCTAGGACGCTTATTTACCGAGATAGATGAGTTTTAAGTTTTCCATATAAAAAAAATTAATTTTTGGGGATAAAATGAAATTTTTTGGTCCAACATTGAATTTTTTTATTTTTTTTCATTTTTATAGTGATAACAAATTAAAGCCCTTTTCCTCCTAGGACGCTTAGTTACCGAGATAAATGAGTTTTAAGTTTTCCATATAAAAAAATTAATTTTTGGGGATAAAATGAAATTTTTTGGTCCAACATTGAATTTATTTATTTTTTTCATTTTTATAGTGATAACAGATTAAAGCCCTTTTCCTCCTAGGACGCTTAGTTACCGAGATAAATGAGTTTTAATAAAATGAAATTTTTTGGTCCAACATTGAATTTTTTTCATTTTTATAGTGATAACAAATTAAAGCCCTTTTCCTCCTAGGACGCTTAGTTACCGAGATAAATGAGTTTTAAGTTTTCCATATAAAAAAATTAATTTTTGGGGATAAAATGAAATTTTTTGGTCCAACATTGAATTTTTTTATTTTTTTTCATTTTTATAGTGATAACAGATTAAAGCCCTTTTCCTCCTAGGACGCTTATTTACCGAGATAGATGAGTTTTAAGTTTTCCATATAAAAAAAATTAATTTTTGGGGATAAAATGAAATTTTTTGGTCCAACATTGAATTTTTTTATTTTTTTTCATTTTTATAGTGATAACAAATTAAAGCCCTTTTCCTCCTAGGACGCTTAGTTACCGAGATAAATGAGTTTTAAGTTTTCCATATAAAAAAATTAATTTTTGGGGATAAAATGAAATTATTTGGTCCAACATTGAATTTATTTATTTTTTTCATTTTTATAGTGATAACAGATTAAAGCCCTTTTCCTCCTAGGACGCTTAGTTACCGAGATAAATGAGTTTTAATAAAATGAAATTTTTTGGTCCAACATTGAATTTTTTTCATTTTTATAGTGATAACAAATTAAAGCCCTTTTCCTCCTAGGACGCTTAGTTACCGAGATAAATGAGTTTTAAGTTTTCCATATAAAAAAATTAATTTTTGGGGATAAAATGAAATTTTTTGGTCCAACATTGAATTTTTTTATTTTTTTCATTTTTATAGTGATAACAAATTAAAGCCCTTTTCCTCCTAGGACGCTTAGTTACCGAAATAAATGAGTTTTAAATTTTCCATATAAAAAAAATTTATTTTTGGGGATAAAATGAAATTTTTTGGTCCAACATTGAATTTATTTATTTTTTTCATTTTTATAGTGATAACAGATTAAAGCCCTTTTCCTCCTAGGACGCTTATTTACCAAGATAGATGAGTTTTAAGTTTTTCATATAAAAAAAATTAATTTTTGGGGATAAAATGAAATTTTTTGGTCCAACATTGAATTTTTTTATTTTTTTTCATTTTTATAGTGATAACAAATTAAAGCCCTTTTCCTCCTAGGACGCTTAGTTACCGAGATAAATGAGTTTTAAGTTTTCCATATAAAAAAATTAATTTTTGGGGATAAAATGAAATTTTTTGGTCCAACATTGAATTTTTTTATTTTTTTCATTTTTATAGTGATAACAAATTAAAGCCCTTTTCCTCCTAGGACGCTTAGTTACCGAAATAAATGAGTTTTAAATTTTCCATATAAAAAAAATTTATTTTTGGGGATAAAATGAAATTTTTTGGTCCAACATTGAATTTATTTATTTTTTTCATTTTTATAGTGATAACAGATTAAAGCCCTTTTCCTCCTAGGACGCTTATTTACCGAGATAGATGAGTTTTAAGTTTTCCATATAAAAAAAATTAATTTTTGGGGATAAAATGAAATTTTTTGGTCCAACATTGAATTTTTTTATTTTTTTTCATTTTTATAGTGATAACAAATTAAAGCCCTTTTCCTCCTAGGACGCTTAGTTACCGAGATAAATGAGTTTTAAGTTTTCCATATAAAAAAATTAATTTTTGGGGATAAAATGAAATTTTTTGGTCCAACATTGAATTTTTTTATTTTTTTTTTTTCATTTTTATAGTGATAACAGATTAAAGCCCTTTTCCTCCTAGGACGCTTATTTACCGAGATAGATGAGTTTTAAGTTTTCCATATAAAAAAAATTAATTTTTGGGGATAAAATGAAATTTTTTGGTCCAACATTGAATTTTTTTATTTTTTTTCATTTTTATAGTGATAACAAATTAAAGCCCTTTTCCTCCTAGGACGCTTAGTTACCGAGATAAATGAGTTTTAAGTTTTCCATATAAAAAAATTAATTTTTGGGGATAAAATGAAATTTTTTGGTCCAACATTGAATTTTTTTATTTTTTTCATTTTTATAGTGATAACAAATTAAAGCCCTTTTCCTCCTAGGACGCTTAGTTACCGAAATAAATGAGTTTTAAATTTTCCATATAAAAAAAATTTATTTTTGGGGATAAAATGAAATTTTTTGGTCCAACATTGAATTTATTTATTTTTTTCATTTTTATAGTGATAACAGATTAAAGCCCTTTTCCTCCTAGGACGCTTATTTACCGAGATAGATGAGTTTTAAGTTTTCCATATAAAAAAAATTAATTTTTGGGGATAAAATGAAATTTTTTGGTCCAACATTGAATTTTTTTATTTTTTTTCATTTTTATAGTGATAACAAATTAAAGCCCTTTTCCTCCTAGGACGCTTAGTTACCGAGATAAATGAGTTTTCAGTTTTCCATATAAAAAAATTAATTTTTGGGGATAAAATGAAATTTTTTGGTCCAACATTGAATTTTTTTATTTTTTTCATTTTTATAGTGATAACAAATTAAAGCCCTTTTCCTCCTAGGACGCTTAGTTACCGAAATAAATGAGTTTTAAATTTTCCATATAAAAAAAATTTATTTTTGGGGATAAAATGAAATTTTTTAGTCCAACATTGAATTTATTTATTTTTTTCATTTTTATAGTGATAACAGATTAAAGCCCTTTTCCTCCTAGGACGCTTATTTACCGAGATAGATGAGTTTTAAGTTTTCCATATAAAAAAAATTAATTTTTGGGGATAAAATGAAATTTTTTGGTCCAACATTGAATTTTTTTATTTTTTTTCATTTTTATAGTGATAACAAATTAAAGCCCTTTTCCTCCTAGGACGCTTAGTTACCGAGATAAATGAGTTTTAAGTTTTCAATATAAAAAAATTAATTTTTGGGGATAAAATGAAATTTTTTGGTCCAACATTGAATTTTTTTATTTTTTTCATTTTTATAGTGATAACAAATTAAAGCCCTTTTCCTCCTAGGACGCTTAGTTACCGAGATAAATGAGTTTTAAGTTTTCCATATAAAAAAAATTAATTTTTGGTGATAAAATGAAATTTTTTGGTCCAACATTGAATTTTTTTCATTTTTATAGTGATAACAAATTAAAGCCCTTTTCCTCCTAGGACGCTTAGTTGCCGAGATAAATGAGTTTTAAGTTTTCCATATAAAAAAATTAATTTTTGGGGATAAAATGAAATTTTTTGGTCCAACATTGAATTTTTTTATTTTTTTTCATTTTTATAGTGATAACAAATTAAATCCCTTTTCCTCCTAGGACGCTTAGTTACCGAGATAAATGAGTTTTAAGTTTTCCATATAAAAAAAATTAATTTTTGGGGATAAAATGAAATTTTTTGGTCCAACATTGAATTTTTTTATTTTTTTCATTTTTATAGTGATAACAAATTAAAGCCCTTTTCCTCCTAGGACGCTTAGTTACCGAAATAAATGAGTTTTAAATTTTCCATATAAAAAAAATTTATTTTTGGGGATAAAATGAAATTTTTTGGTCCAACATTGAATTTTTTTATTTTTTTCATTTTTATAGTGATAACAGATTAAAGCACTTTTCCTCCTAGGACGCTTATTTACCGAGATAAATGAGTTTTAAGTTTTCCATATAAAAAAAATTAATTTTAGGGGATAAAATGAATTTTTTTGGTCCAACATTGAATTTTTTTATTTTTTTCATTTTTATAGTGATAACAAATTAAAGCCCTTTTCCTCCTAGGACGCTTAGTTACCGAGATAAATGAGTTTTAAGTTTTCCATATAAAAAAAATTTATTTTTGGGGATAAAATGAAATTTTTTGGTCCAACATTGAATTTTTTTATTTTTTTCATTTTTATAGTGATAACAAATTAAAGCCCTTTTCCTCCTAGGACGCTTAGTTACCGAGATAAATGAGTTTTAAGTTTTCCATATAAAAAAAATTAATTTTTGGGGATAAAATGAAATTTTTTGGTCCAACATTGAATTTTTTTATTTTTTTCATTTTTATAGTGATAACAAATTAAAGCCCTTTTCCTCCTTGGACGCTTAGTTACCGAGATAAATGACTTTTAAGTTTTCCATATAAAAAAAATTTATTTTTGGGGATAAAATGAAATTTTTTGGTCCAACATTGAATTTTTTTATTTTTTTCATTTTTATAGTGATAACAAATTAAAGCCCTTTTCCTCCTAGGACGCTTAGTTACCGAGATAAATGAGTTTAAAGTTTTCCATATAAAAAAAATTTATTTTTGGGGATAAAATGAAATTTTTTGGTCCAACATTGAATTTTTTTCATTTTTATAGTGATAACAGATTGAAGCCCTTTTCCTCCTCGGACGCTTAGTTACCGAGATAAATGAGTTTTAAGTTTTCCATATAAAAAAAATAATTTTTGGGGATAAAATGAAATTTTTTGGTCCAACATTGAATTTTTTTATTTTTTTCATTTTTATAGTGATAACAGATTAAAGCCCTTTTCCTCCTAGGTTGCTTAGTTACCGAGATAAATGAGTTTTAAGTTTTCCATATAAAAAAAATAAATTTTAGGGGATAAAATGAAATTTTTTGGTCCAACATAGAATTTTTTTATTTTTTTTTTTTTTTTTCATTTTTATAGTGATAACAGATTAAAGCCCTTTTCCTCCTAGGACGCTTATTTACCGAGATAAATGAGTTTTAAGTTTTCCATATAAAAAAAATTAATTTTAGGGGATAAAATGAATTTTTTGGTCCAACGTTGAATTTTTTTATTTTTTTCATTTTTATAGTGATAACAAATTAAAGCCCTTTTCCTCCTAGGACGCTTAGTTACCGAGATAAATGAGTTTTAAGTTTTCCATATAAAAAAATTAATTTTTGGAGATAAAATGAAATTTTTTGGTCCAACATTTAATTTTTTTATTTTTTTCATTTTTATAGCGATAACAAATTAAAGCCCTTTTCCTCCTAGGACGCTTAGTTACCGAGATAAATGAGTTTTAAGTTTTCCATATAAAAAAAATTAATTTTTGGGGATAAAATGAAATTTTTTGGTCCAATATTGAATTTTTTTATTTTTTTCATTTTTATAGTGATAACAAATTAAAGCCCTTTTCCTCCTAGGACGCTTAGTTGCCGAGATAAATGAGTTTTAAGTTTTCCATATAAAAAAAAATTAATTTTTGGGGATAAAATGAAATTTTTTGGTCCAACATTGAATTTTTTTATTTTTTTCATTTTTATAGTGATAACAAATTAAAGCCCTTTTCCTCCTAGGTTGCTTAGTTACCGAGATAAATGAGTTTTAAATTTTCCATATAAAAAAAAATAAATTTTAGGGGATAAAATGAAATTTTTTGGTCCAACATAGAATTTTTTTATTTTTTTTTTTTTTCATTTTTATAGTGATAACAGATTAAAGCCCTTTTCCTCCTAGGATGCTTATTTACCGAGATAGATGAGTTTTAAGTTTTCCATATAAAAAAAATTAATTTTTGCGGATAAAATGAAATTTTTTGGTCCAACATTGAATTTTTTTATTTTTTTCATTTTTATAGTGATAACAAATTAAAGCCCTTTTCCTCCTAGGACGCTTAGTTACCGAGATAAATGTGTTTTAAGTTTTCATATAAAAAAATTAATTTTTGGGGATAAAATGAAATTTTTTGGTCCAACATTGAATTTTTTTATTTTTTTTCATTTTTATAGTGATAACAAATTAAAGCCCTTTTCCTCCTAGGACGCTTAGTTACCGAGATAAATGAGTTTTAAGTTTTCCATATAAAAAAAATTAATTTTTGGGGATAAAATGAAATTTTTTGGTCCAACATTGAATTTTTTTTTTTTTTCATTTTTATAGTGATAACAAATTAAAGCCCTTTTCCTCCTAGGACGCTTAGTTACCGAGATAAATGAGTTTTAAGTTTTCCATATAAAAAAAATTAATTTTAGGGGATAAAATGAATTTTTTTTGTCCAACATTGAATTTTTTTATTTTTTTCATTTTTATAGTGATAACAAATTAAAGCCCTTTTCCTCCTAGGACGCTTAGTTACCGAGATAAATGAGTTTTAAGTTTTCCATATAAAAAAATTAATTTTTGGAGATAAAATGAAATTTTTTGGTCCAACATTGAATTTTTTATTTTTTTCATTTTTATAGCGATAACAAATTAAAGCCCTTTTCCTTCTAGGACGCTTAGTTACCGAGATAAATGAGTTTAAAGTTTTCCATATAAAAAAAAATAATTTTAAGGGATAAAATGAAATTTTTGGGTCCAACATTGAATTTATTTATTTTTTTCATTTTTATAGTGATAACAAATTAAAGCCCTTTTCCTCCTAGGACGCTTAGTTACCGAGATAAATGAGTTTAAAGTTTTCCATATAAAAAAAAATTATTTTTGGGGATAAAATGAAATTTTTTGGTCCAACATTGAATTTTTTTCATTTTTATAGTGATAACAGATTGAAGCCCTTTTCCTCCTCGGACGCTTAGTTACCGAGATAAATGAGTTTTAAGTTTTCCATATAAAAAAAATTTATTTTTGGGGATAAAATGAAATTTTTTGGTCCAACATTGAATTTTTTTATTTTTTTCATTTTTATAGTGATAACAAATTAAAGCCCTTTTCCTCCTAGGACGCTTAGTTACCGAGATAAATGAGTTTAAAGTTTTCCATATAAAAAAAATTTATTTTTGGGGATAAAATGAAATTTTTTGGTCCAACATTGAATTTTTTTCATTTTTATAGTGATAACAGATTGAAGCCCTTTTCCTCCTCGGACGCTTAGTTACCGAGATAAATGAGTTTTAAGTTTTCCATATAAAAAAAATAATTTTTGGGGATAAAATGAAATTTTTTGGTCCAACATTGAATTTTTTTATTTTTTTCATTTTTATAGTGATAACAGATTAAAGCCCTTTTCCTCCTAGGTTGCTTAGTTACCGAGATAAATGAGTTTTAAGTTTTCCATATAAAAAAAATAAATTTTAGGGGATAAAATGAAATTTTTTGGTCCAACATAGAATTTTTTTATTTTTTTTTTTTTTTTTTTCATTTTTATAGTGATAACAGATTAAAGCCCTTTTCCTCCTAGGACGCTTATTTACCGAGATAAATGAGTTTTAAGTTTTCCATATAAAAAAAATTAATTTTAGGGGATAAAATGAATTTTTTGGTCCAACATTGAATTTTTTTATTTTTTTCATTTTTATAGTGATAACAAATTAAAGCCCTTTTCCTCCTAGGACGCTTAGTTACCGAGATAAATGAGTTTTAAGTTTTCCATATAAAAAAATTAATTTTTGGAGATAAAATGAAATTTTTTGGTCCAACATTTAATTTTTTTATTTTTTTCATTTTTATAGCGATAACAAATTAAAGCCCTTTTCCTCCTAGGACGCTTAGTTACCGAGATAAATGAGTTTTAAGTTTTCCATATAAAAAAAATTAATTTTTGGGGATAAAATGAAATTTTTTGGTCCAATATTGAATTTTTTTATTTTTTTCATTTTTATAGTGATAACAAATTAAAGCCCTTTTCCTCCTAGGTTGCTTAGTTATCGAGATAAATGAGTTTTAAATTTTCCATATAAAAAAAAATAAATTTTAGGGGATAAAATGAAATTTTTTGGTCCAACATAGAATTTTTTTATTTTTTTTTTTTTTTTCATTTTTATAGTGATAACAGATTAAAGCCCTTTTCCTCCTAGGATGCTTATTTACCGAGATAGATGAGTTTTAAGTTTTCCATATAAAAAAAATTAATTTTTGCGGATAAAATGAAATTTTTTGGTCCAACATTGAATTTTTTTATTTTTTTCATTTTTATAGTGATAACAAATTAAAGCCCTTTTCCTCCTAGGACGCTTAGTTACCGAGATAAATGTGTTTTAAGTTTTCATATAAAAAAATTAATTTTTGGGGATAAAATGAAATTTTTTGGTCCAACATTGAATTTTTTTATTTTTTTTCATTTTTATAGTGATAACAAATTAAAGCCCTTTTCCTCCTAGGACGCTTAGTTACCGAGATAAATGAGTTTTAAGTTTTCCATATAAAAAAAATTAATTTTTGGGGATAAAATGAAATTTTTTGGTCCAACATTGAATTTTTTTATTTTTTTCATTTTTATAGTGATAACAAATTAAAGCCCTTTTCCTCCTAGGACGCTTAGTTACCGAGATAAATGAGTTTTAAGTTTTCCATATAAAAAAAATTAATTTTAGGGGATAAAATGAATTTTTTTTGTCCAACATTGAATTTTTTTATTTTTTTCATTTTTATAGTGATAACAAATTAAAGCCCTTTTCCTCCTAGGACGCTTAGTTACCGAGATAAATGAGTTTTAAGTTTTCCATATAAAAAAATTAATTTTTGGAGATAAAATGAAATTTTTTGGTCCAACATTGAATTTTTTATTTTTTTCATTTTTATAGCGATAACAAATTAAAGCCCTTTTCCTCCTAGGACGCTTAGTTACCGAGATAAATGAGTTTAAAGTTTTCCATATAAAAAAAAATAATTTTAAGGGATAAAATGAAATTTTTGGGTCCAACATTGAATTTATTTATTTTTTTCATTTTTATAGTGATAACAGATTAATGCCCTTTTCCTCCTAGGACGCTTAGTTACCGAGATAAATGAGTTTTAAGTTTTCCATATAAAAAAAATTAATTTTTGGGGATAAAATGAAATTTTTTGGTCCAATATTGAATTTTTTTATTTTTTTCATTTTTATAGTGATAACAAATTAAAGCCCTTTTCCTCCTAGGACGCTTAGTTACCGAGATAAATGAGTTTAAAGTTTTCCATATAAAAAAAAATTATTTTTGGGGATAAAATGAAATTTTTTGGTCCAACATTGAATTTTTTTCATTTTTATAGTGATAACAGATTGAAGCCCTTTTCCTCCTCGGACGCTTAGTTACCGAGATAAATGAGTTTTAAGTTTTCCATATAAAAAAAAATTATTTTTGGGGATAAAATGAAATTTTTTGGTCCAACATTGAATTTTTTTCATTTTTATAGTGATAACAGATTGAAGCCCTTTTCCTCCTCGGACGCTTAGTTACCGAGATAAATGAGTTTTAAGTTTTCCATATAAAAAAAATAATTTTTGGGGATAAAATGAAATTTTTTGGTCCAACATTGAATTTTTTTATTTTTTTCATTTTTATAGCGATAACAAATTAAAGCCCTTTTCCTCCTAGGACGCTTAGTTACCGAGATAAATGAGTTTAAAGTTTTCCATATAAAAAAAAATTATTTTTGGGGATAAAATGAAATTTTTTGGTCCAACATTGAATTTTTTTCATTTTTATAGTGATAACAAATTAAAGCCCTTTTCCTCCTAGGACGCTTAGTTACCGAGATAAATGAGTTTAAAGTTTTCCATATAAAAAAAAATTATTTTTGGAGATAAAATGAAATTTTTTGGTCCAACATTGAATTTTTTTCATTTTTATAGTGATAACAGATTGAAGCCCTTTTCCTCCTCGGACGCTTAGTTACCGAGATAAATGAGTTTTAAGTTTTCCATATAAAAAAAATAATTTTTGGGGATAAAATGAAATTTTTTGGTCCAACATTGAATTTTTTTATTTTTTTCATTTTTATAGCGATAACAAATTAAAGCCCTTTTCCTCCTAGGACGCTTATTTACCGAGATAGATGAGTTTTAAGTTTTCCATATAAAAAAAATTAATTTTTGGGGATAAAATGAAATTTTTTGGTCCAACATTGAATTTTTTTATTTTTTTAATTTTTATAGTGATAACAAATTAAAGCCCTTTTCCTCCTAGGACGCTTAGTTACCGAGATAAATGAGTTTTAAGTTTTCCATATAAAAAAATTAATTTTTGGGGATAAAATGAAATTTTTTGGTCCAACATTGAATTTTTTTATTTTTTTCATTTTTATAGTGATAACAGATTAAAGCCCTTTTCCTCCTAGGACGCTTAGTTACCGAGATAAATGAGTTTTAAGTTTTCCATATAAAAAAAATTTATTTTTGGGGATAAAATGAAATTTTTTGGTCCAACATTGAATTTTTTTATTTTTTTCATTTTTATAGTGATAACAAATTAAAGCCCTTTTCCTCCTAGGACGCTTAGTTACCGAGATAAATGAGTTTTAAGTTTTCCATATAAAAAAAATTAATTTTTGGGGATAAAATGAAATTTTTTGGTCCAACATTGAATTTTTTTATTTTTTTCATTTTTATAGTGATAACAAATTAAAGCCCTTTTCCTCCTAGGTTGCTTAGTTACCGAGATAAATGAGTTTTAAGTTTTCCATATAAAAAAAAATAAATTTTTGGGCATAAAATGAAATTTTTTGGTCCAACATTGAATTTTTTTATTTTTTTAATTTTTATAGTGATAACAAATGAAAGCCCTTTTCCTCCTAGGACGCTTAGTTACCGAGATAAATAAGTTTTAAGTTTTCCATATAAAAAAAAATTAATTTTTGGGCATAAAATGAAATTTTTTGGTCCAACATTGAATTTTTTTATTTTTTTAATTTTTATAGTGATAACAAATTAAAGCCCTTTTCCTCCTAGGACGCTTAGTTACCGAGATAAATAAGTTTTAAGTTTTCCATATAAAAAAATTTATTTTTGGGGATAAAATTAAATTTTTTGGTCCAACATTGATTTTTTTTATTTTTTTCATTTCTGTAGTGATAACAGATTAAAGCCCTTTTCCTCCTAGGACGCTTAGTTATCGAGATGAATGAGTTTTAAGTTTTCCATATAAAAAAAATTAATTTTTGGGCATAAAATGAAATTTTTTGGTCCAACATTGAATTTTTTTATTTTTTTAATTTTTATAGTGATAACAAATTAAAGCCCTTTTCCTCCTAGGACGCTTAGTTACCGAGATAAATTAGTTTTAAGTTTTCCATATAAAAAAAATTAATTTTTGGGCATAAAATGAAATTTTTTGGTCCAACATTGAATTTTTTTATTTTTTTAATTTTTATAGTGATAACAAATTAAAGCCCTTTTCCTCCTAGGACGCTTAGTTACCGAGATGAATGAGTTTTAAGTTTTCCATATAAAAAAAATTAATTTTTGGGGATAAAATGAAATTTTTTGGTCCAACACTGAATTTTTTTATTTTTTTCATTTTTATAGTGATAACAAATTAAAGCCCTTTTCCTCCTAGGTTGCTTAGTTACCGAGATAAATGAGTTTTAAGTTTTCCATATAAAAAAAATTTATTTTTGGGGATAAAATTAAATTTTTTGGTCCAACATTGAATTTTTTTTATTTTTTTCATTTCTGTAGTGATAACAGATTAAAGCCCTTTTCCTCCTAGGACGCTTAGTTATCGAGATAAATGAGTTTTAAGTTTTCCATATAAAAAAAAATTAATTTTTGGGCATAAAATGAAATTTTTTGGTCCAAAATTGAATTTTTTTATTTTTTTAATTTTTATAGTGATAACAAATTAAAGCCCTTTTCCTCCTAGGACGCTTAGTTACCGAGATAAATAAGTTTTAAGTTTTCCATATAAAAAAATTTATTTTTGGGGATAAAATTAAATTTTTTGGTCCAACATTGATTTTTTTTATTTTTTTCATTTCTGTAGTGATAACAGATTAAAGCCCTTTTCCTCCTAGGACGCTTAGTTATCGAGATGAATGAGTTTTAAGTTTTCCATATAAAAAAAATTAATTTTTGGGCATAAAATGAAATTTTTTGGTCCAACATTGAATTTTTTTATTTTTTTAATTTTTATAGTGATAACAAATTAAAGCCCTTTTCCTCCTAGGACGCTTAGTTACCGAGATAAATTAGTTTTAAGTTTTCCATATAAAAAAAATTAATTTTTGGGCATAAAATGAAATTTTTTGGTCCAACATTGAATTTTTTTATTTTTTTAATTTTTATAGTGATAACAAATTAAAGCCCTTTTCCTCCTAGGACGCTTAGTTACCGAGATAAATGAGTTTTCAGTTTTCCATATAAAAAAAATTAATTTTTGGGCATAAAATGAAATTTTTTGGTCCAACATTGAATTTTTTTATTTTTTTAATTTTTATAGTGATATCAAATTAAAGCCCTTTTCCTCCTAGGACGCTTAGTTACCGAGATAAATGAGTTTTAAGTTTTCCATATAAAAAAAAATTATTTTTGGGGATAAAATTAAATTTTTTGGTCCAACATTGATTTTTTTTATTTTTTTCATTTCTGTAGTGATAACAGATTAAAGCCCTTTTCCTCCTAGGAGGCTTAGTTATCGAGATAAATGAGTTTTAAGTTTTCCATATAAAAAAAATTAATTTTTGGGCATAAAATGAAATTTTTTGGTCCAACATTGAATTTTTTTATTTTTTTAATTTTTATAGTGACAGCAAATTAAAGCCCTTTTCCTCCTAGGACGCTTAGTTACCGAGATAAATGAGTTTTAAGTTTTCCATATAAAAAAAATTAATTTTTGGGCATAAAATGAAATTTTTTGGTCCAACATTGAATTTTTTTATTTTTTTTTTTAATTTTTATAGTGATAACAAATTAAAGCCCTTTTCCTCCTAGGACGCTTAATTACCGAGATAAATGAGTTTTAAGTTTTCCATATAAAAAAAATTAATTTTTGGGCATAAAACGAAATTTTTTGGTCCAACATTGTATTTTTTAATTTTTTTAATTTTTATAGTGATAACAAATTAAAGCCCTTTTCCTCCTAGGACGCTTAGTTACCGAGATAAATGAGTTTTAAGTTTTCCATATAAAAAAATTTATTTTTGGGGATAAAATTAAATTTTTTGGTCCAACATTGATTTTTTTTATTTTTTAATTTCTGTAGTGATAACAGATTAAAGCCCTTTTCCTCCTAGGACGCTTAGTTATCGAGATAAATGAGTTTTAAGTTTTCCATATAAAAAAAATTAATTTTTGGGCATAAAATGAAATTTTTTGGTCCAACATTGAATTTTTTTATTTTTTTAATTTTTATAGTGATAACAAATTAAAGCCCTTTTCCTCCTAGGACGCTTAGTTACCGAGATAAATGAGTTTTATGTTTTCCATATAAAAAAAATTAATTTTTGGGCATAAAATGAAATTTTTTGGTCCAACAATGAATTTTTTTATTTTTTTAATTTTTATAGTGAAAACAAATTAAAGCCCTTTTTCTCCTAGGACGCTTAGTTATCGAGATAAATGAGTTTTAAGTTTTCCATATAAAAAAAATTAATTTTTGGGCATTAAATTAAATTTTTTGGTCCAACATTGAATTTTTTTATTTTTTTAATTTTTATAGTGATAACAAATTAAAGCCCTCTTCCTCCTAGGACGCCTAGTTACCGAGATAAATGAGTTTTAACTTTTCCATATAAAAAAAATTAATTTTTGGGCATAAAATGAAATTTTTTGGTCCTACATTGAATTTTTTTATTTTTTTAATTTTTATAGTGATAACAAATTAAAGCCCTTTTCCTCCTAGGACGCTTAGTAACCGAGATAAATGAGTTTTAAGTTTTCCATATAAAAAAAAATAATTTTTGGGCATAAAATGAAATTTTTTGGTCCAACATTGAATTTTTTTATTTTTTTAATTTTTATAGTGATAACAAATTAAAGCCCTTTTCCTCCTAGGACGCTTAGTTACCGAGATAAATGAGTTTTAAGTTTTCCATATAAAAAAAATTTATTTATAAAATTAAATTTTTTGGTCCAATATTGATTTTTTTCATTTCTGTAGTGATAACAGATTAAAGCCCTTTTCCTCCTAGGACGCTTAGTTATCGAGATAAATGAGTTTTAAGTTTTCCATATAAAAAAAATTAATTTTTGGGCATAAAATGAAATATTTTGGTCCAACATTGAATTTTTTTATTTTTTTAATTTTTATAGTGATAACAAATTAAAGCCCTTTTCCTCCTAGGACGCTTAGTTACCGAGATAAATGAGTTTTAACTTTTCCATATAAGAAAATAATTTTTGGGGATAAAATGAAATTTTTTGATCCAACATTGAATTTTTTTTATTTTTTTCATTTTTATAGATTAAAGCCCTTTTCCTCCTAGGACGCTTAGTTACCGAGATAAATGAGTTTTAAGTTTTCCATATAAAAAAAATTAATTTTTGGGGATAAAATGAAATTTTTTGGTCCAACATTGAATTTTTTTTATTTTTTTCATTTTTATAGTGATAACAGATTAAAGCCCTTTTTCCTCCTAGGACGCTTAGTTATCGAGATAAATGAGTTTTAAGTTTTCCATATAAAAAAAATTAATTTTTGGGCATAAAATGAAATTTTTTGGTCCAACATTGAATTTTTTTATTTTTTTAATTTTTATAGTGATAACAAATTAAAGCCCTTTTCCTCCTAGGACGCTTAGTTACCGAGATAAATGAGTTTTAAGTTTTCCATATAAAAAAAATTAATTTTTCGGCATAAAATGAAATTTTTTGCTCCAACATTGAGTTTTTTTTTTATTTTTTTCATTTTTATAGTGATAACAAATTAAAGCCCTTTTCCTCCTAGGACGCTTAGTTACCGAGATAAATGAGTTTTAAGTTTTCCATATAAAAAAAATTAATTTTAGCGGATAAAATGAAATTTTTTGTTCCAACATTGAATTTTTTTAATTTTTTCATTTTTATAGTGATAACAAATTAAAGCCCTTTTCCTCCTAGGACGCTTAGTTACCGAGATAAATGAGTTTTAAGTTTTCCATATAAAAAAAATTAATTTTAGCGGATAAAATGAAATTTTTTGGTCCAACGTTGAATTTTTTTATTTTTTTCATTTTTATAGTGATAACAAATTAAAGCCCTTTTCCTCCTAGGACGCTTAGTTACCGAGATAAATGAGTTTTAAGTTTTCCATATAAAAAAAATTAATTTTTGGGTATAAAATGAAATTTTTTGGTCCAACATTGAATTTTTTTATTTTTTTCATTTTTATAGTGATAACAGATTAAAGCCCTTTTCCTCCTAGGACGCTTAGTTACCGAGATAAATGAGTTTTAAGTTTTCCATATAAAAAAGATTAATTTTTGGGGATAAAATGAAATTTTTTGGTCCAACATTGAATTTTTTCATTTTTATAGTGATAACAAATTAAAGCCCTTTTCCTCCTAGGACGCTTAGTTACCGAGATAAATGAGTTTTAAGTTTTTCATATAAAAAAAATTAATTTTAGCGGATAAAATGAAATTTTTTGGTCCAACGTTGAATTTTTTTATTTTTTTAATTTTTATAGTGATGACAAATTAAAGCCCTTTTCCTCCTAGGACGCTTAGTTACCGAGATAAATGAGTTTTAAGTTTTTCATATAAAAAAAAATTAATTTTTGGGTATAAAATGAAATTTTTTGGTCCAACATTGAATTTTTTTATTTTTTTCATTTTTATGTGATAACAGATTAAAGCCCTTTTCCTCCTAGGACGCTTAGTTACCGAGATAAATGAGTTTTAAGTTTTTCATATAAAAAAAATTAATTTTAGCGGATAAAATGAAATTTTTTGGTCCAACGTTGAATTTTTTTATTTTTTTAATTTTTATAGTGATAACAAATTAAAGCCCTTTTCCTCCTAGGACGCTTAGTTACCGAGATAAATGAGTTTTAAGTTTTCCATATAAAAAAAATTAATTTTTGGGGATAAAATGAAATTTTTTGGTCCAACATTGAATTTTTTTATTTTTTTCATTTTTATAGTGATAACAGATTAAAGCCCTTTTCCTCCTAGGACGCTTAGTTACCGAGATAAATGAGTTTTAAGTTTTTCATATAAAAACAATTAATTTTAGCGGATAAAATGAAATTTTTTGGTCCAACGTTGAATTTTTTTATTTTTTTAATTTTTATAGTGATGACAAATTAAAGCCCTTTTCCTCCTAGGACGCTTAGTTACCGAGATAAATGAGTTTTAAGTTTTTCATATAAAAAAAATTAATTTTTGGGTATAAAATGAAATTTTTTGGTCCAACATTGAATTTTTTTATTTTTTTCATTTTTATAGTGATAACAGATTAAAGCCCTTTTCCTCCTAGGACGCTTAGTTACCGAGATAAATGAGTTTTAAGTTTTTCATATAAAAAAAATTAATTTTTGGGTATAAAATGAAATTTTTTGGTCCAACATTGAATTTTTTTATTTTTTTCATTTTTATAGTGATAACAGATTAAAGCCCTTTTCCTCCTAGGACGCTTACTTACCGAGATAAATGAGTTTTAAGTTTTTCATATAAAAAAAAATAATTTTTGGGGATAAAATGAAATTTATGGTCCAACATTGATTTTTTTTCATTTTTATGAATATAACAGATTAAAGCCCTTTTCCTCCTAGGACGCTTAGTTACCGAGATAAATGAGTTTTAAGTTTTCCATATAAAAAAAATTTATTTTTGGGGATAAAATTAAATTTTTGGTCCAACATTGATTTTTTTTATTTTTTTCATTTCTGTAGTGATAACAGATTAAAGCCCTTTTCCTCCTAGGACGCTTAGTTATCGAGATAAATGAGTTTTAAGTTTTCCATATAAAAAAAATTAATTTTTGGGTATAAAATGAAATTTTTTGGTCCAACATTGAATTTTTTTATTTTTTTCATTTTTATAGTGATAACAAATTAAAGCCCTTTTCCTCCTAGGACGCTTAGTTACCGAGATAAATGAGTTTTAAGTTTTCCATATAAAAAAAAATTAATTTTTGGGTATAAAATGAAATTTTTTGGTCCAACATTGAATTTTTTTATTTTTTTCATTTTTATAGTGATAACAGATTAAAGCCCTTTTCCTCCTAGGACGCTTAGTTACCGAGATAAATGAGTTTTAAGTTTTTCATATAAAAAAAAATAATTTTTGGGGATAAAATGAAATTTTTTGGTCCAACATTGAATTTTTTTCATTTTTATGAATATAACAGATTAAAGCCCCTTTCCTCCTAGGACGCTTAGTTACCGAGATAAATGAGTTTTAAGTTTTCCATATAAAAAAAATTAATTTTTGGGTATAAAATGAAATTTTTTGGTCCAACATTGAATTTTTTTATTTTTTTCATTTTTATAGTGATAACAGATTAAAGCCCTTTTCCTCCTAGGACGCTTAGCTACCGAGATAAATGAGTTTTAAGTTTTTCATATAAAAAAAATTAATTTTAGCGGATAAAATGAAATTTTTTGGTCCAACGTTGAATTTTTTTATTTTTTTAATTTTTATAGTGATAACAAATTAAAGCCCTTTTCCTCCTAGGACGCTTAGTTACCGAGATAAATGAGTTTTAAGTTTTCCATATAAAAAAAATTAATTTTTGGGGATAAAATGAAATTTTTTGGTCCAACATTGAATTTTTTTATTTTTTTCATTTTTATAGTGATAACAGATTAAAGCCCTTTTCCTCCTAGGACGCTTAGTTACCGAGATAAATGAGTTTTAAGTTTTTCATATAAAAAAAATTAATTTTAGCGGATAAAATGAAATTTTTTGGTCCAACGTTGAATTTTTTTATTTTTTTAATTTTTATAGTGATGACAAATTAAAGCCCTTTTCCTCCTAGGACGCTTAGTTACCGAGATAAATGAGTTTTAAGTTTTTCATATAAAAAAAATTAATTTTTGGGTATAAAATGAAATTTTTTGGTCCAACATTGAATTTTTTTATTTTTTTCATTTTTATAATGATAACAGATTAAAGCCCTTTTCCTCCTAGGACGCTTAGTTACCGAGATAAATGAGTTTTAAGTTTTTCATATAAAAAAAATTAATTTTAGCGGATAAAATGAAATTTTTTGGTCCAACGTTGAATTTTTTTATTTTTTTAATTTTTATAGTGATAACAAATTAAAGCCCTTTTCCTCCTAGGACGCTTAGTTACCGAGATAAATGAGTTTTAAGTTTTCCATATAAAAAAAAATTAATTTTTGGGGATAAAATAAAATTTTTTGGTCCAACATTGAATTTTTTTATTTTTTTCATTTTTATAGTGATAACAAATTAAAGCCCTTTTCCTCCTAGGACGCTTAGTTACCGAGATAAATGAGTTTTAAGTTTTTCATATAAAAAAAATTAATTTTAGCGGATAAAATGAAATTTTTTGGTCCAACGTTGAATTTTTTTATTTTTTTAATTTTTATAGTGATAACAAATTAAAGCCCTTTTCCTCCTAGGACGCTTAGTTACCGAGATAAATGAGTTTTAAGTTTTTCATATAAAAAAAATAATTTTTGGGGATAAAATGAAATTTTTTGGTCCAACATTGAATTTTTTTCATTTTTATGAATATAACAGATTAAAGCCCTTTTCCTCCTAGGACGCTTAGTTACCGAGATAAATGAGTTTTAAGTTTTCCATATAAAAAAAATTAATTTTTGGGCATAAAATGAAATTTTTTGGTCCAACATTGAATTTTTTTATTTTTTTAATTTTTATAGTGATAACAAATTAAAGCCCTTTTCCTCCTAAGACGCTTAGTTACCGAGATAAATGTGTTTTAAGTTTTCCATATAAAAAAAATTTATTTTTGGGGATAAAATTAAATTTTTTGGTCCAACATTGATTTTTTTTATTTTTTTCATTTCTGTAGTGATAACAGATTAAAGCCCTTTTCCTCCTAGGACGCTTAGTTACCGAGATAAATGAGTTTTAAGTTTTTCATATAAAAAAAATAATTTTTGGGGATAAAATGAAATTTTTTGGTCCAACATTGAATTTTTTTCATTTTTATGAATATAACAGATTAAAGCCCTTTTCCTCCTAGGACGCTTAGTTACCGAGATAAATGAGTTTTAAGTTTTTCATATAAAAAAAATTAATTTTAGCGGATAAAATGAAATTTTTTGGTCCAACAATGATTTTTTTTATTTTTTTCATTTCTGTAGTGATAACAGATTAAAGCCCTTTTCCTCCTAGGACGCTTAGTTATCGAGATAAATGAGTTTTAAGTTTTCCATATAAAAAAAATTAATTTTTGGGCATAAAATGAAATTTTTTGGTCCAACATTGAATTTTTTTAATTTTTATAGTGATAACAAATTAAAGCCCTTTTCCTCCTAAGACGCTTAGTTACCGAGATAAACGAGTTTTAAGTTTTCCATATAAAAAAAATTTATTTTTGGGGATAAAATTAAATTTTTTGGTCCAACATTGATTTTTTTTATTTTTTTCATTTCTGTAGTGATAACAGATTAAAGCCCTTTTCCTCCTAGGACGCTTAGTTATCGAGATAAATGAGTTTTAAGTTTTTCATATAAAAAAAATTTGTTTTTGGGTATAAAATTAAATTTTTTGGTCCAACATTGATTAAAGCTCTTTTCCTCCTAAGACGCTTAGTTACCGAGATAAACGAGTTTTAAGTTTTCCATATAAAAAAAATTTATTTTTGGGGATAAAATGAAATTTTTTGGTCCAACATTGAATTTTTTTCATTTTTATGAATATAACAGATTAAAGCCCTTTTCCTCCTAGGACGCTTAGTTACCGAGATAAATGAGTTTTAAGTTTTTCATATAAAAAAAATAATTTTGGGGATAAAATGAAATGTTTTGGTCCAACATTGAATTTTTTTCATTTTTATGAATATAACAGATTAAAGCCCTTTTCCTCCTAGGACGCTTAGTTACCGAGATAAATGAGTTTTAAGTTTTTCATATAAAAAAAAATAATTTTTGGGGATAAAATGAAATTTTTTGGTCCAACATTGAATTTTTTTCATTTTTATGAATATAACAGATTAAAGCCCCTTTCCTCCTAGGACGCTTAGTTACCGAGATAAATGAGTTTTAAGTTTTCCATATAAAAAAAATTAATTTTTGGGTATAAAATGAAATTTTTTGGTCCAACATTGAATTTTTTTATTTTTTTCATTTTTATAGTGATAACAGATTAAAGCCCTTTTCCTCCTAGGACGCTTAGTTACCGAGATAAATGAGTTTTAAGTTTTTCATATAAAAAAAAATAATTTTAGCGGATAAAATGAAATTTTTTGGTCCAACGTTGAATTTTTTTATTTTTTTAATTTTTATAGTGATAACAAATTAAAGCCCTTTTCCTCCTAGGACGCTTAGTTACCGAGATAAATGAGTTTTAAGTTTTCCATATAAAAAAAATTAATTTTTGGGGATAAAATGAAATTTTTTGGTCCAACATTGAATTTTTTTATTTTTTTCATTTTTATAGTGATAACAGATTAAAGCCCTTTTCCTCCTAGGACGCTTAGTTACCGAGATAAATGAGTTTTAAGTTTTTCATATAAAAAAAATTAATTTTAGCGGATAAAATGAAATTTTTTGGTCCAACATTGAATTTTTTTATTTTTTTCATTTTTATAGTGATAACAGATTAAAGCCCTTTTCCTCCTAGGACGCTTAGTTACCGAGATAAATGAGTTTTAAGTTTTTCATATAAAAAAAATAATTTTTGGGGATAAAATGAAATTTTTTGGTCCAACATTGAATTTTTTTCATTTTTATGAATATAACAGATTAAAGCCCTTTTCCTCCTAGGACGCTTAGTTACCGAGATAAATGAGTTTTAAGTTTTCCATATAAAAAAAATTAATTTTTGGGCATAAAATGAAATTTTTTGGTCCAACATTGAATTTTTTTATTTTTTTAATTTTTATAGTGATAACAAATTAAAGCCCTTTTCCTCCTAAGACGCTTAGTTACCGAGATAAATGTGTTTTAAGTTTTCCATATAAAAAAAATTTATTTTTGGGGATAAAATTAAATTTTTTGGTCCAACATTGATTTTTTTTATTTTTTTCATTTCTGTAGTGATAACAGATTAAAGCCCTTTTCCTCCTAAGACGCTTAGTTACCGAGATAAACGAGTTTTAAGTTTTCCATATAAAAAAAATTTATTTTTGGGGATAAAATGAAATTTTTTGGTCCAACATTGAATTTTTTTCATTTTTATGAATATAACAAATTAAAGCCCTTTTCCTCCTAGGACGCTTAGTTACCGAGATAAATGAGTTTTAAGTTTTCCATATAAAAAAAATTAATTTTTGGGGATAAAATGAAATTTTTTGGTCCAACAGTGAATTTTTTTATTTTTTCATTTTTATAGTGATAACAGATTAAAGCCCTTTTCCTTCTAGGACGCTTAGTTACCGAGATAAATGAGTTTTAAGTTTTCCATATAAAAAAAATTAATTTTTGGGTATAAAATGAAATTTTTTGGTCCAACATTGAATTTTTTTATTTTTTTTATTTTTATAGTGATAACAGATTAAAGCCCTTTTCCTCCTAGGACGCTTAGTTACCGAGATAAATGAGTTTTAAGTTTTTCATATAAAAAAATTAATTTTAGCGGATAAAATGAAATTTTTTGGTCCAACGTTGAATTTTTTTATTTTTTTAATTTTTATAGTGATAACAAATTAAAGCCCTTTTCCTCCTAGGACGCTTAGGTACCGAGATAAATGAGCTTTAAGTTTTCCATATAAAAAAAATTAATTTTTGGGGATAAAATTAATTTTTTTGGTCCAACATTGATTTTTTTTATTTTTTTCATTTCTGTAGTGATAACAGATTAAAGCCCTTTTCCTCCTAGGACGCTTAGTTATCGAGATAAATGAGTTTTAAGTTTTCCATATAAAAAAAATTAATTTTTGGGCATAAAATGAAATTTTTTGGTCCAACAGTGAATTTTTTTATTTTTTAATTTTTATAGTGATAACAGATTAAAGCCCTTTTCCTCCTAGGACGCTTAGTTACCGAGATAAATGAGTTTTAAGTTTTTCATATAAAAAAAATTAATTTTAGCGGATAAAATGAAATTTTTTGGTCCAACGTTGAATTTTTTTATTTTTTCAATTTTTATAGTGATAACAAATTAAAGCCCTTTTCCTCCTAGGACGCTTAGTTACCGAGATAAATGAGTTTTAAGTTTTCCATATAAAAAAAATTAATTTTTGGGGATAAAATTAAATTTTTTGGTCCAACATTGATTTTTTTTATTTTTTTCATTTCTGTAGTGATAACAGATTAAAGCCCTTTTCCTCCTAGGACGCTTAGTTATCGAGATAAATGAGTTTTAAGTTTTCCATATAAAAAAAATTAATTTTTGGGCATAAAATGAAATTTTTTGGTCCAACATTGAATTTTTTTAATTTTTATAGTGATAACAAATTAAAGCCCTTTTCCTCCTAAGACGCTTAGTTACCGAGAAAAATGTGTTTTAAGTTTTCCATATAAAAAAAATTTATTTTTGGGGATAAAATTAAATTTTTTGGTCCAACATTGATTTTTTTTATTTTTTTCATTTCTGTAGTGATAACAGATTAAAGCCCTTTTCCTCCTAGGACGCTTAGTTATCGAGATAAATGAGTTTTAAGTTTTTCATATAAAAAAAATTAATTTTTGGGTATAAAATGAAATTTTTTGGTCCAACATTGAATTTTTTTATTTTTTTCATTTTTATAGTGATAACAGATTAAAGCCCTTTTCCTCCTAGGACGCTTAGTTACCGAGATAAATGAGTTTTAAGTTTTTCATATAAAAAAAATTAATTTTAGCGGATAAAATGAAATTTTTTGGTCCAACGTTGAATTTTTTTATTTTTTTCATTTCTGTAGTGATAACAGATTAAAGCCCTTTTCCTCCTAGGACGCTTAGTTATCGAGATAAATGAGTTTTAAGTTTTCCATATAAAAAAAATTAATTTTTGGGCATAAAATGAAATTTTTTGGTCCAACATTGAATTTTTTTAATTTTTATAGTGATAACAAATTAAAGCCCTTTTCCTCCTAAGACGCTTAGTTACCGAGATAAACGAGTTTTAAGTTTTCCATATAAAAAAAATTTATTTTTGGGGATAAAATTAAATTTTTTGGTCCAACATTGTTTTTTTTTATTTTTTTCATTTCTGTAGTGATAACAGATTAAAGCCCTTTTCCTCCTAGGACGCTTAGTTAACGGGATAAATGAGTTTTAAGTTTTTCATATAAAAAAAATTTGTTTTTGGGTATAAAATTAAATTTTTTGGTCCAACATTGATTAAAGCCCTTTTCCTCCTAAGACGCTTAGTTACCGAGATAAACGAGTTTTAAGTTTTCCATATAAAAAAAATTTATTTTTGGGGATAAAATGAAATTTTTTGGTCCAACATTGAATTTTTTTCATTTTTATGAATATAACAAATTAAAGCCCTTTTCCTCCTAGGACGCTTAGTTACCGAGATAAATGAGTTTTAAGTTTTCCATATAAAAAAAATTAATTTTTGGGGATAAAATGAAATTTTTTGGTCCAACAGTGAATTTTTTTATTTTTTCATTTTTATAGTGATAACAGATTAAAGCCCTTTTCCTTCTAGGACGCTTAGTTACCGAGATAAATGAGTTTTAAGTTTTCCATATAAAAAAAAATTAATTTTTGGGTATAAAATGAAATTTTTTGGTCCAACATTGAATTTTTTTATTTTTTTTATTTTTATAGTGATAACAGATTAAAGCCCTTTTCCTCCTAGGACGCTTAGTTACCGAGATAAATGAGTTTTAAGTTTTTCATATAAAAAAAATTAATTTTAGCGGATAAAATGAAATTTTTTGGTCCAACGTTGAATTTTTTTATTTTTTTAATTTTTATAGTGATAACAAATTAAAGCCCTTTTCCTCCTAGGACGCTTAGGTACCGAGATAAATGAGCTTTAAGTTTTCCATATAAAAAAAAATTAATTTTTGGGGATAAAATTAATTTTTTTGGTCCAACATTGATTTTTTTTATTTTTTTCATTTCTGTAGTGATAACAGATTAAAGCCCTTTTCCTCCTAGGACGCTTAGTTATCGAGATAAATGAGTTTTAAGTTTTCCATATAAAAAAAATTAATTTTTGGGCATAAAATGAAATTTTTTGGTCCAACAGTGAATTTTTTTATTTTTTAATTTTTATAGTGATAACAGATTAAAGCCCTTTTCCTCCTAGGACGCTTAGTTACCGAGATAAATGAGTTTTAAGTTTTTCATATAAAAAAAATTAATTTTAGCGGATAAAATGAAATTTTTTGGTCCAACGTTGAATTTTTTTATTTTTTTAATTTTTATAGTGATAACAAATTAAAGCCCTTTTCCTCCTAGGACGCTTAGTTACCGAGATAAATGAGTTTTAAGTTTTCCATATAAAAAAAATTAATTTTTGGGGATAAAATTAAATTTTTTGGTCCAACATTGATTTTTTTTATTTTTTTCATTTCTGTAGTGATAACAGATTAAAGCCCTTTTCCTCCTAGGACGCTTAGTTATCGAGATAAATGAGTTTTAAGTTTTCCATATAAAAAAAATTAATTTTTGGGCATAAAATGAAATTTTTTGGTCCAACATTGAATTTTTTTAATTTTTATAGTGATAACAAATTAAAGCCCTTTTCCTCCTAAGACGCTTAGTTACCGAGAAAAATGTGTTTTAAGTTTTCCATATAAAAAAAATTTATTTTTGGGGATAAAATTAAATTTTTTGGTCCAACATTGATTTTTTTTATTTTTTTCATTTCTGTAGTGATAACAGATTAAAGCCCTTTTCCTCCTAGGACGCTTAGTTATCGAGATAAATGAGTTTTAAGTTTTTCATATAAAAAAAATTAATTTTTGGGTATAAAATGAAATTTTTTGGTCCAACATTGAATTTTTTTATTTTTTTCATTTTTATAGTGATAACAGATTAAAGCCCTTTTCCTCCTAGGACGCTTAGTTACCGAGATAAATGAGTTTTAAGTTTTTCATATAAAAAAAATTAATTTTAGCGGATAAAATGAAATTTTTTGGTCCAACGTTGAATTTTTTTATTTTTTTAATTTTTATAGTGATAACAAATTAAAGGCCTTTTCCTCCTAGGACGCTTAGTTACCGAGATAAATGAGTTTTAAGTTTTCCATATAAAAAAAATTAATTTTTGGGGATAAAATTAAATTTTTTGGTCCAACATTGATTTTTTTTATTTTTTTCATTTCTGTAGTGATAACAGATTAAAGCCCTTTTCCTTCTAGGACGCTTAGTTACCGAGATAAATGAGTTTTAAGTTTTCCATATAAAAAAAATTAATTTTTGGGTATAAAATGAAATTTTTTGGTCCAACATTGAATTTTTTTATTTTTTTCATTTTTATAGTGATAACAGATTAAAGCCCTTTTCCTCCTAGGACGCTTAGTTACCGAGATAAATGAGTTTTAAGTTTTTCGTATAAAAAAAATAATTTTTGGGGATAAAATGAAATTTTTTGGTCCAACATTGAATTTTTTTATTTTTTTCATTTTTATAGTGATAACAGACTAAAGCCCTTTTCCTCCTAGGACGCTTAGTTACCGAGATAAATGAGTTTTAAGTTTTCCATATAAAAAAATAATTTTTGGGGATAAAATGAAATTTTTTGGTCCAACATTGAATTTTTTTTATTTTTTTCATTTTTATAGTGATAACAGATTAAAGCCCTTTTCCTCCTAGGACGCTTAGTTACCGAGATAAATGAGTTTTAAGTTTTCCATATAAAAAAAATTAATTTTTGGGGATAAAATGAAATTTTTTGGTCCAACATTGAATTTTTTTTATTTTTTTCATTTTTATAGTGATAACAAATTAAAGCCCTTTTCCTCCTAGGACGCTTAGTTACCGAGATAAATGAGTTTTAAGTTTTCCATATAAAAAAAATTTATTTTTGGGGATAAAATTAAATTTTTTGGTCCAACATTGATTTTTTTTATTTTTTTTCATTTCTGTAGTGATAACAGATTAAAGCCCTTTTCCTCCTAGGACGCTTAGTTATCGAGATAAATGAGTTTTAAGTTTTCCATATAAAAAAAATTAATTTTTGGGCATAAAATGAAATTTTTTGGTCCAACATTGAATTTTTATATTTTTTTAATTTTTATAGTGATAACAAATTAAAGCCCTTTTCCTCCTAGGACGCTTAGTTACCGAGATAAATGAGTTTTAAGTTTTCCATATAAAAAAAATTAATTTTTGGAGATAAAATGAAATTTTTTGGTCCAACAGTGAATTTTTTTATTTTTTCATTTTTATAGTGATAACAGATTAAAGCCCTTTTCCTCCTAGGACGCTTAGTTACCGAGATAAATGAGTTTTAAGTTTTCCATATAAAAAAAATTAATTTTTGGAGATAAAATGAAATTTTTTGGTCCAACAGTGAATTTTTTTATTTTTTCATTTTTATAGTGATAACAGATTAAAGCCCTTTTCCTCCTAGGATGCTTAGTTACCGAGATAAATGAGTTTTAAATTTTCCATATAAAAAAAAATAATTTTTGTTGATAAAATGAAATTTTTTGGTCCAACATTGAATTTTTTTCATTTTTATGAATATAACAGATTAAAGCCCTTTTCCTCCTAGGACGCTTAGTTACCGAGATAAATGAGTTTTAAGTTTTCCATATAAAAAAAATTTATTTTTGGGGATAAAATTAAATTTTTTGGTCCAACATTGATTTTTTTTATTTTTTTCATTTTTATAGTGATAACAGATTTTCCTCCTAGGACGCTTAGTTACCGAGATAAATGAGTTTTAAGTTTTTCATATAAAAAAAATTAATTTTAGCGGATAAAATGAAATTTTTTGGTCCAACGTTGAATTTTTTTATTTTTTTAATTTTTATAGTGATGACAAATTAAAGCCCTTTTCCTCCTAGGACGCTTAGTTACCGAGATAAATGAGTTTTAAGTTTTTCAAATAAAAAAAATTAATTTTTGGGTATAAAATGAAATTTTTTGGTCCAACATTGAATATTTTTATTTTTTTCATTTTTATAGTGATAACAGATTAAAGCCCTTTTCCTCCTAGGACGCTTAGTTACCGAGATAAATGAGTTTTAAGTTTTTCATATAAAAAAAATTAATTTTAGCGGATAAAATGAAATTTTTTGGTCCAACGTTGAATTTTTTTATTTTTTTAATTTTTATAGTGATAACAAATTAAAGCCCTTTTCCTCCTAGGACGCTTAGTTACCGAGATAAATGAGTTTTAAGTTTTCTATATAAAAAAAATTAATTTTTGGGGATAAAATGAAATTTTTTGGTCCAACATTGAATTTTTTTATTTTTTTCATTTTTATAGTGATAACAAATTAAAGCTCTTTTCCTCCTAGGACGCTTAGTTACCGAGATAAATGAGTTTTAAGTTTTCCATATAAAAAAATTAATTTTTGGGTATAAAATGAAATTTTTTGGTCCAACATTGAATTTTTTTATTTTTTTCATTTTTATAGTGATAACAGATTAAAGCCCTTTTCCTCCTAGGACGCTTAGTTACCGAGATAAATGAGTTTTAAGTTTTCCATATAAAAAAAAATTATTTTTGGGGATAAAATTAAATTTTTTGGTCCAACATTGATTTTTTTTATTTTTTTTCATTTCTGTAGTGATAACAGATTAAAGCCCTTTTCCTCCTAGGACGCTTAGTTACCGAGATAAATGAGTTTTAAGTTTTTCATATAAAAAAAATAATTTTTGGGGATAAAATGAAATTTTTTGGTCCAACATTGAATTTTTTTCATTTTTATGAATATAACAGATTAAAGCCCTTTTCCTCCTAGGACGCTTAGTTACCGAGATAAATGAGTTTTAAGTTTTTCATATAAAAAAAATTAATTTTAGCGGATAAAATGAAATTTTTTGGTCCAACGTTGAATTTTTTTATTTTTTTAATTTTTATAGTGATAACAAATTAAAGCCCTTTTCCTCCTAGGACGCTTAGTTACCGAGATAAATGAGTTTTAAGTTTTCCATATAAAAAAAATTAATTTTTGGGGATAAAATTAAATTTTTTGGTCCAACATTGATTTTTTTTATTTTTTTCATTTCTGTAGTGATAACAGATTAAAGCCCTTTTCCTCCTAGGACGCTTAGTTATCGAGATAAATGAGTTTTAAGTTTTCCATATAAAAAAAATTAATTTTTGGGCATAAAATGAAATTTTTTGGTCCAACAGTGAATTTTTTTATTTTTTCATTTTTATAGTGATAACAGATTAAAGCCCTTTTCCTCCTAGGACGCTTAGTTACCGAGATAAATGAGTTTTAAGTTTTTCATATAAAAAAAATTAATTTTAGCGGATAAAATGAAATTTTTTGGTCCAACGTTGAATTTTTTTATTTTTTTAATTTTTATAGTGATAACAAATTAAAGCCCTTTTCCTCCTAGGACGCTTAGTTACCGAGATAAATGAGTTTTAAGTTTTCCATATAAAAAAAAATAATTTTTGGGGATAAAATTAATTTTTTTGGTCCAACATTGATTTTTTTTATTTTTTTCATTTCTGTAGTGATAACAGATTAAAGCCCTTTTCCTCCTAGGACGCTTAGTTATCGAGATAAATGAGTATTAAGTTTTCCATATAAAAAAAATTTATTTTTGGGGATAAAATGAAATTTTTTGGTCCAACATTGAATATTTTTATTTTTTTCATTTTTATAGTGATAACAGATTAAAGCCCTTTTCCTCCTAGGACGCTTAGTTACCGAGATAAATGAGTTTTAAGTTTTCCATATAAAAAAAATTAATTTTTGGGCATAAAATGAAATTTTTTGGTCCAACATTGAATTTTTTTAATTTTTATAGTGATAACAAATTAAAGCCCTTTTCCTCCTAAGACGCTTAGTTACCGAGAAAAATGTGTTTTAAGTTTTCCATATAAAAAAAATTTATTTTTGGGGATAAAATTAAATTTTTTGGTCCAACATTGATTTTTTTTATTTTTTTCATTTCTGTAGTGATAACAGATTAAAGCCCTTTTCCTCCTAGGACGCTTAGTTATCGAGATAAATGAGTTTTAAGTTTTCCATATAAAAAAAATTAATTTTTGGGCATAAAATGAAATTTTTTGGTCCAACAGTGAATTTTTTTATTTTTTCATTTTTATAGTGATAACAGATTAAAGCCCTTTTCCTCCTAGGACGCTTAGTTACCGAGATAAACGAGTTTTAAGTTTTCCATATAAAAAAAATTTATTTTTGGGGATAAAATTAAATTTTTTGGTCCAACATTGATTTTTTTTATTTTTTTCATTTCTGTAGTGATAACAGATTAAAGCCCTTTTCCTCCTAGGACGCTTAGTTATCGAGATAAATGAGTTTTAAGTTTTCCATATAAAAAAAATTAATTTTTGGGCATAAAATGAAATTTTTTGGTCCAACATTGAATTTTTATATTTTTTTAATTTTTATAGTGATAACAAATTAAAGCCCTTTTCCTCCTAGGACGCTTAGTTACCGAGATAAATGAGTTTTAAGTTTTCCATATAAAAAAATTAATTTTTGGGGATAAAATGAAATTTTTTGGTCCAACAGTGAATTTTTTTATTTTTTCATTTTTATAGTGATAACAGATTAAAGCCCTTTTCCTCCTAGGACGCTTAGTTACCGAGATAAATGAGTTTTAAGTTTTCCATATAAAAAATTAATTTTTGGGGATAAAATGAAATTTTTTGGTCCAACATTGAATTTTTTTATTTTTTTCATTTTTATAGTGATAACAAATTAAAGCCCTTTTCCTCCTAGGACGCTTAGTTACCGAGATAAATGAGTTTTAAGTTTTCCATATAAAAAAAATTTATTTTTGGGGATAAAATTAAATTTTTTGGTCCAACATTGATTTTTTTTATTTTTTTCATTTCTGTAGTGATAACAGATTAAAGCCCTTTTCCTCCTAGGACGCTTAGTTATCGAGATAAATGAGTTTTAAGTTTTCCATATAAAAAAAATTAATTTTTGGGCATAAAATGAAATTTTTTGGTCCAACATTGAATTTTTTTATTTTTTTAATTTTTATAGTGATAACAAATTAAAGCCCTTTTCCTCCTAGGACGCTTAGTTACCGAGATAAATGAGTTTTAAGTTTTCCATATAAAAAAAATTTATTTTTGGGGATAAAATTAAATTTTTTGGTCCAACATTGATTTTTTTTATTTTTTTCATTTCTGTAGTGATAACAGATTAAAGCCCTTTTCCTCCTAGGACGCTTAGCTATCGAGATGAATGAGTTTTAAGTTTTCCATATAAAAAAAATTAATTTTTGGGCATAAAATGAAATTTTTTGGTCCAACATTGAATTTTTTTATTTTTTTAATTTTTATAGTGATAACAAATTAAAGCCCTTTTCCTCCTAGGACGCTTAGTTACCGAGATAAATGAGTTTTCAGTTTTCCATATAAAAAAAATTAATTTTTGGGCATAAAATGAAATTTTTTGGTCCAACATTGATTTTTTTTATTTTTTTAATTTTTATAGTGATATCAAATTAAAGCCCTTTTCCTCCTAGGACGCTTAGTTACCGAGATAAATGAGTTTTAAGTTTTCCATATAAAAAAAATTTATTTTTCGGGATAAAATTAAATTTTTTGGTCCAACATTGATTTTTTTTATTTTTTTAATTTCTGTAGTGATAACAGATTAAAGCCCTTTTCCTCCTAGGACGCTTAGTTATCGAGATAAATGAGTTTTAAGTTTTCCATATAAAAAAAATTAATTTTTGGGCATAAAATGAAATTTTTTGGTCCAACATTGAATTTTTTTATTTTTTTAATTTTTATAGTGATAACAAATTAAATCCCTTTTCCTCCTAGGACGCTTAGTTACCGAGATAAATGAGTTTTCAGTTTTCCATATAAAAAAATTAATTTTTGGGCATAAAATGAAATTTTTTGGTCCAACATTGATTTTTTTTATTTTTTTAATTTTTATAGTGATATCAAATTAAAGCCCTTTTCCTCCTAGGACGCTTAGTTACCGAGATAAATGAGTTTTAAGTTTACCATATAAAAAAAATTTATTTTTGGGGATAAAATTAAATTTTTTGGTCCAACATTGATTTTTTTTATTTTTTTCATTTCTGTAGTGATAACAGATTAAAGCCCTTTTCCTCCTAGGACGCTTAGTTATCGAGATAAATGAGTTTTAAGTTTTCCATATAAAAAAATTAATTTTTGGGCATAAAATGAAATTTTTTGGTCCAACATTGAATTTTTTTATTTTTTTAATTTTTATAGTGATAACAAATTAAAGCCCTTTTCCTCCTAGGACGCTTAGTTACCGAGATAAATGAGTTTTAACTTTTCCATATAAAAAAAATTAATTTTTGGGCATAAAATTAAATTTTTTGGTCCAACATTGAATTTTTTTAATTTTTATAGTGATAACAAATTAAAGCCCTTTTCCTCCTAGGACGCTTAGTTATCGAGATAAATGAGTTTTAAGTATT